>CATKUP010000029.1:0-2400000 GCA_949786385.1 Onychomys leucogaster
TTGTCTGTTAGGATGAGAAACGTGTGAGATGCGTGAACGATGTTGTTCGTTTGAGCTGTAAAGTAACTGCCCTTTCCTGAAAGGAAGTCTTGATTGTAGGAAGACACAGAGCCTGGGATTTAACTCCATTTCTGAAGGGAAACACACATCATAGTTCTCATCCATTCATCACACTCCGCTTTAGAGCAAGATGCACGCTGTTGTTTTCTAGAGTCTCTAATACAGCAGGAAACGCGTATGTTCTGAGAACAAAAGAACGGTTTTTCCTACACCTAGGGGCCATATCTAGTTCTAATCTGCTTCTGAAACTGAAACAAACCCCATGTCCTCTAACATCCAATGCTTGTCAGTTAGGATGAGAAACGTGTGAGCTTTGTGAACGATGTAGTTTGTTAGAGCTGAAAAGTGACTGCGTTTACCTGAAACAAAGTCTTGCTTGTAGGAAGACACAGAGCTTGGGATTTAACTCCATTTAAGAAGGGAAATGCACAGCACATTCTCATCCATGAAACTCACTGTGATTTAGAGCAAGAGGTACGCTCTTCCTTTCTAGAGTCTCTAATACAGCAGGAAACATGATTGTGTTCAGAACAAAAGCACGGTGTTTCCTACACATACGGACCATATCTAGTCCAACTCTGCTTCTGAAACTGATACAAAGCACTGGTCCTCTAAAATCCAATGCTTGTCAGTTAAGATGAGAAACGTGTGGGCTTCGTGAATGTTGTAGTTCATTTGAGCTGAAAAGTGACTTCCCTTTCCTGAAACGAAGTCTTGCTTGTAGGAAGACACAGAGCTTGGGATTTAACTCCAGTTAAGATGGGAAACACACAGCGAAGTTCTCATCCATGAAACACACTCTGATTTAGAGGAAGAGGTACGCTCTTCCTTTCTAGAGTCTCTAATACAGCAGGAAACAAGAGTGTGCTCAGAAAAAAAGAACAGTGTTTCCTACATATACGGACCATATCTAGTTCAACACTGCTTCTGAGACTGAAATAAACCACAGGTCCTCTAACATCCAATTCTTGTCAGTTAAGATGAGAAACGTGTGAGCTTCGTGAACGATGTTGTTCGTTTGAGCTGTAAAGTAACGGCCCTGTCCTGAAACGAGGTCTTTTTGTAGGAAGACTCAGAGTCTGGGATTTAACTCCATTTCTGAAGTGAAACACAGAGCATAGTTCTCATCCATTGATCACACTCTGCTAGAGAGAAAGAAGCATGCTCTTGCTTTCTAGGTTCTCTAAGAAAGCAGGATACGTGAGTGTGCTGAGAACAACAGAACAGTGTTTCCTACACATACAGACCATATCTAGTCCAACTCTGCTTCTGAAACTGATACAAAGCACTGTTCCTCTAACATCCAATGCTTGTCAGTTAAGATGAGAAACGTGTGAGCTTCGTGAATGATGTAGTTCGTTTGAGCTGAAAAGTGACTACACTTACCTGAAACAAAGTCTTGCTTGTAGGAAGACACAGAGCCTGGGATTTAACTGCATTTCTGAACGGAAACACACAGCATAGTTCTCATCCATTCATCACACTCTGCTTTAGAGCAAGAAGAACGCTCTTGCTTTCTAGAGTCTCTAATACAGCAGGAAACGTGAGTGTGCTGAGAACAAAAGAACGGAGTTTCCTATACATACAAACCATATCTAGTCCAACTCTGCTTCTGAAACTGATACAAAGCACTGGTCCTCTAACATCCAATGCTTGTCAGTTAAGATGAGAAACGTGTGGGCTTCGTGAATGTTGTAATTCGTTTGAGCTGAAAAGTGACTTCCCTTACCTGAAACGAAGTCTTGCTTGTGGGAAGACACAGAGCCTGGGATTTAACTCTATTTCTGAAGTGAAACACACAGCAGAGTTTTTATCCATTGATAACACTCTGCTGTAGAGCGAGAAGCACGCTCTTGCTTTCTAGATTCTCTAATACAGCAGGAAACGTGTGTGTGCTGAGAACAAAAGAACGGTTTTTGCTACACATAGGGGCCATATCTAGTTCTAATCTGCTTCTGAAACTTAAACAAACCCCACATCCTCTAGCATCCAATGCTTGTCAGTTAAGATGAGAAACGTGTGAGCTTCGTGAACGATGTAGTTTGTTTGAGCTGAAAAGTGACTGCGTTTACCTGAAATGAAGTCTTGCATGTAAGAAGACACAGAGCTTGGGATTTAACTCCATTTAAGAAGGGAAACGCACAGCACAGTTCTCATCCATGAAACTCACTCTGAATTAGAGCAAGAGGTACGCTCTTGCTTTCTAGAGTCTCTAATACAGCAGGAAACTTGAGTGTGCTCAAAACGGTGTTTCCTACATATATGGACCATATCTAGTCCAACTCTGCTTCTGAAACTGATACAAAGCACTGTTCCTATAACATCCAATGCTTGTCAGTTAAGATGAGAAATGTGTGAGCTTCATGAATGATGTAGTTCATTTTAGCTGAAAAATGGCGGCCCTTACCTGAAACGAAGTCTTGCTTGTAGGATGACAAAGAGCCTGGGATTTAACTGCATTTCTGAACGGAAACTCACAGCATAGTTCTCATCCATTCATCACACTCTGCTTTAGAGCAAGAAGAACGCTCTTGCTTTCTAGAGTCTCTAAGACAGCAGGAAATGTGAGTGTGCTGAGAACAAAAGAACGGAGTTTCCTACACATACATACCATATCTAGTCCAACTCTGCTTCTGAAACTGATACAAAGCACTGGTCCTCTAACATCCAATGCTTGTCAGTTAAGATGAGAAACGTGTGAGCTTCGTGAACGATGTAGTTCTTTAGAGCTGAAAAGTGACTGTGTTTACCTGAAACGAAGTCTTGCTTGTAGGAAGACACACAGCTTGGGATTTAACTCCATTTAAGAAGGGAAACACACAGCGCAGTTCTCATCCATGAAACACACTCTGAATTAGAGGAAGAGGTATGCTCCTCCTTTCTAGAGTCTCTAATACAGCAGGAATCAAGAGTGTGCTCAGAACAAAAGAACAGTGTTTCCTACACATACGGACTACATCTAGTTCAACTCTGCTTCTGAAACTGAAAGAAACCACAGGTCCTCTAACATCCAATGCTTGTCAGTTTAGATGAGAAACGTGTTAGCTTCGTGAACAATGTAGATCGTTTGAGCTGAAAAGTGACTGCCCTTACTTGAAACGAAGTCTTGCTTGTAGGAAGACACAGAGCCTGGGATTTAACACCATTTCTGAAGTGAAACACACAGCAGAGTTCTCATCCATTGATCACACTCTGCTTTAGAGCAAGAAGCACGCTCTTGCTTTCTAGATTCTCTAATACAGCAGGAAACATGAGTGTACTGAGAACAAATGAACGCTGTTTCCAACACATACGGACCATATCTAGTTCTTATCTGCTTCTGAAACTGAAACAAACCACAGGTCCTCTAACATCCAATGCTTGTCAGTTAAGATGAGAAACGTGTGAGCTTCGTGAACGATGTAGTTCGTTAGAGCTGAAAAGTGACTGCGTTTACCTGAAACGAAGTCTTGCTTGTAGGAAGACACAGAGCCTGGTATTTAACTCCATTTCTGAAGGGAAACACACAGCATAGTTCTCATCCATTGATCACACTCTGCTTTAGAGCAAGAAGAACGCTCTTGCTTACTAGAGTCTCTAATACAGCAGGAAACAAGAGTGTGCTCAGAAAAAAAGAACAGTGTTTCCTACATATACGGACCATATCTAGTTCAATACTGCTTCTGAAACTGCAACAAACCACAGATCCTCTAACACCCAATGCTTGTCTGTTAGGATGAGAAACGTGTGAGATGCGTGAATGATGTTGTTCGTTTGAGTGTAAAGTAACTGCCCTTTCCTGAAAGGAAGTCTTGATTGTAGGAAGACACAGAGCCTGGGATTTAACTCCATTTCTGAAGGGAAACACACAGCATAGTTCTCATCCATTCATCACACTCCGCTTTAGAGCAAGAAGCACGCTGTTGTTTTCTAGAGTCTCTAATACAGCAGGAAACGCGTGTGTACTGAGAACAAAAGAACGGTTTTTCCTACACATAGGGGCCATATCTAGTTCTAATCTGCTTCTGAAACTGAAACAAACCACACGTCCTCTAACATCCAATGCTTGTCAGTTAAGATGAGAAACGTGTGAGCTTCGTGAACGATGTAGTTCGTTACAGCTGAAAAGTGACTGGGTTTACCTGAAAACAAGTCTTGCTTGTAGGAAGACACAGAACCTGGGATTTAACTCCATTTAAGAAGGGAAACGCACAGCACAGTTCTCATCCATGAAACTCACTCTGATTTAGAGCAAGAGGTACGCTCTTGCTTTCTAGAGTCTCTAATACAGAAGGAAACTTGAGTGTGCTCAGAACGGTGTTTCCTACATATATGGACCATATCTAGTCCAACTCTGCGTCTGAAACTGATACAAAGCACTGTTCCTATAACATCCAATGCTTGTCAGTTAAGATGAGAAACGTGTGGGCTTCGTGAATGTTGTAATTCGTTTGAGCTGAAAAGTGACTTCCCTTACCTGAAACGAAGTCTTGCTTGTGGGAAGACACAGAGCCTGGGATTTAACTCTATTTCTGAAGTGAAACACACAGCAGAGTTCTTATCCATTGATCACACTCTGCTTTAGAGCGAGAAGGACGCTCTTTCTTTCTAGATTCTCTAATACAGCAGGAAACGTGTGTGTGCTGAGAACAAAAGAACGGTTTTTCCTACATATAAGGGCCATATCTAGTTCTAATCTGCTTCTGAAACTTAAACAAACCCCATGTCCTCTAACATCCAATGCTTGTCAGTTAGGATGAGAAACGTGTGAGCTTTGTGAACGATGTAGTTTGTTAGAGCTGAAAAGTGACTGCGTTTACCTGAAACGAAGTCTTGCTTGTAGGAAGACACAGAGCTTGGGATTTAACTCCATTTAAGAAGGGAAATGCACAGCACATTCTCATCCATGAAACTCACTGTGATTTAGAGCAAGAGGTATGCTCTTCCTTTCTACAGTCTCTAATACAGCAGGAAACATGATTGTGTTCAGAACAAAAGCACGGTGTTTCCTACACATACAGACCATATCTAGTCCAACTCTGCTTCTGAAACTGATACAAAGCACTGGTCCTCTAAAATCCAATGCTTGTCAGTTAAGATGAGAAACGTGTGGGCTTCGTGAATGTTGTAGTTCATTTGAGGTGAAAAGTGACTTCCCTTTCCTGAAACGAAGTCTTGCTTGTAGGACGACACAGAGCTTGGGATTTAACTCCAGTTAAGATGGGAAACACACAGCGCAGTTCTCATCCATGAAACACACTCTGATTTAGAGGAAGAGGTACGCTCTTCCTTTCTAGAGTCTCTAATACAGCAGGAAACAAGAGTGTGCTCAGAAAAAAAAGAACAGTGTTTCCTACATATACGGACCATATCTAGTTCAACACTGCTTCTGAGACTGAAATAAACCACAGGTCCTCTAACATCCAATTCTTGTCAGTTAAGATGAGAAACGTGTGAGCTTCGTGAACGATGTTGTTCGTTTGAGCTGTAAAGTAACTGCCCTGTCCTGAAACGAAGTCTTTTTGTAGGAAGACTCAGAGTCTGGGATTTAACTCCATTTCTGAAGTGAAACACAGAGCATAGTTCTCATCCATTGATCACACTCTGCTAGAGAGCAAGAAGCATGCTCTTGCTTTCTAGGTTCTCTAAGAAAGCAGGATACGTGAGTGTGCTGAGAACAACAGAACAGTGTTTCCTACACATACGGACCATATCTAGTCCAACTCTGCTTCTGAAACTGATACAAAGCACTGGTCCTCTAACATCCAATGCTTGTCAGTTAAGATGAGAAACGTGTGAGCTTCGTGAATGACGTAGTTCATTTTAGCTGAAAAATGACTGCCCTTACCTGAAACGAAGTCTTGCTTGTAGGAAGACACAGAGCCTGGTATTTAACTCCATTTCTGAAGGGAAACACACAGCATAGTTCTCATCCATTCATCACACTCCGCTTTAGAGCAAGAAGCACGCTCTTGCTTTCTAGAGTCTCTAATACAGCAGGAAACCTGTGTGTGCTGAGAACAAAAGAACGGTTTTTCCTACACATAGGGGCCATATCTAGTTCTAATCTGCTTCTGAAACTGAAACAAACCACAGGTCCTCTAACATCCAATGCTTGTCAGTTAAGATGAGAAACGTGTGAGCTTCGTGAACGATGTAGTTCTTTAGAGCTGAAAAGTGACTGTGTTTACCTGAAACGAAGTCTTGCTTGTAGGAAGACACACAGCTTGGGATTTAACTCCATTTAAGAAGGGAAACACACAGCGCAGTTCTCATCCATGAAACACACTCTGAATTAGAGGAAGAGGTATGCTCCTCCTTTCTAGAGTCTCTAATACAGCAGGAATCAAGAGTGTGCTCAGAAAAAAAGAACAGTGTTTCCTACATATACGGACCATATCTAGTTCAATTCTGCTTCTGAAACTTCAACAAACCACAGGTCCTCTAACACCCAATGCTTGTCAATTAGGATTAGAAACGTGTGAGCTTCATGAACGATGTTGTTTGTTTGAGCTGTAAAGTAACTGCCCTTTCCTGAAACGAAGTCTTTTTGTAGGAAGACTCAGAGTCTGGGATTTAACTCCATTTCTGAAGTGAAACACAGAGCATAGTTCTCATCCATTGATCACACTCTGCTAGAGAGCAAGAAGCATGCTCTTGCTTTCTAGGTTCTCTAAGAAAGCAGGATACGTGAGTGTGCTGAGAACAACAGAACAGAGTTTCCTACACATACGGACCATATCTAGTCCAACTCTGCTTCTGAAACTGATACAAAGCACTGGTCCTCTAACATCCAATGCTTGTCAGTTAAGATGAGAAACGTGTGAGCTTCGTGAATGATGTAGTTCATTTTAGCTGAAAAATGACTGCCCTTACCTGAAACGAAGTCTTGCTTGTAGGAAGACACAGAGCCTGGTATTTAACTCCATTTCTGAAGGGAAACACACAGCATAGTTCTCATCCATGGATCACACTCTGCTTTAGAGCAAGAAGACCGCGCTTGCTTTCTAGAATCTCTAATAGAGCAGGAAACTTGAGTGTGCTCAGAACAAAAGAACAGTGTTTCCTACACATACGGACTACATCTAGTTCAACTCTGCTTCTGAAACTGAAAGAAACCACAGGTCCTCTAACATCCAATTCTTGTCAGTTAAGATGAGAAACGTGTGATCGTCGTGAATGATGTAGTTCGTTTGAGCTGAAAAGTGACTGCCCTTACTTGAAACGAAGTCTTGCTTGTAGGAAGACACAGAGCCTGGGATTTAACACCATTTCTGAAGTGAAACACACAGCAGAGTTCTCATCCATTGGTCACACTCTGCTTTAGAGCAAGAAGCACGCTCTTGCTTTCTAGATTCTCTAATACAGCAGGAAACATGAGTGTGCTGAGAACAAATGAACGCTGTTTCCAACACATACGGACCATATCTAGTTCTTATCTGCTTCTGAAACTGAAACAAACCACAGGTCCTCTAACATCCAATGCTTGTCAGTTAAGATGAGAAAGGTGTGAGCTTCGTGAACGATGTAGTTCGTTAGAGCTGAAAAGTGACTGCGTTTACCTGAAACGAAGTCTTGCTTGTAGGAAGACACAGAGCCTGGTATTTAACTCCATTTCTGAAGGGAAACACACAGCATAGTTCTCATCCATTGATCACACTCTGCTTTAGAGCAAGAAGAACGCTCTTGCTTACTAGACTCTCTAATACAGCAGGAAACAAGAGTGTGCTCAGAAAAAAAGAACAGTGTTTCCTACATATACGGACCATATCTAGTTCAATACTGCTTCTGAAACTGCAACAAACCACAGATCCTCTAACACCCAATGCTTGTCTGTTAGGATGAGAAACGTGTGAGATGCGTGAACGATGTTGTTCGTTTGAGCTGTAAAGTAACTGCCCTTTCCTGAAAGGAAGTCTTGATTGTAGGAAGACACAGAGCCTGGGATTTAACTCCATTTCTGAAGGGAAACACACAGCATAGTTCTCATCCATTCATCACACTCTGCTTTAGAGCAAGAAGCACGCTGTTGTTTTCTAGAGTCTCTAATACAGCAGGAAACGCGTGTGTACTGAGAACAAAAGAACGGTTTTTCCTACACATAGGGGCCATATCTAGTTCTAATCTGCTTCTGAAACTGAAACAAACCACACGTCCTCTAACATCCAATGCTTGTCAGTTAAGATGAGAAACGTGTGAGCTTCGTGAACGATGTAGTTCGTTACAGCTGAAAAGTGACTGGGTTTACCTGAAAACAAGTCTTGCTTGTAGGAAGACACAGAACCTGGGATTTAACTCCATTTAAGAAGGGAAACGCACAGCACAGTTCTCATCCATGAAACTCACTCTGATTTAGAGCAAGAGGTACGCTCTTGCTTTCTAGAGTCTCTAATACAGAAGGAAACTTGAGTGTGCTCAGAACGGTGTTTCCTACATATATGGACCATATCTAGTCCAACTCTGCGTCTGAAACTGATACAAAGCACTGTTCCTATAACATCCAATGCTTGTCAGTTAAGATGAGAAACGTGTGGGCTTCGTGAATGTTGTAATTCGTTTGAGCTGAAAAGTGACTTCCCTTACCTGAAACGAAGTCTTGCTTGTGGGAAGACACAGAGCCTGGGATTTAACTCTATTTCTGAAGTGAAACACACAGCAGAGTTCTTATCCATTGATCACACTCTGCTTTAGAGCGAGAAGGACGCTCTTGCTTTCTAGATTCTCTAATACAGCAGGAAACGTGTGTGTGCTGAGAACAAAAGAACGGTTTTTCCTACATATAAGGGCCATATCTAGTTCTAATCTGCTTCTGAAACTTAAACAAACCCCATGTCCTCTAACATCCAATGCTTGTCAGTTAGGATGAGAAACGTGTGAGCTTTGTGAACGATGTAGTTTGTTAGAGCTGAAAAGTGACTGCGTTTACCTGAAACGAAGTCTTGCTTGTAGGAAGACACAGAGCTTGGGATTTAACTCCATTTAAGAAGGGAAATGCACAGCACATTCTCATCCATGAAACTCACTGTGATTTAGAGCAAGAGGTATGCTCTTCCTTTCTACAGTCTCTAATACAGCAGGAAACATGATTGTGTTCAGAACAAAAGCACGGTGTTTCCTACACATACGGACCATATCTAGTCCAACTCTGCTTCTGAAACTGATACAAAGCACTGGTCCTCTAAAATCCAATGCTTGTCAGTTAAGATGAGAAACGTGTGGGCTTCGTGAATGTTGTAGTTCATTTGAGGTGAAAAGTGACTTCCCTTTCCTGAAACGAAGTCTTGCTTGTAGGACGACACAGAGCTTGGGATTTAACTCCAGTTAAGATGGGAAACACATAGCGCAGTTCTCATCCATGAAACACACTCTGATTTAGAGGAAGAGGTACGCTCTTCCTTTCTAGAGTCTCTAATACAGCAGGAAACAAGAGTGTGCTCAGAAAAAAAAGAACAGTGTTTCCTACATATACGGACCATATCTAGTTCAACACTGCTTCTGAGACTGAAATAAACCACAGGTCCTCTAACATCCAATTCTTGTCAGTTAAGATGAGAAACGTGTGAGCTTCGTGAACGATGTTGTTCGTTTGAGCTGTAAAGTAACTGCCCTGTCCTGAAACGAAGTCTTTTTGTAGGAAGACTCAGAGTCTGGGATTTAACTCCATTTCTGAAGTGAAACACAGAGCATAGTTCTCATCCATTGATCACACTCTGCTAGAGAGCAAGAAGCATGCTCTTGCTTTCTAGGTTCTCTAAGAAAGCAGGATACGTGAGTGTGCTGAGAACAACAGAACAGTGTTTCCTACACATACGGACCATATCTAGTCCAACTCTGCTTCTGAAACTGATACAAAGCACTGGTCCTCTAACATCCAATGCTTGTCAGTTAAGATGAGAAACGTGTGAGCTTCGTGAATGATGTAGTTCATTTTAGCTGAAAAATGACTGCCCTTACCTGAAACGAAGTCTTGCTTGTAGGAAGACACAGAGCCTGGTATTTAACTCCATTTCTGAAGGGAAACACACAGCATAGTTCTCATCCATTCATCACACTCCGCTTTAGAGCAAGAAGCACGCTCTTGCTTTCTAGAGTCTCTAATACAGCAGGAAACCTGTGTGTGCTGAGAACAAAAGAACGGTTTTTCCTACACATAGGGGCCATATCTAGTTCTAATCTGCTTCTGAAACTGCAACAAACCACAGATCCTCTAACACCCAATGCTTGTCTGTTAGGATGAGAAACGTGTGAGATGCGTGAACGATGTTGTTCGTTTGAGCTGTAATGTAACTGCCCTTTCCTGAAAGGAAGTCTTGATTGTAGGAAGACACAGAGCCTCGGATTTAACTCCATTTCTGAAGGGAAACACACAGCATAGTTCTCATCCATTCATCACACTCCGCTTTAGAGCAAGAAGCACGCTGTTGTTTTCTAGAGTCTCTAATACAGCAGGAAACGCGTGTGTACTGAGAACAAAAGAACGGTTTTTCCTACACATAGGGGCCATATCTAGTTCTAATCTGCTTCTGAAACTGAAACAAACCACACGTCCTCTAACATCCAATGCTTGTCAGTTAAGATGAGAAACGTGTGAGCTTCGTGAACGATGTAGTTCGTTACAGCTGAAAAGTGACTGGGTTTACCTGAAAACAAGTCTTGCTTGTAGGAAGACACAGAACCTGGGATTTAACTCCATTTAAGAAGGGAAACGCACAGCACAGTTCTCATCCATGAAACTCACTCTGATTTAGAGCAAGAGGTACGCTCTTGCTTTCTAGAGTCTCTAATACAGAAGGAAACTTGAGTGTGCTCAGAACGGTGTTTCCTACATATATGGACCATATCTAGTCCAACTCTGCGTCTGAAACTGATACAAAGCACTGTTCCTACAACATCCAATGCTTGTCAGTTAAGATGAGAAACGTGTGGGCTTCGTGAATGTTGTAATTCGTTTGAGCTGAAAAGTGACTTCCCTTACCTGAAACGAAGTCTTGCTTGTAGGAAGACACAGAGCCTGGGATTTAACTCTATTTCTGAAGTGAAACACACAGCAGAGTTCTTATCCATTGATCACACTCTGCTTTAGAGCGAGAAGGACGCTCTTGCTTTCTAGATTCTCTAATACAGCAGGAAACGTGTGTGTGCTGAGAACAAAAGAACGGTTTTTCCTACATATAAGGGCCATATCTAGTTCTAATCTGCTTCTGAAACTTAAACAAACCCCATGTCCTCTAACATCCAATGCTTGTCAGTTAGGATGAGAAACGTGTGAGCTTTGTGAACGATGTAGTTTGTTAGAGCTGAAAAGTGACTGCGTTTACCTGAAACGAAGTCTTGCTTGTAGGAAGACACAGAGCTTGGGATTTAACTCCATTTAAGAAGGAAAATGCACAGCACATTCTCATCCATGAAACTCACTGTGATTTAGAGCAAGAGGTATGCTCTTCCTTTCTACAGTCTCTAATACAGCAGGAAACATGATTGTGTTCAGAACAAAAGCACGGTGTTTCCTACACATACGGACCATATCTAGTCCAACTCTGCTTCTGAAACTGCAACAAACCACAGATCCTCTAACACCCAATGCTTGTCTGTTAGGATGAGAAACGTGTGAGATGCGTGAACGATGTTGTTCGTTTGAGCTGTAAAGTAACTGCCCTTTCCTGAAAGGAAGTCTTGATTGTAGGAAGACACAGAGCCTGGGATTTAACTCCATTTCTGAAGGGAAACACACAGCATAGTTCTCATCCATTCATCACACTCCGCTTTAGAGCAAGAAGCACACTGTTGTTTTCTAGAGTCTCTAATACAGCAGGAAACGCGTGTGTACTGAGAACAAAAGAACGGTTTTTCCTACACATAGGGGCCATATCTAGTTCTAATCTGCTTCTGAAACTGAAACAAACCACACGTCCTCTAACATCCAATGCTTGTCAGTTAAGATGAGAAACGTGTGAGCTTCGTGAACGATGTAGTTCGTTACAGCTGAAAAGTGACTGGGTTTACCTGAAAACAAGTCTTGCTTGTAGGAAGACACAGAACCTGGGATTTAACTCCATTTAAGAAGGGAAACGCACAGCACAGTTCTCATCCATGAAACTCACTCTGATTTAGAGCAAGAGGTACGCTCTTGCTTTCTAGAGTCTCTAATACAGAAGGAAACTTGAGTGTGCTCAGAACGGTGTTTCCTACATATATGGACCATATCTAGTCCAACTCTGCGTCTGAAACTGATACAAAGCACTGTTCCTATAACATCCAATGCTTGTCAGTTAAGATGAGAAACGTGTGGGCTTCGTGAATGTTGTAATTCGTTTGAGCTGAAAAGTGACTTCCCTTACCTGAAACGAAGTCTTGCTTGTGGGAAGACACAGAGCCTGGGATTTAACTCTATTTCTGAAGTGAAACACACAGCAGAGTTCTTATCCATTGATCACACTCTGCTTTAGAGCGAGAAGGACGCTCTTGCTTTCTAGATTCTCTAATACAGCAGGAAACGTGTGTGTGCTGAGAACAAAAGAACGGTTTTTCCTACATATAAGGGCCATATCTAGTTCTAATCTGCTTCTGAAACTTAAACAAACCCCATGTCCTCTAACATCCAATGCTTGTCAGTTAGGATGAGAAACGTGTGAGCTTTGTGAACGATGTAGTTTGTTAGAGCTGAAAAGTGACTGCGTTTACCTGAAACGAAGTCTTGCTTGTAGGAAGACACAGAGCTTGGGATTTAACTCCATTTAAGAAGGGAAATGCACAGCACATTCTCATCCATGAAACTCACTGTGATTTAGAGCAAGAGGTATGCTCTTCCTTTCTACAGTCTCTAATACAGCAGGAAACATGATTGTGTTCAGAACAAAAGCACGGTGTTTCCTACACATACGGACCATATCTAGTCCAACTCTGCTTCTGAAACTGATACAAAGCACTGGTCCTCTAAAATCCAATGCTTGTCAGTTAAGATGAGAAACGTGTGGGCTTCGTGAATGTTGTAGTTCATTTGAGGTGAAAAGTGACTTCCCTTTCCTGAAACGAAGTCTTGCTTGTAGGACGACACAGAGCTTGGGATTTAACTCCAGTTAAGATGGGAAACACACAGCGCAGTTCTCATCCATGAAACACACTCTGATTTAGAGGAAGAGGTACGCTCTTCCTTTCTAGAGTCTCTAATACAGCAGGAAACAAGAGTGTGCTCAGAAAAAAAAGAACAGTGTTTCCTACATATACGGACCATATCTAGTTCAACACTGCTTCTGAGACTGAAATAAACCACAGGTCCTCTAACATCCAATTCTTGTCAGTTAAGATGAGAAACGTGTGAGCTTCGTGAACGATGTTGTTCGTTTGAGCTGTAAAGTAACTGCCCTGTCCTGAAACGAAGTCTTTTTGTAGGAAGACTCAGAGTCTGGGATTTAACTCCATTTCTGAAGTGAAACACAGAGCATAGTTCTCATCCATTGATCACACTCTGCTAGAGAGCAAGAAGCATGCTCTTGCTTTCTAGGTTCTCTAAGAAAGCAGGATACGTGAGTGTGCTGAGAACAACAGAACAGTGTTTCCTACACATACGGACCATATCTAGTCCAACTCTGCTTCTGAAACTGATACAAAGCACTGGTCCTCTAACATCCAATGCTTGTCAGTTAAGATGAGAAACGTGTGAGCTTCGTGAATGATGTAGTTCATTTTAGCTGAAAAATGACTGCCCTTACCTGAAACGAAGTCTTGCTTGTAGGAAGACACAGAGCCTGGTATTTAACTCCATTTCTGAAGGGAAACACACAGCATAGTTCTCATCCATTCATCACACTCCGCTTTAGAGCAAGAAGCACGCTCTTGCTTTCTAGAGTCTCTAATACAGCAGGAAACCTGTGTGTGCTGAGAACAAAAGAACGGTTTTTCCTACACATAGGGGCCATATCTAGTTCTAATCTGCTTCTGAAACTGAAACAAACCACATGTCCTCTAACATCCAATGCTTGTCAGTTAAGATGAGAAACGTGTGAGCTTCGTGAACGATGTAGTTCTTTAGAGCTGAAAAGTGACTGTGTTTACCTGAAACGAAGTCTTGCTTGTAGGAAGACACACAGCTTGGGATTTAACACCATTCAAGAAGGGAAACACACAGCGCAGTTCTCATCCATGAAACACACTCTGAATTAGAGGAAGAGGTATGCTCCTCCTTTCTAGAGTCTCTAATACAGCAGGAATCAAGAGTGTGCTCAGAAAAAAAGAACAGTGTTTCCTACATATACGGACCATATCTAGTTCAATTCTGCTTCTGAAACTTCAACAAACCACAGGTCCTCTAACACCCAATGCTTGTCAATTAGGATTAGAAACGTGTGAGCTTCATGAACGATGTTGTTTGTTTGAGCTGTAAAGTAACTGCCCTTTCCTGAAACGAAGTCTTGCTTGTAGGAAGACTCAGAGCCTGGGATTTAACTCCATTTCTGAAGGGAAACACACAGCATAGTTCTCATCCATGGATCACACTCTGCTTTAGAGCAAGAAGACCGCGCTTGCTTTCTAGAATCTCTAATAGAGCAGGAAACTTGAGTGTGCTCAGAACAAAAGAACAGTGTTTCCTACACATACGGACTACATCTAGTTCAACTCTGCTTCTGAAACTGAAAGAAACCACAGGTCCTCTAACATCCAATGCTTGTCAGTTAAGATGAGAAACGTGTGATCGTCGTGAATGATGTAGTTCGTTTGAGCTGAAAAGTGACTGCCCTTACTTGAAACGAAGTCTTGCTTGTAGGAAGACACAGAGCCTGGGATTTAACACCATTTCTGAAGTGAAACACACAGCAGAGTTCTCATCCATTGATCACACTCTGCTTTAGAGCAAGAAGCACGCTCTTGCTTTCTAGATTCTCTAATACAGCAGGAAACATGAGTGTACTGAGAACAAATTAACGCTGTTTCCAACACATACGGACCATATCTAGTTCTTATCTGCTTCTGAAACTGAAACAAACCAAAGGTCCTCTAACATCCAATGCTTGTCAGTTAAGATGAGAAAGGTGTGAGCTTCGTGAACGATGTAGTTCGTTAGAGCTGAAAAGTGACTGCGTTTACCTGAAACGAAGTCTTGCTTGTAGGAAGACACAGAGCCTGGTATTTAACTCCATTTCTGAAGGGAAACACACAGCATAGTTCTCATCCATTGATCACACTCTGCTTTAGAGCAAGAAGAACGCTCTTGCTTACTAGAGTCTCTAATACAGCAGGAAACAAGAGTGTGCTCAGAAAAAAAGAACAGTGTTTCCTACATATACGGACCATATCTAGTTCAATACTGCTTCTGAAACTGCAACAAACCACAGATCCTCTAACACCCAATGCTTGTCTGTTAGGATGAGAAACGTGTGAGATGCGTGAACGATGTTGTTCGTTTGAGCTGTAAAGTAACTGCCCTTTCCTGAAAGGAAGTCTTGATTGTAGGAAGACACAGAGCCTGGGATTTAACTCCATTTCTGAAGGGAAACACACAGCATAGTTCTCATCCATTCATCACACTCCGCTTTAGAGCAAGAAGCACGCTGTTGTTTTCTAGAGTCTCTAATACAGCAGGAAACGCGTGTGTACTGAGAACAAAAGAACGGTTTTTCCTACACATAGGGGCCATATCTAGTTCTAATCTGCTTCTGAAACTGAAACAAACCACACGTCCTCTAACATCCAATGCTTGTCAGTTAAGATGAGAAACGTGTGAGCTTCGTGAACGATGTAGTTCGTTACAGCTGAAAAGTGACTGGGTTTACCTGAAAACAAGTCTTGCTTGTAGGAAGACACAGAACCTGGGATTTAACTCCATTTAAGAAGGGAAACGCACAGCACAGTTCTCATCCATGAAACTCACTCTGATTTAGAGCAAGAGGTACGCTCTTGCTTTCTAGAGTCTCTAATACAGAAGGAAACTTGAGTGTGCTCAGAACGGTGTTTCCTACATATATGGACCATATCTAGTCCAACTCTGCGTCTGAAACTGATACAAAGCACTGTTCCTACAACATCCAATGCTTGTCAGTTAAGATGAGAAACGTGTGGGCTTCGTGAATGTTGTAATTCGTTTGAGCTGAAAAGTGACTTCCCTTACCTGAAACGAAGTCTTGCTTGTAGGAAGACACAGAGCCTGGGATTTAACTCTATTTCTGAAGTGAAACACACAGCAGAGTTCTTATCCATTGATCACACTCTGCTTTAGAGCGAGAAGGACGCTCTTGCTTTCTAGATTCTCTAATACAGCAGGAAACGTGTGTGTGCTGAGAACAAAAGAACGGTTTTTCCTACATATAAGGGCCATATCTAGTTCTAATCTGCTTCTGAAACTTAAACAAACCCCATGTCCTCTAACATCCAATGCTTGTCAGTTAGGATGAGAAACGTGTGAGCTTTGTGAACGATGTAGTTTGTTAGAGCTGAAAAGTGACTGCGTTTACCTGAAACGAAGTCTTGCTTGTAGGAAGACACGGAGCTTGGGATTTAACTCCATTTAAGAAGGAAAATGCACAGCACATTCTCATCCATGAAACTCACTGTGATTTAGAGCAAGAGGTATGCTCTTCCTTTCTACAGTCTCTAATACAGCAGGAAACATGATTGTGTTCAGAACAAAAGCACGGTGTTTCCTACACATACGGACCATATCTAGTCCAACTCTGCTTCTGAAACTGATACAAAGCACTGGTCCTCTAAAATCCAATGCTTGTCAGTTAAGATGAGAAACGTGTGGGCTTCGTGAATGTTGTAGTTCATTTGAGGTGAAAAGTGACTTCCCTTTCCTGAAACGAAGTCTTGCTTGTAGGACGACACAGAGCTTGGGATTTAACTCCAGTTAAGATGGGAAACACACAGCGCAGTTCTCATCCATGAAACACACTCTGATTTAGAGGAAGAGGTACGCTCTTCCTTTCTAGAGTCTCTAATACAGCAGGAAACAAGAGTGTGCTCAGAAAAAAAAGAACAGTGTTTCCTACATATACGGACCATATCTAGTTCAACACTGCTTCTGAGACTGAAATAAACCACAGGTCCTCTAACATCCAATTCTTGTCAGTTAAGATGAGAAACGTGTGAGCTTCGTGAACGGTGTTGTTCGTTTGAGCTGTAAAGTAACTGCCCTGTCCTGAAACGAAGTCTTTTTGTAGGAAGACTCAGAGTCTGGGATTTAACTCCATTTCTGAAGTGAAACACAGAGCATAGTTCTCATCCATTGATCACACTCTGCTAGAGAGCAAGAAGCATGCTCTTGCTTTCTAGGTTCTCTAAGAAAGCAGGATACGTGAGTGTGCTGAGAACAACAGAACAGTGTTTCCTACACATACGGACCATATCTAGTCCAACTCTGCTTCTGAAACTGATACAAAGCACTGGTCCTCTAACATCCAATGCTTGTCAGTTAAGATGAGAAACGTGTGAGCTTCGTGAATGATGTAGTTCATTTTAGCTGAAAAATGACTGCCCTTACCTGAAACGAAGTCTTGCTTGTAGGAAGACACAGAGCCTGGTATTTAACTCCATTTCTGAAGGGAAACACACAGCATAGTTCTCATCCATTCATCACACTCCGCTTTAGAGCAAGAAGCACACTCTTGCTTTCTAGAATCTCTAATACAGCAGAAAACCTGTGTGTGCTGAGAACAAAAGAACGGTTTTTCCTACACATAGGGGCCATATCTAGTTCTAATCTGCTTCTGAAACTGAAACAAACCACACGTCCTCTAACATCCAATGCTTGTCAGTTAAGATGAGAAACGTGTGAGCTTCGTGAACGATGTAGTTCTTTAGAGCTGAAAAGTGACTGTGTTTACCTGAAACGAAGTCTTGCTTGTAGGAAGACACACAGCTTGGGATTTAACTCCATTTAAGAAGGGAAACACACAGCGCAGTTCTCATCCATGAAACACACTCTGAATTAGAGGAAGAGGTATAATCCTCCTTTCTAGAGTCTCTAATACAGCAGGAATCAAGAGAGTGCTCAGAAAAAAAGAACAGTGTTTCCTACATATACGGACCATATCTAGTTCAATTCTGCTTCTGAAACTTCAACAAACCACAGGTCCTCTAACACCCAATGCTTGTCAATTAGGATTAGAAACGTGTGAGCCTCATGAACGATGTTGTTTGTTTGAGCTGTAAAGTAACTGCCCTTTCCTGAAACGAAGTCTTGCTTGTAGGAAGACTAAGAGCCTGGGATTTAACTCCATTTCTGAAGGGAAACACACAGCATAGTTCTCATCCATGGATCACACTCTGCTTTAGAGCAAGAAGACCGCGCTTGCTTTCTAGAATCTCTAATAGAGCAGGAAACTTGAGTGTGCTCAGAACAAAAGAACAGTGTTTCCTACACATACGGACTACATCTAGTTCAACTCTGCTTCTGAAACTGAAAGAAACCACAGGTCCTCTAACATCCAATGCTTGTCAGTTAAGATGAGAAACGTGTGATCGTCGTGAATGATGTAGTTCGTTTGAGCTGAAAAGTGACTGCCCTTACTTGAAACGAAGTCTTGCTTGTAGGAAGACACAGAGCCTGGGATTTAACTCCATTTCTGAAGTGAAACACACAGCAGAGTTCTCATCCATTGATCACACTCTGCATTAGAGCAAATAGCACGCTCCTTCTTTCTAGAGTCTCTAAGACAACAGGAAACGTGAGTGTGCTCAGAAGAATAGAACGGTGTTCCCCCTACATACGGACCATATCTTGTTCAACTCTGCTTGAAATTGATACAAAGCAAAGGTCCTCTAACATCCAATGCCTCTCAGTTAAGATGAGAAACGTGTGAGCTTTGTGAACGATGTAGTTCGTTGGAGCTGTAAATTAACTGCCATTACATGAATCGAAGTCCTCCTTGTAGGAATACTCAGAGCCTGGGATTTATCTCCATTTCTGAAGTGAAACACACAGCAGAGTTCTCATCCATTGTTCAACTCTGCTTTTGATCAAGGAGCACGCTCTTGCTTTGTAGAGCCTCTAAGACAGCAGGAAACTTGAGTGTGCTCAGAACAAAAGAACAGTGTTTCCTCAACATATGGGCCATATCTAGTTCAACTCTACTTCTGAAACTGAAAGAAACCACAGGTCCTCTAACATCCAATGCTTGTCAGTTAAGATGAGAAACGTGTGAGCTTTGTGAACGATGTAGTTCGTTTGAGCTGTAAAGTAAGTGCCCTTACCTGAAACGAAGTCTTGCTTGTAGGAAGACACACAGCCTGGGATTTAACTCCATTTCTGAAGTGAAACACACAGCAGAGTTCTCATCCATTGATCACACTCTGCTTTGGAGGAAGAGCAAGCTCCTGCTTTCTAGAGTCTCTAAGACAACAGGAAACGTAAGTGTGCTCAGAAGAAAAGAATGGTGTTTCCTATACATACGGACCATATCTTGTTGAACTCTGCTTGAAATTGATACAAAGCAAAGGTCCTCTAACATCCAATGCCTCTCAGTTAAGATGAGAACGTGTGAGCTTCGTGAACAATGTAGTTCGTTTGAGCTTTAAAGTAACTGCCCTTACTTGAATCGAGGTCCTCCTTGTAGGAAGACTCAGAGCCTGGGATTTAACTCCATTTCTGAAGTGAAACACACAGCAGAGTTCTCATCCATTGTTCAACTCTGCTTTCGATCAAGGAGCACGCTCTTGCTTTCTAGAACCTCTAATAGAGCAGGAAACTTGAGTGTGCTCAGAACAAAAGAACAGTGTTTCCTCAACATATGGCCCATATCTAGTTCAACTCTACTTCTGAAACTGAAAGAAACCACAGGTCCTCTAACATCCAATGCTTGTCAGTTAAGATGAGAAACGTGTGAGCTTGTGAACGATGTAGTTCGTTTGAGCTGTAAAGTAAGTGCCCTTACCTGAAACGAAGTCTTGCTTGTAGGAAGACACAGAGGCTGGGGTTTAACTCCATTTCTGAAGGGAAACACACAACACAGTTCTCATCCATGGATCACACTCTGCTTTAGAGCAAGAAGCACGCTCTTGCTTTCTAGAGTCTCTAAGACAGCAAGAAACGTGAGTGAGTTGAGAACAAAAGAAAGGTGTTTCTTACACATACGGACCATATCTAGTCCAACTCTGCTTCTGAAACTGATAGAAAGCACTGGTCCTCTAACATCCAATGCTTGTCATTTAAGATGAGAAACGTGTGACATTCGTGAATGATGTAGTTCGTTTGAGCTGAAAGGTGACTGCCCTTACCTGAAACGAAGTAGTGCATGTAGGAAGACTCAGAGCCTGGGATTTAACTCCATTTCTGAAGGGAATCATACAGCATAGTTCTCATCCATGGATCACACTCTGCTTTAGAGCAAGAAGAATGCTCTTGATTTCTAGAGTCTCTAATACAGCAGGAAAATTGAGTGTGCTCAGACCAAAGAACGGTGTTTCCTACACATAGGCGCCATATCTAGTTCTACTCTGCTTCTGAAACTGAAAGAAAGCACAGGTCCTCTAACATCCAATGCTTGTCAGTTTAGATGTGAAACATGTGAGCTTAGTGAATGATGTAGTTCGTTTGAGCTGTAAAGTTACTGCCCTTACCTGAAACGAAGTAGTGCATGTAGGAAGACTCAGAGCCTGGGATTTAACTCCATTTCTGAAGTGAAACACACAACAGAGTTCTCATCCATTGAGCACACTCTGCTTTAGAGCAAGAAGCATGCCCTAGCTTTCTAGAGTCTCTAAGACAGCAGGAAACTTGAGTTTGCTGAGAACAAATGAACGGTGTTTCCTACACATACGGACCATATCTAGGCCAACTCTTCTTCTGAAACTGATACAAAGCAATTGTCCTCTAACATTCAATGCTTGTCAGTTTAGATGTGAAACGTGTGAGCTTAGTGAATGATGTAGTTCGTTTCAGCTGTAAAGTTACTGCCCATACCTGAAATGAAGTCTTGCTTGTAGGAAGACTCAGAGCCTGGGATTTAACTCCATTTCTGAAGTGAAACACACAGCAGAGTTCTCATCCATTGATCACACTCTGCTTTAGAGCAAGAAGCACGCTCCTGCTTTCTAGAGTCTCTAAGACAACAGGAAACGTGAGTGTGCTCAGAAGAAAAGAACGGTGTTTCCTATACATACGGACCTTATCTAGTTCAACTCTGCTTGAAATTGATACAAAGCAAAGGTCCTCTAATATATAATGCCTCTCAGTTAAGATGAGAATCGTGTGAGCTTTGTGAACGATGTAGTTCGTTTGAGTTGTAAAGTAACTGCCCTTACTTGAATAGAAGTCCTCCATGTAGGAAGACTCAGAGCCTGGAAAATAACTCCATTTCTGAAGGGAAACACACAGCATAGTTCTCATCGATGGATCACACTCTGCTTTACAGCAAGAAGCACGCTCTTGCTTTCTAGAGTCTCTAATACAGCAGGAAACGTGTGTGTTAAGAACAAAAGAACGGTTTTTCCTACACATGGGGGCCATATCTAGTTCTAATCTGCTTCTGAAACTGAAACAAACCACACGTCCTCTAACATCCAATGCTTGTCAGTTAAGATGAGAAACGTGTGAGCTTCGTGAACGATGTAGTTCTTTAGAGCTGAAAAGTGACTGTGTTTACCTGAAACGAAGTCTTGCTTGTAGGAAGACACACAGCTTGGGATTTAACTCCATTTAAGAAGGGAAACACACAGCGCAGTTCTCATCCATGAAACACACTCTGAATTAGAGGAAGAGGTATAATCCTCCTTTCTAGAGTCTCTAATACAGCAGGAATCAAGAGAGTGCTCAGAAAAAAAGAACAGTGTTTCCTACATATACGGACCATATCTAGTTCAATTCTGCTTCTGAAACTTCAACAAACCACAGGTCCTCTAACACCCAATGCTTGTCAATTAGGATTAGAAACGTGTGAGCCTCATGAACGATGTTGTTTGTTTGAGCTGTAAAGTAACTGCCCTTTCCTGAAACGAAGTCTTGCTTGTAGGAAGACTCAGAGCCTGGGATTTAACTCCATTTCTGAAGGGAAACACACAGCATAGTTCTCATCCATGGATCACACTCTGCTTTAGAGCAAGAAGACCGCGCTTGCTTTCTAGAATCTCTAATAGAGCAGGAAACTTGAGTGTGCTCAGAACAAAAGAACAGTGTTTCCTACACATACGGACTACATCTAGTTCAACTCTGCTTCTGAAACTGAAAGAAACCACAGGTCCTCTAACATCCAATGCTTGTCAGTTAAGATGAGAAACGTGTGAGCTTTGTGAACGATGTAGTTCGTTTGAGCTGTAAAGTAAGTGCCCTTACCTGAAACGAAGTCTTGCTTGTAGGAAGACACACAGCCTGGGATTTAACTCCATTTCTGAAGTGAAACACACAGCAGAGTTCTCATCCATTGATCACACTCTGCTTTGGAGGAAGAGCAAGCTCCTGCTTTCTAGAGTCTCTAAGACAACAGGAAACGTAAGTGTGCTCAGAAGAAAAGAACGGTGTTTCCTATACATACGGACCATATCTTGTTGAACTCTGCTTGAAATTGATACAAAGCAAAGGTCCTCTAACATCCAATGCCTCTCAGTTAAGATGAGAACGTGTGAGCTTCGTGAACAATGTAGTTCGTTTGAGCTTTAAAGTAACTGCCCTTACTTGAATCGAGGTCCTCCTTGTAGGAAGACTCAGAGCCTGGGATTTAACTCCATTTCTGAAGTGAAACACACAGCAGAGTTCTCATCCATTGTTCAACTCTGCTTTCGATCAAGGAGCACGCTATTGCTTTCTAGAACCTCTAATACAGCAGGAAACTTGAGTGTGCTCAGAACAAAAGAACAGTGTTTCCTCAATATATGGCCCATATCTAGTTCAACTCTACTTCTGAAACTGAAAGAAACCACAGGTCCTCTAACATCCAATGCTTGTCAGTTAAGATGAGAAACGTGTGAGCTTGTGAACGATGTAGTTCGTTTGAGCTGTAAAGTAAGTGCCCTTACCTGAAACGAAGTCTTGCTTGTAGGAAGACACAGAGGCTGGGGTTTAACTCCATTTCTGAAGGGAAACACACAACACAGTTCACATCCATGGATCACACTCTGCTTTAGAGCAAGAAGCACGCTCTTGCTTTCTAGAGTCTCTAAGACAGCAAGAAACGTGAGTGAGTTGAGAACAAAAGAAAGGTGTTTCTTACACATACGGACCATATCTAGTCCAACTCTGCTTCTGAAACTGATAGAAAGCACTGGTCCTCTAACATCCAATGCTTGTCATTTAAGATGAGAAACGTGTGACATTCGTGAATGATGTAGTTCGTTTGAGCTGAAAGGTGACTGCCCTTACCTGAAACGAAGTAGTGCATGTAGGAAGACTCAGAGCCTGGGATTTAACTCCATTTCTGAAGGGAATCATACAGCATAGTTCTCATCCATGGATCACACTCTGCTTTAGAGCAAGAAGAATGCTCTTGATTTCTAGAGTCTCTAATACAGCAGGAAAATTGAGTGTGCTCAGACCAAAGAACGGTGTTTCCTACACATAGGCGCCATATCTAGTTCTACTCTGCTTCTGAAACTGAAAGAAAGCACAGGTCCTCTAACATCCAATGCTTGTCAGTTTAGATGTGAAACATGTGAGCTTAGTGAATGATGTAGTTCGTTTGAGCTGTAAAGTTACTGCCCTTACCTGAAACGAAGTAGTGCATGTAGCAAGACTCAGAGCCTGGGATTTAACTCCATTTCTGAAGTGAAACACACAACAGAGTTCTCATCCATTGATCACACTCTGCTTTAGAGCAAGAAGCATGCCCTAGCTTTCTAGAGTCTCTAAGACAGCAGGAAACTTGAGTTTGCTGAGAACAAATGAACGGTGTTTCCTACACATACGGACCATATCTAGGCCAACTCTTCTTCTGAAACTGATACAAAGCAATTGTCCTCTAACATTCAATGCTTGTCAGTTTAGATGTGAAACGTGTGAGCTTAGTGAATGATGTAGTTCGTTTCAGCTGTAAAGTTACTGCCCATACCTGAAATGAAGTCTTGCTTGTAGGAAGACTCAGAGCCTGGGATTTAACTCCATTTCTGAAGTGAAACACACAGCAGAGTTCTCATCCATTGATCACACTCTGCTTTAGAGCAAGAAGCACGCTCCTGCTTTCTAGAGTCTCTAAGACAACAGGAAACGTGAGTGTGCTCAGAAGAAAAGAACGGTGTTTCCTGTACATACGGACCTTATCTAGTTCAACTCTGCTTGAAATTGATACAAAGCAAAGGTCCTCTAATATATAATGCCTCTCAGTTAAGATGAGAATCGTGTGAGCTTTGTGAACGATGTAGTTCGTTTGAGTTGTAAAGTAACTGCCCTTACTTGAATAGAAGTCCTCCATGTAGGAAGACTCAGAGCCTGGAAAATAACTCCATTTCTGAAGGGAAACACACAGCATAGTTCTCATCGATGGATCACACTCTGCTTTACAGCAAGAAGCACGCTCTTGCTTTCTAGAGTCTCTAATACAGCAGGAAACGTGTGTGTTAAGAACAAAAGAACGGTTTTTCCTACACATGGGGGCCATATCTAGTTCTAATCTGCTTCTGAAACTGAAACAAACCACACGTCCTCTAACATCCAATGCTTGTCAGTTAAGATGAGAAACGTGTGAGCTTCGTGAACGATGTAGTTCTTTAGAGCTGAAAAGTGACTGTGTTTACCTGAAACGAAGTCTTGCTTGTAGGAAGACACACAGCTTGGGATTTAACTCCATTTAAGAAGGGAAACACACAGCGCAGTTCTCATCCATGAAACACACTCTGAATTAGAGGAAGAGGTATAATCCTCCTTTCTAGAGTCTCTAATACAGCAGGAATCAAGAGAGTGCTCAGAAAAAAAGAACAGTGTTTCCTACATATACGGACCATATCTAGTTCAATTCTGCTTCTGAAACTTCAACAAACCACAGGTCCTCTAACACCCAATGCTTGTCAATTAGGATTAGAAACGTGTGAGCCTCATGAACGATGTTGTTTGTTTGAGCTGTAAAGTAACTGCCCTTTCCTGAAACGAAGTCTTGCTTGTAGGAAGACTCAGAGCCTGGGATTTAACTCCATTTCTGAAGGGAAACACACAGCATAGTTCTCATCCATGGATCACACTCTGCTTTAGAGCAAGAAGACCGCGCTTGCTTTCTAGAATCTCTAATAGAGCAGGAAACTTGAGTGTGCTCAGAACAAAAGAACAGTGTTTCCTACACATACGGACTACATCTAGTTCAACTCTGCTTCTGAAACTGAAAGAAACCACAGGTCCTCTAACATCCAATGCTTGTCAGTTAAGATGAGAAACGTGTGAGCTTTGTGAACGATGTAGTTCGTTTGAGCTGTAAAGTAAGTGCCCTTACCTGAAACGAAGTCTTGCTTGTAGGAAGACACACAGCCTGGGATTTAACTCCATTTCTGAAGTGAAACACACAGCAGAGTTCTCATCCATTGATCACACTCTGCTTTGGAGGAAGAGCAAGCTCCTGCTTTCTAGAGTCTCTAAGACAACAGGAAACGTAAGTGTGCTCAGAAGAAAAGAACGGTGTTTCCTATACATACGGACCATATCTTGTTGAACTCTGCTTGAAATTGATACAAAGCAAAGGTCCTCTAACATCCAATGCCTCTCAGTTAAGATGAGAACGTGTGAGCTTCGTGAACAATGTAGTTCGTTTGAGCTTTAAAGTAACTGCCCTTACTTGAATCGAGGTCCTCCTTGTAGGAAGACTCAGAGCCTGGGATTTAACTCCATTTCTGAAGTGAAACACACAGCAGAGTTCTCATCCATTGTTCAACTCTGCTTTCGATCAAGGAGCACGCTATTGCTTTCTAGAACCTCTAATACAGCAGGAAACTTGAGTGTGCTCAGAACAAAAGAACAGTGTTTCCTCAATATATGGCCCATATCTAGTTCAACTCTACTTCTGAAACTGAAAGAAACCACAGGTCCTCTAACATCCAATGCTTGTCAGTTAAGATGAGAAACGTGTGAGCTTGTGAACGATGTAGTTCGTTTGAGCTGTAAAGTAAGTGCCCTTACCTGAAACGAAGTCTTGCTTGTAGGAAGACACAGAGGCTGGGGTTTAACTCCATTTCTGAAGGGAAACACACAACACAGTTCTCATCCATGGATCACACTCTGCTTTAGAGCAAGAAGCACGCTCTTGCTTTCTAGAGTCTCTAAGACAGCAAGAAACGTGAGTGAGTTGAGAACAAAAGAAAGGTGTTTCTTACACATACGGACCATATCTAGTCCAACTCTGCTTCTGAAACTGATAGAAAGCACTGGTCCTCTAACATCCAATGCTTGTCATTTAAGATGAGAAACGTGTGACATTCGTGAATGATGTAGTTCGTTTGAGCTGAAAGGTGACTGCCCTTACCTGAAACGAAGTAGTGCATGTAGGAAGACTCAGAGCCTGGGATTTAACTCCATTTCTGAAGGGAATCATACAGCATAGTTCTCATCCATGGATCACACTCTGCTTTAGAGCAAGAAGAATGCTCTTGATTTCTAGAGTCTCTAATACAGCAGGAAAATTGAGTGTGCTCAGACCAAAGAACGGTGTTTCCTACACATAGGCGCCATATCTAGTTCTACTCTGCTTCTGAAACTGAAAGAAAGCACAGGTCCTCTAACATCCAATGCTTGTCAGTTTAGATGTGAAACATGTGAGCTTAGTGAATGATGTAGTTCGTTTGAGCTGTAAAGTTACTGCCCTTACCTGAAACGAAGTAGTGCATGTAGGAAGACTCAGAGCCTGGGATTTAACTCCATTTCTGAAGTGAAACACACAACAGAGTTCTCATCCATTGATCACACTCTGCTTTAGAGCAAGAAGCATGCCCTAGCTTTCTAGAGTCTCTAAGACAGCAGGAAACTTGAGTTTGCTGAGAACAAATGAACGGTGTTTCCTACACATACGGACCATATCTAGGCCAACTCTTCTTCTGAAACTGATACAAAGCAATTGTCCTCTAACATTCAATGCTTGTCAGTTTAGATGTGAAACGTGTGAGCTTAGTGAATGATGTAGTTCGTTTCAGCTGTAAAGTTACTGCCCATACCTGAAATGAAGTCTTGCTTGTAGGAAGACTCAGAGCCTGGGATTTAACTCCATTTCTGAAGTGAAACACACAGCAGAGTTCTCATCCATTGATCACACTCTGCTTTAGAGCAAGAAGCACGCTCCTGCTTTCTAGAGTCTCTAAGACAACAGGAAACGTGAGTGTGCTCAGAAGAAAAGAACGGTGTTTCCTATACATACGGACCTTATCTAGTTCAACTCTGCTTGAAATTGATACAAAGCAAAGGTCCTCTAATATATAATGCCTCTCAGTTAAGATGAGAATCGTGTGAGCTTTGTGAACGATGTAGTTCGTTTGAGTTGTAAAGTAACTGCCCTTACTTGAATAGAAGTCCTCCATGTAGGAAGACTCAGAGCCTGGAAAATAACTCCATTTCTGAAGGGAAACACACAGCATAGTTCTCATCGATGGATCACACTCTGCTTTACAGCAAGAAGCACGCTCTTGCTTTCTAGAGTCTCTAATACAGCAGGAAACGTGTGTGTTAAGAACAAAAGAACGGTTTTTCCTACACATGGGGGCCATATCTAGTTCTAATCTGCTTCTGAAACTGAAACAAACCACACGTCCTCTAACATCCAATGCTTGTCAGTTAAGATGAGAAACGTGTGAGCTTCGTGAACGATGTAGTTCTTTAGAGCTGAAAAGTGACTGTGTTTACCTGAAACGAAGTCTTGCTTGTAGGAAGACACACAGCTTGGGATTTAACTCCATTTAAGAAGGGAAACACACAGCGCAGTTCTCATCCATGAAACACACTCTGAATTAGAGGAAGAGGTATAATCCTCCTTTCTAGAGTCTCTAATACAGCAGGAATCAAGAGAGTGCTCAGAAAAAAAGAACAGTGTTTCCTACATATACGGACCATATCTAGTTCAATTCTGCTTCTGAAACTTCAACAAACCACAGGTCCTCTAACACCCAATGCTTGTCAATTAGGATTAGAAACGTGTGAGCCTCATGAACGATGTTGTTTGTTTGAGCTGTAAAGTAACTGCCCTTTCCTGAAACGAAGTCTTGCTTGTAGGAAGACTCAGAGCCTGGGATTTAACTCCATTTCTGAAGGGAAACACACAGCATAGTTCTCATCCATGGATCACACTCTGCTTTAGAGCAAGAAGACCGCGCTTGCTTTCTAGAATCTCTAATAGAGCAGGAAACTTGAGTGTGCTCAGAACAAAAGAACAGTGTTTCCTACACATACGGACTACATCTAGTTCAACTCTGCTTCTGAAACTGAAAGAAACCACAGGTCCTCTAACATCCAATGCTTGTCAGTTAAGATGAGAAACGTGTGAGCTTTGTGAACGATGTAGTTCGTTTGAGCTGTAAAGTAAGTGCCCTTACCTGAAACGAAGTCTTGCTTGTAGGAAGACACACAGCCTGGGATTTAACTCCATTTCTGAAGTGAAACACACAGCAGAGTTCTCATCCATTGATCACACTCTGCTTTGGAGGAAGAGCAAGCTCCTGCTTTCTAGAGTCTCTAAGACAACAGGAAACGTAAGTGTGCTCAGAAGAAAAGAACGGTGTTTCCTATACATACGGACCATATCTTGTTGAACTCTGCTTGAAATTGATACAAAGCAAAGGTCCTCTAACATCCAATGCCTCTCAGTTAAGATGAGAACGTGTGAGCTTCGTGAACAATGTAGTTCGTTTGAGCTTTAAAGTAACTGCCCTTACTTGAATCGAGGTCCTCCTTGTAGGAAGACTCAGAGCCTGGGATTTAACTCCATTTCTGAAGTGAAACACACAGCAGAGTTCTCATCCATTGTTCAACTCTGCTTTCGATCAAGGAGCACGCTATTGCTTTCTAGAACCTCTAATACAGCAGGAAACTTGAGTGTGCTCAGAACAAAAGAACAGTGTTTCCTCAATATATGGCCCATATCTAGTTCAACTCTACTTCTGAAACTGAAAGAAACCACAGGTCCTCTAACATCCAATGCTTGTCAGTTAAGATGAGAAACGTGTGAGCTTGTGAACGATGTAGTTCGTTTGAGCTGTAAAGTAAGTGCCCTTACCTGAAACGAAGTCTTGCTTGTAGGAAGACACAGAGGCTGGGGTTTAACTCCATTTCTGAAGGGAAACACACAACACAGTTCTCATCCATGGATCACACTCTGCTTTAGAGCAAGAAGCACGCTCTTGCTTTCTAGAGTCTCTAAGACAGCAAGAAACGTGAGTGAGTTGAGAACAAAAGAAAGGTGTTTCTTACACATACGGACCATATCTAGTCCAACTCTGCTTCTGAAACTGATAGAAAGCACTGGTCCTCTAACATCCAATGCTTGTCATTTAAGATGAGAAACGTGTGACATTCGTGAATGATGTAGTTCGTTTGAGCTGAAAGGTGACTGCCCTTACCTGAAACGAAGTAGTGCATGTAGGAAGACTCAGAGCCTGGGATTTAACTCCATTTCTGAAGGGAATCATACAGCATAGTTCTCATCCATGGATCACACTCTGCTTTAGAGCAAGAAGCACGCTCTTGCTTTCTAGAGTCTCTAATACAGCAGGAAACGTGTGTGTTAAGAACAAAAGAACGGTTTTTCCTACACATGGGGGCCATATCTAGTTCTAATCTGCTTCTGAAACTGAAACAAACCACACGTCCTCTAACATCCAATGCTTGTCAGTTAAGATGAGAAACGTGTGAGCTTCGTGAACGATGTAGTTCTTTAGAGCTGAAAAGTGACTGTGTTTACCTGAAACGAAGTCTTGCTTGTAGGAAGACACACAGCTTGGGATTTAACTCCATTTAAGAAGGGAAACACACAGCGCAGTTCTCATCCATGAAACACACTCTGAATTAGAGGAAGAGGTATAATCCTCCTTTCTAGAGTCTCTAATACAGCAGGAATCAAGAGAGTGCTCAGAAAAAAAGAACAGTGTTTCCTACATATACGGACCATATCTAGTTCAATTCTGCTTCTGAAACTTCAACAAACCACAGGTCCTCTAACACCCAATGCTTGTCAATTAGGATTAGAAACGTGTGAGCCTCATGAACGATGTTGTTTGTTTGAGCTGTAAAGTAACTGCCCTTTCCTGAAACGAAGTCTTGCTTGTAGGAAGACTCAGAGCCTGGGATTTAACTCCATTTCTGAAGGGAAACACACAGCATAGTTCTCATCCATGGATCACACTCTGCTTTAGAGCAAGAAGACCGCGCTTGCTTTCTAGAATCTCTAATAGAGCAGGAAACTTGAGTGTGCTCAGAACAAAAGAACAGTGTTTCCTACACATACGGACTACATCTAGTTCAACTCTGCTTCTGAAACTGAAAGAAACCACAGGTCCTCTAACATCCAATGCTTGTCAGTTAAGATGAGAAACGTGTGATCGTCGTGAATGATGTAGTTCGTTTGAGCTGAAAAGTGACTGCCCTTACTTGAAACGAAGTCTTGCTTGTAGGAAGACACAGAGCCTGGGATTTAACTCCATTTCTGAAGTGAAACACACAGCAGAGTTCTCATCCATTGATCACACTCTGCATTAGAGCAAATAGCACGCTCCTTCTTTCTAGAGTCTCTAAGACAACAGGAAACATGAGTGTGCTCAGAAGAATAGAACGGTGTTTCCCCTACATATGGACCATATCTTGTTCAACTCTGCTTGAAATTGATACAAAGCAAAGGTCCTCTAACATCCAATGCCTCTCAGTTAAGATGAGAAACGTGTGAGCTTTGTGAACGATGTAGTTCGTTTGAGCTGTAAATTAACTGCCATTACATGAATCGAAGTCCTCCTTGTAGGAAGACTCAGAGCCTGGGATTTATCTCCATTTCTGAAGTGAAACACACAGCAGAGTTCTCATCCATTGTTCAACTCTGCTTTTGATCAAGGAGCACGCTCTTGCTTTGTAGAGCCTCTAAGACAGCAGGAAACTTGAGTGTGCTCAGAACAAAAGAACAGTGTTTCCTCAACATATGGGCCATATCTAGTTCAACTCTACTTCTGAAACTGAAAGAAACCACAGGTCCTCTAACATCCAATGCTTGTCAGTTAAGATGAGAAACGTGTGAGCTTTGTGAACGATGTAGTTCGTTTGAGCTGTAAAGTAAGTGCCCTTACCTGAAACGAAGTCTTGCTTGTAGGAAGACACACAGCCTGGGATTTAACTCCATTTCTGAAGTGAAACACACAGCAGAGTTCTCATCCATTGATCACACTCTGCTTTGGAGGAAGAGCAAGCTCCTGCTTTCTAGAGTCTCTAAGACAACAGGAAACGTAAGTGTGCTCAGAAGAAAAGAACGGTGTTTCCTATACATACGGACCATATCTTGTTGAACTCTGCTTGAAATTGATACAAAGCAAAGGTCCTCTAACATCCAATGCCTCTCAGTTAAGATGAGAACGTGTGAGCTTCGTGAACAATGTAGTTCGTTTGAGCTTTAAAGTAACTGCCCTTACTTGAATCGAGGTCCTCCTTGTAGGAAGACTCAGAGCCTGGGATTTAACTCCATTTCTGAAGTGAAACACACAGCAGAGTTCTCATCCATTGTTCAACTCTGCTTTCGATCAAGGAGCACGCTCTTGCTTTCTAGAACCTCTTATACAGCAGGAAACTTGAGTGTGCTCAGAACAAAAGAACAGTGTTTCCTCAACATATGGCCCATATCTAGTTCAACTCTACTTCTGAAACTGAAAGAAACCACAGGTCCTCTAACATCCAATGCTTGTCAGTTAAGATGAGAAACGTGTGAGCTTGTGAACGATGTAGTTCGTTTGAGCTGTAAAGTAAGTGCCCTTACCTGAAACGAAGTCTTGCTTGTAGGAAGACACAGAGGCTGGGGTTTAACTCCATTTCTGAAGGGAAACACACAACACAGTTCTCATCCATGGATCACACTCTGCTTTAGAGCAAGAAGCACGCTCTTGCTTTCTAGAGTCTCTAAGACAGCAAGAAACGTGAGTGAGTTGAGAACAAAAGAAAGGTGTTTCTTACACATACGGACCATATCTAGTCCAACTCTGCTTCTGAAACTGATAGAAAGCACTGGTCCTCTAACATCCAATGCTTGTCATTTAAGATGAGAAACGTGTGACATTCGTGAATGATGTAGTTCGTTTGAGCTGAAAGGTGACTGCCCTTACCTGAAATGAAGTAGTGCATGTAGGAAGACTCAGAGCCTGGGATTTAACTCCATTTCTGAAGGGAATCATACAGCATAGTTCTCATCCATGGATCACACTCTGCTTTAGAGCAAGAAGAATGCTCTTGATTTCTAGAGTCTCTAATACAGCAGGAAAATTGAGTGTGCTCAGACCAAAGAACGGTGTTTCCTACACATAGGCGCCATATCTAGTTCTACTCTGCTTCTGAAACTGAAAGAAAGCACAGGTCCTCTAACATCCAATGCTTGTCAGTTTAGATGTGAAACATGTGAGCTTAGTGAATGATGTAGTTCGTTTGAGCTGTAAAGTTACTGCCCTTACCTGAAACGAAGTAGTGCATGTAGGAAGACTCAGAGCCTGGGATTTAACTCCATTTCTGAAGTGAAACACACAACAGAGTTCTCATCCATTGATCACACTCTGCTTTAGAGCAAGAAGCATGCCCTAGCTTTCTAGAGTCTCTAAGACAGCAGGAAACTTGAGTTTGCTGAGAACAAATGAACGGTGTTTCCTACACATACGGACCATATCTAGGCCAACTCTTCTTCTGAAACTGATACAAAGCAATTGTCCTCTAACATTCAATGCTTGTCAGTTTAGATGTGAAACGTGTGAGCTTAGTGAATGATGTAGTTCGTTTCAGCTGTAAAGTTACTGCCCATACCTGAAATGAAGTCTTGCTTGTAGGAAGACTCAGAGCCTGGGATTTAACTCCATTTCTGAAGTGAAACACACAGCAGAGTTCTCATCCATTGATCACACTCTGCTTTAGAGCAAGAAGCACGCTCCTGCTTTCTAGAGTCTCTAAGACAACAGGAAACGTGAGTGTGCTCAGAAGAAAAGAACGGTGTTTCCTATACATACGGACCTTATCTAGTTCAACTCTGCTTGAAATTGATACAAAGCAAAGGTCCTCTAATATATAATGCCTCTCAGTTAAGATGAGAATCGTGTGAGCTTTGTGAACGATGTAGTTCGTTTGAGTTGTAAAGTAACTGCCCTTACTTGAATAGAAGTCCTCCATGTAGGAAGACTCAGAGCCTGGAAAATAACTCCATTTCTGAAGGGAAACACACAGCATAGTTCTCATCGATGGATCACACTCTGCTTTACAGCAAGAAGCACGCTCTTGCTTTCTAGAGTCTCTAATACAGCAGGAAACGTGTGTGTTAAGAACAAAAGAACGGTTTTTCCTACACATGGGGGCCATATCTAGTTCTAATCTGCTTCTGAAACTGAAACAAACCACACGTCCTCTAACATCCAATGCTTGTCAGTTAAGATGAGAAACGTGTGAGCTTCGTGAACGATGTAGTTCTTTAGAGCTGAAAAGTGACTGTGTTTACCTGAAACGAAGTCTTGCTTGTAGGAAGACACACAGCTTGGGATTTAACTCCATTTAAGAAGGGAAACACACAGCGCAGTTCTCATCCATGAAACACACTCTGAATTAGAGGAAGAGGTATAATCCTCCTTTCTAGAGTCTCTAATACAGCAGGAATCAAGAGAGTGCTCAGAAAAAAAGAACAGTGTTTCCTACATATACGGACCATATCTAGTTCAATTCTGCTTCTGAAACTTCAACAAACCACAGGTCCTCTAACACCCAATGCTTGTCAATTAGGATTAGAAACGTGTGAGCCTCATGAACGATGTTGTTTGTTTGAGCTGTAAAGTAACTGCCCTTTCCTGAAACGAAGTCTTGCTTGTAGGAAGACTCAGAGCCTGGGATTTAACTCCATTTCTGAAGGGAAACACACAGCATAGTTCTCATCCATGGATCACACTCTGCTTTAGAGCAAGAAGACCGCGCTTGCTTTCTAGAATCTCTAATAGAGCAGGAAACTTGAGTGTGCTCAGAACAAAAGAACAGTGTTTCCTACACATACGGACTACATCTAGTTCAACTCTGCTTCTGAAACTGAAAGAAACCACAGGTCCTCTAACATCCAATGCTTGTCAGTTAAGATGAGAAACGTGTGAGCTTTGTGAACGATGTAGTTCGTTTGAGCTGTAAAGTAAGTGCCCTTACCTGAAACGAAGTCTTGCTTGTAGGAAGACACACAGCCTGGGATTTAACTCCATTTCTGAAGTGAAACACACAGCAGAGTTCTCATCCATTGATCACACTCTGCTTTGGAGGAAGAGCAAGCTCCTGCTTTCTAGAGTCTCTAAGACAACAGGAAACGTAAGTGTGCTCAGAAGAAAAGAACGGTGTTTCCTATACATACGGACCATATCTTGTTGAACTCTGCTTGAAATTGATACAAAGCAAAGGTCCTCTAACATCCAATGCCTCTCAGTTAAGATGAGAACGTGTGAGCTTCGTGAACAATGTAGTTCGTTTGAGCTTTAAAGTAACTGCCCTTACTTGAATCGAGGTCCTCCTTGTAGGAAGACTCAGAGCCTGGGATTTAACTCCATTTCTGAAGTGAAACACACAGCAGAGTTCTCATCCATTGTTCAACTCTGCTTTCGATCAAGGAGCACGCTATTGCTTTCTAGAACCTCTAATACAGCAGGAAACTTGAGTGTGCTCAGAACAAAAGAACAGTGTTTCCTCAATATATGGCCCATATCTAGTTCAACTCTACTTCTGAAACTGAAAGAAACCACAGGTCCTCTAACATCCAATGCTTGTCAGTTAAGATGAGAAACGTGTGAGCTTGTGAACGATGTAGTTCGTTTGAGCTGTAAAGTAAGTGCCCTTACCTGAAACGAAGTCTTGCTTGTAGGAAGACACAGAGGCTGGGGTTTAACTCCATTTCTGAAGGGAAACACACAACACAGTTCTCATCCATGGATCACACTCTGCTTTAGAGCAAGAAGCACGCTCTTGCTTTCTAGAGTCTCTAAGACAGCAAGAAACGTGAGTGAGTTGAGAACAAAAGAAAGGTGTTTCTTACACATACGGACCATATCTAGTCCAACTCTGCTTCTGAAACTGATAGAAAGCACTGGTCCTCTAACATCCAATGCTTGTCATTTAAGATGAGAAACGTGTGACATTCGTGAATGATGTAGTTCGTTTGAGCTGAAAGGTGACTGCCCTTACCTGAAACGAAGTAGTGCATGTAGGAAGACTCAGAGCCTGGGATTTAACTCCATTTCTGAAGGGAATCATACAGCATAGTTCTCATCCATGGATCACACTCTGCTTTAGAGCAAGAAGCACGCTCTTGCTTTCTAGAGTCTCTAATACAGCAGGAAACGTGTGTGTTAAGAACAAAAGAACGGTTTTTCCTACACATGGGGGCCATATCTAGTTCTAATCTGCTTCTGAAACTGAAACAAACCACACGTCCTCTAACATCCAATGCTTGTCAGTTAAGATGAGAAACGTGTGAGCTTCGTGAACGATGTAGTTCTTTAGAGCTGAAAAGTGACTGTGTTTACCTGAAACGAAGTCTTGCTTGTACGAAGACACACAGCTTGGGATTTAACTCCATTTAAGAAGGGAAACACACAGCGCAGTTCTCATCCATGAAACACACTCTGAATTAGAGGAAGAGGTATAATCCTCCTTTCTAGAGTCTCTAATACAGCAGGAATCAAGAGAGTGCTCAGAAAAAAAGAACAGTGTTTCCTACATATACGGACCATATCTAGTTCAATTCTGCTTCTGAAACTTCAACAAACCACAGGTCCTCTAACACCCAATGCTTGTCAATTAGGATTAGAAACGTGTGAGCCTCATGAACGATGTTGTTTGTTTGAGCTGTAAAGTAACTGCCCTTTCCTGAAACGAAGTCTTGCTTGTAGGAAGACTCAGAGCCTGGGATTTAACTCCATTTCTGAAGGGAAACACACAGCATAGTTCTCATCCATGGATCACACTCTGCTTTAGAGCAAGAAGACCGCGCTTGCTTTCTAGAATCTCTAATAGAGCAGGAAACTTGAGTGTGCTCAGAACAAAAGAACAGTGTTTCCTACACATACGGACTACATCTAGTTCAACTCTGCTTCTGAAACTGAAAGAAACCACAGGTCCTCTAACATCCAATGCTTGTCAGTTAAGATGAGAAACGTGTGATCGTCGTGAATGATGTAGTTCGTTTGAGCTGAAAAGTGACTGCCCTTACTTGAAACGAAGTCTTGCTTGTAGGAAGACACAGAGCCTGGGATTTAACTCCATTTCTGAAGTGAAACACACAGCAGAGTTCTCATCCATTGATCACACTCTGCATTAGAGCAAATAGCACGCTCCTTCTTTCTAGAGTCTCTAAGACAACAGGAAACATGAGTGTGCTCAGAAGAATAGAACGGTGTTTCCCCTACATATGGACCATATCTTGTTCAACTCTGCTTGAAATTGATACAAAGCAAAGGTCCTCTAACATCCAATGCCTCTCAGTTAAGATGAGAAACGTGTGAGCTTTGTGAACGATGTAGTTCGTTTGAGCTGTAAATTAACTGCCATTACATGAATCGAAGTCCTCCTTGTAGGAAGACTCAGAGCCTGGGATTTATCTCCATTTCTGAAGTGAAACACACAGCAGAGTTCTCATCCATTGTTCAACTCTGCTTTTGATCAAGGAGCACGCTCTTGCTTTGTAGAGCCTCTAAGACAGCAGGAAACTTGAGTGTGCTCAGAACAAAAGAACAGTGTTTCCTCAACATATGGGCCATATCTAGTTCAACTCTACTTCTGAAACTGAAAGAAACCACAGGTCCTCTAACATCCAATGCTTGTCAGTTAAGATGAGAAACGTGTGAGCTTTGTGAACGATGTAGTTCGTTTGAGCTGTAAAGTAAGTGCCCTTACCTGAAACGAAGTCTTGCTTGTAGGAAGACACACAGCCTGGGATTTAACTCCATTTCTGAAGTGAAACACACAGCAGAGTTCTCATCCATTGATCACACTCTGCTTTGGAGGAAGAGCAAGCTCCTGCTTTCTAGAGTCTCTAAGACAACAGGAAACGTAAGTGTGCTCAGAAGAAAAGAACGGTGTTTCCTATACATACGGACCATATCTTGTTGAACTCTGCTTGAAATTGATACAAAGCAAAGGTCCTCTAACATCCAATGCCTCTCAGTTAAGATGAGAACGTGTGAGCTTCGTGAACAATGTAGTTCGTTTGAGCTTTAAAGTAACTGCCCTTACTTGAATCGAGGTCCTCCTTGTAGGAAGACTCAGAGCCTGGGATTTAACTCCATTTCTGAAGTGAAACACACAGCAGAGTTCTCATCCATTGTTCAACTCTGCTTTCGATCAAGGAGCACGCTCTTGCTTTCTAGAACCTCTTATACAGCAGGAAACTTGAGTGTGCTCAGAACAAAAGAACAGTGTTTCCTCAACATATGGCCCATATCTAGTTCAACTCTACTTCTGAAACTGAAAGAAACCACAGGTCCTCTAACATCCAATGCTTGTCAGTTAAGATGAGAAACGTGTGAGCTTTGTGAACGATGTAGTTCGTTTGAGCTGTAAAGTAAGTGCCCTTACCTGAAACGAAGTCTTGCTTGTAGGAAGACACACAGCCTGGGATTTAACTCCATTTCTGAAGTGAAACACACAGCAGAGTTCTCATCCATTGATCACACTCTGCTTTGGAGGAAGAGCAAGCTCCTGCTTTCTAGAGTCTCTAAGACAACAGGAAACGTAAGTGTGCTCAGAAGAAAAGAACGGTGTTTCCTATACATACGGACCATATCTTGTTGAACTCTGCTTGAAATTGATACAAAGCAAAGGTCCTCTAACATCCAATGCCTCTCAGTTAAGATGAGAACGTGTGAGCTTCGTGAACAATGTAGTTCGTTTGAGCTTTAAAGTAACTGCCCTTACTTGAATCGAGGTCCTCCTTGTAGGAAGACTCAGAGCCTGGGATTTAACTCCATTTCTGAAGTGAAACACACAGCAGAGTTCTCATCCATTGTTCAACTCTGCTTTCGATCAAGGAGCACGCTATTGCTTTCTAGAACCTCTAATACAGCAGGAAACTTGAGTGTGCTCAGAACAAAAGAACAGTGTTTCCTCAATATATGGCCCATATCTAGTTCAACTCTACTTCTGAAACTGAAAGAAACCACAGGTCCTCTAACATCCAATGCTTGTCAGTTAAGATGAGAAACGTGTGAGCTTGTGAACGATGTAGTTCGTTTGAGCTGTAAAGTAAGTGCCCTTACCTGAAACGAAGTCTTGCTTGTAGGAAGACACAGAGGCTGGGGTTTAACTCCATTTCTGAAGGGAAACACACAACACAGTTCTCATCCATGGATCACACTCTGCTTTAGAGCAAGAAGCACGCTCTTGCTTTCTAGAGTCTCTAAGACAGCAAGAAACGTGAGTGAGTTGAGAACAAAAGAAAGGTGTTTCTTACACATACGGACCATATCTAGTCCAACTCTGCTTCTGAAACTGATAGAAAGCACTGGTCCTCTAACATCCAATGCTTGTCATTTAAGATGAGAAACGTGTGACATTCGTGAATGATGTAGTTCGTTTGAGCTGAAAGGTGACTGCCCTTACCTGAAACGAAGTAGTGCATGTAGGAAGACTCAGAGCCTGGGATTTAACTCCATTTCTGAAGGGAATCATACAGCATAGTTCTCATCCATGGATCACACTCTGCTTTAGAGCAAGAAGCACGCTCTTGCTTTCTAGAGTCTCTAATACAGCAGGAAACGTGTGTGTTAAGAACAAAAGAACGGTTTTTCCTACACATGGGGGCCATATCTAGTTCTAATCTGCTTCTGAAACTGAAACAAACCACACGTCCTCTAACATCCAATGCTTGTCAGTTAAGATGAGAAACGTGTGAGCTTCGTGAACGATGTAGTTCTTTAGAGCTGAAAAGTGACTGTGTTTACCTGAAACGAAGTCTTGCTTGTACGAAGACACACAGCTTGGGATTTAACTCCATTTAAGAAGGGAAACACACAGCGCAGTTCTCATCCATGAAACACACTCTGAATTAGAGGAAGAGGTATAATCCTCCTTTCTAGAGTCTCTAATACAGCAGGAATCAAGAGAGTGCTCAGAAAAAAAGAACAGTGTTTCCTACATATACGGACCATATCTAGTTCAATTCTGCTTCTGAAACTTCAACAAACCACAGGTCCTCTAACACCCAATGCTTGTCAATTAGGATTAGAAACGTGTGAGCCTCATGAACGATGTTGTTTGTTTGAGCTGTAAAGTAACTGCCCTTTCCTGAAACGAAGTCTTGCTTGTAGGAAGACTCAGAGCCTGGGATTTAACTCCATTTCTGAAGGGAAACACACAGCATAGTTCTCATCCATGGATCACACTCTGCTTTAGAGCAAGAAGACCGCGCTTGCTTTCTAGAATCTCTAATAGAGCAGGAAACTTGAGTGTGCTCAGAACAAAAGAACAGTGTTTCCTACACATACGGACTACATCTAGTTCAACTCTGCTTCTGAAACTGAAAGAAACCACAGGTCCTCTAACATCCAATGCTTGTCAGTTAAGATGAGAAACGTGTGATCGTCGTGAATGATGTAGTTCGTTTGAGCTGAAAAGTGACTGCCCTTACTTGAAACGAAGTCTTGCTTGTAGGAAGACACAGAGCCTGGGATTTAACTCCATTTCTGAAGTGAAACACACAGCAGAGTTCTCATCCATTGATCACACTCTGCATTAGAGCAAATAGCACGCTCCTTCTTTCTAGAGTCTCTAAGACAACAGGAAACATGAGTGTGCTCAGAAGAATAGAACGGTGTTTCCCCTACATATGGACCATATCTTGTTCAACTCTGCTTGAAATTGATACAAAGCAAAGGTCCTCTAACATCCAATGCCTCTCAGTTAAGATGAGAAACGTGTGAGCTTTGTGAACGATGTAGTTCGTTTGAGCTGTAAATTAACTGCCATTACATGAATCGAAGTCCTCCTTGTAGGAAGACTCAGAGCCTGGGATTTATCTCCATTTCTGAAGTGAAACACACAGCAGAGTTCTCATCCATTGTTCAACTCTGCTTTTGATCAAGGAGCACGCTCTTGCTTTGTAGAGCCTCTAAGACAGCAGGAAACTTGAGTGTGCTCAGAACAAAAGAACAGTGTTTCCTCAACATATGGGCCATATCTAGTTCAACTCTACTTCTGAAACTGAAAGAAACCACAGGTCCTCTAACATCCAATGCTTGTCAGTTAAGATGAGAAACGTGTGAGCTTTGTGAACGATGTAGTTCGTTTGAGCTGTAAAGTAAGTGCCCTTACCTGAAACGAAGTCTTGCTTGTAGGAAGACACACAGCCTGGGATTTAACTCCATTTCTGAAGTGAAACACACAGCAGAGTTCTCATCCATTGATCACACTCTGCTTTGGAGGAAGAGCAAGCTCCTGCTTTCTAGAGTCTCTAAGACAACAGGAAACGTAAGTGTGCTCAGAAGAAAAGAACGGTGTTTCCTATACATACGGACCATATCTTGTTGAACTCTGCTTGAAATTGATACAAAGCAAAGGTCCTCTAACATCCAATGCCTCTCAGTTAAGATGAGAACGTGTGAGCTTCGTGAACAATGTAGTTCGTTTGAGCTTTAAAGTAACTGCCCTTACTTGAATCGAGGTCCTCCTTGTAGGAAGACTCAGAGCCTGGGATTTAACTCCATTTCTGAAGTGAAACACACAGCAGAGTTCTCATCCATTGTTCAACTCTGCTTTCGATCAAGGAGCACGCTCTTGCTTTCTAGAACCTCTTATACAGCAGGAAACTTGAGTGTGCTCAGAACAAAAGAACAGTGTTTCCTCAACATATGGCCCATATCTAGTTCAACTCTACTTCTGAAACTGAAAGAAACCACAGGTCCTCTAACATCCAATGCTTGTCAGTTAAGATGAGAAACGTGTGAGCTTTGTGAACGATGTAGTTCGTTTGAGCTGTAAAGTAAGTGCCCTTACCTGAAACGAAGTCTTGCTTGTAGGAAGACACACAGCCTGGGATTTAACTCCATTTCTGAAGTGAAACACACAGCAGAGTTCTCATCCATTGATCACACTCTGCTTTGGAGGAAGAGCAAGCTCCTGCTTTCTAGAGTCTCTAAGACAACAGGAAACGTAAGTGTGCTCAGAAGAAAAGAACGGTGTTTCCTATACATACGGACCATATCTTGTTGAACTCTGCTTGAAATTGATACAAAGCAAAGGTCCTCTAACATCCAATGCCTCTCAGTTAAGATGAGAACGTGTGAGCTTCGTGAACAATGTAGTTCGTTTGAGCTTTAAAGTAACTGCCCTTACTTGAATCGAGGTCCTCCTTGTAGGAAGACTCAGAGCCTGGGATTTAACTCCATTTCTGAAGTGAAACACACAGCAGAGTTCTCATCCATTGTTCAACTCTGCTTTCGATCAAGGAGCACGCTCTTGCTTTCTAGAACCTCTTATACAGCAGGAAACTTGAGTGTGCTCAGAACAAAAGAACAGTGTTTCCTCAACATATGGCCCATATCTAGTTCAACTCTACTTCTGAAACTGAAAGAAACCACAGGTCCTCTAACATCCAATGCTTGTCAGTTAAGATGAGAAACGTGTGAGCTTGTGAACGATGTAGTTCGTTTGAGCTGTAAAGTAAGTGCCCTTACCTGAAACGAAGTCTTGCTTGTAGGAAGACACAGAGGCTGGGGTTTAACTCCATTTCTGAAGGGAAACACACAACACAGTTCTCATCCATGGATCACACTCTGCTTTAGAGCAAGAAGCACGCTCTTGCTTTCTAGAGTCTCTAAGACAGCAAGAAACGTGAGTGAGTTGAGAACAAAAGAAAGGTGTTTCTTACACATACGGACCATATCTAGTCCAACTCTGCTTCTGAAACTGATAGAAAGCACTGGTCCTCTAACATCCAATGCTTGTCATTTAAGATGAGAAACGTGTGACATTCGTGAATGATGTAGTTCGTTTGAGCTGAAAGGTGACTGCCCTTACCTGAAACGAAGTAGTGCATGTAGGAAGACTCAGAGCCTGGGATTTAACTCCATTTCTGAAGGGAATCATACAGCATAGTTCTCATCCATGGATCACACTCTGCTTTAGAGCAAGAAGAATGCTCTTGATTTCTAGAGTCTCTAATACAGCAGGAAAATTGAGTGTGCTCAGACCAAAGAACGGTGTTTCCTACACATAGGCGCCATATCTAGTTCTACTCTGCTTCTGAAACTGAAAGAAAGCACAGGTCCTCTAACATCCAATGCTTGTCAGTTTAGATGTGAAACATGTGAGCTTAGTGAATGATGTAGTTCGTTTGAGCTGTAAAGTTACTGCCCTTACCTGAAACGAAGTAGTGCATGTAGGAAGACTCAGAGCCTGGGATTTAACTCCATTTCTGAAGTGAAACACACAACAGAGTTCTCATCCATTGATCACACTCTGCTTTAGAGCAAGAAGCATGCCCTAGCTTTCTAGAGTCTCTAAGACAGCAGGAAACTTGAGTTTGCTGAGAACAAATGAACGGTGTTTCCTACACATACGGACCATATCTAGGCCAACTCTTCTTCTGAAACTGATACAAAGCAATTGTCCTCTAACATTCAATGCTTGTCAGTTTAGATGTGAAACGTGTGAGCTTAGTGAATGATGTAGTTCGTTTCAGCTGTAAAGTTACTGCCCATACCTGAAATGAAGTCTTGCTTGTAGGAAGACTCAGAGCCTGGGATTTAACTCCATTTCTGAAGTGAAACACACAGCAGAGTTCTCATCCATTGATCACACTCTGCTTTAGAGCAAGAAGCACGCTCCTGCTTTCTAGAGTCTCTAAGACAACAGGAAACGTGAGTGTGCTCAGAAGAAAAGAACGGTGTTTCCTATACATACGGACCTTATCTAGTTCAACTCTGCTTGAAATTGATACAAAGCAAAGGTCCTCTAATATATAATGCCTCTCAGTTAAGATGAGAATCGTGTGAGCTTTGTGAACGATGTAGTTCGTTTGAGTTGTAAAGTAACTGCCCTTACTTGAATAGAAGTCCTCCATGTAGGAAGACTCAGAGCCTGGAAAATAACTCCATTTCTGAAGGGAAACACACAGCATAGTTCTCATCGATGGATCACACTCTGCTTTACAGCAAGAAGCACGCTCTTGCTTTCTAGAGTCTCTAATACAGCAGGAAACGTGTGTGTTAAGAACAAAAGAACGGTTTTTCCTACACATGGGGGCCATATCTAGTTCTAATCTGCTTCTGAAACTGAAACAAACCACACGTCCTCTAACATCCAATGCTTGTCAGTTAAGATGAGAAACGTGTGAGCTTCGTGAACGATGTAGTTCTTTAGAGCTGAAAAGTGACTGTGTTTACCTGAAACGAAGTCTTGCTTGTAGGAAGACACACAGCTTGGGATTTAACTCCATTTAAGAAGGGAAACACACAGCGCAGTTCTCATCCATGAAACACACTCTGAATTAGAGGAAGAGGTATAATCCTCCTTTCTAGAGTCTCTAATACAGCAGGAATCAAGAGAGTGCTCAGAAAAAAAGAACAGTGTTTCCTACATATACGGACCATATCTAGTTCAATTCTGCTTCTGAAACTTCAACAAACCACAGGTCCTCTAACACCCAATGCTTGTCAATTAGGATTAGAAACGTGTGAGCCTCATGAACGATGTTGTTTGTTTGAGCTGTAAAGTAACTGCCCTTTCCTGAAACGAAGTCTTGCTTGTAGGAAGACTCAGAGCCTGGGATTTAACTCCATTTCTGAAGGGAAACACACAGCATAGTTCTCATCCATGGATCACACTCTGCTTTAGAGCAAGAAGACCGCGCTTGCTTTCTAGAATCTCTAATAGAGCAGGAAACTTGAGTGTGCTCAGAACAAAAGAACAGTGTTTCCTACACATACGGACTACATCTAGTTCAACTCTGCTTCTGAAACTGAAAGAAACCACAGGTCCTCTAACATCCAATGCTTGTCAGTTAAGATGAGAAACGTGTGAGCTTTGTGAACGATGTAGTTCGTTTGAGCTGTAAAGTAAGTGCCCTTACCTGAAACGAAGTCTTGCTTGTAGGAAGACACACAGCCTGGGATTTAACTCCATTTCTGAAGTGAAACACACAGCAGAGTTCTCATCCATTGATCACACTCTGCTTTGGAGGAAGAGCAAGCTCCTGCTTTCTAGAGTCTCTAAGACAACAGGAAACGTAAGTGTGCTCAGAAGAAAAGAACGGTGTTTCCTATACATACGGACCATATCTTGTTGAACTCTGCTTGAAATTGATACAAAGCAAAGGTCCTCTAACATCCAATGCCTCTCAGTTAAGATGAGAACGTGTGAGCTTCGTGAACAATGTAGTTCGTTTGAGCTTTAAAGTAACTGCCCTTACTTGAATCGAGGTCCTCCTTGTAGGAAGACTCAGAGCCTGGGATTTAACTCCATTTCTGAAGTGAAACACACAGCAGAGTTCTCATCCATTGTTCAACTCTGCTTTCGATCAAGGAGCACGCTATTGCTTTCTAGAACCTCTAATACAGCAGGAAACTTGAGTGTGCTCAGAACAAAAGAACAGTGTTTCCTCAATATATGGCCCATATCTAGTTCAACTCTACTTCTGAAACTGAAAGAAACCACAGGTCCTCTAACATCCAATGCTTGTCAGTTAAGATGAGAAACGTGTGAGCTTGTGAACGATGTAGTTCGTTTGAGCTGTAAAGTAAGTGCCCTTACCTGAAACGAAGTCTTGCTTGTAGGAAGACACAGAGGCTGGGGTTTAACTCCATTTCTGAAGGGAAACACACAACACAGTTCTCATCCATGGATCACACTCTGCTTTAGAGCAAGAAGCACGCTCTTGCTTTCTAGAGTCTCTAAGACAGCAAGAAACGTGAGTGAGTTGAGAACAAAAGAAAGGTGTTTCTTACACATACGGACCATATCTAGTCCAACTCTGCTTCTGAAACTGATAGAAAGCACTGGTCCTCTAACATCCAATGCTTGTCATTTAAGATGAGAAACGTGTGACATTCGTGAATGATGTAGTTCGTTTGAGCTGAAAGGTGACTGCCCTTACCTGAAACGAAGTAGTGCATGTAGGAAGACTCAGAGCCTGGGATTTAACTCCATTTCTGAAGGGAAACACACAGCATAGTTCTCATCCATGGATCACACTCTGCTTTAGAGCAAGAAGACCGCGCTTGCTTTCTAGAATCTCTAATAGAGCAGGAAACTTGAGTGTGCTCAGAACAAAAGAACAGTGTTTCCTACACATACGGACTACATCTAGTTCAACTCTGCTTCTGAAACTGAAAGAAACCACAGGTCCTCTAACATCCAATGCTTGTCAGTTAAGATGAGAAACGTGTGATCGTCGTGAATGATGTAGTTCGTTTGAGCTGAAAAGTGACTGCCCTTACTTGAAACGAAGTCTTGCTTGTAGGAAGACACAGAGCCTGGGATTTAACTCCATTTCTGAAGTGAAACACACAGCAGAGTTCTCATCCATTGATCACACTCTGCATTAGAGCAAATAGCACGCTCCTTCTTTCTAGAGTCTCTAAGACAACAGGAAACATGAGTGTGCTCAGAAGAATAGAACGGTGTTTCCCCTACATATGGACCATATCTTGTTCAACTCTGCTTGAAATTGATACAAAGCAAAGGTCCTCTAACATCCAATGCCTCTCAGTTAAGATGAGAAACGTGTGAGCTTTGTGAACGATGTAGTTCGTTTGAGCTGTAAATTAACTGCCATTACATGAATCGAAGTCCTCCTTGTAGGAAGACTCAGAGCCTGGGATTTATCTCCATTTCTGAAGTGAAACACACAGCAGAGTTCTCATCCATTGTTCAACTCTGCTTTTGATCAAGGAGCACGCTCTTGCTTTGTAGAGCCTCTAAGACAGCAGGAAACTTGAGTGTGCTCAGAACAAAAGAACAGTGTTTCCTCAACATATGGGCCATATCTAGTTCAACTCTACTTCTGAAACTGAAAGAAACCACAGGTCCTCTAACATCCAATGCTTGTCAGTTAAGATGAGAAACGTGTGAGCTTTGTGAACGATGTAGTTCGTTTGAGCTGTAAAGTAAGTGCCCTTACCTGAAACGAAGTCTTGCTTGTAGGAAGACACACAGCCTGGGATTTAACTCCATTTCTGAAGTGAAACACACAGCAGAGTTCTCATCCATTGATCACACTCTGCTTTGGAGGAAGAGCAAGCTCCTGCTTTCTAGAGTCTCTAAGACAACAGGAAACGTAAGTGTGCTCAGAAGAAAAGAACGGTGTTTCCTATACATACGGACCATATCTTGTTGAACTCTGCTTGAAATTGATACAAAGCAAAGGTCCTCTAACATCCAATGCCTCTCAGTTAAGATGAGAACGTGTGAGCTTCGTGAACAATGTAGTTCGTTTGAGCTTTAAAGTAACTGCCCTTACTTGAATCGAGGTCCTCCTTGTAGGAAGACTCAGAGCCTGGGATTTAACTCCATTTCTGAAGTGAAACACACAGCAGAGTTCTCATCCATTGTTCAACTCTGCTTTCGATCAAGGAGCACGCTCTTGCTTTCTAGAACCTCTTATACAGCAGGAAACTTGAGTGTGCTCAGAACAAAAGAACAGTGTTTCCTCAACATATGGCCCATATCTAGTTCAACTCTACTTCTGAAACTGAAAGAAACCACAGGTCCTCTAACATCCAATGCTTGTCAGTTAAGATGAGAAACGTGTGAGCTTGTGAACGATGTAGTTCGTTTGAGCTGTAAAGTAAGTGCCCTTACCTGAAACGAAGTCTTGCTTGTAGGAAGACACAGAGGCTGGGGTTTAACTCCATTTCTGAAGGGAAACACACAACACAGTTCTCATCCATGGATCACACTCTGCTTTAGAGCAAGAAGCACGCTCTTGCTTTCTAGAGTCTCTAAGACAGCAAGAAACGTGAGTGAGTTGAGAACAAAAGAAAGGTGTTTCTTACACATACGGACCATATCTAGTCCAACTCTGCTTCTGAAACTGATAGAAAGCACTGGTCCTCTAACATCCAATGCTTGTCATTTAAGATGAGAAACGTGTGACATTCGTGAATGATGTAGTTCGTTTGAGCTGAAAGGTGACTGCCCTTACCTGAAACGAAGTAGTGCATGTAGGAAGACTCAGAGCCTGGGATTTAACTCCATTTCTGAAGGGAATCATACAGCATAGTTCTCATCCATGGATCACACTCTGCTTTAGAGCAAGAAGAATGCTCTTGATTTCTAGAGTCTCTAATACAGCAGGAAAATTGAGTGTGCTCAGACCAAAGAACGGTGTTTCCTACACATAGGCGCCATATCTAGTTCTACTCTGCTTCTGAAACTGAAAGAAAGCACAGGTCCTCTAACATCCAATGCTTGTCAGTTTAGATGTGAAACATGTGAGCTTAGTGAATGATGTAGTTCGTTTGAGCTGTAAAGTTACTGCCCTTACCTGAAACGAAGTAGTGCATGTAGGAAGACTCAGAGCCTGGGATTTAACTCCATTTCTGAAGTGAAACACACAACAGAGTTCTCATCCATTGATCACACTCTGCTTTAGAGCAAGAAGCATGCCCTAGCTTTCTAGAGTCTCTAAGACAGCAGGAAACTTGAGTTTGCTGAGAACAAATGAACGGTGTTTCCTACACATACGGACCATATCTAGGCCAACTCTTCTTCTGAAACTGATACAAAGCAATTGTCCTCTAACATTCAATGCTTGTCAGTTTAGATGTGAAACGTGTGAGCTTAGTGAATGATGTAGTTCGTTTCAGCTGTAAAGTTACTGCCCATACCTGAAATGAAGTCTTGCTTGTAGGAAGACTCAGAGCCTGGGATTTAACTCCATTTCTGAAGTGAAACACACAGCAGAGTTCTCATCCATTGATCACACTCTGCTTTAGAGCAAGAAGCACGCTCCTGCTTTCTAGAGTCTCTAAGACAACAGGAAACGTGAGTGTGCTCAGAAGAAAAGAACGGTGTTTCCTGTACATACGGACCTTATCTAGTTCAACTCTGCTTGAAATTGATACAAAGCAAAGGTCCTCTAATATATAATGCCTCTCAGTTAAGATGAGAATCGTGTGAGCTTTGTGAACGATGTAGTTCGTTTGAGTTGTAAAGTAACTGCCCTTACTTGAATAGAAGTCCTCCATGTAGGAAGACTCAGAGCCTGGAAAATAACTCCATTTCTGAAGGGAAACACACAGCATAGTTCTCATCGATGGATCACACTCTGCTTTACAGCAAGAAGCACGCTCTTGCTTTCTAGAGTCTCTAATACAGCAGGAAACGTGTGTGTTAAGAACAAAAGAACGGTTTTTCCTACACATGGGGGCCATATCTAGTTCTAATCTGCTTCTGAAACTGAAACAAACCACACGTCCTCTAACATCCAATGCTTGTCAGTTAAGATGAGAAACGTGTGAGCTTCGTGAACGATGTAGTTCTTTAGAGCTGAAAAGTGACTGTGTTTACCTGAAACGAAGTCTTGCTTGTAGGAAGACACACAGCTTGGGATTTAACTCCATTTAAGAAGGGAAACACACAGCGCAGTTCTCATCCATGAAACACACTCTGAATTAGAGGAAGAGGTATAATCCTCCTTTCTAGAGTCTCTAATACAGCAGGAATCAAGAGAGTGCTCAGAAAAAAAGAACAGTGTTTCCTACATATACGGACCATATCTAGTTCAATTCTGCTTCTGAAACTTCAACAAACCACAGGTCCTCTAACACCCAATGCTTGTCAATTAGGATTAGAAACGTGTGAGCCTCATGAACGATGTTGTTTGTTTGAGCTGTAAAGTAACTGCCCTTTCCTGAAACGAAGTCTTGCTTGTAGGAAGACTCAGAGCCTGGGATTTAACTCCATTTCTGAAGGGAAACACACAGCATAGTTCTCATCCATGGATCACACTCTGCTTTAGAGCAAGAAGACCGCGCTTGCTTTCTAGAATCTCTAATAGAGCAGGAAACTTGAGTGTGCTCAGAACAAAAGAACAGTGTTTCCTACACATACGGACTACATCTAGTTCAACTCTGCTTCTGAAACTGAAAGAAACCACAGGTCCTCTAACATCCAATGCTTGTCAGTTAAGATGAGAAACGTGTGAGCTTTGTGAACGATGTAGTTCGTTTGAGCTGTAAAGTAAGTGCCCTTACCTGAAACGAAGTCTTGCTTGTAGGAAGACACACAGCCTGGGATTTAACTCCATTTCTGAAGTGAAACACACAGCAGAGTTCTCATCCATTGATCACACTCTGCTTTGGAGGAAGAGCAAGCTCCTGCTTTCTAGAGTCTCTAAGACAACAGGAAACGTAAGTGTGCTCAGAAGAAAAGAACGGTGTTTCCTATACATACGGACCATATCTTGTTGAACTCTGCTTGAAATTGATACAAAGCAAAGGTCCTCTAACATCCAATGCCTCTCAGTTAAGATGAGAACGTGTGAGCTTCGTGAACAATGTAGTTCGTTTGAGCTTTAAAGTAACTGCCCTTACTTGAATCGAGGTCCTCCTTGTAGGAAGACTCAGAGCCTGGGATTTAACTCCATTTCTGAAGTGAAACACACAGCAGAGTTCTCATCCATTGTTCAACTCTGCTTTCGATCAAGGAGCACGCTATTGCTTTCTAGAACCTCTAATACAGCAGGAAACTTGAGTGTGCTCAGAACAAAAGAACAGTGTTTCCTCAATATATGGCCCATATCTAGTTCAACTCTACTTCTGAAACTGAAAGAAACCACAGGTCCTCTAACATCCAATGCTTGTCAGTTAAGATGAGAAACGTGTGAGCTTGTGAACGATGTAGTTCGTTTGAGCTGTAAAGTAAGTGCCCTTACCTGAAACGAAGTCTTGCTTGTAGGAAGACACAGAGGCTGGGGTTTAACTCCATTTCTGAAGGGAAACACACAACACAGTTCTCATCCATGGATCACACTCTGCTTTAGAGCAAGAAGCACGCTCTTGCTTTCTAGAGTCTCTAAGACAGCAAGAAACGTGAGTGAGTTGAGAACAAAAGAAAGGTGTTTCTTACACATACGGACCATATCTAGTCCAACTCTGCTTCTGAAACTGATAGAAAGCACTGGTCCTCTAACATCCAATGCTTGTCATTTAAGATGAGAAACGTGTGACATTCGTGAATGATGTAGTTCGTTTGAGCTGAAAGGTGACTGCCCTTACCTGAAACGAAGTAGTGCATGTAGGAAGACTCAGAGCCTGGGATTTAACTCCATTTCTGAAGGGAATCATACAGCATAGTTCTCATCCATGGATCACACTCTGCTTTAGAGCAAGAAGAATGCTCTTGATTTCTAGAGTCTCTAATACAGCAGGAAAATTGAGTGTGCTCAGACCAAAGAACGGTGTTTCCTACACATAGGCGCCATATCTAGTTCTACTCTGCTTCTGAAACTGAAAGAAAGCACAGGTCCTCTAACATCCAATGCTTGTCAGTTTAGATGTGAAACATGTGAGCTTAGTGAATGATGTAGTTCGTTTGAGCTGTAAAGTTACTGCCCTTACCTGAAACGAAGTAGTGCATGTAGGAAGACTCAGAGCCTGGGATTTAACTCCATTTCTGAAGTGAAACACACAACAGAGTTCTCATCCATTGATCACACTCTGCTTTAGAGCAAGAAGCATGCCCTAGCTTTCTAGAGTCTCTAAGACAGCAGGAAACTTGAGTTTGCTGAGAACAAATGAACGGTGTTTCCTACACATACGGACCATATCTAGGCCAACTCTTCTTCTGAAACTGATACAAAGCAATTGTCCTCTAACATTCAATGCTTGTCAGTTTAGATGTGAAACGTGTGAGCTTAGTGAATGATGTAGTTCGTTTCAGCTGTAAAGTTACTGCCCATACCTGAAATGAAGTCTTGCTTGTAGGAAGACTCAGAGCCTGGGATTTAACTCCATTTCTGAAGTGAAACACACAGCAGAGTTCTCATCCATTGATCACACTCTGCTTTAGAGCAAGAAGCACGCTCCTGCTTTCTAGAGTCTCTAAGACAACAGGAAACGTGAGTGTGCTCAGAAGAAAAGAACGGTGTTTCCTATACATACGGACCTTATCTAGTTCAACTCTGCTTGAAATTGATACAAAGCAAAGGTCCTCTAATATATAATGCCTCTCAGTTAAGATGAGAATCGTGTGAGCTTTGTGAACGATGTAGTTCGTTTGAGTTGTAAAGTAACTGCCCTTACTTGAATAGAAGTCCTCCATGTAGGAAGACTCAGAGCCTGGAAAATAACTCCATTTCTGAAGGGAAACACACAGCATAGTTCTCATCGATGGATCACACTCTGCTTTACAGCAAGAAGCACGCTCTTGCTTTCTAGAGTCTCTAATACAGCAGGAAACGTGTGTGTTAAGAACAAAAGAACGGTTTTTCCTACACATGGGGGCCATATCTAGTTCTAATCTGCTTCTGAAACTGAAACAAACCACACGTCCTCTAACATCCAATGCTTGTCAGTTAAGATGAGAAACGTGTGAGCTTCGTGAACGATGTAGTTCTTTAGAGCTGAAAAGTGACTGTGTTTACCTGAAACGAAGTCTTGCTTGTAGGAAGACACACAGCTTGGGATTTAACTCCATTTAAGAAGGGAAACACACAGCGCAGTTCTCATCCATGAAACACACTCTGAATTAGAGGAAGAGGTATAATCCTCCTTTCTAGAGTCTCTAATACAGCAGGAATCAAGAGAGTGCTCAGAAAAAAAGAACAGTGTTTCCTACATATACGGACCATATCTAGTTCAATTCTGCTTCTGAAACTTCAACAAACCACAGGTCCTCTAACACCCAATGCTTGTCAATTAGGATTAGAAACGTGTGAGCCTCATGAACGATGTTGTTTGTTTGAGCTGTAAAGTAACTGCCCTTTCCTGAAACGAAGTCTTGCTTGTAGGAAGACTCAGAGCCTGGGATTTAACTCCATTTCTGAAGGGAAACACACAGCATAGTTCTCATCCATGGATCACACTCTGCTTTAGAGCAAGAAGACCGCGCTTGCTTTCTAGAATCTCTAATAGAGCAGGAAACTTGAGTGTGCTCAGAACAAAAGAACAGTGTTTCCTACACATACGGACTACATCTAGTTCAACTCTGCTTCTGAAACTGAAAGAAACCACAGGTCCTCTAACATCCAATGCTTGTCAGTTAAGATGAGAAACGTGTGAGCTTTGTGAACGATGTAGTTCGTTTGAGCTGTAAAGTAAGTGCCCTTACCTGAAACGAAGTCTTGCTTGTAGGAAGACACACAGCCTGGGATTTAACTCCATTTCTGAAGTGAAACACACAGCAGAGTTCTCATCCATTGATCACACTCTGCTTTGGAGGAAGAGCAAGCTCCTGCTTTCTAGAGTCTCTAAGACAACAGGAAACGTAAGTGTGCTCAGAAGAAAAGAACGGTGTTTCCTATACATACGGACCATATCTTGTTGAACTCTGCTTGAAATTGATACAAAGCAAAGGTCCTCTAACATCCAATGCCTCTCAGTTAAGATGAGAACGTGTGAGCTTCGTGAACAATGTAGTTCGTTTGAGCTTTAAAGTAACTGCCCTTACTTGAATCGAGGTCCTCCTTGTAGGAAGACTCAGAGCCTGGGATTTAACTCCATTTCTGAAGTGAAACACACAGCAGAGTTCTCATCCATTGTTCAACTCTGCTTTCGATCAAGGAGCACGCTATTGCTTTCTAGAACCTCTAATACAGCAGGAAACTTGAGTGTGCTCAGAACAAAAGAACAGTGTTTCCTCAATATATGGCCCATATCTAGTTCAACTCTACTTCTGAAACTGAAAGAAACCACAGGTCCTCTAACATCCAATGCTTGTCAGTTAAGATGAGAAACGTGTGAGCTTGTGAACGATGTAGTTCGTTTGAGCTGTAAAGTAAGTGCCCTTACCTGAAACGAAGTCTTGCTTGTAGGAAGACACAGAGGCTGGGGTTTAACTCCATTTCTGAAGGGAAACACACAACACAGTTCTCATCCATGGATCACACTCTGCTTTAGAGCAAGAAGCACGCTCTTGCTTTCTAGAGTCTCTAAGACAGCAAGAAACGTGAGTGAGTTGAGAACAAAAGAAAGGTGTTTCTTACACATACGGACCATATCTAGTCCAACTCTGCTTCTGAAACTGATAGAAAGCACTGGTCCTCTAACATCCAATGCTTGTCATTTAAGATGAGAAACGTGTGACATTCGTGAATGATGTAGTTCGTTTGAGCTGAAAGGTGACTGCCCTTACCTGAAACGAAGTAGTGCATGTAGGAAGACTCAGAGCCTGGGATTTAACTCCATTTCTGAAGGGAAACACACAGCATAGTTCTCATCCATGGATCACACTCTGCTTTAGAGCAAGAAGACCGCGCTTGCTTTCTAGAATCTCTAATAGAGCAGGAAACTTGAGTGTGCTCAGAACAAAAGAACAGTGTTTCCTACACATACGGACTACATCTAGTTCAACTCTGCTTCTGAAACTGAAAGAAACCACAGGTCCTCTAACATCCAATGCTTGTCAGTTAAGATGAGAAACGTGTGATCGTCGTGAATGATGTAGTTCGTTTGAGCTGAAAAGTGACTGCCCTTACTTGAAACGAAGTCTTGCTTGTAGGAAGACACAGAGCCTGGGATTTAACTCCATTTCTGAAGTGAAACACACAGCAGAGTTCTCATCCATTGATCACACTCTGCATTAGAGCAAATAGCACGCTCCTTCTTTCTAGAGTCTCTAAGACAACAGGAAACATGAGTGTGCTCAGAAGAATAGAACGGTGTTTCCCCTACATATGGACCATATCTTGTTCAACTCTGCTTGAAATTGATACAAAGCAAAGGTCCTCTAACATCCAATGCCTCTCAGTTAAGATGAGAAACGTGTGAGCTTTGTGAACGATGTAGTTCGTTTGAGCTGTAAATTAACTGCCATTACATGAATCGAAGTCCTCCTTGTAGGAAGACTCAGAGCCTGGGATTTATCTCCATTTCTGAAGTGAAACACACAGCAGAGTTCTCATCCATTGTTCAACTCTGCTTTTGATCAAGGAGCACGCTCTTGCTTTGTAGAGCCTCTAAGACAGCAGGAAACTTGAGTGTGCTCAGAACAAAAGAACAGTGTTTCCTCAACATATGGGCCATATCTAGTTCAACTCTACTTCTGAAACTGAAAGAAACCACAGGTCCTCTAACATCCAATGCTTGTCAGTTAAGATGAGAAACGTGTGAGCTTTGTGAACGATGTAGTTCGTTTGAGCTGTAAAGTAAGTGCCCTTACCTGAAACGAAGTCTTGCTTGTAGGAAGACACACAGCCTGGGATTTAACTCCATTTCTGAAGTGAAACACACAGCAGAGTTCTCATCCATTGATCACACTCTGCTTTGGAGGAAGAGCAAGCTCCTGCTTTCTAGAGTCTCTAAGACAACAGGAAACGTAAGTGTGCTCAGAAGAAAAGAACGGTGTTTCCTATACATACGGACCATATCTTGTTGAACTCTGCTTGAAATTGATACAAAGCAAAGGTCCTCTAACATCCAATGCCTCTCAGTTAAGATGAGAACGTGTGAGCTTCGTGAACAATGTAGTTCGTTTGAGCTTTAAAGTAACTGCCCTTACTTGAATCGAGGTCCTCCTTGTAGGAAGACTCAGAGCCTGGGATTTAACTCCATTTCTGAAGTGAAACACACAGCAGAGTTCTCATCCATTGTTCAACTCTGCTTTCGATCAAGGAGCACGCTCTTGCTTTCTAGAACCTCTTATACAGCAGGAAACTTGAGTGTGCTCAGAACAAAAGAACAGTGTTTCCTCAACATATGGCCCATATCTAGTTCAACTCTACTTCTGAAACTGAAAGAAACCACAGGTCCTCTAACATCCAATGCTTGTCAGTTAAGATGAGAAACGTGTGAGCTTGTGAACGATGTAGTTCGTTTGAGCTGTAAAGTAAGTGCCCTTACCTGAAACGAAGTCTTGCTTGTAGGAAGACACAGAGGCTGGGGTTTAACTCCATTTCTGAAGGGAAACACACAACACAGTTCTCATCCATGGATCACACTCTGCTTTAGAGCAAGAAGCACGCTCTTGCTTTCTAGAGTCTCTAAGACAGCAAGAAACGTGAGTGAGTTGAGAACAAAAGAAAGGTGTTTCTTACACATACGGACCATATCTAGTCCAACTCTGCTTCTGAAACTGATAGAAAGCACTGGTCCTCTAACATCCAATGCTTGTCATTTAAGATGAGAAACGTGTGACATTCGTGAATGATGTAGTTCGTTTGAGCTGAAAGGTGACTGCCCTTACCTGAAACGAAGTAGTGCATGTAGGAAGACTCAGAGCCTGGGATTTAACTCCATTTCTGAAGGGAATCATACAGCATAGTTCTCATCCATGGATCACACTCTGCTTTAGAGCAAGAAGAATGCTCTTGATTTCTAGAGTCTCTAATACAGCAGGAAAATTGAGTGTGCTCAGACCAAAGAACGGTGTTTCCTACACATAGGCGCCATATCTAGTTCTACTCTGCTTCTGAAACTGAAAGAAAGCACAGGTCCTCTAACATCCAATGCTTGTCAGTTTAGATGTGAAACATGTGAGCTTAGTGAATGATGTAGTTCGTTTGAGCTGTAAAGTTACTGCCCTTACCTGAAACGAAGTAGTGCATGTAGGAAGACTCAGAGCCTGGGATTTAACTCCATTTCTGAAGTGAAACACACAACAGAGTTCTCATCCATTGATCACACTCTGCTTTAGAGCAAGAAGCATGCCCTAGCTTTCTAGAGTCTCTAAGACAGCAGGAAACTTGAGTTTGCTGAGAACAAATGAACGGTGTTTCCTACACATACGGACCATATCTAGGCCAACTCTTCTTCTGAAACTGATACAAAGCAATTGTCCTCTAACATTCAATGCTTGTCAGTTTAGATGTGAAACGTGTGAGCTTAGTGAATGATGTAGTTCGTTTCAGCTGTAAAGTTACTGCCCATACCTGAAATGAAGTCTTGCTTGTAGGAAGACTCAGAGCCTGGGATTTAACTCCATTTCTGAAGTGAAACACACAACAGAGTTCTCATCCATTGATCACACTCTGCTTTAGAGCAAGAAGCATGCCCTAGCTTTCTAGAGTCTCTAAGACAGCAGGAAACTTGAGTTTGCTGAGAACAAATGAACGGTGTTTCCTACACATACGGACCATATCTAGGCCAACTCTTCTTCTGAAACTGATACAAAGCAATTGTCCTCTAACATTCAATGCTTGTCAGTTTAGATGTGAAACGTGTGAGCTTAGTGAATGATGTAGTTCGTTTCAGCTGTAAAGTTACTGCCCATACCTGAAATGAAGTCTTGCTTGTAGGAAGACTCAGAGCCTGGGATTTAACTCCATTTCTGAAGTGAAACACACAGCAGAGTTCTCATCCATTGATCACACTCTGCTTTAGAGCAAGAAGCAGGCTCCTGCTTTCTAGAGTCTCTAAGACAACAGGAAACGTGAGTGTGCTCAGAAGAAAAGAACGGTGTTTCCTATACATACGGACCTTATCTAGTTCAACTCTGCTTGAAATTGATACAAAGCAAAGGTCCTCTAATATATAATGCCTCTCAGTTAAGATGAGAATCGTGTGAGCTTTGTGAACGATGTAGTTCGTTTGAGTTGTAAAGTAACTGCCCTTACTTGAATAGAAGTCCTCCATGTAGGAAGACTCAGAGCCTGGAAAATAACTCCATTTCTGAAGGGAAACACACAGCATAGTTCTCATCGATGGATCACACTCTGCTTTACAGCAAGAAGCACGCTCTTGCTTTCTAGAGTCTCTAATACAGCAGGAAACGTGTGTGTGCTGAGAACAAAAGAACGGTGTTTCCTACACATACGGATCATATCTAGTCCAACTCTGCCTCTGAAATTGATACAAGCACAGGTCCTCTAACATCCAATGATTGTCATTTAAGAATAGAAATGAGTGAGCTTCGTAAATGATGTAGTTCGTTTGAGCTGAAAGGTGACTGCCCTTACCTGAAACGAAGTAGTGCATGTAGGAAGACTCAGAGCCTGGGATTTAACTCCATTTCTGAAGGGAATCATACAGCATAGTTCTCATCCATGGATCACACTCTGCTTTAGAGCAAGAAGAATGCTCTTGATTTCTAGAGTCTCTAATACAGCAGGAAAATTGAGTGTGCTCAGACCAAAGAACGGTGTTTCCTACACATAGGCGCCATATCTAGTTCTACTCTGCTTCTGAAACTGAAAGAAAGCACATGTCTTCTAACATCCAAAGCTTGTCAGTTTAGATGTGAAACATGTGAGCTTAGTGAATGATGTAGATCGTTTGAGCTGTAAAGTTAATGCCCTTACCTGAAACGAAGTAGTGCATGTAGGAAGACTCAGAGCCTGGAATTTAACTCCATTTCTGAAGTGAAACACACAACAGAGTTCTCATCCATTGATCACACTCTGCTTTAGAGCAAGAAGCATGCCCTAGCTTTCTAGAGTCTCTAAGACAGCAGGACTTGAGTTTGCTGAGAACAAATGAACGGTGTTTCCTACACATACGGACCATATCTAGTCCAACTCTTCTTCTGAAACTGATACAAAGCAATTGTCCTCTAACATTCAATGCTTGTCAGTTTAGATGTGAAACGTGTGAGCTTAGTGAATGATGTAGTTCATTTCAGCTGTAAAGTTACTGCCCATACCTGAAATGAAGTCTTGCTTGTAGGAAGACTCAGAGGCTGGGGTTTAACTCCATTTCTGAAGGGAAACACACAACACAGTTCTCATCCATGGATCACACTCTGCATTAGAGCAAGAGGCACGCTCCTGCTTTCTAGAGTCTCTAAGACAACAGGAAACGTGAGTGTGCTCAGAAGAAAAGAACGGTGTTTCCTATACATACGGACCATATCTTTTTGAACTCTGCTTGAAATTGATACAAAGCAAAGGTCCTCTAACATCCAATGCCTCTCAGTTAAGATGAGAACGTGTGAGCTTCGTGAACAATGTAGTTCGTTTGAGCTTTAAAGTAACTGCCCTTACTTGAATCGAGGTCCTCCTTGTAGGAAGACTCAGAGCCTGGGATTTAACTCCATTTCTGAAGTGAAACACACAGCAGAGTTCTCATCCATTGTTCAACTCTGCTTTCGATCAAGGAGCACGCTCTTGCTTTCTAGAACCTCTAATACAGCATTAAACTTGAGTGTGCTCAGAACAAAAGAACAGTGTTTCCTCAACATATGGCCCATATCTAGTTCAACTCTACTTCTGAAACTGAAAGAAACCACAGGTCCTCTAACATCCAATGCTTGTCAGTTAAGATGAGAAACGTGTGAGCTTGTGAACGATGTAGTTCGTTTGAGCTGTAAAGTAAGTGCCCTTACCTGAAACGAAGTCTTGCTTGTAGGAAGACACAGAGGCTGGGGTTTAACTCCATTTCTGAAGGGAAACACACAACACAGTTCTCATCCATGGATCACACTCTGCTTTAGAGCAAGAAGCACGCTCTTGCTTTCTAGAGTCTCTAAGACAGCAAGAAACGTGAGTGAGTTGAGAACAAAAGAAAGGTGTTTCTTACACATACGGACCATATCTAGTCCAACTCTTCTTCTGAAACTGATACAAAGCAATTGTCCTCTAACATTCAATGCTTGTCAGTTTAGATGTGAAACGTGTGAGCTTAGTGAATGATGTAGTTCGTTTCAGCTGTAAAGTTACTGCCCATACCTGAAATGAAGTCTTGCTTGTAGGAAGACTCAGAGCCTGGGATTTACCTCCATTTCTGAAGTGAAACACACAGCAGAGTTCTCATCCATTGATCACACTCTGCTTTAGAGCAAGAAGCACGCTCCTGCTTTCTAGAGTCTCTAAGACAACAGGAAACGTGAGTGTGCTCAGAAGAAAAGAACGGTGTTTCCTATACATACGGACCTTATCTAGTTCAACTCTGCTTGAAATTGATACAAAGCAAAGGTCCTCTAATATCCAATGCCTCTCAGTTAAGATGAGAATCGTGTGAGCTTTGTGAACGATGTAGTTCGTTTGAGTTGTAAAGTAACTGCCCTTACTTGAATAGAAGTCCTCCATGTAGGAAGACTCAGAGCCTGGAAAATAACTCCATTTCTGAAGGGAAACACACAGCATAGTTCTCATCGATGGATCACACTCTGCTTTAGAGCAAGAAGCACGCTCTTGCTTTCTAGACTCTCTAATATAGCAGGAAACTTGAGTGTGCTCAGAAAAAAAGAATGGTGTTTCCTACATATATGCGCCATATCTAGTTCAACACTGCTTCTGAAACTGAAACAAACCACTGGTCCTTTAACATCCAATGCTTGTCAGTTAAGATGAGAAACGTGTGAGCTTCGTGAACTATGTAGTTCGTTTTGAGAAGTAAAGTAACTGCCCTTACTTGAATCGAAGTCTTCCTTGTAGGAAGACTCAGAGCATGGGATTTATCTCCATTTCTGAAGTGAAACACACAACAGAGTTCTAATCCATTGATCACACTCTGCTTTAGAGCAAGAAGCACGCTCTTGCTTTCTAGAGTCTCTAAGACAGCAAGAAACCTGAGTGTGTTGAGAACAAAAGAACGGTGTTTCATACACATACGGACCATATCTAGTCCAACTCTGCTTCTGAAACTGATACAAAGCACTGGCCCTCTAACATCCAATGCTTGTCATTTAAGATGAGAAACGTGTGACCTTCGTGAATGATATAGTTCGTTTCAACTGAAAAGTGACTGCCCTTACCTGAAACGAAGTAGTGCTTGTAGGAAGACACAGAGCCTGGGATTTAACTCCATTTCTGAAGGGAAACACACAGCATAGTTCTCATCCATGGATCCCACTCTGCTTTAGAGCAAGAAGACCGCTCTTGCTTTCTAGAGTCTCTAAGACAACAGGAAACATGAGTGTGCTCAGAAGAAAAGAACGGTGTTTCCTATACATACGGACCATATCTAGTTCAACTCTGCTTGAAATTGATACAAAGCAAAGGTCCTCTAATATCCAATGCCTCTCAGTTAAGATGAGAAACGTGTGAGCTTTGAGAACGATGTAGTTCGTTTGAGTTGTAAAGTAACTGCCCTTACTTGAATAGAAGTCCTCCATGTAGGAAGACTTAGAGCCTGGAAAATAACTCCATTTCTGAAGGGAAACACACAGCATAGTTCTCATCGATGGATCACACTCTGCTTTACAGCAAGAAGCACGCTCTTGCTTTCTAGAGCCTCTAAGACAGCAGGAAAATTGAGTGTGCTCAGAACAAAAGAACAGTGTTTCCTCAACATACGGGCCATAACTATTTCAACTCTACTTCTGAAACTGAAGGAAACCACAGGTCCCCTAACATCCAATGCTTGTCAGTTAAGATGAGAAACGTGTGAGCTTCATGAACGATGTAGGTCGTTTAGCTGAAAAGTGACTGCCCTTACCTGAAACGAAGTATTGCTTGTAGGAAGACAGAGAGCCTGGGGTTTACTCCATTTCTGAAGGGAAACACACAACACAGTTCTCATCCGTGGATCACACTGCTTTAGAACAAGAAGAACGCTCTTGCTTTCTAGAGTCTATAAGACAGCAGGAAACGTGAGTGTGCTGAGAACAAAAGAACGGTGTTTCCTACACATACGGATCATATCTAGTCCAACTCTGCCTCTGAAATTGATACAAGCACAGGTCCTCTAACATCCAATGATTGTGATTTAAGAATAGAAATGAGTGAGCTTCGTAAATGATGTAGTTCGTTTGAGCTGAAAGGTGACTGCCCTTACCTGAAACGAAGTAGTGCATGTAGGAAGACTCAGAGCCTGGGATTTAACTCCATTTCTGAAGGGAATCATACAGCATAGTTCTCATCCATGGATCACACTCTGCTTTAGAGCAAGAAGAATGCTCTTGATTTCTAGAGTCTCTAATACAGCAGGAAAATTGAGTGTGCTCAGACCAAAGAACGGTGTTTCCTACACATAGGCGCCATATCTAGTTCTACTCTGCTTCTGAAACTGAAAGAAAGCACATGTCTTCTAACATCCAAAGCTTGTCAGTTTAGATGTGAAACATGTGAGCTTAGTGAATGATGTAGATCGTTTGATCTGTAAAGTTAATGCCCTTACCTGAAACGAAGTAGTGCATGTAGGAAGACTCAGAGCCTGGAATTTAACTCCATTTCTGAAGTGAAACACACAACAGAGTTCTCATCCATTGATCACACTCTGCTTTAGAGCAAGAAGCATGCCCTAGCTTTCTAGAGTCTCCAAGACAGCAGGAAACTTGAGTTTGCTGAGAACAAATGAACGGTGTTTCCTACACATACGGACCATATCTAGTCCAACTCTTCTTCTGAAACTGATACAAAGCAATTGTCCTCTAACATTCAATCCTTGTCAGTTTAGATTGAAACGTGTGAGCTTAGTGAATGATGTAGTTCGTTTCAGCTGTAAAGTTACTGCCCATACCTGAAATGAAGTCTTGCTTGTAGGAAGACTCAGAGCCTGGGATTTAACTCCATTTCTGAAGTGAAACACACAGCAGCGTTCTCTTCCATTGATCACACTCTGCTTTAGAGCAAGAGGCACGCTCCTGCTTTCTAGAGTCTCTACGACAACAGGAAACGTGAGTGTGCTCAGAAGAAAAGAACGGTGTTTCCTATACATACGGACCATATCTAGTTCAACTCTGCTTGAAATTGATACAAAGCAAAGGTCCTCTAATATCCAATGCCTCTCAGTTAAGATGAGAAACGTGTGAGCTTTGTGAACGATGTAGTTCGTTTGAGTTGTAAAGTAACTGCCCTTACTTGAATAGAAGTCCTCCATGTAGGAAGACTCAGAGCCTGTAAAATAACTCCATTTCTGAAGGGAAACACACAGCATAGTTCTCATCCATGGATCACACTCTGCTTTAGAGCAAGAAGCACGCTCTTGCTTTCTAGAGCCTCTAAGACAGCAGGAAACTTGAGTGTGTTCAGAACAAAAGAACAGTGTTTCCTCAACATATGGGCCATATCTAGTTCAACTCTACTTCTGAAACTTAAAGGAACCACAGGTCTCCTAACATCCAATGCTTGTCAGTTAAGATGAGAAACGTGTGAGATTCATGAACGATGTAGGTCGTTTGAGCTGAAAAGTGACTGCCCTTACCTGAAACGAAGTTTTGCTTGTAGGAAGACACAAAGCCGGGGGTTTAACTCCATTTCTGAAGGGAAACACACAACACAGTTCTCATCCATGGATCACACTCTGCTTTAGAACAAGAAGAACGCTCTTGCTTTCTAGAGTCTCTAAGACAGCATTAAACGTGAGTGTGCAGAGAACAAAAGAACGGTGTTTCCTGCACATACGGACCATATCTAGTCCAACTCTGCCTCTAAAATTGATACAAGCACAGGTCCTCTAACATCCACTGATTGTCATTTAAGAAGAGAAATGAGTGAGCTTCGTAAATGATGTAGTTCGTTTGAGCTGAAAGGTGACTGCCCTTACCTGAAACGAAGTAGTGCATGTAGGAAGACTCAGAGCCTGGGATTTAAATCCATTTCTGAAGGTAATCATACAGCATAGTTCTCATCCATGGATCACACTCTGCTTTAGAGCAAGAAGAATGCTCTTGATTTCTAGAGTCTCTAATACAGCAGGAAAATTGAGTGTGCTCAGACCAGAGAACGGTGTTTCCTACACATAGGCGCCATATCTAGTTCTACTCTGCTTCTGAAACTGAAAGAAAGCACAGGTCCTCTAACATCCAATGCTTGTCAGTTTAGATGTGAAACAGGTGAGCTTAGTGAATGATGTAGTTCGTTTGAGCTGTAAAGTTACTGCCCGTACCTGAAACGAAGTAGTGCATGTAGGAAGACTCAGAGCCTGGGATTTAACTCCATTTCTGAAGTGAAACACACAACAGAGTTCTCATCCATTGATCACACTCTGCTTTAGAGCAAGAAGCATGCCCTAGCTTTCTAGAGTCTCTAAGACAGCAGGAAACTTGAGTTTGCTGAGAACAAATGAACGGTGTTTCCTACACATAAGGACCATATCTAGGCCAAATCTTCTTCTGAAACTGATACAAAGCAATTGTCCTCTAACATTCAATGCTTGTCAGGTTAGATGTGAAACGTGTGAGCTTAGTGAATGATGTAGTTCGTTTCAGCTGTAAAGTTACTGCCCATACCTGAAATGAAGTCTTGCTTGTAGGAAGACTCAGAGCCTGGGATTTAACTCCATTTCTGAAGTGAAACACACAGCAGAGTTCTCATCCATTGACACACTCCGCTTTAGAGCAAGAAGCACGCTCCTGCTTTCTAGAGTCTCTAAGACAACAGGAAACGTGAGTGTGCTCAGAAGAAAAGAACGGTGTTTCCTATACATACGGACCATATCTAGTTCAACTCTGCTTGAAATTGATACAAAGCAAAGGTCCTCTAATATCCAATGCCTCTCAGTTAAGATGAGAATCGTGTGAGCTTTGTGAACGATGTAGTTCGTTTGAGTTGTAAAGTAACTGCCCTTACTTGAATCGAAGTCTTCCTTGTAGGAAGACTCAGAGCATGGGATTTATCTCCATTTCTGAAGTGAAACACACAACAGAGTTCTAATCCATTGATCACACTCTGCTTTAGAGCAAGAAGCACGCTCTTGCTTTCTAGAGTCTCTAAGACAGCAAGAAACCTGAGTGTGTTGAGAACAAAAGAACGGTGTTTCATACACATACGGACCATATCTAGTCCAACTCTGCTTCTGAAACTGATACAAAGCACTGGTCCTCTAACATCCAATGCTTGTCATTTAAGATGAGAAACGTGTGACCTTCGTGAATGATGTAGTTCGTTTCAACTGAAAAGTGACTGCCCTTACCTGAAACGAAGTAGTGCTTGTAGGAAAACACAGAGCCTGGGATTTAACTCCATTTCTGAAGGGAAACACACAGCATAGTTCTCATCCATGGATCACACTCTGCTTTAGAGCAAGAAGCACGCTCTTGCTTTCTAGAGCCTCTAAGACAGCAGGAAACTTGAGTGAGTTCAGAACAAAAGAACAGTGTGTCCTCAACATATGGGCCATATCTTGTTCAACTCTACTTCTGAAACTTAAAGAAACCACAGGTCCTCTAACATCCAATGCTTGTCAGTTAAGATGAGAAACGTGTGAGCTTCATGAACGATGTAGGTCGTTTGAGCTGAAGAGTGACTGCCCTTACCTGAAACGAAGTATTGCTTGTAGGAAGACACAGAGCCGGGGGTTTATCTCCATTTCTGAAGGGAATTATACAGCATAGTTCTCATCCATGGATAACACTCTGCTTTAGAGCAAGAAGAATGCTCTTGATTTCTAGAGTCTCTAATACAGCAGGAAAATTGAGTGTGCTCAGACCAAAGAACGGTGTTTCCTACACATAGGCGCCATATCTAGTTTTACTCTGCTTCTGAAACTGAAAGTCCTCTAACATCCAATGCTTGTCAGTTTAGATGTGAAACATATGAGCTTAGTGAATGATGTAGTTCGTTTGAGCTATAAAGTTACTGCCCTTACCTGAAATGAAGTAGTGCATATAGGAAGACTCAGAGCCTGGGATTTAACTCCATTTCTGAAGTGAAACACACAACAGAGTTCTCATCCATTGATCACACTCTGCTTTAGAGCAAGAAGCATGCCCTAGCTTTCTAGAGTCTCTAAGACAGCAGGAAACTTGAGTTTGCAGAGAAGAAATGAACGGTGTTTCCTACACATACGGACCATATCTAGTACAACTCTTCTTCTGAAACTGATACAAAGCTATTGTCCTCTAACATTCAATGCTTGTCAGTTTAGATTGAAACGTGTGAGCTTAGTGAATGATGTAGTTCGTTTCAGCTGTAAAGTTACTGCCCATACCTGAAATGAAGTCTTGCTTGTAGGAAGACACAGAGCCTGGGATTTAACTCCATTTCTGAAGTGAAACACACAGCAGAGTTCTCATCCATTGATCACACTCTGCTTTAGAGCAAGAAGCACGCTCCTGCTTTCTAGAGTCTCTAAGACAACAGGAAACGTGATTGTGCTCAGAAGAATAGAACGGTGTTTCCTATACATACGGACCATATCTAGTTCAACTCTGCTTGAAATTGATACAAAGCAAAGGTCCTCTAATATCCAATGCCTCTCAGTTAAGATGAGAAACATGTGAGCTTTGTGAACGATGTAGTTCGTTTGAGTTGTAAAGTAACTGCCCTTACTTGAATAGAAGTCCTCCATGTAGGAAGACTCAGAGCCTGGAAAATAACTCCATTTCTGAAGGGAAACACACAGCATAGTTCTCATCGATGGATCACACTCTGCTTTACAGCAAGAAGCACGCTCTTGCTTTCTAGAGCTCTAAGACAGCAGGAAACTTGTGTGTGCTCAAAACAAAAGAACAGTGTTTCCAACACATACGGACCACATTTAGTTCAACTCTGCTTCTGAAACTGAAACAAACCATAGTTCCTCTAACATCCAATGCTTGTCAGTTAAGATGATAAACGTGTGAGCTTCGTGAATGATGTAGGTCGTTTGAGCTTTAAAGTACCTGCCCTTACCTGAAACGAAGTCTTGTTGTAGGAAGACTCAGAGCCTGGGATTTAACTCCATTTCTGAAGTGAACACACAGCAGAGTTCTCATCCATTGATCACACTCTGATTTAGAGCAAGAAGCACGCTCTAGATTTCTAGAGTCTCTAAGACAACAGGAAACTTGAGTGTGCTGAGAACTAATTAACGGTGTTTCCTACATGTACGGACCATATCTAGTCCAACTCGGCTTCTGAAACTGATACAAAGCACTGGTCCTCTAATATTCAATGCTTGTCAGTAAAGATGAGAAACGTGTTAGCTTCGTGAACGATGTAGTTCGTTTGAGCTCAAAAGTGAGTGCCCTTATTTGAAACGAAGTCTTGCTCGTAGGAAGACAAAGAGCCTGTGATTTAACTCCATTTCTGAAGTGAATCATACAGCATAGTTCAAATCCATGGATCACACTCTGCTTTACAGCAAAAAGAATGCTCTTGCTTTCTAGAGTCTCTAAACAGCAGGAATGTTGAGTGTGGTCAGACCAAAGAACGGTGTTTCCTACAGATACGGGCCATATCTAGTTCTACTCTGCTTCTGAAACTGAAAAAAAGCACAGGACCTCTAACATCCAATGCTTGTCAGTTAAGATTAGAAACGTGTGAGCCTCATGAACGATGTAGGTCGTTTGAGCTGAAAAGTGACTGCCCTTACCTGAAACGAAGTATTGCTTGTAGGAAGACACAGAGCCTGGGGTTTAACTCCATTTCTGAAGGGAAACACACAACACAGTTCTCATCCATGGATCACACTCTGCTTTAGAACAAGAAGAACGCTCTTGCTTTCTAGAGTCTCTAAGACAGCAGGAAACGTGAGTGTGCAGAGAACAAAATAACGGTGTTTGCTACACATACGGACCATATCTAGTCCAACTCTGCCTCTGAAATTGATACAAGCACAGGTCCTCTAACATCCAATGATTGTCATTTAAGAACAGAAATGAGTGAGCTTGGTAAATGGTGTAGTTCGTTTGAGCTGAAAGGTGACTGCCCTTACCTGAAACAAAGTAGTGCATGTAGGAAGACTCAGAGCCTGGGATTTAACTCCATTTCTGAAGGGAATCATACAGCATAGTTCTCATCCATGGATCACACTCTGCTTTAGAGCAAGAAGAATGCTCTTGATTTCTAGAGTCTCTAATACAGCAGGAAAATTGAGTGTGCTCAGACCAAAGAACGGTGTTTCCTACACATAGGTGCCATATCTAGTTCTACTCTGCTTCTGAAACTGAAAGAAAGCACAGGTCCTCTACCATCCAATGCTTGTCAGTTTAGATGTGAAACATGTGAGATTAGTGAATGATGTAGTTCGTATGAGCTGTAAAGTTACTGCCCTTACCTGAAACGAAGTAGTGCATGTAGGAATCTCAGAGCCTGGGATTTAACTCCATTTCTGAAGTGAAACACACAACAGAGTTCTCATCCACTGATCACACTCTGCTTTAGAGCAAAAAGCATGCCCTAGCTTTCTAGAGTCTCTAAGACAGCAGTTATCTTGAGTTTGCTGAGAACAAATGAACAGTGTTTCCTACACATACGGACCATATCTAGTCCAACTCTGCTTCTGAAACTGATACAAAGTACTGGTCCTCTAACATTCAATGCTTGTCAGTTAAGATGAGAAACGTGTGAGGTTCAGGAACGATGTAGTTCCTTTGATCTGAAAAATGACTGCCCTCACTGGAAACGAAGTCTTCCTTGTAGGAAGACACAGAGCCTTTAATTTAACTCCATTTCTGAAGGGAAACACACAGCATTGTTCTCTTCAATGGATCACACTCTGCTTTAGAGCAAGAAGCACGCACTTGCTTTCTAGACTCTCTAATACAGCCGGAAACTTGAGTGTGCTCAGAACAAAAGAATGGTGTTTACTACACATACGGGCCATATGTAGTCCAAATCTCCTTCTGAAACTTATACAAAGCACTGGTCCTCTAACATCCAATGCTTGTCATTTAAGATGAGAAACGTGTTAGCTTCGTGAACAGTGTAGTTCTTTTGAGCTGAATAATGACTGCCCTTACCTGAAACGAAGTCTTTCTTGTAGGAAGACACAGAGCCTGGGATTTAACTCCATTTCTGAAGTGAAACACACAGCAGAGTTCTCATCCATGGATCACACTCTGCTTTATAGCAAGAAGCACACACTTGCTTTCTAGATTCTCTAATACAGCAGGAAACTTGAGTGCGCTCAGAACAAATGAACGGTGTTTTCTACACATACGGATCATATCTAGTTCAACTCTGCTTCTGAAACTGAAACAAACCACAGGTCCTCTAACATCCAATGCTTGTCAGTTAAGATGAGAAACGTGTGAGCTTTATGAACGATGTAGTCGTTTGAGCTGTAAAGTAAGTGCCCTTACCTGAAACGAAGTCTTCCTTGTAGGAACACAGAGCCTGGGATTTAACTCCATTTCTGAAGTGAAACACACAACAGAGTTCTCATATATAGATCACACTCTGCTTTAGAGCACGAAGCATGCTCTTGCTTTCTAGAGTCTCTAAGAGAGCAGGAAACATGAATGTGGTGAGAACAAAAGAACGGTGTTCCCTACACATATGCACCATATCTAGTACAACTCTGCCTCTGAAATTGATACAAAGCACAGGTACTCTAACATCCAATGCTTGTCAGTTAAGATGAGAAACGTGTGAGCTTCGTGAAAGATGTAGATCGTTTGAGCTGAAAAGTGAATGCCCTTACTTGAAACGACGTCGTGCTTGTAGGAAGACAGAGAGCCTGGAATATAACTCCATTTCTGAAGGGAAACACACAGCATAGTTCTCATCAATGGATCACAGTCTGCTTTACAGCAAGAAGCACGCTCTTAATTTCTAGAGTCTCTAAGACAGCAGGAAACATGAGTGTGCTCAGAACAAAGGAACGGTGTTTCCTATACATACGGGCCATATCTAGTTCAACTTTGCTTCTGAAACTGAAACAAACCACAGGTCCTCTAACATCCAATGCTTGTCAGTTAAGATGAGAAACGTGTGAGCTTCGTGAAAGATGTAGTTCGTTTTGAGAAGTAAAGAAACTGCCCTTACTTGAATCGAAGTCTTCCTTCTAGGAAGACACAGAGCATGGGATTTAACTCCATTTCTGAAGTGAAACACACAACAGAGTTCTCATCCATTGATCACACTCTGCTTTAGAGCAAGAAGCACGCTCTTGCTTTCTAGAGTCTCTAAGACAGCAGGAAACATGAGTTTGCTGAGAACAAAAGAACGGTGTTTCCTACACATACGGTCCATATCTAGTTCAACTCTGCTTCTGAAACTGATATAAAGCACTGGTCCTCTAACATCCAATGCTTGTCAGTTAAGATGAGAAATGTGTGAGCTTTGTGAACGATGTAGTTCGTTTGAGCCGTAAAGTAAGTGCCCTTACCTGAAACTAAGTCTTCCTAGTAGGAAGACTCAGAGCCTGGCATTTAACTCCATTTCTGAAGAGAAACACACAACAGAGTTCTCATATATAGATCACACTCTTCTTTAGAGCAAGAAGCACACTCTTGCTCTCTAGAGTCTCTAAGACAGGAGGAAACATGAGTGTGCTCAGAACTAAAGAACGGTGTTTCCTACACATACGGGCCATATCTAGTTCAACTCTGCTTCTGAAACTGAAACAAACCACAGGTCCTCTGACATTCAATTCTTGTCAGTTAAGATGAGAAACGTGTGAGCTTCGTGAATGATGTAGTTTGTTCTAACTCTAAAGTGACTGCGATTATCTGAAACGAAGTCTTGCTTGTAGGAAGATTCAGAGCCTGGGATTTAACTCCATTAATGAAGTGGAACACAGCAGAGTTCTCATATATAGATCACACTCTGCTTTAGAGCAAGAATCACGCTCTTGCTTTCCAGATTCTCTAAGACAGCAGGAAACGTGAGTGTGATGAGAACAAAAGAACGGTGTTTCCTACACAAATGGACCTTATCTAGTCCAAATCTGCTTCTGAAACTGATACAAAGCACTGGTCCTCTAACATCCAATGCTTGTCAATAAAGATGAGAAACGTGTTAGCTTCGTGAACGATGTAGTTCGTTTGAGCTGAAAAGTGGCTGCCCTTACCTGAAACAAAGTAGTGCTTGTAGGAAGACACAGAGCATGGGATATAACTCCATTTCTGAAGGGAAATACATGGCAAAGTTCTCATCCATGGATCACACTCTGCTTCAGAGCAAGAAGCACTCTCTTGCTTTCTAGATACTCTAATACAGCAGGAAAAGTGAGTGTGCTCAGAACAAATGAACGGTGTTTCCTACACATATGGGCCATATCTGGTTCAGCTCTGCTTCTGAAACTGAAACAAACCACAGGTCCTCTAACATCCAATGCCTCTCAGTTAAGATGAGAAACGTGTGAGCTTTGTGAACGATGTAGTTCGTTTCAACTGATAAGTGACTGCCCTTACCTGAAACGAAGTAGTGCTTGTAGGAAGACACAGAGCCTGGGATTTAACTCCATTTCTGAAGGGAAACACACAGCATAGTTCTCATCCATGGATCACACTCTGCTTTAGAGCAAGAAGACCGCTCTTGCTTTCTAGAATCTCTAATAGAGCAGGAAACTTGAGTGTGCTCAGAACAAAAGAACAGTGTTTCCTACACATACGGACCATATCTAGTTCAACTCTGCTTCTGAAACTGAAAGAAACCACAGGTCCTCTAACATCCAATGCTTGTCAGTTAAGATGAGAAACGTGTGAGCTTCATGAACGATGTAGGTCGTTTGAGCTGAAAAGTGACTGCCCTTACCTGAAACGAAGTATTGCTTGTAGGAAGACACAGAGCCTGGGGTTTAACTCCTTTTCTGAAGGGAAACACACAACACAGTTCTCATCCATGGATCACACTCTGCTTTAGAACAAGAAGAACGCTCTTGCTTTCTAGAGTCTCTAAGACAGCAGGAAACGTGTGTGTGCTGAGAACAAAATAACGGTGTTTCCTACACATACGGACCATATCTAGTAAAACTATGCCTCTGAAATTGATACAAGCACAGGTCCTCTAACATCCAATGATTGTCATTTCAGAATAGAAATGAGTGAGCTTCGTAAATGATGTAGTTCGTTTGAGCTGAAAGGTGACTGCCCTTACCTGAAACGAAGTAGTGCATGTAGGAAGACTCAGAGCCTAGGATTTAACTCCATTTCTGAAGGGAATCATACATCATAGTTCTCATCCATGGATCACACTCTGCTTTAGAGCAAGAAGAATGCTCTTGATTTCTAGAGTCTCTAATACAGCAGGAAAATTGAGTGTGCTCAGACCAAAGAATGGTGTTTCCTACACATAGGCGCCATATCTAGTTCTACTCTGCTTCTGAAACTGAAAGAAAGCACATGTCTTCTAACATCCAAAGCTTGTCAGTTTAGATGTGAAACATGTGAGCTTAGTGAATGATGTAGTTCATTTGAGCTGTAAAGTTACTGCCCTTACCTGAAACGAAGTAGTGCATGTAGGAAGACTCAGAGCCTGGGATTTAACTCCATTTCTGAAGTGAAACACACAACAGAGTTCTCATCCATTGATCACACTCTGCTTTAGAGCAAGAAGCATGCCCTAGCTTTCCAGAGTCTCTAAGACAGCAGGAAACTTGAGTTTGCTGAGAACAAATGAACGGTGTTTCCTACACATACAGACCATATCTAGTCCAACTCTTCTTCTGAAACTGATACAAAGCAATTGTCCTCTAACATTCAATGCTTGTCAGTTTAGATGTGAAACGTGTGAGCTTAGTGAATGATGTAGTTCGTTTGAGCTGTAAAGTTACTGCCCTTACCTGAAACGAAGTCTTGCTTGTAGGAAGACTCAGAGAATGGGATTCAACTCCATTTCTGAAGGGAAATACACAGCATAGTTTTCATCGATGGATCACACTCTGCTTTAGAGCAAGAGCACGCTCTTGCTTTCTAGAGTCTCTACTACCGCAGGAAACATGAGTGTGCTCAGAAGAAAAGAATGGTGTTTCCTATACATACAGACCATATCTAGTTCAACACTGCTTGAAATTGATACCAACCAAAGGTGCTCTAACATCCAATGCCTCTCAGTTAAGATGAGAAACGTGTGAGCTTCGTGAACAATGTAGTTCGTTTGAGCTGTAAAGTAACTGCCCTTACTTGAATCGAAGTCCTCCTTGTAGGAAGACTCAGACCCTGGGATTTAACTCCATTTCTGAAGTAAAACACACAGCAGAGTTCTCATCCATTGATCACACTCTGCTTTAGAGCAAGAAGCACGCACTTGCTTTCTAGAGTCTCTAAGACAGCAGGAAACGTGAGTGTGCTCAGAACAAAAAAAACGGTGTTTCTTCAACATACAGGGCATATCTAGTTCAACTCTGCTTCTGAAACTGAAAGAAACCACAGGTCCTCTGACATTCAATTCTTGTCAGTTAAAATGAGAAACGTGTGAGCTTCGTGAATGATGTAGTTCGTTTGAACTCTAAAGTGATTGTGAATACCTGAAACGAAGTCTTGCTTGTAGGAAGATTCAGAGCCTGGGATTTAACTCCATTAATGAAGTGGAACACAGCAGAATTCTCATATATAGATCACACTCTGCTTTAGAGCAAGAAGCACGCTCTTGCTTTCCAGATTCTCTAAGACAGCAGGAAACGTGAGTGTGATGAGAACAAAAGAACGGTGTTTCCTACACAAATGGACCTTATCTAGTCCAACTCTGCTTCTGAAACTGATACAAAGCACTGGTCCTCTAACATCCAATGCTTGTCAATAAATATGAGAAACGTGTTAGCTTCGTGAACGATGAAGTTCGTTTGAGCTGAAAAGTGGCTGCCCTTACCTGTAACAAAGTAGTGCTTGCAGGAAGACACAGAGCATGGGATATAACTCCATTTCTGAAGGGAAATACACGGCAAAGTTCTCATCTTGGATCACACTCTGCTTCAGAGCAAGAAGCACTCTCTTGCTTTCTAGATACTCTAATACAGCAGGAAAAGTGAGTGTGCTCAGAACAAATGAACAGTGTTTCCTACACATACGGGCCATATCTGGTTCAGCTCTGCTTCTGAAACTGAAAGAAAGCACAGGTCTTCTAACATCCAATGCTTGTCAGTTTAGATGTGAAACGTGTGAGCTTAGTGAATGATGTAGTGCGTTTGAGCTGTAAAGTTACTGCCCTTACCTGAAACGAAGTCTTGCTTGTAGGAAGACTCAGAGACTGGGATTCAACTCCATTTCTGAAGGGAAACACACAGCATAGTTTTCATCGATGGATCACACTCTGCTTTAGAGCAAGAAGCACGCTCTTGCTTTCTAGAGTCTCTACTACCGCAGGAAACAGGAGTGTGCTGAGAACTAAAGAACGGTGTTTCCTACACATACGGACCTTATCTAGTCCAACTCTGCTTCTGAAACTGATACAAAGCACAGGTCCTCTGACATCCAATGCTTGTCAGTTAAGATGAGAAACGTGTGAGTTTCGTGAACGATGTAGTTCGTTTGAGCTGAAAAGTAACTGCCCTTACCTGAAACAAAGTTGTGCTTGTAGGAAGACACAAAGCATGGGATTTAACTCCATTTCTGAAGGGAAATACACAGTAAAGATCTCATCCATGGATCATACTCTGCTTTAGAGCAAGAAGCACTCACTTGCTTTCTAGATTCTCTAATACAGCAGGAAAAGTGAGTGTGCTCAGAACAAATGAACGGTGTTTCCTACACATACGGGCCATATCTACTTCAACTCTGCTTCTGAAACTGAAAGAAACCACAGGTCCTCTAACATCCAATGCTTGTCAGTATAGATGTGAAACGTGTGAGCTTAGTGAATAATGTAGTTCATTTGAGCTGTAAAGTTACTGCCCTTACCTGAAACGAAGTCTTGCTTGTAGGAAGACTCAGAGACTGGGATTTAACTCCATTTCTGAAGTGAAACACATAGCAGAGTTCTCATCCATTGATCACACTCTGCTTTAGAGCAAGAAGCACGCTCTTGCTTTCCAGAGTCTCTAAGACAGCAGGAAACGTGAGTGAGCTCAGAACAAAAGAATGGTGTTTCCTCCACATACGGGGCATATCTAGTTCAACTCTGCTTCTGAAACTGAAAGAAACCACAGGTCCTCTAACATCCAATGCTTGGCAGTTTAGATGAGAAACATGTGAGCTTCATGAATGATGTAGTTCTTTTGAGCTGTAAAGTAACTGCCCTTACCTGAAAAGAAGTCTTGTTGTAGGAAGTCTCAGAGCCTGGGATTTAACTCCATTTCTGAAGTGAAACACACAGCAGAGTTCTTATCCATTGATCACACTCTGCTTTAGAGCAAGAAGCACGATCTTGCTTTCTAGAGCCTCTTAGACAAGAGGAAACATGAGTGTGCTCAGAAGAAAAGAACGGTGTTTCCTATACATACGGGCCATATCTAGTTCAACTCTGCTTGAAATTGATACAAAGGAAAGGTGCTCTAACATCCAATGCCTCTCAGTTAAGATGACAAACTTGTGAGCTTCGTGAATGATGTAGTTCGTTTGAGCTGTAAAGTAACTGCCCTTAACTGAATCGAAGTCCTCCATTTAGGAAGACTCAGAGCCTGGGATTTAACTCCATTTCTGAAGGGAAACACACAGCAGAGTTCTCATCCATTGATCACACTCTGCTTTAGAGCAAGAAGCACGCTCTTGCTTTCCACAGTCTCTAAGAGAGCAGAAAACTTGAGTGTGCTCAGAACAAAAGAACGGTGTTTCCTACACATACGGACCATATCTATTTCAACTCTGCTTCTGAAACTGATACAAAGCACTGGACCTCTAACATCCAATGCTTGTAATTTAAGATAAGAAACGTGAGAGCTTCATGAACGATGTTGTTCATTTGGGCTGAAAAGTGACTGCCCTTACTAGAAATGAAGTCTTGCTTGTAGAAAGACACAGAGGCTGGGATTTAACTCTATTTCTGAAGGGAAACACACAGCATAGTTTTCATCGATGGATCACTCTCTGCTTTAGAGCAAGAAGCATGCTCTTGCTTTCTAGAGTCTCTAATACAGCAGGAAACATGAGTGTGCTCAGAACTAAAGAACGGTGTTTCCTACACACATGGGCCATATCTAGTTCAACTCTGCTTCTGTAACTGAAACAAACCAAAGGTCATCTAACATCCAATGCTTGTCAGTTAAGATGAGAAACGTGTGAGCTTCATGAATGATGTAGTTCGTTTGAACTGTAAAGTGACTGCCCTTACATGAAACGAAGTCTTGCTTGTTGGAAGAATCAGATCCTTGGATTTAACTCTATTTCTGAAGTGAAACACACAGCAGAGTTCTCACATATAGATCACACTCTGCTTTAGAGCAAGAAGCATGCTCTTGGTTTCTAGAGTCTCTAAGTCAGCAGGAAACATGAGTGTGCTGAGAGCAAAAGAACGGTGTTTCCTAAACATACGGACCACATTTATTTCAACTCTGCTTCTGAAACTGAAACAAACCACAGTTCCTCTAACATCCAATACTTTTCATTTAAGATGAGAAACGTGAGAGCTTAATGAACGATGTATTTCATTTGAGCTGTAAAGTAACTGCCCTTACCTGAGACAAAGTCTTGTTGTCGGAAGACTCAGTGCCTGGGATTTAACTCCATTTCTGAAGTGAAACAGACAGCAGAGTTCTCATCCATTGATCACACTCTGCTTTAGAGCAAGAAGCACGCTCTAGCTTTCCAGAGACTCTAAGAGAGCAGGAAACGTGAGTGTGATGAGAACAAATGAATGGTGTTTCCTACACATACGGACCTTATCTAGTCCAACTCTCCTTCTGAAACTGATACTAAGCACAGGTCCTCTAACATCCAATGATTGTCAGTTTAGATGTGAAACATGTGAGCTTCTTGAACGATGTAGTTCGTTTGAGCTGAAAAGTGACTGCTCTTACCTGAAACGAAGTCTTGCTTGTAGGAAAACACAGAGCCTGGGGTTTAACTCCATTTCGAAGGGAAGCACACAACACAGTTCTCATCGATGGATCACACTCTGCTTTAGAGCAAGAAGCACGCTCTTGCTTTCTAGAGTCTCTAAGACATGAGGAAACGCGAGTGTGCTCAGAAGAAAAGAACGGTGTTTCCTATACATACAGACCATATCTAATTCAACTCTGCTTGAAATTGATACAAAGCAAAGGTCCTCTAACATCCAATGCTTCTCAGTTAAGATGAGAAACGTGTGAGTTTCGTGAATGATGTAGTTCGTTTCACATGAAAAGTGACTGCCCTTACCTGAAAGGAGTAGTGGTTGTAGGAAGACACAGAGCCTGGGATTTAACTCCATTTCTGAAGGGAAACACACAGCATAGTTCTCATCCATGGATCACACTCTGCTTTAGCGCAAGAAGCACGCTCTTGCTTTCCAGAATCTCTAAGACAGCAAGAAACATGAGTGTGATGAGAAATGTGTAAGCTTCGTGACCGATGTAGTTCGTTTGAGCTGTAAAGTAACTGCCCTTACCTGAAACGAAGTCTTGTTGTAGGAAGACTCAGAGCCTGGGATTTAACTCCATTTCTGAAGTGAAACAGACAGCAGAGTTCTCATCCATTGATAACACTCTGCATTAGAGCAAGAAGCATGCTCTTGCTTTCTACACTCTCTAAGAGAGCAGGAAACGTGAGTGTGCTGAGAACAAATGAACGGTGTTTCCTACACATACGGACCATATCTAGTCCAACTCTGCTTCTGAATCTGATACAAAGCACTGGGTCTCTAACATCGGATGCTTGTCAGTTAAGATTGGAAACATGTGAGCTTCGTGAACGATGTAGTTCATTTGAGCTGACAAGTGACTGCCCTTACCTGAAATGAAGTCTTATTTGTACGAAGACACACAGCAGGGGGTTTAACTCCATTTCTGAAGGGAAACACACAGCATAGTTTTCATCCATGGATCACACTCTGCTTTAGAGCAAGAAGCACGCTCTTGCTTTCTAGAGTCTCTAATACAGCATGAAACATGAGTGTGCTCAGAACACAAGAACGGTGTTTCCTCCACATACGGGCCATATCTAGTTCAACTCTGCTTCTGAAACTGAAAGGAAACAGAGGTCCTCTAACATCCAATGCTTGTCAGTTTAGATGAGAAACGTGTGAGCTTCGTGAACGATGTAGTTCGTTTGAGCTGTAAAGTAACTGCCAGTGCCTGAAACGAAGTCTTCCTTGTAGGAAGACTCAGAGCCTGGGATTTAACTCCATTTCTGAAGTGAAACACACAGCAGAGTTCTCTTCCAATGATCACACCCTGCTTTAGAGCAAGAAGCACGCTCTTGCTTTCTAGAGTCTCTACTACCACAGGAAACGTGAGTGTGCTCAGAAGAAAAGAATGGTGTTTCCTATACATAGAGACCATATCTATTTCAACACTGCTTGAAATTGATACAAAGCAAAGGTGCTCTAACATCCAATTCTTCTCAGTTAAGATGAGAAACGTGTGAGTTTCGTGAATGATGTAGTTCGTTTCACATGAAAAGTGACTGCCCTTACCTGAAAGGAGTAGTGGTTGTAGGAAGACACAGAGCCTGGGATTTAACTCCATTTCTGAAGGGAAACACACAGCATAGTTCTCATCCATGGATCACACTCTGCTTTAGCGCAAGAAGCACGCTTTTGCTTTCCAGAATCCCTAAGACAGCAAGAAACATGAGTGTGATGAGAAATGTGTAAGCTTCGTGACCGATGTAGTTCGTTTGAGCTGTAAAGTAGCTGCCCTACCTGAAACGAAGTCTTGTTGTAGGAAGACTCAGAGCCTGGGATTTAACTCCATTTCTGAAGTGAAACAGACAGCAGAGTTCTCATCCATTGATAACACTCTGCATTAGAGCAAGAAGCATGCTCTTGCTTTCTACAGTCTCTAAGAGAGCAGGAAACGTGAGTGTGCTGAGAACAAATGAACGGTGTTTCCTACACATACGGACCATATCTAGTCCAACTCTGCTTCTGAATCTGATACAAAGCACTGGGTCTCTAACATCGGATGCTTGTCAGTTAAGATTGGAAACATGTGAGCTTCGTGAACGATGTAGTTCATTTGAGCTGACAAGTGACTGCCCTTACCTGAAATGAAGTCTTATTTGTACGAAGACACACAGCAGGGGGTTTAACTCCATTTCTGAAGGGAAACACACAGCATAGTTTTCATCCATGGATCACACTCTGCTTTAGAGCAAGAAGCACGCTCTTGCTTTCTAGAGTCTCTAATACAGCATGAAACATGAGTGTGCTCAGAACACAAGAACGGTGTTTCTTCCACATACGGGCCATATCTAGTTCAACTCTGCTTCTGAAACTGAAAGGAAACAGAGGTCCTCTAACATCCAATGCTTGTCAGTTTAGATGAGAAACGTGTGAGCTTCGTGAACGATGTAGTTCGTTTGAGCTGTAAAGTAACTGCCAGTGCCTGAAACGAAGTCTTCCTTGTAGGAAGACTCAGAGCCTGGGATTTAACTCCATTTCTGAAGTGAAACACACAGCAGAGTTCTCTTCCAATGATCACACCCTGCTTTAGAGCAAGAAGCACGCTCTTGCTTTCTAGAGTCTCTACTACCACAGGAAACGTGAGTGTGCTCAGAAGAAAAGAATGGTGTTTCCTATACATAGAGACCATATCTATTTCAACACTGCTTGAAATTGATACAAAGCAAAGGTGCTCTAACATCCAATTCTTCTCAGTTAAGATGAGAAACGTGTGAGTTTCGTGAATGATGTAGTTCGTTTCACATGAAAAGTGACTGCCCTTACCTGAAAGGAGTAGTGGTTGTAGGAAGACACAGAGCCTGGGATTTAACTCCATTTCTGAAGGGAAACACACAGCATAGTTCTCATCCATGGATCACACTCTGCTTTAGCGCAAGAAGCACGCTCTTGCTTTCCAGAATCTCTAAGACAGCAAGAAACATGAGTGTGATGAGAAATGTGTAAGCTTCGTGACCGATGTAGTTCGTTTGAGCTGTAAAGTAACTGCCCTTACCTGAAACGAAGTCTTGTTGTAGGAAGACTCAGAGCCTGGGATTTAACTCCATTTCTGAAGTGAAACAGACAGCAGAGTTCTCATCCATTGATAACACTCTGCATTAGAGCAAGAAGCATGCTCTTGCTTTCTACAGTCTCTAAGAGAGCAGGAAACGTGAGTGTGCTGAGAACAAATGAACGGTGTTTCCTACACATACGGACCATATCTAGTCCAACTCTGCTTCTGAATCTGATACAAAGCACTGGGTCTCTAACATCGGATGCTTGTCAGTTAAGATTGGAAACATGTGAGCTTCATGAACGATGTAGTTCATTTGAGCTGACAAGTGACTGCCCTTACCTGAAATGAAGTCTTATTTGTACGAAGACACACAGCAGGGGGTTTAACTCCATTTCTGAAGGGAAACACACAGCATAGTTTTCATCCATGGATCACACTCTGCTTTAGAGCAAGAAGCACGCTCTTGCTTTCTAGAGTCTCTAATACAGCATGAAACATGAGTGTGCTCAGAACACAAGAACGGTGTTTCCTCCACATACGGGCCATATCTAGTTCAACTCTGCTTCTGAAACTGAAAGGAAACAGAGGTCCTCTAACATCCAATGCTTGTCAGTTTAGATGAGAAACGTGTGAGCTTCGTGAACGATGTAGTTCGTTTGAGCTGTAAAGTAACTGCCAGTGCCTGAAACGAAGTTCCTTGTAGGAAGACTCAGAGCCTGGGATTTAACTCCATTTCTGAAGTGAAACACACAGCAGAGTTCTCTTCCAATGATCACACCCTGCTTTAGAGCAAGAAGCACGCTCTTGCTTTCTAGAGTCTCTACTACCACAGGAAACGTGTGTGTGCTCAGAAGAAAAGAATGGTGTTTCCTATACATAGAGACCATATCTATTTCAACACTGCTTGAAATTGATACAAAGCAAAGGTGCTCTAACATCCAATGCCTCTCAGTTAAGATGAGAAACTTGTGAGCTTCGTGAATGATGTAGTTCGTTTGAACTCTAAAGTGACTGCGATTAACTGAAACGAAGTCTTGCTTATAGGAAGACTCAGAGCCTGGGATTAAATTCCATTACTGAAGTGGAACACAGCAGAGTTCTCATATATAGATCACACTCTGCTTTAGAGTAAGAATCACGCTCTTGCTTTCCACAGTCTCTAAGACAGCAAGAAACGTGAGTGTGCTGAGAACAAATGAACGGTGTTTCCTACACATACGGACCATATCTAGTCCAACTCTGCTTCTGAATCTGATACAAAGCACTGGGTCTCTAACATCGGATGCTTGTCAGTTAAGATTGGAAACATGTGAGCTTCGTGAACGATGTAGTTCATTTGAGCTGACAAGTGACTGCCCTTACCTGAAATGAAGTCTTATTCGTACGAAGACACACAGCAGGGGGTTTAACTCCATTTCTGAAGAGAAACACACAGCATAGTTTTCATCCATGGATCACACTCTGCTTTAGAGCAAGAAGCACGCTCTTGCTTTCTAGAGTCTCTAATACAGCATGAAACATGAGTGTGCTCAGAACACAAGAACGGTGTTTCCTCCACATACGGGCCATATCTAGTTCAACTCTGCTTCTGAAACTGAAAGGAAACAGAGGTCCTCTAACATCCAATGCTTGTCAGTTTAGATGAGAAACGTGTGAGCTTCGTGAACGATGTAGTTCGTTTGAGCTGTAAAGTAACTGCCAGTGACTGAAACGAATTCTTCCTTGTAGGAAGACTCAGAGCCTGGGATTTAACTCCATTTCTGAAGTGAAACACACAGCAGAGTTCTCTTCCAATGATCACACCCTGCTTTAGAGCAAGAAGCACGCTCTTGCTTTCTAGAGTCTCTACTACCACAGGAAACGTGAGTGTGCTCAGAAGAAAAGAATGGTGTTTCCTATACATAGAGACCATATCTATTTCAACACTGCTTGAAATTGATACAAAGCAAAGGTGCTCTAACATCCAATGCCTCTCAGTTAAGATGAGAAACGTGTGAGCTTTGTGAATGATGTAGTTCGTTTGAACTCTAAAGTGACTGCAATTAACTGAAACGAAGGCTTGCTTATAGGAAGACTCAGAGCCTGGGATTAAATTCCATTACTGAAGTGGAACACAGCAGAGTTCTCATATATAGATCACACTCTGCTTTAGAGTAAGAAGCACGCTCTTGCTTTCCAGATTCTCTAAGACAGCAGGAAACGTGAGTGTGATGAGAACAAAAGAACGGTGTTTCCTACACAAATGGACCTTATCTAGTCCAACTCTGCTTGTGAAACTGATACAAAGCACTGGTCCTCTAACATCCCATGCTTGTCATTTAAGATAAGAAACGTGAGAGCTTCGTGAACGATGTAGTTTGTTTGAGCTGAAAAGTGACTGCCCTTACTTGAAACGAAATCTTGCTTGTAGGAAGACACAGAGCCTGGGATTTAACTCCATTTCTGAAGGGAAACACACATCATAGTTTTCATCTATGGATCACACTCAGCTTTAGAGCAAGAAGCACTCTCTTGCTTTCTAGATTCTCTAATACAGCAGGAAACATGACTGTGCTCAGAACTAAAGAACGGGGTTTCCTACACATACGGGCCATATCTAGTTCAACTCTGCTTCTGAAACTGAAACAATCCACAGGTCCTCTGACATTCAATGCATGTTAGTTAAGATGAGAAACGTGTGAGATTTGTGAATGATGTAGTTCGTTTGAACTGTAAAGTGACAGCGATTACCTGAAACAAAGTCTTGCTTGTAGGAAGACTCAGAGCCTGGGATTTAACTCCATTACTAAAGTGGAACACAGCAGAGTTCTCATATATAGATCACACTCTGCTTTAGAGCAAGAAGCACGCACTTGCTTTCCAGATCTCTAAGACAGCAGGAAACGTGAGTGTGCTGAGAACAAAAGAACGGTGTTTCCTACACAAATGGACCTTATCTAGTCCAACTCTGCTTCTGAAACTGATACAAAGCACTGGTCCTCTAACATCCAATGCTTGTCAATAAAGATGAGAAACGTGTTAGCTTCGTGAACGATGTAGTTCGTTTGAGCTGAAAAGTGGCTGCCCTTACCTGAAACAAAGTAGTGCTTGTAGGAAGACACAGAGCATGGGATTTAACTCCATTTCTGAAGGGAAATACACGGCAACGTTCTCATCCATGGATCACACTCTGCTTCAGAGCAAGAAGCACTCTCTTGCTTTCTAGATACTCTAATACAGCAGAAAAAGTGAGTGTGCTCAGAACAAATGAACGGTGTTTCCTACACATACAGGCCATATCTGGTTCAGCTCTGCTTCTGAAACTGAAAGAAAGCACAGGTCCTCTAACATCCAATGCTTGTCAGTTTAGATGTGAAACGTGTGAGCTTAGTGAATGATGTAGTTCGTTTGACCTGTAAAGTTACTGCTCTTACCTGAAATGAAGTCTTGCTTGTAGGAAGACTCAGAGACTGGGACTCAACTCCATTTCTGAAGTGAAACACACAGCAGGGTTCTCATCCATTGATCACACTCTGCTTTAGAGCAAGAAGCACGCTCTTGCTTTCCAGAGTCTCTAAGACAGCAGGAAACGTGAGTGTGCTCAGAACAAAAGAATGGTGTTTCCTCCACATACGGGGCATATCTAGTTCAACTCTGCTTCTGAAACTGAAAGAAACCACAGGTCCTCTAACATCCAATGCTTGTCAGTTTAGATGAGAAATGTGTGAGCTTCGTGAATGATGTAGTTCTTTTGAGCAGTAAAGGAACTGCCCTTACCTGAAAAGAAGTCTTCTTGTAGGAAGACTCTGAGCAGGGATTTGACTCCATCTCTGATGTGAAACACACAGCAGAGTTCTCATCCATTGGTCACACTCTGCTTTAGAGCAAGAAGCACGCTCTTGCTTTCTAGAGTCTCTAAGACAGGAGGAAACTTGAGTGTGCTCAGAAGAAAAGACTGGTGTTTCCTATACATACGGGCCATATCTAGTTCAACTCTGCTTCTGAAACTGAAAGAAAGCACAGGTCCTCTAACATCCAATGCTTGTCAGTTTAGATGTGAAACGTGTGAGCTTAGTGAATAATGTAGTTTGTTTGAGCTGTACTGTTAGTGCCCTTACCTGAAACGAAGGCCTGCTTGTAGGAAGACACAGAGCCTGGGATTTAACTCCATTTCTGAAGGGAAACACAGCACAGTTCTCATCCATGGATCACACTCTGCTTTAGCACAAGAAGCACGCTCTTGCTTTCCAGAATCTCTAAGACAGAAAGAAACATGAGTGTGATGAGAACAAAAGAACAGTGTTTCCTCCACATACGGGCCATATCTAGTTCAACTCTGCCTGAAATTGATACAAAGCAAAGGTGCTCTAACATCCAATGCCTCTCAGTTAAGATGAGAAACGTGTGAGCTTCGTGATTGATGTAGTTCTTTCGAGCTGTAAAGTATCTGCCCTTAATTGAATCGAAGTCCTCCTTGTAGGAAGACCCAGAACCTGGGATTTAACTCCATTTCTGAAGTGAAACACACAGCAGAGTTCTCATACATTGATCACACTCTGCTTTAGAGCAAGAATCACGCTCTTGCTTTCTAGATTCTCTACTACTGCAGGAAACATGAGTGAGCTCAGAAGAAAAGAACGGTGTTTCCTATACATACAGACCATATCTAGTTCAACACTGCTTGAAATTGATACAAAGCAAAGGTGCTCTAACATCCAACGCCTCTCAGTTAAGATGAGAAACGTGTGAGCTTCTTGAACAATGTAGTTCATTTGAGCTGTAAAGTAACTGCCGTACTTGAATCGAAGTCCTCTTTGTAGGAAGACTCAGACCCTGGGATTTAACTCCATTTCTGAAGTGAAACACACAGCAGAGTTCTCATCCATTGATCACACTCTGCTTTAGAACAAGAAGCACGCTCTTGCTTTCTACAGTCTCTAAGAGAGCAGGAAACCTGAGTGTGCTGAGAACAAATGAATGGTGTTTCCTACACATACGGACCATATCTAGTCCAACTCTGCTTCTGAAACTGATACAAAGCACTGGGCCTCTAACATCGGATGCTTGTCAGTTAAGATTGGAAACGTGTGAGCTTCGTGAATGATGTAGTTTGTTTGAGCTGAAAAGTGACTGCCCTTAACTGAAATGAAGTCTTACTTGTAGGAAGACACACATCAGGGGGTTTACCTCCATTTCTGAATGAAACACACAGCATAGTTTTCATCCATGGATCACACTCTGCTTTAGAGCAAGAAGCACGCTCTTGCTTTCTAGAGTCTCTAATACAGCATGAAACATGAGTGTGCTCAGAACAAAAGAACAGTGTTTCCTCCACATACGGGCCATATCTAGTTCAACTCTGCTTCTGAAACTGAAAGAAAACAGAGGTCCTCTAACATCCAATGCTTGTCAGTTTAGATTAGAAACGTGTGAGCTTCGTGAATGATGTAGTTCTTTTGAGCTGTATAGTAAGTGCCCTTACCTGAAACGAAGTCTTGCTTGTAGGAAGACTCAGAGCCTGGGATTTAACTGCATTTCTGAAGGGAAACACACAGCAGAGTTCTCATCCATTGATCACACTTTGCTTTAGAGCAAGAAGCATGCTCTTGCTTTCCACAGTCTCTAAGAGAGCAGAAAACTTGAGTGTGCTCAGAACATAAGAACGGTGTTTCCTACACATACGGACCATATCTATTTCAACTCTGCTTCTGAAACTGATACAAAGCACTAGACCTCTAACATCCAATGCTTGTAATTTAAGATAAGAAACGTGAGAGCTTCATGAATGATGTAGTTCGTTTGAGCTGAGAAGTGACTGCCCTTACTTGAAATGATGTCTTGCTTGTAGGAAGGCACAGAGCCTGGGATTTAACTCTATTTCTGAAGGGAAACACACAGCATAGTTTTCATCGATGGATCACTCTCTGCTTTATAGCAAGAAGCACGCTCTTGCTTTCCAGAGTCTCTAAGACAGCAGGAAACGTGAGTGTGCTCAGAACAAAAGAATGGTGTTTCCTCCACATACGGGGCATATCTAGTTCAACTCTGCTTCTGAAACTGAAAGAAACCACAGGTCCTCTAACATCCAATGCTTGTCAGTTTAGATGAGAAATGTGTGAGCTTCGTGAATGATGTAGTTCTTTTGAGCAGTAAAGGAACTGCCCTTACCTGAAAAGAAGTCTTCTTGTAGGAAGACTCTGAGCAGGGATTTGACTCCATCTCTGATGTGAAACACACAGCAGAGTTCTCATCCATTGGTCACACTCTGCTTTAGAGCAAGAAGCACGCTCTTGCTTTCTAGAGTCTCTAAGACAGGAGGAAACTTGAGTGTGCTCAGAAGAAAAGACTGGTGTTTCCTATACATACGGGCCATATCTAGTTCAACTCTGCTTCTGAAACTGAAAGAAAGCACAGGTCCTCTAACATCCAATGCTTGTCAGTTTAGATGTGAAACGTGTGAGCTTAGTGAATAATGTAGTTCGTTTGAGCTGTACTGTTAGTGCCCTTACCTGAAACGAAGGCTTGCTTGTAGGAAGACTCAGAGACTGGGATTTAACTCCATTTCTGAAGTGAAACACACAGCAGAGTTCTCATCCATTGATCCCACTCTGCTTTAGAGCAAGAATCATGCTCTTGCTTTCCAGAATCTCTTAGACAGGAGGAAACGTGAGTGTGCTCAGAAGAAAAGAACGGTGTTTCCTATACATACGGGCCATATCTAGTTCAATTCTGCTTGAAATTGATACAAAGGAAAGGTGCTCTAACATCCAATGCCTCTCAGTTAAGATGAGAAACTTGTGAGCTTCGTGAATGATGTAGTTCGTTTGAGCTGTAAAGTAACTGCCCTTAATTGAATCAAAGTCCTCCTTGTAGGAAGACTCAGAGCCTGGGATTTAACTCCATTTCTGAAATGAAACAGACAGCAGAGTTCTCATCCATTGATCACACTCTGCTTTAGAGCAAGAAGCACGCTCTACCTTTCTAGAGACTCTAATAGAGCAGGAAACGTGAGTGTGATGAGAACAAATGAACGGTGTTTCCTACACATACTGACCTTATCTAGTCCAACTCTCCTTCTGAAAATGATACTAAGCACAGGTCCTCTAACATCCAATGATTGTCAGTTTAGATGTGAAACATGTGAGCTTCTTGAACGATGTAGTTCGTTTGAGCTGAAAAGTGACTGCCCTTACCTGAAACGAAGTCTTGCTTGTAGGAAAACACAGAGCCTGGGGTTTAACTCCATTTCGAAGGGAAGCACACAACACAGTTCTCATCGATGGATCACACTCTGCTTTAGAGCAAGAAGCACGCTCTTGCTTTCTAGAGTCTCTAAGACAGCAGGAAACGTGAGTGTGCTCAGAAGAAAAGAACGGTGTTTCCTATACATACAGACCATATCTAATTCAACTCTGCTTGAAATTGATACAAAGCAAAGGTCCTCTAACATCCAATGCTTCTCAGTTAAGATGAGAAACGTGTGAGTTTCGTGAATGATGTAGTTCGTTTCACGTGAAAAGTGACTGCCCTTACCTGAAAGGAGTAGTGCTTGTAGGAAGACACAGAGCCTGGGATTTAACTCCATTTCTGAAGGGAAACACAGCACAGTTCTCATCCATGGATCACACTCTGCTTTAGCGCAAGAAGCACGCGCTTGCTTTCCAGAATCTCTAAGAAAGAAAGAAACATGAGTGTAATGAGAACAAAAGAACGTTGTTTCCCACACGTACGGACCATATCTAGTCCAACACTGCTTCTGAAACTGATACAAAACACAGGTCTTCTAACTTCCAATGCTCGGCAGTTTAGATGAGAAACGTGTAAGCTTCGTGACCGATGTAGTTCGTTTGAGCTGTAAAGTAACTGCCCTTACCTGAAACGAATTCTTGTTGTAGGAAGACTCAGAGCCTGGGATTTAACTACATTTCTGAAGTGAAATAGACAGCACAGTTCTCATCCATTGATAACACTCTGCATTAGAGCGAGAAGCATGCTCTTGCCTTCTACAGTCTCTAAGAGAGCAGGAAACCTGAGTGTGCTGAGAACAAATGAACGGTGTTTCCTACACATACGGACCATATCTAGTCCAACTCTGCTTCTGAAACTGATACAAAGCACTGGGCCTCTAACATCAGATGCTTGTCAGTTAAGATTGGAAACGTGTGAGCTTCGTGAATGATGTAGTTCGTTTGAGCTGAAAAGTGACTGCCCTTAACTGAAATGAAGTCTTACTTGTAGGAAGACACACATCAGGCGGTTTAACTCCATTTCTGAATGAAACACACAGCATAGTTTTCATCCATGGATCACACTCTGCTTTAGAGCAAGAAGCACGCTCTTGCTTTCTAGACTCTCTAATACAGCATGAAACATGAGTGTGCTCAGAACAAAAGAACAGTGTTTCCTCCACATACGGGCCATATCTAGTTCAACTCTGCTTCTGAAACTGAAAGAAAACAGAGGTCCTCTAACATCCAATGCTTGTCAGTTTAGATTAGAAACGTGTGAGCTTCGTGAATGATGTAGTTCTTTTGAGCTGTATAGTAAGTGCCCTTACCTGAAACGAAGTCTTGCTTGTTGGAAGACTCAGAGCCTGGGATTTAACTCCATTACTAAAGTGGAACACAGCAGAGTTCTCATATATAGATCACACTCTGCTTTAGAGCAAGAAGCACGCACTTGCTTTCCAGATCTCTAAGACAGCAGGAAACGTGAGTGTGCTGAGAACAAAAGAACGGTGTTTCCTACACAAATGGACCTTATCTAGTCCAACTCTGCTTCCGAAACTGATACAAAGCACTGGTCCTCTAACATCCAATGCTTGTCAATAAAGATGAGAAACGTGTTAGCTTCGTGAACGATGTAGTTCGTTTGAGCTGAAAAGTGGCTGCCCTTACCTGAAACAAAGTAGTGCTTGTAGGAAGACACAGAGCATGGGATTTAACTCCATTTCTGAAGGGAAATACACGGCAACGTTCTCATCCATGGATCACACTCTGCTTCAGAGCAAGAAGCACTCTCTTGCTTTCTAGATACTCTAATACAGCAGAAAAAGTGAGTGTGCTCAGAACAAATGAACGGTGTCTCCTACACATACAGGCCATATCTGGTTCAGCTCTGCTTCTGAAACTGAAAGAAAGCACAGGTCCTCTAACATCCAATGCTTGTCAGTTTAGATGTGAAACGTGTGAGCTTAGTGAATGATGTAGTTCGTTTGACCTGTAAAGTTACTGCTCTTACCTGAAACGAAGTCTTGCTTGTAGGAAGACTCAGAGACTGGGATTCAACTCCATTTCTGAAGTGAAACACACAGCAGGGTTCTCATCCATTGATCACACTCTGCTTTAGAGCAAGAAGCACGCTCTTGCTTTCCAGAGTCTCTAAGACAGCAGGAAACGTGAGTGTGCTCAGAACAAAAGAATGGTGTTTCCTCCACTTACGGGGCATATCTAGTTCAACTCTGCTTCTGAAACTGAAAGAAACCACAGGTCCTCTAACATCCAATGCTTGTCAGTTTAGATGAGAAACGTGTGAGCTTCGTGAATGATGTAGTTCTTTTGAGCAGTAAAGGAACTGCCCTTACCTGAAAAGAAGTCTTGTTGTAGGAAGACTCAGAGCCAGGGATTTGACTCCATCTCTGATGTGAAACACACAGCAGAGTTCTCATCCATGGGTCACACTCTGCTTTAGAGCAAGAAGCACGCTCTTGCTTTCTAGAGTCTCTAAGACAGGAGGAAACGTGAGTGTGCTCAGAAGAAAAGACTGGTGTTTCCTATACATACGGGCCATATCTAGTTCAACTCTGCTTGAAATTGATACAAAGGAAAGGTGCTCTAACATCCAATGCCTCTCAGTTAAGATGAGAAACGTGTGAGCTTCGTGATTGATGTAGTTCTTTCGAGCTCTAAAGTATCTGCCCTTAATTGAATCGAAGTCCTCCTTGTAGGAAGACTCAGAGCCTGGGATTTAACTCCATTTCTGAAGTGAAACACACAGCAGAGTTCTCATACATTGATCACACTCTGCTTTAGAACAAGAAGCACGCTCTTGCTTTCTAGATTCTCTACTACTGCAGGAAACATGAGTGAGCTCAGAAGAAAAGAACGGTGTTTCCTATACATACAGACCATATCTAGTTCAACACTGCTTGAAATTGATACAAAGCAAAGGTGCTCTAACATCCAAGGCCTCTCAGTTAAGATGAGAAACGTGTGAGCTTCATGAACAATGTAGTTCATTGGAGCTGTAAAGTAACTGCCCTACTTGAATCGAAGTCCTCTTTGTAGGAAGACTCAGACCCTGGGATTTAACTCCATTTCTGAAGTGAAAGACACAGCAGAGTTCTCATCCATTGATCACACTCTGCTTTAGAACAAGAAGCACGCTCTTGCTTTCTAGAGTCTCTAAGACAGCAGGAAACGTGAGTGTGCTCAGAACAAAAGAACGGTGTTTCTTCCACATACGGGCCCTATCTAGTTCAACTCTGCTTCTGAAACTGAAAGAAACCACAGGTCCTCTGACATCCAATGCTTGTCAGTTTAGATGAGAAAAGTGTGAGCTTCGTGAATGATGCAGTTCTTTTGAGCTGTAAAGAAACTGCCTTACCTGAAACGAAGTCTTGTTGTAGGAAGACTCAGAGCCTGGGATTTAATTCCATTTCTGAAGTGAAACAGACAGCAGAGTTCTCATCCATTGATAAAACTCTGCATTAGAGCAAGAAGCATGCTCTTGCTTTCTACAGTCTCTAAGACAGCAAGAAACGTGAGTGTGCTGAGAACAAATGAACGGTGTTTCCTACATATACGGACCATATCTAGTCCAACTCTGCTTCTGAAACTGATACAAAGCACTGGGCCTCTAACATCGGATGCTTGTCAGTTAAGATTGGAAACGTGTGAGCTTCGTGAACGATGTAGTTCGTTTGAGCTGAAAAGTGACTGCCCTTACTTGAAATGATGTCTTGCTTGTAGGAAGGCACAGAGCCTGGGATTTAACTCTATTTCTGAAGGGAAACACACAGCATAGTGTTCATCGATGGATCACTCTCTGCTTTATAGCAAGAAGCACGCTCTTACTTTCCAGAGTCTCTAAGACAGCAGGAAACGTGAGTGTGCTCAGAACAAAAGAATGGTGTTTCCTCCACATACGGGGCATATCTAGTTCAACTCTGCTTCTGAAACTGAAAGAAACCACAGGTCCTCTAACATCCAATGCTTGTCAGTTTAGATGAGAAATGTGTGAGCTTCGTGAATGATGTAGTTCTTTTGAGCAGTAAAGGAACTGCCCTTACCTGAAAAGAAGTCTTCTTGTAGGAAGACTCTGAGCAGGGATTTGACTCCATCTCTGATGTGAAACATACAGCAGAGTTCTCATCCATTGGTCACACTCTGCTTTAGAGCAAGAAGCACGCTCTTGCTTTCTAGAGTCTCTAAGACAGGAGGAAACTTGAGTGTGCTCAGAAGAAAAGACTGGTGTTTCCTATACATACGGGCCATATCTAGTTCAACTCTGCTTCTGAAACTGAAAGAAAGCACAGGTCCTCTAACATCCAATGCTTGTCAGTTTAGATGTGAAACGTGTGAGCTTAGTGAATAATGTAGTTGGTTTGAGCTGTACTGTTAGTGCCCTTACCTGAAACGAAGGCTTGCTTGTAGGAAGACTCAGAGACTGGGATTTAACTCCATTTCTGAAGTGAAACACACAGCAGAGTTCTCATCCATTGATCCCACTCTGCTTTAGAGCAAGAAGCATGCTCTTGCTTTCCAGAATCTCTTAGACAGGAGGAAACGTGAGTGTGCTCAGAAGAAAAGAACGGTGTTTCCTATACATACGGGTCATATCTAGTTCAATTCTGCTTGAAATTGATACAAAGGAAAGGTGCTCTAACATCCAATGCCTCTCAGTTAAGATGAGAAACTTGTGAGCTTCGTGAATGATGTAGTTCGTTTGAGCTGTAAAGTAACTGCCCTTAATTGAATCAAAGTCCTCCTTGTAGGAAGACTCAGAGCCTGGGATTAAACTCCATTACTGAAGTGGAACACAGCAGAGTTCTCATATATAGATCACACTCTGCTTTAGAGTAAGAAGCACGCTCTTGCTTTCCAGATTCTCTAAGACAGCAGGAAACGTGAGTGTGATGAGAACAAAAGAACGGTGTTTCCTACACAAATGGACCTTATCTAGTGCAACTCTGCTTGTGAAACTGATACAAAGCACTGGTCCTCTAACATCCAATGCTTGTCATTTAAGATAAGAAACGTGAGAGCTTCGTGAACGATGTAGTTTGTTTGAGCTGAAAAGTGACTGCCCTTACTTGAAACGAAATCTTGCTTGTAGGAAGACACAGAGCCTGGGATTTAACTCCATTTCTGAAGGGAAACACACATCATAGTTTTCATCTATGGATCACACTCAGCTTTAGAGCAAGAAGCACTCTCTTGCTTTCTAGATTCTCTAACACAGCAGGAAACATGACTGTGCTCAGAACTAAAGAACGGGGTTTCCTACACATATGGGCCATATCTAGTTCAACTCTGCTTCTGAAACTGAAACAATCCACAGGTCCTCTGACATTCAATGCATGTTAGTTAAGATGAGAAACGTGTGAGATTCGTGAATGATGTAGTTCATTTGAACTGTAAAGTGACTGCAATTACCTGAAACAAAGTCTTGCTTGTAGGAAGACTCAGAGCCTGGGATTTAACTCCATTACTAAAGTGGAACACAGGAGAGTTCTCATATATAGATCACACTCTGCTTTAGAGCAAGAAGCACGCACTTGCTTTCCAGATCTCTAAGACAGCAGGAAACGTGAGTGTGCTGAGAACAAAAGAACGGTGTTTCCTACACAAATGGACCTTATCTAGTCCAACTCTGCTTCCGAAACTGATACAAAGCACTGGTCCTCTAACATCCAATGCTTGTCAATAAAGATGAGAAACGTGTTAGCTTCGTGAACGATGTAGTTCGTTTGAGCTGAAAAGTGGCTGCCCTTACCTGAAACAAAGTAGTGCTTGTAGGAAGACACAGAGCATGGGATTTAACTCCATTTCTGAAGGGAAATACACGGCAACGTTCTCATCCATGGATCACACTCTGCTTCAGAGCAAGAAGCACTCTCTTGCTTTCTAGATACTCTAATACAGCAGAAAAAGTGAGTGTGCTCAGAACAAATGAACGGTGTCTCCTACACATACAGGCCATATCTGGTTCAGCTCTGCTTCTGAAACTGAAAGAAAGCACAGGTCCTCTAACATCCAATGCTTGTCAGTTTAGATGTGAAACATGTGAGCTTAGTGAATGATGTAGTTCGTTTGACCTGTAAAGTTACTGCTCTTACCTGAAACGAAGTCTTGCTTGTAGGAAGACTCAGAGACTGGGATTCAACTCCATTTCTGAAGTGAAACACACAGCAGGGTTCTCATCCATTGATCACACTCTGCTTTAGAGCAAGAAGCACGCTCTTGCTTTCCAGAGTCTCTAAGACAGCAGGAAACGTGAGTGTGCTCAGAACAAAAGAATGGTGTTTCCTCCACTTACGGGGCATATCTAGTTCAACTCTGCTTCTGAAACTGAAAGAAACCACAGGTCCTCTAACATCCAATGCTTGTCAGTTTAGATGAGAAACGTGTGAGCTTCGTGAATGATGTAGTTCTTTTGAGCAGTAAAGGAACTGCCCTTACCTGAAAAGAAGTCTTGTTGTAGGAAGACTCAGAGCCAGGGATTTGACTCCATCTCTGATGTGAAACACACAGCAGAATTCTCATCCATGGGTCACACTCTGCTTTAGAGCAAGAAGCACGCTCTTGCTTTCTAGAGTCTCTAAGACAGGAGGAAACGTGAGTGTGCTCAGAAGAAAAGACTGGTGTTTCCTATACATACGGGCCATATCTAGTTCAACTCTGCTTGAAATTGATACAAAGGAAAGGTGCTCTAACATCCAATGCCTCTCAGTTAAGATGAGAAACGTGTGAGCTTCGTGATTGATGTAGTTCTTTCGAGCTCTAAAGTATCTGCCCTTAATTGAATCGAAGTCCTCCTTGTAGGAAGACTCAGAGCCTGGGATTTAACTCCATTTCTGAAGTGAAACACACAGCAGAGTTCTCATACATTGATCACACTCTGCTTTAGAACAAGAAGCACGCTCTTGCTTTCTAGATTCTCTACTACTGCAGGAAACATGAGTGAGCTCAGAAGAAAAGAACGGTGTTTCCTATACATACAGACCATATCTAGTTCAACACTGCTTGAAATTGATACAAAGCAAAGGTGCTCTAACATCCAAGGCCTCTCAGTTAAGATGAGAAACGTGTGAGCTTCATGAACAATGTAGTTCATTGGAGCTGTAAAGTAACTGCCCTACTTGAATCGAAGTCCTCTTTGTAGGAAGACTCAGACCCTGGGATTTAACTCCATTTCTGAAGTGAAAGACACAGCAGAGTTCTCATACATTGATCACACTCTGCTTTAGAACAAGAAGCACGCTCTTGCTTTCTAGAGTCTCTAAGACAGCAGGAAACGTGAGTGTGCTCAGAACAAAAGAACGGTGTTTCTTCCACATACGGGCCCTATCTAGTTCAACTCTGCTTCTGAAACTGAAAGAAACCACAGGTCCTCTGACATCCAATGCTTGTCAGTTTAGATGAGAAAAGTGTGAGCTTCGTGAATGATGCAGTTCTTTTGAGCTGTAAAGTAACTGCCCTTACCTGAAACGAAGTCTTGCTTGTAGGAAGACTCAGAGCCTGGGATGTAACTCCATTTCTTAAGTGAAACATACAGCAGAGTTCTCTTCCATTCATCACACCCTACTTTAGAGCAAGAAGCACGCTCTTGCTTTCTAGAGTCTCTAAGACAGCATGAAACATGAGTGTGCTCAGAACAAAAGAACGGTGTTTCCTCCACATACAGGCCATATCTTGTTCATCTCTGCTTCTGAAACTGAAAGACCCACAGGTCCTCTAACATCCAATGCTCGTCAGTTTAGATGAGAAACGTGTAAGCTTCGTGACCGATGTAGTTCGTTTGAGCTGTAAAGAAACTGCCTTACCTGAAACGAAGTCTTGTTGTAGGAAGACTCAGAGCCTGGGATTTAATTCCATTTCTGAAGTGAAACAGACAGCAGAGTTCTCATCCATTGATAAAACTCTGCATTAGAGCAAGAAGCATGCTCTTGCTTTCTACAGTCTCTAAGACAGCAAGAAACGTGAGTGTGCTGAGAACAAATGAACGGTGTTTCCTACATATACGGACCATATCTAGTCCAACTCTGCTTCTGAAACTGATACAAAGCACTGGGCCTCTAACATCGGATGCTTGTCAGTTAAGATTGGAAACGTGTGAGCTTCGTGAACGATGTAGTTCGTTTGAGCTGAAAAGTGACTGCCCTTACTTGAAATGATGTCTTGCTTGTAGGAAGGCACAGAGCCTGGGATTTAACTCTATTTCTGAAGGGAAACACACAGCATAGTGTTCATCGATGGATCACTCTCTGCTTTATAGCAAGAAGCACGCTCTTACTTTCCAGAGTCTCTAAGACAGCAGGAAACGTGAGTGTGCTCAGAACAAAAGAATGGTGTTTCCTCCACATACGGGGCATATCTAGTTCAACTCTGCTTCTGAAACTGAAAGAAACCACAGGTCCTCTAACATCCAATGCTTGTCAGTTTAGATGAGAAATGTGTGAGCTTCGTGAATGATGTAGTTCTTTTGAGCAGTAAAGGAACTGCCCTTACCTGAAAAGAAGTCTTCTTGTAGGAAGACTCTGAGCAGGGATTTGACTCCATCTCTGATGTGAAACATACAGCAGAGTTCTCATCCATTGGTCACACTCTGCTTTAGAGCAAGAAGCACGCTCTTGCTTTCTAGAGTCTCTAAGACAGGAGGAAACTTGAGTGTGCTCAGAAGAAAAGACTGGTGTTTCCTATACATACGGGCCATATCTAGTTCAACTCTGCTTCTGAAACTGAAAGAAAGCACAGGTCCTCTAACATCCAATGCTTGTCAGTTTAGATGTGAAACGTGTGAGCTTAGTGAATAATGTAGTTGGTTTGAGCTGTACTGTTAGTGCCCTTACCTGAAACGAAGGCTTGCTTGTAGGAAGACTCAGAGACTGGGATTTAACTCCATTTCTGAAGTGAAACACACAGCAGAGTTCTCATCCATTGATCCCACTCTGCTTTAGAGCAAGAAGCATGCTCTTGCTTTCCAGAATCTCTTAGACAGGAGGAAACGTGAGTGTGCTCAGAAGAAAAGAACGGTGTTTCCTATACATACGGGCCATATCTAGTTCAATTCTGCTTGAAATTGATACAAAGGAAAGGTGCTCTAACATCCAATGCCTCTCAGTTAAGATGAGAAACTTGTGAGCTTCGTGAATGATGTAGTTCGTTTGAGCTGTAAAGTAACTGCCCTTAATTGAATCAAAGTCCTCCTTGTAGGAAGACTCAGAGCCTGGGATTAAACTCCATTACTGAAGTGGAACACAGCAGAGTTCTCATATATAGATCACACTCTGCTTTAGAGTAAGAAGCACGCTCTTGCTTTCCAGATTCTCTAAGACAGCAGGAAACGTGAGTGTGATGAGAACAAAAGAACGGTGTTTCCTACACAAATGGACCTTATCTAGTGCAACTCTGCTTGTGAAACTGATACAAAGCACTGGTCCTCTAACATCCAATGCTTGTCATTTAAGATAAGAAACGTGAGAGCTTCGTGAACGATGTAGTTTGTTTGAGCTGAAAAGTGACTGCCCTTACTTGAAACGAAATCTTGCTTGTAGGAAGACACAGAGCCTGGGATTTAACTCCATTTCTGAAGGGAAACACACATCATAGTTTTCATCTATGGATCACACTCAGCTTTAGAGCAAGAAGCACTCTCTTGCTTTCTAGATTCTCTAACACAGCAGGAAACATGACTGTGCTCAGAACTAAAGAACGGGGTTTCCTACACATATGGGCCATATCTAGTTCAACTCTGCTTCTGAAACTGAAACAATCCACAGGTCCTCTGACATTCAATGCATGTTAGTTAAGATGAGAAACGTGTGAGATTCGTGAATGATGTAGTTCGTTTGAACTGTAAAGTGACTGCAATTACCTGAAACAAAGTCTTGCTTGTAGGAAGACTCAGAGCCTGGGATTTAACTCCATTACTAAAGTGGAACACAGCAGAGTTCTCATATATAGATCACACTCTGCTTTAGAGCAAGAAGCACGCTCTTGCTTTCCAGAGTCTCTAAGACAGCAGGAAACGTGAGTGTGCTCAGAACAAAAGAATGGTGTTTCCTCCACTTACGGGGCATATCTAGTTCAACTCTGCTTCTGAAACTGAAAGAAACCACAGGTCCTCTAACATCCAATGCTTGTCAGTTTAGATGAGAAACGTGTGAGCTTCGTGAATGATGTAGTTCTTTTGAGCAGTAAAGGAACTGCCCTTACCTGAAAAGAAGTCTTGTTGTAGGAAGACTCAGAGCCAGGGATTTGACTCCATCTCTGATGTGAAACACACAGCAGAATTCTCATCCATGGGACACACTCTGCTTTAGAGCAAGAAGCACGCTCTTGCTTTCTAGAGTCTCTAAGACAGGAGGAAACGTGAGTGTGCTCAGAAGAAAAGACTGGTGTTTCCTATACATACGGGCCATATCTAGTTCAACTCTGCTTGAAATTGATACAAAGGAAAGGTGCTCTAACATCCAATGCCTCTCAGTTAAGATGAGAAACGTGTGAGCTTCGTGATTGATGTAGTTCTTTCGAGCTCTAAAGTATCTGCCCTTAATTGAATCGAAGTCCTCCTTGTAGGAAGACTCAGAGCCTGGGATTTAACTCCATTTCTGAAGTGAAACACACAGCAGAGTTCTCATACATTGATCACACTCTGCTTTAGAACAAGAAGCACGCTCTTGCTTTCTAGATTCTCTACTACTGCAGGAAACATGAGTGAGCTCAGAAGAAAAGAACGGTGTTTCCTATACATACAGACCATATCTAGTTCAACACTGCTTGAAATTGATACAAAGCAAAGGTGCTCTAACATCCAAGGCCTCTCAGTTAAGATGAGAAACGTGTGAGCTTCATGAACAATGTAGTTCATTGGAGCTGTAAAGTAACTGCCCTACTTGAATCGAAGTCCTCTTTGTAGGAAGACTCAGACCCTGGGATTTAACTCCATTTCTGAAGTGAAAGACACAGCAGAGTTCTCATCCATTGATCACACTCTGCTTTAGAACAAGAAGCACGCTCTTGCTTTCTAGAGTCTCTAAGACAGCAGGAAACGTGAGTGTGCTCAGAACAAAAGAACGGTGTTTCTTCCACATACGGGCCCTATCTAGTTCAACTCTGCTTCTGAAACTGAAAGAAACCACAGGTCCTCTGACATCCAATGCTTGTCAGTTTAGATGAGAAAAGTGTGAGCTTCGTGAATGATGCAGTTCTTTTGAGCTGTAAAGTAACTGCCCTTACCTGAAACGAAGTCTTGCTTGTAGGAAGACTCAGAGCCTGGGATGTAACTCCATTTCTTAAGTGAAACATACAGCAGAGTTCTCTTCCATTCATCACACCCTACTTTAGAGCAAGAAGCACGCTCTTGCTTTCTAGAGTCTCTAAGACAGCATGAAACATGAGTGTGCTCAGAACAAAAGAACGGTGTTTCCTACACATACAGGCCATATCTTGTTCATCTCTGCTTCTGAAACTGAAAGACCCACAGGTCCTCTAACATCCAATGCTCGTCAGTTTAGATGAGAAACGTGTAAGCTTCGTGACCGATGTAGTTCGTTTGAGCTGTAAAGAAACTGCCTTACCTGAAACGAAGTCTTGTTGTAGGAAGACTCAGAGCCTGGGATTTAATTCCATTTCTGAAGTGAAACAGACAGCAGAGTTCTCATCCATTGATAAAACTCTGCATTAGAGCAAGAAGCATGCTCTTGCTTTCTACAGTCTCTAAGAGAGCAAGAAACGTGAGTGTGCTGAGAACAAATGAACGGTGTTTCCTACATATACGGACCATATCTAGTCCAACTCTGCTTCTGAAACTGATACAAAGCACTGGGCCTCTAACATCGGATGCTTGTCAGTTAAGATTGGAAACGTGTGAGCTTCGTGAACGATGTAGTTCGTTTGAGCTGAAAAGTGACTGCCCTTACTTGAAATGATGTCTTGCTTGTAGGAAGGCACAGAGCCTGGGATTTAACTCCATTTCTGAAGGGAAACACACAGCATAGTGTTCATCGATGGATCACTCTCTGCTTTATAGCAAGAAGCACGCTCTTACTTTCCAGAGTCTCTAAGACAGCAGGAAACGTGAGTGTGCTCAGAACAAAAGAATGGTGTTTCCTCCACATACGGGGCATATCTAGTTCAACTCTGCTTCTGAAACTGAAAGAAACCACAGGTCCTCTAACATCCAATGCTTGTCAGTTTAGGTGAGAAATGTGTGAGCTTCGTGAATGATGTAGTTCTTTTGAGCAGTAAAGGAACTGCCCTTACCTGAAAAGAAGTCTTCTTGTAGGAAGACTCTGAGCAGGGATTTGACTCCATCTCTGATGTGAAACATACAGCAGAGTTCTCATCCATTGGTCACACTCTGCTTTAGAGCAAGAAGCACGCTCTTGCTTTCTAGAGTCTCTAAGACAGGAGGAAACTTGAGTGTGCTCAGAAGAAAAGACTGGTGTTTCCTATACATACGGGCCATATCTAGTTCAACTCTGCTTCTGAAACTGAAAGAAAGCACAGGTCCTCTAACATCCAATGCTTGTCAGTTTAGATGTGAAACGTGTGAGCTTAGTGAATAATGTAGTTCGTTTGAGCTGTACTGTTAGTGCCCTTACCTGAAACGAAGGCTTGCTTGTAGGAAGACTCAGAGACTGGGATTTAACTCCATTTCTGAAGTGAAACACACAGCAGAGTTCTCATCCATTGATCCCACTCTGCTTTAGAGCAAGAAGCATGCTCTTGCTTTCCAGAATCTCTTAGACAGGAGGAAACGTGAGTGTGCTCAGAAGAAAAGAACGGTGTTTCCTATACATACGGGCCATATCTAGTTCAATTCTGCTTGAAATTGATACAAAGGAAAGGTGCTCTAACATCCAATGCCTCTCAGTTAAGATGAGAAACTTGTGAGCTTCGTGAATGATGTAGTTCGTTTGAGCTGTAAAGTAACTGCCCTTAATTGAATCAAAGTCCTCCTTGTAGGAAGACTCAGAGCCTGGGATTAAACTCCATTACTGAAGTGGAACACAGCAGAGTTCTCATATATAGATCACACTCTGCTTTAGAGTAAGAAGCACGCTCTTGCTTTCCAGATTCTCTAAGACAGCAGGAAACGTGAGTGTGATGAGAACAAAAGAACGGTGTTTCCTACACAAATGGACCTTATCTAGTGCAACTCTGCTTGTGAAACTGATACAAAGCACTGGTCCTCTAACATCCAATGCTTGTCATTTAAGATAAGAAACGTGAGAGCTTCGTGAACGATGTAGTTTGTTTGAGCTGAAAAGTGACTGCCCTTACTTGAAACGAAATCTTGCTTGTAGGAAGACACAGAGCCTGGGATTTAACTCCATTTCTGAAGGGAAACACACATCATAGTTTTCATCTATGGATCACACTCAGCTTTAGAGCAAGAAGCACTCTCTTGCTTTCTAGATTCTCTAACACAGCAGGAAACATGACTGTGCTCAGAACTAAAGAACGGGGTTTCCTACACATATGGGCCATATCTAGTTCAACTCTGCTTCTGAAACTGAAACAATCCACAGGTCCTCTGACATTCAATGCATGTTAGTTAAGATGAGAAACGTGTGAGATTCGTGAATGATGTAGTTCGTTTGAACTGTAAAGTGACTGCAATTACCTGAAACAAAGTCTTGCTTGTAGGAAGACTCAGAGCCTGGGATTTAACTCCATTACTAAAGTGGAACACAGCAGAGTTCTCATATATAGATCACACTCTGCTTTAGAGCAAGAAGCACGCACTTGCTTTCCAGATCTCTAAGACAGCAGGAAACGTGAGTGTGCTGAGAACAAAAGAACGGTGTTTCCTACACAAATGGACCTTATCTAGTCCAACTCTGCTTCCGAAACTGATACAAAGCACTGGTCCTCTAACATCCAATGCTTGTCAATAAAGATGAGAAACGTGTTAGCTTCGTGAACGATGTAGTTCGTTTGAGCTGAAAAGTGGCTGCCCTTACCTGAAACAAAGTAGTGCTTGTAGGAAGACACAGAGCATGGGATTTAACTCCATTTCTGAAGGGAAATACACGGCAACGTTCTCATCCATGGATCACACTCTGCTTCAGAGCAAGAAGCACTCTCTTGCTTTCTAGATACTCTAATACAGCAGAAAAAGTGAGTGTGCTCAGAACAAATGAACGGTGTCTCCTACACATACAGGCCATATCTGGTTCAGCTCTGCTTCTGAAACTGAAAGAAAGCACAGGTCCTCTAACATCCAATGCTTGTCAGTTTAGATGTGAAACGTGTGAGCTTAGTGAATGATGTAGTTCGTTTGACCTGTAAAGTTACTGCTCTTACCTGAAATGAAGTCTTGCTTGTAGGAAGACTCAGAGACTGGGATTCAACTCCATTTCTGAAGTGAAACACACAGCAGGGTTCTCATCCATTGATCACACTCTGCTTTAGAGCAAGAAGCACGCTCTTGCTTTCCAGAGTCTCTAAGACAGCAGGAAACGTGAGTGTGCTCAGAACAAAAGAATGGTGTTTCCTCCACTTACGGGGCATATCTAGTTCAACTCTGCTTCTGAAACTGAAAGAAACCACAGGTCCTCTAACATCCAATGCTTGTCAGTTTAGATGAGAAACGTGTGAGCTTCGTGAATGATGTAGTTCTTTTGAGCAGTAAAGGAACTGCCCTTACCTGAAAAGAAGTCTTGTTGTAGGAAGACTCAGAGCCAGGGATTTGACTCCATCTCTGATGTGAAACACACAGCAGAATTCTCATCCATGGGTCACACTCTGCTTTAGAGCAAGAAGCACGCTCTTGCTTTCTAGAGTCTCTAAGACAGGAGGAAACGTGAGTGTGCTCAGAAGAAAAGACTGGTGTTTCCTATACATACGGGCCATATCTAGTTCAACTCTGCTTGAAATTGATACAAAGGAAAGGTGCTCTAACATCCAATGCCTCTCAGTTAAGATGAGAAACGTGTGAGCTTCGTGATTGATGTAGTTCTTTCGAGCTCTAAAGTATCTGCCCTTAATTGAATCGAAGTCCTCCTTGTAGGAAGACTCAGAGCCTGGGATTTAACTCCATTTCTGAAGTGAAACACACAGCAGAGTTCTCATACATTGATCACACTCTGCTTTAGAACAAGAAGCACGCTCTTGCTTTCTAGATTCTCTACTACTGCAGGAAACATGAGTGAGCTCAGAAGAAAAGAACGGTGTTTCCTATACATACAGACCATATCTAGTTCAACACTGCTTGAAATTGATACAAAGCAAAGGTGCTCTAACATCCAAGGCCTCTCAGTTAAGATGAGAAACGTGTGAGCTTCATGAACAATGTAGTTCATTGGAGCTGTAAAGTAACTGCCCTACTTGAATCGAAGTCCTCTTTGTAGGAAGACTCAGACCCTGGGATTTAACTCCATTTCTGAAGTGAAAGACACAGCAGAGTTCTCATCCATTGATCACACTCTGCTTTAGAACAAGAAGCACGCTCTTGCTTTCTAGAGTCTCTAAGACAGCAGGAAACGTGAGTGTGCTCAGAACAAAAGAACGGTGTTTCTTCCACATACGGGCCCTATCTAGTTCAACTCTGCTTCTGAAACTGAAAGAAACCACAGGTCCTCTGACATCCAATGCTTGTCAGTTTAGATGAGAAAAGTGTGAGCTTCGTGAATGATGCAGTTCTTTTGAGCTGTAAAGTAACTGCCCTTACCTGAAACGAAGTCTTGCTTGTAGGAAGACTCAGAGCCTGGGATGTAACTCCATTTCTTAAGTGAAACATACAGCAGAGTTCTCTTCCATTCATCACACCCTACTTTAGAGCAAGAAGCACGCTCTTGCTTTCTAGAGTCTCTAAGACAGCATGAAACATGAGTGTGCTCAGAACAAAAGAACGGTGTTTCCTACACATACAGGCCATATCTTGTTCATCTCTGCTTCTGAAACTGAAAGACCCACAGGTCCTCTAACATCCAATGCTCGTCAGTTTAGATGAGAAACGTGTAAGCTTCGTGACCGATGTAGTTCGTTTGAGCTGTAAAGAAACTGCCTTACCTGAAACGAAGTCTTGTTGTAGGAAGACTCAGAGCCTGGGATTTAATTCCATTTCTGAAGTGAAACAGACAGCAGAGTTCTCATCCATTGATAAAACTCTGCATTAGAGCAAGAAGCATGCTCTTGCTTTCTACAGTCTCTAAGACAGCAAGAAACGTGAGTGTGCTGAGAATAAATGAACGGTGTTTCCTACACATACGGACCATATCTAGTCCAACTCTGCTTCTGAAACTGATACAAAGCACTGGGCCTCTAACATCGGATGCTTGTCAGTTAAGATTGGAAACGTGTGAGCTTCGTGAACGATGTAGTTCGTTTGAGCTGAAAAGTGACTGCCCTTAACTGAAATGAAGTCTTACTTGCAGGAAGACACACAGCAGGGGGTTTAACTCCATTTCTGAAGGGAAACACACAGCATAGTTTTCATCCATGGATCACACTCTGCTTTAGAGCAAGAAGCACGCTCTTGCTTTCTAGAGTCTCTAATACAGCATGAAACATGAGTGTGCTCAGAACAAAAGAACAGTGTTTCCTCCACATACGGGCCATATCTAGTTCAACTCTGCTTCTGAAACTGAAAGAAAACAGAGGTCCTCTAACATCCAATGCTTGTCAGTTTAGATTAGAAACGTGTGAGCTTCGTGAATGATGTAGTTCTTTTGAGCTGTATAGTAAGTGCCCTTACCTGAAACGAAGTCTTGCTTGTAGGAAGACTCAGAGCCTGGGATTTAACTCCATTTCTGAAGTGAAACACACAGCAGAGTTCTCATCCATTGATCACACTCTGCTTTAGAGCAAGAAGCACGATCTTGCTTTCTAGGGTCTCTTAGACAGGAGGAAACGTGAGTGTGCTCAGAAGAAAAGAACGGTGTTTTCTATACATACGGGCCATATCTAGTTCAACTCTGCTTGAAATTGATACAAAGGAAAGGTGCTCTAACATCCAATGCCTCTCAGTTAAGATGAGAAACTTGTGAGTTTCGTGAATGATGTAGTTCGTTTGAGCTGTAAAGTATCTGCCCTTAATTGAATCGAAGTCCTCCTTGTAGGAAGACTCAGAGCCTGGGATTTAACTGCATTTCTGAAGGGAAACACACAGCAGAGTTCTCATCCATTGATCACACTTTGCTTTAGAGCAAGAAGCACGCTCTTGCTTTCCACAGTCTCTAAGAGAGCAGAAAACTTGAGTGTGCTCAGAACAAAAGAACGGTGTTTCCTACACATATGGACCATATCTATTTCAACTCTGCTTCTGAAACTGATACAAAGCACTGGACCTCTAACATCCAATGCTTGTAATTTAAGATAAGAAACGTGAGAGCTTCATGAACGATGTAGTTCGTTTGAGCTGAAAAGTGACTGCCCTTACTTGAAATGAAGTCTTGCTTGTAGGAAGGCACAAAGCCTGGGATTTAACTCTATTTCTGAAGGGAAACACACAGCATAGTTTTCATCGATGGATCACTCTCTGCTTTATAGCAAGAAGCACGCTCTTGCTTTCCAGAGTCTCTAAGACAGCAGGAAACGTGAGTGTGCTCAGAACAAAAGAATGGTGTTTCCTCCACATACGGGGCATATCTAGTTCAACTCTTCTTCTGAAACTGAAAGAAACCACAGGTCCTCTAACATCCAATGCTTGTCAGTTTAGATGAGAAATGTGTGAGCTTCGTGAATGATGTAGTTCTTTTGAGCAGTAAAGGAACTGCCCTTACCTGAAAAGAAGTCTTCTTGTAGGAAGACTCTGAGCAGGGATTTGACTCCATCTCTGATGTGAAACACACAGCAGAGTTCTCATCCATTGGTCACACTCTGCTTTAGAGCAAGAAGCACGCTCTTGCTTTCTAGAGTCTCTAAGACAGGAGGAAACTTGAGTGTGCTCAGAAGAAAAGACTGGTGTTTCCTATACATACGGGCCATATCTAGTTCAACTCTGCTTCTGAAACTGAAAGAAAGCACAGGTCCTCTAACATCCAATGCTTGTCAGTTTAGATGTGAAACGTGTGAGCTTAGTGAATAATGTTGTTCGTTTGAGCTGTCCTGATAGTGCCCTTACCTGAAACGAAATCTTGCTTGTAGGAAGACTCAGAGACTGGGATTTAACTCCATTTCTGAAGTGAAACACACAGCAGAGTTCTCATCCATTGATCCCACTCTGCTTTAGAGCAAGAAGCATGCTCTTGCTTTCCAGAATCTCTTAGACAGGAGGAAACGTGAGTGTGCTCAGAAGAAAAGAACGGTGTTTGCTATACATACGGGCCATATCTAGTTCAATTCTGCTTGAAATTGATACAAAGGAAAGGTGCTCTAACATCCAATGCCTCTCAGTTAAGATGAGAAACTTGTGAGCTTCGTGAATGATGTAGTTCGTTTGAGCTGTAAAGTAACTGCCCTTAATTGAATCATAGTCCTCCTTGTAGGAAGACTCAGAGCCTGGGGTTAACTCCATTTCTGAAGTGAAACAGACAGCAGAGTTCTCATCCATTGATCACACTCTGCTTTAGAACAAGAAGCACGCTCTTGCTTTCTAGAGTCTCTAAGACAGCAGGAAACGTGAGTGTGCTCAGAACAAAAGAACGGTGTTTCTTCCACATACGGGCCCTATCTAGTTCAACTCTGCTTCTGAAACTGAAAGAAACCACAGGTCCTCTGACATCCAATGCTTGTCAGTTTAGATGAGAAAAGTGTGAGCTTCGTGAATGATGCAGTTCTTTTGAGCTGTAAAGTAACTGCCCTTACCTGAAACGAAGTCTTGCTTGTAGGAAGACTCAGAGCCTGGGATGTAACTCCATTTCTTAAGTGAAACATACAGCAGAGTTCTCTTCCATTCATCACACCCTACTTTAGAGCAAGAAGCACGCACTTGCTTTCTAGAGTCTCTAAGACAGCATGAAACATGAGTGTGCTCAGAACAAAAGAACGGAGTTTCCTCCACATACAGGCCATATCTTGTTCATCTCTGCTTCTGAAACTGAAAGACCCACAGGTCCTCTAACATCCAATGCTCGTCAGTTTAGATGAGAAACGTGTAAGCTTCGTGACCGATGTAGTTCGTTTGAGCTGTAAAGAAACTGCCTTACCTGAAACGAAGTCTTGTTGTAGGAAGACTCAGAGCCTGGGATTTAATTCCATTTCTGAAGTGAAACAGACAGCAGAGTTATCATCCATTGATAAAACTCTGCATTAGAGCAAGAAGCATGCTCTTGCTTTCTACAGTCTCTAAGACAGCAAGAAACGTGAGTGTGCTGAGAACAAATGAACGGTGTTTCCTACACATACGGACCATATCTAGTCCAACTCTGCTTCTGAAACTGATACAAAGCACTGGGCCTCTAACATCGGATGCTTGTCAGTTAAGATTGGAAACGTGTGAGCTTCGTGAACGATGTAGTTCGTTTGAGCTGAAAAGTGACTGCCCTTAACTGAAATGAAGTCTTACTTGTAGGAAGACACACAGCAGGGGGTTTAACTCCATTTCTGAAGGGAAACACACAGCATAGTTTTCATCCATGGATCACACTCTGCTTTAGAGCAAGAAGCACGCTCTTGCTTTCTAGAGTCTCTAATACAGCATGAAACATGAGTGTGCTCAGAACAAAAGAACAGTGTTTCCTCCACATACGGGCCATATCTAGTTCAACTCTGCTTCTGAAACTGAAAGAAAACAGAGGTCCTCTAACATCCAATGCTTGTCAGTTTAGATTAGAAACGTGTGAGCTTCGTGAATGATGTAGTTCTTTTGAGCTGTATAGTAAGTGCCCTTACCTGAAACGAAGTCTTGCTTGTAGGAAGACACAGAGCCTGGGATTTAACTCCATTTCTGAAGTGAAACACACAGCAGAGTTCTCATCCATTGATCACACTCTGCTTTAGAGCAAGAAGCATGCTCTTGCTTTCCAGAATCTCTTAGACAGGAGGAAACGTGAGTGTGCTCAGAAGAAAAGAACGGTGTTTCCTATACATACAGACCATATCTAGTTCAATTATGCTTGAAATTGATACAAAGGAAAGGTGCTCTAACATCCAATGCCTCTCAGTTAAGATGAGAAACTTGTGAGCTTCGTGAATGATGTAGTTCGTTTGAGCTGTCAAGTAACTGCCCTTAATTGAATCAAAGTCCTCCTTGTAGGAAGACTCAGAGCCTGGGGTTAACTCCATTTCTGAAGTGAAACACACAGCAGAGTTCTCATCCATTGATCACACTCTGCTTTAGAACAAGAAGCACGCTCTTGCTTTCTAGAGTCTCTAAGACAGCAGGAAACGTGAGTGTGCTCAGAACAAAAGAACGGTGTTTCTTCCACATACGGGCCCTATCTAGTTCAACTCTGCTTCTGAAACTGAAAGAAACCACAGGTCCTCTGACATCCAATGCTTGTCAGTTTAGATGAGAAAAGTGTGAGCTTCGTGAATGATGCAGTTCTTTTGAGCTGTAAAGTAACTGCCCTTACCTGAAACGAAGTCTTGCTTGTAGGAAGACTCAGAGCCTGGGATGTAACTCCATTTCTTAAGTGAAACATACAGCAGAGTTCTCTTCCATTCATCACACCCTACTTTAGAGCAAGAAGCACGCTCTTGCTTTCTAGAGTCTCTAAGACAGCATGAAACATGAGTGTGCTCAGAACAAAAGAACGGTGTTTCCTCCAAATACAGGCCATATCTTGTTCAACTCTGCTTCTGAAACTGATACAAAGCACTGGGCCTCTAACATCGGATGCTTGTCAGTTAAGATTGGAAACGTGTGAGCTTCGTGAACGATGTAGTTCGTTTGAGCTGAAAAGTGACTGCCCTTAACTGAAATGAAGTCTTACTTGTAGGAAGACACACAGCAGGGGGTTAAACTCCATTTCTGAAGGGAAACACACAGCATAGTTTTCATCCATGGATCACACTCTGCTTTAGAGCAAGAAGCACGCTCTTGCTTTCTAGAGTCTCTAATACAGCATGAAACATGAGTGTGCTCAGAACAAAAGAACAGTGTTTCCTCCACATACGGGCCATATCTAGTTCAACTCTGCTTCTGAAACTGAAAGAAAACAGAGGTCCTCTAACATCCAATGCTTGTCAGTTTAGATTAGAAATGTGTGAGCTTCGTGAATGATGTAGTTCTTTTGAGCTGTATAGTAAGTGCCCTTACCTGAAACGAAGTCTTGCTTGTAGGAAGACTCAGAGCCTGGGATTTAACTCCATTTCTGAAGTGAAACACACAGCAGAGTTCTCATCCATTGATCACACTCTGCTTTAGAGCAAGAAGCACGATCTTGCTTTCTAGGTTCTCTTAGACAGGAGGAAACGTGAGTGTGCTCAGAAGAAAAGAACGGTGTTTTCTATACATACGGGCCATATCTAGATCAACTCTGCTTGAAATTGATACAAAGGAAAGGTGCTCTAACATCCAATGCCTCTCAGTTAAGATGAGAAACTTGTGAGCTTCGTGAATGATGTAGTTCGTTTGAGCTGTAAAGTAACTGCCCTTAATTGAATCGAAGTCCTCCTCGTGGGAAGACTCAGAGCCTGGGATTTAACTGCATTTCTGAAGGGAAACACACAGCAGAGTTCTCATCCATGGATCACACTCTGTTTTACAGCAAGAAGCACGCCCTGCTTTCCAGAGTCTCTTAGAAGGCACGAAACGTGAGTGTGATGAGAACCAAAGAACGGTGTTTCCTACACATACGGACCATATCTAGTCCAACTCTGCTTCTGAAACTGATACAAAGCACTGGTCCTCTAACATCCAATGCTTGTCAGTTAAGATGAGAAACGTGTGAGCTTCGTGAACGATGTAGTTCATATGAGCTGAAAAGTAACTGCCCGTACCTGAAACGAAGTTTTCCTGGTAGGAAAACACAGAGCCTGGGATTTAACTCTATTTCTGAAGGGAAACACACAGCATAGTTTTCATCAATGGATCACTCTCTGCTTTATAGGAAGAAGCACGCTCTTGCTTTCCAGAGTCTCTAAGACAGCAGGAAACGTGAGTGTGCTCAGAACAAATGAATGGTGTTTCCTCCACATACGGGGCATATCTAGTTCAACTCTGCTTCTGAAACTGAAAGAAACCACAGGTCCTCTAACATCCAATGCTTGTCAGTTTAGATGAGAAACGTGTGAGCTTCGTGAATGATGTAGTTCTTTTGAGCAGTAAAGGAACTGCCCTTACCTGAAAAGAAGTCTTCTTGTAGGAAGACTCTGAGCAGGGATTTGACTCCATCTCTGATGTGAAACACACAGCAGAGTTCGCATCCATTGGTCACACTCTGCTTTAGAGCAAGAAGCACGCTCTTGCTTTCTAGAGTCTCTAAGACAGGAGGAAACTTGAGTGTGCTCAGAAGAAAAGACTGGTGTTTCCTATACATACGGGCCATATCTAGTTCAACTCTGCTTCTGAAACTGAAAGAAAGCACAGGTCCTCTAACATCCAATGCTTGTCAGTTTAGATGTGAAACGTGTGAGCTTAGTGAATAATGTAGTTCGTTTGAGCTGTACTGTTAGTGCCCTTACCTGAAACGAAGTCTTGCTTGTAGGAAGACTCAGAGACTGGGATTTAACTCCATTTCTGAAGTGAAACACACAGCAGAGTTCTCATCCATTGATCCCACTCTGCTTTAGAGCCAGAAGCATGCTCTTGCTTTCCAGAATCTTTAAGACAGCAGGAAACGTGAGTGTGCTCAGAAGAAAAGAACGGTGTTTCCTATACATACGGGCCATATCTAGTTCAATTCTGCTTGTAATTGATACAAAGGAAAGGTGCTCTAACATCCAATGCCTCTCAGTTAAGATGGGAAACTTGTGAGCTTCGTGAATGATGTAGTTCGTTTGAGCTGTAAAGTAACTGCCCTTAATTGAATCGAAGTCCTCCTTGTAGGACGACTCAGAGCCTGGGATTTAACTCCATTTCTGAAGTGAAACACACAGCAGAGTTCTCATCCATTGATCACGCTCTGCTTTAGAGCAAGAAGCACGCTCTAGCTTTCCAGAGACTCTAAGAGAGCAGGAAACGTGAGTGTGATGAGAACAAATGAACGGTGTTTCCTACACATACGGACCTTATCTAGTCCAACTCTCCTTCTGAAACTGATACTAAGCACAGGTCCTCTAACATCCAATAATTGTCAGTTTAGATGTGAAACATGTGAGCTTCTTGAACGATTAGTCGTTTGAGCTGAAAAGTGACTGCCCTTACCTGAAACGAAGTCTTGCTTGTAGGAAAACACAGAGCCTGGGGTTTAACTCCATTTCGAAGGGAAGCACACAACACAGTTCTCATCGATGGATCACACTCTGCTTTAGAGCAAGAAGCACGATCTTGCTTTCTAGAGTATCTAAGACAGCAGGAAACGTGAGTGTGCTCAGAAGAAAAGAACGGTGTTTCCTATACATACAGACCATATCTAATTCAACTCTGCTTGAAATTGATACAAAGCAAAGGTCCTCGAACATCCAATGCTTCTCAGTTAAGATGAGAAACGTGTGAGTTTCGTGAATGATATAGTTCGTTTCACGTGAAAAGTGACTGCCCTTACCTGAAAGGAGTAGTGCTTGTAGGAAGACACAGAGCCTGGGATTTAACTCCATTTCTGAAGGGAAACACAGCACAGTTCTCATCCATGGATCACACTGTGCTTTAGCGCAAGAAGCACGCTCTTGCTTTCCAGAATCTCTAAGACAGAAAGAAACATGAGTGTGATGAGAACAAAAGAACGTTGTTTCCCACACGTACGGACCATATCTAGTCCAACTCTGCTTCTGAAACTGATACAAAACACAGGTCCTCTAACCTCCAATGCTCGGCAGTTTAGATGAGAAACGTGTAAGCTTCGTGACAGATGTAGTTCGTTTGAGCTGTAAAGTAAATGCCCTTACCTGAAACGAAGTCTTGTTGTAGGAAGACTCAGAGCCTGGGATTTAACTCCATTTCTGAAGTGAAACAGACAGCAGAGTTCTCATCCATTGATAACACTCTGCATTAGAGCAAGAAGCATGCTCTTGGGTTCTACAGTCTCTAAGAGAGCAGGGAACCTGAGTGTGCTGAGAACAAATGAACGGTGTTTCCTACACATACGGACCATATCTAGTCCAACTCTGTTTCTGAAACTGATACAAAGCACTGGGTCTCTAACATCGGATGCTTGTCAGTTAAGATTGGAAACATGTGAGCTTCATGAACGATGTAGTTCGTTTGAGCTGACAAGTGACTGCCCTTACCTGAAATGAAGTCTTACTTGTATGAAGACACACAGCAGGGGATTTAACTCCATTACTGAAGTGGAACACAGCAGAGTTCTCATATATAGATCATACTCTGCTTTAGAGCAAGACGCACGCTCTTGCTTTCCAGATTCTCTAAGACAGCAGGAAACTTGAGTGTGATGAGAACAAAAGAACGGTGTTTCCTACACATACAGGCCATATCTGGTTCAGCTCTCCTTCTGAAACTGAAAGAAAACAGAGGTCCTCTAACATCCAATGCTTGTCAGTTTAGATGTGAAACGTGTGAGCTTAGTGAATGATGTAGTTCGTTTGAGCTGTAAGTTACTGCCCTTACCTGAAACGAAGTCTTGCTTGTAGGAAGACTCAGAGACTGGGATTCAACTCCATTTCTGAAGTGAAACACACAGCAGAGTTCTCATCCATTGATCACACTCTGCTTTAGAGCAAGAAGCACGCTCTTGCTTTCTAGCCTCTCTAAGACAGGAGGAAACGTGAGTGAGCTCAGAAGAAAAGACTGGTGTTTCCTACACATACGTGCCCTATCTAGTTCAACTCTGCTTGAAATTGATACAAAGCAAAGGTGCTCTAACATCCAATGCCTCTCAGTTAAGATGAGAAACGTGTGAGCTTCGTAAATGATGTAGTTCGTTTGAGCTGTAAAGTAACTGCCCTTAATTGAATCGAAGTCCTCCTTGTAGGAAGACACAGAGTCTGGGATTTAACTCCATTTCTGAAGTGAAACACACAGCAGAGTTCTCATACATTGATCACAAACTGCTTTAGAGCAAGAAGCACGCTCTTGCTTTCTAGATTCTCTACTACTGCAGGAAACATGAGTGAGCTCAGAAGAAAAGAACGGTATTTCCAATACATACAGACCATATCTAGTTCAACACTGCTTGAAATTGATACAAAGCAAAGGTGCTCTAACATCCAAGGCCTTTCAGTTAAGATGAGAAACGTGTGAGCTTCGTGAACAATGTACTTCGTTTGAGCTGTAAAGTAACTGCCCTTACTTGAATCGAAGTCCTCCTTGTAGGAAGACTTAGACCCTGGGATTTAACTCCATTTCTGAAGTGAAACACACAGCAGAGTTCTCATCCATTGATCACACCCTGCTTTAGAGCAAGAAGCACGCTCTTGCTTTCTAGAGTCTCTAAGACAGCAGGAAACTTGAGTGTTCTCAGAACAAAAGAACGGTGTTTCTTCCACATACGGGCCCTATCTATTTCAAGTCTGCTTCTGAAACTGAAAGAAACCACAGGTCCTCTAACATTCAATGCCTCTCAGTTAAGATGGGAAACTTGTGAGCTTCGTGAATGATGTAGTTCGTTTGAGCTGTAAAGTAACTGCCCTTAATTGAATCGAAGTCCTCCTTGTAGGAAGACTCAGAGCCTGGGATTTAACTCCATTTCTGAAGTGAAACACACAGCAGAGTTCTCATCCATTGATCACACTCTGCTTTAGAGCAAGAAGCACGCTCTAGCTTTCCAGAGACTCTAAGAGAGCAGGAAACGTGAGTGTGATGAGAACAAATGAACGGTGTTTCCTACACATACGGACCTTATCTAGTCCAACTCTCCTTCTGAAACTGATACTAAGCACAGGTCCTCTAACATCCAATGCTTGTAATTTAAGATAAGAAACGTGAGAGCTTCATGAACGATGTTGTTCATTTGGGCTGAAAAGTGACTGCCCTTACTAGAAATGAAGTCTTGCTTGTAGAAAGACACAGAGGCTGGGATTTAACTCTATTTCTGAAGGGAAACACACAGCATAGTTTTCATCGATGGATCACTCTCTGCTTTAGAGCAAGAAGCATGCTCTTGCTTTCTAGAGTCTCTTATACAGCAGGAAACATGAGTGTGCTCAGAACTAAAGAACGGTGTTTCCTACACACATGGGCCATATCTAGTTCAACTCTGCTTCTGTAATGAAACAAACCAAAGGTCATCTAACATCCAATGCTTGTCAGTTAAGATGAGAAACATGTGAGCTTCATGAATGATGTAGTTCGTTTGAACTGTAAAGTGACTGCCCTTACATGAAACGAAGTCTTGCTTGTTGGAAGAATCAGATCCTGGGATTTAACTCCATTTCTGAAGTGAAACACACAGCAGAGTTCTCATCCATTGATCACACTCTGCATTAGAGCAAGAAGCACGCTCTAGCTTTCCAGAGACTCTAAGAGAGCAGGAAACGTGAGTGTGATGAGAACAAATGAACGGTGTTTCCTACACATACGGACCTTATCTAGTCCAACTCTCCTTCTGAAACTGATACTAAGCACAGGTCCTCTAACATCCAATGATTGTCAGTTTAGATGTGAAACATGTGAGCTTCTTGAACGATGTAGTCGTTTGAGCTGAAAAGTGACTGCCCTTACTTGAAATGACGTCTTCCTTGTAGGAAGGCAAAGAGCCTGGGATTTAACTCTATTTCTGAAGGGAAACACACAGCATAGTTTTCATCGATGGATCACTCTCTGCTTTATAGCAAGAAGCATGCTCTTGCTTTCCAGAGTCTCTAAGACAGCAGGAAACGTGAGTGTGCTCAGAACAAATGAATGGTGTTTCCTCCACATACAGGGCATATCTAGTTCAACTCTGCTTCTGAAACTGAAAGAAACCACAGGTCCTCTAACATCCAATGCTTGTCAGTTTAGATGAGAAACGTGTGAGCTTCGTGAATGATGTAGTTCTTTTGAGCAGTAAAGGAACTGCCCTTACCTGAAAAGAAGTCTTCTTGTAGGAAGACTCTGAGCAGGGATTTGACTCCATCTCTGATGTGAAACACACAGCAGAGTTCTCATCCATTGGTCACACTCTGCTTTAGAGCAAGAAGCACGCTCTTGCTTTCTAGAGTCTCTAAGACAGGAGGAAACTTGAGTGTGCTCAGAAGAAAAGACTGGTGTTTCCTATACATACGGGCCATATCTAGTTCAACTCTGCTTCTGAAACTGAAAGAAAGCACAGGTCCTCTAACATCCAATGCTTGTCAGTTTAGATGTAAAACGTGTGAGCTTAGTGAATAATGTAGTTCGTTTGAGCTGTACTGTTAGTGCCCTTACCTGAAACGAAGTCTTGCTTGTAGGAAGACTCAGAGACTGGGATTTAACTCCATTTCTGAAGTGAAACAAACAGCAGAGTTCTCATCCATTGATCCCACTCTGCTTTAGAGCCAGAAGCATGCTCTTGCTTTCCAGAATCTTTAAGACAGCAGGAAACTTGAGTGTGCTCAGAAGAAAAGAACGGTGTTTCCTATACATACGGGCCATATCTAGTTCAATTCTGCTTGTAATTGATACAAAGGAAAGGTGCTCTAACATCCAATGCCTCTCAGTTAAGATGGGAAACTTGTGAGCTTCGTGAATGATGTAGTTCGTTTGAGCTGTAAAGTAACTGCCCTTAATTGAATCGAAGTCCTCCTTGTAGGAAGACTCAGAGCCTGGGATTTAACTCCATTTCTGAAGTGAAACACACAACAGAGTTCTCATCCATTGATCACACTCTGCTTTAGAGCAAGAAGCACGCTCTAGCTTTCCAGAGACTCTAAGAGAGCAGGAAACGTGAGTGAGATGAGAACAAATGAACGGTGTTTCCTACACATACGGACCTTATCTAGTCCAACTCTCCTTCTGAAACTGATACTAAGCACAGGTCCTCTAACATCCAATGATTGCCAGTTTAGATGTGAAACATGTGAGCTTCTTGAACAATGTAGTCGTTTGAGCTGAAAAGTGACTGCCCTTACCTGAAACGAAGTCTTGCTTGTAGGAAAACACAGAGGCTGGGGTTTAACTCCATTTCGAAGGGAAGCACACAACACAGTTCTCATCGATGGATCACACTCTGATTTAGAGCAAGAAGCACGCTCTTGCTTTCTAGAGTCTCTAAGACAGCAGGAAACGTGAGTGTGCTCAGAAGAAAAGAACGGTGTTTCCTATACATACAGACCATATCTAATTCAACTCTGCTTGAAATTGATACAAAGCAAAGGTCCTCGAACATCCAATGCTTCTCCGTTAAGATGAGAAACGTGTGAGTTTCGTGAATGATATAGTTCGTTTCACGTGAAAAGTGACTGCCCTTACCTGAAAGGAGTAGTGCTTTTAGGAAGACACAGAGCCTGGGATTTAACTCCATTTCTGAAGGGAAACAAAGCACAGTTCTCATCCATGGATCACACTCTGCTTTAGCCCAAGAAGCACGCTCTTGCTTTCCAGAATCTCTAAGACAGAAAGAAACATGAGTGTGATGAGAACAAAAGAACGTTGTTTCCCACACGTACGGACCATATCTAGTCCAACTCTGCTTCTGAAACTGATACAAAACACAGGTCCTCTAACTTCCAATGCTCGGCAGTTTAGATGAGAAACGTGTAAGCTTCGTGACAGATGTAGTTCGTTTGAGCTGTAAAGTAAATGCCCTTACCTGAAACGAAGTCTTGTTGTAGGAAGACTCAGAGCCTGGGATTTAACTCCATTTCTGAAGTGAAACAGACAGCAGAGTTCTCATCCATTGATAACACTCTGCATTAGAGCAAGAAGCATGCTCTTGCTTTCTACAGTCTCTAAAAGAGCAGGGAACCTGAGTGTGCTGAGAACAAATGAACGGTGTTTCCTACACATACGGACCATATCTAGTCCAACTCTGTTTCTGAAACTGATACAAAGCACTGGGTCTCTAACATCGGATGCTTGTCAGTTAAGATTGGAAACATGTGAGCTTCATGAATGATGTAGTTCGTTTGAGCTGACAAGTGACTGCCCTTACCTGAAATGAAGTCTTACTTGTATGAAGACACACAGCAGGGGGTTTAACTCCATTTCTGAAGGGAAACACACAGCATAGTTTTCATCCATGGATCACACTCTGCTTTAGAGCAAGAAGCACGCTCTTGCTTTCTAGAGTCTCTAATACAGCATGAAACATGAGTGTGCTCAGAACACAAGAACGGTGTTTCCTCCACATACGGGACATATCTAGTTCAACTCTGCTTCTGAAACTGAAAGAAAACAGAGGTCCTCTAACATCCAATGCTTGTCAGTTTAGATGAGAAACGTGTGAGCTTCGTGAACGATGTAGTTCGTTTGAGCTATAAAGTAACTGCCAGTACCTGAAACGAAGTCTTGCTTGTAGGAAGACTCAGAGACTGGGATTTAACTCCATTACTGAAGTGGAACACAGCAGAGTTCTCATATATAGATCATACTCTGCTTTAGAGCAAGACGCACGCTCTTGCTTTCCAGATTCTCTAAGACAGCAGGAAACGTGAGTGTGATGAGAACAAAAGAACGGTGTTTCCTACACATACAGGCCATATCTGGTTCAGCTCTGCTTCTGAAACTGAAAGAAAGCACAGGTCCTCTAACATCCAATGCTTGTCAGTTTAGATGTGAAACGTGTGAGCTTAGTGAATGATGTAGTTCGTTTGAGCTGTAAGTTACTGCCCTTACCTGAAACGAAGTCTTGCGTGTAAGAAGACTCAGAGCCTGGGATTCAACTCCATTTCTGAAGTGAAACACACAGCAGAGTTCTCATCCATTGATCACACTCTGCTTTAGAGCAAGAAGCACGCTCTTGCTTTCTAGCGTCTCTAAGACAGGAGGAAACGTGAGTGAGCTCAGAAGAAAAGACTGGTGTTTCCTACACATACGTGCCCTATCTAGTTCAACTCTGCTTGAAATTGATACAAAGCAAAGGTGCTCTAACATCCAATGCCTCTCAGTTAAGATGAGAAACGTGTGAGCTTCGTAAATGATGTAGTTCGTTTGAGCTGTAAAGTAACTGCCCTTAATTGAATCGAAGTCCTCCTTGTAGGAAGACTCAGAGCCTGGGATTTAACTCCATTTCTGAATGAAACACACAGCAGAGTTCTCATACATTGATCACAAACTGCTTTAGAGCAAGAAGCATGCTCTTGCTTTCTAGATTCTCTACTACTGCAGGAAACATGAGTGAGCTCAGAAGAAAAGAACGGTATTTCCAATACATACAGACCATATCTAGTTCAACACTGCTTGAAATTGATACAAAGCAAAGGTGCTCTAACATCCAAGGCCTTTCAGTTAAGATGAGAAACGTGTGAGCTTCGTGAACAATGTACTTCGTTTGAGCTGTAAAGTAACTGCCCTTACTTGAATCGAAGTCCTCCTTGTAGGAAGACTTAGACCCTGGGATTTAACTCCATTTCTGAAGTGAAACACACAGCAGAGTTCTCATCCATTGATCACACCCTGCTTTAGAGCAAGAAGCACGCTCTTGCTTTCTAGAGTCTCTAAGATAGCAGGAAACTTGAGTGTGCTCAGAACAAAAGAACGGTGTTTCTTCCACATACGGGCCCTATCTATTTCAAGTCTGCTTCTGAAACTGAAAGAAACCACAGGTCCTCTAACATTCAATGCCTCTCAGTTAAGATGACAAACTTGTGAGCTTCGTGAATGATGTAGTTCGTTTGAGCTATAAAGTAACTGCCCTTAATTGAATCGAAGTCCTCCATTTAGGAAGACTCAGAGCCTGGGATTTAACTCCATTTCTGAAGGGAAACACACAACAGAGTTCTCATCCATTGATCACACTCTGCTTTAGAGCAAGAAGCACGCTCTTGCTTTCCACAGTCTCTAAGAGAGCAGAAAACTTGTGTGTGCTCAGAACAAAAGAACGGTGTTTCCTACACATACGGACCATATCTATTTCAACTCTGCTTCTGAAACTGATACAAAGCACTGGACCTCTAACATCCAATGCTTGTAATTTAAGATAAGAAACGTGAGAGCTTCATGAACGATGTTGTTCATTTGGGCTGAAAAGTGACTGCCCTTACTAGAAATGAAGTCTTGCTTGTAGAAAGACACAGAGGCTGGGATTTAACTCTATTTCTGAAGGGAAACACACAGCATAGTTTTCATCGATGGATCACTCTCTGCTTTAGAGCAAGAAGCATGCTCTTGCTTTCTAGAGTCTCTTATACAGCAGGAAACATGAGTGTGCTCAGAACTAAAGAACGGTGTTTCCTACACACATGGGCCATATCAAGTTCAACTCTGCTTCTGTAACTGAAACAAACCAAAGGTCATCTAACATCCAATGCTTGTCAGTTAAGATGAGAAACATGTGAGCTTCATGAATGATGTAGTTCGTTTGAACTGTAAAGTGACTGCCCTTACATGAAACGAAGTCTTGCTTGTTGGAAGAATCAGATCCTGGGATTTAACTCCATTTCTGAAGTGAAACACACAGCAGAGTTCTCATCCATTGATCACACTCTGCATTAGAGCAAGAAGCACGCTCTAGCTTTCCAGAGACTCTAAGAGAGCAGGAAACGTGAGTGTGATGAGAACAAATGAACGGTGTTTCCTACACATACGGACCTTATCTAGTCCAACTCTCCTTCTGAAACTGATACTAAGCACAGGTCCTCTAACATCCAATGATTGTCAGTTTAGATGTGAAACATGTGAGCTTCTTGAACGATGTAGTCGTTTGAGCTGAAAAGTGACTGCCCTTACTTGAAATGACGTCTTGCTTGTAGGAAGGCAAAGAGCCTGGGATTTAACTCTATTTCTGAAGGGAAACACACAGCATAGTTTTCATCGATGGATCACTCTCTGCTTTATAGCAAGAAGCACGCTCTTGCTTTCCAGAGTCTCTAAGACAGCAGGAAACGTGAGTGTGCTCAGAACAAATGAATGGTGTTTCCTCCACATACGGGGCATATCTAGTTCAACTCTGCTTCTGAAACTGAAAGAAACCACAGGTCCTCTAACATCCAATGCTTGTCAGTTTAGATGAGAAACGTGTGAGCTTCGTGAATGATGTAGTTCTTTTGAGCAGTAAAGGAACTGCCCTTACCTGAAAAGAAGTCTTCTTGTAGGAAGACTCTGAGCAGGGATTTGACTCCATCTCTGATGTGAAACACACAGCAGAGTTCTCATCCATTGGTCACACTCTGCTTTAGAGCAAGAAGCACGCTCTTGCTTTCTAGAGTCTCTAAGACAGGAGGAAACTTGAGTGTTCTCAGAAGAAAAGACTGGTGTTTCCTATACATACGGGCCATATCTAGTTCAACTCTGCTTCTGAAACTGAAAGAAAGCAGAGGTCCTCTAACATCCAATGCTTGTCAGTTTAGATGTGAAACATGTGAGCTTCTTGATCGATGTAGTCGTTTGAGCTGAAAAGTGACTGTCCTTACCTGAAACGAAGTCTTGCTTGTAGGAAAACACAGAGCCTGGGGTTTAACTCCATTTCGAAGGGAAGCACACAACACAGTTCTCATCGATGGATCACACTCTGCTTTAGAGCAAGAAGCACGCTCTTGCTTTCTAGAGTCTCTAAGACAGCAGGAAACGTGAGTGTGCTCAGAAGAAAAGAACGGTGTTTCCTATACATACAGACCATATCTAATTCAACTCTGCTTGAAATTGATACAAAGCAAAGGTCCTCGAACATCCAATGCTTCTCAGTTAAGATGAGAAACGTGTGAGTTTCGTGAATGATATAGTTCGTTTCACGTGAAAAGTGACTGCCATTACCTGAAATGAGTAGTGCTTGTAGGAAGACACAGAGCCTGGGATTTAACTCCATTTCTGAAGGGAAACACAGCACAGTTCTCATCCATGGATCACACTCTGCTTTAGCGCAAGAAGCACGCTCTTGCTTTCCAGAATCTCTAAGACAGAAAGAAACATGAGTGTGATGAGAACAAAAGAACGTTGTTTCCCACACGTACGGACCATATCTAGTCCAACTCTGCTTCTGAAACTGATACAAAACACAGGTCCTCTAACTTCCAATGCTCGGCAGTTTAGATGAGAAACGTGTAAGCTTCGTGACCGATGTAGTTCGTTTGAGCTGTAAAGTAAATGCCCTTACCTGAAACGAAGTCTTGTTGTAGGAAGACTCAGAGCCTGGGATTTAACTCCATTTCTGAAGTGAAACAGACAGCAGAGTTCTCATCCATTGATAACACTCTGCATTAGAGCAAGAAGCATGCTCTTGCTTTCTACAGTCTCTAAGACAGCAGGGAACCTGAGTGTGCTGAGAACAAATGAACGGTGTTTCCTACACATACGGACCATATCTAGTCCAACTCTGTTTCTGAAACTGATACAAAGCACTGCGTCTCTAACATCGGATGCTTGTCAGTTAAGATTGGAAACATGTGAGCTTCATGAATGATGTAGTTCGTTTGAGCTGACAAGTGACTGCCCTTACCTGAAATGAAGTCTTACTTGTATGAAGACACACAGCAGGGGGTTTAACTCCATTTCTGAAGGGAAACACACAGCATAGTTTTCATCCATGGATCACACTCTGCTTTAGAGCAAGAAGCACGCTCTTGCTTTCTAGAGTCTCTAATACAGCATGAAACATGAGTGTGCTCAGAACACAAGAACGGTGTTTCCTCCACATACGGGACATATCTAGTTCAACTCTGCTTCTGAAACTGAAAGAAATTAGAGGTCCTCTAACATCCAATGCTTGTCAGTTTAGATGAGAAACGTGTGAGCTTCGTGAACGATGTAGTTCGTTTGAGCTGTAAAGTAACTGCCAGTACCTGAAACGAAGTCTTGCTTGTAGGAAGACTCAGAGACTGGGATTTAACTCCATTACTGAAGTGGAACACAGCAGAGTTCTCATATATAGATCATACTCTGCTTTAGAGCAAGACGCACGCTCTTGCTTTCCAGATTCTCTAAGACAGCAGGAAAGGTGAGTGTGATGAGAACAAAAGAATGGTGTTTCCTACACATACAGGCCATATCTGGTTCAGCTCTGCTTCTGAAACTGAAAGAAAGCACAGGTCCTCTAACACCCAATGCTTGTCAGTTTAGATGTGAAACGTGTGAGCTTAGTGAATGATGTAGTTCGTTTGAGCTGTAAGTTACTGCCCTTACCTGAAACGAAGTCTTGCTTGTAGGAAGACTCAGAGACTGGGATTCAACTCCATTTCTGAAGTGAAACACACAGCAGAGTTCTCATCCATTGATCACACTCTGCTTTAGAGCAAGAAGCACGCTCTTGCTTTCTAGCGTCTCTAAGACAGGAGGAAACGTGAGTGAGCTCAGAAGAAAAGACTGGTGTTTCCTACACATACGTGCCCTATCTAGTTCAATTCTGCTTGAAATTGATACAAAGCAAAGGTGCTCTAACATCCAATGCCTCTCAGTTAAGATGAGAAACGTGTGAGCTTCGTGAAGGATGTAGTTCGTTTAAGCTGTAAAGTAACTGCCCTTAATTGAATCGAAGTCCTCCTTGTAGGAAGACTCAGAGCCTGGGATTTAACTCCATTTCTGAAGTGAAACACACAGCAGAGTTCTCATACATTGATCACAAACTGCTTTAGAGCAAGAAGCACGCTCTTGCTTTCTAGATTCTCTACTACTGCAGGAAACATGAGTGTGCTCAGAAGAAAAGAACGGTATTTCCAATACATACAGACCATATCTAGTTCAACACTGCTTGAAATTGATACAAAGCAAAGGTGCTCTAACATCCAAGGCCTTTCAGTTAAGATGAGAAACGTGTGAGCTTCGTGAACAATGTACTTCGTTTGAGCTGTAAAGTAACTGCCCTTACTTGAATCGAAGTCCTCCTTGTAGGAAGACTTAGACCCTGGGATTTAACTCCATTTCTGAAGTGAAACACACAGCAGAGTTCTCATCCATTGATCACACCCTGCTTTAGAGCAAGAAGCACGCTCTTGCTTTCTAGAGTCTCTAAGACAGCAGGAAACTTGAGTGTGCTCAGAACAAAAGAACGGTGTTTCTTCCACATACGGGCCCTATCTATTTCAAGTCTGCTTCTGAAACTGAAAGAAACCACAGGTCCTCTAACATTCAATGCCTCTCAGTTAAGATGACAAACTTGTGAGCTTCGTGAATGATGTAGTTCGTTTGAGCTGTAAAGTAACTGCCCTTAATTGAATCGAAGTCCTCCATTTAGGAAGACTCAGAGCCTGGGATTTAACTCCATTTCTGAAGGGAAACACACAGCAGAGTTCTCATCCATTGATCACACTCTGCTTTAGAGCAAGAAGCACGCTCTTGCTTTCCACAGTCTCTAAGAGAGCAGAAATCTTGAGTGTGCTCAGAACAAAAGAACGGTGTTTCCTACACATACGGACCATATCTATTTCAACTCTGCTTCTGAAACTGATACAAAGCACTGGACCTCTAACATCCAATGCTTGTAATTTAAGATAAGAAACGTGAGAGCTTCATGAACGATGTTGTTCATTTGGGCTGAAAAGTGACTGCCCTTACTAGAAATGAAGTCTTGCTTGTAGAAAGACACAGAGGCTGGGATTTAACTCTATTTCTGAAGGGAAACACACAGCATAGTTTTCATCGATGGATCACTCTCTGCTTTAGAGCAAGAAGCATGCTCTTGCTTTCTAGAGTCTCTAATACAGCAGGAAACATGAGTGTGCTCAGAACTAAAGAACGGTGTTTCCTACACACATGGGCCATATCTAGTTCAACTCTGCTTCTGTAACTGAAACAAACCAAAGGTCATCTAACATCCAATGCTTGTCAGTTAAGATGAGAAACGTGTGAGCTTCATGAATGATGTAGTTCGTTTGAACTGTAAAGTGACTGCCCTTACATGAAACGAAGTCTTGCTTGTTGGAAGAATCAGATCCTGGGATTTAACTATTTCTGAAGTGAAACACACAGCAGAGTTCTCACATATAGATCACACTCTGCTTTAGAGCAAGAAGCATGCTCTTGGTTTCTAGAGTCTCTAAGTCAGCAGGAAACATGAGTGTGCTGAGAGCAAAAGAACGGTGTTTCCTACACATACGGACCACATTTATTTCAACTCTGCTTCTGAAACTGAAACAAACCACAGTTCCTCTAACATCCAATACTTGTCATTTAAGATGAGAAACGTGAGAGCTTAATGAACGATGTATTTCATTTGAGCTGTAAAGTAACTGCCTTTACCTGAGACAAAGTCTTGTTGTCGGAAGACTCAGAGCCTGGGATTTAACTCCATTTCTGAAGTGAAACAGACAGCAGAGTTCTCATCCATTGATCACACTCTGCTTTAGAGCAAGAAGCACGCTCTAGCTTTCCAGAGACTCTAAGAGAGCAGGAAACGTGAGTGTGATGAGAACAAATGAACGGTGTTTCCTACACATACGGACCTTATCTAGTCCAACTCTCCTTCTGAAACTGATACTAAGCACAGGTCCTCTAACATCCAATGATTGTCAGTTTAGATGTGAAACATGTGAGCTTCTTGAACGATGTAGTTCGTTTGAGCTGAAAAGTGACTGCTCTTACCTGAAATGAAGTCTTGCTTGTAGGAAAACACAGAGCCTGGGGTTTAACTCCATTTCGAAGGGAAGCACACAACACAGTTCTCATCGATGGATCACACTCTGCTTTAGAGCAAGAAGCACGCTCTTGCTTTCTAGAGTCTCTAAGACATGAGGAAACGCGAGTGTGCTCAGAAGAAAAGAACGGTGTTTCCTATACATACAGACCATATCTAATTCAACTCTGCTTGAAATTGATACAAAGCAAAGGTCCTCTAACATCCAATGCTTCTCAGTTAAGATGAGAAACGTGTGAGTTTCGTGAATGATGTAGTTCGTTTCACATGAAAAGTGACTGCCTTTATCTGAAAGGAGTAGTGGTTGTAGGAAGACACAGAGCCTGGGATTTAACTCCATTTCTGAAGGGAAACACAGCATAGTTCTCATCCATGGATCACACTCTGCTTTAGAGCAAGAAGCACGCTCTTGCTTTCCAGAATCTCTAAGACAGCAAGAAACATGAGTGTGAGGAGAAATGTGTAAGCTTCGTGACCGATGTAGTTCGTTTGAGCTGTAAAGTAACTGCCCTTACCTGAAACGAAGTCTTGTTGTAGGAAGACTCAGAGCCTGGGATTTAACTCCATTTCTGAAGTGAAACAGACAGCAGAGTTCTCATCCATTGATAACACTCTGCATTAGAGCAAGAAGGACGCTCTTGCTTTCTAGAGTATCTAAGACAGCAGGAAACGTGAGTGTGCTGAGAACAAATGAACGGTGTTTCCTACACATACAGACCATATCTAGTCCAACTCTGCTTCTGAAACTGATAAAAAGCACTGGTCATCTAACATCTGATGATTGTCAGTTAAGATGAGAAACGTGTGAGCTTCGTGAATGATGTAGGTCGTTTGAGCTGAAAAGTGACTGCCCTTACCTGAAACCAACTCTTGCTTGTACGAAGACACAGAACCTGGGGTTTAACTCCATTTCTGAAGGGAAACACACAACACATTGCTCATCCATGGATCACTCTCTGCTTTTGAGCAAGAAGCACGCTCTTGCTTTCTAGAGTCTCTACTACCACAGGAAACGTGAGTGTGCTCAGAAGAAAAGAATGGTGTTTCCTATACATAGAGACCATATCTAGTTCAACACTGCTTGAAATTGATACAAAGCAAAGGTGCTCTAACATCCAATGCCTCTCAGTTAAGATGAGAAACGTGTGAGCTTCGTGAACAATGTAGTTCGTTTGAGCTGTAAAGTAACTGCCCTTACTTGAATCGAAGTCCTCCTTGTAGGAAGACTCAGACCCTGGGATTTAAATCCATTTCTGAAGTGAAACACACAGCAGAGTTTCATCCATTGATCACACTCTGCTTTAGAGCAAGAAGCACGCACTTGCTTTCTAGAGTCTCTAATACAGCAGGAAACATGAGTGTGCTCAGAACTAAAGAACAGTGTTTCCTACACATACGGGCCATATCTAGTTCAACTCTGCTTCTGAAACTGAAAAAAACCACAGGTCCTCTGACATTCAATGCTTGTCAGTTAAGATGAGAATCGTGTGAGCTTCGTGAATGATGTAGTTCGTTTGAACTCTAAAGTGACTGCAATTAACTGAAACGAAGTCTTGCTTATAGGAAGATTCAGAGCCTGGGAATTAACTCCATTACTGAAGTGGAACACAGCAGAGTTCTCATATATAGATCACACTCTGCTTTAGAGTAAGAAGCACGCTCTTGCTTTCCAGATTCTCTAAGACAGCAGGAAACGTGAGTGTGATGAGAACAAAAGAACGGTGTTTCCTACACAAATGGACCTTATCTAGTCCAACTCTGCTTGTGAAACTGATACAAAGCACTTGTCCTCTAACATCCAATGCTTGTCATTTAAGATAAGAAACGTGAGAGCTTCGTGAACGATGTAGTTTGTTTGAGCTGAAAAGTGACTGCCCTTACTTGAAACGAAATCTTGCTTGTAGGAAGACACAGAGCCTGGGATTTAACTCCATTTCTGAAGGGAAACACACATCATAGTTTTCATCTATGGATCACACTCAGCTTTAGAGCAAGAAGCACTCTCTTGCTTTCTAGATTCTCTAATACAGCAGGAAACATGACTGTGCTCAGAACTAAAGAACGGGGTTTCCTACACATACGGGCCATATCTAGTTCAACTCTGCTTCTGAAACTGAAACAATCCACAGGTCCTCTGACATTCAATGCATGTCAGTTAAGATGAGAAACGTGTGAGATTCGTGAATGATGTAGTTCGTTTGAACTGTAAAGTGACTGCGATTACCTGAAACGAAGTCTTGCTTGTAGGAAGACTCAGAGCCTGGGATTAAACTCCATTACTGAAGTGGAACACAGCAGAGTTCTCATATATAGATCACACTCTGCTTTAGAGCAAGAAGCCCGCACTTGCTTTCCAGATCTCTAAGACAGCAGGAAACGTGAGTGTGCTGAGAACAAAAGAACGGTGTTTCCTACACAAATGGACCTTATCTAGTCCAACTCTGCTTCTTAAACTGATACAAAGCACTGGTCCTCTAACATCCAATGCTTGTCAATAAAGATGAGAAACGTGTTAGCTTCGTGAACGATGTAGATCGTTTGAGCTGAAAAGTGGCTGCCCTTACCTGAAACAAAATAGTGCTTGTAGGAAGACACAGAGCATGGGATTTAACTCCATTTCTGAAGGAAAATACACGGCAACGTTCTCATCCATGGATCACACTCTACTTCAGAGCAAGAAGCACTCTCTTGCTTTCTAGATACTCTAATACAGCAGAAAAAATGAGTGTGCTCAGAACAAATGAACAGTGTTTCCTACACATACAGGCCATATCTGGTTCAGCTCTGCTTCTGAAACTGAAAGAAAGCACAGGTCCTCTAACATCCAATGCTTGTCAGTTTAGATGAGAAACGTGTGAGCTTCGTGAATGATGTAGTTCTTTTGAGCAGTAAAGGAACTGCCCTTACCTGAAAAGAAGTCTTGTTGTAGGAAAACTCAGAGCCAGGGATTTGACTCCATCTCTGATGTGAAACACACAGCAGAGTTCTCATCCATTGGTCACACTCTGCTTTAGAGCAAGAAGCACGATGTTGCTTTCTAGAGTCTCTAAGACAGGAGGAAACGTGAGTGTGCTCAGAAGAAAAGACTGGCGTTTCCTATACATACGGGCCATATCTAGTTCAACTCTGCTTGAAATTGATACAAAGCAAAGGTGCTCTAACATCCAATGCCTCTCAGTTAAGATGAGAAACTTGTGAGCTTCGTGATTGATGTAGTTCTTTCGAGCTGTAAAGTATCTGCCCTTAATTGAATCGAAGTCCTCCTTGTAGGAAGACTCAGAACCTGGGATTTAACTCCATTTCTGAAGTGAAACACACAGCAGAGTTCTCATACATTGATCACACTCTGCTTTAGAACAAGAAGCACGCTCTTGCTTTCTAGAGTCTCTAAGACAGCAGGAAACGTGAGTGTGCTCAGAACAAAAGAACGGTGTTTCTTCCACATACGGGCCCTATCTAGTTCAACTCTGCTTCTGAAACTGAAAGAAACCACAGGTCCTCTAACATCCAATGCTTGTCAGTTTAGATGAGAAAAGTGTGAGCTTCATGAATGATGCAGTTCTTTTGAGCTGTAAAGTAACTGCCCTTACCTGAAACGAAGTCTTCTTGTAGGAAGACTCAGAGCCTGGGATGTAACTCCATTTCTTAAGTGAAACACACAGCAGAGTTCTCTTCCATTGATCACACCCTGCTTTAGAGCAAGAAGCACGCTCTTGCTTACTAGAGTCTCTAAGACAGCATGAAACATGAGTGTGCTCAGAACAAAAGAACGGTGTTTCCTCCACATACAGGCCATATCTTGTTCAACTCTGCTTCTGAAACTGAAAGAATCCACAGGTCCTCTAACATCCAATGCTCGTCAGTTTAGATGAGAAACGTGTAAGCTTCGTGACCGATGTAGTTCGTTTGAACTGTAAAGAAACTGCCTTACCAGAAACGAAGTCTTGTTGTAGGAAGACTCAGAGCCTGGGATTTAATTCCATTTCTGAAGTGAAACAGACAGCAGAGTTCTCATCCATTGATAACACTCTGCATTAGAGCAAGAAGCATGCTCTTGCTTTCTACAGTCTCTAAGACAGCAAGAAACGTGAGTGTGCTGAGACAAATGAACGGTGTTTCCTACACATACAGACCATATCTAGTCCAACTCTGCTTCTGAAACTGATACAAAGCACTGGGCCTCTAACATCGGATGCTTGTCAGTTAAGAATGGAAACGTGTGAGCTTCGTGAACGATGTAGTTCGTTTGAGCTGAAAAGTGACTGCCCTTAACTGAAATGAAGTCTTAATTGTAGGAAGACACACAGCAGGGGGTTTAACTCCATTTCTGAAGGGAAACACACAGCATAGTTTTCATCCATGGATCACACTCTGCTTTAGAGCAAGAAGCACGCTCTTGCTTTCTAGAGTCTCTAAGACAGGAGGAAACGTGAGTGTGCTCAGAACAAAAGAACAGTGTTTCCTCCACATACGGGCCATATCTAGTTCAACTCTGCTTCTGAAACTGAAAGAAAACAGAGGTCCTCTAACATCCAATGCTTGTCAGTTTAGATTAGAAACGTGTGAGCTTCGTGAATGATGTAGTTCTTTTGAGCTGTATAGTAAGTGCCCTTACCTGAAACGATGTCTTGCTTGTAGGAAGACTCAGAGCCTGGGATTTAACTCCATTTCTGAAGTGAAACACACAGCAGAGTTCTCATCCATTGATCACACTCTGCTTTAGAGCAAGAAGCACGATCTTGCTTTCTAGGGTCTCTTAGACAGGAGGAAACATGAGTGTGCTCAGAAGAAAAGAACGGTGTTTTCTATACATACGGGCCATATCTAGTTCAACTATGCTTGAAATTGATACAAAGGAAAGGTGCTCTAACATCCAATGCCTCTCAGTTAAGATGAGAAACTTGTGAGCTTCGTGAATGATGTAGTTCGTTTGAGCTGTAAAGTAACTGCCCTTAATTGAATCGAAGTCCTCCTTGTAGGAAGAGTCAGAGCCTGGGATTTAACTGCATTTCTGAAGGGAAACACACAGCAGAGTTCTCATCCATTGATCACACTCTGCTTTAGAGCAAGAAGCACGCTCTTGCTTTCCACAGTCTCCAAGAGAGCAGAAAACATGAGTGTGCTCAGAACAAAAGAACGGTGTTTCCTACACATACGGACCATATCTATTTCAACTCTGCTTCTGAAACTGATACAAAGCACTGGACCTCTAACATCCAATGCTTGTAATTTAAGATAAGAAACGTGAGAGCTTCATGAACGATGTAGTTCGTTTGAGCTGAAAAGTGACTGCCCTTTCTTGAAATGATGTATTGCTTGTAGGAAGGCACAGAGCCTGGGATTTAACTCTATTTCTTAAGGGAAACTCACAGCATAGTTTTCATCGATGGATCACTCTCTGCTTTATAGCAAGAAGCACGCTCTTGCTTTCCAGAGTCTCTAAGACAGCAGGAAACGTGAGTGTGCTCAGAACAAAAGAATGGTGTTTCCTCCACATACGGGGCATATCTAGTTCAACTCTGCTTCTGAAACTGAAAGAAACCACAGGTCCTCTAACATCCAATGCTTGTCAGTTTAGATGAGAAACGTGTGAGCTTCGTGAATGATGTAGTTCTTTTGAGCAGTAAAGGAACTGCCCTTACCTGAAACGAAGTCTTCTTGTAGGAAGACTCTGAGCAGGGATTTGAATCCATCTCTGATGTGAAACACACAGCAGAGTTCTCATCCATTGGTCACACTCTGCTTTAGAGCAAGAAGCACGCTCTTGCTTTCTAGAGTCTCTAAGACAGGAGGAAACTTGAGTGTGCTCAGAAGAAAAGACTGGTGTTTCCTATACATACGGGCCATATCTAGTTCAACTCTGCTTCTGAAACTGAAAGAAAGCACAGGTCCTCTAACATCCAATGCTTGTCAGTTTAGATGTGAAACGTGTGAGCTTAGTGAATAATGTAGTTCGTTTGAGCTGTACTGTTAGTGCCCTTACCTGAAACGAAGTCTTGCTTGTAGGAAGACTCAGAGACTGGGATTTAACTCCATTTCTGAAGTGAAACACACAGCAGAGTTCTCATACTTTGATCCCACTCTGCTTTAGAGCAAGAAGCATGCTCTTGCTTTCCAGAATCTCTAAGACAGCAGGAAACGTGAGTGTGCTCAGAAGAAAAGAACGGTGTTTCCTATACATACGGGCCATATCTAGTTCAATTCTGCTTGAAATTGATACAAAGGAAAGGTGCTCTAACATCCAATGCCTCTCAGTTAAGATGAGAAACTTGTGAGCTTCTTGAATGATGTAGTTCGTTTGAGCTGTAAAGTAACTGCCCTTAATTGAATCGAAGTCCTCCTTGTAGGAAGACTCAGAGCCTGGGATTTAACTCCATTTCTGAAGGGAAACACACAGCAGAGTTCTCATCCATTGATCATACTCTGCTTTAGAGCAAGAAGCATGCTCTTGGTTGCACAGTCTCTAAGAGAGCAGAAAACTTGAGTGTGCTCAAAACAAAAGAACGGTGTTTCCTACACATACGGACCATATCTATTTCAAATATGCTTCTGAAACTGATACTAAGCACAGGTCCTCTAACATCCAATGATTGTCATTTTAGATGTGAAACATGTGAGCTTCGTGAACGATGTAGTTCGTTTGAGCTGAAAAGTGACTGCCCTTACCTGAAACGAAGTCTTGCTTGTAGGAAAACACAGAGCCTGGGGTTTAACTCCATTTCGAAGGGAAACACACAACACAGTTCTCATCGATGGATCACACTCTGCTTTAGAGCAAGAAGCACGCTCTTGCTTTCTAGAATCTCTAAGACAGCAGGAAACATGAGTGTGCTCAAAAGAAAACAACGGTGTTTCCTATACATACAGACCATATCTAATTCAACTTTGATTGAAACTGATACAAAGCAAAGGTCCTCTAACATCCAATGCTTCTCAGTTAAGAGGAGAAACGTGTGAGTTTTGTGAATGATATAGTTTGTTTCACGTGAAAAGTGACTGCCCTTACCAGAAAGGAGTATTGCTTGTAGGAAGACACAGAGCCTGGGCTTTAACTCCATTTCTGAAAGGAAACACAGCACAGTTCTCATCCATGGATCACACTCTGCTTTAGAGCAAGAAGCACGCTTTTGCTTTCCAGAGTCTCTAAGACAGCAAGAAACATGAGTGTGATGAGAACAAAAGAACGTTGTTTCCCACACGTACGGACCATATCTAGTACAACTCTGCTTCTGAAACTGATACAAAACACTGGTCCTCTAACATGCAATGCTTGTCAGTTAAGATGAGAAACGTGTGAGCTTCCTGAAGATGTAGTTCGTTTGAGCTGTAAAGTAACTGCCCTTACTTGAATCGAAGTCCTCCTTGTAGGAAGACTCAGAGCCTGGGATGTAACTCCATTTCTGAAGTGAAACACACAGCAGAGTTCTCATCCACTGATCACACTCTGCTTTAGAGCAAGAAGCACGATCTTGCTTTCTTGGGTCTCTTAGACAGGAGGAAACATGAGTGTGCTCAGAAGAAAAGAACGGTGTTTCCTATACATACGGGCCATATCGAGTTCAACTCTGCTTGAAATTGATACAAAGGAAAGTGCTCTAACATCCAATGCCTCTCAGTTAAGATGAGAAACTTGTGAGCCTCGTGAATGATGTAGTTCGTTTGAGCTTTAAAGTAACTGCCCTTAATTGAATCGAAGTCCTCCTTGTAGGAAGACTCAGAGCCTGGGATTTAACTCCATTTCTGAAGTGAAACACACAGCAGAGTTCTCTTCCATTGATAACACTCTGCATTAGAGCAAGAAGCACGCTCTTGCTTTCTACAGTCTCTAAGACAGCAGGAAACGTGAGTGTGCTGAGAACAAATGAACGGTGTTTCCTGCACATACGGACCATATCTAGTCCAACTCTGCTTCTGAAACTGATACAAAGCACTGGGCCTCTAACATCGGATGCTTCTCAGTTGAGATTGGAAACATATGAGCTTCGTGAACTATGTAGTTCATTTGAGCTGAAAAGTGACTGCCCTTACCTGAAATGAAGTCTTACTTGTACGAAGACACACAGCAGGGGGTTTAACTCCATTTCTGAAGGGAAACACACAGCATCGTTTTTATCCATGGATCACACTCTGCTTTAGAGCAAGGAGCACGCTCTTGCTTTCTAGAGTCTCTAATACAGCATGAAACATGAGTGTGCTCAGAACAAAAGAACAGTGTTTCCTACACATACGGACCACATTTAGTTCAATTCTGCTTCTAAAACTGAAACAAACCACAGTTACTCTGACATCCAATGCTTGTCAGTTAAGATGAGAAACGTGTGAGCTTCGTGAACGATGTAGTTCGTTTGAGCTGTAAAGTAACTGCCCTTACATGAAACGAAGTCTTGTTGTAGGAAGACTCAGAGCCTGGGATTTAACTCCATTTCTGAAGTGAACACACAGCAGAGTTCTCATCCATTGATCACACTCTGCTTTAGAGCAAGAAGCACGCACTTGCTTTCTAGAGTCTCTAAGACAGCAGGAAACGTGAGTGTGCTCAGAACAAAGGAACGGTGTTTCTTCCACATACGGCCATATCTAGTTCAACTCTGCTTCTGAAACTGAAAGAAAGCACTGGTCCTCTAACATCCAATGGTTGTCAGTTTAGATGAGAAACGTGTGAGATAGGTGAATGCTGTAGTTCTTTTGAGCTGTAAAGTAACTGCCCTTACCTGAAACAAAGTCTTGATTGTAGGAAGATTCAGAGCCTGGGATTTAACTCCATTTCTGAAGTGAAACACACAGCAGAGTTCTCATCCATTGATCACACTCTGCTTTAGAGCAAGAAGCACGCTCTTGCTTTCCAGAGTCTCTAAGAGTGCAGAAAACTTGAGTGTGCTCAGACCAAAGAACGTTGTTTCCTACACATATGGACCATATTTAGTCCAAATCTGCTTCTGAAACTGATACAAAGCACGGGTCTTCTAACATCCAATGCTTGTAATTTAAGATAAGAAACGTGAGAGCTTCGTGAATGAGGTAGTTTGTTTGAGCGGAAAAGTGACTGCCCTTACTTGAAACGAAATCTTGCTTGTAGGAAGACACAGATCCTGGGATTTAACTCCATTACTGAAGTGGAACACAGCAGAGTTCTCATGTATAGATCACACTCTGCTTTAGAGCAAGAAGCACGCTCTTGCTTTCCAGATTCTCTAAGACAGCAGGAAACATGAGTATGATGAGAACAAAGAACGGTGTTTCCTACACAAATGGACCTTATCTAGTCCAACTCTGCTTCTGAAACTGATACAAAGCACTGGTCCTCTAACATCCAATGCTTGTCAATAAAGATGAGAAACGTGTTAGCTTCGTGAACGATGTAGTTCGTTTGAGGTGAAAAGTGGCTGCCCTTACCTGAAAAGTAGTCTTGTTGTAGGAAGACTCAGAGCCTGGGATTTAACTCCATTTCTGAAGTGAAACACACAGCAGAGTTCTCATCCATTGATCACACTCTGCTTTAGAGCAAGAAGCACGATCTTGCTTTCTAGAGTCTCTAAGACAAGAGGAAACGTGAGTGTGCTCAGAAGAAAAGAACGGTGTTTCCTATACATACGGGCCATATCTAGTTCAACTCTGCTTGAAATTGATACAAAGGAAAGGTGCTCTAACATCCAATGCCTCTCAGTTAAGATGAGAAACGTGTGAGCTTCGTGAATGATGTAGTTCGTTTCACATGAAAAGTGACTGCCCTTACGTGAAAGGAGTAGTGCTTGTAGGAAGACTCAGAGCCTGGGATTTAATTCCATTACTGAAGTGAAACAGACAGCAGAGTTCTCATCCATTGATAACACTCTGCATTAGAGCAAGAAGCACACTCTTGCTTTGTAGAGTATCTAAGACAGCAGGAAACGTGAGTGTGCTGAGAACAAATGAACGGCGTTTCCTACACATACGGACCATATCTAGTCCAAATCTACTTCTGAAAGTGATACAAAGCACTGGACCTCTAACATCGGATGCTTGTCAGTTTAGATGAGAAATGTGTGAGCTTCTTGAATGATGTAGATCTTTTGAGCTGTATAGTAACTGCCCTTTCCTGAAAGGAAGTCTTGCTTGTAGGAATACTCAGAGCCTGGGATTTATCTCCATTTCTGAAGTGAAACACAGCAGAGTTCTCATCCATTGATCACACTCTGCTATAGAGCAAGAAGCACGCTCTTGCGTTCCAGAGTCTCTAAGATAGCAAGAAACATGAGTGTGATGAGAACAAAAGAACATTGTTTCCCACACGTACGGACCATATCTAGTCCAACTCTGCTTCTGAAACTGATACAAAACACTGGTCCTCTAACATGCAATGCTTGTCATTTTAGATGAGAAACGTGTGAGCTTCGTGAACGATGTAGTTTGTTTGAGCAGAAAGGTGACTGCCCTTATCTGAAACACAGTAGTCATTTTAGGATGACACAGAGCATGGAATTTAACTCCTTTTCTGAAGGGAAACACACAGCAGACTTCTCATCCATGGATCACACTCTGCTTTAGAGCAAGAAGCACTCTCTTGGTTTCTAGATTCTCTAATACAGCAGGCAACTTGAGTGTGCTCAGAAGAAAAGAATGGTGTTTCCTACACATACGGACCATATCTAGTTCAAATCTGCTTGAAATTGATACAAAGCAAAGGTCTTCTAACATCCAATGCTTGTCAGTTAAGATGAGAATCTTGTGAGCTTCTTGAACGATGTAGTTCGTTTGAGCTGTAAAGTACCTGCCCTTACTTAAATCGAAGTCCTCCTTGTAGGAAGACTCAGAGCCTGGGATTTAACTCCATTTCTGAAGTGAAACACACAGCAGAGTTCTCTTCCATTGATAACACTCTGCATTAGAGCAAGAAGCACGCTCTTGCTTTCTACAGTCTCTAAGACAGCAGGAAACGTGAGTGTGCTGAGAACAAATGAACGGTGTTTCCTGCACATACGGACCATATCTAGTCCAACTCTGCTTCTGAAACTGATACAAAGCACTGGGCCTCTAACATCGGATGCTTCTCAGTTGAGATTGGAAACATATGAGCTTCGTGAACTATGTAGTTCATTTGAGCTGAAAAGTGACTGCCCTTACCTGAAATGAAGTCTTACTTGTACGAAGACACACAGCTGGGGGTTTAACTCCATTTCTGAAGGGAAACACACAGCATCGTTTTTATCCATGGATCACACTCTGCTTTAGAGCAAGGAGCACGCTCTTGCTTTCTAGAGTCTCTAATACAGCATGAAACATGAGTGTGCTCAGAACAAAAGAACAGTGTTTCCTACACATACGGACCACATTTAGTTCAATTCTGCTTCTAAAACTGAAACAAACCACAGTTACTCTGACATCCAATGCTTGTCAGTTAAGATGAGAAACGTGTGAGCTTCGTGAACGATGTAGTTCGTTTGAGCTGTAAAGTAACTGCCCTTACATGAAACGAAGTCTTGTTGTAGGAAGACTCAGAGCCTGGGATTTAACTCCATTTCTGAAGTGAACACACAGCAGAGTTCTCATCCATTGATCACACTCTGCTTTAGAGCAAGAAGCACGCACTTGCTTTCTAGAGTCTCTAAGACAGCAGGAAACGTGAGTGTGCTCAGAACAAAGGAACGGTGTTTCTTCCACATACGGCCATATCTAGTTCAACTCTGCTTCTGAAACTGAAAGAAAGCACTGGTCCTCTAACATCCAATGGTTGTCAGTTTAGATGAGAAACGTGTGAGATAGGTGAATGCTGTAGTTCTTTTGAGCTGTAAAGTAACTGCCCTTACCTGAAACAAAGTCTTGATTGTAGGAAGATTCAGAGCCTGGGATTTAACTCCATTTCTGAAGTGAAACACACAGCAGAGTTCTCATCCATTGATCACACTCTGCTTTAGAGCAAGAAGCACGCTCTTGCTTTCCAGAGTCTCTAAGAGTGCAGAAAACTTGAGTGTGCTCAGACCAAAGAACGTTGTTTCCTACACATATGGACCATATCTAGTCCAAATCTGCTTCTGAAACTGATACAAAGCACGGGTCTTCTAACATCCAATGCTTGTAATTTAAGATAAGAAACGTGAGAGCTTCGTGAATGAGGTAGTTTGTTTGAGCGGAAAAGTGACTGCCCTTACTTGAAACGAAATCTTGCTTGTAGGAAGACACAGATCCTGGGATTTAACTCCATTACTGAAGTGGAACACAGCAGAGTTCTCATGTATAGATCACACTCTGCTTTAGAGCAAGAAGCACGCTCTTGCTTTCCAGATTCTCTAAGACAGCAGGAAACATGAGTATGATGAGAACAAAGAACGGTGTTTCCTACACAAATGGACCTTATCTAGTCCAACTCTGCTTCTGAAACTGATACAAAGCACTGGTCCTCTAACATCCAATGCTTGTCAATAAAGATGAGAAACGTGTTAGCTTCGTGAACGATGTAGTTCGTTTGAGGTGAAAAGTGGCTGCCCTTACCTGAAAAGTAGTCTTGTTGTAGGAAGACTCAGAGCCTGGGATTTAACTCCATTTCTGAAGTGAAACACACAGCAGAGTTCTCATCCATTGATCACACTCTGCTTTAGAGCAAGAAGCACGATCTTGCTTTCTAGAGTCTCTAAGACAAGAGGAAACGTGAGTGTGCTCAGAAGAAAAGAACGGTGTTTCCTATACATACGGGCCATATCTAGTTCAACTCTGCTTGAAATTGATACAAAGGAAAGGTGCTCTAACATCCAATGCCTCTCAGTTAAGATGAGAAACGTGTGAGCTTCGTGAATGATGTAGTTCGTTTCACATGAAAAGTGACTGCCCTTACGTGAAAGGAGTAGTGCTTGTAGGAAGACTCAGAGCCTGGGATTTAATTCCATTACTGAAGTGAAACAGACAGCAGAGTTCTCATCCATTGATAACACTCTGCATTAGAGCAAGAAGCACACTCTTGCTTTGTAGAGTATCTAAGACAGCAGGAAACGTGAGTGTGCTGAGAACAAATGAACGGCGTTTCCTACACATACGGACCATATCTAGTCCAAATCTACTTCTGAAAGTGATACAAAGCACTGGACCTCTAACATCGGATGCTTGTCAGTTTAGATGAGAAATGTGTGAGCTTCTTGAATGATGTAGATCTTTTGAGCTGTATAGTAACTGCCCTTTCCTGAAAGGAAGTCTTGCTTGTAGGAATACTCAGAGCCTGGGATTTATCTCCATTTCTGAAGTGAAACACAGCAGAGTTCTCATCCATTGATCACACTCTGCTATAGAGCAAGAAGCACGCTCTTGCGTTCCAGAGTCTCTAAGATAGCAAGAAACATGAGTGTGATGAGAACAAAAGAACATTGTTTCCCACACGTACGGACCATATCTAGTCCAACTCTGCTTCTGAAACTGATACAAAACACTGGTCCTCTAACATGCAATGCTTGTCATTTTAGATGAGAAACGTGTGAGCTTCGTGAACGATGTAGTTTGTTTGAGCAGAAAGGTGACTGCCCTTATCTGAAACACAGTAGTCATTTTAGGATGACACAGAGCATGGAATTTAACTCCTTTTCTGAAGGGAAACACACAGCAGACTTCTCATCCATGGATCACACTCTGCTTTAGAGCAAGAAGCACTCTCTTGGTTTCTAGATTCTCTAATACAGCAGGCAACTTGAGTGTGCTCAGAAGAAAAGAACGGTGTTTCCTACACATACGGACCATATCTAGTTCAAATCTGCTTGAAATTGATACAAAGCAAAGGTCTTCTAACATCCAATGCTTGTCAGTTAAGATGAGAATCTTGTGAGCTTCTTGAACGATGTAGTTCGTTTGAGCTGTAAAGTACCTGCCCTTACTTAAATCGAAGTCCTCCTTGTAGGAAGACTCAGAGCCTGGGATTTAACTCCATTTCTGAAGTGAAACACACAGCAGAGTTCTCATCCATTGATCACACTCTGCTTTAGAGCAAGAATCACGCTCTTGCTTTCTAGAGTCTCTAAACAGCAGGAAACGTGAGTGTGCTCAGAACAAAAGAACGGTGTTTCCTCCACATATGGGCCATATCTAGTTCAACTCTGCTTCTGAAACTGAAAGAAACAACAGGTCCTCTAACATCCAATGCTTGTCAGTTAAGATGAGAAACGTGTGAGCTTCGTGAACGATGTAGTTCGTTTGAGCTGAAAAGTGACTGCCCTTACCTGAAATGAAGTCTTACTTGTACGAAGACACAGAGCCAAGGGTTTAACTCCATTTCTGAATGGAAACGCACAGCATAGTTTTCATCCATGGATCACACTCTGCTTTAGAGCAAGAAGCACGCTCTAACTCTCTAGAGTCTCTAATATAGCATGAAACATGTGTGTGCTCAGAACAGAAGAACGGTGGTTCCTCCACATACGGACCATATCTAGTTCATCTCTGATTCTGAAACTGAAACAAACCATAGGCCCTCTAACATCCAATGCTTGTCATTTAAGATGAGAAACGTGTGAGCTTCGTGAACGATGTAGTTCGTTTGAGCTTTATAGTAACTGCCCTTACCTGAAACGAGGTCTTGCTTGTAGGAATACTCAGAGCCTGGTATTTAACTCCATTTCTGAAGTGAAACACACAGCAGAGTTCTCATCCATTGATCACACTCTGCTTTAGAGCAAGGAGTATGCTCTTGCTTTCCAGAGTCCCTAAGAGAAGAAAACCTGAGTGTGCTCAGAACAAAAGAACGGTGTGTCCTACACATAGGGTCCATATCTAGTCCAAATCTGCTTCTGAAACTGATACAAAGCACTGCTCCTCTAACATCCAATACTTGTCATTTAAGATGAGAAACGTGTGAGCTTCCTGAACGATGTAGTTTTTTTGAGCAGAAAAGTGACTGCCATTATCTGAAACAACGGAGTCCTTGTAGGAAGACACAGAGCATGGAATTTAACTCCTTTTCTGAAGGGAAACACACAGCAGACTTCTCATCCATGGATCACACTATGCTTTAGAGCAAGAAGCACACTCTTGCTTTATAGATTCTCTAATACAGCAGGAAACTTGAGTGTGCTCAGAAGAAAAGAACGGTGTTTCCTACACATACGGACCATATCTAGTTCATCTCTCCTTCTGAAACTGAAACAAACCATAGGCCCTCTAACATCCAATGCTTGTCAGTTAATATGAGAAACGTGTGAGCTTTGTGAACGATGTAGTTCGTTTGAGCTGTAAAGTAACTGCCCTTACTTGAATCTAAGTCCTCCTTGTAGGAAGACTAAGAGCCTGGGATTATCTCCATTTCTGAAGTAAAACACACAGCAGAGTTCTCTTCCATTGATCACACCCTGCTTTAGAGCAAGAAGCACGCTCTTGCTTTCTAGAGTCTCTAAGACAGCATGAAACATGAGTGTGCTCAGAACAAAAGAACGGGGCTTCCTCCACATACAGGCCATATCTTGTTCAACTCTGCTTCTGAAACTGAAAGAAACAACAGGTCATCTAACATCCAATGCTTGTCAGTTTAGATGAGAAACATGAAAGCTTCGTGACCAATGTAATTCGTTTGAGCTGTAAAGTAACTGCCCTTACCTGAAACGAAGTCTTGCTTGTAGGAAGACTCAGAGCCTGGGATTTAACTCCGTTTCTGAAGTGAAACACACAGCAGAGTTCTCATCCATTGATCACACTCTGCTTTAGAGCAAGAAGCACGCTCTTGCTTTCCAGAGTCTCTAAGACAGCAGAAAACTTGAGTGTCCTCAGAACAAAAGAACGGGGTTTCCTACACATACGGAACATATCTAGTCCAACTCTGCTTCTGAAACTGATACAAAGCACTGGTCCTCTAACATCCAATGCTTGTCAGTTAAGATGGGAAACTTGTGAGCTTCTTGAACGATGTAGTTCGTTTGAGCTGTAAAGTAACTGCCCTTACTTGAATCGAAGTCCTCCTTGTAGGAAGACTCAGAGCCTGGGATTTAACTCCATTTCTGAAGTGAAACACACAGCAGAGTTCTCATCCATTGATCACACTCTGCTTTAGAGCAAGAAGCACGCTCTTGCTTTCTAGAGTCTCTAAGACATCAGGAAACGTGAGTGTGCTCAGAAAAAAAGAACGGTGTTTCCTCCACCTACGGGCCATATCTAGTTCAACTCTGCTTCTGAAACTGAAAGAAAGAAGAGGTCCTCTAACATCCAATGCTTGTCATTTAAGATGAGAAACGTGTGAGCTTTGTGAACGATGTAGTTTGTTTGAGCTGAAAAGTGATTGCCCTTATCTGAAACAATATAGTGATTGTAGGAAGACACAGAGCATGGGATTTAACTCCATTTCTGAAGGGAAACACACAGCAGAGTTCTCATCCATGGATCACACTCTGCTTTAGAGAAAGAAGGACGCTCTTGCTTTCTAGAGTCTCTAAGACAGCAGGAAACATGAGTGTGCTGAAAACAAAAGAACGGTGATTCCTACACATACGGACCATATCTAGGACTACTCTGCCTCTGAAATTGATACAAAGCACAGGTTCTCTAACATCCAATGCTTGTCATTTAAAATGGCAACGTGTGAGCTTTGTGAACAATGTATTTTGTTTGAGCTGAAAAGTGACTGCCCTTACCTGAAACGATGTCTTGCTTCTAGGAAGACACAGATACTGGGATTTAACTCCATTTCTGAAGGGAAACACACAGCATTGTTCTCATCCATGGATCACACTCTGCTTTAGAGCAAGAAGGACGCTCTTGCTTCCTAGAATCTCTAATTCAGCAGGAAACTTGAGTGTGCTCAGAACAAATGAACAGTGTTTCCTACACATACGGATCGTATTTAGTTCATCTCTGCTTCTGAAACTGAAAAAAACCAGAGGTCCTCTAACATCCAATGCTTGTCAGTTAAGATGAGAAACGTGTGAGCTTCGTGAAAGATGTAGTTCGTTTGAGCTGTAAAGTAACTGCCCTTACCTGAAACGAAGACTTGTTGTAGGAAGACACAGAGCCTGGGGTTTAACTCCATTTCGAAGGGAAACACACAACACAGTTCTCATCCATGAATCACACTCTGCTTTAGAGCAAGAAGCTTGCTCTTGCTTTCTAGATTCTCTAAAACAGCAGGAAACTTGAGTGTGCTCAGTAGAAAAGAACGGTGTTTCCTACACATACCGACCATATCTAGTTCAAATCTGCTTGAAATTGATACAAAGGAAAGGTCCTCTAATATCCAATGCCTCTCAGTTAAGATGAGAATCGTGTGAGCTTATTGAACGATGTAGTTCGTTTGAGCTGTAAAGTAACTGCCCTTACTTGAATCGAAGTCCTCCTTGTAGGAAGACTCAGAGCATGGGATTTAACTCCATTTATGAAGTGAAACAAACAGCAGAGTTCTCATCCATTGATCACACTCTGCTTTACAGCAAGAAGCACGCTCTTGCTTTCTAGGGTCTCTAAGACAGCAGGAAACGTGAGTGTGCTCAGAACAAAAGAACGGTGTTTCCTCCACATACGGGCCATATCTAGTTCAACTCTGCTTCTGAAACTGAAAGAAACAACAGGTCCTCTAACATCCAATGCTTCTCAGTTTAGATGAGAAACCTGTGAGCTTCGTGAATGATGTAGTTCTTTTGATCTATAAAGTAACTGCCCTTACCTGAAACGAAGTCTTGCTTGTAGGAAGACTCAGAGCCTGGGATTTAACTCCATTTCTGACGTGAAACACACAGCAGAGTTCTCATCCATTGATCACACTCTTCTTTAGAACAAGAAGCACGCTCTTTCTTTCTAGAGGCTCTAGGAGGGCATGAAACGTGAGTGTGCTGAGAATAAAAGAAGGAAGTTTCCTACACATACGGACCATATGTAGTCCAACTCTTCTTCTGAAACTGATACAAAGCACTGGCCCTCTAACATCCAATGCTTGTCAGTTAAGATGAGAATCATGTCAGCATCGTGAACGATGTATTTCGTTTGAGATATAAAGTAACTGCCCTTTCCGGAAACGAAGTCTTCCTTGTAGGAAGACAGAGAGCCTGGAATTTAACTCCATTTCTGAAGGGAAACACACAGCATAGTTCTCATCCATGGATCACACACTGCTTTAGAATGAGAAGCACGCTCTTGTTTTCTAGAGTCTCTAATACAAAAGGAAACGTGACTGTGCTCAGAAAAAAAGAACGGTGTATCCTACACATACGAACCATATCTAGTTCAACTCTGCTTCTGAAACTGAAACAACCCACAGGTCCTCTAACATCCAATACTTGGCAGTTAAGATGAGAATCGTGTGAGCTTCGTGAACGACATAGTTCGTTTGAGATGTAAAGTAACTGCCGTAACCTGAAACGAAGTCTTTTTTGTAGGAAGACTCAGAGCCTGGGATTTAACTCCATTTCTGAAGTAAAACACACAGCAGAGTTCTCATCCATGGATCACACTCTGCTTTAGAGCGAGAAGCACGCTCTTGCTTTCTAGAGGCTCTAAGACAGCATGAAATGTGAGTGTGCAGAGAACAAAAGACGATGTTTCCTACACATACAGACCATATGTAGTCCAACTCTGCTTCTGAAACTGATACAAAGCACTGGTCCTCTAACATCCAATGCTTGTCATTAAAGATGAGAAACGTGTGAGCTTCGTGAACGATGTAGTTCGTTTGAGCTGAAAAGTGACTGCCCTTACCTGAAACAAAGTCTTGCTTGTAGGAAGACACAGCGCCTGGGATTTAACTCCATTTCTGAAGTGAAACACACAGCATAGTTCTCAACCATGGATCACACTCTGCTTTAGAGCGAGAAGCACGCTCTTGCTTTCTAGCGTCTCTAATAGAGCAGGAAATCTGAGTGTGCTCAGAATAAAAGAACAGTGATTCCTACACATACGGACCATATCTAGTTCAACTCTGCTTCTGATACTGAAACAAACCACAGGACCTCTAACACCCAATGCTTGTCAGTTAAGATGAGAAACGTGTGAGCTTTGTGAGGGATGTAGTTCGTTTGAGCTGTAAAGAAACTGCCCTTACCTGAAAAGAATTCTTGCTTTAGGAAGACTCAGAGCCTGGGACTTAACTCCATTTCTGAAGGGAAACACACAGCAGAGTTCTCATCCATTGATCACACTCTGCTTTAGAGTGAGAAGCATGCTCTTGCTTTCTAAAATCTCTAAGACAGCAGGAAAGGTGAGTGTGCTGAGAACAAAAGAACGGTGATCCTACATATACGGACCATATCTAGTCCAACTCTGCTTCTGAAACTGATACAAAGCACTGGTCCTCTAACATCCAATGCTTGTCAGTTTAGATGAGAATCGTGTGAGCTTCGTGAATGACGTATTTCGTTTGAGATGTAAAGTAACTGCCCTTTCCGGAAACGAAGTCTTCCTTGTGGGAAGACTCAGAGCTTGGGATTTAACTCCATTTCTGAAGTGAAACACACAGCAGATTTCTCATCCATTGATCACACTCTGCTTTAGAGCAAGAAGCACGCTCTTGCTTTCTAGAGGCTCTAAGACAGCATGAAACGTGAGTGTGCTGAGAACAAGAGAACGATATTTCCTACACATACGGACCATGTCTTGTCAAATTCTGCTTCTGAAACTGACACAAAGCACTGGTCCTCTAACATCCAATGCTTGTCAGTTAAGATGAGAAACGTATGAGCATCGTGAAGGATGTAGTTCGTTTGAGCTGTAAAGAAACTGCCCTTACCTGAAAAGAATTCTTGCTTTAGGAAGACTCAGAGCCTGGGATTTAAATCCATTTCTGAAGGGCAACACACAGCAGAGTTCTCATCCATTGATCACACTCTGCTTTAGAGCAAGAAGCACGCTCTTGCTTTCTAGAGGCTCTAAGACAGCATGCAATGTGAGTGTGCAGAGAACAAAACATCGATGTTTCCTACACATACGGACCATATGTAGTCCAATTCTGCTTCTGAAACTGATACAAAGCACTGTTCCTCTAACATCCAATGCTTGTCATTAAAGATGAGAAACGTGTGAGCTTCGTTAACGATGTAGTTCCTTTGAGCTGAGAAGTGACTGCCCTTACCTGAAACGAAGTCTTTCTTGTAGGAAGACACAGAGCCTGGGATTTAACTCCATTTCTGAAGTAAAACACACAGCAGAGTTCTCATCCATGGATCACACTCTGCTTTAGAGCGAGAAGCACGCTCTTGCTTTCCAGCGTCTCTAATAGAGCAGGAAATCTGAGTGTGCTCAGAATAAAAGAACAGTGATTCCTACACATACGGACCATATCTAGTTCAACTCTGCTTCTGAAACTGAAACAACCCACAGGTCCTCTAACATCCAATACTTGTCAGTTAAGATGAGAATCGTGTGAGCTTCGTGAACGACATAGTTCGTTTGAGATGTAAAGTAACTGCCGTAACCTGAAACGAAGTCTTTTTTGTAGGAAGACTCAGAGCCTGGGATTTAACTCCATTTCTGAAGTAAAACACACAGCAGAGTTCTCATCCATGGATCACACTCTGCTTTAGAGCGAGAAGCACGCTCTTGCTTTCTAGAGGCTCTAAGACAGCATGAAATGTGAGTGTGCAGAGAACAAAAGACGATGTTTCCTACACATACAGACCATATGTAGTCCAACTCTGCTTCTGAAACTGATACAAAGCACTGGTCCTCTAACATCCAATGCTTGTCATTAAAGATGAGAAACGTGTGAGCTTAGTGAACGATGTAGTTCGTTTGAGCTGAAAAGTGACTGCCCTTACCTGAAACAAAGTCTTGCTTGTAGGAAGACACAGCGCCTGGGATTTAACTCCATTTCTGAAGTGAAACACACAGCATAGTTCTCATCCATGGATCACACTCTGCTTTAGAGCGAGAAGCACGCTCTTGCTTTCCAGCGTCTCTAATAGAGCAGGAAATCTGAGTGTGCTCAGAATAAAAGAACAGTGATTCCTACACATACGGACCATATCTAGTTCAACTCTGTTTCTGATACTGAAACAAACCACAGGACCTCTAACACCCAATGCTTGTCAGTTAAGATGAGAAACGTGTGAGCTTTGTGAAGGATGTAGTTCGTTTGAGCTGTAAAGAAACTGCCCTTACCTGAAAAGAATTCTTGCTTTAGGAAGACTCAGAGCCTGGGATTTAACTCCATTTCTGAAGGGAAACACACAGCAGAGTTCTCATCCATTGATCACACTCTGCTTTAGAGTGAGAAGCATGCTCTTGCTTTCTAAAATCTCTAAGACAGCAGGAAAGGTGAGTGTGCTGAGAACAAAAGAACCGTGATCCTACACATACGGACCATATCTAGTCCAACTCTGCTTCTGAAACTGATACAAAGCACTGGTCCTCTAACATCCAATGCTTGTCAGTTTAGATGAGAATCGTGTGAGCTTCGTGAATGACGTATTTCGTTTGAGATGTAAAGTAACTGCCCTTTCCGGAAACGAAGTCTTCCTTGTGGGAAGACTCAGAGCTTGGGATTTAACTCCATTTCTGAAGTGAAACACACAGCAGATTTCTCATCCATTGATCACACTCTGCTTTAGAGCAAGAAGCACGCTCTTGCTTTCTAGAGGCTCTAAGACAGCATGAAACGTGAGTGTGCTGAGAACAAGAGAACGATATTTCCTACACATACGGACCATGTCTTGTCAAATTCTGCTTCTGAAACTGACACAAAGCACTGGTCCTCTAACATCCAATGCTTGTCAGTTAAGATGAGAAACGTATGAGCATCGTGAAGGATGTAGTTCGTTTGAGCTGTAAAGAAACTGCCCTTACCTGAAAAGAATTCTTGCTTTAGGAAGACTCAGAGCCTGGGATTTAAATCCATTTCTGAAGGGCAACACACAGCAGAGTTCTCATCCATTGATCACACTCTGCTTTAGAGCAAGAAGCACGCTCTTGCTTTCTAGAGGCTCTAAGACAGCATGCAATGTGAGTGTGCAGAGAACAAAACATCGATGTTTCCTACACATACGGACCATATGTAGTCCAATTCTGCTTCTGAAACTGATACAAAGCACTGGTCCTCTAACATCCAATGATTGTCATTTAAGATGAGAAACGTGTGAGCTTCGTTAACGATGTAGTTCCTTTGAGCTGAGAAGTGACTGCCCTTACCTGAAACGAAGTCTTTCTTGTAGGAAGACACAGAGCCTGGGATTTAACTCCATTTCTGAAGTAAAACACACAGCAGAGTTCTCATCCATGGATCACACTCTGCTTTAGAGCGAGAAGCACGCTCTTGCTTTCCAGCGTCTCTAATAGAGCAGGAAATCTGAGTGTGCTCAGAATAAAAGAACAGTGATTCCTACACATACGGACCATATCTAGTTCAACTCTGCTTCTGAAACTGAAACAACCCACAGGTCCTCTAACATCCAATACTTGTCAGTTAAGATGAGAATCGTGTGAGCTTCGTGAACGACATAGTTCGTTTGAGATGTAAAGTAACTGCCGTAACCTGAAACGAAGTCTTTTTTGTAGGAAGACTCAGAGCCTGGGATTTAACTCCATTTCTGAAGTAAAACACACAGCAGAGTTCTCATCCATGGATCACACTCTGCTTTAGAGCGAGAAGCACGCTCTTGCTTTCTAGAGGCTCTAAGACAGCATGAAATGTGAGTGTGCAGAGAACAAAAGACGATGTTTCCTACACATACAGACCATATGTAGTCCAACTCTGCTTCTGAAACTGATACAAAGCACTGGTCCTCTAACATCCAATGCTTGTCATTAAAGATGAGAAACGTGTGAGCTTAGTGAACGATGTAGTTCGTTTGAGCTGAAAAGTGACTGCCCTTACCTGAAACAAAGTCTTGCTTGTAGGAAGACACAGCGCCTGGGATTTAACTCCATTTCTGAAGTGAAACACACAGCATAGTTCTCATCCATGGATCACACTCTGCTTTAGAGCGAGAAGCACGCTCTTGCTTTCCAGCGTCTCTAATAGAGCAGGAAATCTGAGTGTGCTCAGAATAAAAGAACAGTGATTCCTACACATACGGACCATATCTAGTTCAACTCTGTTTCTGATACTGAAACAAACCACAGGACCTCTAACACCCAATGCTTGTCAGTTAAGATGAGAAACGTGTGAGCTTTGTGAAGGATGTAGTTCGTTTGAGCTGTAAAGAAACTGCCCTTACCTGAAAAGAATTCTTGCTTTAGGAAGACTCAGAGCCTGGGATTTAACTCCATTTCTGAAGGGAAACACACAGCAGAGTTCTCATCCATTGATCACACTCTGCTTTAGAGTGAGAAGCATGCTCTTGCTTTCTAAAATCTCTAAGACAGCAGGAAAGGTGAGTGTGCTGAGAACAAAAGAACCGTGATCCTACACATACGGACCATATCTAGTCCAACTCTGCTTCTGAAACTGATACAAAGCACTGGTCCTCTAACATCCAATGCTTGTCAGTTTAGATGAGAATCGTGTGAGCTTCGTGAATGACGTATTTCGTTTGAGATGTAAAGTAACTGCCCTTTCCGGAAACGAAGTCTTCCTTGTGGGAAGACTCAGAGCTTGGGATTTAACTCCATTTCTGAAGTGAAACACACAGCAGATTTCTCATCCATTGATCACACTCTGCTTTAGAGCAAGAAGCACGCTCTTGCTTTCTAGAGGCTCTAAGACAGCATGAAACGTGAGTGTGCTGAGAACAAGAGAACGATATTTCCTACACATACGGACCATGTCTTGTCAAATTCTGCTTCTGAAACTGACACAAAGCACTGGTCCTCTAACATCCAATGCTTGTCAGTTAAGATGAGAAACGTATGAGCATCGTGAAGGATGTAGTTCGTTTGAGCTGTAAAGAAACTGCCCTTACCTGAAAAGAATTCTTGCTTTAGGAAGACTCAGAGCCTGGGATTTAAATCCATTTCTGAAGGGCAACACACAGCAGAGTTCTCATCCATTGATCACACTCTGCTTTAGAGCAAGAAGCACGCTCTTGCTTTCTAGAGGCTCTAAGACAGCATGCAATGTGAGTGTGCAGAGAACAAAACATCGATGTTTCCTACACATACGGACCATATGTAGTCCAATTCTGCTTCTGAAACTGATACAAAGCACTGGTCCTCTAACATCCAATGATTGTCATTTAAGATGAGAAACGTGTGAGCTTCGTTAACGATGTAGTTCCTTTGAGCTGAGAAGTGACTGCCCTTACCTGAAATGAAGTCTTGCTTGTAGGAAGACACAGAGCCTGGGATTTAACTCCATTTCTGAAGTAAAACACACAGCAGAGTTCTCAAACATTGATCACACTCTGCTTTAGAGCAAGAAGCACGCTCTTGCTTTCTAGAGGCTCTAAGACAGCAGGATACGTGAGTTTGCTGAGAACAAAAGAACGGTGTTTCCTACACATAAGGACCATATGTAGTCCAACTCTGCTTTCGAAACTGATACAAAGTACTGGTCCTGTAACATCCAATGCTTGTCAGTTAAGATGAGAAATGTGTGAGCTTCGTGAAAGATCTAGTTCGCTTGAGCTGAAAAGTAACTGCCCTTTCCGGAAACGAAGTCTTGCTTGTAGGAAGACACAGAGCCTGGTATTTAACTCCATTTCTGAAGTGAAACACACAGCATAGTTCTCATCCATGGATCACACACTGCTTTAGAACGAGAAGCACGCTCTTGCTTTCTAGAGTCTCTAATACAAAAGGAAACGTGACTGTGCTGAGAACAAAAGAACGGTGTTACCTACACATACGAACCATATCTAGTTCAACTCTGCTTCTGAAACTGAAAGAAACCACAGGTCCTCTAACATCCAATGCTTGTCAGTTAAGATGAGAATCGTGTGAGCTTCGTGAACGACGTAGTTCCTTTGAGATGTAAAGTAACTGCCCTAACCTGAAACGAAGACTTTTTTGTAGGAAGACTCAGAGCCTGGGATTTAACTCCATTTCTGAAGTAAAACACACAGCAGAGTTCTCTTCCATTGATCACACTCTGCTTTAGAGCGAGAAGCACGCTCTTGCTTTCTAGCGTCTCTAATACAGCAGGAAATCTGAGTGTGCTCAGAATAAAAGAACAGTGTTTCCTACACATACGGACCATATCTAGTTCAACTCTGCTTCTGATACTGAAACAAACCACAGGTCCTCTAACACCCAATGCTTGTCAGTTAAGATGAGAAACGTGTGAGCTTTGTGAAGGATGTAGTTCGTTTGAGCTGTAAAGAAACTGCCCTTACCTGAAAAGAATTCTTGCTTTAGGAAGACTCAGAGCCTGGGATTTAACTCCATTAATGAAGGGAAACACACAGCAGAGTTTTCATCCATTGATCACACTCTGCTTTAGAGCGAGAAGCATGCTCTTGCTTTCTAAAATCTCTAAGACAGCAGGAAATGTGAGTGTGCTGAGAACAAAAGAACGGTGTTTCCTACACATACGGACCATATCTAGTCCAACTCTGCTTCTGAAACTGATACAAAGCACTGGTCCTCTATCATCCAATGCTTGTCAGTTTAGATGAGAATTGTGTGAGCTTCGTGAACGACGTATTTCGTTTGAGATGTAAAGTAACTGCCCTTTCCGGAAACGAAGTCTTCCTTGTAGGAAGACTCAGAGCTTGGGATTTAACTCCATTTCTGAAGTGAAACACACAGCAGATTTCTCATCCATTGATCACACTCTGCTTTAGAGCAAGAAGCACACTCTTCATTTCTAGAGGCTCTAAGACAGCATGAAACGTGAGTGTGCTGAGAACAAAAGAACGATGTTTCCTACACATACGGACCATGTCTTGTCAAATTCTGCTTCTGAAACTGACACAAAGCATTGGTCCTCTAACATCCAATGCTTGTCATTAAAGATGAGAAACGTGTGACCTTCGTGAACGATGTAGTTCCTTTGAGAGAAGAAGTGACTGCCCTTACCTGAAACGAAGTCTTGCTTCTGGGAAGACACAGAGCCTGGGATTTAACTCCATTTCTGAAGGGAAACACACAGCATAGTTCTCATCCATGGATCACACTCTGCTTTAGAGCGAGAAGCATGCTCTTGCTTTCCAGCTTCTCTAATACAGCAGGAAATCTGAGTGTGCACAGAACAAGAGAACGGTGTTTCCTACACATACAGACCATGTCTAGTCCAACTCTGCTTCTGAAACTGATACAAAGCACTGGTCCTGTAACATCCAATGCTACTCAGTTAAGATGAGAAACGTGTGAACTTCGTGAAAGACGTACTTCGTTTGAGCTGAAAAGTGACTGCCCTTACCTGAAAGGAAGTATTGCTTGTAGGAAGACACAGAGCCTGGGATTTAACTCCAATTCTGAAGTGAAACACACAGCATAGTTCTCATCCACTGATCACACTCTGCTTTAGAGCAAGACGCACGCTCTTGCTTTCTGGAGTCAGTAAGTCAGCAGGAAACGTGAGTGTGCTGAGAACAAAGAACGGTGTTTCCTACACATACGCACCATATCTAGTTCAACACTGCTTCTGAAACTGAAACAAATCACAGGTCCTCTAACATCCAATGCTCGTCATTTAAGATGAGAAACGTGTGAGCTTCGTGAACGATGTAGTTCATTTGAGTTGTAAAGAAACTGCCCTTTCCTGAAAAGAAGTCTTGTTTTTAGGAAGACTCAGAGCCTGGGATTTAACTCTATTTCTGAAGTGAAACACACAGCAGAGTTATCATCCACTGATCACACTCTGCTTTAGCGCAAGAAGCACGCTCTTGCTTTCTAGAGGCTCTAGGACAGCATGAAACTTGAGTGTGCTGAGAACAAAAGAACAATGTTTCCTACACATACGGACCATATGTAGTCCAACTCTGCTTCTGAAACTGATACAAAGCACTGGTCCTCTAACATCCAATTCTTGTCAGTTAAGATGAGAAACGTGTGAGCTTCGTGAACGATGTAGTTCGTTTGAGCTGAAAAGTGACTGCCGTTACCTGAAACGTAGTCTTGCTTGTAGGAAGACACAGAGCCTGGAATTTAACTCCATTTCTGAAGTGAAACACACAGCATAGTTCTCATGCATGGATCACACACTGCATTAGAACGAGAAGCATACTCTTGCTTTCTAGAGTCTCTAATACAAAAGGTAAAGTGACTGTGCTCAGAACAAGAGAACGGTGTTTCCTACACATACGGACCATATCTAGTTCAACTCTGCTTCTGAAACTGAAACAAACCACAGATCCTCTAACATCCAATGCTTGTCATTTAAGATGAGAAACGTGTGAGCTTCGTTAACGATGTAGTTCCTTTGAGCTGAGAAGTGACTGCCCTTACCTGAAACGAAGTCTTGCTTGTAGGAGACACAGAGCCTGGGATTTAACTCCATTTCTGAAGTAAAACACACAGCAGAGTTCTCTTCCATTGATCACACTCTGCTTTAGAGCAAGAAGCACGCTATTGCTTTCTAGAGGCTCTAAGACAGCATGAAATGTGAGTGTGCAGAGAACAAAAGAACAATGTTTCCTACACATACGGACCATATGTAGTCCAACTCTTCTTCTGAAACTGATACAAAGCACTGGTCCTCTAACATCCAATGCTTGTCATTTAAGATGAGAAACGTGTGAGCTTCGTTAACGATGTAGTTCCTTTGAGCTGAGAAGTGAATGCCCTTACCTGAAACGAAGTCTTGCTTGTAGGAAGACACACAGCCTGGGATTTAACTCCACTTCTGAAGGGAAACAAACAGCATAGTTCTCATCCATGGATCACACTCTGCTTTAGAGCGAGAACTCGCTCTTGCTTTCTAGCTTCTCTAATACAGCAGGAAATCTGAGTGTGCTCAGAACAAGAGAACTGTGTTTCCTACACATACGGACCATATCTAGTTCAACTCTGCTTCTGAAACAGAAACAAACCACAGGTCCTCTAACACCCAATGCTTGTCAGTTAAGATGAGAAACGTGTGAGCTTTGTGAAGGATGTAGTTCGTTTGAGCTGTAAAGAAACTGCCCTTACCTGAAAAGAATTCTTGCTTTAGGAAGACTCAGAGCCTGGGATTTAACTCCATTTCTGAAGGGAAACACACAGCAGAGTTCTCATCCATTGATCACACTCTGCTTTAGAACAAGAATCATGCTCTTGCTTTCTAGAGTCTCTAAGGCAGCAGGATACGTGAGTTTGCTGAGAACAAAAGAACGGTGTTTCCTACACATAAGGACCATATGTAGTCCAACTCTGCTTTCGAAACTGATACAAAGCACTGGTCCTCTAACATCCAATGCTTGTCAGTTAAGATGAGAAACGTGTGAGCTTCGTGAAAGATCTAGTTCGCTTGAGCTGAACAGTAACTGCCCTTTCCGGAAACGAAGTCTTGCTTGTAGGAAGACACAGAGCCTGGTATTTAACTCCATTTCTGAAGTGAAACACACAGCATAGTTCTCATCCATGGATCACACACTGCTTTAGAACGAGAAGCACGCTCCTGCTTTCTAGAGTCTCTAATACAAAAGGAAACGTGACTGTGCTGAGAACAAAAGAACGGTGTTACCTACACATACGAACCATATCTAGTTCAACTCTGCTTCTGAAACTGAAAGAAACCACAGGTCCTCTAACATCCAATGCTTGTCAGTTAAGATGAGAATCGTGTGAGCTTCGTGAACGACGTAGTTCCTTTGAGATGTAAAGTAACTGCCCTAACCTGAAACGAAGACTTTTTTGTAGGAAGACTCAGAGCCTGGGATTTAACTCCATTTCTGAAGTAAAACACACAGCAGAGTTCTCTTCCATTGATCACACTCTGCTTTAGAGCGAGAAGCACGCTCTTGCTTTCTAGCGTCTCTAATACAGCAGGAAATCTGAGTGTGCTCAGAATAAAAGAACAGTGTTTCCTACACATACGGACCATATCTAGTTCAACTCTGCTTCTGATACTGAAACAAACCACAGGTCCTCTAACACCCAATGCTTGTCAGTTAAGATGAAAAACGTGTGAGCTTTGTGAAGGATGTAGTTCGTTTGAGCTGTAAAGAAACTGCCCTTACCTGAAAAGAATTCTTGCTTTAGGAAGACTCAGAGCCTGGGATTTAACTCCATTAATGAAGGGAAACACACAGCAGAGTTTTCATCCATTGATCACACTCTGCTTTAGAGCGAGAAGCATGCTCTTGCTTTCTAAAATCTCTAAGACAGCAGGAAATGTGAGTGTGCTGAGAACAAAAGAACGGTGTTTCCTACACATACGGACCATATCTAGTCCAACTCTGCTTCTGAAACTGATACAAAGCACTGGTCCTCTATCATCCAATGCTTGTCAGTTTAGATGAGAATTGTGTGAGCTTCGTGAACGACGTATTTCGTTTGAGATGTAAAGTAACTGCCCTTTCCGGAAACGAAGTCTTCCTTGTAGGAAGACTCAGACCTTGGGATTTAACTCCATTTCTGAAGTGAAACACACAGCAGATTTCTCATCCATTGATCACACTCTGCTTTAGAGCAAGAAGCACACTCTTCATTTCTAGAGGCTCTAAGACAGCATGAAACGTGAGTGTGCTGAGAACAAAAGAACGATGTTTCCTACACATACGGACCATGTCTTGTCAAATTCTGCTTCTGAAACTGACACAAAGCACTGGTCCTCTAACATCCAATGCTTGTCATTAAAGATGAGAAACGTGTGACCTTCGTGAACGATGTAGTTCCTTTGAGAGAAGAAGTGACTGCCCTTACCTGAAACGAAGTCTTGCTTGTAGGAAGACACAGAGCCTGGGATTTAACTCCATTTCTGAAGGGAAACACACAGCATAGTTCTCATCCATGGATCACACTCTGCTTTAGAGCGAGAAGCATGCTCTTGCTTTCCAGCTTCTCTAATACAGCAGGAAATCTGAGTGTGCACAGAACAAGAGAACGGTGTTTCCTACACATACAGACCATGTCTAGTCCAACTCTGCTTCTGAAACTGATACAAAGCACTGGTCCTGTAACATCCAATGCTACTCAGTTAAGATGAGAAACGTGTGAGCTTCGTGAAAGACGTAGTTCGTTTGAGCTGAAAAGTGACTGCCCTTACCTGAAAGGAAGTATTGCTTGTAGGAAGACACAGAGCCTGGGATTTAACTCCATTTCTGAAGTGAAACACACAGCATAGTTCTCATCCACTGATCACACTCTGCTTTAGAGCAAGACGCACGCTCTTGCTTTCTGGAGTCACTAAGTCAGCAGGAAACGTGAGTGTGCTGAGAACAAAGAACGGTGTTTCCTACACATACGCACCATATCTAGTTCAACACTGCTTCTGAAACTGAAACAAATCACAGGTCCTCTAACATCCAATGCTCGTCATTTAAGATGAGAAACGTGTGAGCTTCGTGAACGATGTAGTTCATTTGAGTTGTAAAGAAACTGCCCTTTCCTGAAAAGAAGTCTTGTTTTTAGGAAGACTCAGAGCCTGGGATTTAACTCTATTTCTGAAGTGAAACACACAGCAGAGTTATCATCCACTGATCACACTCTGCTTTAGAACAAGAATCATGCTCTTGCTTTCTAGGGTCTCTAAGACAGCAGGAAACGTGAGTGTGCTGAGAACAAAAGAACGGTGTTTCCTACACATAAGGACCATATGTAGTCCAACTCTGCTTTCGAAACTGATACAAAGCACTGGTCCTCTAACATCCAATGCTTGTCATTTAAGATGAGAAACGTGTGAGCTTTGTGAACGATGTAGTTCGTTTGAGCTGAAAAGTGACTGCCCTACCTGAAATGAAGTCTTGTTTGTAGGAAGACACAGAGCCTGGAATTTAACTCCATTTCTGAAGTGAAACACACAGCATAGTTCTCATGCATGGATCACACACTGCATTAGAACGAGAAGCATACTCTTGCTTTCTAGAGTCTCTAATACAAAAGGTAAAGTGACTGTGCTCAGAACAAGAGAACGGTGTTTCCTACACATAAGGACCATATCTAGTTCAACTCTGCTTCTGAAACTGAAACAAACCACAGGTCCTCTAACATCCAATGCTTGTCATTTAAGATGAGAAACGTGTGAGCTTCGTTAATGATGTAGTTCCTTTGAGCTTAGAAGTGACTGCCCTTACCTGAATCGAAGTCTTGCTTGTAGGAGACACAGAGCCTGGGATTTAACTCCATTTCTGAAGTAAAACACACAGCAGAGTTCTCATCCATTGATCACACTCTGCTTTAGAGCAAGAAGCACGCTCTTGCTTTCTAGAGGCTCTAAGACAGCATGAAATGTGAGTGTGCAGAGAACAAAAGAACAATGTTTCCTACACATACGGACCATATGTAGTCCAACTCTGCTTCTGAAACTGATACAAAGCACTGGTCCTCTAACATCCAATGCTTGTCATTTAAGATGAGAAACGTGTGAGCTTCGTTAACGATGTAGTTCCTTTGAGCTGAGAAGTGAATGCCATTACCTGAAACGAAGTCTTGCTTGTAGGAAGACACACAGCCTGGGATTTAACTCCACTTCTGAAGGGAAACAAACAGCATAGTTCTCATCCATGGATCACACTCTGCTTTAGAGCGAGAACTCGCTCTTGCTTTCTAGCTTCTCTAATACAGCAGGAAATCTGAGTGTGCTCAGAACAAGAGAACTGTGTTTCCTACACATACGGACCATATCTAGTTCAACTCTGCTTCTGAAACAGAAACAAACCACAGGTCCTCTAACACCCAATGCTTGTCAGTTAAGATGAGAAACGTGTGAGCTTTGTGAAGGATGTAGTTCATTTGAGCTGTAAAGAAACTGCCCTTACCTGAAAAGAATTCTTGCTTTAGGAAGACTCAGAGCCTGGGATTTAACTCCATTTCTGAAGGGAAACACACAGCAGAGTTCTCATCCATTGATCACACTCTGCTTTAGAACAAGAATCATGCTCTTGCTTTCTAGAGTCTCTAAGACAGAAGGATACGTGAGTTTGCTGAGAACAAAAGAACGGTGTTTCCTACACATACGGACCATATCTAGTTCAACTCTGCTTCTGATACTGAAACAAACCACAGGTCCTCTAACACCCAATGCTTGTCAGTTAAGATGAGAAACGTGTGAGCTTTGTGAAGGATGTAGTTCGTTTGAGCTGTAAAGAAACTGCCCTTACCTGAAAAGAATTCTTGCTTTAGGAAGACTCAGAGCCTGGGATTTAACTCCATTTCTGAAGGGAAACCTACAGCAGAGTTCTCATCCATTGATCATACTCTGCTTTAGAACGAGAAGCATGCTCTTGCTTTCTAAAATCTCTAAGACATCAGGAAAGGTGAGTGTGCTGAGAACAAAAGAACGGTGTTTCCTACACATACGGACCATATCTAGTCCAACTCTGCTTCTGAAACTGATACAAAGCACTGGTCCTCTAACATCCAATGCTTGTCAGTTTAGATGAGAATTGTGTGAGCTTCGTGAACTACGTATTTCGTTTGAGATGTAAAGTAACTGCCCTTTCCGGAAACGAAGTCTTCCTTGTAGGAAGACTCAGAGCCTGGAATTTAACTCCATTTCTGAAGTGAAACACACAGCAGATTTCTCATCCATTGATCACACTCTGCTTTAGAGCAAGAAGCACACTCTTGATTTCTAGAGGCTCTAAGACATCATGAAACGTGAGTGTGCTGAGAACAAAAGAACGATGTTTCCTACACATACGGACCATGTCTTGTCAAATTCTGCTTCTGAAACTGACACAAAGCAATGGTCCTCTAACATCCAATGCTTGTCATTTTAGATGAGAAACGTGTGACCTTCGTGAACGATGTAGTTCCTTTGAGAGAAGAAGTGACTGCCCTTACCTGAAACGAAGTCTTGCTTGTAGGAAGACACAGAGCCTGGGATTTAACTCCATTTCTGAAGGGAAACAAACAGCATAGTTCTCATCCATGGATCACACTCTGCTTTAGAGCGAGAACACGCTCTTGCTTTCTAGCTTCTCTAATACAGCAGGAAATCTGAGTGTGCACAGAACAAGAGAACGGTGTTTCCCACACATACAGACCATATCTAGTTCAACTCTGCTTCTGAAACTGAAACAAACCACAGGTCCTCTAACATCCAATGATTGTCAGTTAAGATGAGAAACGTATGAGCATCGTGAAGGATGTAGTTCGTTTGAGCTGTAAAGAAACTGCCCTTACCTGAAAAGAATTCTTGCTTTAGGAAGACTCAGAGCCTGGGATTTAACTCCATTTCTGAAGGGAAACACACAGCAGAGTTCTCATCCATTGATCACACTCTGCTTTAGAACAAGAATCATGCTCTTGCTTTCTAGAGTCTCTTAGACAGCAGGAAACGTGAGTGTGCTGAGAACAAAAGAACAGTGTTTGCTACACATAAGGACCATATGTAGTCCAACTCTGCTTTCTAAACTGATACAAAGCACTGGTCCTCTCACATCCAATGCTTGTCATTTAAGATGAGAAACGTGTGAGCTTCGTGAACGATGTAGTTCGTTTGAGCTGAAAAGTGACTGCCCTACCTCAAATGAAGTCTTGCTTGTAGGAAGACACAGATCCTGATATTTAACTCCTTTTCTGAAGTGAAACACACAGCATAGTTCTCATCCATGGATCACACTCTGCTTTAGAGCGAGAAGCATGCTCTTGCTTTCTAGCGTCTCTAATACAGCAGGATATATGAGTGTGCTGAGAACAAAAGAACGGTGTTTCCTACACATACAGACCATGTCTATTCCAACTGTGCTTCTGAAAATGATACAAAGCACTGGTCCTGTAACATCCAATGCTTGTCAGTTAAGATGAGAAACGTGTGAGCTTCGTGAAAGACGTAGTTCGTTTGAGCTGAAAAGTGACTGCCCTTACCTGAAAGGAAGTATTGCTTGTAGGAAGACACAGAGCCTGGGATTTAACTCCAATTCTGAAGTGAAACACACAGCATAGTTCTCATCCACTGATCACACTCTGCTTTAGAGCAAGACGCACGCTCTTGCTTTCTGGAGTCACTAAGTCAGCAGGAAACGTGAGTGTGCTGAGAACAAAGAACGGTGTTTCCTACACATACGCACCATATCTAGTTCAACACTGCTTCTGAAACTGAAACAAATCACAGGTCCTCTAACATCCAATGCTCGTCATTTAAGATGAGAAACGTGTGAGCTTCGTGAACGATGTAGGTCATTTGAGTTGTAAAGAAACTGCCCTTTCCTGAAAAGAAGTCTTGTTTTTAGGAAGACTCAGAGCCTGGGATTTAACTCTATTTCTGAAGTGAAACACACAGCAGAGTTCTCATCCACTGATCACACTCTGCTTTAGCGCAAGAAGCACGCTCTTGCTTTCTAGAGGCTCTAGGACAGCATGAAACGTGAGTGTGCTGAGAACAAAAGAACGATGTTTCCTACACATACGGACCATATGTAGTCCAACTCTGCTTCTGAAACTGATACAAAGCACTGGTCCTCTAACATCCAATTCTTGTCAGTTAAGATGAGAAACGTGTGAGCTTCGTGAACGATGTAGTTCGTTTGAGCTGAAAAGTGACTGCCGTTACCTGAAACGCAGTCTTGCTTGTAGGAAGACACAGAGCCTGGAATTTAACTCCATTTCTGAAGTGAAACACACAGCATAGTTCTCATCCATGGATCACACACTGCTTTAGAACGAGAAGCACGCTCTTGCTTTCTAGAGTCTCTAATACAAAAGGTAACGTGAATGTGCTCAGAACAATAGAACGGTGTTTCCTACACATACGAACCATATCTAGTTCAACTCTGCTTCGGAAACTGAAACAAACCACAGGTCCTCTAACATCCAATGCTTGTCAGTTAAGATGAGAATCGTGTGAGCTTCGTGAACGACATAGTTCGTTTGAGATGTAAAGTAACTGCCCTTACCTGAAAAGAATTCTTGCTTTAGGAAGACTCAGAGGCTGGGGTTTAACTCCATTTCTGAAGGGAAACACACATCAGAGTTCTCATCCATTGATCACACTCTGCTTTAGAACAAGAATCATGCTCTTGCTTTCTAGGGTCTCTAAGACAGCAGGAAACGTGAGTGTGCTGAGAACAAAAGAACGGTGTTTCCTACACATAAGGACCATATTTAGTCCAACTCTGCTTTCGAAACTGATACAAAACACTGGTCTTCTAACATCCAATGCTTGTCATTTAAGATGAGAAACGTGTGAGCTTTGTGAACGATGTAGTTCGTTTGAGCTGAAAAGTGACTGCCCTACCTGAAATGAAGTCTTGTTTGTAGGAAGACACAGATCCTGGGATTTAACTCCATTTCTGAAGTGAACCACACAGCATAGTTCTCATCCATGGATCACGCTCTGCTTTAGAGCGAGAAGCACGCTCTTGCTTTCTAGCGTCTCTAATACAGCAGGATATATGAGTGTGCTGAGAACAAAAGAACGGTGTTTCCTACACATACAGACCATGTCTAGTCCAACTCTGCTTCTGAAACTGATACAAAGCACTGGTCCTCTAACATCCAATGCTTGTCATTTAAGATGAGAAACGTGTGAGCTTCGTTAACGATGTAGTTCCTTTGAGCTGAGAAGTGACTGCCGTTACCTGAAACGAAGTCTTGCTTGTAGGAAGACACACAGCCTGGGATTTAACTCCACTTCTGAAGGGAAACAAACAGCATAGTTCTCATCCATGGATCACACTCTGCTTTAGAGCGAGAACTCGCTCTTGCTTTCTAGCTTCTCTAATACAGCAGGAAATCTGAGTGTGCTCAGAACAAGAGAACTGTGTTTCCTACACATACGGACCATATCTAGTTCAACTCTGCTTCTGAAACAGAAACAAACCACAGGTCCTCTAACACCCAATGCTTGTCAGTTAAGATGAGAAACGTGTGAGCTTTGTGAAGGATGTAGTTCGTTTGAGCTGTAAAGAAACTGCCCTTACCTGAAAAGAATTCTTGCTTTAGGAAGACTCAGAGCCTGGGATTTAACTCCATTTCTGAAGGGAAACACACAGCAGAGTTCTCATCCATTGATCACACTCTGCTTTAGAACAAGAATCATGCTCTTGCTTTCTAGAGTCTCTAAGACAGAAGGATACGTGAGTTTGCTGAGAACAAAAGAACGGTGTTTCCTACACATACGGACCATATCTACTTCAACTCTGCTTCTGATACTGAAACAAACCACAGGACCTCTAACACCCAATGCTTGTCAGTTAAGATGAGAAACGTGTGAGCTTTGTGAAGGATGTAGTTCGTTTGAGCTGTAAAGAAACTGCCCTTACCTGAAAAGAATTCTTGCTTTAGGAAGACTCAGAGCCTGGGATTTAACTCCATTTCTGAAGGGAAACACACAGCAGAGTTCTCATCCATTGATCACACTCTGCTTTAGAGTGAGAAGCATGCTCTTGCTTTCTAAAATCTCTAAGACAGCAGGAAAGGTGAGTGTGCTGAGAACAAAAGAACGGTGATCCTACACATACGGACCATATCTAGTCCAACTCTGCTTCTGAAACTGATACAAAGCACTGGTCCTCTAACATCCAATGCTTGTCAGTTTAGATGAGAATCGTGTGAGCTTCGTGAATGACGTATTTCGTTTGAGATGTAAAGTAACTGCCCTTTCCGGAAACGAAGTCTTCCTTTTGGGAAGACTCAGAGCTTGGGATTTAACTCCATTTCTGAAGTGAAACACACAGCAGATTTCTCATCCATTGATCACACTCTGCTTTAGAGCAAGAAGCACGCTCTTGCTTTCTAGAGGCTCTAAGACAGCATGAAACGTGAGTGTGCTGAGAACAAGAGAACGATATTTCCTATACATACGGACCATGTCTTGTCAAATTCTGCTTCTGAAACTGACACAAAGCACTGGTCCTCTAACATCCAATGCTTGTCAGTTAAGATGAGAAACGTATGAGCATCGTGAAGGATGTAGTTCTTTTGAGCTGTAAAGAAACTGCCCTTACCTGAAAAGAATTCTTGCTTTAGGAAGACTCAGAGCCTGGGATTTAAATCCATTTCTGAAGGGCAACACACAGCAGAGTTCTCATCCATTGATCACACTCTGCTTTAGAGCAAGAAGCACGCTCTTGCTTTCTAGAGGCTCTAAGACAGCATGCAATGTGAGTGTGCAGAGAACAAAACATCGATGTTTCCTACACATACGGACCATATGTAGTCCAATTCTGCTTCTGAAACTGATACAAAGCACTGTTCCTCTAACATCCAATGCTTGTCATTTAAGATGAGAAACGTGTGAGCTTCGTTAACGATGTAGTTCCTTTGAGCTGAGAAGTGACTGCCCTTACCTGAAACGAAGTCTTTCTTGTAGGAAGACACAGAGCCTGGGATTTAACTCCATTTCTGAAGTAAAACTCACAGCATAGTTCTCAACCATTGATCACACTCTGCTTTAGAGCAAGAAGCACGTTCTTGCTTTCTAGAGGCTCTAAGACAGCATGAAATGTGAGTATGCAGAGAACAAAAGAACCTTGTTTCCTACACATACAGACCATATGTAGTCCAACTCTACTTCTGAAACTGATACAAAGCACTGGTCCTCTAACATCCAATGCTTGTCATTTAAGATGAGAAACATGTGAGCTTCGTTAACGATGTAGTTCCTTTGAGCTGAGAAGTGACTGCCCTTACCTGAAACGAAGTCTTGCTTGTGGGAAGACACAGAGCCTGGGATTTAACTCCATTTCTGAAGGGAAACAAACAACATAGTTCTCATCCATGGATCACACTCTGCTTTAGAGCAAGAAGCACGCTTTTGATTTCTAGAGTATCTAAGAGAGCAGGTAACATGAGTGTGCCAAGAAAAAAAGAACGGTGTTTCCTACACATATGGACCATATCTAGTCCAACTCTGCTACTGAAACTGATAGAAAGCATTGGTCCTCTATCATCCGATGCTTGTCCCTTAAGATGAGAAACATGTGAGCTTCGTAAACGATGTAGTTCGTTTGAGTTGTAAAGTAACAGCCCTTACCTCAAACGAAGTCTTGCTTGTAGGAAGACTCAGAGCCTGGGATTTAACTCTATTTCTGAAGTGAAACACACAGCAGAGTTCTCATCCACTGATCACACTCTGCTTTAGCGCAAGAAGCACGCTCTTGCTTTCTAGAGGCTCTAGGACAGCATGAAACGTGAGTGTGCTGAGAACAAAAGAACGATGTTTCCTACACATACGGACCATATGTAGTCCAACTCTGCTTCTGAAACTGATACAAAGCACTGGTCCTCTAACATCCAATTCTTGTCAGTTAAGATGAGAAACGTGTGAGCTTCGTGAACGATGTAGTTCGTTTGAGCTGAAAAGTGACTGCCGTTACCTGAAACGCAGTCTTGCTTGTAGGAAGACACAGAGCCTGGAATTTAACTCCATTTCTGAAGTGAAACACACAGCATAGTTCTCATCCATGGATCACACACTGCTTTAGAACGAGAAGCACGCTCTTGCTTTCTAGAGTCTCTAATACAAAAGGTAACGTGAATGTGCTCAGAACAATAGAACGGTGTTTCCTACACATACGAACCATATCTAGTTCAACTCTGCTTCTGAAACTGAAACAAACCACAGGTCCTCTAACATCCAATGCTTGTCAGTTAAGATGAGAATCGTGTGAGCTTCGTGAACGACATAGTTCGTTTGAGATGTAAAGTAACTGCCCTTACCTGAAAAGAATTCTTGCTTTAGGAAGACTCAGAGGCTGGGGTTTAACTCCATTTCTGAAGGGAAACACACAGCAGAGTTCTCATCCATTGATCACACTCTGCTTTAGAACAAGAATCATGCTCTTGCTTTCTAGGGTCTCTAAGACAGCAGGAAACGTGAGTGTGCTGAGAACAAAAGAACGGTGTTTCCTACACATAAGGACCATATTTAGTCCAACTCTGCTTTCGAAACTGATACAAAGCACTGGTCCTCTAACATCCAATGCTTGTCATTTAAGATGAGAAACGTGTGAGCTTTGTGAACGATGTAGTTCGTTTGAGCTGAAAAGTGACTGCCCTACCTGAAATGAAGTCTTGTTTGTAGGAAGACACAGATCCTGGGATTTAACTCCATTTCTGAAGTGAAACACACAGCATAGTTCTCATCCATGGATCACGCTCTGCTTTAGAGCGAGAAGCACGCTCTTGCTTTCTAGCGTCTCTAATACAGCAGGATATATGAGTGTGCTGAGAACAAAAGAACGGTGTTTCCTACACATACAGACCATGTCTAGTCCAACTCTGCTTCTGAAACTGATACAAAGCACTGGTCCTCTAACATCCAATTCTTGTCAGTTAAGATGAGAAACGTGTGAGCTTCGTGAACGATGTAGTTCGTTTGAGCTGAAAAGTGACTGCCGTTACCTGAAACGTAGTCTTGCTTGTAGGAAGACACAGAGCCTGGAATTTAACTCCATTTCTGAAGTGAAACACACAGCATAGTTCTCATCCATGGATCACACACTGCTTTAGAACGAGAAGCACACTCTTGCTTTCTAGAGTCTCTAATACAAAAGGTAAAGTGACTGTGCTCAGAACAAGAGAACGGTGTTTCCTACACATACGGACCATATCTAGTTCAACTCTGCTTCTGAAACTGAAACAAACCACAGGTCCTCTAACATCCAATGCTTGTCAGTTAAGATGAGAATCGTGTGAGCTTCGTGAACGACATGGTTCGTTTGAGATGTAAAGTAACTGCCCTAACCTGAAACGAAGTCTTTTTTGTAGGAAGACTCAGAGCCTGGGATTTAACTCCATTTCTGAAGTAAAACACACAGCAGAGTTCTCATCCATTGATCACACTCTGCTTTAGAGCAAGAAGCACGCTCTTGCTTTCTAGAGGCTCTAAGACAGCATGAAATGTGAGTGTGCAGAGAACAAAAGAACGATGTTTCCTACACATACGGACCATATGTAGTCCAACTCTGCTTCTGAAACTGATACAAAGCACTGGTCCTCTAACATCCAATGCTTGTCATTTAAGATGAGAAACGTATGAGCATCGTGAATGATGTAGTTCTTTTGAGCTGTAAAGAAACTGCCCTTACCTGAAAAGAATTCTTGCTTTAGGAAGACTCAGAGCCTGGGATTTAAATCCATTTCTGAAGGGCAACACACAGCAGAGTTCTCATCCATTGATCACACTCTGCTTTAGAGCAAGAAGCACGCTCTTGCTTTCTAGAGGCTCTAAGACAGCATGCAATGTGAGTGTGCAGAGAACAAAACATCGATGTTTCCTACACATACGGACCATATGTAGTCCAATTCTGCTTCTGAAACTGATACAAAGCACTGTTCCTCTAACATCCAATGCTTGTCATTTAAGATGAGAAACGTGTGAGCTTCGTTAACGATGTAGTTCCTTTGAGCTGAGAAGTGACTGCCCTTACCTGAAACGAAGTCTTTCTTGTAGGAAGACACAGAGCCTGGGATTTAACTCCATTTCTGAAGTAAAACTCACAGCATAGTTCTCAACCATTGATCACACTCTGCTTTAGAGCAAGAAGCACGTTCTTGCTTTCTAGAGGCTCTAAGACAGCATGAAATGTGAGTATGCAGAGAACAAAAGAACCTTGTTTCCTACACATACAGACCATATGTAGTCCAACTCTACTTCTGAAACTGATACAAAGCACTGGTCCTCTAACATCCAATGCTTGTCATTTAAGATGAGAAACATGTGAGCTTCGTTAACGATGTAGTTCCTTTGAGCTGAGAAGTGACTGCCCTTACCTGAAACGAAGTCTTGCTTGTGGGAAGACACAGAGCCTGGGATTTAACTCCATTTCTGAAGGGAAACAAACAACATAGTTCTCATCCATGGATCACACTCTGCTTTAGAGCAAGAAGCACGCTTTTGATTTCTAGAGTATCTAAGAGAGCAGGTAACATGAGTGTGCCAAGAAAAAAAGAACGGTGTTTCCTACACATATGGACCATATCTAGTCCAACTCTGCTACTGAAACTGATACAAAGCATTGGTCCTCTATCATCCGATGCTTGTCCCTTAAGATGAGAAACATGTGAGCTTCGTAAACGATGTAGTTCGTTTGAGTTGTAAAGTAACAGCCCTTACCTCAAACGAAGTCTTGCTTGTAGGAAGACTCAGAGCCTGGGATTTAACTCTATTTCTGAAGTGAAACACACAGCAGAGTTCTCATCCACTGATCACACTCTGCTTTAGCGCAAGAAGCACGCTCTTGCTTTCTAGAGGCTCTAGGACAGCATGAAACGTGAGTGTGCTGAGAACAAAAGAACGATGTTTCCTACACATACGGACCATATGTAGTCCAACTCTGCTTCTGAAACTGATACAAAGCACTGGTCCTCTAACATCCAATTCTTGTCAGTTAAGATGAGAAACGTGTGAGCTTCGTGAACGATGTAGTTCGTTTGAGCTGAAAAGTGACTGCCGTTACCTGAAACGCAGTCTTGCTTGTAGGAAGACACAGAGCCTGGAATTTAACTCCATTTCTGAAGTGAAACACACAGCATAGTTCTCATCCATGGATCACACACTGCTTTAGAACGAGAAGCACGCTCTTGCTTTCTAGAGTCTCTAATACAAAAGGTAACGTGAATGTGCTCAGAACAATAGAACGGTGTTTCCTACACATACGGACCATATCTAGTTCAACTCTGCTTCTGAAACTGAAACAAACCACAGGTCCTCTAACATCCAATGCTTGTCAGTTAAGATGAGAATCGTGTGAGCTTCGTGAACGACATGGTTCGTTTGAGATGTAAAGTAACTGCCCTAACCTGAAACGAAGTCTTTTTTGTAGGAAGACTCAGAGCCTGGGATTTAACTCCATTTCTGAAGTAAAACACACAGCAGAGTTCTCATCCATTGATCACACTCTGCTTTAGAGCAAGAAGCACGCTCTTGCTTTCTAGAGGCTCTAAGACAGCATGAAATGTGAGTGTGCAGAGAACAAAAGAACGATGTTTCCTACACATACGGACCATATGTAGTCCAACTCTGCTTCTGAAACTGATACAAAGCACTGGTCCTCTAACATCCAATGCTTGTCATTTAAGATGAGAAACGTATGAGCATCGTGAAGGATGTAGTTCTTTTGAGCTGTAAAGAAACTGCCCTTACCTGAAAAGAATTCTTGCTTTAGGAAGACTCAGAGCCTGGGATTTAAATCCATTTCTGAAGGGCAACACACAGCAGAGTTCTCATCCATTGATCACACTCTGCTTTAGAGCAAGAAGCACGCTCTTGCTTTCTAGAGGCTCTAAGACAGCATGCAATGTGAGTGTGCAGAGAACAAAACATCGATGTTTCCTACACATACGGACCATATGTAGTCCAATTCTGCTTCTGAAACTGATACAAAGCACTGTTCCTCTAACATCCAATGCTTGTCATTTAAGATGAGAAACGTGTGAGCTTCGTTAACGATGTAGTTCCTTTGAGCTGAGAAGTGACTGCCCTTACCTGAAACGAAGTCTTTCTTGTAGGAAGACACAGAGCCTGGGATTTAACTCCATTTCTGAAGTAAAACTCACAGCATAGTTCTCAACCATTGATCACACTCTGCTTTAGAGCAAGAAGCACGTTCTTGCTTTCTAGAGGCTCTAAGACAGCATGAAATGTGAGTATGCAGAGAACAAAAGAACCTTGTTTCCTACACATACAGACCATATGTAGTCCAACTCTACTTCTGAAACTGATACAAAGCACTGGTCCTCTAACATCCAATGCTTGTCATTTAAGATGAGAAACATGTGAGCTTCGTTAACGATGTAGTTCCTTTGAGCTGAGAAGTGACTGCCCTTACCTGAAACGAAGTCTTGCTTGTGGGAAGACACAGAGCCTGGGATTTAACTCCATTTCTGAAGGGAAACAAACAACATAGTTCTCATCCATGGATCACACTCTGCTTTAGAGCAAGAAGCACGCTTTTGATTTCTAGAGTATCTAAGAGAGCAGGTAACATGAGTGTGCCAAGAAAAAAAGAACGGTGTTTCCTACACATATGGACCATATCTAGTCCAACTCTGCTACTGAAACTGATACAAAGCATTGGTCCTCTATCATCCGATGCTTGTCCCTTAAGATGAGAAACATGTGAGCTTCGTAAACGATGTAGTTCGTTTGAGTTGTAAAGTAACAGCCCTTACCTCAAACGAAGTCTTGCTTGTAGGAAGACTCAGAGCCTGGGATTTAACTCTATTTCTGAAGTGAAACACACAGCAGAGTTCTCATCCACTGATCACACTCTGCTTTAGCGCAAGAAGCACGCTCTTGCTTTCTAGAGGCTCTAGGACAGCATGAAACGTGAGTGTGCTGAGAACAAAAGAACGATGTTTCCTACACATACGGACCATATGTAGTCCAACTCTGCTTCTGAAACTGATACAAAGCACTGGTCCTCTAACATCCAATTCTTGTCAGTTAAGATGAGAAACGTGTGAGCTTCGTGAACGATGTAGTTCGTTTGAGCTGAAAAGTGACTGCCGTTACCTGAAACGCAGTCTTGCTTGTAGGAAGACACAGAGCCTGGAATTTAACTCCATTTCTGAAGTGAAACACACAGCATAGTTCTCATCCATGGATCACACACTGCTTTAGAACGAGAAGCACGCTCTTGCTTTCTAGAGTCTCTAATACAAAAGGTAACGTGAATGTGCTCAGAACAATAGAACGGTTTTTCCTACACATACGAACCATATCTAGTTCAACTCTGCTTCTGAAACTGAAACAAACCACAGGTCCTCTAACATCCAATGCTTGTCAGTTAAGATGAGAATCGTGTGAGCTTCGTGAACGACATAGTTCGTTTGAGATGTAAAGTAACTGCCCTTACCTGAAAAGAATTCTTGCTTTAGGAAGACTCAGAGGCTGGGGTTTAACTCCATTTCTGAAGGGAAACACACAGCAGAGTTCTCATCCATTGATCACACTCTGCTTTAGAACAAGAATCATGCTCTTGCTTTCTAGGGTCTCTAAGACAGCAGGAAACGTGAGTGTGCTGAGAACAAAAGAACGGTGTTTCCTACACATAAGGACCATATTTAGTCCAACTCTGCTTTCGAAACTGATACAAAGCACTGGTCCTCTAACATCCAATGCTTGTCATTTAAGATGAGAAACGTGTGAGCTTTGTGAACGATGTAGTTCGTTTGAGCTGAAAAGTGACTGCCCTACCTGAAATGAAGTCTTGTTTGTAGGAAGACACAGATCCTGGGATTTAACTCCATTTCTGAAGTGAAACACACAGCATAGTTCTCATCCATGGATCACGCTCTGCTTTAGAGCGAGAAGCACGCTCTTGCTTTCTAGCGTCTCTAATACAGCAGGATATATGAGTGTGCTGAGAACAAAAGAACGGTGTTTCCTACACATACAGACCATGTCTAGTCCAACTCTGCTTCTGAAACTGATACAAAGCACTGGTCCTCTAACATCCAATTCTTGTCAGTTAAGATGAGAAACGTGTGAGCTTCGTGAACGATGTAGTTCGTTTGAGCTGAAAAGTGACTGCCGTTACCTGAAACGTAGTCTTGCTTGTAGGAAGACACAGAGCCTGGAATTTAACTCCATTTCTGAAGTGAAACACACAGCATAGTTCTCATCCATGGATCACACACTGCTTTAGAACGAGAAGCACACTCTTGCTTTCTAGAGTCTCTAATACAAAAGGTAAAGTGACTGTGCTCAGAACAAGAGAACGGTGTTTCCTACACATACGGACCATATCTAGTTCAACTCTGCTTCTGAAACTGAAACAAACCACAGGTCCTCTAACATCCAATGCTTGTCAGTTAAGATGAGAATCGTGTGAGCTTCGTGAACGACATGGTTCGTTTGAGATGTAAAGTAACTGCCCTAACCTGAAACGAAGTCTTTTTTGTAGGAAGACTCAGAGCCTGGGATTTAACTCCATTTCTGAAGTAAAACACACAGCAGAGTTCTCATCCATTGATCACACTCTGCTTTAGAGCAAGAAGCACGCTCTTGCTTTCTAGAGGCTCTAAGACAGCATGAAATGTGAGTGTGCAGAGAACAAAAGAACGATGTTTCCTACACATACGGACCATATGTAGTCCAACTCTGCTTCTGAAACTGATACAAAGCACTGGTCCTCTAACATCCAATGCTTGTCATTTAAGATGAGAAACGTGTGAGCTTCGTTAACGATGTAGTTCCTTTGAGCTGAGAAGTGACTGCCATTACCTGAAACGAAGTCTTGCTTGTAGGAAGACACACAGCCTGGGATTTAACTCCACTTCTGAAGGGAAACAAACAGCATAGTTCTCATCCATGGATCACACTCTGCTTTAGAGCGAGAACTCGCTCTTGCTTTCTAGCTTCTCTAATACAGCAGGAAATCTGAGTGTGCTCAGAACAAGAGAACTGTGTTTCCTACACATACGGACCATATCTAGTTCAACTCTGCTTCTGAAACAGAAACAAACCACAGGTCCTCTAACACCCAATGCTTGTCAGTTAAGATGAGAAACGTGTGAGCTTTGTGAAGGATGTAGTTCGTTTGAGCTGTAAAGAAACTGCCCTTACCTGAAAAGAATTCTTGCTTTAGGAAGACTCAGAGCCTGGGATTTAACTCCATTTCTGAAGGGAAACACACAGCAGAGTTCTCATCCATTGATCACACTCTGCTTTAGAACAAGAATCATGCTCTTGCTTTCTAGAGTCTCTAAGACAGAAGGATACGTGAGTTTGCTGAGAACAAAAGAACGGTGTTTCCTACACATACGGACCATATCTACTTCAACTCTGCTTCTGATACTGAAACAAACCACAGGACCTCTAACACCCAATGCTTGTCAGTTAAGATGAGAAACGTGTGAGCTTTGTGAAGGATGTAGTTCGTTTGAGCTGTAAAGAAACTGCCCTTACCTGAAAAGAATTCTTGCTTTAGGAAGACTCAGAGCCTGGGATTTAAATCCATTTCTGAAGGGCAACACACAGCAGAGTTCTCATCCATTGATCACACTCTGCTTTAGAGCAAGAAGCACGCTCTTGCTTTCTAGAGGCTCTAAGACAGCATGCAATGTGAGTGTGCAGAGAACAAAACATCGATGTTTCCTACACATACGGACCATATGTAGTCCAATTCTGCTTCTGAAACTGATACAAAGCACTGTTCCGCTAACATCCAATGCTTGTCATTTAAGATGAGAAACGTGTGAGCTTCGTTAACGATGTAGTTCCTTTGAGCTGAGAAGTGACTGCCCTTACCTGAAACGAAGTCTTTCTTGTAGGAAGACACAGAGCCTGGGATTTAACTCCATTTCTGAAGTAAAACTCACAGCATAGTTCTCAACCATTGATCACACTCTGCTTTAGAGCAAGAAGCACGTTCTTGCTTTCTAGAGGCTCTAAGACAGCATGAAATGTGAGTATGCAGAGAACAAAAGAACCTTGTTTCCTACACATACAGACCATATGTAGTCCAACTCTACTTCTGAAACTGATACAAAGCACTGGTCCTCTAACATCCAATGCTTGTCATTTAAGATGAGAAACATGTGAGCTTCGTTAACGATGTAGTTCCTTTGAGCTGAGAAGTGACTGCCCTTACCTGAAACGAAGTCTTGCTTGTGGGAAGACACAGAGCCTGGGATTTAACTCCATTTCTGAAGGGAAACAAACAACATAGTTCTCATCCATGGATCACACTCTGCTTTAGAGCAAGAAGCACGCTTTTGATTTCTAGAGTATCTAAGAGAACAGGTAACATGAGTGTGCCAAGAAAAAAAGAACGGTGTTTCCTACACATATGGACCATATCTAGTCCAACTCTGCTACTGAAACTGATACAAAGCATTGGTCCTCTATCATCCGATGCTTGTCCCTTAAGATGAGAAACATGTGAGCTTCGTAAACGATGTAGTTCGTTTGAGTTGTAAAGTAACAGCCCTTACCTCAAACGAAGTCTTGCTTGTAGGAAGACTCAGAGCCTGGGATTTAACTCTATTTCTGAAGTGAAACACACAGCAGAGTTCTCATCCACTGATCACACTCTGCTTTAGCGCAAGAAGCACGCTCTTGCTTTCTAGAGGCTCTAGGACAGCATGAAACGTGAGTGTGCTGAGAACAAAAGAACGATGTTTCCTACACATACGGACCATATGTAGTCCAACTCTGCTTCTGAAACTGATACAAAGCACTGGTCCTCTAACATCCAATTCTTGTCAGTTAAGATGAGAAACGTGTGAGCTTCGTGAACGATGTAGTTCGTTTGAGCTGAAAAGTGACTGCCGTTACCTGAAACGCAGTCTTGCTTGTAGGAAGACACAGAGCCTGGAATTTAACTCCATTTCTGAAGTGAAACACACAGCATAGTTCTCATCCATGGATCACACACTGCTTTAGAACGAGAAGCACGCTCTTGCTTTCTAGAGTCTCTAATACAAAAGGTAACGTGAATGTGCTCAGAACAATAGAACGGTGTTTCCTACACATACGGACCATATCTAGTTCAACTCTGCTTCTGAAACTGAAACAAACCACAGGTCCTCTAACATCCAATGCTTGTCAGTTAAGATGAGAATCGTGTGAGCTTCGTGAACGACATAGTTCGTTTGAGATGTAAAGTAACTGCCCTTACCTGAAAAGAATTCTTGCTTTAGGAAGACTCAGAGGCTGGGGTTTAACTCCATTTCTGAAGGGAAACACACAGCAGAGTTCTTATCCATTGATCACACTCTGCTTTAGAACAAGAATCATGCTCTTGCTTTCTAGGGTCTCTAAGACAGCAGGAATCGTGAGTGTGCTGAGAACAAAAGAACGGTGTTTCCTACACATAAGGACCATATTTAGTCCAACTCTGCTTTCGAAACTGATACAAAGCACTGGTCCTCTAACATCCAATGCTTGTCATTTAAGATGAGAAACGTGTGAGCTTTGTGAACGATGTAGTTCGTTTGAGCTGAAAAGTGACTGCCCTACCTGAAATGAAGTCTTGTTTGTAGGAAGACACAGATCCTGGGATTTAACTCCATTTCTGAAGTGAAACACACAGCATAGTTCTCATCCATGGATCACGCTCTGCTTTAGAGCGAGAAGCACGCTCTTGCTTTCTAGCGTCTCTAATACAGCAGGATATATGAGTGTGCTGAGAACAAAAGAACGGTGTTTCCTACACATACAGACCATGTCTATTCCAACTCTGCTTCTGAAACTGATACAAAGCACTGGTCCTCTAACATCCAATTCTTGTCAGTTAAGATGAGAAACGTGTGAGCTTCGTGAACGATGTAGTTCGTTTGAGCTGAAAAGTGACTGCCGTTACCTGAAACGTAGTCTTGCTTGTAGGAAGACACAGAGCCTGGAATTTAACTCCATTTCTGAAGTGAAACACACAGCATAGTTCTCATCCATGGATCACACACTGCTTTAGAACGAGAAGCACACTCTTGCTTTCTAGAGTCTTTAATACAAAAGGTAAAGTGACTGTGCTCAGAACAAGAGAACGGTGTTTCCTACACATACGGACCATATCTAGTTCAACTCTGCTTCTGAAACTGAAACAAACCACAGGTCCTCTAACATCCAATGCTTGTCAGTTAAGATGAGAATCGTGTGAGCTTCGTGAACGACATGGTTCGTTTGAGATGTAAAGTAACTGCCCTAACCTGAAACGAAGTCTTTTTTGTAGGAAGACTCAGAGCCTGGGATTTAACTCCATTTCTGAAGTAAAACACACAGCAGAGTTCTCATCCATTGATCACACTCTGCTTTAGAGCAAGAAGCACGCTCTTGCTTTCTAGAGGCTCTAAGACAGCATGAAATGTGAGTGTGCAGAGAACAAAAGAACGATGTTTCCTACACATACGGACCATATGTAGTCCAACTCTGCTTCTGAAACTGATACAAAGCACTGGTCCTCTAACATCCAATGCTTGTCATTTAAGATGAGAAACGTGTGAGCTTCGTTAACGATGTAGTTCCTTTGAGCTGAGAAGTGACTGCCATTACCTGAAACGAAGTCTTGCTTGTAGGAAGACACACAGCCTGGGATTTAACTCCACTTCTGAAGGGAAACAAACAGCATAGTTCTCATCCATGGATCACACTCTGCTTTAGAGCGAGAACTCGCTCTTGCTTTCTAGCTTCTCTAATACAGCAGGAAATCTGAGTGTGCTCAGAACAAGAGAACTGTGTTTCCTACACATACGGACCATATCTAGTTCAACTCTGCTTCTGAAACAGAAACAAACCACAGGTCCTCTAACACCCAATGCTTGTCAGTTAAGATGAGAAACGTGTGAGCTTTGTGAAGGATGTAGTTCGTTTGAGCTGTAAAGAAACTGCCCTTACCTGAAAAGAATTCTTGCTTTAGGAAGACTCAGAGCCTGGGATTTAACTCCATTTCTGAAGGGAAACACACAGCAGAGTTCTCATCCATTGATCACACTCTGCTTTAGAACAAGAATCATGCTCTTGCTTTCTAGAGTCTCTAAGACAGAAGGATACGTGAGTTTGCTGAGAACAAAAGAACGGTGTTTCCTACACATACGGACCATATCTACTTCAACTCTGCTTCTGATACTGAAACAAACCACAGGACCTCTAACACCCAATGCTTGTCAGTTAAGATGAGAAACGTGTGAGCTTTGTGAAGGATGAAGTTCGTTTGAGCTGTAAAGAAACTGCCCTTATCTGAAAAGAATTCTTGCTTTAGGAAGACTCAGAGCCTGGGATTTAACTCCATTTCTGAAGGGAAACACACAGCAGAGTTCTCATCCATTGATCACACTCTGCTTTAGAGTGAGAAGCATGCTCTTGCTTTCTAAAATCTCTAAGACAGCAGGAAATGTGAGTGTGCTGAGAACAAAAGAACGGTGATCCTACACATATGGACCATATCTAGTCCAACTCTGCTTCTGAAACTGATACAAAGCACTGGTCCTCTAACATCCAATGCTTGTCAGTTTAGATGAGAATCGTGTGAGCTTCGTGAATGACGTATTTCGTTTGAGATGTAAAGTAACTGCCCTTTCCGGAAACGAAGTCTTCCTTTTGGGAAGACTCAGAGCTTGGGATTTAACTCCATTTTTGAAGTGAAACACACAGCAGATTTCTCATCCATTGATCACACTCTGCTTTAGAGCAAGAAGCACGCTCTTGCTTTCTAGAGGCTCTAAGACAGCATGAAACATGAGTGTGCTGAGAACAAGAGAACGATATTTCCTGCACATACGGACCATGTCTTGTCAAATTCTGCTTCTGAAACTGACACAAAGCACTGGTCCTCTAACATCCAATGCTTGTCAGTTAAGATGAGAAACGTATGAGCATCGTGAAGGATGTAGTTCGTTTGAGCTGTAAAGAAACTGCCCTTACCTGAAAAGAATTCTTGCTTTAGGAAGACTCAGAGCCTGGGATTTAAATCCATTTCTGAAGGGCAACACACAGCAGAGTTCTCATCCATTGATCACACTCTGCTTTAGAGCAAGAAGCACGCTCTTGCTTTCTAGAGGCTCTAAGACAGCATGCAATGTGAGTGTGCAGAGAACAAAACATCGATGTTTCCTACACATACGGACCATATGTAGTCCAATTCTGCTCTGAAACTGATACAAAGCACTGTTCCTCTAACATCCAATGCTTGTCATTTAAGATGAGAAACGTGTGAGCTTCGTTAACGATGTAGTTCCTTTGAGCTGAGAAGTGACTGCCCTTACCTGAAACGAAGTCTTTCTTGTAGGAAGACACAGAGCCTGGGATTTAACTCCATTTCTGAAGTAAAACTCACAGCATAGTTCTCAACCATTGATCACACTCTGCTTTAGAGCAAGAAGCATGCTCTTGCTTTCTAGAGGCTCTAAGACAGCATGAAATGTGAGTATGCAGAGAACAAAAGAACCTTGTTTCCTACACATACAGACCATATGTAGTCCAACTCTACTTCTGAAACTGATACAAAGCACTGGTCCTCTAACATCCAATGCTTGTCATTTAAGATGAGAAACATGTGAGCTTCGTTAACGATGTAGTTCCTTTGAGCTGAGAAGTGACTGCCCTTACCTGAAACGAAGTCTTGCTTGTGGGAAGACACAGAGCCTGGGATTTAACTCCATTTCTGAAGGGAAACAAACAACATAGTTCTCATCCATGGATCACACTCTGCTTTAGAGCAAGAAGCACGCTTTTGATTTCTAGAGTATCTAAGAGAGCAGGTAACATGAGTGTGCCAAGAAAAAAAGAACGGTGTTTCCTACACATATGGACCATATCTAGTCCAACTCTGCTACTGAAACTGATACAAAGCATTGGTCCTCTATCATCCGATGCTTGTCCCTTAAGATGAGAAACATGTGAGCTTCGTAAACGATGTAGTTCGTTTGAGTTGTAAAGTAACAGCCCTTACCTCAAACGAAGTCTTGCTTGTAGGAAGACTCAGAGCCTGGGATTTAACTCTATTTCTGAAGTGAAACACACAGCAGAGTTCTCATCCACTGATCACACTCTGCTTTAGCGCAAGAAGCACGCTCTTGCTTTCTAGAGGCTCTAGGACAGCATGAAACGTGAGTGTGCTGAGAACAAAAGAACGATGTTTCCTACACATACGGACCATATGTAGTCCAACTCTGCTTCTGAAACTGATACAAAGCACTGGTCCTCTAACATCCAATTCTTGTCAGTTAAGATGAGAAACGTGTGAGCTTCGTGAACGATGTAGTTCGTTTGAGCTGAAAAGTGACTGCCGTTACCTGAAACGCAGTCTTGCTTGTAGGAAGACACAGAGCCTGGAATTTAACTCCATTTCTGAAGTGAAACACACAGCATAGTTCTCATCCATGGATCACACACTGCTTTAGAACGAGAAGCACGCTCTTGCTTTCTAGAGTCTCTAATACAAAAGGTAACGTGAATGTGCTCAGAACAATAGAACGGTTTTTCCTACACATACGAACCATATCTAGTTCAACTCTGCTTCTGAAACTGAAACAAACCACAGGTCCTCTAACATCCAATGCTTGTCAGTTAAGATGAGAATCGTGTGAGCTTCGTGAACGACATAGTTCGTTTGAGATGTAAAGTAACTGCCCTTACCTGAAAAGAATTCTTGCTTTAGGAAGACTCAGAGGCTGGGGTTTAACTCCATTTCTGAAGGGAAACACACAGCAGAGTTCTCATCCATTGATCACACTCTGCTTTAGAACAAGAATCATGCTCTTGCTTTCTAGGGTCTCTAAGACAGCAGGAAACGTGAGTGTGCTGAGAACAAAAGAACGGTGTTTCCTACACATAAGGACCATATTTAGTCCAACTCTGCTTTCGAAACTGATACAAAGCACTGGTCCTCTAACATCCAATGCTTGTCATTTAAGATGAGAAACGTGTGAGCTTTGTGAACGATGTAGTTCGTTTGAGCTGAAAAGTGACTGCCCTACCTGAAATGAAGTCTTGTTTGTAGGAAGACACAGATCCTGGGATTTAACTCCATTTCTGAAGTGAAACACACAGCATAGTTCTCATCCATGGATCACGCTCTGCTTTAGAGCGAGAAGCACGCTCTTGCTTTCTAGCGTCTCTAATACAGCAGGATATATGAGTGTGCTGAGAACAAAAGAACGGTGTTTCCTACACATACAGACCATGTCTAGTCCAACTCTGCTTCTGAAACTGATACAAAGCACTGGTCCTCTAACATCCAATTCTTGTCAGTTAAGATGAGAAACGTGTGAGCTTCGTGAACGATGTAGTTCGTTTGAGCTGAAAAGTGACTGCCGTTACCTGAAACGTAGTCTTGCTTGTAGGAAGACACAGAGCCTGGAATTTAACTCCATTTCTGAAGTGAAACACACAGCATAGTTCTCATCCATGGATCACACACTGCTTTAGAACGAGAAGCACACTCTTGCTTTCTAGAGTCTCTAATACAAAAGGTAAAGTGACTGTGCTCAGAACAAGAGAACGGTGTTTCCTACACATACGGACCATATCTAGTTCAACTCTGCTTCTGAAACTGAAACAAACCACAGGTCCTCTAACATCCAATGCTTGTCAGTTAAGATGAGAATCGTGTGAGCTTCGTGAACGACATGGTTCGTTTGAGATGTAAAGTAACTGCCCTAACCTGAAACGAAGTCTTTTTTGTAGGAAGACTCAGAGCCTGGGATTTAACTCCATTTCTGAAGTAAAACACACAGCAGAGTTCTCATCCATTGATCACACTCTGCTTTAGAGCAAGAAGCACGCTCTTGCTTTCTAGAGGCTCTAAGACAGCATGAAATGTGAGTGTGCAGAGAACAAAAGAACGATGTTTCCTACACATACGGACCATATGTAGTCCAACTCTGCTTCTGAAACTGATACAAAGCACTGGTCCTCTAACATCCAATGCTTGTCATTTAAGATGAGAAACGTGTGAGCTTCGTTAACGATGTAGTTCCTTTGAGCTGAGAAGTGACTGCCATTACCTGAAACGAAGTCTTGCTTGTAGGAAGACACACAGCCTGGGATTTAACTCCACTTCTGAAGGGAAACAAACAGCATAGTTCTCATCCATGGATCACACTCTGCTTTAGAGCGAGAACTCGCTCTTGCTTTCTAGCTTCTCTAATACAGCAGGAAATCTGAGTGTGCTCAGAACAAGAGAACTGTGTTTCCTACACATACGGACCATATCTAGTTCAACTCTGCTTCTGAAACAGAAACAAACCACAGGTCCTCTAACACCCAATGCTTGTCAGTTAAGATGAGAAACGTGTGAGCTTTGTGAAGGATGTAGTTCGTTTGAGCTGTAAAGAAACTGCCCTTACCTGAAAAGAATTCTTGCTTTAGGAAGACTCAGAGCCTGGGATTTAACTCCATTTCTGAAGGGAAACACACAGCAGAGTTCTCATCCATTGATCACACTCTGCTTTAGAACAAGAATCATGCTCTTGCTTTCTAGAGTCTCTAAGACAGAAGGATACGTGAGTTTGCTGAGAACAAAAGAACGGTGTTTCCTACACATACGGACCATATCTACTTCAACTCTGCTTCTGATACTGAAACAAACCACAGGACCTCTAACACCCAATGCTTGTCAGTTAAGATGAGAAACGTGTGAGCTTTGTGAAGGATGTAGTTCGTTTGAGCTGTAAAGAAACTGCCCTTACCTGAAAAGAATTCTTGCTTTAGGAAGACTCAGAGCCTGGGATTTAAATCCATTTCTGAAGGGCAACACACAGCAGAGTTCTCATCCATTGATCACACTCTGCTTTAGAGCAAGAAGCACGCTCTTGCTTTCTAGAGGCTCTAAGACAGCATGCAATGTGAGTGTGCAGAGAACAAAACATCGATGTTTCCTACACATACGGACCATATGTAGTCCAATTCTGCTTCTGAAACTGATACAAAGCACTGTTCCGCTAACATCCAATGCTTGTCATTTAAGATGAGAAACGTGTGAGCTTCGTTAACGATGTAGTTCCTTTGAGCTGAGAAGTGACTGCCCTTACCTGAAACGAAGTCTTTCTTGTAGGAAGACACAGAGCCTGGGATTTAACTCCATTTCTGAAGTAAAACTCACAGCATAGTTCTCAACCATTGATCACACTCTGCTTTAGAGCAAGAAGCACGTTCTTGCTTTCTAGAGGCTCTAAGACAGCATGAAATGTGAGTATGCAGAGAACAAAAGAACCTTGTTTCCTACACATACAGACCATATGTAGTCCAACTCTACTTCTGAAACTGATACAAAGCACTGGTCCTCTAACATCCAATGCTTGTCATTTAAGATGAGAAACATGTGAGCTTCGTTAACGATGTAGTTCCTTTGAGCTGAGAAGTGACTGCCCTTACCTGAAACGAAGTCTTGCTTGTGGGAAGACACAGAGCCTGGGATTTAACTCCATTTCTGAAGGGAAACAAACAACATAGTTCTCATCCATGGATCACACTCTGCTTTAGAGCAAGAAGCACGCTTTTGATTTCTAGAGTATCTAAGAGAACAGGTAACATGAGTGTGCCAAGAAAAAAAGAACGGTGTTTCCTACACATATGGACCATATCTAGTCCAACTCTGCTACTGAAACTGATACAAAGCATTGGTCCTCTATCATCCGATGCTTGTCCCTTAAGATGAGAAACATGTGAGCTTCGTAAACGATGTAGTTCGTTTGAGTTGTAAAGTAACAGCCCTTACCTCAAACGAAGTCTTGCTTGTAGGAAGACTCAGAGCCTGGGATTTAACTCTATTTCTGAAGTGAAACACACAGCAGAGTTCTCATCCACTGATCACACTCTGCTTTAGCGCAAGAAGCACGCTCTTGCTTTCTAGAGGCTCTAGGACAGCATGAAACGTGAGTGTGCTGAGAACAAAAGAACGATGTTTCCTACACATACGGACCATATGTAGTCCAACTCTGCTTCTGAAACTGATACAAAGCACTGGTCCTCTAACATCCAATTCTTGTCAGTTAAGATGAGAAACGTGTGAGCTTCGTGAACGATGTAGTTCGTTTGAGCTGAAAAGTGACTGCCGTTACCTGAAACGCAGTCTTGCTTGTAGGAAGACACAGAGCCTGGAATTTAACTCCATTTCTGAAGTGAAACACACAGCATAGTTCTCATCCATGGATCACACACTGCTTTAGAACGAGAAGCACGCTCTTGCTTTCTAGAGTCTCTAATACAAAAGGTAACGTGAATGTGCTCAGAACAATAGAACGGTGTTTCCTACACATACGGACCATATCTAGTTCAACTCTGCTTCTGAAACTGAAACAAACCACAGGTCCTCTAACATCCAATGCTTGTCAGTTAAGATGAGAATCGTGTGAGCTTCGTGAACGACATAGTTCGTTTGAGATGTAAAGTAACTGCCCTTACCTGAAAAGAATTCTTGCTTTAGGAAGACTCAGAGGCTGGGGTTTAACTCCATTTCTGAAGGGAAACACACAGCAGAGTTCTTATCCATTGATCACACTCTGCTTTAGAACAAGAATCATGCTCTTGCTTTCTAGGGTCTCTAAGACAGCAGGAATCGTGAGTGTGCTGAGAACAAAAGAACGGTGTTTCCTACACATAAGGACCATATTTAGTCCAACTCTGCTTTCGAAACTGATACAAAGCACTGGTCCTCTAACATCCAATGCTTGTCATTTAAGATGAGAAACGTGTGAGCTTTGTGAACGATGTAGTTCGTTTGAGCTGAAAAGTGACTGCCCTACCTGAAATGAAGTCTTGTTTGTAGGAAGACACAGATCCTGGGATTTAACTCCATTTCTGAAGTGAAACACACAGCATAGTTCTCATCCATGGATCACGCTCTGCTTTAGAGCGAGAAGCACGCTCTTGCTTTCTAGCGTCTCTAATACAGCAGGATATATGAGTGTGCTGAGAACAAAAGAACGGTGTTTCCTACACATACAGACCATGTCTATTCCAACTCTGCTTCTGAAACTGATACAAAGCACTGGTCCTCTAACATCCAATTCTTGTCAGTTAAGATGAGAAACGTGTGAGCTTCGTGAACGATGTAGTTCGTTTGAGCTGAAAAGTGACTGCCGTTACCTGAAACGTAGTCTTGCTTGTAGGAAGACACAGAGCCTGGAATTTAACTCCATTTCTGAAGTGAAACACACAGCATAGTTCTCATCCATGGATCACACACTGCTTTAGAACGAGAAGCACACTCTTGCTTTCTAGAGTCTTTAATACAAAAGGTAAAGTGACTGTGCTCAGAACAAGAGAACGGTGTTTCCTACACATACGGACCATATCTAGTTCAACTCTGCTTCTGAAACTGAAACAAACCACAGGTCCTCTAACATCCAATGCTTGTCAGTTAAGATGAGAATCGTGTGAGCTTCGTGAACGACATGGTTCGTTTGAGATGTAAAGTAACTGCCCTAACCTGAAACGAAGTCTTTTTTGTAGGAAGACTCAGAGCCTGGGATTTAACTCCATTTCTGAAGTAAAACACACAGCAGAGTTCTCATCCATTGATCACACTCTGCTTTAGAGCAAGAAGCACGCTCTTGCTTTCTAGAGGCTCTAAGACAGCATGAAATGTGAGTGTGCAGAGAACAAAAGAACGATGTTTCCTACACATACGGACCATATGTAGTCCAACTCTGCTTCTGAAACTGATACAAAGCACTGGTCCTCTAACATCCAATGCTTGTCATTTAAGATGAGAAACGTGTGAGCTTCGTTAACGATGTAGTTCCTTTGAGCTGAGAAGTGACTGCCATTACCTGAAACGAAGTCTTGCTTGTAGGAAGACACACAGCCTGGGATTTAACTCCACTTCTGAAGGGAAACAAACAGCATAGTTCTCATCCATGGATCACACTCTGCTTTAGAGCGAGAACTCGCTCTTGCTTTCTAGCTTCTCTAATACAGCAGGAAATCTGAGTGTGCTCAGAACAAGAGAACTGTGTTTCCTACACATACGGACCATATCTAGTTCAACTCTGCTTCTGAAACAGAAACAAACCACAGGTCCTCTAACACCCAATGCTTGTCAGTTAAGATGAGAAACGTGTGAGCTTTGTGAAGGATGTAGTTCGTTTGAGCTGTAAAGAAACTGCCCTTACCTGAAAAGAATTCTTGCTTTAGGAAGACTCAGAGCCTGGGATTTAACTCCATTTCTGAAGGGAAACACACAGCAGAGTTCTCATCCATTGATCACACTCTGCTTTAGAACAAGAATCATGCTCTTGCTTTCTAGAGTCTCTAAGACAGAAGGATACGTGAGTTTGCTGAGAACAAAAGAACGGTGTTTCCTACACATACGGACCATATCTACTTCAACTCTGCTTCTGATACTGAAACAAACCACAGGACCTCTAACACCCAATGCTTGTCAGTTAAGATGAGAAACGTGTGAGCTTTGTGAAGGATGAAGTTCGTTTGAGCTGTAAAGAAACTGCCCTTATCTGAAAAGAATTCTTGCTTTAGGAAGACTCAGAGCCTGGGATTTAACTCCATTTCTGAAGGGAAACACACAGCAGAGTTCTCATCCATTGATCACACTCTGCTTTAGAGTGAGAAGCATGCTCTTGCTTTCTAAAATCTCTAAGACAGCAGGAAATGTGAGTGTGCTGAGAACAAAAGAACGGTGATCCTACACATATGGACCATATCTAGTCCAACTCTGCTTCTGAAACTGATACAAAGCACTGGTCCTCTAACATCCAATGCTTGTCAGTTTAGATGAGAATCGTGTGAGCTTCGTGAATGACGTATTTCGTTTGAGATGTAAAGTAACTGCCCTTTCCGGAAACGAAGTCTTCCTTTTGGGAAGACTCAGAGCTTGGGATTTAACTCCATTTTTGAAGTGAAACACACAGCAGATTTCTCATCCATTGATCACACTCTGCTTTAGAGCAAGAAGCACGCTCTTGCTTTCTAGAGGCTCTAAGACAGCATGAAACATGAGTGTGCTGAGAACAAGAGAACGATATTTCCTGCACATACGGACCATGTCTTGTCAAATTCTGCTTCTGAAACTGACACAAAGCACTGGTCCTCTAACATCCAATGCTTGTCAGTTAAGATGAGAAACGTATGAGCATCGTGAAGGATGTAGTTCGTTTGAGCTGTAAAGAAACTGCCCTTACCTGAAAAGAATTCTTGCTTTAGGAAGACTCAGAGCCTGGGATTTAAATCCATTTCTGAAGGGCAACACACAGCAGAGTTCTCATCCATTGATCACACTCTGCTTTAGAGCAAGAAGCACGCTCTTGCTTTCTAGAGGCTCTAAGACAGCATGCAATGTGAGTGTGCAGAGAACAAAACATCGATGTTTCCTACACATACGGACCATATGTAGTCCAATTCTGCTCTGAAACTGATACAAAGCACTGTTCCTCTAACATCCAATGCTTGTCATTTAAGATGAGAAACGTGTGAGCTTCGTTAACGATGTAGTTCCTTTGAGCTGAGAAGTGACTGCCCTTACCTGAAACGAAGTCTTTCTTGTAGGAAGACACAGAGCCTGGGATTTAACTCCATTTCTGAAGTAAAACTCACAGCATAGTTCTCAACCATTGATCACACTCTGCTTTAGAGCAAGAAGCATGCTCTTGCTTTCTAGAGGCTCTAAGACAGCATGAAATGTGAGTATGCAGAGAACAAAAGAACCTTGTTTCCTACACATACAGACCATATGTAGTCCAACTCTACTTCTGAAACTGATACAAAGCACTGGTCCTCTAACATCCAATGCTTGTCATTTAAGATGAGAAACATGTGAGCTTCGTTAACGATGTAGTTCCTTTGAGCTGAGAAGTGACTGCCCTTACCTGAAACGAAGTCTTGCTTGTGGGAAGACACAGAGCCTGGGATTTAACTCCATTTCTGAAGGGAAACAAACAGCATAGTTCTCATCCATGGATCACACTCTGCTTTAGAGCGAGAACACGCTCTTGCTTTCTAGCTTCTCTAATACAGCAGGAAATCTGAGTGTGCTCAGAACAAGAGAACTGTGTTTCCTACACATACGGACCATATCTAGTTCAACTCTGCTTCTGAAACAGAAACAAACCACAGGTCCTCTAACACACAATGCTTGTCAGTTAAGATGAGAAACGTATGAGCATCGTGAAGGATGTAGTTCGTTTGAGCTGTAAAGAAACTGCCCTTACCTGAAAAGAATTCTTGCTTTAGGAAGACTCAGAGCCTGGGATTTAACTCCATTTCTGAAGTGAAACACACAGCAGAGTTCTCATCCACTGATCACACTCTGCTTTAGCGCAAGAAGCACGCTCTTGCTTTCTAGAGGCTCTAGCACAGCATGAAACGTGAGTGTGCTGAGAAAAAAAGATCGATGTTTCCTACACATACGGACCATATGTAGTCCAACTCTGCTTTTGAAACTGATACAAAGCACTGGTCCTCTAACATCCAATGCTCGTCAGTTAAGATGAGAAACGTATGAGCTTCGGGAAAGATGTAGTTCGCTTGAGCTGAAAAGTAACTGCCCTTACCTGAAAAGAAGTCTTGTTTTTAGGAAGACTCAGAGCCTGGGATTTAACTCCATTTCTGAAGGGCAACACACAGCAGAGTTCTCATCCACTGATCACACTCTGCTTTAGCGCAAGAAGCACGCTCTTGCTTTCTAGAGGCTCTAGGACAGCATGAAACGTGAGTGTGCTGAGAAAAAAGAACGATGTTTCCTACACATACAGACCATATGTAGTCCAACTCTGCTTCTCAAACTGATACAAAGCACTGGTCCTCTAACATCCAATTCTTGTCAGTTAAGATGAGAAACGTGTGAGCTTCGTGAACGATGTAGTTCCTTTGAGCTGAAAAGTGACTGCCGTTACCTGAAACGTAGTCTTGCTTGTAGGAAGACACAGAGCCTGGAATTTAACTCCATTTCTGAAGTGAAACACACAGCATAGTTCTCATCCATGGATCACACACTGCTTTAGAATGAGAAGCACGCTCTTGCTTTCTAGAGGCTCTAATACAAAAGGAAACGTGACTGTGCTGAGAACAAAAGAACGGTGTTTCCTACACATACGAACCATATCTAGTTCAACTCTGCTTCTGAAACTGAAACAAACCACAGGTCCTCTAACATCCAATGCTTGTCAGTTAAGATGAGAATCATGTGAGCTTCGTGAACGACATAGTTCGTTTGAGATGTAAAGTAACTGCCCTAACCTGAAACGAAGTCTTCTTTGTAGGAAGACTCAGAGCCTGGGATTTAACTCCATTTCTGAAGTAAAACACACAGCAGAGTTCTCATCCATTGATCACACTCTGCTTTAGAGCAAGAAGCACGCTCTTGCTGTCTAGAGGCTCTAAGACAGCATGAAATGTGAGTGTGCAGAGAACAAAAGAACGATGTTTCCTACACATACAGACCATATGTAGTCCAACTCTGCTTCTGAAACTGATACAAAGCACTGGTCTTCTAACATCCAATGCTTGTCATTTAAGATGAGAAACGTGAGAGCTTCGTTAACGATGTAGTTCCTTTGAGCTGAGAAGTTACTGCCCTTACCTGAAACGAAGTCTTGCTTGTAGGAAGACACAGAGCCTGGGATTTAACTCCATTTCTGAAGTAAAACAGACAGCATAGTTCTCAAACATTGATCACACTCTGCTTTAGAGCAAGAAGCACGCTCTTGCTGTCTAGAGGCTCTAAGACAGCATGAAATGTGAGTGTGCAGAGAACAAAAGAACGATGTTTCCTACACATACAGACCATATGTAGTCCAACTCTGCTTCTGAAACTGATACAAAGCACTGGTCCTCTAACATCCAATGCTTGTCATTTAAGATGAAAAACGTGAGAGCTTCGTTAACGATGTAGATCCTTTGAGCTGAGAAGTGACTGCCATTACCTGAAATGAAGTCTTGCTTGTAGGAAGACACACAGCCTGGGATTAACTCCATTTCTGAAGGGAAACAAACAGCATAGTTCTCATTCATGGATCACACTCTGCTTTAGAACAGGAAGCACGCACTTGCTTTCTAGCTTCTCTAATACAGCAGGAAATCTGAGTGTGCTCAGAACAAGAGAACTGTGTTTCCTACACATACGGACCATATCTAGTTCAACTCTGCTTCTGAATCAGAAACAAACCACAGGTCCTCTAACACCCAATGCTTGTCAGTTAAGATGAGAAACGTGTGAGCTTCGTGAAGGATGTAGTTCATTTGAGCTGTAAAGAAACTGCCCTTACCTGAAAAGAATTCTTGCTTTAGGAAGACTCAGAGCCTGGGATTTAACTCCATTTCTGAAGTGAAACACACAGCAGAGTTCTCATCCACTGATCACACTCTGCTTTAGCGCAAGAAGCACGCTCTTGCTTTCTAGAGGCTCTAGCACAGCATGAAACGTGAGTGTGCTGAGAAAAAAAGATCGATGTTTCCTACACATACGGACCATATGTAGTCCAACTCTGCTTTTGAAACTGATACAAAGCACTGGTCCTCTAACATCCAATGCTCGTCAGTTAAGATGAGAAACGTATGAGCTTCGGGAAAGATGTAGTTCGCTTGAGCTGAAAAGTAACTGCCCTTACCTGAAAAGAAGTCTTGTTTTTAGGAAGACTCAGAGCCTGGGATTTAACTCCATTTCTGAAGGGCAACACACAGCAGAGTTCTCATCCACTGATCACACTCTGCTTTAGCGCAAGAAGCACGCTCTTGCTTTCTAGAGGCTCTAGGACAGCATGAAACGTGAGTGTGCTGAGAAAAAAGAACGATGTTTCCTACACATACAGACCATATGTAGTCCAACTCTGCTTCTCAAACTGATACAAAGCACTGGTCCTCTAACATCCAATTCTTGTCAGTTAAGATGAGAAACGTGTGAGCTTCGTGAACGATGTAGTTCCTTTGAGCTGAAAAGTGACTGCCGTTACCTGAAACGTAGTCTTGCTTGTAGGAAGACACAGAGCCTGGAATTTAACTCCATTTCTGAAGTGAAACACACAGCATAGTTCTCATCCATGGATCACACACTGCTTTAGAATGAGAAGCACGCTCTTGCTTTCTAGAGGCTCTAATACAAAAGGAAACGTGACTGTGCTGAGAACAAAAGAACGGTGTTTCCTACACATACGAACCATATCTAGTTCAACTCTGCTTCTGAAACTGAAACAAACCACAGGTCCTCTAACATCCAATGCTTGTCAGTTAAGATGAGAATCATGTGAGCTTCGTGAACGACATAGTTCGTTTGAGATGTAAAGTAACTGCCCTAACCTGAAACGAAGTCTTCTTTGTAGGAAGACTCAGAGCCTGGGATTTAACTCCATTTCTGAAGTAAAACACACAGCAGAGTTCTCATCCATTGATCACACTCTGCTTTAGAGCAAGAAGCACGCTCTTGCTGTCTAGAGGCTCTAAGACAGCATGAAATGTGAGTGTGCAGAGAACAAAAGAACGATGTTTCCTACACATACAGACCATATGTAGTCCAACTCTGCTTCTGAAACTGATACAAAGCACTGGTCTTCTAACATCCAATGCTTGTCATTTAAGATGAGAAACGTGAGAGCTTCGTTAACGATGTAGTTCCTTTGAGCTGAGAAGTTACTGCCCTTACCTGAAACGAAGTCTTGCTTGTAGGAAGACACAGAGCCTGGGATTTAACTCCATTTCTGAAGTAAAACAGACAGCATAGTTCTCAAACATTGATCACACTCTGCTTTAGAGCAAGAAGCACGCTCTTGCTGTCTAGAGGCTCTAAGACAGCATGAAATGTGAGTGTGCAGAGAACAAAAGAACGATGTTTCCTACACATACAGACCATATGTAGTCCAACTCTGCTTCTGAAACTGATACAAAGCACTGGTCCTCTAACATCCAATGCTTGTCATTTAAGATGAAAAACGTGAGAGCTTCGTTAACGATGTAGATCCTTTGAGCTGAGAAGTGACTGCCATTACCTGAAATGAAGTCTTGCTTGTAGGAAGACACACAGCCTGGGATTAACTCCATTTCTGAAGGGAAACAAACAGCATAGTTCTCATTCATGGATCACACTCTGCTTTAGAACAGGAAGCACGCACTTGCTTTCTAGCTTCTCTAATACAGCAAGAAATCTGAGTGTGCTCAGAACAAGAGAACTGTGTTTCCTACACATACGGACCATATCTAGTTCAACTCTGCTTCTGAATCAGAAACAAACCACAGGTCCTCTAACACCCAATGCTTGTCAGTTAAGATGAGAAACGTGTGAGCTTCGTGAAGGATGTAGTTCATTTGAGCTGTAAAGAAACTGCCCTTACCTGAAAAGAATTCTTGCTTTAGGAAGACTCAGAGCCTGGGATTTAACTCCATTTCTGAAGTGAAACACACAGCAGAGTTCTCATCCACTGATCACACTCTGCTTTAGCGCAAGAAGCACGCTCTTGCTTTCTAGAGGCTCTAGCACAGCATGAAACGTGAGTGTGCTGAGAAAAAAAGATCGATGTTTCCTACACATACGGACCATATGTAGTCCAACTCTGCTTTTGAAACTGATACAAAGCACTGGTCCTCTAACATCCAATGCTCGTCAGTTAAGATGAGAAACGTATGAGCTTCGGGAAAGATGTAGTTCGCTTGAGCTGAAAAGTAACTGCCCTTACCTGAAAAGAAGTCTTGTTTTTAGGAAGACTCAGAGCCTGGGATTTAACTCCATTTCTGAAGGGCAACACACAGCAGAGTTCTCATCCACTGATCACACTCTGCTTTAGCGCAAGAAGCACGCTCTTGCTTTCTAGAGGCTCTAGGACAGCATGAAACGTGAGTGTGCTGAGAAAAAAGAACGATGTTTCCTACACATACAGACCATATGTAGTCCAACTCTGCTTCTCAAACTGATACAAAGCACTGGTCCTCTAACATCCAATTCTTGTCAGTTAAGATGAGAAACGTGTGAGCTTCGTGAACGATGTAGTTCCTTTGAGCTGAAAAGTGACTGCCGTTACCTGAAACGTAGTCTTGCTTGTAGGAAGACACAGAGCCTGGAATTTAACTCCATTTCTGAAGTGAAACACACAGCATAGTTCTCATCCATGGATCACACACTGCTTTAGAATGAGAAGCACGCTCTTGCTTTCTAGAGGCTCTAATACAAAAGGAAACGTGACTGTGCTGAGAACAAAAGAACGGTGTTTCCTACACATACGAACCATATCTAGTTCAACTCTGCTTCTGAAACTGAAACAAACCACAGGTCCTCTAACATCCAATGCTTGTCAGTTAAGATGAGAATCATGTGAGCTTCGTGAACGACATAGTTCGTTTGAGATGTAAAGTAACTGCCCTAACCTGAAACGAAGTCTTCTTTGTAGGAAGACTCAGAGCCTGGGATTTAACTCCATTTCTGAAGTAAAACACACAGCAGAGTTCTCATCCATTGATCACACTCTGCTTTAGAGCAAGAAGCACGCTCTTGCTGTCTAGAGGCTCTAAGACAGCATGAAATGTGAGTGTGCAGAGAACAAAAGAACGATGTTTCCTACACATACAGACCATATGTAGTCCAACTCTGCTTCTGAAACTGATACAAAGCACTGGTCTTCTAACATCCAATGCTTGTCATTTAAGATGAGAAACGTGAGAGCTTCGTTAACGATGTAGTTCCTTTGAGCTGAGAAGTTACTGCCCTTACCTGAAACGAAGTCTTGCTTGTAGGAAGACACAGAGCCTGGGATTTAACTCCATTTCTGAAGTAAAACAGACAGCATAGTTCTCAAACATTGATCACACTCTGCTTTAGAGCAAGAAGCACGCTCTTGCTGTCTAGAGGCTCTAAGACAGCATGAAATGTGAGTGTGCAGAGAACAAAAGAACGATGTTTCCTACACATACAGACCATATGTAGTCCAACTCTGCTTCTGAAAATGATACAAAGCACTGGTCCTCTAACATCCAATGCTTGTCATTTAAGATGAAAAACGTGAGAGCTTCGTTAACGATGTAGATCCTTTGAGCTGAGAAGTGACTGCCATTACCTGAAATGAAGTCTTGCTTGTAGGAAGACACACAGCATGGGATTAACTCCATTTCTGAAGGGAAACAAACAGCATAGTTCTCATTCATGGATCACACTCTGCTTTAGAACAGGAAGCACGCACTTGCTTTCTAGCTTCTCTAATACAGCAGGAAATCTGAGTGTGCTCAGAACAAGAGAACTGTGTTTCCTACACATACGGACCATATCTAGTTCAACTCTGCTTCTGAATCAGAAACAAACCACAGGTCCTCTAACACCCAATGCTTGTCAGTTAAGATGAGAAACGTGTGAGCTTCGTGAAGGATGTAGTTCATTTGAGCTGTAAAGAAACTGCCCTTACCTGAAAAGAATTCTTGCTTTAGGAAGACTCAGAGCCTGGGATTTAACTCCATTTCTGAAGGGAAACACACAGCAGAGTTCTCATCCATTGATCACACTCTGCTTTAGAACAAGAATCATGCTCTTGCTTTCTAGAGTCTCTAAGGCAGCAGGATACGTGAGTTTGCTGAGAACAAAAGAACGGTGTTTCCTACACATAAGGACCATATGTAGTCCAACTCTGCTTTCGAAACTGATACAAAGCACTGGTCCTGTAACATCCAATGCTTGTCAGTTAAGATGAGAAACGTGTGAGCTTCGTGAAAGATCTAGTTCGCTTGAGCTGAAAAGTAACTGCCCTTTCCGGAAACGAAGTCTTGCTTGTAGGAAGACACAGAGCCTGGTATTTAACTCCATTTCTGAAGTGAAACACACAGCATAGTTCTCATCCATGGATCACACACTGCTTTAGAACGAGAAGCACGCTCTTGCTTTCTAGAGTCTCTAATACAGAAGGAAACATGACTTGCTGAGAACAAAAGAACGGTGTTACCTACACATACGAACCATATCTAGTTCAACTCTGCTTCGGAAACTGAAATAAACCACAGGTCCTCTAACATCCAATGCTTGTCAGTTAAGATGAGAATCGTGTGAGCTTCGTGAACGACGTAGTTCCTTTGAGATGTAAAGTAACTGCCCTAACCTGAAACGAAGACTTTTTTGTAGGAAGACTCAGAGCCTGGGATTTAACTCCATTTCTGAAGTAAAACACACAGCAGAGTTCTCTTCCATTGATCACACTCTGCTTTAGAGCGAGAAGCACGCTCTTGCTTTCTAGCGTCTCTAATACAGCAGGAAATCTGAGTGTGCTCAGAATAAAAGAACAGTGTTTCCTACACATACGGACCATATCTAGTTCAACTCTGCTTCTGATACTGAAACAAACCACAGGTCCTCTAACACCCAATGCTTGTCAGTTAAGATGAGAAACATGTGAGCTTTGTGAAGGATGTAGTTCGTTTGAGCTGTAAAGAAACTGCCCTTACCTGAAAAGAACTCTTGCTTTAGGAAGACTCAGAGCCTGGGATTTAACTCCATTAATGAAGGGAAACACACAGCAGAGTTTTCATCCATTGATCACACTCTGCTTTAGAGCGAGAAGCATGCTCTTGCTTTCTAAAATCTCTAAGACAGCAGGAAATGTGAGTGTGCTGAGAACAAAAGAACGGTGTTTCCTACACATACGGACCATATCTAGTCCAACTCTGCTTCTGAAACTGATACAAAGCACTGGTCCTCTATCATCCAATGCTTGTCAGTTTAGATGAGAATTGTGTGAGCTTCGTGAACGACGTATTTCGTTTGAGATGTAAAGTAACTGCCCTTTCCGGAAACGAAGTCTTCCTTGTAGGAAGACTCAGACCTTGGGATTTAACTCCATTTCTGAAGTGAAACACACAGCAGATTTCTCATCCATTGATCACACTCTGCTTTAGAGCAAGAAGCACACTCTTCATTTCTAGAGGCTCTAAGACAGCATGAAACGTGAGTGTGCTGAGAACAAAAGAACGATGTTTCCTACACATACGGACCATGTCTTGTCAAATTCTGCTTCTGAAACTGACACAAAGCACTGGTCCTCTAACATCCAATGCTTGTCATTAAAGATGAGAAACGTGTGACCTTCGTGAACGATGTAGTTCCTTTGAGAGAAGAAGTGACTGCCCTTACCTGAAACGAAGTCTTGCTTGTAGGAAGACACAGAGCCTGGGATTTAACTCCATTTCTGAAGGGAAACACACAGCATAGTTCTCATCCATGGATCACACTCTGCTTTAGAGCGAGAAGCATGCTCTTGCTTTCCAGCTTCTCTAATACAGCAGGAAATCTGAGTGTGCACAGAACAAGAGAACGGTGTTTCCTACACATACAGACCATGTCTAGTCCAACTCTGCTTCTGAAACTGATACAAAGCACTGGTCCTGTAACTTCCAATGCTACTCAGTTAAGATGAGAAACGTGTGAGCTTTGTGAAAGACGTAGTTCGTTTGAGCTGAAAAGTGACTGCCCTTACCTGAAAGGAAGTATTGCTTGTAGGAAGACACAGAGCCTGGGATTTAACTCCAATTCTGAAGTGAAACACACAGCATAGTTCTCATCCACTGATCACACTCTGCTTTAGAGCAAGACGCACGCTCTTGCTTTCTGGAGTCAGTAAGTCAGCAGGAAACGTGAGTTTGCTGAGAACAAAGAACGGTGTTTCCTACACATACGCACCATATCTAGTTCAACACTGCTTCTGAAACTGAAACAAATCACAGGTCCTCTAACATCCAATGCTCGTCATTTAAGATGAGAAACGTGTGAGCTTCGTGAACGATGTAGTTCTTTTGAGTTGTAAAGAAACTGCCCTGTCCTGAAAAGAAGTCTTGTTTTTAGGAAGACTCAGAGCCTGGGATTTAACTCTATTTCTGAAGTGAAACACACAGCAGAGTTATCATCCACTGATCACACTCTGCTTTAGCGCAAGAAGCACGCTCTTGCTTTCTAGAGGCTCTAGGACAGCATGAAACTTGAGTGTGCTGAGAACAAAAGAACAATGTTTCCTACACATACGGACCATATGTAGTCCAACTCTGCTTCTGAAACTGATACAAAGCACTGGTCCTCTAACATCCAATTCTTGTCAGTTAAGATGAGAAACGTGTGAGCTTCGTGAACGATGTAGTTCGTTTGAGCTGAAAAGTGACTGCCGTTACCTGAAACGTAGTCTTGCTTGTAGGAAGACACAGAGCCTGGAATTTAACTCCATTTCTGAAGTGAAACACACAGCATAGTTCTCATGCATGGATCACACACTGCATTAGAACGAGAAGCACACTCTTGCTTTCTAGAGTCTCTAATACAAAAGGTAAAGTGACTGTGCTCAGAACAAGAGAACGGTGTTTCCTACACATACGGACCATATCTAGTTCAACTCTGCTTCTGAAACTGAAACAAACCACAGGTCCTCTAACATCCAATGCTTGTCAGTTAAGATGAGAATCGTGTGAGCTTCGTGAACGACATAGTTCGTTTGAGATGTAAAGTAACTGCCCTAACCAGAAACGAAGTCTTTTTTGTAGGAAGACTCAGAGCCTGGGATTTAACTCCATTTCTGAAGTAAAACACACAGCAGAGTTCTCATCCATTGATCACACTCTGCTTTAGAGCAAGAAGCACGCTCTTGCTTTCTAGAGGCTCTAAGACAGCATGAAATGTGAGTGTGCAGAGAACAAAAGAACGATGTTTCCTACACATACGGACCATATGTAGTCCAACTCTTCTTCAGAAACTGATATAAAGCACTGGTCCTCTAACATCCAATGCTTGTCATTTAAGATGAGAAACGTGTGAGCTTCGTTAACGATGTAGTTCCTTTGAGCTGAGAAGTGACTGCCCTTACCTGAAACGAAGTCTTGCTTGTAGGAGACACAGAGCCTGGGATTTAACTCCATTTCTGAAGTAAAACACACAGCAGAGTTCTCATCCATTGATCACACTCTGCTTTAGAGCAAGAAGCACGCTCTTGCTTTCTAGAGGCTCTAAGACAGCATGAAATGTGAGTGTGCAGAGAACAAAAGAACAATGTTTCCTACACATACGGACCATATGTAGTCCAACTCTGCTTCTGAAACTGATACAAAGCACTGGTCCTCTAACATCCAATGCTTGTCATTTAAGATGAGAAACGTGTGAGCTTCGTTAACGATGTAGTTCCTTTGAGCTGAGAAGTGACTGCCATTACCTGAAACGAAGTCTTGCTTGTAGGAAGACACACAGCCTGGGATTTAACTCCACTTCTGAAGGGAAACAAACAGCATAGTTCTCATCCATGGATCACACTCTGCTTTAGAGCGAGAACTCGCTCTTGCTTTCTAGCTTCCCTAATACAGCAGGAAATCTGAGTGTGCTCAGAACAAGAGAACTGTGTTTCCTACACATACGGACCATATCTAGTTCAACTCTGCTTCTGAAACAGAAACAAACCACAGGTCCTCTAACACCCAATGCTTGTCAGTTAAGATGAGAAACGTGTGAGCTTTGTGAAGGATGTAGTTCGTTTGAGCTGTAAAGAAACTGCCCTTACCTGAAAAGAATTCTTGCTTTAGGAAGACTCAGAGCCTGGGATTTAACTCCATTTCTGAAGGGAAACACACAGCAGAGTTCTCATGCATTGATCACACTCTGCTTTAGAACAAGAATCATGCTCTTGCTTTCTAGAGTCTCTAAGACAGAAGGATACGTGAGTTTGCTGAGAACAAAAGAACGGTGTTTCCTACACATACGGACCATATCTAGTTCAACTCTGCTTCTGATACTGAAACAAACCACAGGTCCTCTAACACCCAATGCTTGTCAGTTAAGATGAGAAACGTGTGAGCTTTGTGAAGGATGTAGTTCGTTTGAGCTGTAAAGAAACTGCCCTTACCTGAAAAGAATTCTTGCTTTAGGAAGACTCAGAGCCTGGGATTTAACTCCATTTCTGAAGGGAAACCTACAGCAGAGTTCTCATCCATTGATCACACTCTGCTTTAGAACGAGAAGCATGCTCTTGCTTTCTAAAATCTCTAAGACAGCAGGAAAGGTGAGTGTGCTGAGAACAAAAGAACGGTGTTTCCTACACATACAGACCATGTCTAGTCCAACTCTGCTTCTGAAACTGATACAAAGCACTGGTCCTCTAACATCCAATTCTTGTCAGTTAAGATGAGAAACGTGTGAGCTTCGTGAACGATGTAGTTCGTTTGAGCTGAAAAGTGACTGCCGTTACCTGAAACGTAGTCTTGCTTGTAGGAAGACACAGAGCCTGGAATTTAACTCCATTTCTGAAGTGAAACACACAGCATAGTTCTCATCCATGGATCACACACTGCTTTAGAATGAGAAGCACGCTCTTGCTTTCTAGAGGCTCTAATACAAAAGGAAACGTGACTGTGCTGAGAACAAAAGAACGGTGTTTCCTACACATACGAACCATATCTAGTTCAACTCTGCTTCTGAAACTGAAACAAACCACAGGTCCTCTAACATCCAATGCTTGTCAGTTAAGAGGAGAATCATGTGAGCTTCGTGAACGACATAGTTCGTTTGAGATGTAAAGTAACTGCCCTAACCTGAAACGAAGTCTTCTTTGTAGGAAGACTCAGAGCCTGGGATTTAACTCCATTTCTGAAGTAAAACACACAGCAGAGTTCTCATCCATTGATCACACTCTGCTTTAGAGCAAGAAGCACGCTCTTGCTGTCTAGAGGCTCTAAGACAGCATGAAATGTGAGTGTGCAGAGAACAAAAGAACGATGTTTCCTACACATACAGACCATATGTAGTCCAACTCTGCTTCTGAAACTGATACAAAGCACTGGTCCTCTAACATCCAATGCTTGTCATTTAAGATGAAAAACGTGAGAGCTTCGTTAACGATGTAGATCCTTTGAGCTGAGAAGTGACTGCCATTACCTGAAATGAAGTCTTGCTTGTAGGAAGACACACAGCCTGGGATTAACTCCATTTCTGAAGGGAAACAAACAGCATAGTTCTCATCCATGGATCACACTCTGCTTTAGAACAGGAAGCACGCTCTTGCTTTCTAGCTTCTCTAATACAGCAGGAAATCTGAGTGTGCTCAGAACAAGAGAACTGTGTTTCCTACACATATGGACCATATCTAGTTCAACTCTGCTTCTGAATCAGAAACAAACCACAGGTCCTCTAACACCCAATGCTTGTCAGTTAAGATGAGAAACGTGTGAGCTTCGTGAAGGATGTAGTTCATTTGAGCTGTAAAGAAACTGCTCTTACCTGAAAAGAATTCTTGCTTTAGGAAGACTCAGAGCCTGGGATTTAACTCCATTTCTGAAGGGAAACACACAGCAGAGTTCTCATCCATTGATCACACACTGCTTTAGAACAAGAATCATGCTCTTGCTTTCTAGAGTCTCTAAGGCAGCAGGATACGTGAGTTTGCTGAGAACAAAAGAACGGTGTTTCCTACACATAAGGACCATATGTAGTCCAACTCTGCTTTCGAAACTGATACAAAGCACTGGTCCTGTAACATCCAATGCTTGTCAGTTAAGATGAGAAACGTGTGAGCTTCGTGAAAGATCTAGTTCGCTTGAGCTGAAAAGTAACTGCCCTTTCCGGAAACGAAGTCTTGCTTATAGGAAGACACAGAGCCTGGTATTTAACTCCATTTCTGAAGTGAAACACACAGCATAGTTCTCATCCATGGATCACACACTGCTTTAGAACGAGAAGCACGCTCTTGCTTTCTAGAGTCTCTAATACAAAAGGAAACGTGACTGTGCTGAGAACAAAAGAACGGTGTTACCTACACATACGAACGATATCTAGTTCAACTCTGCTTCTGAAACTGAAAGAAACCACAGGTCCTCTAACATCCAATGCTTGTCAGTTAAGATGAGAATCGTGTGAGCTTCGTGAACGACGTAGTTCCTTTGAGATGTAAAGTAACTGCCCTAACCTGAAACGAAGACTTTTTTGTAGGAAGACTCAGAGCCTGGGATTTAACTCCATTTCTGAAGTAAAACACACAGCAGAGTTCTCTTCCATTGATCACACTCTGCTTTAGAGCGAGAAGCACGCTCTTGCTTTCTAGCGTCTCTAATACAGCAGGAAATCTGAGTGTGCTCAGAATAAAAGAACAGTGTTTCCTACACATACGGACCATATCTAGTTCAACTCTGCTTCTGATACTGAAACAAACCACAGGTCCTCTAACACCCAATGCTTGTCAGTTAAGATGAGAAACGTGTGAGCTTTGTGAAGGATGTAGTTCGTTTGAGCTGTAAAGAAACTGCCCTTACCTGAAAAGAATTCTTGCTTTAGGAAGACTCAGAGCCTGGGATTTAACTCCCTTAATGAAGGGAAACACACAGCAGAGTTTTCATCCATTGATCACACTCTGCTTTAGAGCGAGAAGCATGCTCTTGCTTTCTAAAATCTCTAAGACAGCAGGAAATGTGAGTGTGCTGAGAACAAAAGAACGGTGTTTCCTACACATACGGACCATATCTAGTCCAACTCTGCTTCTGAAACTGATACAAAGCACTGGTCCTCTATCATCCAATGCTTGTCAGTTTAGATGAGAATTGTGTGAGCTTCGTGAACGACGTATTTCGTTTGAGATGTAAAGTAACTGCCCTTTCCGGAAACGAAGTCTTCCGTGTAGGAAGACTCAGAGCATGGGATTTAACTCCATTTCTGAAGTGAAACACACAGCAGATTTCTCATCCATTGATCACACTCTGCTTTAGAGCAAGAAGCACACTCTTCATTTCTAGAGGCTCTAAGACAGCATGAAACGTGAGTGTGCTGAGAACAAAAGAACGATGTTTCCTACACATACGGACCATGTCTTGTCAAATTCTGCTTCTGAAACTGACACAAAGCACTGGTCCTCTAACATCCAATGCTTGTCATTAAAGATGAGAAACGTGTGACCTTCGTGAACGATGTAGTTCCTTTGAGAGAAGAAGTGACTGCCCTTACCTGAAACGAAGTCTTGCTTGTAGGAAGACACAGAGCCTGGGATTTAACTCCATTTCTGAAGGGAAACACACAGCATAGTTCTCATCCATGGATCACACTCTGCTTTAGAGCGAGAAGCATGCTCTTGCTTTCCAGCTTCTCTAATACAGCAGGAAATCTGAGTGTGCACAAAACAAGAGAACGGTGTTTCCTACACATACAGACCATGTCTAGTCCAACTCTGCTTCTGAAACTGATACAAAGCACTGGTCCTGTAACATCCAATGCTACTCAGTTAAGATGAGAAACGTGTGAGCTTCGTGAAAGACGTAGTTCGTTTGAGCTGAAAAGTGACTGCCCTTACCTGAAAGGAAGTATTGCTTGTAGGAAGACACAGAGCCTGGGATTTAACTCCATTTCTGAAGTGAAACACACAGCATAGTTCTCATCCACTGATCACACTCTGCTTTAGAGCAAGACGCACGCTCTTGCTTTCTGGAGTCACTAAGTCAGCAGGAAACGTGAGTGTGCTGAGAACAAAGAACGGTGTTTCCTACACATACGCACCATATCTAGTTCAACACTGCTTCTGAAACTGAAACAAATCACATGTCCTCTAACATCCAATACTCTTCATTTAAGATGAGAAACGTGTGAGCTTCGTGAACGATGTAGGTCATTTGAGTTGTAAAGAAACTGCCCTTTCCTGAAAAGAAGTCTTGTTTTTAGGAAGACTCAGAGCCTGGGATTTAACTCTATTCCTGAAGTGAAACACACAGCAGAGTTCTCATCCACTGATCACACTCTGCTTTAGCGCAAGAAGCACGCTCTTGCTTTCTAGAGGCTCTAGGACAGCATGAAACGTGAGTGTGCTGAGAACAAAAGAACGATGTTTCCTACACATACGGACCATATGTAGTCCAACTCTGCTTCTGAAACTGATACAAAGCACTGGTCCTCTAACATCCAATTCTTGTCAGTTAAGATGAGAAACGTGTGAGCTTCGTGAACGATGTAGTTCGTTTGAGCTGAAAAGTGACTGCCGTTACCTGAAACGCAGTCTTGCTTGTAGGAAGACACAGAGCCTGGAATTTAACTCCATTTCTGAAGTGAAACACACAGCATAGTTCTCATCCATGGATCACACACTGCTTTAGAACGAGAAGCACGCTCTTGCTTTCTAGAGTCTCTAATACAAAAGGTAACGTGAATGTGCTCAGAACAATAGAACGGTGTTTCCTACACATACGAACCATATCTAGTTCAACTCTGCTTCGGAAACTGAAACAAACCACAGGTCCTCTAACATCCAATGCTTGTCAGTTAAGATGAGAATCGTGTGAGCTTCGTGAACGACATAGTTCGTTTGAGATGTAAAGTAACTGCCCTTACCTGAAAAGAATTCTTGCTTTAGGAAGACTCAGAGGCTGGGGTTTAACTCCATTTCTGAAGGGAAACACACAGCAGAGTTCTCATCCATTGATCACACTCTGCTTTAGAACAAGAATCATGCTCTTGCTTTCTAGGGTCTCTAAGACAGCAGGAAACGTGAGTGTGCTGAGAACAAAAGAACGGTGTTTCCTACACATACGGACCATATCTAGTTCAACTCTGCTTCTGATACTGAAACAAACCACAGGTCCTCTAACACCCAATGCTTGTCAGTTAAGATGAGAAACGTGTGAGCTTTGTGAAGGATGTAGTTCGTTTGAGCTGTAAAGAAACTGCCCTTACCTGAAAAGAATTCTTGCTTTAGGAAGACTCAGAGCCTGGGATTTAACTCCATTTCTGAAGGGAAACCTACAGCAGAGTTCTCATCCATTGATCACACTCTGCTTTAGAACGAGAAGCATGCTCTTGCTTTCTAAAATCTCTAAGACAGCAGGAAAGGTGAGTGTGCTGAGAACAAAAGAACGGTGTTTCCTACACATACAGACCATGTCTAGTCCAACTCTGCTTCTGAAACTGATACAAAGCACTGGTCCTCTAACATCCAATTCTTGTCAGTTAAGATGAGAAACGTGTGAGCTTCGTGAACGATGTAGTTCGTTTGAGCTGAAAAGTGACTGCCGTTACCTGAAACGTAGTCTTGCTTGTAGGAAGACACAGAGCCTGGAATTTAACTCCATTTCTGAAGTGAAACACACAGCATAGTTCTCATCCATGGATCACACACTGCTTTAGAATGAGAAGCACGCTCTTGCTTTCTAGAGGCTCTAATACAAAAGGAAACGTGACTGTGCTGAGAACAAAAGAACGGTGTTTCCTACACATACGAACCATATCTAGTTCAACTCTGCTTCTGAAACTGAAACAAACCACAGGTCCTCTAACATCCAATGCTTGTCAGTTAAGAGGAGAATCATGTGAGCTTCGTGAACGACATAGTTCGTTTGAGATGTAAAGTAACTGCCCTAACCTGAAACGAAGTCTTCTTTGTAGGAAGACTCAGAGCCTGGGATTTAACTCCATTTCTGAAGTAAAACACACAGCAGAGTTCTCATCCATTGATCACACTCTGCTTTAGAGCAAGAAGCACGCTCTTGCTGTCTAGAGGCTCTAAGACAGCATGAAATGTGAGTGTGCAGAGAACAAAAGAACGATGTTTCCTACACATACAGACCATATGTAGTCCAACTCTGCTTCTGAAACTGATACAAAGCACTGGTCCTCTAACATCCAATGCTTGTCATTTAAGATGAAAAACGTGAGAGCTTCGTTAACGATGTAGATCCTTTGAGCTGAGAAGTGACTGCCATTACCTGAAATGAAGTCTTGCTTGTAGGAAGACACACAGCCTGGGATTAACTCCATTTCGGAAGGGAAACAAACAGCATAGTTCTCATCCATGGATCACACTCTGCTTTAGAACAGGAAGCACGCTCTTGCTTTCTAGCTTCTCTAATACAGCAGGAAATCTGAGTGTGCTCAGAACAAGAGAACTGTGTTTCCTACACATATGGACCATATCTAGTTCAACTCTGCTTCTGAATCAGAAACAAACCACAGGTCCTCTAACACCCAATGCTTGTCAGTTAAGATGAGAAACGTGTGAGCTTCGTGAAGGATGTAGTTCATTTGAGCTGTAAAGAAACTGCTCTTACCTGAAAAGAATTCTTGCTTTAGGAAGACTCAGAGCCTGGGATTTAACTCCATTTCTGAAGGGAAACACACAGCAGAGTTCTCATCCATTGATCACACACTGCTTTAGAACAAGAATCATGCTCTTGCTTTCTAGAGTCTCTAAGGCAGCAGGATACGTGAGTTTGCTGAGAACAAAAGAACGGTGTTTCCTACACATAAGGACCATATGTAGTCCAACTCTGCTTTCGAAACTGATACAAAGCACTGGTCCTGTAACATCCAATGCTTGTCAGTTAAGATGAGAAACGTGTGAGCTTCGTGAAAGATCTAGTTCGCTTGAGCTGAAAAGTAACTGCCCTTTCCGGAAACGAAGTCTTGCTTATAGGAAGACACAGAGCCTGGTATTTAACTCCATTTCTGAAGTGAAACACACAGCATAGTTCTCATCCATGGATCACACACTGCTTTAGAACGAGAAGCACGCTCTTGCTTTCTAGAGTCTCTAATACAAAAGGAAACGTGACTGTGCTGAGAACAAAAGAACGGTGTTACCTACACATACGAACGATATCTAGTTCAACTCTGCTTCTGAAACTGAAAGAAACCACAGGTCCTCTAACATCCAATGCTTGTCAGTTAAGATGAGAATCGTGTGAGCTTCGTGAACGACGTAGTTCCTTTGAGATGTAAAGTAACTGCCCTAACCTGAAACGAAGACTTTTTTGTAGGAAGACTCAGAGCCTGGGATTTAACTCCATTTCTGAAGTAAAACACACAGCAGAGTTCTCTTCCATTGATCACACTCTGCTTTAGAGCGAGAAGCACGCTCTTGCTTTCTAGCGTCTCTAATACAGCAGGAAATCTGAGTGTGCTCAGAATAAAAGAACAGTGTTTCCTACACATACGGACCATATCTAGTTCAACTCTGCTTCTGATACTGAAACAAACCACAGGTCCTCTAACACCCAATGCTTGTCAGTTAAGATGAGAAACGTGTGAGCTTTGTGAAGGATGTAGTTCGTTTGAGCTGTAAAGAAACTGACCTTACCTGAAAAGAATTCTTGCTTTAGGAAGACTCAGAGCCTGGGATTTAACTCCCTTAATGAAGGGAAACACACAGCAGAGTTTTCATCCATTGATCACACTCTGCTTTAGAGCGAGAAGCATGCTCTTGCTTTCTAAAATCTCTAAGACAGCAGGAAATGTGAGTGTGCTGAGAACAAAAGAACGGTGTTTCCTACACATACGGACCATATCTAGTCCAACTCTGCTTCTGAAACTGATACAAAGCACTGGTCCTCTATCATCCAATGCTTGTCAGTTTAGATGAGAATTGTGTGAGCTTCGTGAACGACGTATTTCGTTTGAGATGTAAAGTAACTGCCCTTTCCGGAAACGAAGTCTTCCGTGTAGGAAGACTCAGAGCATGGGATTTAACTCCATTTCTGAAGTGAAACACACAGCAGATTTCTCATCCATTGATCACACTCTGCTTTAGAGCAAGAAGCACACTCTTCATTTCTAGAGGCTCTAAGACAGCATGAAACGTGAGTGTGCTGAGAACAAAAGAACGATGTTTCCTACACATACGGACCATGTCTTGTCAAATTCTGCTTCTGAAACTGACACAAAGCACTGGTCCTCTAACATCCAATGCTTGTCATTAAAGATGAGAAACGTGTGACCTTCGTGAACGATGTAGTTCCTTTGAGAGAAGAAGTGACTGCCCTTACCTGAAACGAAGTCTTGCTTGTAGGAAGACACAGAGCCTGGGATTTAACTCCATTTCTGAAGGGAAACACACAGCATAGTTCTCATCCATGGATCACACTCTGCTTTAGAGCGAGAAGCATGCTCTTGCTTTCCAGCTTCTCTAATACAGCAGGAAATCTGAGTGTGCACAAAACAAGAGAACGGTGTTTCCTACACATACAGACCATGTCTAGTCCAACTCTGCTTCTGAAACTGATACAAAGCACTGGTCCTGTAACATCCAATGCTACTCAGTTAAGATGAGAAACGTGTGAGCTTCGTGAAAGACGTAGTTCGTTTGAGCTGAAAAGTGACTGCCCTTACCTGAAAGGAAGTATTGCTTGTAGGAAGACACAGAGCCTGGGATTTAACTCCATTTCTGAAGTGAAACACACAGCATAGTTCTCATCCACTGATCACACTCTGCTTTAGAGCAAGACGCACGCTCTTGCTTTCTGGAGTCACTAAGTCAGCAGGAAACGTGAGTGTGCTGAGAACAAAGAACGGTGTTTCCTACACATACGCACCATATCTAGTTCAACACTGCTTCTGAAACTGAAACAAATCACATGTCCTCTAACATCCAATACTCTTCATTTAAGATGAGAAACGTGTGAGCTTCGTGAACGATGTAGGTCATTTGAGTTGTAAAGAAACTGCCCTTTCCTGAAAAGAAGTCTTGTTTTTAGGAAGACTCAGAGCCTGGGATTTAACTCTATTCCTGAAGTGAAACACACAGCAGAGTTCTCATCCACTGATCACACTCTGCTTTAGCGCAAGAAGCACGCTCTTGCTTTCTAGAGGCTCTAGGACAGCATGAAACGTGAGTGTGCTGAGAACAAAAGAACGATGTTTCCTACACATACGGACCATATGTAGTCCAACTCTGCTTCTGAAACTGATACAAAGCACTGGTCCTCTAACATCCAATTCTTGTCAGTTAAGATGAGAAACGTGTGAGCTTCGTGAACGATGTAGTTCGTTTGAGCTGAAAAGTGACTGCCGTTACCTGAAACGCAGTCTTGCTTGTAGGAAGACACAGAGCCTGGAATTTAACTCCATTTCTGAAGTGAAACACACAGCATAGTTCTCATCCATGGATCACACACTGCTTTAGAACGAGAAGCACGCTCTTGCTTTCTAGAGTCTCTAATACAAAAGGTAACGTGAATGTGCTCAGAACAATAGAACGGTGTTTCCTACACATACGAACCATATCTAGTTCAACTCTGCTTCGGAAACTGAAACAAACCACAGGTCCTCTAACATCCAATGCTTGTCAGTTAAGATGAGAATCGTGTGAGCTTCGTGAACGACATAGTTCGTTTGAGATGTAAAGTAACTGCCCTTACCTGAAAAGAATTCTTGCTTTAGGAAGACTCAGAGGCTGGGGTTTAACTCCATTTCTGAAGGGAAACACACAGCAGAGTTCTCATCCATTGATCACACTCTGCTTTAGAACAAGAATCATGCTCTTGCTTTCTAGGGTCTCTAAGACAGCAGGAAACGTGAGTGTGCTGAGAACAAAAGAACGGTGTTTCCTACACATAAGGACCATATGTAGTCCAACTCTGCTTTCGAAACTGATACAAAGCACTGGTCCTCTAACATCCAATGCTTGTCATTTAAGATGAGAAACGTGTGAGCTTCGTGAACGATGTAGTTCGTTTGAGCTGAAAAGTGACTGCCCTACCTGAAATGAAGTCTTGTTTGTAGGAAGACACAGATCCTGGGATTTAACTCCATTTCTGAAGTGAAACACACAGCATAGTTCTCATCCATGGATCATGCTCTGCTTTAGAGCGAGAAGCACGCTCTTGCTTTCTAGCGTCTCTAATACAGCAGGATATATGAGTGTGCTGAGAACAAAAGAACGGTGTTTCCTACACATACAGACCATGTCTAGTCCAACTCTGCTTCTGAAACTGATACAAAGCACTGGTCCTCTAACATCCAATTCTTGTCAGTTAAGATGAGAAACGTGTGAGCTTCGTGAACGATGTAGTTCGTTTGAGCTGAAAAGTGACTGCCGTTACCTGAAACGTAGTCTTGCTTGTAGGAAGACACAGAGCCTGGAATTTAACTCCATTTCTGAAGTGAAACACACAGCATAGTTCTCATCCATGGATCACACACTGCTTTAGAATGAGAAGCACGCTCTTGCTTTCTAGAGGCTCTAATACAAAAGGAAACGTGACTGTGCTGAGAACAAAAGAACGGTGTTTCCTACACATACGAACCATATCTAGTTCAACTCTGCTTCTGAAACTGAAACAAACCACAGGTCCTCTAACATCCAATGCTTGTCAGTTAAGATGAGAATCGTGTGAGCTTCGTGAACGACATGGTTCGTTTGAGATGTAAAGTAACTGCCCTAACCTGAAACGAAGTCTTTTTTGTAGGAAGACTCAGAGCCTGGGATTTAACTCCATTTCTGAAGTGAAACACACAGCAGAGTTCTCATCCATTGATCACACTCTGCTTTAGAGCAAGAAGCACGCTCTTGCTTTCTAGAGGCTCTAAGACAGCATGAAATGTGAGTGTGCAGAGAACAAAAGAACGATGTTTCCTACACATACGGACCATATGTAGTCCAACTCTTCTTCAGAAACTGATATAAAGCACTGGTCCTCTAACATCCAATGCTTGTCATTTAAGATGAGAAACGTGTGAGCTTCGTTAACGATGTAGTTCCTTTGAGCTGAGAAGTGACTGCCATTACCTGAAACGAAGTCTTGCTTGTAGGAAGACACACAGCCTGGGATTTAACTCCACTTCTGAAGGGAAACAAACAGCATAGTTCTCATCCATGGATCACACTCTGCTTTAGAGCGAGAACTCGCTCTTGCTTTCTAGCTTCTCTAATACAGCAGGAAATCTGAGTGTGCTCAGAACAAGAGAACTGTGTTTCCTACACATACGGACCATATCTAGTTCAACTCTGCTTCTGAAACAGAAACAAACCACAGGTCCTCTAACACCCAATGCTTGTCAGTTAAGATGAGAAACGTGTGAGCTTTGTGAAGGATGTAGTTCGTTTGAGCTGTAAAGAAACTGCCCTTACCTGAAAAGAATTCTTGCTTTAGGAAGACTCAGAGCCTGGGATTTAACTCCATTTCTGAAGGGAAACACACAGCAGAGTTCTCATCCATTGATCACACTCTGCTTTAGAACAAGAATCATGCTCTTGCTTTCTAGAGTCTCTAAGACAGAAGGATACGTGAGTTTGCTGAGAACAAAAGAACGGTGTTTCCTACACATACGGACCATATCTAGTTCAACTCTGCTTCTGATACTGAAACAAACCACAGGTCCTCTAACACCCAATGCTTGTCAGTTAAGATGAGAAACGTGTGCGCTTTGTGAAGGATGTAGTTCGTTTGAGCTGTAAAGAAACTGCCCTTACCTGAAAAGAATTCTTGCTTTAGGAAGACTCAGAGCCTGGGATTTAACTCCATTTCTGAAGGGAAACACACAGCAGAGTTCTCATCCATTGATCACACTCTGCTTTAGAACGAGAAGCATGCTCTTGCTTTCTAAAATCTCTAAGACAGCAGGAAAGGTGAGTGTGCTGAGAACAAAAGAACGGTGTTTCCTACACATACGGACCATATCTAGTCCAACTCTGCTTCTGAAACTGATACAAAGCACTGGTCCTCTAACATCCAATGCTTGTCAGTTTAGATGAGAATTGTGTGAGCTTCGTGAACGACGTATTTCGTTTGAGATGTAAAGTAACTGCCCTTTCCGGAAACGAAGTCTTCCTTGTAGGAAGACTCAGAGCCTGGAATTTAACTCCATTTCTGAAGTGAAACACACAGCAGATTTCTCATCCATTGATCACACTCTGCTTTAGAGCAAGAAGCACACTCTTGATTTCTAGAGGCTCTAAGACAGCATGAAACGTGAGTGTGCTGAGAACAAAAGAAAGATGTTTCCTACACATACGGACCATGTCTTGTCAAATTCTGCTTCTGAAACTGACACAAAGCAATGGTCCTCTAACATCCAATGCTTGTCATTTTAGATGAGAAACGTGTGACCTTCGTGAACGATGTAGTTCCTTTGAGAGAAGAAGTGACTGCCCTTACCTGAAACGAAGTCTTGCTTGTAGGAAGACACAGAGCCTGGGATTTAACTACATTTCTGAAGGCAAACAAACAGCATAGTTCTCATCCATGGATCACACTCTGCTTTAGAGCGAGAACACGCTCTTGCTTTCTAGCTTCTCTAATACAGCAGGAAATCTGAGTGTGCACAGAACAAGAGAACGGTGTTTCCTACACATACAGACCATATCTAGTTCAACTCTGCTTCTGAAACTGAAACAAACCACAGGTCCTCTAACATCCAATGATTGTCAGTTAAGATGAGAAACGTATGAGCATCGTGAAGGATGTAGTTCGTTTGAGCTGTGAAGAAACTGCCCTTACCTGAAAAGAATTCTTGCTTTAGGAAGACTCAGAGCCTGGGATTTAACTCCATTTCTGAAGGGAAACACACAGCAGAGTTCTCATCCATTGATCACACTCTGATTTAGAACAAGAATCATGCTCTTGCTTTCTAGGGTCTCTAAGACAGCAGGAAATGTGAGTGTGCTGAGAACAAAAGGACGGTGTTTCCTACACATAAGGACCATATGTAGTCCAACTCTGCTTTCGAACCTGATACAAAGCACTGGTCCTGTAACATCCAATGCTTGTCAGTTAAGATGAAAAACGTGTGAGCTTCGTGAAAGATGTAGTTCGCTTGAGCTGAAAAGTAACTGCCCTTTCCCGAAAAGAAGTCTTGCTTGTAGGAAGACTCAGAGCCTGGGAATTAACTCCATTTCTGAAGGGAAACACACAGCAGAGTTCTCATCCATTGATCACACTCTGCTTTAGAACAAGAATCATGCTCTTGCTTTCTAGGGTCTCTTAGACAGCAGGAAACGTGAGTGTGCTGAGAACAAAAGAACAGAGTTTGCTACACATAAGGACCATATGTAGTCCAACTCTGCTTTCTAAACTGATACAAAGCACTGGTCCTCTCACATCCAATGCTTGTCATTTAAGATGAGAAACGTGTGAGCTTCGTGAACGATGTAGTTCGTTTGAGCTGAAAAGAGACTGCCCTACCTGAAATGAAGTCTTGTTTGTAGGAAGACACAGATCCTGGGATTTAACTCCATTTCTGAAGTGAAACACACAGCATAGTTCTCATCCATGGATCATGCTCTGCTTTAGAGCGAGAAGCACGCTCTTGCTTTCTAGCGTCTCTAATACAGCAGGATATATGAGTGTGCTGAGAACAAAAGAACGGTGTTTCCTACACATACAGACCATGTCTAGTCCAACTCTGCTTCTGAAACTGATACAAAGCACTGGTCCTCTAACATCCAATTCTTGTCAGTTAAGATGAGAAACGTGTGAGCTTCGTGAACGATGTAGTTCGTTTGAGCTGAAAAGTGACTGCCATTACCTGAAACGTAGTCTTGCTTGTAGGAAGACACAGAGCCTGGAATTTAACTCCATTTCTGAAGTGAAACACACAGCATAGTTCTCATCCATGGATCACACACTGCTTTAGAATGAGAAGCACGCTCTTGCTTTCTAGAGGCTCTAATACAAAAGGAAACGTGACTGTGCTGAGAACAAAAGAACGGTGTTTCCTACACATACGAACCATATCTAGTTCAACTCTGCTTCTGAAACTGAAACAAACCACAGGTCCTCTAACATCCAATGCTTGTCAGTTAAGATGAGAATCGTGTGAGCTTCGTGAACGACATGGTTCGTTTGAGATGTAAAGTAACTGCCCTAACCTGAAACGAAGTCTTTTTTGTAGGAAGACTCAGAGCCTGGGATTTAACTCCATTTCTGAAGTGAAACACACAGCAGAGTTCTCATCCATTGATCACACTCTGCTTTAGAGCAAGAAGCACGCTCTCGCTTTCTAGAGGCTCTAAGACAGCATGAAATGTGAGTGTGCAGAGAACAAAAGAACGATGTTTCCTACACATACGGACCATATGTAGTCCAACTCTTCTTCAGAAACTGATATAAAGCACTGGTCCTCTAACATCCAATGCTTGTCATTTAAGATGAGAAACGTGTGAGCTTCGTTAACGATGTAGTTCCTTTGAGCTGAGAAGTGACTGCCATTACCTGAAACGAAGTCTTGCTTGTAGGAAGACACACAGCCTGGGATTTAACTCCACTTCTGAAGGGAAACAAACAGCATAGTTCTCATCCATGGATCACACTCTGCTTTAGAGCGAGAACTCGCTCTTGCTTTCTAGCTTCTCTAATACAGCAGGAAATCTGAGTGTGCTCAGAACAAGAGAACTGTGTTTCCTACACATACGGACCATATCTAGTTCAACTCTGCTTCTGAAACAGAAACAAACCACAGGTCCTCTAACACCCAATGCTTGTCAGTTAAGATGAGAAACGTGTGAGCTTTGTGAAGGATGTAGTTCGTTTGAGCTGTAAAGAAACTGCCCTTACCTGAAAAGAATTCTTGCTTTAGGAAGACTCAGAGCCTGGGATTTAACTCCATTTCTGAAGGGAAACACACAGCAGAGTTCTCATCCATTGATCACACTCTGCTTTAGAACAAGAATCATGCTCTTGCTTTCTAGAGTCTCTAAGACAGAAGGATACGTGAGTTTGCTGAGAACAAAAGAACGGTGTTTCCTACACATACGGACCATATCTAGTTCAACTCTGCTTCTGATACTGAAACAAACCACAGGTCCTCTAACACCCAATGCTTGTCAGTTAAGATGAGAAACGTGTGCGCTTTGTGAAGGATGTAGTTCGTTTGAGCTGTAAAGAAACTGCCCTTACCTGAAAAGAATTCTTGCTTTAGGAAGACTCAGAGCCTGGGATTTAACTCCATTTCTGAAGGGAAACACACAGCAGAGTTCTCATCCATTGATCACACTCTGCTTTAGAACGAGAAGCATGCTCTTGCTTTCTAAAATCTCTAAGACAGCAGGAAAGGTGAGTGTGCTGAGAACAAAAGAACGGTGTTTCCTACACATACGGACCATATCTAGTCCAACTCTGCTTCTGAAACTGATACAAAGCACTGGTCCTCTAACATCCAATGCTTGTCAGTTTAGATGAGAATTGTGTGAGCTTCGTGAACGACGTATTTCGTTTGAGATGTAAAGTAACTGCCCTTTCCGGAAACGAAGTCTTCCTTGTAGGAAGACTCAGAGCCTGGAATTTAACTCCATTTCTGAAGTGAAACACACAGCAGATTTCTCATCCATTGATCACACTCTGCTTTAGAGCAAGAAGCACACTCTTGATTTCTAGAGGCTCTAAGACAGCATGAAACGTGAGTGTGCTGAGAACAAAAGAAAGATGTTTCCTACACATACGGACCATGTCTTGTCAAATTCTGCTTCTGAAACTGACACAAAGCAATGGTCCTCTAACATCCAATGCTTGTCATTTTAGATGAGAAACGTGTGACCTTCGTGAACGATGTAGTTCCTTTGAGAGAAGAAGTGACTGCCCTTACCTGAAACGAAGTCTTGCTTGTAGGAAGACACAGAGCCTGGGATTTAACTACATTTCTGAAGGCAAACAAACAGCATAGTTCTCATCCATGGATCACACTCTGCTTTAGAGCGAGAACACGCTCTTGCTTTCTAGCTTCTCTAATACAGCAGGAAATCTGAGTGTGCACAGAACAAGAGAACGGTGTTTCCTACACATACAGACCATATCTAGTTCAACTCTGCTTCTGAAACTGAAACAAACCACAGGTCCTCTAACATCCAATGATTGTCAGTTAAGATGAGAAACGTATGAGCATCGTGAAGGATGTAGTTCGTTTGAGCTGTGAAGAAACTGCCCTTACCTGAAAAGAATTCTTGCTTTAGGAAGACTCAGAGCCTGGGATTTAACTCCATTTCTGAAGGGAAACACACAGCAGAGTTCTCATCCATTGATCACACTCTGATTTAGAACAAGAATCATGCTCTTGCTTTCTAGGGTCTCTAAGACAGCAGGAAATGTGAGTGTGCTGAGAACAAAAGGACGGTGTTTCCTACACATAAGGACCATATGTAGTCCAACTCTGCTTTCGAACCTGATACAAAGCACTGGTCCTGTAACATCCAATGCTTGTCAGTTAAGATGAAAAACGTGTGAGCTTCGTGAAAGATGTAGTTCGCTTGAGCTGAAAAGTAACTGCCCTTTCCCGAAAAGAAGTCTTGCTTGTAGGAAGACTCAGAGCCTGGGAATTAACTCCATTTCTGAAGGGAAACACACAGCAGAGTTCTCATCCATTGATCACACTCTGCTTTAGAACAAGAATCATGCTCTTGCTTTCTAGGGTCTCTTAGACAGCAGGAAACGTGAGTGTGCTGAGAACAAAAGAACAGAGTTTGCTACACATAAGGACCATATGTAGTCCAACTCTGCTTTCTAAACTGATACAAAGCACTGGTCCTCTCACATCCAATGCTTGTCATTTAAGATGAGAAACGTGTGAGCTTCGTGAACGATGTAGTTCGTTTGAGCTGAAAAGAGACTGCCCTACCTGAAATGAAGTCTTGTTTGTAGGAAGACACAGATCCTGGGATTTAACTCCATTTCTGAAGTGAAACACACAGCATAGTTCTCATCCATGGATCATGCTCTGCTTTAGAGCGAGAAGCACGCTCTTGCTTTCTAGCGTCTCTAATACAGCAGGATATATGAGTGTGCTGAGAACAAAAGAACGGTGTTTCCTACACATACAGACCATGTCTAGTCCAACTCTGCTTCTGAAACTGATACAAAGCACTGGTCCTCTAACATCCAATTCTTGTCAGTTAAGATGAGAAACGTGTGAGCTTCGTGAACGATGTAGTTCGTTTGAGCTGAAAAGTGACTGCCGTTACCTGAAACGTAGTCTTGCTTGTAGGAAGACACAGAGCCTGGAATTTAACTCCATTTCTGAAGTGAAACACACAGCATAGTTCTCATCCATGGATCACACACTGCTTTAGAATGAGAAGCACGCTCTTGCTTTCTAGAGGCTCTAATACAAAAGGAAACGTGACTGTGCTGAGAACAAAAGAACGGTGTTTCCTACACATACGAACCATATCTAGTTCAACTCTGCTTCTGAAACTGAAACAAACCACAGGTCCTCTAACATCCAATGCTTGTCAGTTAAGATGAGAATCGTGTGAGCTTCGTGAACGACATGGTTCGTTTGAGATGTAAAGTAACTGCCCTAACCTGAAACGAAGTCTTTTTTGTAGGAAGACTCAGAGCCTGGGATTTAACTCCATTTCTGAAGTGAAACACACAGCAGAGTTCTCATCCATTGATCACACTCTGCTTTAGAGCAAGAAGCACGCTCTTGCTTTCTAGAGGCTCTAAGACAGCATGAAATGTGAGTGTGCAGAGAACAAAAGAACGATGTTTCCTACACATACGGACCATATGTAGTCCAACTCTTCTTCAGAAACTGATATAAAGCACTGGTCCTCTAACATCCAATGCTTGTCATTTAAGATGAGAAACGTGTGAGCTTCGTTAACGATGTAGTTCCTTTGAGCTGAGAAGTGACTGCCATTACCTGAAACGAAGTCTTGCTTGTAGGAAGACACACAGCCTGGGATTTAACTCCACTTCTGAAGGGAAACAAACAGCATAGTTCTCATCCATGGATCACACTCTGCTTTAGAGCGAGAACTCGCTCTTGCTTTCTAGCTTCTCTAATACAGCAGGAAATCTGAGTGTGCTCAGAACAAGAGAACTGTGTTTCCTACACATACGGACCATATCTAGTTCAACTCTGCTTCTGAAACAGAAACAAACCACAGGTCCTCTAACACCCAATGCTTGTCAGTTAAGATGAGAAACGTGTGAGCTTTGTGAAGGATGTAGTTCGTTTGAGCTGTAAAGAAACTGCCCTTACCTGAAAAGAATTCTTGCTTTAGGAAGACTCAGAGCCTGGGATTTAACTCCATTTCTGAAGGGAAACACACAGCAGAGTTCTCATCCATTGATCACACTCTGCTTTAGAACAAGAATCATGCTCTTGCTTTCTAGAGTCTCTAAGACAGAAGGATACGTGAGTTTGCTGAGAACAAAAGAACGGTGTTTCCTACACATACGGACCATATCTAGTTCAACTCTGCTTCTGATACTGAAACAAACCACAGGTCCTCTAACACCCAATGCTTGTCAGTTAAGATGAGAAACGTGTGCGCTTTGTGAAGGATGTAGTTCGTTTGAGCTGTAAAGAAACTGCCCTTACCTGAAAAGAATTCTTGCTTTAGGAAGACTCAGAGCCTGGGATTTAACTCCATTTCTGAAGGGAAACACACAGCAGAGTTCTCATCCATTGATCACACTCTGCTTTAGAACGAGAAGCATGCTCTTGCTTTCTAAAATCTCTAAGACAGCAGGAAAGGTGAGTGTGCTGAGAACAAAAGAACGGTGTTTCCTACACATACGGACCATATCTAGTCCAACTCTGCTTCTGAAACTGATACAAAGCACTGGTCCTCTAACATCCAATGCTTGTCAGTTTAGATGAGAATTGTGTGAGCTTCGTGAACGACGTATTTCGTTTGAGATGTAAAGTAACTGCCCTTTCCGGAAACGAAGTCTTCCTTGTAGGAAGACTCAGAGCCTGGAATTTAACTCCATTTCTGAAGTGAAACACACAGCAGATTTCTCATCCATTGATCACACTCTGCTTTAGAGCAAGAAGCACACTCTTGATTTCTAGAGGCTCTAAGACAGCATGAAACGTGAGTGTGCTGAGAACAAAAGAAAGATGTTTCCTACACATACGGACCATGTCTTGTCAAATTCTGCTTCTGAAACTGACACAAAGCAATGGTCCTCTAACATCCAATGCTTGTCATTTTAGATGAGAAACGTGTGACCTTCGTGAACGATGTAGTTCCTTTGAGAGAAGAAGTGACTGCCCTTACCTGAAACGAAGTCTTGCTTGTAGGAAGACACAGAGCCTGGGATTTAACTACATTTCTGAAGGCAAACAAACAGCATAGTTCTCATCCATGGATCACACTCTGCTTTAGAGCGAGAACACGCTCTTGCTTTCTAGCTTCTCTAATACAGCAGGAAATCTGAGTGTGCACAGAACAAGAGAACGGTGTTTCCTACACATACAGACCATATCTAGTTCAACTCTGCTTCTGAAACTGAAACAAACCACAGGTCCTCTAACATCCAATGATTGTCAGTTAAGATGAGAAACGTATGAGCATCGTGAAGGATGTAGTTCGTTTGAGCTGTGAAGAAACTGCCCTTACCTGAAAAGAATTCTTGCTTTAGGAAGACTCAGAGCCTGGGATTTAACTCCATTTCTGAAGGGAAACACACAGCAGAGTTCTCATCCATTGATCACACTCTGCTTTAGAACAAGAATCATGCTCTTGCTTTCTAGGGTCTCTAAGACAGCAGGAAATGTGAGTGTGCTGAGAACAAAAGGACGGTGTTTCCTACACATAAGGACCATATGTAGTCCAACTCTGCTTTCGAACCTGATACAAAGCACTGGTCCTGTAACATCCAATGCTTGTCAGTTAAGATGAAAAACGTGTGAGCTTCGTGAAAGATGTAGTTCGCTTGAGCTGAAAAGTAACTGCCCTTTCCCGAAAAGAAGTCTTGCTTGTAGGAAGACTCAGAGCCTGGGAATTAACTCCATTTCTGAAGGGAAACACACAGCAGAGTTCTCATCCATTGATCACACTCTGCTTTAGAACAAGAATCATGCTCTTGCTTTCTAGGGTCTCTTAGACAGCAGGAAACGTGAGTGTGCTGAGAACAAAAGAACAGAGTTTGCTACACATAAGGACCATATGTAGTCCAACTCTGCTTTCTAAACTGATACAAAGCACTGGTCCTCTCACATCCAATGCTTGTCATTTAAGATGAGAAACGTGTGAGCTTCGTGAACGATGTAGTTCGTTTGAGCTGAAAAGAGACTGCCCTACCTGAAATGAAGTCTTGTTTGTAGGAAGACACAGATCCTGGGATTTAACTCCATTTCTGAAGTGAAACACACAGCATAGTTCTCATCCATGGATCATGCTCTGCTTTAGAGCGAGAAGCACGCTCTTGCTTTCTAGCGTCTCTAATACAGCAGGATATATGAGTGTGCTGAGAACAAAAGAACGGTGTTTCCTACACATACAGACCATGTCTAGTCCAACTCTGCTTCTGAAACTGATACAAAGCACTGGTCCTCTAACATCCAATTCTTGTCAGTTAAGATGAGAAACGTGTGAGCTTCGTGAACGATGTAGTTCGTTTGAGCTGAAAAGTGACTGCCGTTACCTGAAACGTAGTCTTGCTTGTAGGAAGACACAGAGCCTGGAATTTAACTCCATTTCTGAAGTGAAACACACAGCATAGTTCTCATCCATGGATCACACACTGCTTTAGAATGAGAAGCACGCTCTTGCTTTCTAGAGGCTCTAATACAAAAGGAAACGTGACTGTGCTGAGAACAAAAGAACGGTGTTTCCTACACATACGAACCATATCTAGTTCAACTCTGCTTCTGAAACTGAAACAAACCACAGGTCCTCTAACATCCAATGCTTGTCAGTTAAGATGAGAATCGTGTGAGCTTCGTGAACGACATGGTTCGTTTGAGATGTAAAGTAACTGCCCTAACCTGAAACGAAGTCTTTTTTGTAGGAAGACTCAGAGCCTGGGATTTAACTCCATTTCTGAAGTGAAACACACAGCAGAGTTCTCATCCATTGATCACACTCTGCTTTAGAGCAAGAAGCACGCTCTTGCTTTCTAGAGGCTCTAAGACAGCATGAAATGTGAGTGTGCAGAGAACAAAAGAACGATGTTTCCTACACATACGGACCATATGTAGTCCAACTCTTCTTCAGAAACTGATATAAAGCACTGGTCCTCTAACATCCAATGCTTGTCATTTAAGATGAGAAACGTGTGAGCTTCGTTAACGATGTAGTTCCTTTGAGCTGAGAAGTGACTGCCATTACCTGAAACGAAGTCTTGCTTGTAGGAAGACACACAGCCTGGGATTTAACTCCACTTCTGAAGGGAAACAAACAGCATAGTTCTCATCCATGGATCACACTCTGCTTTAGAGCGAGAACTCGCTCTTGCTTTCTAGCTTCTCTAATACAGCAGGAAATCTGAGTGTGCTCAGAACAAGAGAACTGTGTTTCCTACACATACGGACCATATCTAGTTCAACTCTGCTTCTGAAACAGAAACAAACCACAGGTCCTCTAACACCCAATGCTTGTCAGTTAAGATGAGAAACGTGTGAGCTTTGTGAAGGATGTAGTTCGTTTGAGCTGTAAAGAAACTGCCCTTACCTGAAAAGAATTCTTGCTTTAGGAAGACTCAGAGCCTGGGATTTAACTCCATTTCTGAAGGGAAACACACAGCAGAGTTCTCATCCATTGATCACACTCTGCTTTAGAACAAGAATCATGCTCTTGCTTTCTAGAGTCTCTAAGACAGAAGGATACGTGAGTTTGCTGAGAACAAAAGAACGGTGTTTCCTACACATACGGACCATATCTAGTTCAACTCTGCTTCTGATACTGAAACAAACCACAGGTCCTCTAACACCCAATGCTTGTCAGTTAAGATGAGAAACGTGTGCGCTTTGTGAAGGATGTAGTTCGTTTGAGCTGTAAAGAAACTGCCCTTACCTGAAAAGAATTCTTGCTTTAGGAAGACTCAGAGCCTGGGATTTAACTCCATTTCTGAAGGGAAACACACAGCAGAGTTCTCATCCATTGATCACACTCTGCTTTAGAACGAGAAGCATGCTCTTGCTTTCTAAAATCTCTAAGACAGCAGGAAAGGTGAGTGTGCTGAGAACAAAAGAACGGTGTTTCCTACACATACGGACCATATCTAGTCCAACTCTGCTTCTGAAACTGATACAAAGCACTGGTCCTCTAACATCCAATGCTTGTCAGTTTAGATGAGAATTGTGTGAGCTTCGTGAACGACGTATTTCGTTTGAGATGTAAAGTAACTGCCCTTTCCGGAAACGAAGTCTTCCTTGTAGGAAGACTCAGAGCCTGGAATTTAACTCCATTTCTGAAGTGAAACACACAGCAGATTTCTCATCCATTGATCACACTCTGCTTTAGAGCAAGAAGCACACTCTTGATTTCTAGAGGCTCTAAGACAGCATGAAACGTGAGTGTGCTGAGAACAAAAGAAAGATGTTTCCTACACATACGGACCATGTCTTGTCAAATTCTGCTTCTGAAACTGACACAAAGCAATGGTCCTCTAACATCCAATGCTTGTCATTTTAGATGAGAAACGTGTGACCTTCGTGAACGATGTAGTTCCTTTGAGAGAAGAAGTGACTGCCCTTACCTGAAACGAAGTCTTGCTTGTAGGAAGACACAGAGCCTGGGATTTAACTACATTTCTGAAGGCAAACAAACAGCATAGTTCTCATCCATGGATCACACTCTGCTTTAGAGCGAGAACACGCTCTTGCTTTCTAGCTTCTCTAATACAGCAGGAAATCTGAGTGTGCACAGAACAAGAGAACGGTGTTTCCTACACATACAGACCATATCTAGTTCAACTCTGCTTCTGAAACTGAAACAAACCACAGGTCCTCTAACATCCAATGATTGTCAGTTAAGATGAGAAACGTATGAGCATCGTGAAGGATGTAGTTCGTTTGAGCTGTGAAGAAACTGCCCTTACCTGAAAAGAATTCTTGCTTTAGGAAGACTCAGAGCCTGGGATTTAACTCCATTTCTGAAGGGAAACACACAGCAGAGTTCTCATCCATTGATCACACTCTGCTTTAGAACAAGAATCATGCTCTTGCTTTCTAGGGTCTCTAAGACAGCAGGAAATGTGAGTGTGCTGAGAACAAAAGGACGGTGTTTCCTACACATAAGGACCATATGTAGTCCAACTCTGCTTTCGAACCTGATACAAAGCACTGGTCCTGTAACATCCAATGCTTGTCAGTTAAGATGAAAAACGTGTGAGCTTCGTGAAAGATGTAGTTCGCTTGAGCTGAAAAGTAACTGCCCTTTCCCGAAAAGAAGTCTTGCTTGTAGGAAGACTCAGAGCCTGGGAATTAACTCCATTTCTGAAGGGAAACACACAGCAGAGTTCTCATCCATTGATCACACTCTGCTTTAGAACAAGAATCATGCTCTTGCTTTCTAGGGTCTCTTAGACAGCAGGAAACGTGAGTGTGCTGAGAACAAAAGAACAGAGTTTGCTACACATAAGGACCATATGTAGTCCAACTCTGCTTTCTAAACTGATACAAAGCACTGGTCCTCTCACATCCAATGCTTGTCATTTAAGATGAGAAACGTGTGAGCTTCGTGAACGATGTAGTTCGTTTGAGCTGAAAAGAGACTGCCCTACCTGAAATGAAGTCTTGTTTGTAGGAAGACACAGATCCTGGGATTTAACTCCATTTCTGAAGTGAAACACACAGCATAGTTCTCATCCATGGATCATGCTCTGCTTTAGAGCGAGAAGCACGCTCTTGCTTTCTAGCGTCTCTAATACAGCAGGATATATGAGTGTGCTGAGAACAAAAGAACGGTGTTTCCTACACATACAGACCATGTCTAGTCCAACTCTGCTTCTGAAACTGATACAAAGCACTGGTCCTCTAACATCCAATTCTTGTCAGTTAAGATGAGAAACGTGTGAGCTTCGTGAACGATGTAGTTCGTTTGAGCTGAAAAGTGACTGCCGTTACCTGAAACGTAGTCTTGCTTGTAGGAAGACACAGAGCCTGGAATTTAACTCCATTTCTGAAGTGAAACACACAGCATAGTTCTCATCCATGGATCACACACTGCTTTAGAATGAGAAGCACGCTCTTGCTTTCTAGAGGCTCTAATACAAAAGGAAACGTGACTGTGCTGAGAACAAAAGAACGGTGTTTCCTACACATACGAACCATATCTAGTTCAACTCTGCTTCTGAAACTGAAACAAACCACAGGTCCTCTAACATCCAATGCTTGTCAGTTAAGATGAGAATCGTGTGAGCTTCGTGAACGACATGGTTCGTTTGAGATGTAAAGTAACTGCCCTAACCTGAAACGAAGTCTTTTTTGTAGGAAGACTCAGAGCCTGGGATTTAACTCCATTTCTGAAGTGAAACACACAGCAGAGTTCTCATCCATTGATCACACTCTGCTTTAGAGCAAGAAGCACGCTCTTGCTTTCTAGAGGCTCTAAGACAGCATGAAATGTGAGTGTGCAGAGAACAAAAGAACGATGTTTCCTACACATACGGACCATATGTAGTCCAACTCTTCTTCAGAAACTGATATAAAGCACTGGTCCTCTAACATCCAATGCTTGTCATTTAAGATGAGAAACGTGTGAGCTTCGTTAACGATGTAGTTCCTTTGAGCTGAGAAGTGACTGCCATTACCTGAAACGAAGTCTTGCTTGTAGGAAGACACACAGCCTGGGATTTAACTCCACTTCTGAAGGGAAACAAACAGCATAGTTCTCATCCATGGATCACACTCTGCTTTAGAGCGAGAACTCGCTCTTGCTTTCTAGCTTCTCTAATACAGCAGGAAATCTGAGTGTGCTCAGAACAAGAGAACTGTGTTTCCTACACATACGGACCATATCTAGTTCAACTCTGCTTCTGAAACAGAAACAAACCACAGGTCCTCTAACACCCAATGCTTGTCAGTTAAGATGAGAAACGTGTGAGCTTTGTGAAGGATGTAGTTCGTTTGAGCTGTAAAGAAACTGCCCTTACCTGAAAAGAATTCTTGCTTTAGGAAGACTCAGAGCCTGGGATTTAACTCCATTTCTGAAGGGAAACACACAGCAGAGTTCTCATCCATTGATCACACTCTGCTTTAGAACAAGAATCATGCTCTTGCTTTCTAGAGTCTCTAAGACAGAAGGATACGTGAGTTTGCTGAGAACAAAAGAACGGTGTTTCCTACACATACGGACCATATCTAGTTCAACTCTGCTTCTGATACTGAAACAAACCACAGGTCCTCTAACACCCAATGCTTGTCAGTTAAGATGAGAAACGTGTGCGCTTTGTGAAGGATGTAGTTCGTTTGAGCTGTAAAGAAACTGCCCTTACCTGAAAAGAATTCTTGCTTTAGGAAGACTCAGAGCCTGGGATTTAACTCCATTTCTGAAGGGAAACACACAGCAGAGTTCTCATCCATTGATCACACTCTGCTTTAGAACGAGAAGCATGCTCTTGCTTTCTAAAATCTCTAAGACAGCAGGAAAGGTGAGTGTGCTGAGAACAAAAGAACGGTGTTTCCTACACATACGGACCATATCTAGTCCAACTCTGCTTCTGAAACTGATACAAAGCACTGGTCCTCTAACATCCAATGCTTGTCAGTTTAGATGAGAATTGTGTGAGCTTCGTGAACGACGTATTTCGTTTGAGATGTAAAGTAACTGCCCTTTCCGGAAACGAAGTCTTCCTTGTAGGAAGACTCAGAGCCTGGAATTTAACTCCATTTCTGAAGTGAAACACACAGCAGATTTCTCATCCATTGATCACACTCTGCTTTAGAGCAAGAAGCACACTCTTGATTTCTAGAGGCTCTAAGACAGCATGAAACGTGAGTGTGCTGAGAACAAAAGAAAGATGTTTCCTACACATACGGACCATGTCTTGTCAAATTCTGCTTCTGAAACTGACACAAAGCAATGGTCCTCTAACATCCAATGCTTGTCATTTTAGATGAGAAACGTGTGACCTTCGTGAACGATGTAGTTCCTTTGAGAGAAGAAGTGACTGCCCTTACCTGAAACGAAGTCTTGCTTGTAGGAAGACACAGAGCCTGGGATTTAACTACATTTCTGAAGGCAAACAAACAGCATAGTTCTCATCCATGGATCACACTCTGCTTTAGAGCAAGAACACGCTCTTGCTTTCTAGCTTCTCTAATACAGCAGGAAATCTGAGTGTGCACAGAACAAGAGAACGGTGTTTCCTACACATACAGACCATATCTAGTTCAACTCTGCTTCTGAAACTGAAACAAACCACAGGTCCTCTAACATCCAATGATTGTCAGTTAAGATGAGAAAAGTATGAGCATCGTGAAGGATGTAGTTCGTTTGAGCTGTGAAGAAACTGCCCTTACCTGAAAAGAATTCTTGCTTTAGGAAGACTCACAGCCTGGGATTTAACTCCATTTCTGAAGGGAAACACACAGCAGAGTTCTCATCCATTGATCACACTCTGATATAGAACAAGAATCATGCTCTTGCTTTCTAGGGTCTCTAAGACAGCAGGAAATGTGAGTGTGCTGAGAACAAAAGGACGGTGTTTCCTACACATAAGGACCATATGTAGTCCAACTCTGCTTTCGAACCTGATACAAAGCACTGGTCCTGTAACATCCAATGCTTGTCAGTTAAGATGAAAAACGTGTGAGCTTCGTGAAAGATGTAGTTCGCTTGAGCTGAAAAGTAACTGCCCTTTCCCGAAAAGAAGTCTTGCTTGTAGGAAGACTCAGAGCCTGGGAATTAACTCCATTTCTGAAGGGAAACACACAGCAGAGTTCTCATCCATTGATCACACTCTGCTTTAGAACAAGAATCATGCTCTTGCTTTCTAGGGTCTCTTAGACAGCAGGAAACGTGAGTGTGCTGAGAACAAAAGAACAGAGTTTGCTACACATAAGGACCATATGTAGTCCAACTCTGCTTTCTAAACTGATACAAAGCACTGGTCCTCTCACATCCAATGCTTGTCATTTAAGATGAGAAACGTGTGAGCTTCGTGAACGATGTAGTTCGTTTGAGCTGAAAAGAGACTGCCCTACCTGAAATGAAGTCTTGCTTGTAGGAAGACACAGATCCTGGGATTTAACTCCATTTCTGAAGTGAAACACACAGCATAGTTCTCATCCATGGATCACACTCTGCTTTAGAGCGAGAAGCATGCTCTTGCTTTCTAGCGTCTCTAATACAGCAGGATATATGAGTGTGCTGAGAACAAAAGAACGGTGTTTCCTACACATACAGACCATGTGTAGTCCAACTCTGCTTCTGAAACTGATACAAAGCACTGGTCCTGTAACATCCAATGCTTGTCAGTTAAGATGAGAAACGTGTGAGCTTCGTGAAAGACGTAGTTCGTTTGAGCTGAAAAGTGACTGCCCTTACCTGAAAGGAAGTATTGCTTGTAGGAAGACACAGAGCCTGGGATTTAACTCCAATTCTGAAGTGAAACACACAGCATAGTTCTCATCCACTGATCACACTCTGCTTTAGAGCAAGACACATGCTCTTGCTTTCTGGAGTCACTAAGTCAGCAGGAAACGTGAGTGTGCTGAGAACAAAGAACGGTGTTTCCTACACATACGCACCATATCTAGTTCAACACTGCTTCTGAAACTGAAACAAATCACAGGTCCTCTAACATCCAATGCTCGTCATTTAAGATGAGAAACGTGTGAGCTTCGTGAATGATGTAGGTCATTTGAGTTGTAAAGAAACTGCCCTTTCCTGAAAAGAAGTCTTGTTTTTAGGAAGACTCAGAGCCTGGGATTTAACTCCATTTCTGAAGTAAAACACACAGCAGAGTTCTCATCCATTGATCACACTCTGCTTTAGAGCAAGAAGCACGCTCTTGCTTTCTAGAGTCTCTAGGACAGCATGAAACGTGAGTGTGCTGAGAACAAAAGAACGATGTTTCCTACACATACGGACCATATGTAGTCCAACTCTGCTTCTGAAACTGATACAAAGCACTGGTCCTCTAACATCCAATTCTTGTCAGTTAAGATGAGAATCGTGTGAGCTTCGTGAACGACATAGTTCGTTTGAGATGTAAAGTAACTGGCCTTACCTGAAAAAAATTCTTGCTTTAGGAAGACTCAGAGCCTGGGGTTTAACTCCATTTCTGAAGGGAAACACACAGCAGAGTTCTCATCCATTGATCACACTCTGCTTTAGAACAAGAATCATGCTCTTGCTTTCTAGGGTCTCTAAGACAGCAGGAAACGTGAGTGTGCTGAGAACAAAAGAACGGTGTTTCCTACACATAAGGGCCATATGTAGTCCAACTCTGCTTTCGAAACTGTTACAAAGCACTGGTCCTCTAACATCCAATGTTTGTCATTTAAGATGAGAAACGTGTGAGCTTGTGAACGATGTAGTTCTTTGGAGCTGAAAAGTGACTGCCCTACCTGAAATGAAGTCTTGCTTGTAGGAAGACACAGATCCTGGGATTTAACTCCATTTCTGAAGTGAAACACAAAGCATAGTTCTCATCCATGGATCACGCTCTGCTTTAGAGCGAGAAGCACGCTCTTGCTTTCTAGCGTCTCTAATACAGCAGGATATATGAGTGTGCTGAGAACAAAAGAACGGTGTTTCCTACACATATAGACCATGTCTAGTCCAACTCTGCTTCTGAAACTGATACAAAGCACTGGTCCTGTAACATCCAATGCTTGTCAGTTAAGATGAGAAACGTGTGAGCTTTGTTAACGATGTAGTTCTTTGGAGCTGAAAAGTGACTGCCCTACCTGAAATGAAGTCTTGCTTGTAGGAAGACACAGATCCTGGGATTTAACTCCATTTCTGAAGTGAAACAAACAGCATAGTTCTCATCCATGGATCACACTCTGCTTTAGAGCGAGAACTCGCTCTTGCTTTCTAGCTTCTCTAATACAGCAGGAAATCTGAGTGTGCTCAGAACAAGAGAACTGTGTTTCCTACACATACGGACCATATCTAGTTCAACTCTGCTTCTGAAACAGAAACAAACCACAGGTCCTCTAACACCCAATGCTTGTCAGTTAAGATGAGAAACGTGTGAGCTTTGTGAAGGATGTAGTTCGTTTGAGCTGTAAAGAAACTGCCCTTACCTGAAAAGAATTCTTGCTTTAGGAAGACTCAGAGCCTGGGATTTAACTCCATTTGTGAAGGAAAACACACAGCAGAGTTCTCATCCATTGATCACACTCTGCTTTAGAACAAGAATCATGCTCTTGCTTTCTAGAGTCTCTAAGACAGCAGGATACGTGAGTTTGCTGAGAACAAAAGAACGGTGTTTCCTACACATACGGACCATATCTAGTTCAACTCTGCTTCTGATACTGAAACAAACCACAGGTCCTCTAACACCCAATGCTTGTCAGTTAAGATGAGAAACGTGTGAGCTTTGTGAAGGATGTAGTTCGTTTGAGCTGTAAAGAAACTGCCCTTACCTGAAAAGAATTCTTGCTTTAGGAAGACTCAGAGCCTGGGATTTAACTCCATTTCTGAAGGGAAACACACAGCAGAGTTCTCATCCATTGATCACACTCTGCTTTAGAACGAGAAGCATGCTCTTGCTTTCTAAAATCTCTAAGACAGCAGGAAAGGTGAGTGTGCTGAGAACAAAAGAACGGTGTTTCCTACACTTACGTACCATATCTAGTCCAACTCTGCTTTCGAAACTGATACAAAGCACTGGTCCTCTAACATCCAATGCTTGTCAGTTTAGATGAGAATTGTGTGAGCTTCGTGAATGACGTATTTCGTTTGAGATGTAAAGTAACTGCCCTTTCCGGAAACGAAGTCTTCCTTGTAGGAAGACTCAGAGCCTGGAATTTAACTCCATTTCTGAAGTGAAACACACAGCAGATTTCTCATCCATTGATCACACTCTGCTTTAGAGCAAGAAGCACACTCTTGATTTCTAGAGGCTCTAAGACAGCATGAAACGTGAGTGTGCTGAGAACAAAAGAACGATGTTTCCTACACATACGGACCATGTCTTGTCAAATTCTGCTTCTGAAACTGACACAAAGCAATGGTCCTCTAACATCCAATGCTTGTCATTTTAGATGAGAAACGTGTGACCTTCGTGAACGATGTAGTTCCTTTGAGAGAAGAAGTGACTGCCCTTACCTGAAACGAAGTCTTGCTTGTAGGAAGACACACAGCCTGGGATTTAACTCCATTTCTGAAGGGAAACAAACAGCATAGTTCTCATCCATGGATCACACTCTGCTTTAGAGCGAGAACACGCTCTTGCTTTCTAGCTTCTCTAATACAGCAGGAAATCTGAGTGTGCACAGAACAAGAGAACGGTGTTTCCTACACATACAGACCATATCTAGTTCAACTCTGCTTCTGAAACTGAAACAAACCACAGGTCCTCTAGCATCCAATGATTGTCAGTTAAGATGAGAAACGTATGAGCATCGTGAAGGATGTAGTTCGTTTGAGCTGTAAAGAAACTGCCCTTACCTGAAAAGAATTCTTGCTTTAGGAAGACTCAGAGCCTGGGATTTAACTCCATTTCTGAAGGGAAACACACAGCAGAGTTCTCATCCATTGATCACACTCTGATTTAGAACAAGAATCATGCTCTTGCTTTCTAGGGTCTCTAAGACAGCAGGAAATGTGAGTGTGCTGAGAACAAAAGGACGGTGTTTCCTACACATAAGGACCATATGTAGTCCAACTGTGCTTTCGAAACTGATACAAAGCACTGGTCCTCTAACATCCAATGCTTGTCAGTTAAGATGAGAAACGTGTGAGCTTCGTGAAAGATGTAGTTCGCTTGAGCTGAAAAGTAACTGCCCTTTCCCGAAAAGAAGTCTTGCTTGTAGGAAGACTCAGAGACTGGGATTTAACTCCATTTCTGAAGGGAAACACACAGCAGAGTTCTCATCCATTGATCACACTCTGCTTTAGAACAAGAATCATGCTCTTGCTTTCTAGAGTCTCTTAGACAGCAGGAAACGTGAGTGTGCTGAGAACAAAAGAACGGTGTTTGCTACACATAAGGACCATATGTAGTCCAACTCTGCTTTCTAAACTGATACAAAGCACTGGTCCTCTCACATCCAATGCTTGTCATTTAAGATGAGAAACGTGTGAGCTTCGTGAACGATGTAGTTCGTTTGAGCTGAAAAGTGACTGCCCTACCTGAAATGAAGTCTTGCTTGTAGGAAGACACAGATCCTGGGATTTAACTCCATTTCTGAAGTGAAACACACAGCATAGTTCTCATCCATGGATCACACACTGCTTTAGAACGAGAAGCACGCTCTTGCTTTCCAGAGTCTCTAATACAAAAGGTAAAGTGACTGTGCTCAGAACAAGAGAACGGTGTTTCCTACACATACGGACCATATCTAGTTCAACTCTGCTTCTGAAACTGATATAAATCACTGGTCCTCTAACATCCAATGCTTGTCATTTAAGATGAGAAACGTGTGAGCTTCGTTAACGATGTAGTTCCTTTGAGCTGAGAAGTTACTGCCCTTACCTGAAACGAAGTCTTGCTTGTAGGAGACACAGAGCCTGGGATTTAACTCCATTTCTGAAGTAAAACACACAGCAGAGTTCTCATCCATTGATCACACTCTGCTTTAGAGCAAGAAGCACGCTCTTGCTTTCTAGAGGCTCTAAGACAGCATGAAATGTGAGTGTGCAGAGAACAAAAGAACAATGTTTCCTACACATACGGACCATATGTAGTCCAAGTCTGCTTCTGAAACTGATACAAAGCACTGGTCCTCTAACATCCAATGCTTGTCATTTAAGATGAGAAACGTGTGAGCTTCGTTAATGATGTAGTTCCTTTGAGCTGAGAAGTGACTGCCATTACCTGAAACGAAGTCTTGCTTGTAGGAAGACACACAGCCTGGGATTTAACTCCATTTCTGAAGGGAAACAAACAGCATAGTTCTCATCCATGGATCACACTCTGCTTTAGAGCGAGAACTCGCTCTTGCTTTCTAGCTTCTCTAATACAGCAGGAAATCTGAGTGTGCTCAGAACAAGAGAACTGTGTTTCCTACACATACGGACCATATCTAGTTCAACTCTGCTTCTGAAACAGAAACAAACCACAGGTCCTCTAACACCCAATGCTTGTCAGTTAAGATGAGAAACGTGTGAGCTTTGTGAAGGATGTAGTTCGTTTGAGCTGTAAAGAAACTGCCCTTACCTGAAAAGAATTCTTGCTTTAGGAAGACTCAGAGCCTGGGATTTAACTCCATTTCTGAAGGGAAACAAACAGCATAGTTCTCATCCATGGATCACACTCTGCTTTAGAGCGAGAACACGCTCTTGCTTTCTAGCTTCTCTAATACAGCAGGAAATCTGAGTGTGCACAGAACAAGAGAACGTTGTTTCCTACACCTACAGACCATATCTAGTTCAACTCTGCTTCTGAAACTGAAACAAACCACAGGTCCTCTAACATCCAATGATTGTCAGTTAAGATGAGAAATGTATGAGCATCGTGAAGGATGTAGTTCGTTTGAGCTGTAAAGAAACTGCCCTTACCTGAAAAGAATTCTTGCTTTAGGAAGACTCAGAGCCTGGGATTTAACTCCATTTCTGAAGGGAAACACACAGCAGAGTTCGCATCCATTGATCACACTCTGATTTAGAACAAGAATCATGCTCTTGCTTTCTAGGGTCTCTAAGACAGCAGGAAATGTGAGTGTGCTGAGAACAAAAGGACGTTGTTTCCTACACATAAGGACCATATGTAGTCCAACTCTGCTTTCGAACCTGATACAAAGCACTGGTCCTCTAACATCCAATGCTTATCAGTTAAGATGAGAAACGTGTGAGCTTCGTGAAAGATGTAGTTCGCTTGAGCTGAAAAGTAACTGCCCTTTCCCGAAAAGAAGTCTTGCTTGTAGGAAGACTCAGAGCCTGGGATTTAACTCCATTTCTGAAGGGAAACACACAGCAGAGTTCTCATCCATGGATCACACTCTGCTTTAGAGCGAGAAGCATGCTCTTGCTTTCTAGCGTCTCTAATACTGCAGGATATATGAGTGTGCTGAGAACAAAAGAACGGTGTTTCCTACACATACAGACCATGTGTAGTCCAACTCTGCTTCTGAAACTGATACAAAGCACTGGTCCTGTAACATCCAATGCTTCTCAGTTAAGATGAGAAACGTGTGAGCTTCGTGAAAGACGTAGTTCGTTTGAGCTGAAAAGTGACTGCCCTTACCTGAAAGGAAGTATTGCTTGTAGGAAGACACAGAGCCTGGGATTTAACTCCAATTCTGAAGTGAAACACACAGCATAGTTCTCATCCACTGATCACACTCTGCTTTAGAGCAAGACGCACGCTCTTGCTTTCTGGAGTCACTAAGTCAGCAGGAAACGTGAGTGTGCTGAGAACAAAGAACGGTGTTTCCTACACATACGCACCATATCTAGTTCAACACTGCTTCTGAAACTGAAACAAATCACAGGTCCTCTAACATCCAATGCTCGTCATTTAAGATGAGAAACGTGTGAGCTTCGTGAACGATGTAGGTCATTTGAGTTGTAAAGAAACTGCCCTTTCCTGAAAAGAAGTCTTGTTTTTAGGAAGACTCAGAGCCTGGGATTTAACTCTATTTCTGAAGTGAAACACACAGCAGAGTTCTCATCCACTGATCACACTCTGCTTTAGCGCAAGAAGCACGCTCTTGCTTTCTAGAGGCTCTAGGACAGCATGAAACGTGAGTGTGCTGAGAACAAAAGAACGATGTTTCCTACACATACGGACCATATGTAGTCCAACTCTGCTTCTGAAACTGATACAAAGCACTGGTCCTCTAACATCCAATTCTTGTCAGTTAAGATGAGAAACGTGTGAGCTTCGTGAACGATGTAGTTCGTTTGAGCTGAAAAGTGACTGCCGTTACCTGAAACGGAGTCTTGCTTGTAGGAAGACACAGAGCCTGGAATTTAACTCCATTTCTGAAGTGAAACACACAGCATAGTTCTCATCCATGGATCACACACTGCTTTAGAACGAGAAGCACGCTCTTGCTTTCTAGAGTCTCTAATACAAAAGGTAACGTGACTGTGCTCAGAACAATAGAACGGTGTTTCCTACACATACGAACCATATCTAGTTCAACTCTGCTTCTGAAACTGAAACAAACCACAGGTCCTCTAACATCCAATGCTTGTCAGTTAGATGAGAATCGTGTGAGCTTCGTGAACGACATAGTTCGTTTGAGATGTAAAGTAACTGCCCTTACCTGAAAAGAATTCTTGCTTTAGGAAGACTCAGAGCCTGGGATTTAACTCCATTTCTGAAGGGAAACACACAGCAGAGTTCTCATCCATTGATCACACTCTGCTTTAGAGCGAGAAGCATGCTCTTGCTTTCTAAAATCTCTAAGACAGCAGGAAAGGTGAGTGTGCTGAGAACAAAAGAACGGTGTTTCCTACACATACGGACCATATCTAGTCCAACTCTGCTTCTGAAACTGATACAAAGCACTGGTCTTCTAACATCCAATGCTTGTCATTTAAGATGAGAAACGTGAGAGCTTCGTGAACGATGTAGTTTGTTTGAGCTGAAAAGTGACTGCCCTACCTGAAATGAAGTCTTGCATGTAGGAAGACACAGAGCGTGGGATTTAACTCCATTTCTGAAGTAAAACACACAGCATAGTTCTCAACCATTGATCACACTCTGCTTTAGAGCAAGAAGCACGCTCTTGCTGTCTAGAGGCTCTAAGACAGCATGAAATGTGAGTGTGCAGAGAACAAAAGAACGATGTTTCCTACACATACAGACCATATGTAGTCCAACTCTGCTTCTGAAACTGATACAAAGCACTGGTCCTCTAACATCCAATGCTTGTCATTTAAGATGAGAAACGTGTGAGCTTCGTTAACGATGTAGTTCCTTTGAGCTGAGAAGTGACTGCCCTTACCTGAAACGAAGTCTTGCTTGTAGGAAGACACACAGCCTGGGATTAACTCCATTTCTGAAGGGAAACAAACAGCATAGTTCTCATCCATGGATCACACTCTGCTTTAGAGCAGGAAGCACACTCTTGCTTTCTAGCTTCTCTAATACAGCAGGAAATCTGAGTGTGCTCAGAACAAGAGAACTGTGTTTCCTACACATACGGACCATATCTAGTTCAACTCTGCTTCTGAAACAGAAACAAACCACAGGTCCTCTAACACCCAATGCTTGTCAGTTAAGATGAGAAACGTGTGAGCTTCGTGAAGGCTGTAGTTCATTTGAGCTGTAAAGAAACTGCCCTTACCTGAAAAGAATTCTTGCTTTAGGAAGACTCAGAGCCTGGGATTTGACTCCATTTCTGAAGGGAAACACACAGCAGAGTTCTCATCCATTGATCACACTCAGCTTTAGAGCGAGAAGCATGCTCTTGCTTTCTAAAATCTCTAAGACAGCAGGAAAGGTGAGTGTGCTGAGAACAAAAGAACGGTGTTTCCTACACATACGGACCATATCTAGTCCAACTCTGCTTCTGAAACTGATACAAAGCACTGGTCCTCTAACATCCAATGCTTGTCAGTTTAGATGAGAAACGTGTGAGCTTCGTGAAAGATCTAGTTCGCTTGAGCTGAAAAGTAACTGCCCTTTCCGTAAACGAAGTCTTGCTTGTAGGAAGACACAGAGCTTGGGATTTAACTCCATTTCTGAAGTGAAACACACAGCATAGTTCTAATCCATTGATCACACTCTGCTTTAGAGCAAGAAGCACACTCTTGATTTCTAGAGGCTCTAAGACAGCATGAAACGTGAGTGTGCTGAGAACAAAAGAACGATGTTTCCTACACATACGGACCATGTCTTGTCAAATTCTGCTTCTGAATCTGACACAAAGCACTGGTCCTCTAACATCAAATGCTTGTCATTTAAGATGAGAAACGTGTGACCTTCGTGAACGATGTAGTTCCTTTGAGAGAAGAAGTGACTGCCCTTACCTGAAACGAAGTCTTGCTTGTAGGAAGACACAGAGCCTAGGATTTAACTCCATTTCTGAAGGGAAACAAACAGCATAGTTCTCATCCATGGATCACACTCTGCTTTAGAGCGAGAACACGCTCTTGCTTTCTAGCTTCTCTAATACAGCAGGAAATCTGAGTGTGCACAGAACAAGAGAACGGTGTTTCCTACACATACAGACCATATCTAGTTCAACTCTGCTTCTGAAACTGAAACAAACCACAGGTCCTCTAACATCCAATGCTTGTCAGTTAAGATGAGAAACGTATGAGCATCGTGAAGGATGTACTTCGTTTGAGATGTAAAGTAACTGCCCTTACCTGAAAAGAATTCTTGCTTTAGGAAGACTCAGAGCCTGGGATTTGACTCCATTTCTGAAGGGAAACACACAGCAGAGTTCTCATCCATTGATCACACTCTGCTTTAGAACAAGAATCATGCTCTTGCTTTCTAGAATCTCTAAGTCAGCAGGATACATGAGTTTGCTGAGAACAAAAGAACGGTGTTTCCTACACATAAGGACCATATGTAGTCCAACTCTGCTTTCGAAACTGATACAAAGCACTGGTCCTGTAACATCCAATGCTTGTCAGTTAAGATGAGAAACGTGTGAGCTTCGTGAAAGATCTAGTTCGCTTGAGCTGAAAAGTAACTGCCCTTTCCGGAAACGAAGTCTTGCTTGTAGGAAGACACAGAGCCTGCTATTTAACTCCATTTCTGAAGTGAAACACACAGCATAGTTCTCATGCATGGATCACACACTGCTTTAGAACGAGAAGCACGCTCTTGCTTTCTAGAGTCTCTAATACAAAAGGAAACGTGACTGTGCTCAGAACAAAAGAACGGTGTTACCTACACATACAAACCATATCTAGTTCAACTCTGCTTCTGAAACTGGAAGAAACCACAGGACCTCTAACATCCAATGCTTGTCAGTTAAGATGAGAATCGTGTGAGCTTCGTGAACGACATAGTTCCTTTGAGATGTAAAGTAACTGCCCTAACCTGAAACGAAGACTTTTTTGTAGGAAGACTCAGAGCCTGGGATTTAACTCCATTTCTGAAGTTAAACACACAGCAGAGTGATCATCCATTGATCACACTCTGCTTTAGAGCGAGAAGCACGCTCTTGCTTTCTAGCGTCTCTAATACAGCAGGAAATCTGAGTGTGCTCAGAATAAAAGAACAGTGTTTCCTACACATACTGACCATATCTAGTTCAACTCTGCTTCTGATACTGAAACAAACCACAGGTCCTCTAACACCCAATGCTTGTCAGTTAAGATGAGAAACATGTGAGATTTGTGAAGGATGTAGTTCGTTTGAGCTGTAAAGAAACTGCCCTTACCTGAAAAGAATTCTTGCTTTAGGAAGACTCAGAGCCTGGGATTTAACTCCATTTCTGAAGGGAAACACACAGCATAGTTTTCATCCATTGATCACACTCTGCTTTAGAGCAAGAAGCACACTCTTGATTTCTAGAGGCTCTAAGACAGCATGAAATGTGAGTTTGCTGAGAACAAAAGAACGATGTTTCCTACACATACGGACCATGTCTTGTCAAATTCTGCTTCTGAAACTGACACAAAGCACTGGTCCTCTAACATCCAATGCTTGTCATTAAAGATGAGAAACATGTGACCTTCGTGAACGATGTAGTTCCTTTGAGAGAAGAAGTGACTGCCCTTACCTGAAACGAAGTCTTGCTTGTAGGAAGACACACAGCCTGGGATTTAACTCCATTTCTGAAGGGAAACAAACAGCATAGTTCTCATCCATGGATCACACTCTGCTTTAGAGCAAGAACACGCTCTTGCTTTCCAGCTTCTCTAATACAGCAGGAAATCTGGGTGTGCACAGAACAAGAGAACGGTGTTTCCTACACATACAGACCATATCTAGTTCAACTCTGCTTCTGAAACTGAAACAAACCACAGGTCCTCTAACATCCAATGCTTGTCAGTTAAGATGAGAAACGTATGAGCATCGTGAAGGATGTAGTTCGTTTGAGCTGTAAAGAAACTGCCCTTACCTGAAAAGAATTCTTGCTTTAGGAAGACTCAGAGCCTGGGGTTTAACTCCATTTCTGAAGGGAAACACACAGCAGAGTTCTCATCCATTGATCACACTCTGCTTTAGAACAAGAATCATGCTCTTGCTTTCTAGGGTCTCTAACACAGCAGGAAACGTGAGTGTACTGAGAACAAAAGAACGGTGTTTCCTACACATAAGGACCATATGTAGTCCAAATCTGCTTTCAAAACTGATACAAACACTGGTCCTCTAACATCCAATGCTTGTCATTTAAGATGAGAAACGTGTGAGCTTTGTGAACGATGTAGTTCGTTTGAGCTGAAAAGTGACTGCCCTACCTGAAATGAAGTCTTGCTTGTAGGAAGACACAGATCCTGGGATTTAACTCCATTTCTGAAGTGAAACACACAGCATAGTTCTCATCCATGGATCACGCTCTGCTTTAGAGCGAGAAGCACGCTCTTGCTTTCTAGCGTCTCTAATACAGCAGGATATATGAGTGTGCTGAGAACAAAAGAACGATGTTTCCTACACATACAGACCATGTCTAGTCCAACTCTGCTTCTGAAACTGATACAAAGCACTGGTACTGTAACATCCAATGCTTGTAAGTTAAGATGAGAAACGTGTGAGCTTTGTGAAAGACGTAGTTCCTTTGAGCTGAGAAGTGACTGCCCTTACCTGAAACGAAGTCTTGCTTGTAGGAAGACACACAGCCTGGGATTAACTCCATTTCTGAAGGGAAACAAACAGCATAGTTCTCATCCATGGATCACACTCTGCTTTAGAGCAGGAAGCACGCTCTTGCTTTCTAGCTTCTCTAATTCAGCAGGAAATCTGAGTGTGCTCAGAACAAGAGAACTGTGTTTCCTACACATACGGACCATATCTAGTTCAACTCTGCTTCTGAAACAGAAACAAACCACAGGTCCTCTAACACCCAATGCTTGTCAGTTAAGATGAGAAACGTGTGAGCTTCGTGAAGGATGTAGTTCATTTGAGCTGTAAAGAAACTGCCCTTACCTGAAAAGAATTCTTGCTTTAGGAAGACTCAGAGCCTGGGATTTAACTCCATTTCTGAAGGGAAACACACAGCAGAGTTCTCATCCATTGATCACACTCTGCTTAAGAACAAGAATCATGCTCTTGCTTTCTAGAGTCTCTAAGGCAGCAGGATACGTGAGTTTGCTGAGAACAAAAGAACGGTGTTTCCTACACATAAGGACCATATGTAGTCCAACTCTGCTTTCGAAACTGATACAAAGCACTGGTCCTGTAACATCCAATGCTTGTTAGTTAAGATGAGAAACGTGTGAGCTTCGTGAAAGATCTAGTTCGCTTGAGCTGAAAAGTAACTGCCCTTTCCGTAAACGAAGTCTTGCTTGTAGGAAGACACAGAGCTTGGGATTTAACTCCATTTCTGAAGTGAAACACACAGCATAGTTCTCATCCATTGATCACACTCTGCTTTAGAGCAAGAAGCACACTCTTGATTTCTAGAGGCTCTAAGACAGCATGAAACGTGAGTGTGCTGAGAACAAAAGAACGATGTTTCCTACACATACGGACCATGTCTTGTCAAATTCTGCTTCTGAAACTGACACAAAGCACTGGTCCTCTAACATCTAATGCTTGTCATTTAAGATGAGAAACGTGTGAGCTTCATGAAAGATGTAGTTCCTTTGAGAGAAGAAGTGACTGCCCTTACCTGAAACGAAGTCTTGCTTGTAGGAAGACCCAGAGCCTAGGATTTAACTCCATTTCTGAAGGGAAACAAACAGCATAGTTCTCATCCATGGATCACACTCTGCTTTAGAGCGAGAACACGCTCTTGCTTTCTAGCTTCTCTAATACAGCAGGAAATCTGAGTGTGCACAGAACAAGAGAATGGTGTTTCCTACACATACAGACCATATCTAGTTCAACTCTGCTTCTGAAACTGAAACAAACCACAGGTCCTCTAACATCCAATGATTGTCAGTTAAGATGAGAAACGTATGAGCATCGTGAAGGATGTAGTTCATTTGAGCTGTAAAGAAACTGCCCTTACCTGAAAAGAATTCTTGCTTTAGGAAGACTCAGAGCCTGGGATTTAACTCCATTTCTGAAGGGAAACAGACAGCAGAGTTCTCATCCATTGATCACACTCTGCTTTAGAACAAGATTCATGCTCTTGCATTCTAGAGTCTCTAAGACAGCAGGATACGTGAGTTTGCTGAGAACAAAAGAACGGTGTTTCCTACACATAAGGACCATATGTAGTCCAACTCTGCTTCTGAAACTGATACAAAGCACTGGTCCTGTAACATCCAATGCTTGTCAGTTAAGATGAGAAACGTGTGAGCTTCGTGAAAGATCTAGTTCGCTTGAGCTGAAAAGTAACTGCCCTTTCCGGAAACGAAGTCTTGCTTGTAGGAAGACACAGAGCCTGGTATTTAACTCCATTTCTGAAGTGAAACACACAGCATAGTTCTCATCCATGGATCACACACTGCTTTAGAACGAGAAGCATGCTCTTGCTTTCTAGAGTCTCTAATACAAAAGGAAACGTGACTGTGCTCAGAACAAAAGAACGGTGTTACCTACACATACGAACCATATGTAGTCCAACTCTGCTTCTGAAACTGATACAAAGCACTGGTCCTCTAACATCCAATGCTTGTCAGTTTAGATGAGAATCGTGTGAGCTTCGTGAACGACGTATTTCGTTTGAGATGTAAAGTAACTGCCCTTTCTGGAAACGAAGTCTTCCTTGTAGGAAGACTCAGAGCTTGGGATTTAATTCCATTTCTGAAGTGAAACACACAGCAGATTTCTCATCCATTGATCAAACTCTGCTTTAGTGCAAGAAGCACACTCTTGATTTCTAGAGGCTCTAAGACAGCATGAAACGTGAGTGTGCTGAGAACAAAAGAACGATGTTTCCTACACATACGGACCATGTCTTGTCAAATTCTGCTTCTGAAACTGACACAAAGCACTGGTCGTCTAACATCCAATGCTTGTCATTAAAGATGAGAAACGTGTGACCTTCGTGAACGATGTAGTTCCTTTGAGAGAAGAAGTGACTGCCCTTACCTGAAACGAAGTCTTGCTTGTAGGAAGACACAGACCCTGGGATTTAACTCCATTTCTGAAGGGAAACAAACAGCATAGTTCTCATCCATGGATCACACTCTGCTTTAGAGCAAGAACACGCTCTTGCTTTCCAGCTTCTCTAATACAGCAGGAAATCTGAGTGTGCACAGAACAAGAGAACGGTGTTTCCTACACATACAGACCATATCTAGTTCAACTCTGCTTCTGAAACTGAAACAAACCACAGGTCCTCTAACATCCAATGCTTGTCAGTTAAGATGAGAAACGTATGAGCATCGTGAAGGATGTAGTTCGTTTGAGCTGTAAAGAAACTGCCCTTACCTGAAAAGAATTCTTGCTTTAGGAAGCCTCAGAGCCTGGGGTTTAACTCCATTTCTGAAGTGAAACACACAGCATAGTTCTCATCCATGGATCACGCTCTGCTTTAGAGCGAGAAGCACGCTCTTGCTTTCTAGCGTCTCTAATACAGCAGGATATATGAGTGTGCTGAGAACAAAAGAACGGTGTTTCCTACACATACAGACCATGTCTAGTCCAACTCTGCTTCTGAAACTGATACAAAGCACTGGTCCTGTAACATCCAATGCTACTCAGTTAAGATGAGAAACGTGTGAGCTTCGTGAAAGACATAGTTCGTTTGAGCTGAAAAGTGACTGCCCTTACCTGAAAGGAAGTATTGCTTGTAGGAAGACACAGAGCCTGGGATTTAACTCCATTTCTGAAGTGAAACACACAGCATAGTTCTCATCCACTGATCACACTCTGCTTTAGAGCAAGACGCACGCTCTTGCTTTCTGGAGTCACTAAGTCAGCAGGAAACGTGAGTGTGCTGAGAACAAAGAACGGTGTTTCCTACACATACGCACCATATCTAGTTCAACACTGCTTCTGAAACTGAAACAAATCACAGGTCCTCTAACATCCAATGCTCGTCATTTAAGATGAGAAACGTGTGAGCTTCGTGAACGATGTAGTTCATTTGAGTTGTAAAGAAACTGCCCTTTCCTGAAAAGAAGTCTTGTTTTTAGGAAGACTCAGAGCCTGGGATTTAACTCTATTTCTGAAGTGAAACACACAGCAGAGTTCTCATCCACTGATCACACTCTGCTTTAGCGCAAGAAGCACGCTCTTGCTTTCTAGAGGCTCTAGGACAGCATGAAACTTGAGTGTGCTGAGAACAAAAGAACGATGTTTCCTACACATACGGACCATATGTAGTCCAACTCTGCTTCTGAAACTGATACAAAGCACTGGTCCTCTAACATCCAATTCTTGTCAGTTAAGATGAGAAACGTGTGAGCTTCGTGAACGATGTAGTTCGTTTGAGCTGAAAAGTGACTGCCGTTACCTGAAACGCAGTCTTGCTTGTAGGAAGACACAGAGCCTGGAATTTAACTCCATTTCTGAAGTGAAACACACAGCATAGTTCTCATCCATGGATCACACACTGCTTTAGAACGAGAAGCACGCTCTTGCTTTCTAGAGTCTCTAATACAAAAGGTAAAGTGACTGTGCTCAGAACAATAGAATGGTGTTTCCTACACATACGGACCATATCTAGTTCAACTCTGCTTCTGAAACTGAAACAAACCACAGGTCCTGTAACATCCAATGCTTGTCAGTTAAGATGAGAATCGTGTGAGCTTCGTGAACGACATAGTTCGTTTGAGATGTAAAGTAACTGCCCTAACCTGAAACGAAGTCTTTTTTTGTAGGAAGACTCAGAGCCTGGGATTTAACTCCATTTCTGAAGTGAAACACACAGCAGAGTTCTCCTTCACTGATCACACTCTGCTTTAGCGCAAGAAGCATGCTCTTGCTTTCTAGAGGCTCTAGAACACCATGAAACGTGAGTGTGCTGAGAATAAAAGAACGATGTTTCCTACACATACGGACCATATGTAGTCCAACTCTGCTTCTGAAACTGATACAAAGCACTGGTCCTCTAACATCCAATTCTTGTCAGTTAAGATGAGAAACGTGTGAGCTTCGTGAACGATGTAGTTCGTTTGAGCTGAAAAGTGACTGCCGTTACCTGAAACGCAGTCTTGCTTGTAGGAAGACACAGAGCCTGGAATTTAACTCCATTTCTGAAGTGAAACACACAGCATAGTTCTCATCCATGGATCACACACTGCTTTAGAACGAGAAGCACGCTCTTGCTTTCTAGAGTCTCTAATACAAAAGGTAACGTGACTGTGCTCAGAACAATAGAACGGTGTTTCCTACACATACGAACCATATCTAGTTCAACTCTGCTTCTGAAACTGAAACAAACCACAGGTCCTGTAACATCCAATGCTTGTCAGTTAAGATGAGAATCGTGTGAGCTTCGTGAACGACATAGATCGTTTGAGATGTAAAGTAACTGCCCTTACCTGAAAAGAATTCTTGCTTTAGGGAGACTCAGAGCCTGGGATTTAACTCCATTTCTGAAGGGAAACACACAGCAGAGTTCTCATCCATTGATCACACTCTGCTTTAGAGCAAGAATCATGCTCTTGCTTTCTAAAATCTCTAAGACAGCAGGAAAGGTGAGTGTGCTGAGAACAAAAGAACGGTGTTTCCTACACATACGGACCATATCTAGTCCAACTCTGCTTCTGAAACTGATACAAAGCACTGGTTCTCTAACATCCAATGCTTGTCAGTTTACATGAGAATCGTGTTAGCTTCATGAACGACGTATTTCGTTTGAGATGTAAAGTAACTGTCCTTTCCGGAAACGAAGTCTTCCTTGTAGGAAGACTCAGAGCTTGGGATTTAACTCCATTTCTGAAGTGAAACACAGAGCAGATTTCTCATCCATTGATCACTCTCTGCTTTAGAGCAAGAAGCACGCTCTTGCTTTCTAGAGGCTCTAAGACAGCATGAAACGTGAGTGTGCTGAGAAAAAAAGAACGATGTTTCCTACACATACGGACCATGTCTTGTCAAATTCTGCTTCTGAAACTGAAACAAAGCACTGGTCCTCTAACATCCAATGCTTGTCATTTAAGATGAGAAACGTGTGAGCTTCATGAACGATGTAGTTCCTTTGAGAGAAGAAGTGACTGCCCTTACCTGAAACGAAGTCTTGCTTGTAGGAAGACACAGAGCCTGGAATTTAACTCCATTTCTGAAGTGAAACACACAGCATAGTTCTCATCCATGGATCACACACTGCTTTAGAACGAGAAGCACGCTCTTGCTTTCTAGAGTCTCTAATACAAAAGGTAACGTGACTGTGCTCAGAACAATAGAACGGTGTTTCCTACACATACGAACCATATCTAGTTCAACTCTGCTTCTGAAACTGAAACAAACCACAGGTCCTCTAACATCCAATGCTTGTCATTTAAGATGAGAAACGTGTGAGCTTCATGAACGATGTAGTTCCTTTGAGAGAAGAAGTGACTGCCCTTACCTGAAACGAAGTCTTGCTTGTAGGAAGACACAGAGCCTGGGATTTAACTCCATTTCTGAAGGGAAACAAACAGCATAGTTCTCATCCATGGATCACACTCTGCTTTAGAGCGAGAATACGCTCTTGCTTTCTAGCTTCTCTAATACAGCAGGAAATCTGAGTGTGCACAGAACAAGAGAACGGTGTTTCCTACACATACAGACCATATCTAGTTCAACTCTGCTTCTGAAACTGAAACAAACCACAGGTCCTCTAACATCCAATGCTTGTCAATTATGATGAGAAACGTATGAGCATCGTGATGGATGTCATTCGTTTGAGCTGTAAAGAAACTGCCCTAACCTGAAAAGAATTCTTGCTTTAGGAAGACTCAGAGCCTGGGATTTAACTCCATTTCTGAAGAGAAACACACAGCAGAGTTCTCATCCATTGATCACACTCTGCTTTAGAGCAAGAATCATGCTCTTGCTTTCTAGGGTCTCTAAGACAGCAGGAAATCTGAGTGTGCTGAGAACAAAAGAACGGTGTTTCCTACACATAAGGACCATATGTAGTCCAACTCTGCTTTCGAAACTGATACAAAGCACTGGTCCTGTAACATCCAATGCTTGTCATTTAAGATGAGAAACGTGTGAGCTTCGTGTAAGACGTAGTTCGTTTGAGCTGAAAAGTGACGGCCCTTACCTGAAAGGAAATATTGCTTGTAGGAAGACACAGATCCTGGGATTTAAGTTCATTTCTGAAGTGAAACACACAGCAGAGTTCTCATCCATGGATCACACACTGCTTTAGAATGAGAAGCACGCTCTTGCTTTCTAGAGTCTCTAATGCAAAAGGAAACGTGACTGTGCCAGGAACAAAAGAACGGTGTTTCCTACACATACGAACCATATCTAGTTCAACTCTGCTTCTGAAACTGAAACAAACCACAGGTCCTCTAACATCGAATGCTTGTCATTTAAGATGAGAAACGTGTGAGCTTCGTTAACGATGTAGTTCCTTTGAGCTGAGAAGTGACTGCCCTTACCTGAAACGAAGTCTTGCTTGTTGGAGACACAGAGCCTGGGATTTAACTCCATTTCTGAAGTAAAACACAGCAGAGTTCTCATCCATTGATCACTCTCTGCTTTAGAGCAAGAAGCACGCTCTTGCTTTCTAGAGGCTCTAAGACAGCATGAAATGTGAGTGTGCAGAGAACAAAAGAACAATGTTTCCTACACATACGGACCATATGTAGTCCAACTCTGCTTCTGAAACTGATACAGAGCACTGGTCCTCTAACATCCAATGCTTGTCATTTAAGATGAGAAACGTGTGAGCTTCGTTAACGATGTAGTTCCTTTGAGCTGAGAAGTGACTGCCATTACCTGAAACGAAGTCTTGCTTGTAGGAAGACACACAGCCTGGGATTTAACTCCATTTCTGAAGGGAAACAAACAGCATAGTTCTCATCCATTGATCACACTCTGCTTTAGAGCGAGAACACGCTCTTGCTTTCTAGCTTCTCTAATACAGCAGGAAATCTGAGTGTGCTCAGAACAAGAGAACTGTGTTTCCTACACATACGGACCATATCTAGTTCAACTCTACTTCTGAAACAGAAACAAACCACAGGTCCTCTAACATTCAATGCTTGTCAGTTAAGATGAGAAACGTATGAGCATCGTGAAGGATGTAGTTCGTATGAGCTGTAAAGAAACTGCCCTTACCTGAAAAGAATTCTTGCTTTAGGAAGACTCAGAGTCTGGGATTTAACTCCATTTCTGAAGGGAAACACACAGCAGAGTTCTCATCCATTGATCACACTCTGCTTTTGAACAAGAATCATGCTCTTGATTTCTAGAGTCTCTAAGACAGCAGGATACGTGAGTTTGCTGAGAACAAAAGAACGGTGTTTCCTACATATAAGGACCATATGTAGTCCAACTCTGCTTTCGAAACTGATACAATGCACTGGTCCTGTAACATCCAATGCTTGTCAGTTAAGATGAGAAACGTGTGAGCTTCGTGAAAGATCTAGTTCGCTTGAGCTGAAAAGTAACTGCCCTAACCTGAAACGAAGACTTTTTTCTAGGAAGACTCAGAGCCTGGGATTTAACTCCATTTCTGAAGTAAAACACACAACAGAGTTCTCATCCATTGATCACACTCTGCTTTAGAGCGAGAAGCACGCTCTTGCTTTCTAGCGTCTCTAATACAGCAGGAAATCTGAGTGTGCTCAGAATAAAAGAACAGTGTTTCCTACACATACGGACCATATCTAGTTCAACTCTGCTTCTGATACTGAAACAAACCACAGGTCCTCTTACACCCAATGCTTGTCAGTTAAGATGAGAAACGTGTGAGCATTGTGAAGGATGTAGTTCGTTTGAGCTGTAAAGAAACTGCCCTTACCTGAAAAGAATTCTTGCTTTAGGAAGACTCAGAGCCTGGGATTTAACTCCATTTCTGAAGGGAAACACACAGCAGAGTTCTCATCCATTGATCACACTCTTCTTTAGAGCGAGAAGCATGCTCTCGCTTTCTAAAATCTCTAAGACAGCAGGAAAGGTGAGTGTGCTGAGAACAAAAGAACGGTGTTTCCTACACATAAGGACCATATCTAGTCCAACTCTGCTTCTGAAACTGATACAAAGCACTGGTCCTCTAACATCCAATGCTTGTCAGTTTAGACGAGAATCGTGTGAGCTTCGTGAACGACGTATTTCGTTTGAGATGTAAAGTAACTGCCCTTTCCTCAAACGAAGTCTTCCTTGTAGGAAGACTCAAAGCTTGGGATTTAACTCCATTTCTGAAGTGAAACACACAGCAGATTTCTCATCCATTGATCACACTCTGCTTTAGGTCAAGAAGCACACTCTTGATTTCTAGAGCCTCTAAGACAGCATGAAACGTGAGTGTGCTGAGAACAAAAGAACGATGTTTCCTACACATACGGACCATGTCTTGTCAAATTCTGCTTCTGAAACTGACACAAAGCACTGGTCCTCTAACATCCAATGCTTGTCATTTAAGATGAGAAACGTGTGACCTTCGTGAACGATGTAGTTCCTTTGAGAGAAGAAGTGACTGCCATTACCTGAAACGAAGTCTTGCTTGTAGGAAGACACACAGCCTGGGATTAAACTCCATTTCTGAAGGGAAAGAAACAGCATAGTTCTCATCCATGGATCACACTCTGCTTTAGAGCGAGAACACGCTCTTGCTTTCTAGCTTCTCTAATACAGCAGAAAATCTGAGTGTGCTCAGAACAAGAGAACTGTGTTTCCTACACATATGGACCATATCTAGTTCAACTCTGCTTCTGAAACAGAAACAAACCACAGGTCCTCTAACACCCAATGCTTGTCAGTTAAGATGAGAAACGTGTGAGCTTTGTGAAGGATGTAGATAGTTTGAGCTGTAAAGAAACTGCCCTTACCTGAAAAGAATTCTTGCTTTAGGAAGACTCAGAGCCTGGGATTTAACTCCATTTCTGAAGGGAAACACACAGCAGAGTTCTCATCCATTGATCACACTCTGCTTTAGAACAAGAATCATGCTCTTGCTTTCTAGGGTCTCTAAGACAGCAGGATATGTGAGTTTGCTGAGAACAAAAGAACGGTGTTTCCTACACATACGGACCATATCTATTTCAACTCTGCTTCTGATACTGAAACAAACCACAGGTCCTCTAACACCCAATGCTTGTCAGTTAAGATGAGAAACGTGTGAGCTTTGTGAAGGATGTAGTTCGTTTGAGCTGTAAAGAAACTGACCTTACCTGAAAAGAATTCTTGCTTTAGGAAGACTCAGAGCCTGGGATTTAACTCCATTTCTGAAGGGAAACACACAGCAGAGTTCTCATCCATTGATCACACTCTGCTTTAGAGCGAGAAGCATGCTCTTGCTTTCTAAAATCTCTAAGACAGCAGGAAAGGTGAGTGTGCTGAGAACAAAAGAACGGTGTTTCCTACACATACGGACAATATCTAGTCCAACTCTGCTTCTGAAACTGATACAAAGCACTGGTCCTCTAACATCCAATGCTTGTCAGTTTAGATGAGAATCGTGTGAGCTTCGTGAAGGACGTATTTCGTTTGAGATGTAAAGTAACTGCCCTTTCCGGAAACGAAGTCTTCCTTGTAGGAAGACTCAGAGCCTGGAATTTAACTCCATTTCTGAAGTGAAACACACAGCAGATTTCTCATCCATTGACCACACTCTGCTTTAGAGCAAGAAGCACACTCTTGATTTCTAGAGGCTCTAATACAGCATGAAACGTGAGTGTGATGAGAACAAAAGAACGATGTTTCCTACACATACGGACCATGTCTTGTCAAATTCTGCTTCTGAAACTGACACAAAGCAATGGTCCTCTAACATCCAATGCTTGTCATTTTAGATGAGAAACGTGTGACCTTCGTGAACGATGTAGTTCCTTTGAGAGAAGAAGTGACTGCCCTTACCTGAAACGAAGTCTTGCTTGTAGGAAGACACAGAGCCTGGGATTTAACTCCATTTCTGAAGGGAAACAAACAGCATAGTTCTCATCCATGGATCACACTCTGCTTTAGAGCGAGAACACGCTCTTGCTTTCTAGCGTCTCTAATACAGCAGAATATATGAGTGTGCTGAGAACAAAAGAACGGTGTTTCCTACACATACAGACCTTGTCTAGTCCAACTCTGCTTCTGAAACTGATACAAAGCACTGGTCCTCTAACATCGAATGCTTGTCAATTAAGATGAGAAACGTATGAGCATCGTGAAGGATGTAGTTCATTTGAGCTGTAAAGAAACTGCCCTTACCTGAAAAGAATTCTTGCTTTAGGAAGACTCAGAGCCTGGGATTTAACTCCATTTCTGAAGAGAAACACACAGCAGAGTTCTCATCCATTGATCACACTCTGCTTTAGAGCAAGAATCATGCTCTTGCTTTCTAGGGTCTCTAAGACAGCAGGAAACGTGAGTGTGCTGAGAACAAAAGAACGGTGTTTCCTACACATAAGGACCATATGTAGTCCAACTCTGCTTTCGAAACTGATACAAAGCACTGGTCCTGTAACATCCAATGCTTGTCAGTTAAGATGAGAAACGTGAGCTTCAAGAAAGATGTAGTTCGCTTGAGCTGAAAAGTAACTGCCCTTTCCCGAAAAGAAGTCTTGCTTGTAGGAAGACACAGAGCCTGGGATTTAACTCCATTTCTGAAGTGAAACACACAGCATAGTTCTCATCCATGGATCACACTCTGCTTTAGAGCGAGAAAAACGCTCTTGCTTTCTAGCGTCTCTAATCCAGCAGGATATATGAGTGTGCTGAGAACAAAAGAACGGTGTTTCCTACACATACAGACCATGTCTAGTACAACTCTGCTTCTGAAACTGATACAAAGCACTGGTCCTGTAACATCCAATGCTTATCATTTAAGATGAGAAACGTGTGAGCTTCGTGAAAGACATAGTTCGTTTGAGCTGAAAAGTGACTGCCCTTACCTGAAAGGAAATATTGCTTGTAGGAAGACACAGAGCCTGGGATTTAACTCCATTTCTGTAGTGAAACACACAGCATAGTTCTCATCCACTGATCACACTCTGCTTTAGAGCAAGATGCACGCTCTTGCTTTCTGGAGTCACTAAGTCAGCAGGAAACGTGAGTGTGCTGAGAACAAAGAACGGTGTTTCCTACACATACGCACCATATCTAGTTCAACACTGCTTCTGAAACTGAAACAAATCACAGGTCCTCTAACATCCAATGCTCGTCATTTAAGATGAGAAACGTGTGAGCTTCGTGAACGATGTAGTTCATTTGAGTTGTAAAGAAACTGCCCTTACCTGAAAAGAAGTCTTGTTTTTAGGACGACTCAGAGCCTGGGATTTAACTCCATTTCTGAAGTGAAACACACAGCAGAGTTCTCATCCATGGATCACACACTGCTTTAGAATGAGAAGCACGCTCTTGCTTTCTAGAGTCTCTAATGCAAAAGGAAACGTGACTGTGCTCAGAACAAAAGAACGGTGTTTCCTACACATACGAACCATATCTAGTTCAACTCTGCTTCTGATACTGAAACAAACCACAGGTCCTCTAACATCCAATGCTTGTCATTTAAGATGAGAAACGTGTGAGCTTCGTTAACGATGTAGTTCCTTTGAGCTGAGAAGTGACTGCCCTTACCTGAAACGAAGTCTTGCTTGTTGGAGACACAGAGCCTGGGATTTAACTCCATTTCTGAAGTAAAACACACAGCAGAGTTCTCATCCATTGATCACACTCTGCTTTAGAGCAAGAAGCACGCTCTTGCTTTCTAGAGGCTCTAAGACAGCATGAAATGTGAGTGTGCAGAGAACAAAAGAACAATGTTTCCTACACATACGGACCATATGTAGTCCAACTCTGCTTCTGAAACTGATACAGAGCACTGGTCCTCTAACATCCAATGCTTGTCATTTAAGATGAGAAACGTGTGAGCTTCGTTAACGATGTAGTTCCTTTGAGCTGAGAAGTGACTGCCATTACCTGAAACGAAGTCTTGCTTGTAGGAAGACACACAGCCTGGGATTTAACTCCATTTCTGAAGGGAAACAAACAGCAGAGTTCTCATCCATGGATCACACTCTGCTTTAGAGCGAGAACACGCTCTTGCTTTCTAGCTTCTCTAATACAGCAGGAAATAAGAGTGTGCTCAGAACAAGAGAACTGTGTTTCCTACACATACGGACCATATCTAGTTCAACTCTACTTCTGAAACAGAAACAAACCACAGCTCCTCTAACACCCAATGCTTGTCAGTTAAGATGAGAAACGTGTGAGCTTCGTGAAGGATGTAGTTCATTTGAGCTGTAAAGAAACTGCCCTTACCTGAAAAGAATTCTTGCTTTAGGAAGACTCAGAGCCTGGGATTTAACTCCATTTCTGAAGGGAAACACACAGCAGAGTTCTCATCCATTGATCACACTCTGCTTTAGAACAAGAGTCATGCTCTTGCTTTCTAGAGTCTCTAAGAGAGCAGGATACGTGAGTTTGCTGAGAACAAAAGAACGGTGTTTCCTACACATACGGACCATATCTAGTTCAACTCTGCTTTTGATACTGAAACAAACCACAGGTCCTCTAACACCCAATGCTTGTCAGTTAAGATGAGAAACGTGTGAGCTTTGTGAAGGATGTAGTTCGTTTGAGCTGTAAAGAAACTGCCCTTACCTGAAAAGAATTCTTGCTTTAGGAAGACTCAGAGCCTGGGATTTAACTCCATTTCTGAAGGGAAACACACAGCAGAGTTCTCATCCATTGATCACACTCTGCTTTAGAGCGAGAAGCATGCTCTTGCTTTCTAAAATCTCTAAGACAGCAGGGAAGGTGAGTGTGCTGAGAACAAAAGAACGGTGTTTCCTACACATACGGACCATATCTAGTCCAACTCTGCCTCTGAAACTGATACAAAGCACTGGTCCTCTACCATCCAATGCTTGTCAGTTTAGATGAGAATCGTGTGAGCTTCGTGAACGATGTATTTCGTTTGAGATGTAAAGTAACTGCCCCTTCCGGAAACGAAGTCTTCCTATTAGGAAGACTCAGAGCTTGGGATTTAACTCCATTTCTGAAGTGAAACACACAGCAGATTTCTCATCCATTGATCACACTCTGCTTTAGAGCAAGAAGCACGCTCTTGCTTTCTAGAGGCTCTAAGACAGCATGAAACGTGAGTGTGCTGAGAACAAAAGAACGATGTTTCCTACACATACGGACCATGTCTTGTCAAATTCTGCTTCTGAAACTGACACAAAGCACTGGTCCTGTAACATCCAATGCTTGTCATTTAAGATGAGAAACGTGTGAGCTTCATGAACGATGTAGTTCCTTTTGAGAGAAGAAGTGACTGCCCTTACCTGAAACGAAGTCTTGCTTGTAGGAAGACACAGAGCCTGGGATTTAACTCCATTTCTGAAGGGAAACAAACAGCATAGTTCTCATCCATGGATCACACTCTGCTTTAGAGCGAGAATACGCTCTTGCTTTCTAGCTTCTCTAATACAGCAGGAAATCTGAGTGTGCACAGAACAAGAGAACGGTGTTTCCTACACATACAGACCATATCTAGTTCAACTCTGCTTCTGAAACTGAAACAAACCACAGGTCCTCTAACATCCAATGCTTGTCAATTATGATGAGAAACGTATGAGCATCGTGAAGGATGTAGTTCGTTTGAGCTGTAAAGAAACTGCCCTTACCTGAAAAGAATTCTTGCTTTAGGAAGACTCAGAGCCTGGGATTTAACTCCATTTCTGAAGAGAAACACACAGCAGAGTTCTCATCCATTGATCACACTCTGCTTTAGAGCAAGAATCATGCTCTTGCTTTCTAGGGTCTCTAAGACAGCAGGAACCCTGAGTGTGCTGAGAACAAAAGAACGGTGTTTCCTACACATAAGGACCATATGTAGTCCAACTCTGCTTTCGAAACTGATACAAAGCACTGGTCCTGTAACATCCAATGCTTGTCAGTTAAGATGAGAAACGTGTGAGCTTCATGAATGATGTAGTTCGCTTGAGCTGAAAAGTAACTGCCCTTTCCCGAAAAGAAGTCTTGCTTGTAGGAAGACACAGAGCCTGGGATTTAACTCCATTTCTGAAGTGAAACACACAGCATAGTTCTCATCCATGGATCACACTCTGCTTTAGAGCGAGAAGCACGCTCTTGCTTTCTAGCGTCTCTAATCCAGCAGGATATATGAGTGTGCTGAGAACAAAAGAACGGTGTTTCCTACACATACAGACCATGTCTAGTACAACTCTGCTTCTGAAACTGATACAAAGCACTGGTCCTGTAACATCCAATGCTTGTCATTTAAGATGAGAAACGTGTGAGCTTCGTGAAAGACGTAGTTCGTTTGAGCTGAAAAGTGACGGCCCTTACCTGAAAGGAAATATTGCTTGTAGGAACACACAGATCCTGGGATTTAAGTTCATTTCTGAAGTGAAACACACAGCATAGTTCTCATCCACTGATCACACTCTGCTTTAGAGCAAGACGCACGCTCTTGCTTTCTGGAGTCACTAAGTCAGCAGGAAACGTGAGTGTGCTGAGAACAAAGAACGGTGTTTCCTACACATACGCACCATATCTAGTTCAACACTGCTTCTGAAACTGAAACAAATCACAGGTCCTCTAACATCCAATGCTCGTCATTTAAGATGAGAAACGTGTGAGCTTCGTGAACGATGTAGTTCATTTGAGTTGTAAAGAAACTGCCCTTACCTGAAAAGAAGTCTTGTTTTTAGGACGACTCAGAGCCTGGGATTTAACTCCATTTCTGAAGTGAAACACACAGCAGAGTTCTCATCCATGGATCACACACTGCTTTAGAACGAGAAACACGCTCTTGCTTTCTAGATTCTCTAATGCAAAAGGAAACGTGACTGTGCCAGGAACAAAAGAACGGTGTTTCCTACACATACGAACCATATCTAGTTCAACTCTGCTTCTGAAACTGAAACAAACCACAGGTCCTCTAACATCCAATGCTTGTCATTTAAGATGAGAAACGTGTGAGCTTCGTTAACGATGTAGTTCCTTTGAGCTGAGAAGTGACTGCCATTACCTGAAACGAAGTCTTGCTTGTAGGAAGACACACAGCCTGGGATTTAACTCCATTTCTGAAGGGAAACAAACAGCATAGTTCTCATCCATGGATCACACTCTGCTTTAGAGCAAGAACACGCTCTTGCTTTCCAGCTTCTCTAATACAGCAGGAAATCTGAGTGTGCACAGAACAAGAGAACGGTGTTTCCTACACATACAGACCATATCTAGTTCAACTCTGCTTCTGAAACTGAAACAAACCACAGGTCCTCTAACATCCAATGCTTGTCAGTTAAGATGAGAAACGTATGAGCATCGTGAAGGATGTAGTTCGTTTGAGCTGTAAAGAAACTGCCCTTACCTGAAAAGAATTCTTGCTTTAGGAAGACTCAGAGCCTGGGGTTTAACTCCATTTCTGAAGGGAAACACACAGCAGAGTTCTCATCCATTGATCACACTCTGCTTTAGAACAAGAATCATGCTCTTGCTTTCTAGGGTCTCTAACACAGCAGGAAACGTGAGTTTACTGAGAACAAAAGAACGGTGTTTCCTACACATAAGGACCATATGTAGTCCAAATCTGCTTTCAAAACTGATACAAACACTGGTCCTCTAACATCCAATGCTTGTCATTTAAGATGAGAAACGTGTGAGCTTTGTGAACGATGTAGTTCGTTTGAGCTGAAAAGTGACTGCCCTACCTGAAATGAAGTCTTGCTTGTAGGAAGACACAGATCCTGGGATTTAACTCCATTTCTGAAGTGAAACACACAGCATAGTTCTCATCCATGGATCACGCTCTGCTTTAGAGCGAGAAGCACGCTCTTGCTTTCTAGCGTCTCTAATACAGCAGGATATATGAGTGTGCTGAGAACAAAAGAACGATGTTTCCTACACATACAGACCATGTCTAGTCCAACTCTGCTTCTGAAACTGATACAAAGCACTGGTACTGTAACATCCAATGCTTGTAAGTTAAGATGAGAAACGTGTGAGCTTCGTGAAAGACGTAGTTCCTTTGAGCTGAGAAGTGACTGCCCTTACCTGAAACAAAGTCTTGCTTGTAGGAAGACACACAGCCTGGGATTAACTCCATTTCTGAAGTGAAACACACAGCATAGTTCTCATCCATTGATCACACTCTGCTTTAGAGCAAGAAGCACACTCTTGATTTCTAGAGGCTCTAAGACAGCATGAAACGTGAGTGTGCTGAGAACAAAAGAACGATGTTTCCTACACATACGGACCATGTCTTGTCAAATTCTGCTTCTGAAACTGACACAAAGCACTGGTCCTCTAACATCTAATGCTTGTCATTTAAGATGAGAAACATGTGACCTTCGTGAACGATGTAGTTCCTTTGAGAGAAGAAGTGACTGCCCTTACCTGAAACGAAGTCTTGCTTGTAGGAAGACCCAGAGCCTAGGATTTAACTCCATTTCTGAAGGGAAACAAACAGCATAGTTCTCATCCATGGATCACACTCTGCTTTAGAGCGAGAACACGCTCTTGCTTTCTAGCTTCTCTAATACAGCAGGAAATCTGAGTGTGCACAGAACAAGAGAATGGTGTTTCCTACACATACAGACCATATCTAGTTCAACTCTGCTTCTGAAACTGAAACAAACCACAGGTCCTCTAACATCCAATGCTTGTCAGTTAAGATGAGAAACGTATGAGCATCGTGAAGGATGTAGTTCATTTGAGCTGTAAAGAAACTGCCCTTACCTGAAAAGAATTCTTGCTTTAGGAAGACTCAGAGCCTGGGATTTAACTCCATTTCTGAAGGGAAACAGACAGCAGAGTTCTCATCCATTGATCACACTCTGCTTTAGAACAAGATTCATGCTCTTGCTTTCTAGAGTCTCTAAGACAGCAGGATACGTGAGTTTGCTGAGAACAAAAGAACGGTGTTTCCTACACATAAGGACCATATGTAGTCCAACTCTGCTTCTGAAACTGATACAAAGCACTGGTCCTGTAACATCCAATGCTTGTCAGTTAAGATGAGAAACGTGTGAGCTTCGTGAAAGATCTAGTTCGCTTGAGCTGAAAAGTAACTGCCCTTTCCGGAAATGAAGTCTTGCTTGTAGGAAGACACAGAGCCTGGTATTTAACTCCATTTCTGAAGTGAAACACACAGCATAGTTCTCATCCATGGATCACACACTGCTTTAGAACGAGAAGCATGCTCTTGCTTTCTAGAGTCTCTAATACAAAAGGAAACGTGACTGTGCTCAGAACAAAAGAACGGTGTTACCTACACATACGAACCATATGTAGTCCAACTCTGCTTCTGAAACTGATACAAAGCACTGGTCCTCTAACATCCAATGCTTGTCAGTTTAGATGAGAATCGTGTGAGCTTCGTGAACGACGTATTTCGTTTGAGATGTAAAGTAACTGCCCTTTCTGGAAACGAAGTCTTCCTTGTAGGAAGACTCAGAGCTTGGGATTTAACTCCATTTCTGAAGTGAAACACACAGCAGATTTCTCATCCATTGATCAAACTCTGCTTTAGTGCAAGAAGCACACTCTTGATTTCTAGAGGCTCTAAGACAGCATGAAACGTGAGTGTGCTGAGAACAAAAGAACGATGTTTCCTACACATACGGACCATGTCTTGTCAAATTCTGCTTCTGAAACTGACACAAAGCACTGGTCCTCTAACATCCAATGCTTGTCATTAAAGATGAGAAACGTGTGACCTTCGTGAATGATGTAGTTCCTTTGAGAGAAGAAGTGACTGCCCTTACCTGAAACGAAGTCTTGCTTGTAGGAAGACACAGACCCTGGGATTTAACTCCATTTCTGAAGGGAAACAAACAGCATAGTTCTCATCCATGGATCACACTCTGCTTTAGAGCAAGAACACGCTCTTGCTTTCCAGCTTCTCTAATACAGCAGGAAATCTGAGTGTGCACAGAACAAGAGAACGGTGTTTCCTACACATACAGACCATATCTAGTTCAACTCTGCTTCTGAAACTGAAACAAACCACAGGTCCTCTAACATCCAATGCTTGTCAGTTAAGATGAGAAACGTATGAGCATCGTGAAGGATGTAGTTCGTTTGAGCTGTAAAGAAACTGCCCTTACCTGAAAAGAATTCTTGCTTTAGGAAGCCTCAGAGCCTGGGATTTCACTCCATTTCTGAAGTGAAACACACAGCATAGTTCTCATCCATGGATCACGCTCTGCTTTAGAGCGAGAAGCACGCTCTTGCTTTCTAGCGTCTCTAATACAGCAGGATATATGAGTGTGCTGAGAACAAAAGAACGGTGTTTCCTACACATAAGGACCATATGTAGTCCAACTCTGCTTCTGAAACTGATACAAAGCACTGGTCCTGTAACATCCAATGCTACTCAGTTAAGATGAGAAACGTGTGAGCTTCGTGAAAGACATAGTTCGTTTGAGCTGAAAAGTGACTGCCCTTACCTGAAAGGAAGTATTGCTTGTAGGAAGACACAGAGCCTGGGATTTAACTCCATTTCTGAAGTGAAACACACAGCATAGTTCTCATCCACTGATCACACTCTGCTTTAGAGCAAGACGCACGCTCTTGCTTTCTGGAGTCACTAAGTCAGCAGGAAACGTGAGTGTGCTGAGAACAAAGAACGGTGTTTCCTACACATACGCACCATATCTAGTTCAACACTGCTTCTGAAACTGAAACAAATCACAGGTCCTCTAACATCCAATGCTCCTCATTTAAGATGAGAAACGTGTGAGCTTCGTGAACGATGTAGTTCATTTGAGTTGTAAAGAAACTGCCCTTTCCTGAAAAGAAGTCTTGTTTTTAGGAAGACTCAGAGCCTGGGATTTAACTCTATTTCTGAAGTGAAACACACAGCAGAGTTCTCATCCACTGATCACACTCTGCTTTAGCGCAAGAAGCACGCTCTTGCTTTCTAGAGGCTCTAGAACACCATGAAACGTGAGTGTGCTGAGAATAAAAGAACGATGTTTCCTACACATACGGACCATATGTAGTCCAACTCTGCTTCTGAAACTGATACAAAGCACTGGTCCTCTAACATCCAATTCTTGTCAGTTAAGATGAGAAACGTGTGAGCTTCGTGAACGATGTAGTTCGTTTGAGCTGAAAAGTGACTGCCGTTACCTGAAACGCAGTCTTGCTTGTAGGAAGACACAGAGCCTGGAATTTAACTCCATTTCTGAAGTGAAACACACAGCATAGTTCTCATCCATGGATCACACACTGCTTTAGAACGAGAAGCACGCTCTTGCTTTCTAGAGTCTCTAATACAAAAGGTAACGTGACTGTGCTCAGAACAATAGAACGGTGTTTCCTACACATACGAACCATATCTAGTTCAACTCTGCTTCTGAAACTGAAACAAACCACAGGTCCTCTAACATCCAATGCTTGTCAGTTAAGATGAGAAACGTATGAGCATCGTGAAGGATGTAGTTCGTTTGAGCTGTAAAGAAACTGCCCTTACCTGAAAAGAATTCTTGCTTTAGGAAGACTCAGAGCCTGGGGTTTAACTCCATTTCTGAAGGGAAACACACAGCAGAGTTCTCATCCATTGATCACACTCTGCTTTAGAACAAGAATCATGCTCTTGCTTTCTAGGGTCTCTAACACAGCAGGAAACGTGAGTTTACTGAGAACAAAAGAACGGTGTTTCCTACACATAAGGACCATATGTAGTCCAAATCTGCTCTCAAAACTGATACAAACACTGGTCCTCTAACATCCAATGCTTGTCATTTAAGATGAGAAACGTGTGAGCTTTGTGAACGATGTAGTTCGTTTGAGCTGAAAAGTGACTGCCCTACCTGAAATGAAGTCTTGCTTGTAGGAAGACACAGATCCTGGGATTTAACTCCATTTCTGAAGTGAAACACACAGCATAGTTCTCATCCATGGATCACGCTCTGCTTTAGAGCGAGAAGCACGCTCTTGCTTTCTAGCGTCTCTAATCCAGCAGGATATATGAGTGTGCTGAGAACAAAAGAACGATGTTTCCTACACATACAGACCATGTCTAGTCCAACTCTGCTTCTGAAACTGATACAAAGCACTGGTACTGTAACATCCAATGCTTGTAAGTTAAGATGAGAAACGTGTGAGCTTCGTGAAAGACGTAGTTCCTTTGAGCTGAGAAGTGACTGCCCTTACCTGAAACAAAGTCTTGCTTGTAGGAAGACACACAGCCTGGGATTAACTCCATTTCTGAAGTGAAACACACAGCATAGTTCTCATCCATTGATCACACTCTGCTTTAGAGCAAGAAGCACACTCTTGATTTCTAGAGGCTCTAAGACAGCATGAAACGTGAGTGTGCTGAGAACAAAAGAACGATGTTTCCTACACATACGGACCATGTCTTGTCAAATTCTGCTTCTGAAACTGACACAAAGCACTGGTCCTGTAACATCCAATGCTTGTCAGTTAAGATGAGAAACGTGTGAGCTTCGTGAAAGATCTAGTTCGCTTGAGCTGAAAAGTAACTGCCCTTTCCGGAAACGAAGTCTTGCTTGTAGGAAGACACAGAGCCTGGTATTTAACTCCATTTCTGAAGTGAAACACACAGCATAGTTCTCATCCATGGATCACACACTGCTTTAGAACGAGAAGCATGCTCTTGCTTTCTAGAGTCTCTAATACAAAAGGAAACGTGACTGTGCTCAGAACAAAAGAACGGTGTTACCTACACATACGAACCATATGTAGTCCAACTCTGCTTCTGAAACTGATACAAAGCACTGGTCCTCTAACATCCAATGCTTGTCAGTTTAGATGAGAATCGTGTGAGCTTCGTGAACGACGTATTTCGTTTGAGATGTAAAGTAACTGCCCTTTCTGGAAACGAAGTCTTCCTTGTAGGAAGACTCAGAGCTTGGGATTTAACTCCATTTCTGAAGTGAAACACACAGCAGATTTCTCATCCATTGATCAAACTCTGCTTTAGTGCAAGAAGCACACTCTTGATTTCTAGAGGCTCTAAGACAGCATGAAACGTGAGTGTGCTGAGAACAAAAGAACGATGTTTCCTACACATACGGACCATGTCTTGTCAAATTCTGCTTCTGAAACTGACACAAAGCACTGGTCCTCTAACATCCAATGCTTGTCATTAAAGATGAGAAACGTGTGACCTTCGTGAACGATGTAGTTCCTTTGAGAGAAGAAGTGACTGCCCTTACCTGAAACGAAGTCTTGCTTGTAGGAAGACACAGACCCTGGGATTTAACTCCATTTCTGAAGGGAAACAAACAGCATAGTTCTCATCCATGGATCACACTCTGCTTTAGAGCAAGAACACGCTCTTGCTTTCCAGCTTCTCTAATACAGCAGGAAATCTGAGTGTGCACAGAACAAGAGAACGGTGTTTCCTACACATACAGACCATATCTAGTTCAACTCTGCTTCTGAAACTGAAACAAACCACAGGTCCTCTAACATCCAATGCTTGTCAGTTAAGATGAGAAACGTATGAGCATCGTGAAGGATGTAGTTCGTTTGAGCTGTAAAGAAACTGCCCTTACCTGAAAAGAATTCTTGCTTTAGGAAGCCTCAGAGCCTGGGATTTCACTCCATTTCTGAAGTGAAACACACAGCATAGTTCTCATCCATGGATCACGCTCTGCTTTAGAGCGAGAAGCACGCTCTTGCTTTCTAGCGTCTCTAATACAGCAGGATATATGAGTGTGCTGAGAACAAAAGAACGGTGTTTCCTACACATAAGGACCATATGTAGTCCAACTCTGCTTCTGAAACTGATACAAAGCACTGGTCCTGTAACATCCAATGCTACTCAGTTAAGATGAGAAACGTGTGAGCTTCGTGAAAGACATAGTTCGTTTGAGCTGAAAAGTGACTGCCCTTACCTGAAAGGAAGTATTGCTTGTAGGAAGACACAGAGCCTGGGATTTAACTCCATTTCTGAAGTGAAACACACAGCATAGTTCTCATCCACTGATCACACTCTGCTTTAGAGCAAGACGCACGCTCTTGCTTTCTGGAGTCACTAAGTCAGCAGGAAACGTGAGTGTGCTGAGAACAAAGAACGGTGTTTCCTACACATACGCACCATATCTAGTTCAACACTGCTTCTGAAACTGAAACAAATCACAGGTCCTCTAACATCCAATGCTCGTCATTTAAGATGAGAAACGTGTGAGCTTCGTGAACGATGTAGTTCATTTGAGTTGTAAAGAAACTGCCCTTTCCTGAAAAGAAGTCTTGTTTTTAGGAAGACTCAGAGCCTGGGATTTAACTCTATTTCTGAAGTGAAACACACAGCAGAGTTCTCATCCACTGATCACACTCTGCTTTAGCGCAAGAAGCACGCTCTTGCTTTCTAGAGGCTCTAGAACACCATGAAACGTGAGTGTGCTGAGAATAAAAGAACGATGTTTCCTACACATACGGACCATATGTAGTCCAACTCTGCTTCTGAAACTGATACAAAGCACTGGTCCTCTAACATCCAATTCTTGTCAGTTAAGATGAGAAACGTGTGAGCTTCGTGAACGATGTAGTTCGTTTGAGCTGAAAAGTGACTGCCGTTACCTGAAACGCAGTCTTGCTTGTAGGAAGACACAGAGCCTGGAATTTAACTCCATTTCTGAAGTGAAACACACAGCATAGTTCTCATCCATGGATCACACACTGCTTTAGAACGAGAAGCACGCTCTTGCTTTCTAGAGTCTCTAATACAAAAGGTAACGTGACTGTGCTCAGAACAATAGAACGGTGTTTCCTACACATACGAACCATATCTAGTTCAACTCTGCTTCTGAAACTGAAACAAACCACAGGTCCTGTAACATCCAATGCTTGTCAGTTAAGATGAGAATCGTGTGAGCTTCGTGAACGACATAGATCGTTTGAGATGTAAAGTAACTGCCCTTACCTGAAAAGAATTCTTGCTTTAGGGAGACTCAGAGCCTGGGATTTAACTCCATTTCTGAAGGGAAACACACAGCAGAGTTCTCATCCATTGATCACACTCTGCTTTAGAGCAAGAATCATGCTCTTGCTTTCTAAAATCTCTAAGACAGCAGGAAAGGTGAGTGTGCTGAGAACAAAAGAACGGTGTTTCCTACACATACGGACCATATCTAGTCCAACTCTGCTTCTGAAACTGATACAAAGCACTGGTTCTCTAACATCCAATGCTTGTCAGTTTACATGAGAATCGTGTTAGCTTCATGAACGACGTATTTCGTTTGAGATGTAAAGTAACTGTCCTTTCCGGAAACGAAGTCTTCCTTGTAGGAAGACTCAGAGCTTGGGATTTAACTCCATTTCTGAAGTGAAACACACAGCAGATTTCTCATCCATTGATCACTCTCTGCTTTAGAGCAAGAAGCACGCTCTTGCTTTCTAGAGGCTCTAAGACAGCATGAAACGTGAGTGTGCTGAGAAAAAAAGAACGATGTTTCCTACACATACGGACCATGTCTTGTCAAATTCTGCTTCTGAAACTGAAACAAACCACTGGTCCTCTAACATCCAATGCTTGTCATTTAAGATGAGAAACGTGTGAGCTTCATGAACGATGTAGTTCCTTTGAGAGAAGAAGTGACTGCCCTTACCTGAAACGAAGTCTTGCTTGTAGGAAGACACAGAGCCTGGGATTTAACTCCATTTCTGAAGGGAAACAAACAGCATAGTTCTCATCCATGGATCACACTCTGCTTTAGAGCGAGAATACGCTCTTGCTTTCTAGCTTCTCTAATACAGCAGGAAATCTGAGTGTGCACAGAACAAGAGAACGGTGTTTCCTACACATACAGACCATATCTAGTTCAACTCTGCTTCTGAAACTGAAACAAACCACAGGTCCTCTAACATCCAATGCTTGTCAATTATGATGAGAAACGTATGAGCATCGTGAAGGATGTAGTTCGTTTGAGCTGTAAAGAAACTGCCCTTACCTGAAAAGAATTCTTGCTTTAGGAAGACTCAGAGCCTGGGATTTAACTCCATTTCTGAAGAGAAACACACAGCAGAGTTCTCATCCATTGATCACACTCTGCTTTAGAGCAAGAATCATGCTCTTGCTTTCTAGGGTCTCTAAGACAGCAGGAACCCTGAGTGTGCTGAGAACAAAAGAACGGTGTTTCCTACACATAAGGACCATATGTAGTCCAACTCTGCTTTCGAAACTGATACAAAGCACTGGTCCTGTAACATCCAATGCTTGTCAGTTAAGATGAGAAACGTGTGAGCTTCATGAAAGATGTAGTTCGCTTGAGCTGAAAAGTAACTGCCCTTTCCCGAAAAGAAGTCTTGCTTGTAGGAAGACACAGAGCCTGGGATTTCACTCCATTTCTGAAGTGAAACACACAGCATAGTTCTCATCAATGGATCACACTCTGCTTTAGAGCGAGAAGCACGCTCTTGCTTTCTAGCGTCTCTAATCCAGCAGGATATATGAGTGTGCTGAGAACAAAAGAACGGTGTTTCCTACACATACAGACCATGTCTAGTACAACTCTGCTTCTGAAACTGATACAAAGCACTGGTCCTGTAACATCCAATGCTTGTCATTTAAGATGAGAAACGTGTGAGCTTCGTGAAAGACGTAGTTCGTTTGAGCTGAAAAGTGACGGCCCTTACCTGAAAAGAATTCTTGCTTTAGGAAGCCTCAGAGCCTGGGGTTTAACTCCATTTCAGAAGGGAAACACACAGCAGAGTTCTCATCCATTGATCACACTCTGCTTTAGAACAAGAATCATGCTCTTGCTTTCTAGGGTCTCTAAGACAGCAGGAAACGTGAGTGTGGTGATAACAAAAGAACGGTGTTTCCTACACATAAGGACCATATGTAGTCCAACTCTGCTTTCGAAACTGATACAAAGCACTGGTCCTCTAACATCCAATGCTTGTCATTTAAGATGAGAAACGTGTGAGCTTTGTGAACGATGTAGTTCGTTTGAGCTGAAAAGTGACTGCCCTACCTGAAATGAAGTCTTGCTTGTAGGAAGACACAGATCCTGGGATTTCACTCCATTTCTGAAGTGAAACACACAGCATAGTTCTCATCCATGGATCACGCTCTGCTTTAGAGCGAGAAGCACTCTCTTGCTTTCTAGCGTCTCTAATACAGCAGGATATATGAGTGTGCTGAGAACAAAAGAACGGTGTTTCCTACACATACAGACCATGTCTAGTCCAACTCTGCTTCTGAAACTGATACAAAGCACTGGTCCTGTAACATCCAATGCTTGTCAGTTAAGATGAGAAACGTGTGAGCTTCGTGAAAGACATAGTTCGTTTGAGCTGAAAAGTGACTGCCCTTACCTGAAAGGAAGTATTGCTTGTAGGAAGACACAGAGCCTGGGATTTAACTCCATTTCTGAAGTGAAACACACAGCATAGTTCTCATCCACTGATCACACTCTGCTTTAGAGCAAGACGCACGCTCTTGCTTTCTGGAGTCACTAAGTCAGCAGGAAACGTGAGTGTGTTGAGAACAAAGAACGGTGTTTCCTACACATACGCACCATATCTAGTTCAACACTGCTTCTGAAACTGAAACAAATCACAGGTCCTCTAACATCCAATGCTCGTCATTTAAGATGAGAAACGTGTGAGCTTCGTGAACGATGTAGTTCATTTGAGTTGTAAAGAAACTGCCCTTTCCTGAAAAGAAGTCTTGTTTTTAGGAAGACTCAGAGCCTGGGATTTAACTCTATTTCTGAAGTGAAACACACAGCAGAGTTCTCATCCACTGATCACACTCTGCTTTAGCGCAAGAAGCACGCTCTTGCTTTCTAGAGGCTCTAGGACAGCATGAAACTTGAGTGTGCTGAGAACAAAAGAACGATGTTTCCTACACATACGGACCATATGTAGTCCAACTCTGCTTCTGAAACTGATACAAAGCACTGGTCCTCTAACATCCAATTCTTGTCAGTTAAGATGAGAAACGTGTGAGCTTCGTGAACGATGTAGTTCGTTTGAGCTGAAAAGTGACTGCCGTTACCTGAAACGCAGTCTTGCTTGTAGGAAGACACAGAGCCTGGAATTTAACTCCATTTCTGAAGTGAAACACACAGCATAGTTCTCATCCATGGATCACACACTGCTTTAGAAGGAGAAGCACGCTCTTGCTTTCTAGAGTCTCTAATACAAAAGGTAAAGTGACTGTGCTCAGAACAATAGAATGGTGTTTCCTACACATACGGACCATATCTAGTTCAACTCTGCTTCTGAAACTGAAACAAACCACAGGTCCTCTAACATCCAATGCTTGTCAGTTAAGATGAGAATCGTGTGAGCTTCGTGAACGACATAGTTCGTTTGAGATGTAAAGTAACTGCCCTAACCTGAAACGAAGTCTTTTTTGTAGGAAGACTCAGAGCCTGGGATTTAACTCCATTTCTGAAGTGAAACACACAGCAGAGTGCTCATCCACTGATCACACTCTGCTTTAGCGCAAGAAGCACGCTCTTGCTTTCTAGAGGCTCTAGAACACCATGAAACGTGAGTGTGCTGAGAATAAAAGAACGATGTTTCCTACACATACGGACCATATGTAGTCCAACTCTGCTTCTGAAACTGATACAAACCACAGGTCCTCTAACATCCAATGCTTGTCAGTTAAGATGAGAAACGTATGAGCATCGTGAAGGATGTAGTTCGTTTGAGCTGTAAAGAAACTGCCCTTACCTGAAAAGAATTCTTGCTTTAGGAAGACTCAGAGCCTGGGGTTTAACTCCATTTCTGAAGGGAAACACACAGCAGAGTTCTCATCCATTGATCACACTCTGCTTTAGAACAAGAATCATGCTCTTGCTTTCTAGGGTCTCTAACACAGCAGGAAACGTGAGTTTACTGAGAACAAAAGAACGGTGTTTCCTACACATAAGGACCATATGTAGTCCAAATCTGCTCTCAAAACTGATACAAACACTGGTCCTCTAACATCCAATGCTTGTCATTTAAGATGAGAAACGTGTGAGCTTTGTGAACGATGTAGTTCGTTTGAGCTGAAAAGTGACTGCCCTACCTGAAATGAAGTCTTGCTTGTAGGAAGACACAGATCCTGGGATTTAACTCCATTTCTGAAGTGAAACACACAGCATAGTTCTCATCCATGGATCACGCTCTGCTTTAGAGCGAGAAGCACGCTCTTGCTTTCTAGCGTCTCTAATCCAGCAGGATATATGAGTGTGCTGAGAACAAAAGAACGATGTTTCCTACACATACAGACCATGTCTAGTCCAACTCTGCTTCTGAAACTGATACAAAGCACTGGTACTGTAACATCCAATGCTTGTAAGTTAAGATGAGAAACGTGTGAGCTTCGTGAAAGACGTAGTTCCTTTGAGCTGAGAAGTGACTGCCCTTACCTGAAACAAAGTCTTGCTTGTAGGAAGACACACAGCCTGGGATTAACTCCATTTCTGAAGTGAAACACACAGCATAGTTCTCATCCATTGATCACACTCTGCTTTAGAGCAAGAAGCACACTCTTGATTTCTAGAGGCTCTAAGACAGCATGAAACGTGAGTGTGCTGAGAACAAAAGAACGATGTTTCCTACACATACGGACCATGTCTTGTCAAATTCTGCTTCTGAAACTGACACAAAGCACTGGTCCTGTAACATCCAATGCTTGTCAGTTAAGATGAGAAACGTGTGAGCTTCGTGAAAGATCTAGTTCGCTTGAGCTGAAAAGTAACTGCCCTTTCCGGAAACGAAGTCTTGCTTGTAGGAAGACACAGAGCCTGGTATTTAACTCCATTTCTGAAGTGAAACACACAGCATAGTTCTCATCCATGGATCACACACTGCTTTAGAACGAGAAGCATGCTCTTGCTTTCTAGAGTCTCTAATACAAAAGGAAACGTGACTGTGCTCAGAACAAAAGAACGGTGTTACCTACACATACGAACCATATGTAGTCCAACTCTGCTTCTGAAACTGATACAAAGCACTGGTCCTCTAACATCCAATGCTTGTCAGTTTAGATGAGAATCGTGTGAGCTTCGTGAACGACGTATTTCGTTTGAGATGTAAAGTAACTGCCCTTTCTGGAAACGAAGTCTTCCTTGTAGGAAGACTCAGAGCTTGGGATTTAACTCCATTTCTGAAGTGAAACACACAGCAGATTTCTCATCCATTGATCAAACTCTGCTTTAGTGCAAGAAGCACACTCTTGATTTCTAGAGGCTCTAAGACAGCATGAAACGTGAGTGTGCTGAGAACAAAAGAACGATGTTTCCTACACATACGGACCATGTCTTGTCAAATTCTGCTTCTGAAACTGACACAAAGCACTGGTCCTCTAACATCCAATGCTTGTCATTAAAGATGAGAAACGTGTGACCTTCGTGAACGATGTAGTTCCTTTGAGAGAAGAAGTGACTGCCCTTACCTGAAACGAAGTCTTGCTTGTAGGAAGACACAGACCCTGGGATTTAACTCCATTTCTGAAGGGAAACAAACAGCATAGTTCTCATCCATGGATCACACTCTGCTTTAGAGCAAGAACACGCTCTTGCTTTCCAGCTTCTCTAATACAGCAGGAAATCTGAGTGTGCACAGAACAAGAGAACGGTGTTTCCTACACATACAGACCATATCTAGTTCAACTCTGCTTCTGAAACTGAAACAAACCACAGGTCCTCTAACATCCAATGCTTGTCAGTTAAGATGAGAAACGTATGAGCATCGTGAAGGATGTAGTTCGTTTGAGCTGTAAAGAAACTGCCCTTACCTGAAAAGAATTCTTGCTTTAGGAAGCCTCAGAGCCTGGGATTTCACTCCATTTCTGAAGTGAAACACACAGCATAGTTCTCATCCATGGATCACGCTCTGCTTTAGAGCGAGAAGCACGCTCTTGCTTTCTAGCGTCTCTAATACAGCAGGATATATGAGTGTGCTGAGAACAAAAGAACGGTGTTTCCTACACATAAGGACCATATGTAGTCCAACTCTGCTTCTGAAACTGATACAAAGCACTGGTCCTGTAACATCCAATGCTACTCAGTTAAGATGAGAAACGTGTGAGCTTCGTGAAAGACATAGTTCGTTTGAGCTGAAAAGTGACTGCCCTTACCTGAAAGGAAGTATTGCTTGTAGGAAGACACAGAGCCTGGGATTTAACTCCATTTCTGAAGTGAAACACACAGCATAGTTCTCATCCACTGATCACACTCTGCTTTAGAGCAAGACGCACGCTCTTGCTTTCTGGAGTCACTAAGTCAGCAGGAAACGTGAGTGTGCTGAGAACAAAGAACGGTGTTTCCTACACATACGCACCATATCTAGTTCAACACTGCTTCTGAAACTGAAACAAATCACAGGTCCTCTAACATCCAATGCTCGTCATTTAAGATGAGAAACGTGTGAGCTTCGTGAACGATGTAGTTCATTTGAGTTGTAAAGAAACTGCCCTTTCCTGAAAAGAAGTCTTGTTTTTAGGAAGACTCAGAGCCTGGGATTTAACTCTATTTCTGAAGTGAAACACACAGCAGAGTTCTCATCCACTGATCACACTCTGCTTTAGCGCAAGAAGCACGCTCTTGCTTTCTAGAGGCTCTAGAACACCATGAAACGTGAGTGTGCTGAGAATAAAAGAACGATGTTTCCTACACATACGGACCATATGTAGTCCAACTCTGCTTCTGAAACTGATACAAAGCACTGGTCCTCTAACATCCAATTCTTGTCAGTTAAGATGAGAAACGTGTGAGCTTCGTGAACGATGTAGTTCGTTTGAGCTGAAAAGTGACTGCCGTTACCTGAAACGCAGTCTTGCTTGTAGGAAGACACAGAGCCTGGAATTTAACTCCATTTCTGAAGTGAAACACACAGCATAGTTCTCATCCATGGATCACACACTGCTTTAGAACGAGAAGCACGCTCTTGCTTTCTAGAGTCTCTAATACAAAAGGTAACGTGACTGTGCTCAGAACAATAGAACGGTGTTTCCTACACATACGAACCATATCTAGTTCAACTCTGCTTCTGAAACTGAAACAAACCACAGGTCCTGTAACATCCAATGCTTGTCAGTTAAGATGAGAATCGTGTGAGCTTCGTGAACGACATAGATCGTTTGAGATGTAAAGTAACTGCCCTTACCTGAAAAGAATTCTTGCTTTAGGGAGACTCAGAGCCTGGGATTTAACTCCATTTCTGAAGGGAAACACACAGCAGAGTTCTCATCCATTGATCACACTCTGCTTTAGAGCAAGAATCATGCTCTTGCTTTCTAAAATCTCTAAGACAGCAGGAAAGGTGAGTGTGCTGAGAACAAAAGAACGGTGTTTCCTACACATACGGACCATATCTAGTCCAACTCTGCTTCTGAAACTGATACAAAGCACTGGTTCTCTAACATCCAATGCTTGTCAGTTTACATGAGAATCGTGTTAGCTTCATGAACGACGTATTTCGTTTGAGATGTAAAGTAACTGTCCTTTCCGGAAACGAAGTCTTCCTTGTAGGAAGACTCAGAGCTTGGGATTTAACTCCATTTCTGAAGTGAAACACACAGCAGATTTCTCATCCATTGATCACTCTCTGCTTTAGAGCAAGAAGCACGCTCTTGCTTTCTAGAGGCTCTAAGACAGCATGAAACGTGAGTGTGCTGAGAAAAAAAGAACGATGTTTCCTACACATACGGACCATGTCTTGTCAAATTCTGCTTCTGAAACTGAAACAAACCACTGGTCCTCTAACATCCAATGCTTGTCATTTAAGATGAGAAACGTGTGAGCTTCATGAACGATGTAGTTCCTTTGAGAGAAGAAGTGACTGCCCTTACCTGAAACGAAGTCTTGCTTGTAGGAAGACACAGAGCCTGGGATTTAACTCCATTTCTGAAGGGAAACAAACAGCATAGTTCTCATCCATGGATCACACTCTGCTTTAGAGCGAGAATACGCTCTTGCTTTCTAGCTTCTCTAATACAGCAGGAAATCTGAGTGTGCACAGAACAAGAGAACGGTGTTTCCTACACATACAGACCATATCTAGTTCAACTCTGCTTCTGAAACTGAAACAAACCACAGGTCCTCTAACATCCAATGCTTGTCAATTATGATGAGAAACGTATGAGCATCGTGAAGGATGTAGTTCGTTTGAGCTGTAAAGAAACTGCCCTTACCTGAAAAGAATTCTTGCTTTAGGAAGACTCAGAGCCTGGGATTTAACTCCATTTCTGAAGAGAAACACACAGCAGAGTTCTCATCCATTGATCACACTCTGCTTTAGAGCAAGAATCATGCTCTTGCTTTCTAGGGTCTCTAAGACAGCAGGAACCCTGAGTGTGCTGAGAACAAAAGAACGGTGTTTCCTACACATAAGGACCATATGTAGTCCAACTCTGCTTTCGAAACTGATACAAAGCACTGGTCCTGTAACATCCAATGCTTGTCAGTTAAGATGAGAAACGTGTGAGCTTCATGAAAGATGTAGTTCGCTTGAGCTGAAAAGTAACTGCCCTTTCCCGAAAAGAAGTCTTGCTTGTAGGAAGACACAGAGCCTGGGATTTCACTCCATTTCTGAAGTGAAACACACAGCATAGTTCTCATCAATGGATCACACTCTGCTTTAGAGCGAGAAGCACGCTCTTGCTTTCTAGCGTCTCTAATCCAGCAGGATATATGAGTGTGCTGAGAACAAAAGAACGGTGTTTCCTACACATACAGACCATGTCTAGTACAACTCTGCTTCTGAAACTGATACAAAGCACTGGTCCTGTAACATCCAATGCTTGTCATTTAAGATGAGAAACGTGTGAGCTTCGTGAAAGACGTAGTTCGTTTGAGCTGAAAAGTGACGGCCCTTACCTGAAAAGAATTCTTGCTTTAGGAAGCCTCAGAGCCTGGGGTTTAACTCCATTTCAGAAGGGAAACACACAGCAGAGTTCTCATCCATTGATCACACTCTGCTTTAGAACAAGAATCATGCTCTTGCTTTCTAGGGTCTCTAAGACAGCAGGAAACGTGAGTGTGGTGATAACAAAAGAACGGTGTTTCCTACACATAAGGACCATATGTAGTCCAACTCTGCTTTCGAAACTGATACAAAGCACTGGTCCTCTAACATCCAATGCTTGTCATTTAAGATGAGAAACGTGTGAGCTTTGTGAACGATGTAGTTCGTTTGAGCTGAAAAGTGACTGCCCTACCTGAAATGAAGTCTTGCTTGTAGGAAGACACAGATCCTGGGATTTCACTCCATTTCTGAAGTGAAACACACAGCATAGTTCTCATCCATGGATCACGCTCTGCTTTAGAGCGAGAAGCACTCTCTTGCTTTCTAGCGTCTCTAATACAGCAGGATATATGAGTGTGCTGAGAACAAAAGAACGGTGTTTCCTACACATACAGACCATGTCTAGTCCAACTCTGCTTCTGAAACTGATACAAAGCACTGGTCCTGTAACATCCAATGCTTGTCAGTTAAGATGAGAAACGTGTGAGCTTCGTGAAAGACATAGTTCGTTTGAGCTGAAAAGTGACTGCCCTTACCTGAAAGGAAGTATTGCTTGTAGGAAGACACAGAGCCTGGGATTTAACTCCATTTCTGAAGTGAAACACACAGCATAGTTCTCATCCACTGATCACACTCTGCTTTAGAGCAAGACGCACGCTCTTGCTTTCTGGAGTCACTAAGTCAGCAGGAAACGTGAGTGTGTTGAGAACAAAGAACGGTGTTTCCTACACATACGCACCATATCTAGTTCAACACTGCTTCTGAAACTGAAACAAATCACAGGTCCTCTAACATCCAATGCTCGTCATTTAAGATGAGAAACGTGTGAGCTTCGTGAACGATGTAGTTCATTTGAGTTGTAAAGAAACTGCCCTTTCCTGAAAAGAAGTCTTGTTTTTAGGAAGACTCAGAGCCTGGGATTTAACTCTATTTCTGAAGTGAAACACACAGCAGAGTTCTCATCCACTGATCACACTCTGCTTTAGCGCAAGAAGCACGCTCTTGCTTTCTAGAGGCTCTAGGACAGCATGAAACTTGAGTGTGCTGAGAACAAAAGAACGATGTTTCCTACACATACGGACCATATGTAGTCCAACTCTGCTTCTGAAACTGATACAAAGCACTGGTCCTCTAACATCCAATTCTTGTCAGTTAAGATGAGAAACGTGTGAGCTTCGTGAACGATGTAGTTCGTTTGAGCTGAAAAGTGACTGCCGTTACCTGAAACGCAGTCTTGCTTGTAGGAAGACACAGAGCCTGGAATTTAACTCCATTTCTGAAGTGAAACACACAGCATAGTTCTCATCCATGGATCACACACTGCTTTAGAAGGAGAAGCACGCTCTTGCTTTCTAGAGTCTCTAATACAAAAGGTAAAGTGACTGTGCTCAGAACAATAGAATGGTGTTTCCTACACATACGGACCATATCTAGTTCAACTCTGCTTCTGAAACTGAAACAAACCACAGGTCCTCTAACATCCAATGCTTGTCAGTTAAGATGAGAATCGTGTGAGCTTCGTGAACGACATAGTTCGTTTGAGATGTAAAGTAACTGCCCTAACCTGAAACGAAGTCTTTTTTGTAGGAAGACTCAGAGCCTGGGATTTAACTCCATTTCTGAAGTGAAACACACAGCAGAGTGCTCATCCACTGATCACACTCTGCTTTAGCGCAAGAAGCACGCTCTTGCTTTCTAGAGGCTCTAGAACACCATGAAACGTGAGTGTGCTGAGAATAAAAGAACGATGTTTCCTACACATACGGACCATATGTAGTCCAACTCTGCTTCTGAAACTGATACAAACCACAGGTCCTCTAACATCCAATGCTTGTCAGTTAAGATGAGAAACGTATGAGCATCGTGAAGGATGTAGTTCGTTTGAGCTGTAAAGAAACTGCCCTTACCTGAAAAGAATTCTTGCTTTAGGAAGACTCAGAGCCTGGGGTTTAACTCCATTTCTGAAGGGAAACACACAGCAGAGTTCTCATCCATTGATCACACTCTGCTTTAGAACAAGAATCATGCTCTTGCTTTCTAGGGTCTCTAACACAGCAGGAAACGTGAGTTTACTGAGAACAAAAGAACGGTGTTTCCTACACATAAGGACCATATGTAGTCCAAATCTGCTCTCAAAACTGATACAAACACTGGTCCTCTAACATCCAATGCTTGTCATTTAAGATGAGAAACGTGTGAGCTTTGTGAACGATGTAGTTCGTTTGAGCTGAAAAGTGACTGCCCTACCTGAAATGAAGTCTTGCTTGTAGGAAGACACAGATCCTGGGATTTAACTCCATTTCTGAAGTGAAACACACAGCATAGTTCTCATCCATGGATCACGCTCTGCTTTAGAGCGAGAAGCACGCTCTTGCTTTCTAGCGTCTCTAATCCAGCAGGATATATGAGTGTGCTGAGAACAAAAGAACGATGTTTCCTACACATACAGACCATGTCTAGTCCAACTCTGCTTCTGAAACTGATACAAAGCACTGGTACTGTAACATCCAATGCTTGTAAGTTAAGATGAGAAACGTGTGAGCTTCGTGAAAGACGTAGTTCCTTTGAGCTGAGAAGTGACTGCCCTTACCTGAAACAAAGTCTTGCTTGTAGGAAGACACACAGCCTGGGATTAACTCCATTTCTGAAGTGAAACACACAGCATAGTTCTCATCCATTGATCACACTCTGCTTTAGAGCAAGAAGCACACTCTTGATTTCTAGAGGCTCTAAGACAGCATGAAACGTGAGTGTGCTGAGAACAAAAGAACGATGTTTCCTACACATACGGACCATGTCTTGTCAAATTCTGCTTCTGAAACTGACACAAAGCACTGGTCCTGTAACATCCAATGCTTGTCAGTTAAGATGAGAAACGTGTGAGCTTCGTGAAAGATCTAGTTCGCTTGAGCTGAAAAGTAACTGCCCTTTCCGGAAACGAAGTCTTGCTTGTAGGAAGACACAGAGCCTGGTATTTAACTCCATTTCTGAAGTGAAACACACAGCATAGTTCTCATCCATGGATCACACACTGCTTTAGAACGAGAAGCATGCTCTTGCTTTCTAGAGTCTCTAATACAAAAGGAAACGTGACTGTGCTCAGAACAAAAGAACGGTGTTACCTACACATACGAACCATATGTAGTCCAACTCTGCTTCTGAAACTGATACAAAGCACTGGTCCTCTAACATCCAATGCTTGTCAGTTTAGATGAGAATCGTGTGAGCTTCGTGAACGACGTATTTCGTTTGAGATGTAAAGTAACTGCCCTTTCTGGAAACGAAGTCTTCCTTGTAGGAAGACTCAGAGCTTGGGATTTAACTCCATTTCTGAAGTGAAACACACAGCAGATTTCTCATCCATTGATCAAACTCTGCTTTAGTGCAAGAAGCACACTCTTGATTTCTAGAGGCTCTAAGACAGCATGAAACGTGAGTGTGCTGAGAACAAAAGAACGATGTTTCCTACACATACGGACCATGTCTTGTCAAATTCTGCTTCTGAAACTGACACAAAGCACTGGTCCTCTAACATCCAATGCTTGTCATTAAAGATGAGAAACGTGTGACCTTCGTGAACGATGTAGTTCCTTTGAGAGAAGAAGTGACTGCCCTTACCTGAAACGAAGTCTTGCTTGTAGGAAGACACAGACCCTGGGATTTAACTCCATTTCTGAAGGGAAACAAACAGCATAGTTCTCATCCATGGATCACACTCTGCTTTAGAGCAAGAACACGCTCTTGCTTTCCAGCTTCTCTAATACAGCAGGAAATCTGAGTGTGCACAGAACAAGAGAACGGTGTTTCCTACACATACAGACCATATCTAGTTCAACTCTGCTTCTGAAACTGAAACAAACCACAGGTCCTCTAACATCCAATGCTTGTCAGTTAAGATGAGAAACGTATGAGCATCGTGAAGGATGTAGTTCGTTTGAGCTGTAAAGAAACTGCCCTTACCTGAAAAGAATTCTTGCTTTAGGAAGCCTCAGAGCCTGGGATTTCACTCCATTTCTGAAGTGAAACACACAGCATAGTTCTCATCCATGGATCACGCTCTGCTTTAGAGCGAGAAGCACGCTCTTGCTTTCTAGCGTCTCTAATACAGCAGGATATATGAGTGTGCTGAGAACAAAAGAACGGTGTTTCCTACACATAAGGACCATATGTAGTCCAACTCTGCTTCTGAAACTGATACAAAGCACTGGTCCTGTAACATCCAATGCTACTCAGTTAAGATGAGAAACGTGTGAGCTTCGTGAAAGACATAGTTCGTTTGAGCTGAAAAGTGACTGCCCTTACCTGAAAGGAAGTATTGCTTGTAGGAAGACACAGAGCCTGGGATTTAACTCCATTTCTGAAGTGAAACACACAGCATAGTTCTCATCCACTGATCACACTCTGCTTTAGAGCAAGACGCACGCTCTTGCTTTCTGGAGTCACTAAGTCAGCAGGAAACGTGAGTGTGCTGAGAACAAAGAACGGTGTTTCCTACACATACGCACCATATCTAGTTCAACACTGCTTCTGAAACTGAAACAAATCACAGGTCCTCTAACATCCAATGCTCGTCATTTAAGATGAGAAACGTGTGAGCTTCGTGAACGATGTAGTTCATTTGAGTTGTAAAGAAACTGCCCTTTCCTGAAAAGAAGTCTTGTTTTTAGGAAGACTCAGAGCCTGGGATTTAACTCTATTTCTGAAGTGAAACACACAGCAGAGTTCTCATCCACTGATCACACTCTGCTTTAGCGCAAGAAGCACGCTCTTGCTTTCTAGAGGCTCTAGAACACCATGAAACGTGAGTGTGCTGAGAATAAAAGAACGATGTTTCCTACACATACGGACCATATGTAGTCCAACTCTGCTTCTGAAACTGATACAAAGCACTGGTCCTCTAACATCCAATTCTTGTCAGTTAAGATGAGAAACGTGTGAGCTTCGTGAACGATGTAGTTCGTTTGAGCTGAAAAGTGACTGCCGTTACCTGAAACGCAGTCTTGCTTGTAGGAAGACACAGAGCCTGGAATTTAACTCCATTTCTGAAGTGAAACACACAGCATAGTTCTCATCCATGGATCACACACTGCTTTAGAACGAGAAGCACGCTCTTGCTTTCTAGAGTCTCTAATACAAAAGGTAACGTGACTGTGCTCAGAACAATAGAACGGTGTTTCCTACACATACGAACCATATCTAGTTCAACTCTGCTTCTGAAACTGAAACAAACCACAGGTCCTGTAACATCCAATGCTTGTCAGTTAAGATGAGAATCGTGTGAGCTTCGTGAACGACATAGATCGTTTGAGATGTAAAGTAACTGCCCTTACCTGAAAAGAATTCTTGCTTTAGGGAGACTCAGAGCCTGGGATTTAACTCCATTTCTGAAGGGAAACACACAGCAGAGTTCTCATCCATTGATCACACTCTGCTTTAGAGCAAGAATCATGCTCTTGCTTTCTAAAATCTCTAAGACAGCAGGAAAGGTGAGTGTGCTGAGAACAAAAGAACGGTGTTTCCTACACATACGGACCATATCTAGTCCAACTCTGCTTCTGAAACTGATACAAAGCACTGGTTCTCTAACATCCAATGCTTGTCAGTTTACATGAGAATCGTGTTAGCTTCATGAACGACGTATTTCGTTTGAGATGTAAAGTAACTGTCCTTTCCGGAAACGAAGTCTTCCTTGTAGGAAGACTCAGAGCTTGGGATTTAACTCCATTTCTGAAGTGAAACACACAGCAGATTTCTCATCCATTGATCACTCTCTGCTTTAGAGCAAGAAGCACGCTCTTGCTTTCTAGAGGCTCTAAGACAGCATGAAACGTGAGTGTGCTGAGAAAAAAAGAACGATGTTTCCTACACATACGGACCATGTCTTGTCAAATTCTGCTTCTGAAACTGAAACAAACCACTGGTCCTCTAACATCCAATGCTTGTCATTTAAGATGAGAAACGTGTGAGCTTCATGAACGATGTAGTTCCTTTGAGAGAAGAAGTGACTGCCCTTACCTGAAACGAAGTCTTGCTTGTAGGAAGACACAGAGCCTGGGATTTAACTCCATTTCTGAAGGGAAACAAACAGCATAGTTCTCATCCATGGATCACACTCTGCTTTAGAGCGAGAATACGCTCTTGCTTTCTAGCTTCTCTAATACAGCAGGAAATCTGAGTGTGCACAGAACAAGAGAACGGTGTTTCCTACACATACAGACCATATCTAGTTCAACTCTGCTTCTGAAACTGAAACAAACCACAGGTCCTCTAACATCCAATGCTTGTCAATTATGATGAGAAACGTATGAGCATCGTGAAGGATGTAGTTCGTTTGAGCTGTAAAGAAACTGCCCTTACCTGAAAAGAATTCTTGCTTTAGGAAGACTCAGAGCCTGGGATTTAACTCCATTTCTGAAGAGAAACACACAGCAGAGTTCTCATCCATTGATCACACTCTGCTTTAGAGCAAGAATCATGCTCTTGCTTTCTAGGGTCTCTAAGACAGCAGGAACCCTGAGTGTGCTGAGAACAAAAGAACGGTGTTTCCTACACATAAGGACCATATGTAGTCCAACTCTGCTTTCGAAACTGATACAAAGCACTGGTCCTGTAACATCCAATGCTTGTCAGTTAAGATGAGAAACGTGTGAGCTTCATGAAAGATGTAGTTCGCTTGAGCTGAAAAGTAACTGCCCTTTCCCGAAAAGAAGTCTTGCTTGTAGGAAGACACAGAGCCTGGGATTTCACTCCATTTCTGAAGTGAAACACACAGCATAGTTCTCATCAATGGATCACACTCTGCTTTAGAGCGAGAAGCACGCTCTTGCTTTCTAGCGTCTCTAATCCAGCAGGATATATGAGTGTGCTGAGAACAAAAGAACGGTGTTTCCTACACATACAGACCATGTCTAGTACAACTCTGCTTCTGAAACTGATACAAAGCACTGGTCCTGTAACATCCAATGCTTGTCATTTAAGATGAGAAACGTGTGAGCTTCGTGAAAGACGTAGTTCGTTTGAGCTGAAAAGTGACGGCCCTTACCTGAAAAGAATTCTTGCTTTAGGAAGCCTCAGAGCCTGGGGTTTAACTCCATTTCAGAAGGGAAACACACAGCAGAGTTCTCATCCATTGATCACACTCTGCTTTAGAACAAGAATCATGCTCTTGCTTTCTAGGGTCTCTAAGACAGCAGGAAACGTGAGTGTGGTGATAACAAAAGAACGGTGTTTCCTACACATAAGGACCATATGTAGTCCAACTCTGCTTTCGAAACTGATACAAAGCACTGGTCCTCTAACATCCAATGCTTGTCATTTAAGATGAGAAACGTGTGAGCTTTGTGAACGATGTAGTTCGTTTGAGCTGAAAAGTGACTGCCCTACCTGAAATGAAGTCTTGCTTGTAGGAAGACACAGATCCTGGGATTTCACTCCATTTCTGAAGTGAAACACACAGCATAGTTCTCATCCATGGATCACGCTCTGCTTTAGAGCGAGAAGCACTCTCTTGCTTTCTAGCGTCTCTAATACAGCAGGATATATGAGTGTGCTGAGAACAAAAGAACGGTGTTTCCTACACATACAGACCATGTCTAGTCCAACTCTGCTTCTGAAACTGATACAAAGCACTGGTCCTGTAACATCCAATGCTTGTCAGTTAAGATGAGAAACGTGTGAGCTTCGTGAAAGACATAGTTCGTTTGAGCTGAAAAGTGACTGCCCTTACCTGAAAGGAAGTATTGCTTGTAGGAAGACACAGAGCCTGGGATTTAACTCCATTTCTGAAGTGAAACACACAGCATAGTTCTCATCCACTGATCACACTCTGCTTTAGAGCAAGACGCACGCTCTTGCTTTCTGGAGTCACTAAGTCAGCAGGAAACGTGAGTGTGTTGAGAACAAAGAACGGTGTTTCCTACACATACGCACCATATCTAGTTCAACACTGCTTCTGAAACTGAAACAAATCACAGGTCCTCTAACATCCAATGCTCGTCATTTAAGATGAGAAACGTGTGAGCTTCGTGAACGATGTAGTTCATTTGAGTTGTAAAGAAACTGCCCTTTCCTGAAAAGAAGTCTTGTTTTTAGGAAGACTCAGAGCCTGGGATTTAACTCTATTTCTGAAGTGAAACACACAGCAGAGTTCTCATCCACTGATCACACTCTGCTTTAGCGCAAGAAGCACGCTCTTGCTTTCTAGAGGCTCTAGGACAGCATGAAACTTGAGTGTGCTGAGAACAAAAGAACGATGTTTCCTACACATACGGACCATATGTAGTCCAACTCTGCTTCTGAAACTGATACAAAGCACTGGTCCTCTAACATCCAATTCTTGTCAGTTAAGATGAGAAACGTGTGAGCTTCGTGAACGATGTAGTTCGTTTGAGCTGAAAAGTGACTGCCGTTACCTGAAACGCAGTCTTGCTTGTAGGAAGACACAGAGCCTGGAATTTAACTCCATTTCTGAAGTGAAACACACAGCATAGTTCTCATCCATGGATCACACACTGCTTTAGAAGGAGAAGCACGCTCTTGCTTTCTAGAGTCTCTAATACAAAAGGTAAAGTGACTGTGCTCAGAACAATAGAATGGTGTTTCCTACACATACGGACCATATCTAGTTCAACTCTGCTTCTGAAACTGAAACAAACCACAGGTCCTCTAACATCCAATGCTTGTCAGTTAAGATGAGAATCGTGTGAGCTTCGTGAACGACATAGTTCGTTTGAGATGTAAAGTAACTGCCCTAACCTGAAACGAAGTCTTTTTTGTAGGAAGACTCAGAGCCTGGGATTTAACTCCATTTCTGAAGTGAAACACACAGCAGAGTGCTCATCCACTGATCACACTCTGCTTTAGCGCAAGAAGCACGCTCTTGCTTTCTAGAGGCTCTAGAACACCATGAAACGTGAGTGTGCTGAGAATAAAAGAACGATGTTTCCTACACATACGGACCATATGTAGTCCAACTCTGCTTCTGAAACTGATACAAAGCACTGGTCCTCTAACATCCAATTCTTGTCAGTTAAGATGAGAAACATGTGAGCTTTGTGAACGATGTAGTTCGTTTGAGCTGAAAAGTGACTGCCGTTACCTGAAACGCAGTCTTGCTTGTAGGAAGACACAGAGCCTGGAATTTAACTCCATTTCTGAAGTGAAACACACAGCATAGTTCTCATCCATGGATCACACACTGCTTTAGAACGAGAAGCACGCTCTTGCTTTCTAGAGTCTCTAATACAAAAGGTAACGTGACTGTGCTCAGAACAATAGAACGGTGTTTCCTACACATACGAACCATATCTAGTTCAACTCTGCTTCTGAAACTGAAACAAACCACAGGTCCTCTAACATCCATGCTTGTCAGTTAAGATGAGAATCGTGTGAGCTTCGTGAACGACATAGATCGTTTGAGATGTAAAGTAACTGCCCTTACCTGAAAAGAATTCTTGCTTTAGGGAGACTCAGAGCCTGGGATTTAACTCCATTTCTGAAGGGAAACACACAGCAGAGTTCTCATCCATTGATCACACTCTGCTTTAGAGCAAGAATCATGCTCTTGCTTTCTAAAATCTCTAAGACAGCAGGAAAGGTGAGTGTGCTGAGAAAAAAAGAACGGTGTTTCCTACACATACGGACCATATCTAGTCCAACTCTGCTTCTGAAACTGATACAAAGCACTGGTTCTCTAACATCCAATGCTTGTCAGTTTACATGAGAATCGTGTTAGCTTCATGAACGACGTATTTCGTTTGAGATGTAAAGTAACTGTCCTTTCCGGAAACGAAGTCTTCCTTGAAGGAAGACTCAGAGCTTGGGATTTAACTCCATTTCTGAAGTGAAACACACAGCAGATTTCTCATCCATTGATCACTCTCTGCTTTAGAGCAAGAAGCACGCTCTTGCTTTCTAGAGGCTCTAAGACAGCATGAAACGTGAGTGTGCTGAGAAAAAAAGAACGATGTTTCCTACACATACGGACCATGTCTTGTCAAATTCTGCTTCTGAAACTGAAACAAAGCACTGGTCCTCTAACATCCAATGCTTGTCATTTAAGATGAGAAACGTGTGAGCTTCATGAACGATGTAGTTCCTTTGAGAGAAGAAGTGACTGCACTTACCTGAAACGAAGTCTTGCTTGTAGGAAGACACAGAGCCTGGGATTTAACTCCATTTCTGAAGGGAAACAAACAGCATAGTTCTCATCCATGGATCACACTCTGCTTTAGAGCGAGAATACGCTCTTGCTTTCTAGCTTCTCTAATACAGCAGGAAATCTGAGTGTGCACAAAACAAGAGAACGGTGTTTCCTACACATACAGACCATATCTAGTTCAACTCTGCTTCTGAAACTGAAACAAACCACAGGTCCTCTAACATCCAATGCTTGTCAATTATGATGAGAAACGTATGAGCATCGTGAAGGATGTCATTCGTTTGAGCTGTAAAGAAACTGCCCTTACCTGAAAAGAATTCTTGCTTTAGGAAGACTCAGAGCCTGGGATTTAACTCCATTTCTGAAGAGAAACACACAGCAGAGTTCTCATCCATTGATCACACTCTGCTTTAGAGCAAGAATCATGCTCTTGCTTTCTAGGGTCTCTAAGACAGCAGGAAATCTGAGTGTGCTGAGAACAAAAGAACGGTGTTTCCTACACATAAGGACCATATGTAGTCCAACTCTGCTTTCGAAACTGATACAAAGCACTGGTCCTGTAACATCCAATGCTTGTCAGTTAAGATGAGAAACGTGTGAGCTTCATGAAAGATGTAGTTCGCTTGAGCTGAAAAGTAACTGCCCTTTCCCGAAAAGAAGTCTTGCTTGTAGGAAGACACAGAGCCTGGGATTTAACTCCATTTCTGAAGTGAAACACACAGCATAGTTCTCATCCATGGATCACACTCTGCTTTAGAGCGAGAAGCACGCTCTTGCTTTCTAGCGTCTCTAATCCAGCAGGATATATGAGTGTGCTGAGAACAAAAGAACGGTGTTTCCTACACATACAGACCATGTCTAGTACAACTCTGCTTCTGAAACTGATACAAAGCACTGGTCCTGTAACATCCAATGCTTGTCATTTAAGATGAGAAACGTGTGAGCTTCGTGAAAGACGTAGTTCGTTTGAGCTGAAAAGTGACGGCCCTTACCTGAAAGGAAATATTGCTTGTAGGAAGACACAGATCCTGGGATTTAAGTTCATTTCTGAAGTGAAACACACAGCAGAGTTCTCATCCATGGATCACACACTGCTTTAGAACGAGAAGCACGCTCTTGCTTTCTAGAGTCTCTAATGCAAAAGGAAACGTGACTGTGCCAGGAAGAAAAGAACGGTGTTTCCTACACATACGAAACATATCTAGTTCAACTCTGCTTCTGAAACTGAAACAAACCACAGGTCCTCTAACATCGAATGCTTGTCATTTAAGATGAGAAACGTGTGAGCTTCGTTAACGATGTAGTTCCTTTGAGCTGAGAAGTGACTGCCCTTACCTGAAACGAAGTCTTGCTTGTTGGAGACACAGAGCCTGGGATTTAACTCCATTTCTGAAGTAAAACACAGCAGAGTTCTCATCCATTGATCACTCTCTGCTTTAGAGCAAGAAGCACGCTCTTGCTTTCTAGAGGCTCTAAGACAGCATGAAATGTGAGTGTGCAGAGAACAAAAGAACAATGTTTCCTACACATACGGACCATATGTAGTCCAACTCTGCTTCTGAAACTGATACAGAGCACTGGTCCTCTAACATCCAATGCTTGTCATTTAAGATGAGAAACGTGTGAGCTTCGTTAACGATGTAGTTCCTTTGAGCTGAGAAGTGACTGCCATTACCTGAAACGAAGTCTTGCTTGTAGGAAGACACACAGCCTGGGATTTAACTCCATTTCTGAAGGGAAACAAACAGCATAGTTCTCATCCATTGATCACACTCTGCTTTAGAGCGAGAACACGCTCTTGCTTTCTAGCTTCTCTAATACAGCAGGAAATCTGAGTGTGCTCAGAACAAGAGAACTGTGTTTCCTACACATACGGACCATATCTAGTTCAACTCTACTTCTGAAACAGAAACAAACCACAGGTCCTCTAACATTCAATGCTTGTCAGTTAAGATGAGAAACGTATGAGCATCGTGAAGGATGTAGTTCGTATGAGCTGTAAAGAAACTGCCCTTACCTGAAAAGAATTCTTGCTTTAGGAAGACTCAGAGCCTGGGATTTAACTCCATTTCTGAAGGGAAACACACAGCAGAGTTCTCATCCATTGATCACACTCTGCTTTTGAACAAGAATCATGCTCTTGATTTCTAGAGTCTCTAAGACAGCAGGATACGTGAGTTTGCTGAGAACAAAAGAACGGTGTTTCCTACATATAAGGACCATATGTAGTCCAACTCTGCTTTCGAAACTGATACAATGCACTGGTCCTGTAACATCCAATGCTTGTCAGTTAAGATGAGAAACGTGTGAGCTTCGTGAAAGATCTAGTTCGCTTGAGCTGAAAAGTAACTGCCCTAACCTGAAACGAAGACTTTTTTGTAGGAAGACTCAGAGCCTGGGATTTAACTCCATTTCTGAAGTAAAACACACAACAGAGTTCTCATCCATTGATCACACTCTGCTTTAGAGCGAGAAGCACGCTCTTGCTTTCTAGCGTCTCTACTACAGCAGGAAATCTGAGTGTGCTCAGAATAAAAGAACAGTGTTTCCTACACATACGGACCATATCTAGTTCAACTGTGCTTCTGATACTGAAACAAACCACAGGTCCTCTTACACCCAATGCTTGTCAGTTAAGATGAGAAACGTGTGAGCTTTGTGAAGGATGTAGTTCGTTTGAGCTGTAAAGAAACTGCCCTTACCTGAAAAGAATTCTTGATTTAGGAAGACTCAGAGCCTGGGATTTAACTCCATTTCTGAAGGGAAACACACAGCAGAGTTCTCATCCATTGATCACACTCTTCTTTAGAGCGAGAAGCATGCTCTTGCTTTCTAAAATCTCTAAGACAGCAGGAAAGGTGAGTGTGCTGAGAACAAAAGAACGGTGTTTCCTACACATAAGGACCATATCTAGTCCAACTCTGCTTCTGAAACTGATACAAAGCACTGGTCCTCTAACATCCAATGCTTGTCAGTTTAGACGAGAATCGTGTGAGCTTCGTGAACGACGTATTTCGTTTGAGATGTAAAGTAACTGCCCTTTCCGCAAACGAAGTCTTCCTTGTAGGAAGACTCAAAGCTTGGGATTTAACTCCATTTCTGAAGTGAAACACACAGCAGATTTCTCATCCATTGTTCACACTCTGCTTTAGGTCAAGAAGCACACTCTTGATTTCTAGAGCCTCTAAGACAGCATGAATCGTGAGTGTGCTGAGAACAAAAGAACGATGTTTCCTACACATACGGACCATGTCTTGTCAAATTCTGCTTCTGAAACTGACACAAAGCACTGGTCCTCTAACATCCAATGCTTGTCATTTAAGATGAGAAACGTGTGACCTTCGTGAACGATGTAGTTCCTTTGAGAGAAGAAGTGACTGCCATTACCTGAAACGAAGTCTTGCTTGTAGGAAGACACACAGCCTGGGATTTAACTCCATTTCTGAAGGGAAACAAACAGCAGAGTTCTCATCCATGGATCACACTCTGCTTTAGAGCGAGAACACGCTCTTGCTTTCTACCTTCTCTAATACAGCAGGAAATCTGTGTGTGCTCAGAACAAGAGAACTGTGTTTCCTACACATATGGACCATATCTAGTTCAACTCTGCTTCTGAAACAGAAACAAACCACAGCTCCTCTAACACCCAATGCTTGTCAGTTAAGATGAGAAATGTGTGAGCTTTGTGAAGGATGTAGATCGTTTGAGCTGTAAAGAAACTGCCCTTACCTGAAAAGAATTCTTGCTTTAGGAAGACTCAGAGCCTGGGATTTAACTCCATTTCTGAAGGGAAACACACAGCAGAGTTCTCATCCATTGATCACACTCTGCTTTAGAACAAGAATCATGCTCTTGCTTTCTAGGGTCTCTAAGACAGCAGGATATGTGAGTTTGCTGAGAACAAAAGAACGGTGTTTCCTACACATACGGACCATATCTATTTCAACTCTGCTTCTGATACTGAAACAAACCACAGGTCCTCTAACATCCAATGCTTGTCAGTTAAGATGAGAAACGTGTGAGCTTCGTGAACGACGTATTTCGTTTGAGATGTAAAGTAACTGCCCTTTCCGGAAACGAAGTCTTCCTTGTAGGAAGACACAGAGCCTGGTATTTAACTCCATTTCTGAAGTGAAACACACAGCATAGTTCTCATCCATGGATCACACTCTGCTTTAGAGCGAGAAGCACGCTCTTGCTTTCTAGCGTCTCTAATACAGCAGGAAATCTGAGTGTGCTCAGAATAAAAGAACAGTGTTTCCTACACATACGGACCATATCTAGTTCAACTCTGCTTCTGATACTGAAACAAACCACAGGTCCTCTTACACCCAATGCTTGTCAGTTAAGATGAGAAACGTGTGAGCTTTGTGAAGGATGTAGTTCGTTTGAGCTGTAAAGAAACTGCCCTTACCTGAAAAGAATTCTTGCTTTAGGAAGACTCAGAGCCTGGGATTTAACTCCATTTCTGAAGGGAAACACACAGCAGAGTTCTCATCCATTGATCACACTCTTCTTTAGAGCGAGAAGCATGCTCTCGCTTTCTAAAATCTCTAAGACAGCAGGAAAGGTGAGTGTGCTGAGAACAAAAGAACGGTGTTTCCTACACATAAGGACCATATCTAGTCCAACTCTGCTTCTGAAACTGATACAAAGCACTGGTCCTCTAACATCCAATGCTTGTCAGTTTAGACGAGAATCGTGTGAGCTTCGTGAACGACGTATTTCGTTTGAGATGTAAAGTAACTGCCCTTTCCTCAAACGAAGTCTTCCTTGTAGGAAGACTCAAAGCTTGGGATTTAACTCCATTTCTGAAGTGAAACACACAGCAGATTTCTCATCCATTGATCACACTCTGCTTTAGGTCAAGAAGCACACTCTTGATTTCTAGAGCCTCTAAGACAGCATGAAACGTGAGTGTGCTGAGAACAAAAGAACGATGTTTCCTACACATACAGACCATGTCTTGTCAAATTCTGCTTCTGAAACTGACACAAAGCACTGGTCCTCTAACATCCAATGCTTGTCATTTAAGATGAGAAACGTGTGACCTTCGTGAACGATGTAGTTCCTTTGAGAGAAGAAGTGACTGCCATTACCTGAAACGAAGTCTTGCTTGTAGGAAGACACACAGCCTGGGATTAAACTCCATTTCTGAAGGGAAAGAAACAGCATAGTTCTCATCCATGGATCACACTCTGCTTTAGAGCGAGAACACGCTCTTGCTTTCTAGCTTCTCTAATACAGCAGGAAATCTGAGTGTGCTCAGAACAAGAGAACTGTGTTTCCTACACATATGGACCATATCTAGTTCAACTCTGCTTCTGAAACAGAAACAAACCACAGGTCCTCTAACACCCAATGCTTGTCAGTTAAGATGAGAAACGTGTGAGGTTTGTGAAGCATGTAGATAGTTTGAGCTGTAAAGAAACTGCCCTTACCTGAAAAGAATTCGTGCTTTAGGAAGACTCAGAGCCTGGGATTTAACTCCATTTCTGAAGGGAAACACACAGCAGAGTTCTCATCCATTGATCACACTCTGCTTTAGAACAAGAATCATGCTCTTGCTTTCTAGGGTCTCTAAGACAGCAGGATATGTGAGTTTGCTGAGAACAAAAGAACGGTGTTTCCTACACATACGGACCATATCTATTTCAACTCTGCTTCTGATACTGAAACAAACCACAGGTCCTCTAACACCCAATGCTTGTCAGTTAAGATGAGAAACGTGTGAGCTTTGTGAAGGATGTAGTTCGTTTGAGCTGTAAAGAAACTGACCTTACCTGAAAAGAATTCTTGCTTTAGGAAGACTCAGAGCCTGGGATTTAACTCCATTTCTGAAGGGAAACACACAGCAGAGTTCTCATCCATTGATCACACTCTGCTTTAGAGCGAGAAGCATGCTCTTGCTTTCTAAAATCTCTAAGACAGCAGGAAAGGTGAGTGTGCTGAGAACAAAAGAACGGTGTTTCCTACACATACGGACAATATCTAGTCCAACTCTGCTTCTGATACTGAAACAAACCACAGGTCCTCTAACACCCAATGCTTGTCAGTTAAGATGAGAAACGTGTGAGCTTTGTGAAGGATGTAGTTCGTTTGAGCTGTAAAGAAACTGACCTTACCTGAAAAGAATTCTTGCTTTAGGAAGACTCAGAGCCTGGGATTTAACTCCATTTCTGAAGGGAAACACACAGCAGAGTTCTCATCCATTGATCACACTCTGCTTTAGAGCGAGAAGCATGCTCTTGCTTTCTAAAATCTCTAAGACAGCAGGAAAGGTGAGTGTGCTGAGAACAAAAGAACGGTGTTTCCTACACATACGGACAATATCTAGTCCAACTCTGCTTCTGAAACTGATACAAAGCACTGGTCCTCTAACATCCAATGCTTGTCAGTTTAGATGAGAATCGTGTGAGCTTCGAGAACGACGTATTTCGTTTGAGATGTAAAGTAACTGCCCTTTCCGGAAACGAAGTCTTCCTTGTAGGAAGACTCAGAGCCTGGAATTTAACTCCATTTCTGAAGTGAAACACACAGCAGATTTCTCATCCATTGACCACACTCTGCTTTAGAGCAAGAAGCACACTCTTGATTTCTAGAGGCTCTAATACAGCATGAAACGTGAGTGTGATGAGAACAAAAGAACGATGTTTCCTACACATACGGACCATGTCTTGTCAAATTCTGCTTCTGAAACTGACACAAAGCAATGGTCCTCTAACATCCAATGCTTGTCATTTTAGATGAGAAATGTGTGACCTTCGTGAACGATGTAGTTCCTTTGAGAGAAGAAGTGACTGCCCTTACCTGAAACGAAGTCTTGCTTGTAGGAAGACACAGAGCCTGGGATTTAACTCCATTTCTGAAGGGAAACAAACAGCATAGTTCTCATCCATGGATCACACTCTGCTTTAGAGCGAGAACACGCTCTTGCTTTCTAGCGTCTCTAATACAGCAGAATATATGAGTGTGCTGAGAACAAAAGAACGGTGTTTCCTACACATACAGACCTTGTCTAGTCCAACTCTGCTTCTGAAACTGATACAAAGCACTGGTCCTCTAACATCGAATGCTTGTCAATTAAGATGAGAAACGTATGAGCATCGTGAAGGATGTAGTTCATTTGAGCTGTAAAGAAACTGCCCTTACCTGAAAAGAATTCTTGCTTTAGGAAGACTCAGAGCCTGGGATTTAACTCCATTTCTGAAGAGAAACACACAGCAGAGTTCTCATCCATTGATCACACTCTGCTTTAGAGCAAGAATCATGCTCTTGCTTTCTAGGGTCTCTAAGACAGCAGGAAACGTGAGTGTGCTGAGAACAAAAGAACGGTGTTTCCTACACATAAGGACCATATGTAGTCCAACTCTGCTTTCGAAACTGATACAAAGCACTGGTCCTGTAACATCCAATGCTTGTCAGTTAAGATGAGAAACATGAGCTTCAAGAAAGATGTAGTTCGCTTGAGCTGAAAAGTAACTGCCCTTTCCCGAAAAGAAGTCTTGCTTGTAGGAAGACACAGAGCCTGGGATTTAACTCCATTTCTGAAGTGAAACACACAGCATAGTTCTCATCCATGGATCACACTCTGCTTTAGAGCGAGAAAAACGCTCTTGCTTTCTAGCGTCTCTAATCCAGCAGGATATATGAGTGTGCTGAGAACAAAAGAACGGTGTTTCCTACACATACAGACCATGTCTAGTCCAACTCTGCTTCTGAAACTGATACAAAGCACTGGTCCTGTAACATCCAATGCTTATCATTTAAGATGAGAAACGTGTGAGCTTCGTGAAAGACATAGTTCGTTTGAGCTGAAAAGTGACTGCCCTTACCTGAAAGGAAATATTGCTTGTAGGAAGACACAGAGCCTGGGATTTAACTCCATTTCTGTAGTGAAACACACAGCATAGTTCTCATCCACTGATCACACTCTGCTTTAGAGCAAGATGCACGCTCTTGCTTTCTGGAGTCACTAAGTCAGCAGGAAACGTGAGTGTGCTGAGAACAAAGAACGGTGTTTCCTACACATACGCACCATATCTAGTTCAACACTGCTTCTGAAACTGAAACAAATCACAGGTCCTCTAACATCCAATGCTCGTCATTTAAGATGAGAAACGTGTGAGCTTCGTGAACGATGTAGTTCATTTGAGTTGTAAAGAAACTGCCCTTACCTGAAAAGAAGTCTTGTTTTTAGGACGACTCAGAGCCTGGGATTTAACTCCATTTCTGAAGTGAAACACACAGCAGAGTTCTCATCCATGGATCACACACTGCTTTAGAATGAGAAGCACGCTCTTGCTTTCTAGAGTCTCTAATGCAAAAGGAAACGTGACTGTGCTCAGAACAAAAGAACGGTGTTTCCTACACATACGAACCATATCTAGTTCAACTCTGCTTCTGAAACTGAAACAAACCACAGGTCCTCTAACATCCAATGCTTGTCATTTAAGATGAGAAACGTGTGAGCTTCGTTAACGATGTAGTTCCTTTGAGCTGAGAAGTGACTGCCCTTACCTGAAACGAAGTCTTGCTTGTTGAAGACACAGAGCCTGGGATTTAACTCCATTTCTGAAGTAAAACACACAGCAGAGTTCTCATCCATTGATCACACTCTGCTTTAGAGCAAGAAGCACGCTCTTGCTTTCTAGAGGCTCTAAGACAGCATGAAATGTGAGTGTGCAGAGAACAAAAGAACAATGTTTCCTACACATACGGACCATATGTAGTCCAACTCTGCTTCTGAAACTGATACAGAGCACTGGTCCTCTAACATCCAATGCTTGTCATTTAAGATGAGAAACGTGTGAGCTTCGTTAACGATGTAGTTCCTTTGAGCTGAGAAGTGACTGCCATTACCTGAAACGAAGTCTTGCTTGTAGGAAGACACACAGCCTGGGATTTAACTCCATTTCTGAAGGGAAACAAACAGCAGAGTTCTCATCCATGGATCACACTCTGCTTTAGAGCGAGAACACGCTCTTGCTTTCTAGCTTCTCTAATACAGCAGGAAATAAGAGTGTGCTCAGAACAAGAGAACTGTGTTTCCTACACATACGGACCATATCTAGTTCAACTCTACTTCTGAAACAGAAACAAACCACAGCTCCTCTAACACCCAATGCTTGTCAGTTAAGATGAGAAACGTGTGAGCTTCGTGAAGGATGTAGTTCATTTGAGCTGTAAAGAAACTGCCCTTACCTGAAAAGAATTCTTGCTTTAGGAAGACTCAGAGCCTGGGATTTAACTCCATTTCTGAAGGGAAACACACAGCAGAGTTCTCATCCATTGATCACACTCTGCTTTAGAACAAGAGTCATGCTCTTGCTTTCTAGAGTCTCTAAGAGAGCAGGATACGTGAGTTTGCTGAGAACAAAAGAACGGTGTTTCCTACACATACGGACCATATCTAGTTCAACTCTGCTTTTGATACTGAAACAAACCACAGGTCCTCTAACACCCAATGCTTGTCAGTTAAGATGAGAAACGTGTGAGCTTTGTGAAGGATGTAGTTCGTTTGAGCTGTAAAGAAACTGCCCTTACCTGAAAAGAATTCTTGCTTTAGGAAGACTCAGAGCCTGGGATTTAACTCCATTTCTGAAGGGAAACACACAGCAGAGTTCTCATCCATTGATCACACTCTGCTTTAGAGCGAGAAGCATGCTCTTGCTTTCTAAAATCTCTAAGACAGCAGGGAAGGTGAGTGTGCTGAGAACAAAAGAACGGTGTTTCCTACACATACGGACCATATCTAGTCCAACTCTGCTTCTGAAACTGATACAAAGCACTGGTCCTCTACCATCCAATGCTTGTCAGTTTAGATGAGAATCGTGTGAGCTTCGTGAACGATGTATTTCGTTTGAGATGTAAAGTAACTGCCCTTTCCGGAAACGAAGTCTTCCTATTAGGAAGACTCAGAGCTTGGGATTTAACTCCATTTCTGAAGTGAAACACACAGCAGATTTCTCATCCATTGATCACACTCTGCTTTAGAGCAAGAAGCACGCTCTTGCTTTCTAGAGGCTCTAAGACAGCATGAAACGTGAGTGTGCTGAGAACAAAAGAACGATGTTTCCTACACATACGGACCATGTCTTGTCAAATTCTGCTTCTGAAACTGACACAAAGCACTGGTCCTGTAACATCCAATGCTTGTCATTTAAGATGAGAAACGTGTGAGCTTCATGAACGATGTAGTTCCTTTTGAGAGAAGAAGTGACTGCCCTTACCTGAAACGAAGTCTTGCTTGTAGGAAGACACAGAGCCTGGGATTTAACTCCATTTCTGAAGGGAAACAAACAGCATAGTTCTCATCCATGGATCACACTCTGCTTTAGAGCGAGAATACGCTCTTGCTTTCTAGCTTCTCTAATACAGAAGGAAATCTGAGTGTGCACAGAACAAGAGAACGGTGTTTCCTACACATACAGACCATATCTAGTTCAACTCTGCTTCTGAAACTGAAACAAACCACAGGTCCTCTAACATCCAATGCTTGTCAATTATGATGAGAAACGTATGAGCATCGTGAAGGATGTAGTTCGTTTGAGCTGTAAAGAAACTGCCCTTACCTGAAAAGAATTCTTGCTTTAGGAAGACTCAGAGCCTGGGATTTAACTCCATTTCTGAAGAGAAACACACAGCAGAGTTCTCATCCATTGATCACACTCTGCTTTTGAGCAAGAATCATGCTCTTGCTTTCTAGGGTCTCTAAGACAGCAGGAACCCTGAGTGTGCTGAGAACAAAAGAACGGTGTTTCCTACACATAAGGACCATATGTAGTCCAACTCTGCTTTCGAAACTGATACAAAGCACTGGTCCTGTAACATCCAATGCTTGTCAGTTAAGATGAGAAACGTGTGAGCTTCATGAATGATGTAGTTCGCTTGAGCTGAAAAGTAACTGCCCTAACCTGAAACGAAGACTTTTTTGTAGGAAGACTCAGAGCCTGGGATTTAACTCCATTTCTGAAGTAAAACACACAACAGAGTTCTCATCCATTGATCACACTCTGCTTTAGAGCGAGAAGCACGCTCTTGCTTTCTAGCGTCTCTACTACAGCAGGAAATCTGAGTGTGCTCAGAATAAAAGAACAGTGTTTCCTACACATACGGACCATATCTAGTTCAACTGTGCTTCTGATACTGAAACAAACCACAGGTCCTCTTACACCCAATGCTTGTCAGTTAAGATGAGAAACGTGTGAGCTTTGTGAAGGATGTAGTTCGTTTGAGCTGTAAAGAAACTGCCCTTACCTGAAAAGAATTCTTGATTTAGGAAGACTCAGAGCCTGGGATTTAACTCCATTTCTGAAGGGAAACACACAGCAGAGTTCTCATCCATTGATCACACTCTTCTTTAGAGCGAGAAGCATGCTCTTGCTTTCTAAAATCTCTAAGACAGCAGGAAAGGTGAGTGTGCTGAGAACAAAAGAACGGTGTTTCCTACACATAAGGACCATATCTAGTCCAACTCTGCTTCTGAAACTGATACAAAGCACTGGTCCTCTAACATCCAATGCTTGTCAGTTTAGACGAGAATCGTGTGAGCTTCGTGAACGACGTATTTCGTTTGAGATGTAAAGTAACTGCCCTTTCCGCAAACGAAGTCTTCCTTGTAGGAAGACTCAAAGCTTGGGATTTAACTCCATTTCTGAAGTGAAACACACAGCAGATTTCTCATCCATTGTTCACACTCTGCTTTAGGTCAAGAAGCACACTCTTGATTTCTAGAGCCTCTAAGACAGCATGAATCGTGAGTGTGCTGAGAACAAAAGAACGATGTTTCCTACACATACGGACCATGTCTTGTCAAATTCTGCTTCTGAAACTGACACAAAGCACTGGTCCTCTAACATCCAATGCTTGTCATTTAAGATGAGAAACGTGTGACCTTCGTGAACGATGTAGTTCCTTTGAGAGAAGAAGTGACTGCCATTACCTGAAACGAAGTCTTGCTTGTAGGAAGACACACAGCCTGGGATTTAACTCCATTTCTGAAGGGAAACAAACAGCAGAGTTCTCATCCATGGATCACACTCTGCTTTAGAGCGAGAACACGCTCTTGCTTTCTAGCTTCTCTAATACAGCAGGAAATCTGTGTGTGCTCAGAACAAGAGAACTGTGTTTCCTACACATATGGACCATATCTAGTTCAACTCTGCTTCTGAAACAGAAACAAACCACAGCTCCTCTAACACCCAATGCTTGTCAGTTAAGATGAGAAATGTGTGAGCTTTGTGAAGGATGTAGATCGTTTGAGCTGTAAAGAAACTGCCCTTACCTGAAAAGAATTCTTGCTTTAGGAAGACTCAGAGCCTGGGATTTAACTCCATTTCTGAAGGGAAACACACAGCAGAGTTCTCATCCATTGATCACACTCTGCTTTAGAACAAGAATCATGCTCTTGCTTTCTAGGGTCTCTAAGACAGCAGGATATGTGAGTTTGCTGAGAACAAAAGAACGGTGTTTCCTACACATACGGACCATATCTATTTCAACTCTGCTTCTGATACTGAAACAAACCACAGGTCCTCTAACATCCAATGCTTGTCAGTTAAGATGAGAAACGTGTGAGCTTCGTGAACGACGTATTTCGTTTGAGATGTAAAGTAACTGCCCTTTCCGGAAATGAAGTCTTCCTTGTAGGAAGACACAGAGCCTGGTATTTAACTCCATTTCTGAAGTGAAACACACAGCATAGTTCTCATCCATGGATCACCCACTGCTTTAGAACGAGAAGCACGCTCTTGCTTTCTAGAGTCTCTAATACAAAAGGAAACGTGACTGTGCTCAGAACAAAAGAACGGTGTTTCCTACACATACGAACCATATCTAGTTCAACTCTGCTTCTGAAACTGAAAGAAACCACAGGTCCTCTAACATCCAATGCTTGTCAGTTAAGATGAGAATCGTGTGAGCTTCGTGAACGACGTAGTTCCTTTGAGATGTAAAGTAACTGCCCTAACCTGAAACGAAGACTTTTTTGTAGGAAGACTCAGAGCCTGGGATTTAACTCCATTTCTGAAGTAAAACACACAACAGAGTTCTCATCCATTGATCACACTCTGCTTTAGAGCGAGAAGCACGCTCTTGCTTTCTAGCGTCTCTAATACAGCAGGAAATCTGAGTGTGCTCAGAATAAAAGAACAGTGTTTCCTACACATACGGACCATATCTAGTTCAACTCTGCTTCTGATACTGAAACAAACCACAGGTCCTCTTACACCCAATGCTTGTCAGTTAAGATGAGAAACGTGTGAGCTTTGTGAAGGATGTAGTTCGTTTGAGCTGTAAAGAAACTGCCCTTACCTGAAAAGAATTCTTGCTTTAGGAAGACTCAGAGCCTGGGATTTAACTCCATTTCTGAAGGGAAACACACAGCAGAGTTCTCATCCATTGATCACACTCTTCTTTAGAGCGAGAAGCATGCTCTCGCTTTCTAAAATCTCTAAGACAGCAGGAAAGGTGAGTGTGCTGAGAACAAAAGAACGGTGTTTCCTACACATAAGGACCATATCTAGTCCAACTCTGCTTCTGAAACTGATACAAAGCACTGGTCCTCTAACATCCAATGCTTGTCAGTTTAGACGAGAATCGTGTGAGCTTCGTGAACGACGTATTTCGTTTGAGATGTAAAGTAACTGCCCTTTCCTCAAACGAAGTCTTCCTTGTAGGAAGACTCAAAGCTTGGGATTTAACTCCATTTCTGAAGTGAAACACACAGCAGATTTCTCATCCATTGATCACACTCTGCTTTAGGTCAAGAAGCACACTCTTGATTTCTAGAGCCTCTAAGACAGCATGAAACGTGAGTGTGCTGAGAACAAAAGAACGATGTTTCCTACACATACGGACCATGTCTTGTCAAATTCTGCTTCTGAAACTGACACAAAGCACTGGTCCTCTAACATCCAATGCTTGTCATTTAAGATGAGAAACGTGTGACCTTCGTGAACGATGTAGTTCCTTTGAGAGAAGAAGTGACTGCCATTACCTGAAACGAAGTCTTGCTTGTAGGAAGACACACAGCCTGGGATTTAACTCCATTTCTGAAGGGAAACAAACAGCAGAGTTCTCATCCATGGATCACACTCTGCTTTAGAGCGAGAACACGCTCTTGCTTTCTAGCTTCTCTAATACAGCAGGAAATAAGAGTGTGCTCAGAACAAGAGAACTGTGTTTCCTACACATACGGACCATATCTAGTTCAACTCTACTTCTGAAACAGAAACAAACCACAGCTCCTCTAACACCCAATGCTTGTCAGTTAAGATGAGAAACGTGTGAGCTTCGTGAAGGATGTAGTTCATTTGAGCTGTAAAGAAACTGCCCTTACCTGAAAAGAATTCTTGCTTTAGGAAGACTCAGAGCCTGGGATTTAACTCCATTTCTGAAGGGAAACACACAGCAGAGTTCTCATCCATTGATCACACTCTGCTTTAGAACAAGAGTCATGCTCTTGCTTTCTAGAGTCTCTAAGAGAGCAGGATACGTGAGTTTGCTGAGAACAAAAGAACGGTGTTTCCTACACATACGGACCATATCTAGTTCAACTCTGCTTTTGATACTGAAACAAACCACAGGTCCTCTAACACCCAATGCTTGTCAGTTAAGATGAGAAACGTGTGAGCTTTGTGAAGGATGTAGTTCGTTTGAGCTGTAAAGAAACTGCCCTTACCTGAAAAGAATTCTTGCTTTAGGAAGACTCAGAGCCTGGGATTTAACTCCATTTCTGAAGGGAAACACACAGCAGAGTTCTCATCCATTGATCACACTCTGCTTTAGAGCGAGAAGCATGCTCTTGCTTTCTAAAATCTCTAAGACAGCAGGGAAGGTGAGTGTGCTGAGAACAAAAGAACGGTGTTTCCTACACATACGGACCATATCTAGTCCAACTCTGCTTCTGAAACTGATACAAAGCACTGGTCCTCTACCATCCAATGCTTGTCAGTTTAGATGAGAATCGTGTGAGCTTCGTGAACGATGTATTTCGTTTGAGATGTAAAGTAACTGCCCTTTCCGGAAACGAAGTCTTCCTATTAGGAAGACTCAGAGCTTGGGATTTAACTCCATTTCTGAAGTGAAACACACAGCAGATTTCTCATCCATTGATCACACTCTGCTTTAGAGCAAGAAGCACGCTCTTGCTTTCTAGAGGCTCTAAGACAGCATGAAACGTGAGTGTGCTGAGAACAAAAGAACGATGTTTCCTACACATACGGACCATGTCTTGTCAAATTCTGCTTCTGAAACTGACACAAAGCACTGGTCCTGTAACATCCAATGCTTGTCATTTAAGATGAGAAACGTGTGAGCTTCATGAACGATGTAGTTCCTTTTGAGAGAAGAAGTGACTGCCCTTACCTGAAACGAAGTCTTGCTTGTAGGAAGACACAGAGCCTGGGATTTAACTCCATTTCTGAAGGGAAACAAACAGCATAGTTCTCATCCATGGATCACACTCTGCTTTAGAGCGAGAATACGCTCTTGCTTTCTAGCTTCTCTAATACAGCAGGAAATCTGAGTGTGCACAGAACAAGAGAACGGTGTTTCCTACACATACAGACCATATCTAGTTCAACTCTGCTTCTGAAACTGAAACAAACCACAGGTCCTCTAACATCCAATGCTTGTCAATTATGATGAGAAACGTATGAGCATCGTGAAGGATGTAGTTCGTTTGAGCTGTAAAGAAACTGCCCTTACCTGAAAAGAATTCTTGCTTTAGGAAGACTCAGAGCCTGGGATTTAACTCCATTTCTGAAGAGAAACACACAGCAGAGTTCTCATCCATTGATCACACTCTGCTTTTGAGCAAGAATCATGCTCTTGCTTTCTAGGGTCTCTAAGACAGCAGGAACCCTGAGTGTGCTGAGAACAAAAGAACGGTGTTTCCTACACATAAGGACCATATGTAGTCCAACTCTGCTTTCGAAACTGATACAAAGCACTGGTCCTGTAACATCCAATGCTTGTCAGTTAAGATGAGAAACGTGTGAGCTTCATGAATGATGTAGTTCGCTTGAGCTGAAAAGTAACTGCCCTAACCTGAAACGAAGACTTTTTTGTAGGAAGACTCAGAGCCTGGGATTTAACTCCATTTCTGAAGTAAAACACACAACAGAGTTCTCATCCATTGATCACACTCTGCTTTAGAGCGAGAAGCACGCTCTTGCTTTCTAGCGTCTCTACTACAGCAGGAAATCTGAGTGTGCTCAGAATAAAAGAACAGTGTTTCCTACACATACGGACCATATCTAGTTCAACTGTGCTTCTGATACTGAAACAAACCACAGGTCCTCTTACACCCAATGCTTGTCAGTTAAGATGAGAAACGTGTGAGCTTTGTGAAGGATGTAGTTCGTTTGAGCTGTAAAGAAACTGCCCTTACCTGAAAAGAATTCTTGATTTAGGAAGACTCAGAGCCTGGGATTTAACTCCATTTCTGAAGGGAAACACACAGCAGAGTTCTCATCCATTGATCACACTCTTCTTTAGAGCGAGAAGCATGCTCTTGCTTTCTAAAATCTCTAAGACAGCAGGAAAGGTGAGTGTGCTGAGAACAAAAGAACGGTGTTTCCTACACATAAGGACCATATCTAGTCCAACTCTGCTTCTGAAACTGATACAAAGCACTGGTCCTCTAACATCCAATGCTTGTCAGTTTAGACGAGAATCGTGTGAGCTTCGTGAACGACGTATTTCGTTTGAGATGTAAAGTAACTGCCCTTTCCGCAAACGAAGTCTTCCTTGTAGGAAGACTCAAAGCTTGGGATTTAACTCCATTTCTGAAGTGAAACACACAGCAGATTTCTCATCCATTGTTCACACTCTGCTTTAGGTCAAGAAGCACACTCTTGATTTCTAGAGCCTCTAAGACAGCATGAATCGTGAGTGTGCTGAGAACAAAAGAACGATGTTTCCTACACATACGGACCATGTCTTGTCAAATTCTGCTTCTGAAACTGACACAAAGCACTGGTCCTCTAACATCCAATGCTTGTCATTTAAGATGAGAAACGTGTGACCTTCGTGAACGATGTAGTTCCTTTGAGAGAAGAAGTGACTGCCATTACCTGAAACGAAGTCTTGCTTGTAGGAAGACACACAGCCTGGGATTTAACTCCATTTCTGAAGGGAAACAAACAGCAGAGTTCTCATCCATGGATCACACTCTGCTTTAGAGCGAGAACACGCTCTTGCTTTCTAGCTTCTCTAATACAGCAGGAAATCTGTGTGTGCTCAGAACAAGAGAACTGTGTTTCCTACACATATGGACCATATCTAGTTCAACTCTGCTTCTGAAACAGAAACAAACCACAGCTCCTCTAACACCCAATGCTTGTCAGTTAAGATGAGAAATGTGTGAGCTTTGTGAAGGATGTAGATCGTTTGAGCTGTAAAGAAACTGCCCTTACCTGAAAAGAATTCTTGCTTTAGGAAGACTCAGAGCCTGGGATTTAACTCCATTTCTGAAGGGAAACACACAGCAGAGTTCTCATCCATTGATCACACTCTGCTTTAGAACAAGAATCATGCTCTTGCTTTCTAGGGTCTCTAAGACAGCAGGATATGTGAGTTTGCTGAGAACAAAAGAACGGTGTTTCCTACACATACGGACCATATCTATTTCAACTCTGCTTCTGATACTGAAACAAACCACAGGTCCTCTAACATCCAATGCTTGTCAGTTAAGATGAGAAACGTGTGAGCTTCGTGAACGACTTATTTCGTTTGAGATGTAAAGTAACTGCCCTTTCCGGAAATGAAGTCTTCCTTGTAGGAAGACACAGAGCCTGGTATTTAACTCCATTTCTGAAGTGAAACACACAGCATAGTTCTCATCCATGGATCACCCACTGCTTTAGAACGAGAAGCACGCTCTTGCTTTCTAGAGTCTCTAATACAAAAGGAAACGTGACTGTGCTCAGAACAAAAGAACGGTGTTTCCTACACATACGAACCATATCTAGTTCAACTCTGCTTCTGAAACTGAAAGAAACCACAGGTCCTCTAACATCCAATGCTTGTCAGTTAAGATGAGAATCGTGTGAGCTTCGTGAACGACGTAGTTCCTTTGAGATGTAAAGTAACTGCCCTAACCTGAAACGAAGACTTTTTTGTAGGAAGACTCAGAGCCTGGGATTTAACTCCATTTCTGAAGTAAAACACACAACAGAGTTCTCATCCATTGATCACACTCTGCTTTAGAGCGAGAAGCACGCTCTTGCTTTCTAGCGTCTCTAATACAGCAGGAAATCTGAGTGTGCTCAGAATAAAAGAACAGTGTTTCCTACACATACGGACCATATCTAGTTCAACTCTGCTTCTGATACTGAAACAAACCACAGGTCCTCTTACACCCAATGCTTGTCAGTTAAGATGAGAAACGTGTGAGCTTTGTGAAGGATGTAGTTCGTTTGAGCTGTAAAAAAACTGCCCTTACCTGAAAAGAATTCTTGCTTTAGGAAGACTCAGAGCCTGGGATTTAACTCCATTTCTGAAGGGAAACACACAGCAGAGTTCTCATCCATTGATCACACTCTTCTTTAGAGCGAGAAGCATGCTCTCGCTTTCTAAAATCTCTAAGACAGCAGGAAAGGTGAGTGTGCTGAGAACAAAAGAACGGTGTTTCCTACACATAAGGACCATATCTAGTCCAACTCTGCTTCTGAAACTGATACAAAGCACTGGTCCTCTAACATCCAATGCTTGTCAGTTTAGACGAGAATCGTGTGAGCTTCGTGAACGACGTATTTCGTTTGAGATGTAAAGTAACTGCCCTTTCCTCAAACGAAGTCTTCCTTGTAGGAAGACTCAAAGCTTGGGATTTAACTCCATTTCTGAAGTGAAACACACAGCAGATTTCTCATCCATTGATCACACTCTGCTTTAGGTCAAGAAGCACACTCTTGATTTCTAGAGGCTCTAAGACAGCATGAAACGTGAGTGTGCTGAGAACAAAAGAACGATGTTTCCTACACATACGGACCATGTCTTGTCAAATTCTGCTTCTGAAACTGACACAAAGCACTGGTCCTCTAACATCCAATGCTTGTCATTTAAGATGAGAAACGTGTGACCTTCGTGAACGATGTAGTTCCTTTGAGAGAAGAAGTGACTGCCATTACCTGAAACGAAGTCTTGCTTGTAGGAAGACACACAGCCTGGGATTAAACTCCATTTCTGAAGGGAAAGAAACAGCATAGTTCTCATCCATGGATCACACTCTGCTTTAGAGCGAGAACACGCTCTTGCTTTCTAGCTTCTCTAATACAGCAGGAAATCTGAGTGTGCTCAGAACAAGAGAACTGTGTTTCCTACACATATGGACCATATCTAGTTCAACTCTGCTTCTGAAACAGAAACAAACCACAGGTCCTCTAACACCCAATGCTTGTCAGTTAAGATGAGAAACGTGTGAGCTTTGTGAAGGATGTAGATATTTTGAGCTGTAAAGAAACTGCCCTTACCTGAAAAGAATTCGTGCTTTAGGAAGACTCAGAGCCTGGGATTTAACTCCATTTCTGAAGGGAAACACACAGCAGAGTTCTCATCCATTGATCACACTCTGCTTTAGAACAAGAATCATGCTCTTGCTTTCTAGGGTCTCTAAGACAGCAGGATATGTGAGTTTGCTGAGAACAAAAGAACGGTGTTTCCTACACATACGGACCATATCTATTTCAACTCTGCTTCTGATACTGAAACAAACCACAGGTCCTCTAACACCCAATGCTTGTCAGTTAAGATGAGAAACGTGTGAGCTTTGTGAAGGATGTAGTTCGTTTGAGCTGTAAAGAAACTGACCTTACCTGAAAAGAATTCTTGCTTTAGGAAGACTCAGAGCCTGGGATTTAACTCCATTTCTGAAGGGAAACACACAGCAGAGTTCTCATCCATTGATCACACTCTGCTTTAGAGCGAGAAGCATGCTCTTGCTTTCTAAAATCTCTAAGACAGCAGGGAAGGTGAGTGTGCTGAGAACAAAAGAACGGTGTTTCCTACACATACGGACCATATCTAGTCCAACTCTGCTTCTGAAACTGATACAAAGCACTGGTCCTCTAACATCCAATGCTTGTCAGTTTAGATGAGAATCGTGTGAGCTTCGTGAACGACGTATTTCGTTTGAGATGTAAAGTAACTGCCCTTTCCGGAAACGAAGTCTTCCTTGTAGGAAGACTCAGAGCCTGGAATTTAACTCCATTTCTGAAGTGAAACACACAGCAGATTTCTCATCCATTGACCACACTCTGCTTTAGAGCAAGAAGCACACTCTTGATTTCTAGAGGCTCTAATACAGCATGAAACGTGAGTGTGATGAGAACAAAAGAACGATGTTTCCTACACATACGGACCATGTCTTGTCAAATTCTGCTTCTGAAACTGACACAAAGCAATGGTCCTCTAACATCCAATGCTTGTCATTTTAGATGAGAAACGTGTGACCTTCGTGAACGATGTAGTTCCTTTGAGAGAAGAAGTGACTGCCCTTACCTGAAACGAAGTCTTGCTTGTAGGAAGACACAGAGCCTGGGATTTAACTCCATTTCTGAAGGGAAACAAACAGCATAGTTCTCATCCATGGATCACACTCTGCTTTAGAGCGAGAACACGCTCTTGCTTTCTAGCGTCTCTAATACAGCAGAATATATGAGTGTGCTGAGAACAAAAGAACGGTGTTTCCTACACATACAGACCTTGTCTAGTCCAACTCTGCTTCTGAAACTGATACAAAGCACTGGTCCTCTAACATCGAATGCTTGTCAATTAAGATGAGAAACGTATGAGCATCGTGAAGGATGTAGTTCATTTGAGCTGTAAAGAAACTGCCCTTACCTGAAAAGAATTCTTGCTTTAGGAAGACTCAGAGCCTGGGATTTAACTCCATTTCTGAAGAGAAACACACAGCAGAGTTCTCATCCATTGATCACACTCTGCTTTAGAGCAAGAATCATGCTCTTGCTTTCTAGGGTCTCTAAGACAGCAGGAAACGTGAGTGTGCTGAGAACAAAAGAACGGTGTTTCCTACACATAAGGACCATATGTAGTCCAACTCTGCTTTCGAAACTGATACAAAGCACTGGTCCTGTAACATCCAATGCTTGTCAGTTAAGATGAGAAACGTGAGCTTCAAGAAAGATGTAGTTCGCTTGAGCTGAAAAGTAACTGCCCTTTCCCGAAAAGAAGTCTTGCTTGTAGGAAGACACAGAGCCTGGGATTTAACTCCATTTCTGAAGTGAAACACACAGCATAGTTCTCATCCATGGATCACACTCTGCTTTAGAGCGAGAAAAACGCTCTTGCTTTCTAGCGTCTCTAATCCAGCAGGATATATGAGTGTGCTGAGAACAAAAGAACGGTGTTTCCTACACATACAGACCATGTCTAGTCCAACTCTGCTTCTGAAACTGATACAAAGCACTGGTCCTGTAACATCCAATGCTTATCATTTAAGATGAGAAACGTGTGAGCTTCGTGAAAGACATAGTTCGTTTGAGCTGAAAAGTGACTGCCCTTACCTGAAAGGAAATATTGCTTGTAGGAAGACACAGAGCCTGGGATTTAACTCCATTTCTGTAGTGAAACACACAGCATAGTTCTCATCCACTGATCACACTCTGCTTTAGAGCAAGATGCACGCTCTTGCTTTCTGGAGTCACTAAGTCAGCAGGAAACGTGAGTGTGCTGAGAACAAAGAACGGTGTTTCCTACACATACGCACCATATCTAGTTCAACACTGCTTCTGAAACTGAAACAAATCACAGGTCCTCTAACATCCAATGCTCGTCATTTAAGATGAGAAACGTGTGAGCTTCGTGAACGATGTAGTTCATTTGAGTTGTAAAGAAACTGCCCTTACCTGAAAAGAAGTCTTGTTTTTAGGACGACTCAGAGCCTGGGATTTAACTCCATTTCTGAAGTGAAGCACACAGCAGAGTTCTCATCCATGGATCACACACTGCTTTAGAATGAGAAGCACTCTCTTGCTTTCTAGAGTCTCTAATGCAAAAGGAAACGTGACTGTGCTCAGAACAAAAGAACGGTGTTTCCTACACATACGAAACATATCTAGTTCAACTCTGCTTCTGAAACTGAAACAAACCACAGGTCCTCTAACATCCAATGCTTGTCATTTAAGATGAGAAACGTGTGAGCTTCGTTAACGATGTAGTTCCTTTGAGCTGAGAAGTGACTGCCCTTACCTGAAACGAAGTCTTGCTTGTTGGAGACACAGAGCCTGGGATTTAACTCCATTTCTGAAGTAAAACACACAGCAGAGTTCTCATCCATTGATCACACTCTGCTTTAGAGCAAGAAGCACGCTCTTGCTTTCTAGAGGCTCTAAGACAGCATGAAATGTGAGTGTGCAGAGAACAAAAGAACAATGTTTCCTACACATACGGACCATATGTAGTCCAACTCTGCTTCTGAAACTGATACAGAGCACTGGTCCTCTAACATCCAATGCTTGTCATTTAAGATGAGAAACGTGTGAGCTTCGTTAACGATGTAGTTCCTTTGAGCTGAGAAGTGACTGCCATTACCTGAAACGAAGTCTTGCTTGTAGGAAGACACACAGCCTGGGATTTAACTCCATTTCTGAAGGGAAACAAACAGCAGAGTTCTCATCCATGGATCACACTCTGCTTTAGAGCGAGAACACGCTCTTGCTTTCTAGCTTCTCTAATACAGCAGGAAATAAGAGTGTGCTCAGAACAAGAGAACTGTGTTTCCTACACATACGGACCATATCTAGTTCAACTCTACTTCTGAAACAGAAACAAACCACAGCTCCTCTAACACCCAATGCTTGTCAGTTAAGATGAGAAACGTGTGAGCTTCGTGAAGGATGTAGTTCATTTGAGCTGTAAAGAAACTGCCCTTACCTGAAAAGAATTCTTGCTTTAGGAAGACTCAGAGCCTGGGATTTAACTCCATTTCTGAAGGGAAACACACAGCAGAGTTCTCATCCATTGATCACACTCTGCTTTAGAACAAGAGTCATGCTCTTGCTTTCTAGAGTCTCTAAGAGAGCAGGATACGTGAGTTTGCTGAGAACAAAAGAACGGTGTTTCCTACACATACGGACCATATCTAGTTCAACTCTGCTTTTGATACTGAAACAAACCACAGGTCCTCTAACACCCAATGCTTGTCAGTTAAGATGAGAAACGTGTGAGCTTTGTGAAGGATGTAGTTCGTTTGAGCTGTAAAGAAACTGCCCTTACCTGAAAAGAATTCTTGCTTTAGGAAGACTCAGAGCCTGGGATTTAACTCCATTTCTGAAGGGAAACACACAGCAGAGTTCTCATCCATTGATCACACTCTGCTTTAGAGCGAGAAGCATGCTCTTGCTTTCTAAAATCTCTAAGACAGCAGGGAAGGTGAGTGTGCTGAGAACAAAAGAACGGTGTTTCCTACACATACGGACCATATCTAGTCCAACTCTGCTTCTGAAACTGATACAAAGCACTGGTCCTCTACCATCCAATGCTTGTCAGTTTAGATGAGAATCGTGTGAGCTTCGTGAACGATGTATTTCGTTTGAGATGTAAAGTAACTGCCCTTTCCGGAAACGAAGTCTTCCTATTAGGAAGACTCAGAGCTTGGGATTTAACTCCATTTCTGAAGTGAAACACACAGCAGATTTCTCATCCATTGATCACACTCTGCTTTAGAGCAAGAAGCACGCTCTTGCTTTCTAGAGGCTCTAAGACAGCATGAAACGTGAGTGTGCTGAGAACAAAAGAACGATGTTTCCTACACATACGGACCATGTCTTGTCAAATTCTGCTTCTGAAACTGACACAAAGCACTGGTCCTGTAACATCCAATGCTTGTCATTTAAGATGAGAAACGTGTGAGCTTCATGAACGATGTAGTTCCTTTTGAGAGAAGAAGTGACTGCCCTTACCTGAAACGAAGTCTTGCTTGTAGGAAGACACAGAGCCTGGGATTTAACTCCATTTCTGAAGGGAAACAAACAGCATAGTTCTCATCCATGGATCACACTCTGCTTTAGAGCGAGAATACGCTCTTGCTTTCTAGCTTCTCTAATACAGCAGGAAATCTGAGTGTGCACAGAACAAGAGAACGGTGTTTCCTACACATACAGACCATATCTAGTTCAACTCTGCTTCTGAAACTGAAACAAACCACAGGTCCTCTAACATCCAATGCTTGTCAATTATGATGAGAAACGTATGAGCATCGTGAAGGATGTAGTTCGTTTGAGCTGTAAAGAAACTGCCCTTACCTGAAAAGAATTCTTGCTTTAGGAAGACTCAGAGCCTGGGATTTAACTCCATTTCTGAAGAGAAACACACAGCAGAGTTCTCATCCATTGATCACACTCTGCTTTAGAGCAAGAATCATGCTCTTGCTTTCTAGGGTCTCTAAGACAGCAGGAACCCTGAGTGTGCTGAGAACAAAAGAACGGTGTTTCCTACACATAAGGACCATATGTAGTCCAACTCTGCTTTCGAAACTGATACAATGCACTGGTCCTGTAACATCCAATGCTTGTCAGTTAAGATGAGAAACGTGTGAGCTTCGTGAAAGATCTAGTTCGCTTGAGCTGAAAATTAACTGCCCTAACCTGAAACGAAGACTTTTTTGTAGGAAGACTCAGAGCCTGGGATTTAACTCCATTTCTGAAGTAAAACACACAACAGAGTTCTCATCCATTGATCACACTCTGCTTTACAGCGAGAAGCACGCTCTTGCTTTCTAGCGTCTCTAATACAGCAGGAAATCTGAGTGTGCTCAGAATAAAAGAACAGTGTTTCCTACACATACGAACCATATCTAGTTCAACTCTGCTTCTGATACTGAAACAAACCACAGGTCCTCTTACACCCAATGCTTGTCAGTTAAGATGAGAAACGTGTGAGCTTTGTGAAGGATGTAGTTCGTTTGAGCTGTAAAGAAACTGCCCTTACCTGAAAAGAATTCTTGCTTTAGGAAGACTCAGAGCCTGGGATTTAACTCCATTTCTGAAGGGAAACACACAGCAGAGTTCTCATCCATTGATCACACTCTGCTTTAGAACAAGAATCATGCTCTTGCTTTCTAGGGTCTCTAAGACAGCAGGATATGTGAGTTTGCTGAGAACAAAAGAACGGTGTTTCCTACACATACGGACCATATCTATTTCAACTCTGCTTCTGATACTGAAACAAACCACAGGTCCTCTAACACCCAATGCTTGTCAGTTAAGATGAGAAACGTGTGAGCTTTGTGAAGGATGTAGTTCGTTTGAGCTGTAAAGAAACTGCCCTTACCTGAAAAGAATTCTTGCTTTAGGAAGACTCAGAGCCTGGGATTTAACTCCATTTCTGAAGGGAAACACACAGCAGAGTTCTCATCCATTGATCACACTCTGCTTTAGAGCGAGAAGCATGCTCTTGCTTTCTAAAATCTCTAAGACAGCAGGAAAGGTGAGTGTGCTGAGAACAAAAGAACGGTGTTTCCTACACATACGGACAATATCTAGTCCAACTCTGCTTCTGAAACTGATACAAAGCACTGGTCCTCTAACATCCAATGCTTGTCAGTTTAGATGAGAATCATGTGAGCTTCGTGAACGACGTATTTCGTTTGAGATGTAAAGTAACTGCCCTTTCCGGAAACGAAGTCTTCCTTGTAGGAAGACTCAGAGCCTGGAATTTAACTCCATTTCTGAAGTGAAACACACAGCAGATTTCTCATCCATTGACCACACTCTGCTTTAGAGCAAGAAGCACACTCTTGATTTCTAGCGTCTCTAATACAGCAGAATATATGAGTGTGCTGAGAACAAAAGAACGGTGTTTCCTACACATACAGACCTTGTCTAGTCCAACTCTGCTTCTGAAACTGATACAAAGCACTGGTCCTCTAACATCGAATGCTTGTCAATTAAGATGAGAAACGTATGAGCATCGTGAAGGATGTAGTTCATTTGAGCTGTAAAGACTGCCCTTACCTGAAAAGAATTCTTGCTTTAGGAAGACTCAGAGCCTGGGATTTAACTCCATTTCTGAAGAGAAACACACAGCAGAGTTATCATCCATTGATCACACTCTGCTTTAGAGCAAGAATCATGCTCTTGCTTTCTAGGGTCTCTAAGACAGCAGGAAACGTGAGTGTGCTGAGAACAAAAGAACGGTGTTTCCTACACATAAGGACCATATGTAGTCCAACTCTGCTTTCGAAACTGATACAAAGCACTGGTCCTGTAACATCCAATGCTTGTCAGTTAAGATGAGAAACGTGTGAGCTTCAAGAAAGATGTAGTTCGCTTGAGCTGAAAAGTAACTGCCCTTTCCCGAAAAGAAGTCTTGCTTGTAGGAAGACACAGAGCCTGGGATTTAACTCCATTTCTGAAGTGAAAAACACAGCATAGTTCTCATCCATGGATCACACTCTGCTTTAGAGCGAGAAAAACGCTCTTGCTTTCTAGCGTCTCTAATCCAGCAGGATATATGAGTGTGCTGAGAACAAAAGAACGGTGTTTCCTACACATACAGACCATGTCTAGTCCAACTCTGCTTCTGAAACTGATACAAAGCACTGGTCCTGTAACATCCAATGCTTGTCATTTAAGATGAGAAACGTGTGAGCTTCGTGAAAGACATAGTTCTTTTGAGCTGAAAAGTGACTGCCCTTACTTGAAAGGAAATATTGCTTGTAGGAAGACACAGAGCCTGGGATTTAACTCCATTTCTGTAGTGAAACACACAGCATAGTTCTCATCCACTGATCACACTCTGCTTTAGAGCAAGATGCACGCTCTTGCTTTCTGGAGTCACTAAGTCAGCAGGAAACGTGAGTGTGCTGAGAACAAAGAACGGTGTTTCCTACACATACGCACCATATCTAGTTCAACACTGCTTCTGAAACTGAAACAAATCACAGGTCCTCTAACATCCAATGCTCGTCATTTAAGATGAGAAACGTGTGAGCTTCGTGAACGATGTAGTTCATTTGAGTTGTAAAGAAACTGCCCTTACCTGAAAAGAAGTCTTGTTTTTAGGACGACTCAGAGCCTGGGATTTAACTCCATTTCTGAAGTGAAACACACAGCAGAGTTCTCATCCATGGATCACACACTGCTTTAGAACGAGAAGCACGCTCTTGCTTTCTAGAGTCTCTAATGCAAAAGGAAACGTGACTGTGCCAGGAACAAAAGAACGGTGTTTCCTACACATACGAACCATATCTAGTTCAACTCTGCTTCTGAAACTGAAACAAACCACAGGTCCTCTAACATCCAATGCTTGTCATTTAAGATGAGAAACGTGTGAGCTTCGTTAACGATGTAGTTCCTTTGAGCTGAGAAGTGACTGCCCTTACCTGAAACGAAGTCTTGCTTGTTGGAGACACAGAGCCTGGGATTTAACTCCATTTCTGAAGTAAAACACACAGCAGAGTTCTCATCCATTGATCACACTCTGCTTTAGAGCAAGAAGCACGCTCTTGCTTTCTAGAGGCTCTAAGACAGCATGAAATGTGAGTGTGCAGAGAACAAAAGAACAATGTTTCCTACACATACGGACCATATGTAGTCCAACTCTGCTTCTGAAACTGATACAGAGCACTGGTCCTCTAACATCCAATGCTTGTCATTTAAGATGAGAAACGTGTGAGCTTCGTTAACGATGTAGTTCCTTTGAGCTGAGAAGTGACTGCCATTACCTGAAACAAAGTCTTGCTTGTAGGAAGACACACAGCCTGGGATTTAACTCCATTTCTGAAGGGAAACACACAGCATATTTCTCATCCATGGATCACACTCTGCTTTAGAGCGAGAACACGCTCTTGCTTTCTAGCGTCTCTAATACAGCAGGAAATAAGAGTGTGCTCAGAACAAGAGAACTGTGTTTCCTACACATACGGACCATATCTAGTTCAACTCTACTTCTGAAACAGAAACAAACCACAGCTCCTCTAACACCCAATGCTTGTCAGTTAAGATGAGAATCGTGTGAGCTTCGTGAACGACGTAGTTTCTTTGAGATGTAAAGTAACTGCCCTAACCTGAAATGAAGACTTTTTTGTAGGAAGACTCAGAGCCTGGGATTTAACTCCATTTCTGAAGTAAAACACACAACAGAGTTCTCATCCATGGATCACACTCTGCTTTAGAGAGAGAACACGCTCTTGCTTTCTAGCTTCTCTAATACAGCAGGAAATCTGAGTGTGCTCAGAACAAGAGAACTGTGTTTTCTACACATACAGACCATATCTAGTTCAACTCTGCTTCTGAAACAGAAACAAACCACAGGTCCTCTAACACCCAATGCTTGTCAGTTAAGATGAGAAACGTGTGAGCTTTGTGAAGGATGTAGATCGTTTGAGCTGTAAAGAAACTGCCCTTACCTGAAAAGAATTCTTGCTTTAGGAAGACTCAGAGCCTGGGATTTAACTCCATTTCTGAAGGGAAACACACAGCAGAGTTCTCATCCATTGATCACACTCTGCTTTAGAACAAGAATCATGCTCTTGCTTTCTAGGGTCTCTAAGACAGCAGGATATGTGAGTTTGCTGAGAACAAAAGAACGGTGTTTCCTACACATACGGACCATATCTATTTCAACTCTGCTTCTGATACTGAAACAAACCACAGGTCCTCTAACACCCAATGCTTGTCAGTTAAGATGAGAAACGTGTGAGCTTTGTGAAGGATGTAGTTCGTTTGAGCTGTAAAGAAACTGCCCTTTCCTGAAAAGAATTCTTGCTTTAGGAAGACTCAGAGCCTGGGATTTAACTCCATTTCTGAAGGGAAACACACAGCAGAGGTCTCATCCATTGATCACACTCTGCTTTAGAGCAAGACGCACGCTCTTGCTTTCTGGAGTCACTAAGTCAGCAGGAAACGTGAGTGTGCTGAGAACAAAGAACGGTGTTTCCTACACATACGCACCATATCTAGTTCAACACTGCTTCTGAAACTGAAACAAATCACAGGTCCTCTAACATCCAATGCTCGTCATTTAAGATGAGAATCGTGTGAGCTTCGTGAATGACATAGTTTGTTTGAGATGTAAAGTAACTGCCCTAACCTGAAACGAAGTCTTTTTTGTAGGAAGACTCAGAGCCTGGGATTTAACTCCATTTCTGAAGGGAAACACACAGCAGAGTTCTCATCCATTGATCACACTCTGCTTTAGAGCGAGAAGCATGCTCTTGCTTTCTAAAATCTCTAATACAGCAGGAAAGGTGAGTGTGCTGAGAACAAAAGAACGGTGTTTCCTACACATACGGACCATATCTAGTCCAACTCTGCTTCTGAAACTGACACAAAGCACTGGTCCTCTAACATCCAATGCTTGTCAGTTTACATGAGAATCGTGTTAGCTTCATGAACGACGTATTTCGTTTGAGATGCAAAGTAACTGTCCTTTCCGGAAACGAAGTCTTCCTTGTAGGAAGACTCAGAGCTTGGGATTTAACTCCATTTCTGAAGTTAAACACACAGCAGATTTCTCATCCATTGATCACTCTCTGCTTTAGAGCAAGAAGCACGCTCTTGCTTTCTAGAGGCTCTAAGACAGCATGAAACGTGAGTGTGCTGAGAAAAAAAGAACGATGTTTCCTACACATACGGACCATGTCTTGTCAAATTCTGCTTCTGAAACTGAAACAAAGCACTGGTCCTCTAACATCCAATGCTTGTCATTTAAGATGAGAAACGTGTGAGCTTCGTGAACGATGTAGTTCCTTTGAGAGGAGAAGTGACTGCCCTTACCTGAAACGAAGTCTTGCTTGTAGGAAGACACAGAGCCTGGGATTTAACTCCATTTCTGAAGGGAAACAAACAGCATATTTCTCATCCATGGATCACACACTGCTTTAGAACGAGAAGCACGCTCTTGCTTTCTAGAGTCTCTAATGCAAAAGGAAACGTGACTGTGCTCAGAACAAAAGAACGGTGTTTCCTACACATACGAACCATATCTAGTTCAACTCTGTTTCTGAAACTGAAACAAACCACAGGTCCTCTAACATCCAATGCTTGTCAATTAAGTTGAGAATCGTGTGAGCTTTGTGAATGACATAGTTCGTTTGAGATGTAAAGTAACTGCCCTAACCTGAAACGAAGTCTTTTTTGTAGGAAGACTCAGAGCCTGGGATTTAACTCCATTTCTGAAGTAAAACACACAGCAGAGTTCTCATCCATTGATCACACTCTGCTTTAGAGCAAGAAGCACGCTCTTGCTTTCTAGAGGCTCTAAGGCAGCCTGAAATGTGAGTGTGCAGAGAATAAAAGAACGATGTTTCCTACACATACGGACCATATGTAGTCCAACTCTTCTTCTGAAACTGATATAAAGCACTGGTCCTCTAACATCCAATGCTTGTCATTTAAGATGAGAAACGTGTGAGCTTCGTTAACGATGTAGTTCCTTTGAGCTGAGAAGTGACTGCCCTTACCTGAAACGAAGTCTTGCTTTAGGAAGACTCAGAGCCTGGGATTTAACTCCATTTCTGAAGGGAAACACACAGCAGAGTTCTCATCCATTGATCACACTCTGCTTTAGAACAAGAATCATGCTCTTGCTTTCTAGAGTCTCTAAGAGAGCAGGATACGTGAGTTTGCTGAGAACAAAAGAACGGTGTTTCCTACACATACGGACCATATCTAGTTCAACTCTGCTTCTGATACTGAAACAAACCACAGGTCCTCTAACACCCAATGCTTGTCAGTTAAGATGAGAAACGTGTGAGCTTTGTGAAGGATGTAGTTCGTTTGAGCTGTAAAGAAACTGCCCTTACCTGAAAAGAATTCTTGCTTTAGGAAGACTCAGAGCCTGGGATTTAACTCCATTTCTGAAGGGAAACACACAGCAGAGTTCTCATCCATTGATCACACTCTGCTTTAGAACAAGAATCATGCTCTTGCTTTCTAGAGTCTCTAAGACAGCAGGATACGTGAGTGTGCTGAGAACAAAAGAACGGTGTTTCCTACACATAAGGACCATATGTAGTCCAACTCTGCTTTCGAAACTGTTACAAAGCACTGGTCCTGTAACATCCAATGCTTGTCAGTTAAGATGAGAAACGTGTGAGCTTCGTGAAAGATCTAGTTCTCTTGAGCTGAAAAGTAACTGCCCTTTCCGGAAACGAAGTCTTGCTTGTAGGAAGACACAGAGCCTGGGATTTAACTCCATTTCTGAAGTGAAACACACAGCATAGTCCTCATCCTTGGATCACACACTGCTTTAGAACGAGAACCACGCTCTTGCTTTCTAGAGTCTCTAATACAAAAGGAAACGTGACTGTGCTCAGAACAAAAGAACGGTGTTTCCTACACATACGAACCATATCTAGTTCAACTCTGCTTCTGAAACTGAAAGAAACCACAGGTCCTCTAACATCCAATGCTTGTCAGTTAAATGAGAATCGTGTGAGCTTCGTGAACGACGTAGTTCCTTTGAGATGTAAAGTAACTGCCCTAACCTGAAACGAAGACTTTTTTGTAGGAAGACTCAGAGCCTGGGATTTAACTCCATTTCTGAAGTAAAACACACAGCAGAGTTCTCATCCATTGATCACACTCTGCTTTAGAGCGAGAAGCACGCTCTTGCTTTCTAGTGTCTCTAATACAGCAGGAATTCTGAGTGTGCTCAGAATAAAAGAACAGTGTTTCCTACACATACGGACCATATCTAGTTCAACTCTGCTTCTGATACTGAAACAAACCACAGGTCCTCTAACACCCAATGCTTGTCTGTTAAGATGAGAAACGTGTGAGCTTTGTGAAGGATGTAGTTCGTTTGAGCTGTAAAGAAACTGCCCTTACCTGAAAAGAATTCTTGCTTTAGGAAGACTCAGAGCCTGGGATTTAACTCCATTTCTGAAGGGAAACACACAGCAGAGTTCTCATCCATTGATCACACTCTGCTTTAGAGCGAGAAGCATGCTCTTGCTTTCTAAAATCTCTAAGACAGCAGGAAAGGTGAGTGTGCTGAGAACAAAAGAACGGTGCTTCCTACACATACGGACCATATCTAGTCCAACTCTACTTCTGAAACTGATACAAAGCACTGGTCTTCTAACATCCAATGCTTGTCATTTAAGATGAGAAACGTGTGACCTTCGTGAACGATGTAGTTCCTTTGAGAGAAGAAGTGACTGCCCTTACCTGAAACGAAGTCTTGCTTGTAGGAAGACACAGAGTCTGGGATTTAACTCCATTTCTGAAGGGAAACAAACAGCATAGTTCTCATCCATGGATCACACTCTGCTTTAGAGCGAGAACACGCTCTTGCTTTCCAGCTTCTCGAATACAGCAGGAAATCTGAGTGTGCACAGAACAAGAGAACGGTGTTTCCTACACATACAAACCATATCTAGTTCAACTCTGCTTCTGAAACTGATACAAAGCACTGGTCCTCTAACATCCAATGCTTCTCAGTTAAGATGAGAAACGTGTGAGCTTCGTGAAAGACGTAGTTCGTTTGAGCTGAAAAGTGACTGCCCTTACCTGAAAGGAAGTATTGCTTGTAGGAAGACACAGAGCCTGGGATTTAACTCCATTTCTGAAGTGAAACACACAGCATTTTTCTCATCCACTGATCACACTCTGCTTTAGAGCAAGACGCACGCTCTTGCTTTCTGGATTCACTAAGTCAGCAGGAAACGGGAGTGTGCTGAGAACAAAGAACGGTGTTTCCTACACATACGCACCATATCTAGTTCAACACTGCTTCTGAAACTGAAACAAATCACAGGTCCTCTAACATCCAATGCTCGTCATTTAAGATGAGAAACGTGTAAGCTTCGTGAACGATGTAGTTCGTTTGAGCTGTAAAGAAACTGCCCTTACCTGAAAAGAATTCTTGCTTTAGGAAGACTCAGAGCCTGGGATTTAACTCCATTTCTGAAGGGAAACACACAGCAGAGTTCTCATCCATTGATCACACTCTGCTTTAGAGCGAGAAGCATGCTCTTGCTTTCCTAAATCTCTAAGACAGCAGGAAAGGTGATTGTGCTGAGAACAAAAGAACGGTGTTTCCTACACATACGGACCATATCTAGTCCAACTCTGCTTCTGAAACTGATACAAAGCACTGGTGCTCTAACATCCAATGCTTTTCAGTTTAGATGAGAATCATGTGAGCTTCGTGAACGATGTATTTCGTTTGAGATGTAAAGTAACTGCCCTTTCCGGAAACGAAGTCTTCCTTGTAGGAAGACTCAGAGCCTGGAATTTAACTCCATTTCTGAAGTGAAACACACAGCAGATTTCTCATCCATTGATCACAGTCTGCTTTAGAGCAAGAAGCACACTCTTGATTTCTAGAGGCTCTAAGACAGCATGAAACGTGAGTGTGCTGAGAACAAAAGAACGATGTTTCCTACACATACGGACCATGTCTTGTCAAATTCTGCTTCTGAAACTGACACAAAGCACTGGTCCTCTAACATCCAATGCTTGTCATTTAAGATGAGAAACGTGTGACCTTCGTGAACGATGTAGTTCCTTGGAGAGAAGAAGTGACTGCCCTTACCTGAAACGAAGTCTTGCTTGTAGGAAGACACAGAGTCTGGGATTTAACTCCATTTCTGAAGGGAAACAAACAGCATAGTTCTCATCCATGGATCACACTCTGCTTTAGAGCGAGAACACGCTCTTGCTTTCCAGCTTCTTGAATACAGCAGGAAATCTGAGTGTGCACAGAACAAGAGAACGGTGTTTCCTACACATACAAACCATATCTAGTTCAAATCTGCTTCTGAAACTGAAACAAACCACAGGTCCTCTAACATTCAATGCTTGTCAGTTAAGATGAGAAACGTATGAGCATCGTGAAGGATGTAGTTCGTTTGAGATGTAAAGAAACTGCCCTTACCTGAAAAGAATTCTTGCTTTAGGAAGACTCAGAGCCTGGGATTTAACTCCATTTCTGAAGGGAAACACACAGCAGAGTTCTCATCCATTGATCACACTCTGCTTTCGAACTAGAATCATGCTCTTGCTTTCTAGGGTCTCTAAGACAGCAGGAAACGTGAGTGTGCTGAGAACAAAAGAACGGTGTTTCCTACACATAAGGACCATATGTAGTCCAACTCTGCTTTCGAAACTGATACAAAGCACTGGTCCTCTAACATCCAATGCTTGTCAGTTAAGATGAGAAACGTGTGAGCTTCGTGAAAGATGTAGTTCGCTTGAGCTGAAAAGTAACTGCCCTTTCCCGAAAAGAAGTCTTGCTTGTAGGAAGACTCAGAGCCTGGGATTTAATTCCATTTCTGAAGGGAAACACACAGCAGAGTTCTCATCCATTGATCACACTCTGCTTTAGAACAAGAATCATGCTCTTGCTTTCTTGAGTCTCTTAGACAGCAGGAAAGGTGAGTGTGCTGAGAACAAAAGAACGGTGTTTCCTACACATAAGCACCATATGTAGTCCAACTCTGCTTTCGAAACTGATACAAACCACTGGTCCTCTAACATCCAATGCTTGTCATTTAAGATGAGAAACGTGTGAGCTTCGTGAACGATGTAGTTCGTTTGAGCTGAAAAGTGACTGCCCTACCTGAAATGAAGTCTTGCTTGTAGGAAGACACAGATCCTGGGATTTAACTCCATTTCTGAAGTGAAACACACAGCATAGTTCTCATCAATGGATCACACTCTGCTTTAGAGCGAGAAGCACGCTCTTGCTTTCTAGCGTCTCTAATACAGCAGGATATATGAGTGTGCTGAGAACAAAAGAACGGTGTTTCCTACACATACAGACCATGTGTAGTCCAACTCTGCTTCTGAAACTGATACAAAGCACTGGTCCTGTAACATCCAATGCTTGTCAGTTAAGATGAGAAACGTGTGAGCTTCGTGAAAGACGTAGTTCGTTTGAGCTGAAAAGTGACTGCCCTTACCTGAAAGGAAGTATTGCTTGTAGGAAGACACAGAGCCTGGGATTTAACTCCATTTCTGAAGTGAAACACACAGCATAGTTCTCATCCACTGATCACACTCTGCTTTAGAGCAAGACGCACGCTCTTGCTTTCTGGAGTCACTAAGTCAGCAGGAAACGTGAGTGTGCTGAGAACAAAGAACGGTGTTTCCTACACATACGCACCATATCTAGGTCAACACTGCTTCTGAAACTGAAACAAATCACAGGTCCTCTAACATCCAATGCTCGTCATTTAAGATGAGAAACGTGTAAGCTTCGTGAACGATGTAGTTCATTTGAGTTGTAAAGAAACTGCCCTTTCCTGAAAAGCAGTCTTGTTTTTAGGAAGACTCAGAGCCTGGGATTTAACTCCATTTCTGAAGTAAAACACACAGCAGAGTTCTCATCCATTGATCACACTCTGCTTTAGAGCAAGAAGCACGCTCTTGCTTTCTAGAGGCTCTAAGACAGCATGAAATGTGAGTGTGCAGAGAACAAAAGAACAATGTTTCCTACACATACGGACCATATGTAGTCCAACTCTGCTTCTGAAACTGATACAAAGCACTGGTCCTCTAACATCCAATGCTTGTCATTTAAGAAGAGAAACGTGTGAGCTTCGTTAACGATGTAGTTCCTTTGAGCTGAGAAGTGACTGCCATTACCTGAAACGAAGTCTTGCTTGTAGGAAGACACACAGCCTGGGATTTAACTCCATTTCTGAAGGGAAACACACAGCAGAGTTCTCATCCATTGATCACACTCTGCTTTAGAACAAGAATCATGCTCTTGCTTTCTAGAGTCTCTAAGACAGCAGGATACGTGAGTTTGCTGAGAACAAAAGAAAGGTGTTTCCTACACATACGGACCATATCTAGTTCAACTCTGCTTCTGATACTGAAACAAACCACAGGTCCTCTAACACCCAATGCTTGTCAGTTAAGATGAGAATCGTGTGAGCTTCGTGAACGACGTAGTTCGTTTGAGATGTAAAGTAACTGCCCTTACCTGAAAAGAATTCTTGATTTAGGAAGACTCAGAGCCTGGGATTTAACTCCATTTCTGAAGGAAAACACACAGCAGAGTTCTCATCCATTGATCACACTCTGCTTTAGAACAAGAATCATGCTCTTGCTTTCTAGGGTCTCTAAGACAGCAGGAAAGGTGAGTGTGCTGAGAACAAAAGAACGGTGTTTCCTACACATGAGCACCATATGTAGTCCAACTCTGCTTTTGAAACTGATACAAACCACTGGTCCTCTAACATCCAATGCTTGTCATTTAAGATGAGAAACGTGTGTGCTTCGTGAACGATGTAGTTCGTTTGAGCTGAAAAGTGACTGCCCTACCTGAAATGAAGTCTTGCTTGTAGGAAGACACAGATCCTGGGATTTAACTCCATTTCTGAAGTGAAACACACAGCATAGTTCTCATCAATGGATCACACTCTGCTTTAGAGCGAGAAGCACGCTCTTGCTTTCTAGCGTCTCTAATACAGCAGGATATATGAGTGTGCTGAGAACAAAAGAACGGTGTTTCCTACACATACAGACCATGTGTAGTCCAACTCTGCTTCTGAAACTGATACAAAGCACTGGTCCTGTAACATCCAATGCTTGTCAGTTAAGATGAGAAACGTGTGAGCTTCGTGAAAGACGTAGTTCGTTTGAGCTGAAAAGTGACTGCCCTTACCTGAAAGGAAGTATTGCTTGTAGGAAGACACAGAGCCTGGGATTTAACTCCATTTCTGAAGTGAAACACACAGCATAGTTCTCATCCACTGATCACACTCTGCTTTAGAGCAAGACGCACGCTCTTGCTTTCTGGAGTCACTAAGTCAGCAGGAAACGTGAGTGTGCTGAGAACAAAGAACGGTGTTTCCTACACATACGGACCATATCTAGTTCAACTCTGCTTCTGATACTGAAACAAACCACAGGTCCTCTAACACCCAATGCTTGTCAGTTAAGATGAGAAACGTGTGAGCTTTGTGAAGGATGTAGTTCGTTTGAGCTGTAAAGAAACTGCCCTTACCTGAAAAGAATTCTTGCTTTAGGAAGACTCAGAGCCTGGGATTTAACTCCATTTCTGAAGGGAAACACACAGCAGAGTTCTCATCCATTGATCACACTCTGCTTTAGAACAAGAATCATGCTCTTGCTTTCTAGAGTCTCTAAGACAGCAGGATACGTGAGTGTGCTGAGAACAAAAGAACGGTGTTTCCTACACATAAGGACCATATGTAGTCCAACTCTGCTTTCGAAACTGTTACAAAGCACTGGTCCTGTAACATCCAATGCTTGTCAGTTAAGATGAGGAACGTGTGAGCTTCGTGAAAGATCTAGTTCTCTTGAGCTGAAAAGTAACTGCCCTTTCCGGAAACGAAGTCTTGCTTGTAGGAAGACACAGAGCCTGGGATTTAACTCCATTTCTGAAGTGAAACACACAGCATAGTCCTCATCCTTGGATCACACACTGCTTTAGAACGAGAACCACGCTCTTGCTTTCTAGAGTCTCTAATACAAAAGGAAACGTGACTGTGCTCAGAACAAAAGAACGGTGTTTCCTACACATACGAACCATATCTAGTTCAACTCTGCTTCTGAAACTGAAAGAAACCACAGGTCCTCTAACATCCAATGCTTGTCAGTTAAGATGAGAATCGTGTGAGCTTCGTGAACGACGTAGTTCCTTTGAGATGTAAAGTAACTGCCCTAACCTGAAACGAAGACTTTTTTGTAGGAAGACTCAGAGCCTGGGATTTAACTCCATTTCTGAAGTAAAACACACAGCAGAGTTCTCATCCATTGATCACACTCTGCTTTAGAGCGAGAAGCACGCTCTTGCTTTCTAGTGTCTCTAATACAGCAGGAATTCTGAGTGTGCTCAGAATAAAAGAACAGTGTTTCCTACACATACGGACCATATCTAGTTCAACTCTGCTTCTGATACTGAAACAAACCACAGGTCCTCTAACACCCAATGCTTGTCAGTTAAGATGAGAAACGTGTGAGCTTTGTGAAGGATGTAGTTCGTTTGAGCTGTAAAGAAACTGACCTTTCCTGAAAAGAATTCTTGCTTTAGGAAGACTCAGAGCCTGGGATTTAACTCCATTTCTGAAGGGAAACACACAGCAGAGTTCTCATCCATTGATCACACTCTGCTTTAGAGCGAGAAGCATGCTCTTGCTTTCTAAAATCTCTAAGACAGCAGGAAAGGTGAGTGTGCTGAGAACAAAAGAACGGTGGTTCCTACACATACGGACCATATCTAGTCCAACTCTACTTCTGAAACTGATACAAAGCACTGGTCTTCTAACATCCAATGCTTGTCATTTAAGATGAGAAACGTGTGACCTTCGTGAACGATGTAGTTCCTTTGAGAGAAGGAGTGACTGCCCTTACCTGAAACGAAGTCTTGCTTGTAGGAAGACACAGAGTGTGGGATTTAACTCCATTTCTGAAGGGAAACAAACAGCATAGTTCTCATCCATGGATCACACTCTGCTTTAGAGCGAGAACACGCTCTTGCTTTCCAGCTTCTCGAATACAGCAGGAAATCTGAGTGTGCACAGAACAAGAGAACGGTGTTTCCTACACATACAAACCATATCTAGTTCAACTCTGCTTCTGAAACTGAAACAAACCACAGGTCCTCTAACATCCAATGCTTCTCAGTTAAGATGAGAAACGTATGAGCATCGTGAAGGATGTAGTTCGTTTGAGCTGTAAAGAAACTGCCCTTACCTGAAAAGAATTCTTGCTTTAGGAAGACTCAGAGCCTGGGATTTAACTCCATTTCTGAAGGGAAACACACAGCAGAGTTCTCATCCATTGATCACACTCTGATTTAGAACAAGAATCATGCTCTTGCTTTCTAGGGTCTCTAAGACAGCAGGAAACGTGAGTGTGCTGAGAACAAAAGAACGGTGTTTCCTACACATACAGACCATGTGTAGTCCAACTCTGCTTCTGAAACTGATACAAAGCACTGGTCCTCTAACATCCAATGCTTCTCAGTTAAGATGAGAAACGTGTGAGCTTCGTGAAAGACGTAGTTCGTTTGAGCTGAAAAGTGACTGCCCTTACCTGAAAGGAAGTATTGCTTGTAGGAAGACACAGAGCCTGGGATTTAACTCCATTTCTGAAGGGAAACACACAGCATAGTTCTCATCCACTGATCACACTCTGCTTTAGAGCAAGACGCACGCTCTTGCTTTCTGGATTCACTAAGTCAGCAGGAAACGGGAGTGTGCTGAGAACAAAGAACGGTGTTTCCTACACATACGCACCATATCTAGTTCAACACTGCTTCTGAAACTGAAACAAATCACAGGTCCTCTAACATCCAATGCTCGTCATTTAAGATGAGAAACGTGTAAGCTTCGTGAACGATGTAGTTCGTTTGAGCTGTAAAGAAACTGCCCTTACCTGAAAAGAATTCTTGCTTTAGGAAGACTCAGAGCCTGGGATTTAACTCCATTTCTGAAGGGAAACACACAGCAGAGTTCTCATCCATTGATCACACTCTGCTTTAGAGCGAGAAGCATGCTCTTGCTTTCCTAAATCTCTAAGACAGCAGGAAAGGTGATTGTGCTGAGAACAAAAGAACGGTGTTTCCTACACATACGGACCATATCTAGTCCAACTCTGCTTCTGAAACTGATACAAAGCACTGGTGCTCTAACATCCAATGCTTTTCAGTTTAGATGAGAATCGTGTGAGCTTCGTGAACGACGTATTTCGTTTGAGATGTAAAGTAACTGCCCTTTCCGGAAACGAAGTCTTCCTTGTAGGAAGACTCAGAGCCTGGAATTTAACTCCATTTCTGAAGTGAAACACACAGCAGATTTCTCATCCATTGATCACAGTCTGCTTTAGAGCAAGAAGCACACTCTTGATTTCTAGAGGCTCTAAGACAGCATGAAACGTGAGTGTGCTGAGAACAAAAGAACGATGTTTCCTACACATACGGACCATGTCTTGTCAAATTCTGCTCTGAAACTGACACAAAGCACTGGTCCTCTAACATCCAATGCTTGTCATTTAAGATGAGAAACGTGTGACCTTCGTGAACGATGTAGTTCCTTGGAGAGAAGAAGTGACTGCCCTTACCTGAAACGAAGTCTTGCTTGTAGGAAGACACAGAGTCTGGGATTTAACTTCATTTCTGAAGGGAAACAAACAGCATAGTTCTCTTCCATGGATCACACTCTGCTTTAGAGCGAGAACACGCTCTTGCTTTCCAGCTTCTTGAATACAGCAGGAAATCTGAGTGTGCACAGAACAAGAGAATGGTGTTTCCTACACATACAAACCATATCTAGTTCAAATCTGCTTCTGAAACTGAAACAAACCACAGGTCCTCTAACATTCAATGCTTGTCAGTTAAGATGAGAAACGTATGAGCATCGTGAAGGATGTAGTTCGTTTGAGATGTAAAGAAACTGCCCTTACCTGAAAAGAATTCTTGCTTTAGGAAGACTCAGAGCCTGGGATTTAACTCCATTTCTGAAGGGAAACACACAGCAGAGTTCTCATCCATTGATCACACTCTGCTTTAGAACAAGAATCATGCTCTTGCTTTCTAGGGTCTCTAAGACAGCAGGAAACGTGAGTGTGCTGAGAACAAAAGAACGGTGTTTCCTACACATAAGGACCATATGTAGTCCAACTCTGCTTTCGAAACTGATACAAAGCACTGGTCCTCTAACATCCAATGCTTGTCAGTTAAGATGAGAAACGTGTGAGCTTCGTGAAAGATGTAGTTCGCTTGAGCTGAAAAGTAACTGCCCTTACCCGAAAAGAAGTCTTGCTTGTAGGAAGAATCAGAGCCTGGGATTTAATTCCATTTCTGAAGGGAAACACACAGCAGAGTTCTCATCCATTGATCACACTCTGCTTTAGAACAAGAATCATGCTCTTGCTTTCTTGAGTCTCTTAGACAGCAGGAAAGGTGAGTGTGCTGAGAACAAAAGAACGGTGTTTCCTACACATAAGCACCATATGTAGTCCAACTCTGCTTTCGAAACTGATACAAACCACTGGTCCTCTAACATCCAATGCTTGTCATTTAAGATGAGAAACGTGTGAGCTTCGTGAACGATGTAGTTCGTTTGAGCTGAAAAGTGACTACCCTACCTGAAATGAAGTCTTGCTTGTAGGAAGACACAGATCCTGGGATTTAACTCCATTTCGGAAGTGAAACACACAGCATAGTTCTCATCAATGGATCACACTCTGCTTTAGAGCGAGAAGCACGCTCTTGCTTTCTAGCGTCTCTAATACAGCAGGATATATGAGTGTGCTGAGAACAAAAGAACGGTGTTTCCTACACATACAGACCATGTGTAGTCCAACTCTGCTTCTGAAACTGATACAAAGCACTGGTCCTGTAACATCCAATGCTTGTCAGTTAAGATGAGAAACGTGTGAGCTTCGTGAAAGACGTAGTTCGTTTGAGCTGAAAAGTGACTGCCCTTACCTGAAAGGAAGTATTGCTTGTAGGAAGACACAGAGCCTGGGATTTAACTCCATTTCTGAAGTGAAACACACAGCATAGTTCTCATCCACTGATCACACTCTGCTTTATAGCAAGACGCACGCTCTTGCTTTCTGGAGTCACTAAGTCAGCAGGAAACGTGAGTGTGCTGAGAACAAAGAACGGTGTTTCCTACACATACGCACCATATCTAGTTCAACACTGCTTCTGAAACTGAAACAAATCACAGGTCCTCTAACATCCAATGCTCGTCATTTAAGATGAGAAACGTGTAAGCTTCGTGAACGATGTAGTTCATTTGAGTTGTAAAGAAACTGCCCTTTCCTGAAAAGCAGTCTTGTTTTTAGGAAGACTCAGAGCCTGGGATTTAACTCCATTTCTGAAGTAAAACACACAGCAGAGTTCTCATCCATTGATCACACTCTGCTTTAGAGCAAGAAGCACGCTCTTGCTTTCTAGAGGCTCTAAGACAGCATGAAATGTGAGTGTGCAGAGAACAAAAGAACAATGTTTCCTACACATACGGACCATATGTAGTCCAACTCTGCTTCTGAAACTGATACAAAGCACTGGTCCTCTAACATCCAATGCTTGTCATTTAAGAAGAGAAACGTGTGAGCTTCGTTAACGATGTAGTTCCTTTGAGCTGAGAAGTGACTGCCATTACCTGAAACGAAGTCTTGCTTGTAGGAAGACACACAGCATGGGATTTAACTCCATTTCTGAAGGGAAACACACAGCAGAGTTCTCATCCATTGATCACACTCTGCTTTAGAACAAGAATCATGCTCTTGCTTTCTAGAGTCTCTAAGACAGCAGGATACGTGAGTTTGCTGAGAACAAAAGAAAGGTGTTTCCTACACATACGGACCATATCTAGTTCAACTCTGCTTCTGATACTGAAACAAACCACAGGTCCTCTAACACCCAATGCTTGTCAGTTAAGATGAGAATCGTGTGAGCTTCGTGAACGACGTAGTTCGTTTGAGATGTAAAGTAACTGCCCTTACCTGAAAAGAATTCTTGATTTAGGAAGACTCAGAGCCTGGGATTTAACTCCATTTCTGAAGGGAAACACACAGCAGAGTTCTCATCCATTGATCACACTCTGCTTTAGAACAAGAATCATGCTCTTGCTTTCTAGGGTCTCTAAGACAGCAGGAAACGTGAGTGTGCTGAGAACAAAAGAACGGTGTTTCCTACACATAAGGACCATATGTAGTCCAACTCTGCTTTCGAAACTGATACAAAGCACTGGTCCTCTAACATCCAATGCTTGTCAGTTAAGATGAGAAACGTGTGAGCTTCGTGAAAGATGTAGTTCGCTTGAGCTGAAAAGTAACTGCCCTTTCCCGAAAAGAAGTCTTGCTTGTAGGAAGACTCAGAGCCTGGGATTTAATTCCATTTCTGAAGGGAAACACACAGCAGAGTTCTCATCCATTGATCACACTCTGCTTTAGAACAAGAATCATGCTCTTGCTTTCTTGAGTCTCTTAGACAGCAGGAAAGGTGAGTGTGCTGAGAACAAAAGAACGGTGTTTCCTACACATAAGCACCATATGTAGTCCAACTCTGCTTTCGAAACTGATACAAACCACTGGTCCTCTAACATCCAATGCTTGTCATTTAAGATGAGAAACGTGTGACCTTCGTGAACGATGTAGTTCCTTGGAGAGAAGAAGTGACTGCCCTTACCTGAAACGAAGTCTTGCTTGTAGGAAGACACAGAGTCTGGGATTTAACTTCATTTCTGAAGGGAAACAAACAGCATAGTTCTCATCCATGGATCACACTCTGCTTTAGAGCGAGAACACGCTCTTGCTTTCCAGCTTCTTGAATACAGCAGGAAATCTGAGTGTGCACAGAACAAGAGAATGGTGTTTCCTACACATACAAACCATATCTAGTTCAAATCTGCTTCTGAAACTGAAACAAACCACAGGTCCTCTAACATTCAATGCTTGTCAGTTAAGATGAGAAACGTATGAGCATCGTGAAGGATGTAGTTCGTTTGAGATGTAAAGAAACTGCCCTTACCTGAAAAGAATTCTTGCTTTAGGAAGACTCAGAGCCTGGGATTTAACTCCATTTCTGAAGGGAAACACACAGCAGAGTTCTCATCCATTGATCACACTCTGCTTTAGAACAAGAATCATGCTCTTGCTTTCTAGGGTCTCTAAGACAGCAGGAAACGTGAGTGTGCTGAGAACAAAAGAACGGTGTTTCCTACACATAAGGACCATATGTAGTCCAACTCTGCTTTCGAAACTGATACAAAGCACTGGTCCTCTAACATCCAATGCTTGTCAGTTAAGATGAGAAACGTGTGAGCTTCGTGAAAGATGTAGTTCGCTTGAGCTGAAAAGTAACTGCCCTTTCCCGAAAAGAAGTCTTGCTTGTAGGAAGACTCAGAGCCTGGGATTTAATTCCATTTCTGAAGGGAAACACACAGCAGAGTTCTCATCCATTGATCACACTCTGCTTTAGAACAAGAATCATGCTCTTGCTTTCTTGAGTCTCTTAGACAGCAGGAAAGGTGAGTGTGCTGAGAACAAAAGAACGGTGTTTCCTACACATAAGCACCATATGTAGTCCAACTCTGCTTTCGAAACTGATACAAACCACTGGTCCTCTAACATCCAATGCTTGTCATTTAAGATGAGAAACGTGTGAGCTTCGTGAACGATGTAGTTCGTTTGAGCTGAAAAGTGACTGCCCTACCTGAAATGAAGTCTTGCTTGTAGGAAGACACAGATCCTGGGATTTAACTCCATTTCTGAAGTGAAACACACAGCATAGTTCTCATCAATGGATCACACTCTGCTTTAGAGCGAGAAGCACGCTCTTGCTTTCTAGCGTCTCTAATACAGCAGGATATATGAGTGTGCTGAGAACAAAAGAACGGTGTTTCCTACACATACAGACCATGTGTAGTCCAACTCTGCTTCTGAAACTGATACAAAGCACTGGTCCTGTAACATCCAATGCTTGTCAGTTAAGATGAGAAACGTGTGAGCTTCGTGAAAGACGTAGTTCGTTTGAGCTGAAAAGTGACTGCCCTTACCTGAAAGGAAGTATTGCTTGTAGGAAGACACAGAGCCTGGGATTTAACTCCATTTCTGAAGTGAAACACACAGCATAGTTCTCATCCACTGATCACACTCTGCTTTAGAGCAAGACGCACGCTCTTGCTTTCTGGAGTCACTAAGTCAGCAGGAAACGTGAGTGTGCTGAGAACAAAGAACGGTGTTTCCTACACATACGCACCATATCTAGTTCAACACTGCTTCTGAAACTGAAACAAATCACAGGTCCTCTAACATCCAATGCTCGTCATTTAAGATGAGAAACGTGTAAGCTTCGTGAACGATGTAGTTCATTTGAGTTGTAAAGAAACTGCCCTTTCCTGAAAAGCAGTCTTGTTTTTAGGAAGACTCCGAGCCTGGGATTTAACTCCATTTCTGAAGTAAAACACACAGCAGAGTTCTCATCCATTGATCACACTCTGCTTTAGAGCAAGAAGCACGCTCTTGCTTTCTAGAGGCTCTAAGACAGCATGAAATGTGAGTGTGCAGAGAACAAAAGAACAATGTTTCCTACACATACGGACCATATGTAGTCCAACTCTGCTTCTGAAACTGATACAAAGCACTGGTCCTCTAACATCCAATGCTTGTCATTTAAGAAGAGAAACGTGTGAGCTTCGTTAACGATGTAGTTCCTTTGAGCTGAGAAGTGACTGCCATTACCTGAAACGAAGTCTTGCTTGTAGGAAGACACACAGCATGGGATTTAACTCCATTTCTGAAGGGAAACACACAGCAGAGTTCTCATCCATTGATCACACTCTGCTTTAGAACAAGAATCATGCTCTTGCTTTCTAGAGTCTCTAAGACAGCAGGATACGTGAGTTTGCTGAGAACAAAAGAAAGGTGTTTCCTACACATACGGACCATATCTAGTTCAACTCTGCTTCTGATACTGAAACAAACCACAGGTCCTCTAACACCCAATGCTTGTCAGTTAAGATGAGAATCGTGTGAGCTTCGTGAACGACGTAGTTCGTTTGAGATGTAAAGTAACTGCCCTTACCTGAAAAGAATTCTTGATTTAGGAAGACTCAGAGCCTGGGATTTAACTCCATTTCTGAAGGGAAACACACAGCAGAGTTCTCATCCATTGATCACACTCTGCTTTAGAACAAGAATCATGCTCTTGCTTTCTAGGGTCTCTAAGACAGCAGGAAACGTGAGTGTGCTGAGAACAAAAGAACGGTGTTTCCTACACATAAGGACCATATGTAGTCCAACTCTGCTTTCGAAACTGATACAAAGCACTGGTCCTCTAACATCCAATGCTTGTCAGTTAAGATGAGAAACGTGTGAGCTTCGTGAAAGATGTAGTTCGCTTGAGCTGAAAAGTAACTGCCCTTTCCCGAAAAGAAGTCTTGCTTGTAGGAAGACTCAGAGCCTGGGATTTAATTCCATTTCTGAAGGGAAACACACAGCAGAGTTCTCATCCATTGATCACACTCTGCTTTAGAACAAGAATCATGCTCTTGCTTTCTTGAGTCTCTTAGACAGCAGGAAAGGTGAGTGTGCTGAGAACAAAAGAACGGTGTTTCCTACACATAAGCAACATATGTAGTCCAACTCTGCTTTCGAAACTGATACAAACCACTGGTCCTCTAACATCCAATGCTTGTCATTTAAGATGAGAAACGTGTGAGCTTCGTGAACGATGTAGTTCCTTTGAGCTGAAAAGTGACTGCCCTACCTGAAATGAAGTCTTGCTTGTAGGAAGACACAGATCCTGGGATTTAACTCCATTTCTGAAGTGAAACACACAGCATAGTTCTCATCAATGGATCACACTCTGATTTAGAGCGAGAAGCACGCTCTTGCTTTCTAGCGTTTCTAATACAGCAGGATATATGAGTGTGCTGAGAACAAAAGAACGGTGTTTCCTACACATACAGACCATGTGTAGTCCAACTCTGCTTCTGAAACTGATACAAAGCACTGGTCCTGTAACATCCAATGCTTGTCAGTTAAGATGAGAAACGTGTGAGCTTCGTGAAAGACGTAGTTCGTTTGAGCTGAAAAGTGACTGCCCTTACCTGAAAGGAAGTATTGCTTGTAGGAAGACACAGAGCCTGGGATTTAACTCCATTTCTGAAGTGAAACACACAGCATAGTTCTCATCCACTGATCACACTCTGCTTTAGAGCAAGACGCACGCTCTTGCTTTCTGGAGTCACTAAGTCAGCAGGAAACGTGAGTGTGCTGAGAACAAAGAACGGTGTTTCCTACACATACGCACCATATCTAGTTCAACACTGCTTCTGAAACTGAAACAAATCACAGGTCCTCTAACATCCAATGCTCGTCATTTAAGATGAGAAACGTGTAAGCTTCGTGAACGATGTAGTTCATTTGAGTTGTAAAGAAACTGCCCTTTCCTGAAAAGCAGTCTTGTTTTTAGGAAGACTCAGAGCCTGGGATTTAACTCCATTTCTGAAGTAAAACACACAGCAGAGTTCTCATCCATTGATCACACTCTGCTTTAGAGCAAGAAGCACGCTCTTGCTTTCTAGAGGCTCTAAGACAGCATGAAATGTGAGTGTGCAGAGAACAAAAGAACAATGTTTCCTACACATACGGACCATATGTAGTCCAACTCTGCTTCTGAAACTGATACAAAGCACTGGTCCTCTAACATCCAATGCTTGTCATTTAAGAAGAGAAACGTGTGAGCTTCGTTAACGATGTAGTTCCTTTGAGCTGAGAAGTGACTGCCATTACCTGAAACGAAGTCTTGCTTGTAGGAAGACACACAGCATGGGATTTAACTCCATTTCTGAAGGGAAACACACAGCAGAGTTCTCATCCATTGATCACACTCTGCTTTAGAACAAGAATCATGCTCTTGCTTTCTAGAGTCTCTAAGACAGCAGGATACGTGAGTTTGCTGAGAACAAAAGAAAGGTGTTTCCTACACATACGGACCATATCTAGTTCAACTCTGCTTCTGATACTGAAACAAACCACAGGTCCTCTAACACCCAATGCTTGTCAGTTAAGATGAGAATCGTGTGAGCTTCGTGAACGACGTAGTTCGTTTGAGATGTAAAGTAACTGCCCTTACCTGAAAAGAATTCTTGATTTAGGAAGACTCAGAGCCTGGGATTTAACTCCATTTCTGAAGGGAAACACACAGCAGAGTTCTCATCCATTGATCACACTCTGCTTTAGAACAAGAATCATGCTCTTGCTTTCTAGGGTCTCTAAGACAGCAGGAAACGTGAGTGTGCTGAGAACAAAAGAACGGTGTTTCCTACACATAAGGACCATATGTAGTCCAACTCTGCTTTCGAAACTGATACAAAGCACTGGTCCTCTAACATCCAATGCTTGTCAGTTAAGATGAGAAACGTGTTAGCTTCGTGAAAGATGTAGTTCGCTTGAGCTGAAAAGTAACTGCCCTTTCCCGAAAAGAAGTCTTGCTTGTAGGAAGACTCAGAGCCTGGGATTTAATTCCATTTCTGAAGGGAAACACACAGCAGAGTTCTCATCCATTGATCACACTCTGCTTTAGAACAAGAAGCATGCTCTTGCTTTCTAAAATCTCTAAGACAGCAGGAAAGGTGAGTGTGCTGAGAACAAAAGAACGGTGTTTCCTACACATACGGACCATATCTAGTCCAACTCTGCTTCTGAAACTGATACAAAGCACTGGTCCTCTAACATCCAATGCTTGTCAGTTTAGATGAGAATCGTGTGAGCTTCGTGAACGACGTATTTCGTTTGAGATGTAAAGTAACTGCCCTTTCCGGAAACGAAGTCTTCCTTGTATGAAGACTCAGAGCCTGGAATTTAACTCCATTTCTGAAGTGAAACACACAGCATATTTCTCATCCATTGATCACACTCTGCTTTAGAGCAAGAAGCACACTCTTGATTTCTAGAGGTTCTAAGACAGCATGAAACGTGAGTGTGCTGAGAACAAAAGAACGATGATTCCTACACATACGGACCATGTCTTGTCAAATTCTGCTTCTGAAACTGACACAAATCAATGGTCCTCTAACATCCAATGCTTGTCATTTTAGATGAGAAAAGTGTGACCTTCGTGAACGATGTAGTTCCTTTGAGAGAAGAAGTAACTGCCCTTTCCCGAAAAGAAGTCTTGCTTGTAGGAAGACTCAGAGCCTGGGATTTAACTCCATTTCTGAAGGGAAACACACAGCAGTGTTCTCATCCATTGATCACACTCTGCTTTAGAACAAGAATCATGCTCTTGCTTTCTTGAGTCTCTTAGACAGCAGGAAAGGTGAGTGTGCTGAGAACAAAAGAACGGTGTTTCCTACACATAAGCACCATATGTAGTCCAACTCTGCTTTCGAAACTGATACAAACCACTGGTCCTCTAACATCCAATGCTTGTCATTTAAGATGAGAAACGTGTGAGCTTCGTGAACGATGTAGTTCCTTTGAGCTGAAAAGTGACTGCCCTACCTGAAATGAAGTCTTGCTTGTAGGAAGACACAGATCCTGGGATTTAACTCCATTTCTGAAGTGAAACACACAGCATAGTTCTCATCAATGGATCACACTCTGCTTTAGAGCGAGAAGCACGCTCTTGCTTTCTAGCGTCTCTAATTCAGCAGGATATATGAGTGTGCTGAGAACAAAAGAACGGTGTTTCCTACACATACAGACCATGTGTAGTCCAACTCTGCTTCTGAAACTGATACAAAGCACTGGTCCTGTAACATCCAATGCTTGTCAGTTAAGATGAGAAACGTGTGAGCTTCGTGAAAGACGTAGTTCGTTTGAGCTGAAAAGTGACTGTCCTTAACTGAAAGGAAGTATTGCTTGTAGGAAGACACAGAGCCTGGGATTTAACTCCATTTCTGAAGTGAAACACACAGCATAGTTCTCATCCACTGATCACACTCTGCTTTAGAGCAAGACGCACGCTCTTGCTTTCTGGAGTCACTAAGTCAGCAGGAAACGTGAGTGTGCTGAGAACAAAGAACGGTGTTTCCTACACATACGCACCATATCTAGTTCAACACTGCTTCTGAAACTGAAACAAATCACAGGTCCTCTAACATCCAATGCTCGTCATTTAAGATGAGAAACGTGTAAGCTTCGTGAACGATGTAGTTCATTTGAGTTGTAAAGAAACTGCCCTTTCCTGAAAAGCAGTCTTGTTTTTAGGAAGACTCAGAGCCTGGGATTTAACTCCATTTCTGAAGTAAAACACACAGCAGAGTTCTCATCCATTGATCACACTCTGCTTTAGAGCAAGAAGCACGCTCTTGCTTTCTAGAGGCTCTAAGACAGCATGAAATGTGAGTGTGCAGAGAACAAAAGAACAATGTTTCCTACACATACGGACCATATGTAGTCCAACTCTGCTTCTGAAACTGATACAAAGCACTGGTCCTCTAACATCCAATGCTTGTCATTTAAGAAGAGAAACGTGTGAGCTTCGTTAATGATGTAGTTCCTTTGAGCTGAGAAGTGACTGCCATTACCTGAAACGAAGTCTTGCTTGTAGGAAGACACACAGCCTGGGATTTAACTCCATTTCTGAAGGGAAACACACAGCAGAGTTCTCATCCATTGATCACACACTGCTTTAGAACAAGAATCATGCTCTTGCTTTGTAGAGTCTCTAAGACAGCAGGATACGTGAGTTTGCTGAGAACAAAAGAAAGGTGTTTCCTACACATACGGACCATATCTAGTTCAACTCTGCTTCTGATACTGAAACAAACCACAGGTCCTCTAACACCCAATGCTTGTCAGTTAAGATGAGAAACGTGTGAGCTTTGTGAAGGATGTAGTTCGTTTGAGCTGTAAAGAAACTGCCCTTACCTGAAAAGAATTCTTGCTTTAGGAAGACTCAGAGCCTGGGATTTAACTCCATTTCTGAAGGGAAACACACAGCAGAGTTCTCATCCATTGATCACACTCTGCTTTAGAGCGAGAAGCATGCTCTTGCTTTCTAAAATCTCTAAGACAGCAGGAAAGGTGAGTGTGCTGAGAACAAAAGAACGGTGTTTCCTACACATACGGACCATATCTAGTCCAACTCTGCTTCTGAAACTGAAACAAATCACAGGTCCTCTAACATCCAGTGCTTGTCATTTAAGATGAGAAACGTGTGAGCTTCGTGAACGATGTAGTTCATTTGAGTTGTAAAGAAACTGCCCTTTCCTGAAAAGAAGTCTTGTTTTTAGGAAGACTCAGAACCTGGGATTTAACTGTGTTTCTGAAGTGAAACACACAGCAGAGTTCTCATCCACTGATCACACTCTGCTTTAGCGCAAGAAGCACGCTCTTGCTTTCTAGAGGCTCTAGGACAGCATGAAACGTGAGTGTGCTGAGAACAAAAGAACGATGTTTCCTACACATACGGACCATATGTAGTCCAACTCTGCTTCTGAAACTGGTAAAAAGCACTGGTCCTCTAACATCCAATTCTTTTCAGTTAAGATGAGAAACGTGTGAGCTTCGTGAACGATGTAGTTCGTTTGAGCTGAAAAGTGACTGCCGTTACCTGAAACGTAGTCTTGCTTGTAGGAAGACACAGAGCCTGGAATTTAACTCCATTTCTGAAGTGAAACACACAGCATAGTTCTCATCCATGGATCACACACTGCTTTAGAACGAGAAGCACGCTCTTGCTTTCTAGAGTCTCTAATACAAAAGGTAACGTGACTGTGCTCAGAACAATAGAACGGTGTTTCCTACACATACGAACCATATCTAGTTCAACTCTGCTTCTGAAACTGAAACAAACCACAGGTCCTCTAACATCCAATGCTTGTCAGTTAAGATGAGAATCGTGTGAGCTTAGTGAACGACATAGTTCGTTTGAGATGTAAAGTAACTGCCCTTACCTGAAAAGAATTCTTGCTTTAGGAACACTCAGAGCCTGGGATTTAACTCCATTTCTGAAGGGAAACACACAGCAGAGTTCTCATCCATTGATCACACTCTGCTTTAGAGCGAGAAGCATGCTCTTGCTTTCTAAAATCTCTAAGACAGCAGGAAAGGTGAGTGTGCTGAGAACAAAAGAACGGTGTTTCCTACACATACGGACCATATCTAGTCCAACTCTGCTTCTGAAACTGATACAAAGCACTGGTCCTCTAACATCCAATGCTTGTCATTTTACATGAGAATCGTGTTAGCTTCATGAACTACGTATTTCGTTTGAGATGTAAAGTAATTGTCCTTTCCGGAAACGAAGTCTTCCTTGTAGGAAGACTCAGAGCTTGGGATTTAACTCCATTTCTGAAGTGAAACACACAGCAGAGTTCTCATCCACTGATCACACTCTGCTTTAGCGCAAGAAGCACGCTCTTGCTTTCTAGAGGCTCTAGGACAGCATGAAACGTGAGTGTGCTGAGAACAAAAGAACGATGTTTCCTACACATACGGACCATATGTAGTCCAACTCTGCTTCTTAAACTGATAAAAAGCACAGGTCCTCTAACATCCAATTCTTTTCAGTTAAGATGAGAAACGTGTGAGCTTCGTGAACGATGTAGTTCGTTTGAGCTGAAAAGTGACTGCCGTTACCTGAAACGTAGTCTTGCTTGTAGGAAGACACAGAGCCTGGAATTTAACTCCATTTCTGAAGTGAAACACACAGCATAGTTCTCATCCATGGATCACACACTGCTTTAGAACGAGAAGCACGCTCTTGCTTTCTAGAGTCTCTAATACAAAAGGTAACGTGACTGTGCTCAGAACAATAGAACCGTGTTTCCTACACATACGAACCATATCTAGTTCAACTCTGCTTCTGAAACTGAAACAAACCACAGGTCCTCTAACATCCAATGCTTGTCAGTTAAGATGAGAATCGTGTGAGCTTAGTGAACGACATAGTTCGTTTGAGATGTAAAGTAACTGCCCTTACCTGAAAAGAATTCTTGCTTTAGGAAGACTCAGAGCCTGGGATTTAACTCCATTTCTGAAGTGAAACACACAGCAGAGTTCTCATCCATTGATCACACTCTGCTTTAGAGCGAGAAGCATGCTCTTGCTTTCTAAAATCTCTAAGACAGCAGGAAAGGTGAGTGTGCTGAGAACAAAAGAACGGTGTTTCCTACACATACGGACCATATCTAGTCCAACTCTGCTTCTGAAACTGATACAAAGCACTGGTCCTCTAACATCCAATGCTTGTCATTTTACATGAGAATCGTGTTAGCTTCATGAACTACGTATTTCGTTTGAGATGTAAAGTAATTGTCCTTTCCGGAAACGAAGTCTTCCTTGTAGGAAGACTCAGAGCTTGGGATTTAACTCCATTTCTGAAGTGAAACACACAGCAGATTTCTCATCCATTGATCACTCTCTGCTTTAGAGCAAGAAGCACGCTCTTGCTTTCTAGAGGCTCTAAGACAGCATGAAACATGAGTGTGCTGAGAAAAAAAGAACGGTGTTTCCTACACATACGGACCATGTCTTGTCAAATTCTGCTTCTGAAACTGAAACAAAGCACTGGTCCTCTAACATCCAATGCTTGTCATTGAAGATGAGAAACGTGTGAGCTTCGTGAACGATGTAGTTCCTTTGAGAAAAGAAGTGACTGCCCTAACCTGAGACGAAGTCTTGCTTGTAGGAAGACACAGAGTCTGGGATTTAACTCCACTTCTGAAGGGAAACAAACAGCATAGTTCTCATCCATGGATCACACTCTGCTTTAGAGCGAGAACACGCTCTTGCTTTCTAGCTTCTCTAATACAGCAGGAAATCTGAGTGTGCACAGAACAAGAGAACGGTGTTTCCTACACATACAGACCATATCTAGTTCAACTCTGCTTCTGAAACTGAAACAAACCACAGGTCCTCTAACATCCAATGCTTGTCAATTAAGATGAGAAACGTATGAGCATCGTGAAGGATGTAGTTCGTTTGAGCTGTAAAGAAACTGCCCTTACCTGAAAAGAATTCTTGCTTTAGGAAGACTCAGAGCCTGGGATTTAACTCCATTTCTGAAGAGAAACACACAGCAGAGTTCTCATCCATTGATCACACTCTGCTTTAGAACAAGAATCATGCTCTTGCTTTCTAGGGTCTCTAAGACAGCAGGAAACGTGAGTGTGCTGAGAACAAAAGAACGGTGTTTGCTACACATAAGGACCATATGTAGTCCAACTCTGCTTTCGAAACTGATACAAAGCACTGGTCCTGTAACATCCAATACTTGTCAGTTAAGATGAGAAACGTGTGAGCTTCATGAAAGATGTAGTTCGCTTGAGCTGAAAAGTAACTGCCCTTTCCCGAAAAGAAGTCTTCCTTGTAGGAAGACACAGAGCCTGGGATTTAACTCCATTTCTGAAGTGAAACACACAGCATAGTTCTCATCCATGGATCACACTCTGCTTTAGAGCGAGAAGCACGCTCTTGCTTTCTAGAGTCTCTAATGCAAAAGGAAACGTGACTGTGCTCAGAACAAAAGAACGGTGTTTCCTACACATACGAACCATATCTAGTTCAACTCTGCTTCTGAAACTGAAACAAACCACAGGTCCTCTAACATCCAATGCTTGTCATTTAAGATGAGAAACGTGTGAGCTTCGTTAACGATGCAGTTCCTTTGAGCTGAGAAGTGACTGCCCTTACCAGAAACGAAGTCTTGCTTGTTGGAGACACAGAGCCTGGGATTTAACTCCATTTCTGAAGTAAAACACACAGCAGAGTTCTCATCCATTGATCACACTCTGCTTTAGAGCAAGAAGCACGCTCTTGCTTTCTAGAGGCTCTAAGACAGCATGAAATGTGAGTGTGCAGAGATCAAAAGAACAATGTTTCCTACACATACGGACCATATGTAGTCCAACTCTGCTTCTGAAACTGATACAGAGCACTGGTCCTCTAACATCCAATGCTTGTCATTTAAGATGAGAAACGTGTGAGCTTCGTTAACGATGTAGTTCCTTTGAGCTGAGAAGTGACTGCCATTACCTGAAATGAAGTCTTGCTTGTAGGAAGAGACACAGCCTGGGATTTAACTCCATTTCTGAAGGGAAACAAACAGCATAGTTCTCATCCATGGATCACACTCTGCTTTAGAGCGAGAACACGCTCTTGCTTTCTAGCTTCTCTAATACAGCAGGAAATCTGAGTTTGCACAGAACAAGAGAACGGTGTTTCCTACACATACGGACCATATCTAGTTCAACTCTGCTTCTGAAACAGAAACAAACCACAGGTCCTCTAACACCCAATGCTTGTCAGTTAAGATGAGAAACGTGTGAGCTTCGTGAAGGATGTAGTTCATTTGAGCTGTAAAGAAACTGCCCTTACCTGAAAAGAATTCTTGCTTTAGGAAGACTCAGAGCCTGGGATTTAATTCCATTTCTGAAGGGAAACACACAGCAGAGTTCTCATCCATTGATCACACTCTGCTTTAGAGCAAGAAGCACGCTCTTGCTTTCTAGAGGCTCTAAGACAGCATGAAATGTGAGTGTGCAGAGATCAAAAGAACAATGTTTCCTACACATACGGACCATATGTAGTCCAACTCTGCTTCTGAAACTGATACAGAGCACTGGTCCTCTAACATCCAATGCTTGTCATTTAAGATGAGAAACGTGTGAGCTTCGTTAACGATGTAGTTCCTTTGAGCTGAGAAGTGACTGCCATTACCTGAAATGAAGTCTTGCTTGTAGGAAGAGACACAGCCTGGGATTTAACTCCATTTCTGAAGGGAAACAAACAGCATAGTTCTCATCCATGGATCACACTCTGCTTTAAAGCGAGAACACGCTCTTGCTTTCTAGCTTCTCTAATACAGCAGGAAATCTGAGTTTGCACAGAACAAGAGAACGGTGTTTCCTACACATACGGACCATATCTAGTTCAACTCTGCTTCTGAAACAGAAACAAACCACAGGTCCTCTAACACCCAATGCTTGTCAGTTAAGATGAGAAACGTGTGAGCTTCGTGAAGGATGTAGTTCATTTGAGCTGTAAAGAAACTGCCCTTACCTGAAAAGAATTCTTGCTTTAGGAAGACTCAGAGCCTGGGATTTAATTCCATTTCTGAAGGGAAACACACAGCAGAGTTCTCATCCATTGATCACACTCTGCTTTAGAAGAAGAATCATGCTCTTGCTTTCTAGAGTCTCTAAGAGAGCAGGATACGTGAGTTTGCTGAGAACAAAAGAACGGTGTTTCCTACACATACGGACCATATCTAGTTCAACTCTGCTTCTGATACTGAAACAAACCACAGGTCCTCTAACACCCAATGCTTTTCAATTAAGATGAGAAACGTGTGAGCTTTGTGAAGGATGTAGTTCGTTTGAGCTGTAAAGAAACTGCCCTTACCTGAAAAGAATTCTTGCTTTAGGAAGACTCAGAGCCTGGGATTTAACTCCATTTCTGAAGGGAAACACACAGAAGAGTTCTCATCCATTGATCACACTCTGCTTTAGAGCGAGAAGCATGCTCTTGCTTTCTAAAATCTCTAAGACAGCAGGGAAGGTGAGTGTGCTGAGAACAAAAGAACGGGGTTTCCTACACATACGGACCATATCTAGTACAACTCTGCTTCTGAAACTGATACAAAGCACTGGTCCTCTAACATCCAATGCTTGTCAGTTAAGATGAGAAACGTGTGAGCTTCGTGAAAGATCTAGTTCGCTTGAGCTGAAAAGTAACTGCCCTTTCCGGAAACGAAGTCTTGCTTGTAGGAAGACACAGAGCTTTGGATTTAACTCCATTTCTGAAGTGAAACACACAGCAGATTTCTCATCCATTGATCACACTCTGCATTCGAGCAAGAAGCACACTCTTGATTTCTAGAGGCTCTAAGACAGCATGAAACGTGAGTGTGCTGAGAACAAAAGAACGATGTTTCCTACACATACAGACCATGTCTTGTCAAATTCTTCTTCTGAAACTCACACAAAGCACTGGTCCTCTAACATCCAATGCTTGTCATTTAAGATGAGAAACGTGTGACCTTCGTGAACGATGTAGTTCCTTTGAGAGAAGAAGTGACTGCCCTTACCTGAAACGAAGTCTTGCTTGTAGGAAGACACAGAGTCTGGGATTTAACTCCATTTCTGAAGGGAAACAAACAGCATAGTTCTCATCCATGGATCACACTCTGCTTTAGAGCGAGAACACGCTCTTGCTTTCTAGCTTCTCTAATACAGCAGGAAATCTGAGTGTTCACAGAACAAGAGAACGGTGTTTCCTACACATACAGACCATATCTAGTTCAACTCTGCTTCTGAAACTGAAACAAACCACAGGTCCTCTAACATCCAATGCTTGTCAGTTAAGATGAGAAACGTATGAGCATCGAGAAGGATGTAGTTCGTTTGAGCTGTAAAGAAACTGCCCTTACCTGAAAAGAATTCTTGCTTTAGGAAGACTCAGAGCCTGGGATTTAACTCCATTTCTGAAGGGAAACACACAGCAGAGTTCTCATCCATTGATCACACTCTGCTTTAGAACAAGAATCATGCTCTTGCTTTCTAGAGTCTCTAAGACAGCAGGATACGTGAGTGTGCTGAGAACAAAAGAACGGTGTTTCCTACACATAAGGACCATATGTAGTCCGACTCTGCTTTCGAAACTGATACAAAGCACTGGTCCTGTAACATCCAATGCTTGTCAGTTAAGATGAGAAACGTGTGAGCTTCGTGAAAGATCTAGTTCGCTTGACCTGAAAAGTAACTGCCCTTTCCGGAAACGAAGTCTTTCTTGTAGGAAGACACAGAGCCTGGTATTTAACTCCATTTCTGAAGTGAAACACACAGCATAGTTCTCATCCATGGATCACACTCTGCTTTAGAACGAGAAGCACGCTCTTGCTTTCTAGAGTCTCTAATACAAAAGGAAACGTGACTGTGCTCAGAACAATAGAACGGTGTTTCCTACACATACGAACCATATCTAGTTCAACTCTGCTTCTGAAACTGAAAGAAACCACAGGTCCTCTAACATCCAATGCTTGTCAGTTAAGATGAGAATCGTGTGACCTTCGTGAACGACGTAGTTCCTTTGAGATGGAAAGTAACTGCCCTAACCTGAAACGAAGACTTTTTTGTAGGAAGACTCAGAGCCTGGGATTTAACTCCATTTCTGAAGTAAAACAACACAGCAGAGTTCTCATCCATTGATCACACTCTGCTTTAGAGCGAGAGGCACGCTCTTGCTTTCTAGCGTCTCTAATACAGCAGGAAATCTGAGTGTGCTCAGAATAAAAGAACAGTGTTTCCTACACATACGGACCATATCTAGTTCAACTCTGCTTCTGATACTGAAACAAACCACAGGTCCTCTAACACCAAATGCTTGACAGTTAAGATGAGAAACGTGTGAGCTTTGTGAAGGGTGTAGTTCATTTGAGCTGTAAAGAAACTGCCCTTACCTGAAAAGAATTCTTGATTTAGGAAGACTCAGAGCCTGGGATTTAACTCCATTTCTGAAGGGAAACACACAGCAGAGTTCTCATCCATTGATCACACTCTGCTTTAGAGTGAGAATCATGCTCTTGCTTTCTAAAATCTCTAAGACAGCAGGAAAGTTGAGTGTGCTGAGAACAAAAGAACGGTGTTTCCTACACATACGGACCATATCTAGTCCAAATCTGCTTCTGAAACTGAAACAAAGCACTGGTCCTCTAACATCCAATGCTTGTCAGTTTAGATGAGAATCGTGTGAGCTTCGTGAACGACGTATTTCGTTTGAGATGTAAAGTAACTGCCCTTTCCGGAAACGAAGTCTTCCTTGTAGGAAGACTCAGAGCTTGGGATTTAACTCCATTTCTGAAGTGAAAGACACAGCAGATTTCTCATCCATTGATCACACTCTGCTTTAGAGCAAGAAGCACACTCTTGATTTCTAGAGGCTCTAAGACAGCATGAAACGTGAGTGTGCTGAGAAAAAAAGAACGATGTTTCCTACACATACGGACCATGTCTTGTCAAATTCTGCTTCTGAAACTGACACAAAGCACTGGTCCTCTAACATCCAATGCTTGTCATTTAAGATGAGAAACGTGTGACCTTCGTGAACGATGTAGTTCCTTTGAGAGAAGAAGTGACTGACCCTTACCTGAAACGAAGTCTAGCTTGTAGGAAGACACATAGCCTGGGATTTAACTCCATTTCTGAAGGGAAACAAACAGCATAATTCTCATCCATGGATCACACTCTGCTTTAGAGCGAGAACACGCTCTTGCTTTCCAGCTTCTCTAATACAGCAGGAAATCTGAGTGTGCATAGAACAAGAGAACGGTGTTTCCTACACATACAGACCATATCTAGTCCAACTCTGCTTCTGAAACTGATACAAAGCAATGGTCCTGAAACATCCAATGCTTGTCAGTTAAGATGAGAAACGTGTGAGCTTCGTGAAAGATCTAGTTCGCTTGAGCTGAAAAGTAACTGCCCTTTCCGGAAACGAAGTCTTGCTTGTAGGAAGACACAGAGCTTGGGATTTAACTCCATTTCTGAAGTGAAACACACAGCAGATTTCTCATCCATTGATCACACTCTGCATTAGAGCAAGAAGCACACTCTTGATTTCTAGAGTCTCTAAGACAGCATGAAACGTGAGTGTGCTGAGAACAAAAGAACGATGTTTCCTACACATACAGACCATGTCTTGTCAAATTCTGCTTCTGAAACTGACACAAAGCACTGGTCCTCTAACATCCAATGCTTGTCATTTAAGATGAGAAACGTGTGACCTTCGTGAACGATGTAGTTCCTTTGAGAGAAGAAGTGACTGCCCTTACCTGAAACGAAGTCTTGCTTGTAGGAAGACACAGAGCTTGGGATTTAACTCCATTTCTGAAGTGAAACACACAGCAGATTTCTCATCCATTGATCACACTCTGCATTCGAGCAAGAAGCACACTCTTGATTTCTAGAGGCTCTAAGACAGCATGAAACGTGAGTGTGCTGAGAACAAAAGAACGATGTTTCCTACACATACAGACCATGTCTTGTCAAATTCTTCTTCTGAAACTCACACAAAGCACTGGTCCTCTAACATCCAATGCTTGTCATTTAAGATGAGAAACGTGTGACCTTCGTGAACGATGTAGTTCCTTTGAGAGAAGAAGTGACTGCCCTTACCTGAAACGAAGTCTTGCTTGTAGGAAGACACAGAGTCTGGGATTTAACTCCATTTCTGAAGGGAAACAAACAGCATAGTTCTCATCCATGGATCACACTCTGCTTTAGAGCGAGAACACGCTCTTGCTTTCTAGCTTCTCTAATACAGCAGGAAATCTGAGTGTGCACAGAACAAGAGAACGGTGTTTCCTACACATACAGACCATATCTAGTTCAACTCTGCTTCTGAAACTGAAACAAACCACAGGTCCTCTAACATCCAATGCTTGTCAGTTAAGATGAGAAACGTATGAGCATCGTGAAGGATGTAGTTCGTTTGAGCTGTAAAGAAACTGCCCTTACCTGAAAAGAATTCTTGCTTTAGGAAGACTCAGAGCCTGGGATTTAACTCCATTTCTGAAGGGAAACACACAGCAGAGTTCTCATCCATTGATCACACTCTGCTTTAGAACAAGAATCATGCTCTTGCTTTCTAGAGTCTCTAAGACAGCAGGATACGTGAGTGTGCTGAGAACAAAAGAATGGTGTTTCCTACACATAAGGACCATATGTAGTCCGACTCTGCTTTCGAAACTGATACAAAGCACTGGTCCTGTAACATCCAATGCTTGTCAGTTAAGATGAGAAACGTGTGAGCTTCGTGAAAGATCTAGTTCGCTTGACTTGAAAAGTAACTGCCCTTTCCGGAAACGAAGTCTTGCTTGTAGGAAGACATAGAGCCTGGTATTTAACTCCATTTCTGAAGTGAAACACACAGCATAGTTCTCATCCATGGATCACACTCTGCTTTAGAACGAGAAGCACGCTCTTGCTTTCTAGAGTCTCTAATACAAAAGGAAACGTGACTGTGCTCAGAACAATAGAACGGTGTTTCCTACACATACCAACCATATCTAGTTCAACTCTGCTTCTGAAACTGAAAGAAACCACAGGTCCTCTAACATCCAATGCTTGTCAGTTAAGATGAGAATCGTGTGACCTTCGTGAACGACGTAGTTCCTTTGAGATGGAAAGTAACTGCCCTAACCTGAAACGAAGACTTTTTTGTAGGAAGACTCAGAGCCTGGGATTTAACTGCATTTCTGAAGTAAAACAACACAGCAGAGTTCTCATCCATTGATCACACTCTGCTTTAGAGCGAGAGGCACGCTCTTGCTTTCTAGCGTCTCTAATACAGCAGGAAATCTGAGTGTGCTCAGAATAAAAGAACAGTGTTTCCTACACATACGGACCATATCTAGTTCAACTCTGCTTCTGATACTGAAACAAACCACAGGTCCTCTAACATCAAATGCTTGACAGTTAAGATGAGAAACGTGTGAGCTTTGTGAAGGGTGTAGTTCATTTGAGCTGTAAAGAAACTGCCCTTACCTGAAAAGAATTCTTGATTTAGGAAGACTCAGAGCCTGGGATTTAACTCCATTTCTGAAGGGAAACACACAGCAGAGTTCTCATCCATTGATCACACTCTGCTTTAGAGTGAGAATCATGCTCTTGCTTTCTAAAATCTCTAAGACAGCAGGAAAGTTGAGTGTGCTGAGAACAAAAGAACGGTGTTTCCTACACATACGGACCATATCTAGTCCAAATCTGCTTCTGAAACTGAAACAAAGCACTGGTCCTCTAACATCCAATGCTTGTCAGTTTAGATGAGAATCGTGTGAGCTTCGTGAACGACGTATTTCGTTTGAGATGTAAAGTAACTGCCCTTTCCGGAAACGAAGTCTTCCTTGTAGGAAGACTCAGAGCTTGGGATTTAACTCCATTTCTGAAGTGAAAGACACAGCAGATTTCTCATCCATTGATCACACTCTGCTTTAGAGCAAGAAGCACACTCTTGATTTCTAGAGGCTCTAAGACAGCATGAAACGTGAGTGTGCTGAGAAAAAAAGAACGATGTTTCCTACACATACGGACCATGTCTTGTCAAATTCTGCTTCTGAAACTGACACAAAGCACTGGTCCTCTAACATCCAATGCTTGTCATTTAAGATGAGAAACGTGTGACCTTCGTGAACGATGTAGTTCCTTTGAGAGAAGAAGTGACTGCCCTTACCTGAAACGAAGTCTTGCTTGTAGGAAGACACAGAGCCTGGGATTTAACTCCATTTCTGAAGGGAAACAAACAGCATAGTTCTCATCCATGGATCACACTCTGCTTTAGAGCGAGAACACGCTCTTGCTTTCCAGCTTCTCTAATACAGCAGGAAATCTGAGTGTGCATAGAACAAGAGAACGGTGTTTCCTACACATACAGACCATATCTAGTCCAACTCTGCTTCTGAAACTGATACAAAGCACTGGTCCTGTAACATCCAATGCTTGTCAGTTAAGATGAGAAACGTGTGAGCTTTGTGAAAGATCTAGTTCGCTTGAGCTGAAAAGTAACTGCCCTTTCCGGAAACGAAGTCTTGCTTGTAGGAAGACACAGAGCTTGGGATTTAACTCCATTTCTGAAGTGAAACACACAGCAGATTTCTCATCCATTGATCACACTCTGCATTAGAGCAAGAAGCACACTCTTGATTTCTAGAGGCTCTAAGACAGCATGAAACGTGAGTGTGCTGAGAACAAAAGAACGATGTTTCCTACACATACGGACCATGTCTTGTCAAATTCTGCTTCTGAAACTGACACAAAGCACTGGTCCTCTAACATCCAATGCTTGTCATTTAAGATGAGAAACGTGTGACCTTCGTGAACGATGTAGTTCCTTTGAGAGAAGAAGTGACTGCCCTTACCTGAAACGAAGTCTTGCTTGTAGGAAGACACAGAGCCTGGGATTTACCTCCATTTCTGAAGGGAAACAAACAGCATAGTTCTCATCCATGGATCACACTCTGCTTTAGAGCGAGAACACGCTCTTGCTTTCTAGCTTCTCTAATACAGCAGGAAATCTGAGTGTGCACAGAACAAGAGATCGGTGTTTCCTACACATACAGACCATATCTAGTTCAACTCTGCTTCTGAAACTGAAACAAACCACAGGTCCTCTAACATCCAATGCTTGTCAATTAAGATGAGAAACGTATGAGCATCGTGAAGGATGTAGTTCGTTTGAGCTGTAAAGAAACTGCCCTTACCTGAAAAGAATTCTTGCTTTAGGAAGACTCAGAGCCTGGGATTTAACTCCATTTCTGAAGAGAAACACACAGCAGAGTTCTCATCCATTGATCACACTCTGCTTTAGAACAAGAATCATGCTCTTGCTTTCTAGGGTCTCTAAGACAGCAGGAAACGTGAGTGTGCTGAGAACAAAAGATCGGTGTTTGCTACACATAAGGACCATATGTAGTCCAACTCTGCTTCTAAAACTGATACAATGCACTGGTCCTCTAACATCCAATGCTTGTCAATTAAGATGAGAATCGTGTGCGCTTCGTGAACGACATAGTTCGTTTGAGATGTAAAGTAACTGCCCTAACCTGAAACGAAGTCTTTTTTGTAGGAAGACTCAGAGCCTGGGATTTAACTCCATTTCTGAAGTAAAACACACAGCAGAGTTCTCATCCATTGATCACACTCTGCTTTAGAGCAAGAAGCACGCTCTTGCTTTCTAGAGGCTCTAAGACAGCATGAAATGTGAGTGTGCAGAGAACAAAAGAACGATGTTTCCTACACATACGGACCATATGTAGTCCAACTCTTCTTCTGAAACTGATATAAAGCACTGGTCCTCTAACATCCAATGCTTGTCATTTAAGATGAGAAACGTGTGAGCTTCGTTAACGATGTAGTTCCTTTGAGCTGAGAAGTGACTGCCCTTACCAGAAACGAAGTCTTGCTTGTTGGAGACACAGAGCCTGGGATTTAACTCCATTTCTGAAGTAAAACACACAGAGGAGTTCTCATCCATTGATCACACTCTGCTTTAGAGAAAGAAGCACGCTCTTGCTTTCTAGAGGCTCTAAGACAGCATGAAATGTGAGTGTGCAGAGATCAAAAGAACAATGTTTCCTATACATACGGACCATATGTAGTCCAACTCTGCTTCTGAAACTGATACAGAGCACTGGTCCTCTAACATCCAATGCTTGTCATTTAAGATGAGAAACGTGTGAGCTTCGTTAACGATGTAGTTCCTTTGAGCTGAGAAGTGACTGCCATTACCTGAAATGAAGTCTTGCTTGTAGGAAGACACACAGCCTGGGATTTAACTCCATTTCTGAAGGGAAACAAACAGCATAGTTCTCATCCATGGATCACACTCTGCTTTAGAACAAGAATCATGCTCTTGCTTTCTAGAATCTCTAAGAGAGCAGGATACGTGAGTTTGCTGAGAACAAAAGAACGGTGTTTCCTACACATACGGACCATATCTAGTTCAACTCTGCTTCTGATACTGAAACAAACCACAGGTCCTCTAACACCCAATGCTTTTCAGTTAAGATGAGAAACGTGTGAGCTTTGTGAAGGATGTAGTTCGTTTGAGTTGTAAAGAAACTGCCCTTACCTGAAAAGAATTCTTGCTTTAGGAAGACTCAGAGCCTGGGATTTAACTCCATTTCTGAAGGGAAACACACAGAAGAGTTCTCATCCATTGATCACACTCTGCTTTAGAGCGAGAAGCATGCTCTTGCTTTCTAAAATCTCTAAGACAGCAGGGAAGGTGAGTGTGCTGAGAACAAAAGAACGGTGTTTCCTACACATACGGACCATATCTAGTCCAACTCTGCTTTCGAAACTGATACAAAGCACTGGTCCTGTAACATCCAATGCTTGTCAGTTAAGATGAGAAACGTGTGAGCTTCGTGAAAGATCTAGTTCGCTTGAGCTGAAAAGTAACTGCCCTTTCCGGAAACGAAGTCTTGCTTGTAGGAAGACACAGAGCTTGGGATTTAACTCCATTTCTGAAGTGAAACACACAGCAGATTTCTCATCCATTGATCACACTCTGCATTAGAGCAAGAAGCACACTCTTGATTTCTAGAGGCTCTAAGACAGCATGAAACGTGAGTGTGCTGAGAACAAAAGAACGATGTTTCCTTCACATACGGACCATGTCTTGTCAAATTCTGCTTCTGAAACTCACACAAAGCACTGGTCCTCTAACATCCAATGCTTGTCATTTAAGATGAGAAACGTGTGACCTTCGTGAACGATGTAGTTCCTTTGAGAGAAGAAGTGACTGCCCTTACCTGAAACGAAGTCTTGCTTGTAGGAAGACACACAGCCTGGGATTCAACTCCATTTCTGAAGGGAAACAAACAGCATAGTTCTCATCCATGGATCACACTCTGCTTTAGAGCGAGAACACGCTCTTGCTTTCTAGCTTCTCTAATACAGCAGGAAATCTGAGTGTGCACAGAACAAGAGAACGGTGTTTCCTACACATACAGACCATATCTAGTTCAACTCTGCTTCTGAAACTGAAACAAACCACAGGTCCTCTAACATCCAATGCTTGTCAGTTAAGATGAGAAACGTATGAGCATCGAGAAGGATGTAGTTCGTTTGAGCTGTAAAGAAACTGCCCTTACCTGAAAAGAATTCTTGCTTTAGGAAGACTCAGAGCCTGGGATTTAACTCCATTTCTGAAGGGAAACACACAGCAGAGTTCTCATCCATTGATCACACTCTGCTTTAGAACAAGAATCATGCTCTTGATTTCTAGAGTCTCTAAGACAGCAGGATACGTGAGTTTGCTGAGAACAAAAGAACGGTGTTTCCTACACATAAGGACCATATGTAGTCCGACTCTGCTTTCGAAACTGATACAAAGCACTGGTCCTGTAACATCCAATGCTTGTCAGTTAAGATGAGAAACGTGTGAGCTTCGTGAAAGATCTAGTTCGCTTGAGCTGAAAAGTAACTGCCCTTTCTGGAAACGAAGTCTTGCTTGTAGGAAGACACAGAGCCTGGTATTTAACTCCATTTCTGAAGTGAAACACACAGCATAGTTCTCATCCATGGATCACACTCTGCTTTAGAACGAGAAGCACGCTCTTGCTTTCTAGAGTCTCTAATACAAAAGGAAACGTGACTGTGCTCAGAACAATAGAACGGTGTTTCCTACACATACGAACCATATCTAGTTCAACTCTGCTTCTGAAACTGAAAGAAACCACAGGTCCTCTAACATCCAATGCTTGTCAGTTAAGATGAGAATCGTGTGACCTTCGTGAACGACGTAGTTCCTTTGAGATGTAAAGTAACTGCCCTAACCTGAAACGAAGACTTTTTTGTAGGAAGACTCAGAGCCTGGGATTTAACTCCATTTCTGAAGTAAAACAACACAGCAGAGTTCTCATCCATTGATCACACTCTGCTTTAGAGCGAGAAGCACGCTCTTGCTTTCTAGCGTCTCTAATACAGCAGGAAATCTGAGTGTGCTCAGAATAAAAGAACAGTGTTTCCTACACATACGGACCATATCTAGTTCAACTCTGCTTCTGATACTGAAACAAACCACAGGTCCTCTAACACCCAATGCTTGACAGTTAAGATGAGAAACGTGTGAGCTTTGTGAAGGGTGTAGTTCATTTGAGCTGTAAAGAAACTGCCCTTACCTGAAAAGAATTCTTGATTTAGGAAGACTCAGAGCCTGGGATTTAACTCCGTTTCTGAAGTGAAAGAAACAGCAGATTTCTCATCCATTGATCACACTCTGCTTTAGAGCAAGAAGCACACTCTTGATTTCTAGAGGCTCTAAGACAGCATGAAACGTGAGTGTGCTGAGAACAAAAGAACGATGTTTCCTACACATACGGACCATGTCTTGTCAAATTCTGCTTCTGAAACTGACACAAAGCACTGGTCCTCTAACATCCAATGCTTGTCATTTAAGATGAGAAACGTGTGACCTTCGTGAACGATGTAGTTCCTTTGAGAGAAGAAGTGACTGCCCTTACCTGAAACGAAGTCTTGCTTGTAGGAAGACACAGAGCCTGGGATTTAACTCCATTTCTGAAGGGAAACAAACAGCATAGTTCTCATCCATGGATCACACTCTGCTTTAGAGCAAGAACACGCTCTTGCTTTCCAGCTTCTCTAATACAGCAGGAAATCTGAGTGTGCATAGAACAAGAGAACGGTGTTTCCTACACATACAGACCATATCTAGTTCAACTCTGCTTCTGAAACTGAAACAAACCACAGGTCCTCTAACATCCAATGCTTGTCAGTTAAGATGAGAAACGTATGAGCATCGTGAAGGATGTAGTTCGTTTGAGATGTAAAGAAACTGCCCTTACCTGAAAAGCATTCTTGCTTTAGGAAGACTCAGAGCCTGGGATTTAACTCCATTTCTGAAGAGAAACACACAGCAGAGTTCTCATCCATTGATCACACTCTGCTTTAGAACTAGAATCATGCTCTTGCTTTCTAGATTCTCTTAGACAGCAGGAAAGGTGAGTGTGCTGAGAACAAAAGAACGGTGTTTGCTACACATAAGGACCATATGTAGTCCAACTCTGCTTTCGAAACTGATACAAAGCACTGGTCCTCTAACATCCAATGCTTGTCATTTAAGATGAGAAACGTGTGAGCTTCGTGAACGATGTAGTTCGTTTGAGCTGAAAAGTGACTTTCCTACCTGAAATGAAGTCTTGCTTGTAGGAAGACACAGATCCTGGTATTTAACTCCATTTCTGAAGTGAAACACACAGCACAGTTCTCATCCATGGATCACACTCTGCTTTAGAGCGAGAAGCACGCTCTTGCTTTCTAGCGTCTCTAATACAGCAGGATATATGAGTGTGCTGAGAACAAAAGAACGGTGTTTCCTACACATACAGACCATGTCTAGTCCAACTCTGCTTCTGAAACTGATACAAAGCACTGGTCCTGTAACATCCAATGCTTGTCAGTTAAGATGAGAAACGTGTGAGCTTTGTGAAAGACGTAGTTCGTTTGAGCTGAAAAGTGACTGCCCTTACCTGAAAGGAAGTATTGCTTGTAGGAAGACACAGAGCCTGGGATTTAACTCCATTTCTGAAGTGAAACACACAGCATAGTTCTCATCCACTGATCACTCTCTGCTTTAGAGCAAGACGCACGCTCTTGCTTTCTGGAGTCACTAAGTCAGCAGGAAACGTGAGCGTGCTGAGAACAAAGAACGGTGTTTCCTACACATACGCACCATATCTAGTTCAACACTGCTTCTGAAACTGAAACAAATCACAGGTCCTCTAACATCCAATGCTCGTCATTTAAGATGAGAAACGTGTGAGCTTCGTGAACGATGTAGTTCATTTGAGTTGTAATGAAACTGCCCTTTCCTGAAAAGAAGTCTTGTTTTTAGGAAGACTCAGAACCTGGGATTTAACTGTATTTCTGAAGTGAAACACACAGCAGAGTTCTCATCCACTGATCACACTCTGCTTTAGCGCAAGAAGCACACTCTTGCTTTCTAGAGGCTCTAGGACAGCATGAAACGTGATTGTGCTGAGAACAAAAGAACGATGTTTCCTACGCATACTGACCACATGTAGTCCAACTCTGCTTCTGAAACTGATACAAAGCACTGGTCCTCTAACATCCAATTCTTGTCAGTTAAGATGAGAAACGTGTGAGCTTCGTGAATGATGTAGTTCGTTTGAGCTGAAAAGTGACTGCCGTTACCTGAAACGTAGTCTTGCTTGTAGGAAGACACAGAGCCTGGAATTTAACTACATTTCTGAAGTGAAACACACAGCATAGTTCTCATCCATGGATCACACACTGCTTTAGAACGAGAAGCACGCTCTTGCTTTCTGGAGTCACTAAGTCAGCAGGAAACGTGAGTGTGCTGAGAACAAAGAACGGTGTTTCCTACACATACGCACCATATCTAGTTCAACACTGCTTCTGAAACTGAAACAAATCACAGGTCCTCTAACATCCAATGCTTGTCATTTAAGATGAGAAACGTGTGAGCTTCATTAACGATGTAGTTCCTTTGAGCTGAGAAGTGACTGCCCTTACCTGAAACGAAGTCTTGCTTGTAGGAGACACAGAGCCTGGGATTTAACTCCATTTCTGAAGTAAAACACACAGCAGAGTTCTCATCCATTGATCACACTCTGCTTTAGAGCAAGAAGCACGCTCTTCCTTTCTAGAGGCACAAAGACAGCATGAAATGTGAGTGTGCAGAGAACAAAAGAACAAAGTTTCCTACACATACGGACCATATGTAGTCCAACTCTGCTTCTGAAACTGATACAAAGCACTGGTCCTCTAACATCCAATGCTTGTCATTTTAAATGAGAAACGTGTGACCTTCGTGAACGATGTAGTTCCTTTGAGAGAAGAAGTGACTGCCCTTACCTGAAAAGAAGTCTTGCTTGTAGGAAGACACAGAGCCTGGGATTTAACTCCATTTCTGAAGGGAAACAAACAGCATAGTTCTCATCCATGGATCACACTCTGCTTTAGAGCGAGAACACGCTCTTGCTTTCTAGCTTCTCTAATACACCAGGAAATCTGAGTGTGCTCAGAACAAGAGAACTGTGTTTCCTACACATACGGACCATATCTAGTTCAACTCTGCTTCTGAAACTGATAAAAAGCACTGGTCCTCTAACATCCAATGCTTGTCAGTTAAGATGAGAATCGTGTGTGCTTCGTGAACGACATAGTTCGTTTGAGATGTAAAGTAACTGCCCTTACCTGAAAAGAATTCTTGCTTTAGGAAGACTCAGAGCCTGGGATTTAACTCCATTTCTGAAGGGAAACACACAGCAGAGTTCTCATCCATTGATCACACTCTGCTTTAGAGCGAGAAGCATGCTCTTGCTTTCTAAAATCTCTAAGACAGCAGGAAAGGTGAGTGTGCTGAGAACAAAAGAACGGTGTTTCCTACACATACGGACCATATCTAGTCCAAATCTGCTTCTGAAACTGATACAAAGCACTGGTCCTCTAACATCCAATGCTTGTCAGTTTACATGAGAATCGTGTTAGCTTCATGAACGACGTATTTCCTTTGAGATGTAAAGTAACTGTCCTTTCCGGAAACGAAGTCTTTCTTGTAGGAAGACTCAGAGCTTGGGATTTAACTCCATTTCTGAAGTGAAACACACAGCAGATTTCTCATCCATTGATCACACTCTGCTTTAGAGCAAGAAGCACACTCTTGATTTCTAGAGGCTCTAAGACAGCATGAAACGTGAGTGTGCTGAGAACAAAAGAACGATGTTTCCTACACATACGGACCATGTCTTGTCAAATTCTGCTTCTGAAACTGACACAAAGCACTGGTCCTCTAACATCCAATGCTTGTCATTTAAGATGAGAAACGTGTGACCTTCGTGAACGATGTAGTTCCTGTGAGAGAAGAAGTGACTGCCCTTACCTGAAACGAAGTCTTGCTTGTAGGAAGACACAGAGCCTGGGATTTAACTCCATTTCTGAAGGGAAACAAACAGCATAGTTCTCATCCATGGATCACACTCTGCTTTAGAGCGAGAACACGCTCTTGCTTTCCAGCTTCTCTAATACAGCAGGAAATCTGAGTGTGCATAGAACAAGAGAACGGTGTTTCCTACACATACAGACCATATCTAGTTCAACTCTGCTTCTGAAACTGAAACAAACCACAGGTCCTCTAACATCCAACGCTTGTCAGTTAAGATGAGAAACGTATGAGCATCGGGAAGGATGTAGTTCGTTTGAGCTGTAAAGAAACTGCCCTTACCTGAAAAGCATTCTTGCTTTAGGAAGACTCAGAGCCTGGGATTTAACTCCATTTCTGAAGGGAAACACACAGCAGAGTTCTCATCCATTGATCACACTCTGATTTAGAACAAGAATCATGCTCTTGCTTTCTAGGGTCTCTAAGACAGCAGGAAACGTGAGTGTGCTGAGAACAAAAGAACGGTGTTTCCTACACATAAGGACCATATGTAGTCCAACTCTGCTTCTGAAACTGATACAAAGCACTGGTCCTCTAACATCCAATGTTTGTCAGTTAAGATGAGAAACGTGTGAGCTTCGTGAAAGATGTAGTTCGCTTGAGCTGAAAAGTAACTGCCCTTTCCCGAAAAGAAGTCTTGCTTGTAGATAGACTCAGAGCCTGGGATTTAACTCCATTTCTGAAGGGAAACACACAGCAGAGTTCTCATCCATTGATCACACTCTACTTTAGAACTAGAATCATGCTCTTGCTTTCTAGATTCTCTTAGACAGCAGGAAAGGTGAGTGTGCTGAGAACAAAAGAACGGTGTTTGCTACACCTAAGGACCATATGTAGTCCAACTCTGCTTTCGAAACTGATACAAAGCACTGGTCCTCTAACATCCAATGCTTGTCATTTAAGATGAGAAACGTGTGAGCTTCGTGAACGATGTAGTTCGTTTGAGCTGAAAAGTGACTGCCCTACCTGAAATGAAGTCTTGCTTGTAGGAAGACACAGATCCTGGTATTTAACTCCATTTCTGAAGTGAAACACACAGCACAGTTCTCATCCATGGATCACACTCTGCTTTAGAGCGAGAAGCACGCTCTTGCTTTCTAGCATCTCTAATACAGCAGGATATATGAGTGTGCTGAGAACAAAAGAACGGTGTTTCCTACACATACAGACCATGTCTAGTCCAACTCTGCTTCTGAAACTGATACAAAGCACTGGTACTGTAACATCCAATGCTTGTCAGTTAAGATGAGAAACGTGTGAGCTTTGTGAAAGACGTAGTTCGTTTGAGCTGAAAAGTGACTGCCCTTACCTGAAAGGAAGTATTGCTTGTAGGAAGACACAGAGCCTGGGATTTAACTCCATTTCTGAAGTGAAACACACAGCATAGTTCTCATCCACTGATCACTCTCTGCTTTAGAGCAAGACGCACGCTCTTGCTTTCTGGAGTCACTAAGTCAGCAGGAAACGTGAGCGTGCTGAGAACAAAGAACGGTGTTTCCTACACATACGCACCATACCTAGTTCAACACTGCTTCTGAAACTGAAACAAATCACAGGTCCTCTAACATCCAATGCTCGTCATTTAAGATGAGAAACGTGTGAGCTTCGTGAACGATGTAGTTCATTTGAGTTGTAATGAAACTGCCCTTTCCTGAAAAGAAGTCTTGTTTTTAGGAAGACTCAGAACCTGGGATTTAACTGTATTTCTGAAGTGAAACACACAGCAGAGTTCTCATCCACTGATCACACTCTGCTTTAGCGCAAGAAGCACACTCTTGCTTTCTAGAGGCTCTAGGACAGCATGAAACGTGATTGTGCTGAGAACAAAAGAACGATGTTTCCTACGCATACGGACCACATGTAGTCCAACTCTCCTTCTGAAACTGAAACAAACCACAGGTCCTCTAACATCCAATGCTTGTCAATTAAGATGAGAAACGTATGAGCATCGTGAAGGATGTAGTTCGTTTGAACTGTAAAGAAACTGCCCTTACCTGAAACGTAGTCTTGCTTGTAGGAAGACACAGAGCCTGGAATTTAACTACATTTCTGAAGTGAAACACACAGCATAGTTCTCATCCATGGATCACACTCTGCTTTAGAACAAGAATCATGCTCTTGCTTTCTAGGGTCTCTAACACAGCAGGAAACGTGAGTGTGCTGAGAACAAAAGAACGGTGTTTCCTACCCATAAGGACCATATGTACTCCAACTCTGCTTCCGAAACTGATACAAAGCACTGGTCCTGTAACATCCAATGCTTGTCAGTTAAGATGAGAAACGTGTGAGCTTCATGAAAGATGTAGTTCGCTTGAGCTGAAAAGTAACTGCCCATTCCCGAAAAGAAGTCTTGCTTGTAGGAAGACACAGAGCCTGGGATTTAACTCCATTTCTGAAGTGAAACACACAGCAGAGTTCTCATCCATGGATCACACTCTGCTTTAGAGCGAGAAGCACGCTCTTGCTTTCTAGCGTCTCTAATACAGCAGGATATATGAGTGTGCTGAGAACAAAAGAACGGTGTTTCCTACACATACAGACCATGTCTAGTCCAACTCTGCTTCTGAAACTGATACAAAGCACTGGTCCTGTAACATCCAATGCTTGTCAGTTAAGATGAGAAACGTGTGAGCCTCCTGAAAGATCTAGTTCACTTGAGCTGAAAAGTAACTGCCCTTTCCGGAAACGAAGTCTTGCTTGTAGGAAGACACAGAGCTTGGGATTTAACTCCATTTCTGAAGTGAAACACACAGCAGATTTCTCATCCATTGATCACACTCTGCATTAGAGCAAGAAGCACACTCTTGATTTCTAGAGGCTCTAAGACAGCATGAAACATGAGTGTGCTGAGAACAAAAGAACGATGTTTCCTACACATACGGACCATGTTTTGTCAAATTCTGCTTCTGAAACTGACACAAAGCACTGGTCCTCTAACATCCAATGCTTGTCATTTAAGATGAGAAACGTGTGACCTTCGTGAACGATGTAGTTCCTTTGAGAGAAGAAGTGACTGCCCTTACCTGAAACGAAGTCTTGCTTGTAGGAAGACACAGAGCCTGGGATTTAACTCCATTTCTGAAGGGAAACAAACAGCATAGTTCTCATCTATGGATCACACTCTGCTTTAGAGCGAGAACACGCTCTTGCTTTCTAGCTTCTCTAATACAGCAGGAAATCTGAGTGTGCACAGAACAAGAGAACGGTGTTTCCTACACATAAAGACCATATCTAGTTCAACTCTGCTTCTGAAACTGAAACAAACCACAGGTCCTCTAACATCCAATGCTTGTCAGTTAAGATCAGAAACGTATGAGCATCGTGAAGGATGTAGTTCGTTTGAGCTGTAAAGAAACTGCCCTTACCTGAAAAGAATTCTTGCTTTAGGAAGACTCAGAGCCTGGGATTTAACTCCATTTCTGAAGGGAAACACACAGCAGAGTTCTCATCCATTGATCACACTCTGCTTTAGAACAAGAATCATGCTCTTGCTTTCTAGAGTCTCTAAGACAGCAGGATACGTGAGTTTGCTGAGAACAAAAGAACGGTGTTTCCTTCACATACGGACCATGTCTTGTCAAATTCTGCTTCTGAAACTGACACAAAGCACTGGTCCTCTAACATCCAATGCTTGTCATTTAAGATGAGAAACGTGTGACCTTCGTGAACGATGTAGTTCCTTTGAGAGAAGAAGTGACTGCCCTTACCTGAAACGAAGTCTTGCTTGTAGGAAGACACAGAGCCTGGGATTTAACTCCATTTCTGAAGGGAAACAAACAGCATAGTTCTCATCCATGGACCACACTCTGCTTTAGAGCGAGAACACGCTCTTGCTTTCTAGCTTCTCTAATACAGCAGGAAATCTGAGTGTGCACAGAACAAGAGAACGGTGTTTCCTACACATAAAGACCATATCTAGTTCAACTCTGCTTCTGAAACTGAAACAAACCACAGGTCCTCTAACATCCAATGCTTGTCAGTTAAGATGAGAAACGTATGAGCATCTTGAAAGATGTAGTTCGTTTGAGCTGTAAAAAAACTGCCCTTACCTGAAAAGAATTCTTGCTTTAGGAAGACTCAGAGCCTGGGATTTAACTCCATTTCTGAAGGGAAACACACAGCAGAGTTCTCATCCATTGATCACACTCTGCTTTAGAACAAGAATCATGCTCTTGCTTTCTAGAGTCTCTAAGACAGCAGTATACGTGAGTTAGCTGAGAACAAAAGAACGGTGTTTCCTACACATAAGGACCATATGTAGTCCAACTCTGCTTTCGAAACTGATACAAAGCACTGGTCCTGTAACATCCAATGCTTGTCAGTTAAGATGAGAAACGTGTGAGCTTCGTGAAAGATCTAGTTCGCTTGAGCTGAAAAGTAACTGCTCTTTCCGGAAACGAAGTCTTGCTTGTAGGAAGACACAGAGCCTGGTATTTAACTCCATTTCTGAAGTGAAACACACAGCATAGTTCTCATCCATGGATCACACACTGCTTTAGAACGAGAAGCACGCTCTTGCTTTCTAGAGTCTCTAATACAAAAGGAAACGTGACTGTGCTCAGAACAATAGAACGGTGTTTCCTACACATACGAACCATATCTAGTTCAACTCTGCTTCTGAAACTGAAAGAAACCACAGGTCCTCTAATAACCAATGCTTGTCAGTTAAGATGAGAATCGTGTGACCTTCGTGAACGACGTAGTTCCTTTGAGATGTAAAGTAACTGCCCTAACCTGAAAGGAAGACTTTTTTGTAGGAAGACTCAGAGCCTGGGATTTAACTCCATTTCTGAAGTAAAACAACACAGCAGAGTTCTCATCCATTGATCACACTCTGCTTTAGAGCGAGAAGCACGCTCTTGCTTTCTAGCGTCTCTAATACAGCAGGAAATCTGAGTGTGCTCAGAATAAAAGAACAGTGTTTCCTACACATACGGACCATATCTAGTTCAACTCTGCTTCTGATACTGAAACAAACCACAGGTCCTCTAACACCCAATGCTTGACAGTTAAGATGAGAAACGTGTGAGCTTTGTGAAGGGTGTAGTTCATTTGAGCTGTAAAGAAACTGCCCTTACCTGAAAAGAATTCTTGATTTAGGAAGACTCAGAGCCTGGGATTTAACTCCATTTCTGAAGGGAAACACACAGCAGAGTTCTCATCCATTGATCACACTCTGCTTTAGAGCGAGAATCATGCTCTTGCTTTCTAAAATCTCTAAGACAGCAGGAAAGTTGAGTGTGCTGAGAACAAAAGAACGGTGTTTCCTACACATACGGACCATATCTAGTCCAACTATGCTTCTGAAACTGAAACAAAGCACTGGTCCTCTAACATCCAATGCTTGTCAGTTTAGATGAGAATCGTGTGAGCTTCGTGAACGACGTATTTCGTTTGAGATGTAAAGTAACTGCCCTTTCCGGAAACGAAGTCTTCCTTGTAGGAAGACTCAGAGCTTGGGATTTAACTCCATTTCTGAAGTGAAAGACACAGCAGATTTCTCATCCATTGATCACACTCTGCTTTAGAGCAAGAAGCACACTCTTGATTTCTAGAGGCTCTATGACAGCATGAAACGTGAGTGTGCTGAGAACAAAAGAACGATGTTTCCTACACATACGGACCAAGTCTTGTCAAATTCTGCTTCTGAAACTGACACAAAGCACTGGTCCTCTAACATCCAATGCTTGTCATTTAAGATGAGAAACGTGTGACCTTCGTGAACGATGTAGTTCCTTTGAGAGAAGAAGTGACTGCCCTTACCTGAAACGAAGTCTTGCTTGTAGGAAGACACAGAGCCTGGGATTTAACTCCATTTCTGAAGGGAAACAAACAGCATAGTTCTCATCCATGGATCACACTCTGCTTTAGAGCGAGAACACGCTCTTGCTTTCCAGCTTCTCTAATACAGCAGGAAATCTGAGTGTGCATAGAACAAGAGAACGGTGTTTCCTACACATACAGACCATATCTAGTTCAACTCTGCTTCTGAAAATGAAACAAACCACAGGTCCTCTAACATCCAATGCTTGTCAGTTAAGATGAGAAACGTATGAGCATCGTGAAGGATGTAGTTCGTTTGAGCTGTAAAGAAACTGCCCTTACCTGAAAAGCATTCTTGCTTTAGGAAGACTCAGAGCCTGGGATTTAACTCCATTTCTGAAGGGAAACACACAAAAGAGTTCTCATCCATTGATCACACTCTGATTTAGAACAAGAATCATGCTCTTGCTTTCTAGGGTCTCTAAGAAGCAGGAAACGTGAGTGTGCTGAGAACAAAAGAACGGTGTTTCCTACACATAAGGACCATATGTAGTCCAACTCTGCTTCTGAAACTGATACAAAGCACTGGTCCTGTAACATCCAATGCTTGTCAGTTAAGATGAGAAACGTGTGAGCTTTGTGAAGGATGTAGTTCGTTTGAGCTGTAAAGAAACTGCCCTTACCTGAAAAGAATTCTTGCTTTAGGAAGACTCAGAGCCTGGGATTTAACTCCATTTCTGAAGGGAAACACACAGCAGAGTTCTCATCCATTGATCACACTCTGCTTTAGAGCGAGAAGCATGCTCTTGCTTTCTAAAATCTCTAAGACAGCAGGAAAGTTGAGTGTGCTGAGAACAAAAGAACGGTGTTTCCTACACATACGGACCATATCTAGTCCAACTATGCTTCTGAAATTGAAACAAAGCACTGGTCCTCTAACATCCAATGCTTGTCAGTTTAGATGAGAATCGTGTGAGCTTCGTGAACGACGTATTTCGTTTGAGATGTAAAGTAACTGCCCTTTCCGGAAACGAAGTCTTCCTTGTAGGAAGACTCAGAGCTTGGGATTTAACTCCATTTCTGAAGTGAAAGACACAGCAGATTTCTCATCCATTGATCACACTCTGCTTTAGAGCAAGAAGCACACTCTTGATTTCTAGAGGCTCTATGACAGCATGAAACGTGAGTGTGCTGAGAACAAAAGAACGATGTTTCCTACACATACGGACCATGTCTTGTCAAATTCTGCTTCTGAAACTGACACAAAGCACTGGTCCTCTAACATCCAATGCTTGTCATTTAAGATGAGAAACGTGTGACCTTCGTGAACGATGTAGTTCCTTTGAGAGAAGAAGTGACTGCCCTTACCTGAAACGAAGTCTTGCTTGTAGGAAGACACAGAGCCTGGGATTTAACTCCATTTCTGAAGGGAAACAAACAGCGTAGTTCTCATCCATGGATCACACTCTGCTTTAGAGCGAGAACACGCTCTTGCTTTCCAGCTTCTCTAATACAGCAGGAAATCTGAGTGTGCATAGAACAAGAGAACGGTGTTTCCTACACATACAGACCATATCTAGTTCAACTCTGCTTCTGAAACTGAAACAAACTACAGGTCCTCTAACATCCAATGCTTGTCAGTTAAGATGAGAAACGTATGAGCATCGTGAAGGATGTAGTTCATTTGAGCTGTAAAGAAACTGCCCTTACCTGAAAAGCATTCTTGCTTTAGGAAGACTCAGAGCCTGGGATTTAACTCCATTTCTGAAGGGAAACACACAGCAGAGTTCTCATCCATTGATCACACTCTGATTTAGAACAAGAATCATGCTCTTGCTTTCTAGGGTCTCTGAGGAGCAGGAAACGTGAGTGTGCTGAGAACAAAAGAACGGTGTTTCCTACACATAAGGACCATATGTAGTCCAACTCTGCTTCTGAAACTGATACAAAGCACTGGTCCTGTAACATCCAATGCTTGTCAGTTAAGATGAGAAACGTGTGAGCTTCGTGAAAGACGTATTTCGTTTGAGCTGAAAAGTGACTGCCCTTACCTGAAAGGAAGTATTGCTTGTAGGAAGACACAGAGCCTGGGATTTAACTCCATTTCTGAAGTGAAACACACAGCATAGTTCTCATCCACTGATCACACTCTGCTTTAGAGCAAGACGCACGCTCTTGCTTTCTGGAGTCACTAAGTCAGCAGGAAACGTGAGTGTGCTGAGAACAAAGAACGGTGTTTCCTACACATACGCACCATATCTAGTTCAACACTGCTTCTGAAACTGAAACAAATCACAGGTCCTCTAACATCCAATGCTCGGCATTTAAGATGAGATACGTGTGAGCTTCGTGAACGATGTAGTTCATTTGAGTTGTAAAGAAACTGCCCTTTCCTGAAAAGAAGTCTTGTTTTTAGGAAGACTCAGAGCCTGGGATTTAACTCTATTTCTGAAGTGAAACACACAGCAGAGTTCTCATCCACTGATCACACTCTGCTTTAGCGCAAGAAGCACGCTCTTGCTTTCTAGAGGCTCTAGGACAGCATGAAACGTGAGTGTGCTGAGAACAAAAGAACGATGTTTCCTACACATACGGACCATATGTAGTCCAACTCTGCTTCTGAAAATGATAAAAAGCAATGGTCCTCTAACATCCAATGCTTGTCAGTTAAGATGAGAATCGTGTGAGCTTCGTGAACGACATAGTTCGTTTGAGATGTAAAGTAACTGCCCTTACCTGAAAAGAATTCTTGCTTTAGGAAGACTCAGAGCCTGGGATTTAACTCCATTTCTGAAGGGAAACACATAGCAGAGTTCTCATCCATTGATCACACTCTGCTTTAGAGCGAGAAGCATGCTCTTGCTTTCTAAAATCTCTAAGACAGCAAGAAAGGTGAGTGTGCTGAGAACAAAAGAACGGTGTTTCCTACACATAAGGACCATATGTAGTCCAACTCTGCTTCTGAAACTGATACAAAGCAATGGTCCTCTAACATCCAATGCTTGTCAGTTAAGATGAGAAACGTGTGAGCTTCGTGAAACATGTAGTTCGCTTGAGCTGAAAAGTAACTGCCCTTTCCCGAAAAGAAGTCTTGCTTGTAGAAAGACTCAGAGCCTGGGATTTAACTCCATTTCTGAAGGGAAACACACAGCAGAGTTCTCATCCATTGATCACACTCTGCTTTAGAACAAGAATCATGCTCTTGCTTTCTAGAGTCTCTTAGACAGCAGGAAAGGTGAGTGTGCTGAGAACAAAAGAACGGTGTTTCCTACACATAAGGACCATATGTAGTCCAACTCTGCTTTCGAAACTGATACAAAGCACTGGTCCTCTAACATCCAATGCTTGTCATTTAAGATGAGAAACGTGTGAGCTTTGTGAACGATGTAGTTCGTTTGAGCTGAAAAGTGACTGCCCTACCTGAAATGAAGTCTTGCTTGTAGGAAGACACAGATCCTGGGATTTAACTCCATTTCTGAAGTGAAACACACAGCATAGTTCTCATCCACTGATCACACTCTGCTTTAGAGCAAGACGCACGCTCTTGCTTTCTGGAGTCACTAAGTCAGCAGGAAACGTGAGTGTGCTGAGAACAAAGAACGGTGTTTCCTACACATACACACCATATGTAGTTCAACACTGCTTCTGAAACTGAAACAAATCACAGGTCCTCTAACATCCAATGCTTGTCAGTTAAGATGAGAATAGTGTGAGCTTCGTGAACGACATAGTTCGTTTGAGATGTAAAGTAACTGCCCTTACCTGAAAAGAATTCTTGCTTTAGGAAGACTCAGAGCCTGGGATTTAACTCCATTTCTGAAGGGAAACACACAGCAGAGTTCTCATCCATTGATCACACTCTGCTTTAGAGCGAGAAGCATGCTCTTGCTTTCTAAAATCTCTAAGACAGCAGGAAAGGTGAGTGTGCTGAGAACAAAAGAACGGTGTTTCCTACACATACGGACCATATCTAGTCCAAATCTGCTTCTGAAACTGATACAAAGCACTGGTCCTCTAACATGCAATGCTTGTCAGTTTACATGAGAATCGTGTTAGCTTCATGAACGACGTATTTCCTTTGAGATGTAAAGTAACTGTCATTTCCGGAAACAAAGTCTTCCTTGTAGGAAGACTCAGAGCTTGGGATTTAACTCCATTTCTGAAGTGAAACACACAGCAGATTTCTCATCCATTGATCACTCTCTGCTTTAGAGCAAGAAGCACGCTCTTGCTTTCTAGAGGCTCTAAGACAGCATGAAAAGTGAGTGTGCTGAGAAAAAAAGAACGATGTTTCCTTCACATACGGACCATGTCTTGTCAAATTCTGCTTCTGAAACTGAAACAAAGCACTGGTCCTCTAACATCCAATGCTTGTCATTTAAGATGAGAAATGTGTGAGCTTCGTGAACGATGTAGTTCCTTTGAGAGAAGAAGTGACTGCCCTTACCTGAAACGAAGTCTTGCTTGTAGGAAGACACAGAGCCTGGGATTTAACTCCATTTCTGAAGTGAAACACACAGCATAGTTCTCATCCATGGATCACACTCTGCTTTAGAGCGAGAAGCACGCTCTTGCTTTCTAGCGTCTCTAATACAGCAGGAAATCTGAGTGTGCACAGAACAAGAGAACGGTGTTTCCTACACATACAGACCATATCTAGTTCAACTCTGCTTCTGAAACTGAAACAAACCACAGGTCCTCTAACATCCAATGCTTGTCAATTAAGATGAGAAACGTATGAGCATCGTGAAGGATGTAGTTCGTTTGAGCTGTAAAGAAACTGCCCTTACCTGAAAAGAATTCTTGCTTTAGGAAGACTCAGAGCCTGGGATTTAACTCCATTTCTGAAGAGAAACACACAGCAGAGTTCTCATCCATTGATCACACTCTGCTTTAGAACAAGAATCATGCTCTTGCTTTCTAGGGTCTCTAAGACAGCAGGAAACGTGAGTGTGCTGAGAACAAAAGAACGGTGTTTCCTACCCATAAGGACCATATGTAGTCCAACTCTGCTTTCGAAACTGATACAAAGCACTGGTCCTGTAACATCCAATGCTTGTCAGTTAAGATGAGAAACGTGTGAGCTTCGTGAACGATGTAGTTCGTTTGAGCTGAAAAGTGACTGCCCTACCTGAAATGAAGTCTTGCTTGTAGGAAGACACAGATCCTGGGATTTAAATCCATTTCTGAAGTGAAACACACAGCATAGTTCTCATCCATGGATCACACTCTGCTTTAGAGCGAGAAGCACGCTCTTGCTTTCTAGCGTCTCTAATACAGCAGGATATATGAGTGTGCTGAGAACAAAAGAACGGTGTTTCCTACAAATACAGACCATGTGTAGTCCAACTCTGCTTCTGAAACTGATACAAAGCACTGGTCCTCTAACATCCAATGCTTCTCAGTTAAGATGAGAAACGTGTGAGCTTCGTGAAAGACGTAGTTCGTTTGAGCTGAAAAGTGACTGCCCTTACCTGAAAGGAAGTATTTCTTGTAGGAGGACACAGAGCCTGGGATTTAACTCCATTTCTGAAGTGAAACACACAGCATAGTTCTCATCCACTGATCACACTCTGCTTTAGAGCGAGACGCACGCTCTTGCTTTCTGGAGTCACTAAGTCAGCAGGAAACGTGAGTGTGCTGAGAACAAAGAACGGTGTTTCCTACACATACGCACCATATCTAGTTCAACACTGCTTCTGAAACTGAAACAAATCACAGGTCCTCTAACATCCAATGCTCGTCATTTAAGATGAGAAACGTGTAAGCTTCGTGAACGATGTAGTTCATTTGAGTTGTAAAGAAACTGCCCTTTCCTGAAAAGAAGTCTTGTTTTTAGGAAGACTCAGAGCCTGGGATTTAACTCTATTTATGAAGTGAAACACACAGCAGAGTTCTCATCCACTGATCACACTCTGCTTTAGCGCAAGAAGCACGCTCTTGCTTTCTAGAGGCTCTAGGACAGCAAGAAACTTGAGTGTGCTGAGAACAAAAGAACGATGTTTCCTACACATACGGACCATATGTAGTCCAACTCTGCTTCTGAAACTGATACAAAGCACTGGTCCTGTAACATCCAATGCTTGTCAGTTAAGATGAGAAACGTGTGAGCTTCGTGAAAGACGTATTTCGTTTGAGCTGAAAAGTGACTGCCCTTACCTGAAAGGAAGTATTGCTTGTAGGAAGACACAGAGCCTGGGATTTAACTCCATTTCTGAAGTGAAACACACAGCATAGTTCTCATCCACTGATCACACTCTGCTTTAGAGCAAGACGCACGCTCTTGCTTTCTGGAGTCACTAAGTCAGCAGGAAACGTGAGTGTGCTGAGAACAAAGAACGGTGTTTCCTACACATACGCACCATATCTAGTTCAACACTGCTTCTGAAACTGAAACAAATCACAGGTCCTCTAACATCCAATGCTCGGCATTTAAGATGAGATACGTGTGAGCTTCGTGAACGATGTAGTTCATTTGAGTTGTAAAGAAACTGCCCTTTCCTGAAAAGAAGTCTTGTTTTTAGGAAGACTCAGAGCCTGGGATTTAACTCTATTTCTGAAGTGAAACACACAGCAGAGTTCTCATCCACTGATCACACTCTGCTTTAGCGCAAGGAGCACGCTCTTGCTTTCTAGAGGCTCTAGGACAGCATGAAACGTGAGTGTGCTGAGAACAAAAGAACGATGTTTCCTACACATACGGACCATATGTAGTCCAACTCTGCTTCTGAAAATGATAAAAAGCAATGGTCCTCTAACATCCAATGCTTGTCAGTTAAGATGAGAATCGTGTGAGCTTCGTGAACGACATAGTTCGTTTGAGATGTAAAGTAACTGCCCTTACCTGAAAAGAATTCTTGCTTTAGGAAGACTCAGAGCCTGGGATTTAACTCCATTTCTGAAGGGAAACACATAGCAGAGTTCTCATCCATTGATCACACTCTGCTTTAGAGCGAGAAGCATGCTCTTGCTTTCTAAAATCTCTAAGACAGCAAGAAAGGTGAGTGTGCTGAGAACAAAAGAACGGTGTTTCCTACACATAAGGACCATATGTAGTCCAACTCTGCTTCTGAAACTGATACAAAGCAATGGTCCTCTAACATCCAATGCTTGTCAGTTAAGATGAGAAACGTGTGAGCTTCGTGAAACATGTAGTTCGCTTGAGCTGAAAAGTAACTGCCCTTTCCCGAAAAGAAGTCTTGCTTGTAGAAAGACTCAGAGCCTGGGATTTAATTCCATTTCTGAAGGGAAACACACAGCAGAGTTCTCATCCATTGATCACACTCTGCTTTAGAACAAGAATCATGCTCTTGCTTTCTAGAGTCTCTTAGACAGCAGGAAAGGTGAGTGTGCTGAGAACAAAAGAACGGTGTTTCCTACACATAAGGACCATATGTAGTCCAACTCTGCTTTCGAAACTGATACAAAGCACTGGTCCTCTAACATCCAATGCTTGTCATTTAAGATGAGAAACGTGTGAGCTTTGTGAACGATGTAGTTCGTTTGAGCTGAAAAGTGACTGCCCTACCTGAAATGAAGTCTTGCTTGTAGGAAGACACAGATCCTGGGATTTAACTCCATTTCTGAAGTGAAACACACAGCATAGTTCTCATCCACTGATCACACTCTGCTTTAGAGCAAGACGCACGCTCTTGCTTTCTGGAGTCACTAAGTCAGCAGGAAACGTGAGTGTGCTGAGAACAAAGAACGGTGTTTCCTACACATACACACCATATGTAGTTCAACACTGCTTCTGAAACTGAAACAAATCACAGGTCCTCTAACATCCAATGCTTGTCAGTTAAGATGAGAATAGTGTGAGCTTCGTGAACGACATAGTTCGTTTGAGATGTAAAGTAACTGCCCTTACCTGAAAAGAATTCTTGCTTTAGGAAGACTCAGAGCCTGGGATTTAACTCCATTTCTGAAGGGAAACACACAGCAGAGTTCTCATCCATTGATCACACTCTGCTTTAGAGCGAGAAGCATGCTCTTGCTTTCTAAAATCTCTAAGACAGCAGGAAAGGTGAGTGTGCTGAGAACAAAAGAACGGTGTTTCCTACACATACGGACCATATCTAGTCCAAATCTGCTTCTGAAACTGATACAAAGCACTGGTCCTCTAACATGCAATGCTTGTCAGTTTACATGAGAATCGTGTTAGCTTCATGAACGACGTATTTCCTTTGAGATGTAAAGTAACTGTCATTTCCGGAAACAAAGTCTTCCTTGTAGGAAGACTCAGAGCTTGGGATTTAACTCCATTTCTGAAGTGAAACACACAGCAGATTTCTCATCCATTGATCACTCTCTGCTTTAGAGCAAGAAGCACGCTCTTGCTTTCTAGAGGCTCTAAGACAGCATGAAAAGTGAGTGTGCTGAGAAAAAAAGAACGATGTTTCCTTCACATACGGACCATGTCTTGTCAAATTCTGCTTCTGAAACTGAAACAAAGCACTGGTCCTCTAACATCCAATGCTTGTCATTTAAGATGAGAAATGTGTGAGCTTCGTGAACGATGTAGTTCCTTTGAGAGAAGAAGTGACTGCCCTTACCTGAAACGAAGTCTTGCTTGTAGGAAGACACAGAGCCTGGGATTTAACTCCATTTCTGAAGTGAAACACACAGCATAGTTCTCATCCATGGATCACACTCTGCTTTAGAGCGAGAAGCACGCTCTTGCTTTCTAGCGTCTCTAATACAGCAGGAAATCTGAGTGTGCACAGAACAAGAGAACGGTGTTTCCTACACATACAGACCATATCTAGTTCAACTCTGCTTCTGAAACTGAAACAAACCACAGGTCCTCTAACATCCAATGCTTGTCAATTAAGATGAGAAACGTATGAGCATCGTGAAGGATGTAGTTCGTTTGAGCTGTAAAGAAACTGCCCTTACCTGAAAAGAATTCTTGCTTTAGGAAGACTCAGAGCCTGGGATTTAACTCCATTTCTGAAGAGAAACACACAGCAGAGTTCTCATCCATTGATCACACTCTGCTTTAGAACAAGAATCATGCTCTTGCTTTCTAGGGTCTCTAAGACAGCAGGAAACGTGAGTGTGCTGAGAACAAAAGAACGGTGTTTCCTACCCATAAGGACCATATGTAGTCCAACTCTGCTTTCGAAACTGATACAAAGCACTGGTCCTGTAACATCCAATGCTTGTCAGTTAAGATGAGAAACGTGTGAGCTTCGTGAACGATGTAGTTCGTTTGAGCTGAAAAGTGACTGCCCTACCTGAAATGAAGTCTTGCTTGTAGGAAGACACAGATCCTGGGATTTAAATCCATTTCTGAAGTGAAACACACAGCATAGTTCTCATCCATGGATCACACTCTGCTTTAGAGCGAGAAGCACGCTCTTGCTTTCTAGCGTCTCTAATACAGCAGGATATATGAGTGTGCTGAGAACAAAAGAACGGTGTTTCCTACACATACAGACCATGTGTAGTCCAACTCTGCTTCTGAAACTGATACAAAGCACTGGTCCTGTAACATCCAATGCTTGTCAGTTAAGATGAGAAACGTGTGAGCTTCGTGAAAGACGTAGTTCGTTTGAGCTGAAAAGTGACTGCCCTTACCTGAAAGGAAGTATTGCTTGTAGGAAGACACAGAGCCTGGGATTTAACTCCATTTCTGAAGTGAAACACACAGCATAGTTCTCATCCACTGATCACACTCTGCTTTAGAGCAAGACGCACGCTCTTGCTTTCTGGAGTCACTAAGTCAGCAGGAAACGTGAGTGTGCTGAGAACAAAGAACAGTGTTTCCTACACATACGCACCATATCTAGTTCAACACTGCTTCTGAAACTGAAACAAATCACAGGTCCTCTGACATCCAATGCTCGGCATTTAAGATGAGAAACGTGTGAGCTTCGTGAACGATGTAGTTCATTTGAGTTGTAAAGAAACTGCCCTTTCCTGAAAAGAAGTCTTGTTTTTAGGAAGACTCAGAGCCTGGGATTTAACTCTATTTCTGAAGTGAAACACACAGCAGAGTTCTCATCCACTGATCACACTCTGCTTTAGCGCAAGAAGCACGCTCTTGCTTTCTAGAGGCTCTAGGACAGCATGAAACGTGAGTGTGCTGAGAACAAAAGAACGATGTTTCCTACACATACGGACCATATGTAGTCCAACTCTGCTTCTGAAAATGATAAAAAGCAATGGTCCTCTAACATCCAATGCTTGTCAGTTAAGATGAGAATCGTGTGAGCTTCGTGAACGACATAGTTCGTTTGAGATGTAAAGTAACTGCCCTTACCTGAAAAGAATTCTTGCTTTAGGAAGACTCAGAGCCTGGGATTTAACTCCATTTCTGAAGGGAAACACATAGCAGAGTTCTCATCCATTGATCACACTCTGCTTTAGAGCGAGAAGCATGCTCTTGCTTTCTAAAATCTCTAAGACAGCAAGAAAGGTGAGTGTGCTGAGAACAAAAGAACGGTGTTTCCTACACATAAGGACCATATGTAGTCCAACTCTGCTTCTGAAACTGATACAAAGCAATGGTCCTCTAACATCCAATGCTTGTCAGTAAAGATGAGAAACGTGTGAGCTTCGTGAAACATGTAGTTCGCTTGAGCTGAAAAGTAACTGCCCTTTCCCGAAAAGAAGTCTTGCTTGTAGAAAGACTCAGAGCCTGGGATTTAACTCCATTTCTGAAGGGAAACACACAGCAGAGTTCTCATCCATTGATCACACTCTGCTTTAGAACAAGAATCATGCTCTTGCTTTCTAGAGTCTCTTAGACAGCAGGAAAGGTGAGTGTGCTGAGAACAAAAGAACGGTGTTTCCTACACATAAGGACCATATGTAGTCCAACTCTGCTTTCGAAACTGATACAAAGCACTGGTCCTCTAACATCCAATGCTTGTCATTTAAGATGAGAAACGTGTGAGCTTCGTGAACGATGTAGTTCGTTTGAGCTGAAAAGTGACTGCCCTACCTGAAATGAAGTCTTGCTTGTAGGAAGACACAGATCCTGGGATTTAACTCCATTTCTGAAGTGAAACACACAGCATAGTTCTCATCCACTGATCACACTCTGCTTTAGAGCAAGACGCACGCTCTTGCTTTCTGGAGTCACTAAGTCAGCAGGAAACGTGAGTGTGCTGAGAACAAAGAACGGTGTTTCCTACACATACGCACCATATCTAGTTCAACACTGCTTCTGAAACTGAAACAAATCACAGGTCCTCTAACATCCAATGCTTGTCAGTTAAGATGAGAATAGTGTGAGCTTCGTGAACGACATAGTTCGTTTGAGATGTAAAGTAACTGTCCTTACCTGAAAAGAATTCTTGCTTTAGGAAGACTCAGAGCCTGGGATTTAACTCCATTTCTGAAGGGAAACACACAGCAGAGTTCTCATCCATAGATCACACTCTGCTTTAGAGCGAGAAGCATGCTCTTGCTTTCTAAAATCTCTAAGACAGCAGGAAAGGTGAGTGTGCTGAGAACAAAAGAACGGTGTTTCCTACACATATGGACCATATCTAGTCCAAATCTGCTTCTGAAACTGATACAAAGCACTGGTCCTCTAACATCCAATGCTTGTCAGTTTACATGAGAATCGTGTTAGCTTCATGAACGACGTATTTCCTTTGAGATGTAAAGTAACTGTCATTTCCGGAAACAAAGTCTTCCTTGTAGGAAGACTCAGAGCTTGGGATTTAACTCCATTTCTGAAGTGAAACACACAGCAGATTTCTCATCCATTGATCACTCTCTGCTTTAGAGCAAGAAGCACGCTCTTGCTTTCTAGAGGCTCTAAGACAGCATGAAAAGTGAGTGTGCTGAGAAAAAAAGAACGATGTTTCCTTCACATACGGACCATGTCTTGTCAAATTCTGCTTCTGAAACTGAAACAAAGCACTGGTCCTCTAACATCCAATGCTTGTCATTTAAGATGAGAAATGTGTGAGCTTCGTGAACGATGTAGTTCCTTTGAGAGAAGAAGTGACTGCCCTTACCTGAAACGAAGTCTTGCTTGTAGGAAGACACAGAGCCTGGGATTTAACTCCATTTCTGAAGTGAAACACACAGCATAGTTCTCATCCATGGATCACACTCTGCTTTAGAGCGAGAAGCACGCTCTTGCTTTCTAGCATCTCTAATACAGCAAGAAATCTGAGTGTGCACAGAACAAGAGAACGGTGTTTCCTACACATACAGACCATATCTAGTTCAGCTCTGCTTCTGAAACTGAAACAAACCACAGGTCCTCTAACATCCAATGCTTGTCAATTAAGATGAGAAACGTATGAGCATCGTGAAGGATGTAGTTCGTTTGAGCTGTAAAGAAACTGCCCTTACCTGAAAAGAATTCTTGCTTTAGGAAGACTCAGAGCCTGGGATTTAACTCCATTTCTGAAGAGAAACACACAGCAGAGTTCTCATCCATTGATCACACTCTGCTTTAGAACAAGAATCATGCTCTTGCTTTCTAGGGTCTCTAAGACAGCAGGAAACGTGAGTGTGCTGAGAACAAAAGAACGGTGTTTCCTACCCATAAGGACCATATGTAGTCCAACTCTGCTTTCGAAACTGATACAAAGCACTGGTCCTGTAACATCCAATGCTTGTCAGTTAAGATGAGAAACGTGTGAGCTTCGTGAACGATGTAGTTCGTTTGAGCTGAAAAGTGACTGCCCTACCTGAAATGAAGTCTTGCTTGTAGGAAGACACAGATCCTGGGATTTAAATCCATTTCTGAAGTGAAACACACAGCATAGTTCTCATCCATGGATCACACTCTGCTTTAGAGCGAGAAGCACGCTCTTGCTTTCTAGCGTCTCTAATACAGCAGGATATATGAGTGTGCTGAGAACAAAAGAACGGTGTTTCCTACAAATACAGACCATGTGTAGTCCAACTCTGCTTCTGAAACTGATACAAAGCACTGGTCCTCTAACATCCAATGCTTCTCAGTTAAGATGAGAAACGTGTGAGCTTCGTGAAAGACGTAGTTCGTTTGAGCTGAAAAGTGACTGCCCTTACCTGAAAGGAAGTATTTCTTGTAGGAGGACACAGAGCCTGGGATTTAACTCCATTTCTGAAGTGAAACACACAGCATAGTTCTCATCCACTGATCACACTCTGCTTTAGAGCGAGACGCACGCTCTTGCTTTCTGGAGTCACTAAGTCAGCAGGAAACGTGAGTGTGCTGAGAACAAAGAACGGTGTTTCCTACACATACGCACCATATCTAGTTCAACACTGCTTCTGAAACTGAAACAAATCACAGGTCCTCTAACATCCAATGCTCGTCATTTAAGATGAGAAACGTGTAAGCTTCGTGAACGATGTAGTTCATTTGAGTTGTAAAGAAACTGCCCTTTCCTGAAAAGAAGTCTTGTTTTTAGGAAGACTCAGAGCCTGGGATTTAACTCTATTTATGAAGTGAAACACACAGCAGAGTTCTCATCCACTGATCACACTCTGCTTTAGCGCAAGAAGCACGCTCTTGCTTTCTAGAGGCTCTAGGACAGCAAGAAACTTGAGTGTGCTGAGAACAAAAGAACGATGTTTCCTACACATACGGACCATATGTAGTCCAACTCTGCTTCTGAAACTGATACAAAGCACTGGTCCTCTAACATCCAATTCTTGTCTGTTAAGATGAGAAACGTGTGAGCTTCGTGAACGATGTAGTTCGTTTGAGCTGATAAGTGACTGCCGTTACCTGAAACGTAGTCTTGCTTGTAGGAAGACACAGAGCCTGGAATTTAACCCCATTTCTGAAGTGAAACACACAGCATAGTTCTCATCCATGCATCACACACTGCTTTAGAACGAGAAGCACGCTCTTGCTTTCTAGAGTCTCTAATACAAAAGGTAAAGTGACTGTGCTCAGAACAATAGAACGGTGTTTCCTACACATACGAACCATATCTAGTTCAACTCTGCTTCTGAAACTGAAACAAACCACAGGTCTTCTAACATCCAATGCTTGTCAGTTAAGATGAGAATCGTGTGAGCTTCGTGAACGACATAGTTCGTTTGAGATGTAAAGTAACTGCCCTAACCTGAAACGAAGTCTTTTTTGTAGGAAGACTCAGAGCCTGGGATTTAACTCCATTTCTGAAGTAAAACACACAGCAGAGTTCTCATCCTTGATCACACTCTGCTTTAGAGCAAGAAGCACGCTCTTGCTTTCTAGAGGCTCTAAGACAGCATGAAATGTGAGTGTGCAGAGAACAAAAGAACGATGTTTCCTACACATACAGACCATATGTAGTCCAACTCTTCTTCAGAAACTGATATAAAACACTGGTCCTCTAACATCCAATGCTTCTCATTTAAGATGAGAAACGTGTGAGCTTCGTTAACGATGTAGTTCCTTTGAGCTGAGAAGTGACTGCCCTTACCTGAAACGAAGTCTTGCTTGTAGGAGACACAGAGCCTGGGATTTAACTCCATTTCTGAAGTAAAACACACAGCAGAGTTCTCATCCATTGATCACACTCTGCTTTAGAGCAAGAAGCACGCTCTTGCTTTCTAGAGGCTCTAAGACAGCATGAAATGTGAGTGTGCAGAGAACAAAAGAACAATGTTTCCTACACATACGGACCATATGTAGTCCAACTCTGCTTCTGAAACTGATACAAAGCACTGGTCCTCTTACATCCAATGCTTGTCATTTAAGATGAGAAACGTGTGAGCTTCGTTAACGATGTAGTTCCTTTGAGCTGAGAAGTGACTGCCATTACCTGAAACGAAGTCTTGCTTGTAGGAAGACACACAGCCTGGGATTTAACTCCATTTCTGAAGGGAAACAAACAGCATAGTTCTCATCCATGGATCACACTCTGCTTTAGAGCGAGAACACGCTCTTGCTTTCTAGCTTCCCTAATACAGCAGGAAATCTGAGTGTGCTCAGAACAAGAGAACTGTGTTTCCTACACATACGGACCATATCTAGTTCAACTCTGCTTCTGAAACAGAAACAAACCACAGGTCCTCTAACACCCAATGCTTGTCAGTTAAGATGAGAAACGTGTGAGTTTTGTGAAGGATGTAGTTCTTTTGAGCTGTAAAGAAACTGTCCTTACCTGAAAAGAATTCTTGCTTTAGGAAGACTCAGAGCCTGGGATTTAACTGCATTTCTGAAGGGAAACATACAGCAGAGTTCTCATCCATTGATCACACTCTGCTTTAGAACAAGAATCATGCTCTTGCTTTCTAGAGTCTCTAAGACAGCAGGATACGTGAGTTTGCTGAGAACAAAAGAACGGTGTTTCCTACACATACGGACCATATCTAGTTCAACTCTGCTTCTGATACTGAAACAAACCACAGGTCCTCTAACACCCAATGCTTGTCAGTTAAGATGAGAATCGTGTGACCTTCGTGAACGATGTAGTTCATTTGAGTTGTAAAGAAACTGCCCTTTCCTGAAAAGAAGTCTTGTTTTTAGGAAGACTCAGAGCCTGGGATTTAACTCTATTTCTGAAGTGAAACACACAGCAGAGTTCTCATCCACTGATCACACTCTGCTTTAGCGCAAGAAGCACGCTCTTGCTTTCTAGAGTCTCTAGGACAGCATGAAACGTGAGTGTGCTGAGAACAAAAGAACGGTGTTTCCTACACATACGGACCATATGTAGTCCAACTCTGCTTTCGAAACTGATACAAAGCACTGGTCCTCTAACATCCAATTCTTGTCAGTTATGATGAGAAACGTGTGAGCTTCGTGAACGATGTAGTTCGTTTGAGCTGAAAAGTGACTGCCGTTACCTGAAACGTAGTCTTGCTTGTAGGAAGACACAGAGCCTGGAATTTAACTCCATTTCTGAAGTGAAACACACAGCATAGTTCTCATCCATGGATCACACACTGCTTTAGAATGAGAAGCACGCTCTTGCTTTCTAGAGTCTCTAATACAAAAGGTAACGTGACTGTGCTCAGAACAATAGAACGGTGTTTCCTACACATACGAACCATATCTAGTTCTACTCTGCTTCTGAAACTGAAACAAACCACAGGTCCTCTAACATCCAATGCTTGTCAGTTAAGATGAGAATCGTGTGAGCTTCGTGAACGACATAGTTCGTTTGAGATGTAAAGTAACTGCCCTTACCTGAAAAGAATTCTTGCTTTAGGAAGACTCAGAGCCTGGGATTTAACTCCATTTCTGAAGGGAAACACACAGCAGAGTTCTCATCCATTGATCACACTCTGCTTTAGAGCGAGAAGCATGCTCTTGCTTTCTAAAATCTCTAAGACAGCAGGAAAGGTGAGTGTGCTGAGAACAAAAGAACGGTGTTTCCTACACATACAGACCATATCTAGTCCAACTCTGCTTCTGAAACTGATACAAAGCACTGGTCCTCTAACATCCAGTGCTTGTCAGTTTAGAGGAGAATCCTGTGAGATTCGTAAACGACGTATTTCGTTTGAGATGTAAAGTAACTGCCCTTTCCGGAAACGAAGTCTTCCTTGTAGGAAGACTCAGAGCCTGGAATTTAACTCCATTTCTGAAGTGAAACACACAGCAGATTTCTCATCCACTGATCACACTCTGCTTTAGCGAAAGAAGCACGCTCTTGCTTTCTAGAGGCTCTAGGACAGCATGAAACGTGAGTGTGCTGAGAACAAAAGAACGGTGTTTCCTACACATACAGACCATATCTAGTTCAACTCTGCTTCTGAAACTGAAACAAACCACAGGTTCTCTAACATCCAATGCTTGTCAGTTAAGATGAGAAACGTGTGAGCTTTGTGAAGGATGTAGTTCGTTTGAGCTGTAAAGAAACTGCCCTTACCTGAAAAGAATTCTTGCTTTTGGAAGACTCAGAGCCTGGGATTTAACTCCATTTCTGAAGGGAAACACACAGCAGAGTTCTCATCCATTGATCACACTCTGCTTTAGAACAAGAATCATGCTCTTGCTTTCTAGAGTCTCTTAGACAGCAGGAAAGGTGAGTGTGCTGAGAACAAAAGAACGTAGTTTCCTACACATACGGACCATATCTAGTCCAACTCTGCTTCTGAAACTGATACAAAGCACTGGTCCTCTAACATCCAATGCTTGTCAGTTTAGATGAGAATCGTGTGAGCTTCGTAAACGACGTATTTCGTTTGAGATGTAAAGTAACTGCCCTTTCCGGAAACGAAGTCTTCCTTGTAGGAAGACTCAGAGCCTGGAATTTAACTCCATTTCTGAAGTGAAACGCACAGCAGATTTCTCATCCATTGATCACACTCTGCTTTAGAGCAAGAAGCACACTCTTGATTTCTAGAGGCTCTAAGAGAGCATGAAACGTGAGTGTGCTGAGAACAAAAGAACGAAGTTTCCTACACATACGGACCATGTCTTGTCAAATTCTGCTTCTGAAACTGACACAAAGCAATGGTCCTCTAACATCCAATGCTTGTCATTTTAGATGAGAAACGTGTGAGCTTCGTGAACGATGTAGTTCATTTGAGTTGTAAAGAAACTGCCCTTTCCTGAAAAGAAGTCTTGTTTTTAGGAAGACTCAGAGCCTGGGATTTAACTCTATTTCTGAAGTGAAACACACAGCAGAGTTCTCATCCACTAATCACACTCTGCTTTAGCGCAAGAAGCACGCTCTTGCTTTCTAGAGTCTCTAGGACAGCATGAAACGTGAGTGTGCTGAGAACAAAAGAACGATGTTTCCTACACATACAGACCATATGTAGTCCAACTCTGCTTCTGAAACTGATACAAAGCACTGGTCCTCTAACATCCAATTCTTGTCAGTTATGATGAGAAACGTGTGAGCTTCGTGAACGATGTAGTTCGTTTGAGCTGAAAAGTGACTGCCGTTACCTGAAATGTAGTCTTGCTTGTAGGAAGACACAGAGCCTGGAATTTAACTCCATTTCTGAAGTGAAACACACAGCATAGTTCTCATCCATGGATCACACACTGCTTTAGAATGAGAAGCACGCTCTTGCTTTCTAGAGTCTCTAATACAAAAGGTAACGTGACTGTGCTCAGAACAATAGAACGGTGTTTCCTACCATACGAACCATATCTAGTTCTACTCTGCTTCTGAAACTGAAACAAACCACAGGTCCTCTAACATCCAATGCTTGTCAGTTAAGATGAGAATCGTGTAAGCTTCGTGAACGACATAGTTCGTTTGAGATGTAAAGTAACTGCCCTTACCTGAAAAGAATTCTTGCTTTAGGAAGACTCAGAGCCTGGGATTTAACTCCATTTCTGAAGGGAAACACACAGCAGAGTTCTCATCCATTGATCACACTCTGCTTTAGAGCGAGAAGCATGCTCTTGCTTTCTAAAATCTCTAAGACAGCAGGAAAGGTGAGTGTGCTGAGAACAAAAGAACGGTGTTTCCTACACATACGGACCATATCTAGTCCAACTCTGCTTCTGAAACTGATACAAAGCACTGGTCCTCTAACATCCAATGCTTGTCAGTTTAGAGGAGAATCGTGTGAGCTCGTAAACGACGTATTTCGTTTGAGATATAAAGTAACTGCCCTTTCCGGAAACGAAGTCTTCCTTGTAGGAAGACTCAGAGCCTGGAATTTATCTACATTTCTGAAGTGAAACACACAGCAGATTTCTCATCCACTGATCACACTCTGCTTTAGCGCAAGAAGCACGCTCTTGCTTTCTAGAGGCTCTAGGACAGCGTGAAACGTGAGTGTGCTGAGAACAAAAGAACGGTTTTTCCTACACATACAGACCATATCTAGTTCAACTCTGCTTCTGAAAATGAAACAAACCACAGGTCCTCTAACATCCAATGCTTGTCAGTTAAGATGAGAAACGTGTGAGCTTTGTGAAGGATGTAGTTCGTTTGAGCTGTAAAGAAACTGCCCTTACCTGAAAAGAATTCTTGCTTTTGGAAGACTCAGAGCCTGGGATTTAACTCCATTTCTGAAGGGAAACACACAGCAGAGTTCTCATCCATTGATCACACTCTGCTTTAGAACAAGAATCATGCTCTTGCTTTCTAGAGTCTCTTAGACAGCAGGAAAGGTGAGTGTGCTGAGAACAAAAGAACGGTGTTTCCTACACATAAGGACCATATGTAGTCCAACTCTGCTTCTGAAACTGATACAAAGCACTGGTCCTCTAACATCCAATTCTTGTCAGTTAAGATGAGAAACGTGTGAGCTTTGTGAACGATGTAGTTCGTTTGAGCTGAAAAGTGACTGCCGTTACCTGAAACGAAGTCTTGCTTGTAGGAAGACACAGAGCCTGGAATTTAACTCCATTTCTGAAGTGAAACACACAGCATAGTTCTCATCCATGGATCACACTCTGCTTTAGAGCGAGAACACGCTCTTGCTTTCTAGCTTCTCAAATACAGCAGGAAATCTGAGTGTGCTCAGAACAAGAGAACGGTGTTTCCTACACATAAGGACCATATCTAGTTCAACACTGTTTCTGAAACTGAAACAAATCACAGGTCCTCTAACATCCAAGGCTTGTCAGTTAAGATGAGAAACGTGTGAGCTTCGTGAAGGATGTAGTTCGTTTGAGCTGAAACGTGACTGCCGTTACCTGAAACGAAGTCTTGCTTATAGGAAGACACCGAGCCTGGAATTTAACTCATTTTCTGAAGGGAAACACACAGCAGAGTTCTCATACACTGTTCACACTCAGGTTTAGAGCAAGATGCACGCTCTTGCTTTCTGGAGTCACTAAGTCAGCAGGAAAGGTGAGTGTGCTGAGAACAAAAGAACGGTGTTTCCTACACATACGGACCATATCTAGTTCAACACTGCTTCTGAAACTGTAACAAATCACAGGTCCTCTAACATCCAATGCTTGTCATTTAAGATGAGAAACGTGTGAGCTTCGTGAACGATGTACTTCATTTGAGTTGTAAAGAAACTGCCCTTACCTGAAAAGAAGTCTTGTTTATAGGAAGACTGAGAGCCTGGGATTTAACTCCATTTCTGAAGTGAAACACACAGCAGAGTTCTCATCCACTGATCACACTCTGCTTTAGAGCAAGAAGCACGCTCTTGCTTTCTAGAGGCTCTAAGACAGCATGAAACGTGTGTGTGCAGAGAACAAAAGAACAATGTTTCCTACACATACGGACCATATGTAGTCCAACTCTGCTTCTGAAACTGATACAAAGCACTGGTCCACTAACATCCAATGCTTGTCATTTAAGATGAGAAACGTGTGAGCTTCGTGAACGATGTAGTTCCTTTGAGAGAAGAAGTGAGTGCCCTTACCTGAAACGAAGTCTTGCTTGTAGGAAGACACAGAGCCTGGGATTTAACTCCATTTCTGAACGGAAACACACAGCAGAGTTCTCATCCATGGATCACACTCTGATTTAGAGCGAGAAGCACGCACTTGCTTTCTAGCGTCTCTAATACAGCAGGAAATCTGAGTGTGCTCAGAACAAGATAACGGTGTTTCCTACACATACGGACCATATCTAGTTCAAATCTGCTTCTGAAACTGAAACAAACCACAGGTCCTCTAACACCCAATGCTTGTCAGTTAAGATGAGAAACGTGTGAGCTTCGTGAAGTATGTAGTTCATTTGAGCTGGAAAGAAACTGCCCTTACTGAAAAGAATTCTTGCTTTAGGAAGACTCAGATCCTGGGATTTAACTCCATTTCTGAAGGGAAACACACAGCAGAGTTCTCATCCATTGATCACACTCTGCTTTAGAAAAAGAATCATGCTCTTGCTTTCTAGAGTCTCTAAGACAGCAGGATACATGAGTGTGCTGAGAACAAAAGAACGATGTTTCCTACACATAAGGACAATATGTAGTCCAAGTCTGCTTCTGAAACTCATACAAAGCACTGGTCCTGTAACATCCAATGCTTGTCATTTAAGATGAGAAACGTGTGAGCTTCGTGAAAGATGTAGTTTGCTTGAGCTGAAAAGTAACTGCCCGTTCGGAAACGAAGTATTGCTTGTAGGAAGACTCAGAGCCTGGGATTTAACTCCATTTCTGAAGGGAAACACACAGCAGAGTTCTCATCCATTGATCACACTCTGCTTTAGAACAAGAGTCCTGCTCTTGCTTTCTAGAGTCTCAAAGACAGCAGGAAACGTGAGTGTGCTGAGAACAAAAGAACGGTGTTTCCTACACATAAGGACCATATGTAGTCCAACTCTGCTTTCGAAACTGATACAAAGCACTGGTCCTCTAACATCCAATGCTTGTCTTTTAAGATGAGAAACGTGAGAGCTTCATGAATGATGTAGTTCGTTTGAATTGTAAAGAAACTGCCCTTACCTGAAAGGAAGTCTTGCTTGTAGGAAGACACAGAGCCTGTGATTTAACTACATGTCTGAAGTGAAACACACAGGAGAGTTCTCATCCATTGATCACACTCTTCTTTAGAACAAGAAGCATGCTCTTGCTTTCTAGACTCTCTAAGACAGCAGGAAACGTGAGTGTGCTGAGAACAAAAGAACGGTGTTTCCTACACATACGGACCATATCTAGTCCAACTCTGCTTCTGAAACTGATACAAAGCACTGGTCCTCTAACATCCAATTCTTGTCAGTTAAGATGAGAAACGTGTGAGCTTCGTGAACGATGTAGTTCGTTTGAGCTGAAAAGTGACTGCCGTTACCTGAAACGAAGTCTTGCTTGTAGGAAGACACAGAGCCTGGAATTTAACTCCATTTCTGAAGTGAAACACACAGCAGAGTTCTCATCCATTGATCACACTCTGCTTTAGAGCAAGAAGCACGCTCTTGCTTTCTAGAGGCTCTAAGACAGCATGAAATGTGAGTGTGCAGAGAACAAAAGAACGATGTTTCCTACACATAAGGACCATATGTAGTCCAACTCTGCTTCTAAAACTGATACAATGCACTGGTCCTCTAACATCCAATGCTTGTCATTTCAGATGAGAAACGTGTTAGCTTCGTTAACGATGTAGTTCCTTTGAGCTGAGAAGTGACTGCCCTTACCTGAAACGAAGTCTTGCTTGTAGGAGACACAGAGCCTGGGATTTAACTCCATTTCTGAAGGGATACACACAGCAGAGTTCTCAGCCATTGATCACACTCTGCTTTAGAACAAGAATCATGCTCTTGCTTTCTAGAGTCTCTAAGACAGCAGGATACGTGAGTGTGCTCAGAACAAAAGAACGGTGTTTCCTACACTTAAGGACCATATGTATTCCAAATCTGCTTTCGAAACTAATACAAAGCACTGGTCCTGTAACATCCAATGCTTGTCAGTTAAGATGAGAAACGTGTGAGCTTCGTGAAAGATGTAGTTCGCTTGAGCTGAAAAGTAACTGCCCTTTCCGGAAACGAAGTCTTGCTTGTAGGAAGACTCAGAGCCTGGGATTTAACTCCATTTCTGAACGGAAACACACAGCAGAGTTCTCATCCATTGATCACACTTTGCTTTAGAACAAGAATCCTGCTCGTGCTTTTAGAGTCTCAAAGACAGCAGGAAACGTGAGTGTGCTGAGAACAAAAGAACAGTGTTTCCTACACATAAGGACCATATGTAGTCCAACTCTGCTTTCGAAACTGATACAAAGCACTGGTCCTCTAACATCCAATGTTTGTCATTTAAGATGAGAAACGTGTGAGCTTCGTGAACGATGTAGTTCGTTTGAGCTGAAAAGTGAATACCCTTACCTGAAAGGAAGTCTTGCTTGTAGGAAGACACAGAGCCTGGGATTTAACTCCATTTCTGAAGTGAAACACAGCATAGTTCTCATCCATGGATCACACTCTGATTTAGAGCGAGAAGCACGCACTTGCTTTCTAGCGTCTCTAATACAGCAGGAAATCTGAGTGTGCTCAGAACAAGATAACGGTGTTTCCTACACATATGGACCATATCTAGTTCAACTCTGCTTCTGAAACTGAAACAAACCACAGGTCCTCTAACACCCAATGCTTGTCAGTTAAGATGAGAAACGTGTGAGCTTCGTGAAGGATGTAGTTCATTTGAGCTGTAAAGAAACTGCCCTTACTGAAAAGAATTCTTGCTTTAGGAAGACTCAGAGCCTGGGATTTTACACCATATCTGAAGGGAAACACACAGCAGAGTTCTCATCCATTGATCACACTCTGCTTTAGAAAAAGAATCATGCTCTTGCTTTCAAGAGTCTCTAAGACAGCAGGATACGTGAGTGTGCTGAGAACAAAAGAACGATGTTTCCTACACATAAGGACAATATGTAGTCCAACTCTGCTTCTGAAACTCATACAAAGCACTGGTCCTGTAACATCCAATGCTTGTCAGTTAAGATGAGAAACGTGTGAGCTTCGTGAAAGATGTAGTTTGCTTGAGCTGAAAAGTAACTGCCCTTTCGGAAACGAAGTATTGCTTGTAGGAAGACTCAGAGCCTGGGATTTAACTCCATTTCTGAAGGGAAACACACAGCAGAGTTCTCATCCATTGATCACACTCTGCTTTAGAACAAGAATCCTGCTCTTGCTTTCTAGAGTCTCAAAGACAGCAGGAAACGTGAGTGTGCTGAGAACAAAAGAACGGTGTTTCCTACACATAAGGACCATATGTAGTCCAACTCTGCTTTCGAAACTGATACAAAGCACTGGTCCTCTAACATCCAATGCTTGTCTTTTAAGATGAGAAACGTGAGAGCTTCATGAACGATGTAGTTCGTTTGATTTGTAAAGAAACTGCCCTTACCTGAAAGGAAGTCTTGCTTGTAGGAAGACACAGAGCCTGTGATTTAACTACATGTCTGAAGTGAAACACACAGGAGAGTTCTCATCCATTGATCACACTCTTCTTTAGAACAAGAAGCATGCTCTTGCTTTCTAGAGTCTCTAAGACAGCAGGAAATCTGAGTGTGCTCAGAATAAAAAAACGGTATTTCCTACACATACGGACCATATCTAGTTCAAATCTGCTTCTGAACTGAAACAAACCACAGGTCCTCTAACATCCAATGCTTGTCAGTTAAGATGGAATCTTGTGAGCTTCGTGAACGACGTATTTCCTTTGAAATGTAAAGTAACTGCCCTTTCCGGAAATGAAGTCTTCCTTGTAGGAAGACTCAGAGCTTGGGATTTAACTCCTTTTTTGAAGTGAAACACACAGAAGAGTCCTCATCCATTGATCACACTCTGCTTTACAGCAAGAAGCACGCTCTTGCTTTCTGGAGTCTCTAAGACAGCAGGAAACGTGAGTGTGCTGAGAACAAAAGAACGGTGTTTCCTACACATACAGACCATGTCTAGTCCAACTCTGCTTCTGAAACTGATACAAAGCACTCGTCCTGTAACATCCAATGCTTGTCAGTTGAGACGAGAAACGTGTGAGCTTTGTGAATGATGTAGTTCGTTTGAGCTGAAAAGTGACTGCCGTTACCTGAAACGAAGTCTTGCTTGTAGGAAGACACAGAGCCTGGGATTTAACTCCATTTCTGAAGTGAAACACACAGCAGAGTTCTCATCCATTGATCACACTCTGCTTTAGAGCAAGAAGCACGCACTTGCTTTCTAGAGGCTCTAAGACAGCAGGATACGTGAGTGTGCTGAGAACAAAAGAACGGTGTTTCCTACACTTAAGGACCATATGTATTCCAACTCTGCTTTCGAAACTGATACAAAGCACTGGTCCTGTAACATCCAATGCTTGTCAGTTAAGATGAGAAACGTGTGAGCTTCGTGAAAGATGTAGTTCGCTTGAGCTGAAAAGTAACTGCCCTTTCCGGAAACGAAGTCTTGCTTGTAGGAAGACTCAGAGCCTGGGATTTAACTCCATTTCTGAACGGAAACACACAGCAGAGTTCTCATCCATTGAATACACTTTGCTTTAGAACAAGAATCCTGCTCGTGCTTTTAGAGTCTCAAAGACAGCAGGAAACGTGAGTGTGCTGAGAACAAAAGAACAGTGTTTCCTACACATAAGGACCATATGTAGTCCAACTCTGCTTTCGAAACTGATACAAAGCACTGGTCCTCTAATATCCAATGTTTGTCATTTAAGATGAGAAACGTGTGAGCTTCGTGAACGATGTAGTTCGCTTGAGCTGAAAAGTGACTACCCTTACCTGAAAGGAAGTCTTGCTTGTAGGAAGACACAGAGCCTGGGATTTAACTCCATTTCTGAAGTGAAACACACAGCATAGTTCTCATCCATGGATCACACTCTGATTTAGAGCGAGAAGCACGCACTTGCTTTCTAGCGTCTCTAATACAGCAGGAAATCTGATTGTGCTCAGAACAAGAGAACGGTGTTTCCTACACATACGGACCATATCTAGTTCAACTCTGCTTCCGAAACTGAAACAAACCACAGGTCCTCTAACATCCAATGCTTGTCAGTTAAGATGAGATACGTGTGAGCTTCATGAACGACGTAGTTTGTTTGAGCTGTAAAGAAACTGCCCTTACCTGAAAAGAATTCTTGCTTTTAGGAAGACTCAGAGCCTGGAATTTAACTCCTTTACTGAAGTGAAACACACAGCAGAGTTCTCATCCACTGATCACACTCTGGTTTAGAGCAAGACGCACGCTCTTGCTTTCTGGAGTCACTAAGTCAGCAGGAAAGGTGAGTGTGCTGAGAACAAAAGAACGGTGTTTCCTACACATACGGACTATATCTAGTCCAACTCTGCTTCTGAAACTGATACAAAGCACTGGTCCTCTAACATCCAATGCTTGTCAGTTAAGATGAGAATCGTGTGACCCTTGTGAACGACGTAGTTCGTTTGAGATGTAAAGTAACTGCCCTAACCTGAAATGAAGTCTTCCTTGTAGGAAGACTCAGAGCTTGGGATTTAACTCGATTTCTGAAGGGAAACACACAGCAGAGTTCTCATCCATTGATCACACTCTGCTTTAGAACAAGAATCATGCTCTTGCTTTCTAGAGTCTCTAAGAGAGCAGGAAACGTGAGTGTGCTGAGAACAAAAGAATGGTGTTTCCTACACATAAGGACCATATGTAGTCCAACTCTGCTTTTGAAACTGATACAAAGCACTGGTCCTCTAACATCCAATGTTTGTCATTTAAGATAAGAAACGTGTGAGCTTCGTGAACGATGTAGTTCGTTTGAGCTGAAAAGTGACTGCTCTTTCCTGAAACGAAGTCTTGCTTGTAGGAAGACACAGTGCCTGGGATTTAACTCCATTTCTTAAGTGAAACACACAGCATACTTCTCATCCTCTGATCACACTCTGCTTTAGATCAAGAAGCACGCTCTTGCTTTCTAGAGGCTCTAAGACAGCATGAAACGTGAGTGTGCAGAGAACAAAAGAACGATGTTTCCTACACATACAGACCATATGTAGTCCAACTCTGCTTCTGAAACTGATACAAAGCACTGGTCCTCTAACATCCAATGCTTGTCATTTAAGATGAGAAACGTGTGAGCTTCGTGAAAGATGTAGTTCCATTGAGAGAAGAAGTGACTGCCCTTACCTGAAATGAAGTCTTGCTTGTAGGAAGACACAGAGCCTGGGATTTAACACCATTTCTGAATGGAAACAAACAGCATAGTTCTCATCCATGGATCACACTCTGCTTTAGAGCGAGACCACGCTCTTGCTTTCTAGCTTCTCTAATACAGCAGGAAATCTGAGTGTGCTCAGAACAAGAGAACGGTGTTTCCTACACATACGGACCATAACTAGTTCTACTCTGCTTCTGAAACTGAAACAAACCACAGGTCCTCTAACACCCAATGCTTGTCAGTTAAGATGAGAAACGTGTGAGCTTCATGAACAATGTAGTTCGTTTGAATTGTAAAGAAACTGCCCTTACCTGAAAGGAAGTCTTGCTTGTAGGAAGACACAGAGCCTGTGATTTAACTACATGTCTGAAGTGAAACACACAGGAGAGTTCTCATCCATTGATCACACTCTTCTTTAGAACAAGAAGCATGCTCTTGCTTTCTAGAGTCTCTAAGTCAGCAGGAAACATGAGTGTGCTGAGAACAAAGAACGGTGTTTCCTACACATACGGACCATATCTAGTCCAACTCTGCTTCTGAAACTGATACAAAGCACTGCTCCTCTAACATCCAATTCTTGTCAGTTAAGATTAGAAACGTGTGAGCTTCGTAAACGATGTAGTTCGTTTGAGCTGAAAAGTGACTGCCGTTACCTGAAACGAAGTCTTGCTTGTAGGAAGACACAGAGCCTGGAATTTAACTCCATTTCTGAAGTGAAACACACAGCAGAGTTCTCATCCATTGATCACACTCTGCTTTAGAGCAAGAAGCACGCACTTGCTTTCTAGAGGCTCTAAGACAGCAGGATACGTGAGTGTGCTGAGAACAAAAGAACGGTGTTTCCTACACTTAAGGACCATATGTATTCCAACTCTGCTTTCGAAACTGATACAAAGCACTGGTCCTGTAACATCCAATGCTTGTCAGTTAAGATGAGAAACGTGTGAGCTTCGTGAAAGATGTAGTTCGCTTGAGCTGAAAAGTAACTGCCCTTTCCGGAAACGAAGTCTTGCTTGTAGGAAGACTCAGAGCCTGGGATTTAACTCCATTTCTGAACGGAAACACACAGCAGAGTTCTCATCCATTGAATACACTTTGCTTTAGAACAAGAATCCTGCTCGTGCTTTTAGAGTCTCAAAGACAGCAGGAAACGTGAGTGTGCTGAGAACAAAAGAACAGTGTTTCCTACACATAAGGACCATATGTAGTCCAACTCTGCTTTCGAAACTGATACAAAGCACTGGTCCTCTAATATCCAATGTTTGTCATTTAAGATGAGAAACGTGTGAGCTTCGTGAACGATGTAGTTCGCTTGAGCTGAAAAGTGACTACCCTTACCTGAAAGGAAGTCTTGCTTGTAGGAAGACACAGAGCCTGGGATTTAACTCCATTTCTGAAGTGAAACACACAGCATAGTTCTCATCCATGGATCACACTCTGATTTAGAGCGAGAAGCACGCACTTGCTTTCTAGCGTCTCTAATACAGCAGGAAATCTGATTGTGCTCAGAACAAGAGAACGGTGTTTCCTACACATACGGACCATATCTAGTTCAACTCTGCTTCCGAAACTGAAACAAACCACAGGTCCTCTAACATCCAATGCTTGTCAGTTAAGATGAGATACGTGTGAGCTTCATGAACGACGTAGTTTGTTTGAGCTGTAAAGAAACTGCCCTTACCTGAAAAGAATTCTTGCTTTTAGGAAGACTCAGAGCCTGGAATTTAACTCCTTTACTGAAGTGAAACACACAGCAGAGTTCTCATCCACTGATCACACTCTGGTTTAGAGCAAGACGCACGCTCTTGCTTTCTGGAGTCACTAAGTCAGCAGGAAAGGTGAGTGTGCTGAGAACAAAAGAACGGTGTTTCCTACACATACGGACTATATCTAGTCCAACTCTGCTTCTGAAACTGATACAAAGCACTGGTCCTCTAACATCCAATGCTTGTCAGTTAAGATGAGAATCGTGTGACCCTTGTGAACGACGTAGTTCGTTTGAGATGTAAAGTAACTGCCCTAACCTGAAATGAAGTCTTCCTTGTAGGAAGACTCAGAGCTTGGGATTTAACTCGATTTCTGAAGGGAAACACACAGCAGAGTTCTCATCCATTGATCACACTCTGCTTTAGAACAAGAATCATGCTCTTGCTTTCTAGAGTCTCTAAGAGAGCAGGAAACGTGAGTGTGCTGAGAACAAAAGAATGGTGTTTCCTACACATAAGGACCATATGTAGTCCAACTCTGCTTTTGAAACTGATACAAAGCACTGGTCCTCTAACATCCAATGTTTGTCATTTAAGATAAGAAACGTGTGAGCTTCGTGAATGATGTAGTTCGTTTGAGCTGAAAAGTGACTGCTCTTTCCTGAAACGAAGTCTTGCTTGTAGGAAGACACAGTGCCTGGGATTTAACTCCATTTCTTAAGTGAAACACACAGCATAGTTCTCATCCTCTGATCACACTCTGCTTTAGATCAAGAAGCACGCTCTTGCTTTCTAGAGGCTCTAAGACAGCATGAAACGTGAGTGTGCAGAGAACAAAAGAACGATGTTTCCTACACATACAGACCATATGTAGTCCAACTCTGCTTCTGAAACTGATACAAAGCACTGGTCCTCTAACATCCAATGCTTGTCATTTAAGATGAGAAACGTGTGAGCTTCGTGAAAGATGTAGTTCCATTGAGAGAAGAAGTGACTGCCCTTACCTGAAATGAAGTCTTGCTTGTAGGAAGACACAGAGCCTGGGATTTAACACCATTTCTGAATGGAAACAAACAGCATAGTTCTCATCCATGGATCACACTCTGCTTTAGAGCGAGACCACGCTCTTGCTTTCTAGCTTCTCTAATACAGCAGGAAATCTGAGTGTGCTCAGAACAAGAGAACGGTGTTTCCTACACATACGGACCATAACTAGTTCTACTCTGCTTCTGAAACTGAAACAAACCACAGGTCCTCTAACACCCAATGCTTGTCAGTTAAGATGAGAAACGTGTGAGCTTCATGAACAATGTAGTTCGTTTGAATTGTAAAGAAACTGCCCTTACCTGAAAGGAAGTCTTGCTTGTAGGAAGACACAGAGCCTGTGATTTAACTACATGTCTGAAGTGAAACACACAGGAGAGTTCTCATCCATTGATCACACTCTTCTTTAGAACAAGAAGCATGCTCTTGCTTTCTAGAGTCTCTAAGTCAGCAGGAAACATGAGTGTGCTGAGAACAAAGAACGGTGTTTCCTACACATACGGACCATATCTAGTCCAACTCTGCTTCTGAAACTGATACAAAGCACTGCTCCTCTAACATCCAATTCTTGTCAGTTAAGATTAGAAACGTGTGAGCTTCGTAAACGATGTAGTTCGTTTGAGCTGAAAAGTGACTGCCGTTACCTGAAACGAAGTCTTGCTTGTAGGAAGACACAGAGCCTGGAATTTAACTCCATTTCTGAAGTGAAACACACAGCAGAGTTCTCATCCATTGATCACACTCTGCTTTAGAGCAAGAAGCACGCACTTGCTTTCTAGAGGCTCTAAGACAGCAGGATACGTGAGTGTGCTGAGAACAAAAGAACGGTGTTTCCTACACTTAAGGACCATATGTATTCCAACTCTGCTTTCGAAACTGATACAAAGCACTGGTCCTGTAACATCCAATGCTTGTCAGTTAAGATGAGAAACGTGTGAGCTTCGTGAAAGATGTAGTTCGCTTGAGCTGAAAAGTAACTGCCCTTTCCGGAAACGAAGTCTTGCTTGTAGGAAGACTCAGAGCCTGGGATTTAACTCCATTTCTGAACGGAAACACACAGCAGAGTTCTCATCCATTGAATACACTTTGCTTTAGAACAAGAATCCTGCTCGTGCTTTTAGAGTCTCAAAGACAGCAGGAAACGTGAGTGTGCTGAGAACAAAAGAACAGTGTTTCCTACACATAAGGACCATATGTAGTCCAACTCTGCTTTCGAAACTGATACAAAGCACTGGTCCTCTAATATCCAATGTTTGTCATTTAAGATGAGAAACGTGTGAGCTTCGTGAACGATGTAGTTCGCTTGAGCTGAAAAGTGACTACCCTTACCTGAAAGGAAGTCTTGCTTGTAGGAAGACACAGAGCCTGGGATTTAACTCCATTTCTGAAGTGAAACACACAGCATAGTTCTCATCCATGGATCACACTCTGATTTAGAGCGAGAAGCACGCACTTGCTTTCTAGCGTCTCTAATACAGCAGGAAATCTGATTGTGCTCAGAACAAGAGAACGGTGTTTCCTACACATACGGACCATATCTAGTTCAACTCTGCTTCCGAAACTGAAACAAACCACAGGTCCTCTAACATCCAATGCTTGTCAGTTAAGATGAGATACGTGTGAGCTTCATGAACGACGTAGTTTGTTTGAGCTGTAAAGAAACTGCCCTTACCTGAAAAGAATTCTTGCTTTTAGGAAGACTCAGAGCCTGGAATTTAACTCCTTTACTGAAGTGAAACACACAGCAGAGTTCTCATCCACTGATCACACTCTGGTTTAGAGCAAGACGCACGCTCTTGCTTTCTGGAGTCACTAAGTCAGCAGGAAAGGTGAGTGTGCTGAGAACAAAAGAACGGTGTTTCCTACACATACGGACTATATCTAGTCCAACTCTGCTTCTGAAACTGATACAAAGCACTGGTCCTCTAACATCCAATGCTTGTCAGTTAAGATGAGAATCGTGTGACCCTTGTGAACGACGTAGTTCGTTTGAGATGTAAAGTAACTGCCCTAACCTGAAATGAAGTCTTCCTTGTAGGAAGACTCAGAGCTTGGGATTTAACTCGATTTCTGAAGGGAAACACACAGCAGAGTTCTCATCCATTGATCACACTCTGCTTTAGAACAAGAATCATGCTCTTGCTTTCTAGAGTCTCTAAGAGAGCAGGAAACGTGAGTGTGCTGAGAACAAAAGAATGGTGTTTCCTACACATAAGGACCATATGTAGTCCAACTCTGCTTTTGAAACTGATACAAAGCACTGGTCCTCTAACATCCAATGTTTGTCATTTAAGATAAGAAACGTGTGAGCTTCGTGAACGATGTAGTTCGTTTGAGCTGAAAAGTGACTGCTCTTTCCTGAAACGAAGTCTTGCTTGTAGGAAGACACAGTGCCTGGGATTTAACTCCATTTCTTAAGTGAAACACACAGCATAGTTCTCATCCTCTGATCACACTCTGCTTTAGATCAAGAAGCACGCTCTTGCTTTCTAGAGGCTCTAAGACAGCATGAAACGTGAGTGTGCAGAGAACAAAAGAACGATGTTTCCTACACATACAGACCATATGTAGTCCAACTCTGCTTCTGAAACTGATACAAAGCACTGGTCCTCTAACATCCAATGCTTGTCATTTAAGATGAGAAACGTGTTAGCTTCGTGAAAGATGTAGTTCCATTGAGAGAAGAAGTGACTGCCCTTACCTGAAATGAAGTCTTGCTTGTAGGAAGAAACAGAGCCTGGGATTTAACACCATTTCTGAATGGAAACAAACAGCATAGTTCTCATCCATGGATCACACTCTGCTTTAGAGCGAGACCACGCTCTTGCTTTCTAGCTTCTCTAATACAGCAGGAAATCTGAGTGTGCTCAGAACAAGAGAACGGTGTTTCCTACACATACGGACCATAACTAGTTCTACTCTGCTTCTGAAACTGAAACAAACCACAGGTCCTCTAACACCCAATGCTAGTCAGTTAAGATGAGAAACGTGTGAGCTTCATGAACAATGTAGTTCGTTTGAATTGTAAAGAAACTGCCCTTACCTGAAAGGAAGTCTTGCTTGTAGGAAGACACAGAGCCTGTGATTTAACTACATGTCTGAAGTGAAACACACAGGAGAGTTCTCATCCATTGATCACACTCTTCTTTAGAACAAGAAGCATGCTCTTGCTTTCTAGAGTCTCTAAGACAGCAGGAAACGTGAGTGTGCTGAGAACAAAGAACGGTGTTTCCTACACATACGGACCATATCTAGTCCAACTCTGCTTCTGAAACTGATACAAAGCACTGCTCCTCTAACATCCAATTCTTGTCAGTTAAGATGAGAAACGTGTGAGCTTCGTGAACGATGTAGTTCGTTTCAGCTGAAAAGTGACTGCCGTTACCTGAAACGAAGTCTTGCTTGTAGGAAGACACAGAGCCTGGAATTTAACTCCATTTCTGAAGTGAAACACACAGCAGAGTTCTCATCCATTGATCACACTCTGCTTTAGAGCAAGAAGCACGCTCTTGCTTTCTAGAGGCTCTAAGACAGCATGAAATGTGAGTGTGCAGAGAACAAAAGAACGATGTTTCCTACACATAAGGACCATATGTAGTCCAACTCTGCTTCTAAAACTGATACAATGCACTGGTCCTCTAACATCCAATGCTTGTCATTTCAGATGAGAAACGTGTTAGCTTCGTTAACGATGTAGTTCCTTTGAGCTGAGAAGTGACTGCCCTTACCTGAAACGAAGTCTTGCTTGTAGGAAGACACATAGCCTGGGATTTAACTCCATTTCTGAAGGGATACACACAGCAGAGTTCTCATCCATTGATCACACTCTGCTTTAGAACAAGAATCATGCTCTTGCTTTCTAGAGTCTCTAAGACAGCAGGATACGTGAGTGTGCTCAGAACAAAAGAACGGTGTTTCCTACACTTAAGGACCATATGTATTCCAAATCTGCTTTCGAAACTAATACAAAGCACTGGTCCTGTAACATCCAATGCTTGTCAGTTAAGATGAGAAACGTGTGAGCTTCGTGAAAGATGTAGTTCGCTTGAGCTGAAAAGTAACTGCCCTTTCCGGAAACGAAGTCTTGCTTGTAGGAAGACTCAGAGCCTGGGATTTAACTCCATTTCTGAACGGAAACACACAGCAGAGTTCTCATCCATTGATCACACTTTGCTTTAGAACAAGAATCCTGCTCGTGCTTTTAGAGTCTCAAAGACAGCAGGAAACGTGAGTGTGCTGAGAACAAAAGAACAGTGTTTCCTACACATAAGGACCATATGTAGTCCAACTCTGCTTTCGAAACTGATACAAAGCACTGGTCCTCTAACATCCAATGTTTGTCATTTAAGATGAGAAACGTGTGAGCTTCGTGAACGATGTAGTTCGTTTGAGCTGAAAAGTGACTACCCTTACCTGAAAGGAAGTCTTGCTTGTAGGAAGACACAGACCCTGGGATTTAACTCCATTTCTGAAGTGAAACACACAGCATAGTTCTCATCCATGGATCACACTCTGATTTAGAGCGAGAAGCACGCACTTGCTTTCTAGCGTCTCTAATACAGCAGGAAATCTGATTGTGCTCAGAACAAGAGAACGGTGTTTCCTACACATACGGACCATATCTAGTTCAACTCTGCTTCCGAAACTGAAACAAACCACAGGTCCTGTAACATCCAATGCTTGTCAGTTAAGATGAGAAACGTGTGAGCTTCATGAACGACGTAGTTTGTTTGAGCTGTAAAGAAACGGCCCTTACCTGAAAAGAATTCTTGCTTTTAGGAAGACTCAGAGCCTGGAATTTAACTCCTTTACTGAAGTGAAACACACAGCAGAGTTCTCATCCACTGATCACACTCTGGTTTAGAGCAAGACGCACGCTCTTGCTTTCTGGAGTCACTAAGTCAGCAGGAAAGGTGAGTGTGCTGAGAACAAAAGAACGGTGTTTCCTACACATACGGACCATATCTAGTCCAACTCTGCTTCTGAAACTGATACAAAGCACTTTTCCTCTAACATCCAATGCTTGTCAGTTAAGATGAGAATTGTGTGACCCTTGTGAACGACGTAGTTCGTTTGAGATGTAAAGTAACTGCCCTAACCTGAAATGAAGTCTTCCTTGTAGGAAGACTCAGAGCTTGGGATTTAACTCGATTTCTGAAGGGAAACACACAGCAGAGTTCTCATCCATTGATCACACTCTGCTTTAGAACAAGAATCATGCTCTTGCTTTCTAGAGTCTCTAAGAGAGCAGGAAACGTGAGAGTGCTGAGAACAAAAGAATGGTGTTTCCTACACATAAGGACCATATGTAGTCCAACTCTGCATTGAAACTGATACAAAGCACTGGTCCTCTAACATCCAATGTTTGTCATTTAAGATGAGAAACGTGTGAGCTTCGTGAACGATGTAGTTCGTTTGAGCTGAAAAGTGACTGCTCTTTCCTGAAACGAAGTGTTGCTTGTAGGAAGACACAGTGCCTGGGATTTAACTCCATTTCTGAAGTGAAACACACAGCATAGTTCTCATCCATGGTCACACTCTGCTTTAGAGCGAGAAGCATGCTCTTGCTTTCTAGCTTCTCTAATACAGCAGGAAATCTGAGTGTGCTCAGAATAAAAAAACGGTGTTTCCTACACATACGGACCATATCTAGTTCAACTCTGCTTCTGATACTGAAACAAACCACAGGTCCTCTAACATCCAATGCTTGTCAGTTAAGATGGAATCTTGTGAGCTTCGTGAACGACGTATTTCCTTTGAAATGTAAAGTAACTGCCCTTTCCGGAAATGAAGTCTTCCTTGTAGGAAGACTCAGAGCTTGGGATTTAACTCCTTTTTTGAAGTGAAACACACAGAAGAGTCCTCATCCATTGATCACACTCTGCTTTAGAGCAAGAAGCACGCTCTTGCTTTCTAGAGTCTCTAAGACAGCAGGAAACGTGAGTGTGCTGAGAACAAAAGAACGGTGTTTCCTACACATACAGACCATGTCTAGTCCAACTCTGCTTCTGAAACTGATACAAAGCACTGGTCCTGTAACATCCAATGCTTGTCAGTTGAGACGAGAAACGTGTGAGCTTTGTGAACGACGTAGTTCGTTTGAGCTGAAAGGTGACTGCCCTTACCTGAAACGAAGTCTTGCTTGTAGGAAGACACAGAGCCTGGGATTTAACTCCATTTCTGAAGTGAAACACACAGCATAGTTCTCATCCATGGATCACACTCTGGTTTAGAGCGAGAAGCATGCTCTTGCTTTCTAGCGTCTCTAATTCAGCAGGAAATCTGAGTTTGCTCAGGACAAGAGAACGGTGTTTCCTACACATACGGACCATATCTAGTCCAACTCTGCTTCTGAAACTGATACAAAGCACTGGTCCTCTAACATCCAATGCTTGTCAGTTTAGATGAGATACGTGTGAGCTTCATGAACGACGTAGTTTGTTTGAGCTGTAAAGAAACTGCCCTTACCTGAAAAGAATTCTTGCTTTTAGGAAGACTCAGAGCCTGGAATTTAACTCCTTTACTGAAGTGAAACACACAGCAGAGTTCTCATCCACTGATCACACTCTGGTTTAGAGCAAGACGCACGCTCTTGCTTTCTGGAGTCACTAAGTCAGCAGGAAAGGTGAGTGTGCTGAGAACAAAAGAACGGTGTTTCCTACACATACGGACTATATCTAGTCCAACTCTGCTTCTGAAACTGATACAAAGCACTGGTCCTCTAACATCCAATGCTTGTCAGTTAAGATGAGAATCGTGTGACCCTTGTGAACGACGTAGTTCGTTTGAGATGTAAAGTAACTGCCCTAACCTGAAATGAAGTCTTCCTTGTAGGAAGACTCAGAGCTTGGGATTTAACTCGATTTCTGAAGGGAAACACACAGCAGAGTTCTCATCCATTGATCACACTCTGCTTTAGAACAAGAATCATGCTCTTGCTTTCTAGAGTCTCTAAGAGAGCAGGAAACGTGAGTGTGCTGAGAACAAAAGAATGGTGTTTCCTACACATAAGGACCATATGTAGTCCAACTCTGCTTTTGAAACTGATACAAAGCACTGGTCCTCTAACATCCAATGTTTGTCATTTAAGATAAGAAACGTGTGAGCTTCGTGAACGATGTAGTTCGTTTGAGCTGAAAAGTGACTGCTCTTTCCTGAAACGAAGTCTTGCTTGTAGGAAGACACAGTGCCTGGGATTTAACTCCATTTCTTAAGTGAAACACACAGCATAGTTCTCATCCTCTGATCACACTCTGCTTTAGATCAAGAAGCACGCTCTTGCTTTCTAGAGGCTCTAAGACAGCATGAAACGTGAGTGTGCAGAGAACAAAAGAACGATGTTTCCTACACATACAGACCATATGTAGTCCAACTCTGCTTCTGAAACTGATACAAAGCACTGGTCCTCTAACATCCAATGCTTGTCATTTAAGATGAGAAACGTGTGAGCTTCGTGAAAGATGTAGTTCCATTGAGAGAAGAAGTGACTGCCCTTACCTGAAATGAAGTCTTGCTTGTAGGAAGACACAGAGCCTGGGATTTAACACCATTTCTGAATGGAAACAAACAGCATAGTTCTCATCCATGGATCACACTCTGCTTTAGAGCGAGACCACGCTCTTGCTTTCTAGCTTCTCTAATACAGCAGCAAATCTGAGTGTGCTCAGAACAAGAGAACGGTGTTTCCTACACATACGGACCATAACTAGTTCTACTCTGCTTCTGAAACTGAAACAAACCACAGGTCCTCTAACACCCAATGCTTGTCAGTTAAGATGAGAAACGTGTGAGCTTCATGAACAATGTAGTTCGTTTGAATTGTAAAGAAACTGCCCTTACCTGAAAGGAAGTCTTGCTTGTAGGAAGACACAGAGCCTGTGATTTAACTACATGTCTGAAGTGAAACACACAGGAGAGTTCTCATCCATTGATCACACTCTTCTTTAGAACAAGAAGCATGCTCTTGCTTTCTAGAGTCTCTAAGTCAGCAGGAAACGTGAGTGTGCTGAGAACAAAGAACGGTGTTTCCTACACATACGGACCATATCTAGTCCAACTCTGCTTCTGAAACTGATACAAACACTGCTCCTCTAACATCCAATTCTTGTCAGTTAAGATTAGAAACGTGTGAGCTTCGTAAACGATGTAGTTCGTTTGAGCTGAAAAGTGACTGCCGTTACCTGAAACGAAGTCTTGCTTGTAGGAAGACACAGAGCCTGGAATTTAACTCCATTTCTGAAGTGAAACACACAGCAGAGTTCTCATCCATTGATCACACTCTGCTTTAGAGCAAGAAGCACGCACTTGCTTTCTAGAGGCTCTAAGACAGCAGGATACGTGAGTGTGCTGAGAACAAAAGAACGGTGTTTCCTACACTTAAGGACCATATGTATTCCAACTCTGCTTTCGAAACTGATACAAAGCACTGGTCCTGTAACATCCAATGCTTGTCAGTTAAGATGAGAAACGTGTGAGCTTCGTGAAAGATGTAGTTCGCTTGAGCTGAAAAGTAACTGCCCTTTCCGGAAACGAAGTCTTGCTTGTAGGAAGACTCAGAGCCTGGGATTTAACTCCATTTCTGAACGGAAACACACAGCAGAGTTCTCATCCATTGAATACACTTTGCTTTAGAACAAGAATCCTGCTCGTGCTTTTAGAGTCTCAAAGACAGCAGGAAACGTGAGTGTGCTGAGAACAAAAGAACAGTGTTTCCTACACATAAGGACCATATGTAGTCCAACTCTGCTTTCGAAACTGATACAAAGCACTGGTCCTCTAATATCCAATGTTTGTCATTTAAGATGAGAAACGTGTGAGCTTTGTGAACGATGTAGTTCGCTTGAGCTGAAAAGTGACTACCCTTACCTGAAAGGAAGTCTTGCTTGTAGGAAGACACAGAGCCTGGGATTTAACTCCATTTCTGAAGTGAAACACACAGCATAGTTCTCATCCATGGATCACACTCTGATTTAGAGCGAGAAGCACGCACTTGCTTTCTAGCGTCTCTAATACAGCAGGAAATCTGATTGTGCTCAGAACAAGAGAACGGTGTTTCCTACACATACGGACCATATCTAGTTCAACTCTGCTTCCGAAACTGAAACAAACCACAGGTCCTCTAACATCCAATGCTTGTCAGTTAAGATGAGATACGTGTGAGCTTCATGAACGACGTAGTTTGTTTGAGCTGTAAAGAAACTGCCCTTACCTGAAAAGAATTCTTGCTTTTAGGAAGACTCAGAGCCTGGAATTTAACTCCTTTACTGAAGTGAAACACACAGCAGAGTTCTCATCCACTGATCACACTCTGGTTTAGAGCAAGACGCACGCTCTTGCTTTCTGGAGTCACTAAGTCAGCAGGAAAGGTGAGTGTGCTGAGAACAAAAGAACGGTGTTTCCTACACATACGGACTATATCTAGTCCAACTCTGCTTCTGAAACTGATACAAAGCACTGGTCCTCTAACATCCAATGCTTGTCAGTTAAGATGAGAATCGTGTGACCCTTGTGAACGACGTAGTTCGTTTGAGATGTAAAGTAACTGCCCTAACCTGAAATGAAGTCTTCCTTGTAGGAAGACTCAGAGCTTGGGATTTAACTCGATTTCTGAAGGCAAACACACAGCAGAGTTCTCATCCATTGATCACACTCTGCTTTAGAACAAGAATCATGCTCTTGCTTTCTAGAGTCTCTAAGAGAGCAGGAAACGTGAGTGTGCTGAGAACAAAAGAATGGTGTTTCCTACACATAAGGACCATATGTAGTCCAACTCTGCTTTTGAAACTGATACAAAGCACTGGTCCTCTAACATCCAATGTTTGTCATTTAAGATAAGAAACGTGTGAGCTTCGTGAACGATGTAGTTCGTTTGAGCTGAAAAGTGACTGCTCTTTCCTGAAACGAAGTCTTGCTTGTAGGAAGACACAGTGCCTGGGATTTAACTCCATTTCTTAAGTGAAACACACAGCATAGTTCTCATCCTCTGATCACACTCTGCTTTAGATCAAGAAGCACGATCTTGCTTTCTAGAGGCTCTAAGACAGCATGAAACGTGAGTGTGCAGAGAACAAAAGAACGATGTTTCCTACACATACAGACCATATGTAGTCCAACTCTGCTTCTGAAACTGATACAAAGCACTGGTCCTCTAACATCCAATGCTTGTCATTTAAGATGAGAAACGTGTTAGCTTCGTGAAAGATGTAGTTCCATTGAGAGAAGAAGTGACTGCCCTTACCTGAAATGAAGTCTTGCTTGTAGGAAGACACAGAGCCTGGGATTTAACACCATTTCTGAATGGAAACAAACAGCATAGTTCTCATCCATGGATCACACTCTGCTTTAGAGCGAGACCACGCTCTTGCTTTCTAGCTTCTCTAATACAGCAGGAAATCTGAGTGTGCTCAGAACAAGAGAACGGTGTTTCCTACACATACGGACCATAACTAGTTCTACTCTGCTTCTGAAACTGAAACAAACCACAGGTCCTCTAACACACAATGCTTGTCAGTTAAGATGAGAAACGTGTGAGCTTCATGAACAATGTAGTTCGTTTGAATTGTAAAGAAACTGCCCTTACCTGAAAGGAAGTCTTGCTTGTAGGAAGACACAGAGCCTGTGATTTAACTACATGTCTGAAGTGAAACACACAGGAGAGTTCTCATCCATTGATCACACTCTTCTTTAGAACAAGAAGCATGCTCTTGCTTTCTAGAGTCTCTAAGACAGCAGGAAACGTGAGTGTGCTGAGAACAAAAGAACGGTGTTTCCTACACATACGGACCATATCTAGTCCAACTCTGCTTCTGAAACTGATACAAAGCACTGCTCCTCTAACATCCAATTCTTGTCAGTTAAGATGAGAAACGTGTGAGCTTCGTGAACGATGTAGTTCGTTTGAGCTGAAAAGTGACTGCCGTTACCTGAAACGAAGTCTTGCTTGTAGGAAGACACAGAGCCTGGAATTTAACTCCATTTCTGAAGTGAAACACACAGCAGAGTTCTCATCCATTGATCACACTCTGCTTTAGAGCAAGAAGCACGCTCTTGCTTTCTAGAGGCTCTAAGACAGCATGAAATGTGAGTGTGCAGAGAACAAAAGAACGATGTTTCCTACACATAAGGACCATATGTAGTCCAACTCTGCTTCTAAAACTGATACAATGCACTGGTCCTCTAACATCCAATGCTTGTCATTTCAGATGAGAAACGTGTTAGCTTCGTTAACGATGTAGTTCCTTTGAGCTGAGAAGTGACTGCCCTTACCTGAAACGAAGTCTTGCTTGTAGGAAGACACATAGCCTGGGATTTAACTCCATTTCTGAAGGGATACACACAGCAGAGTTCTCATCCATTGATCACACTCTGCTTTAGAACAAGAATCATGCTCTTGCTTTCTAGAGTCTCTAAGACAGCAGGATACGTGAGTGTGCTCAGAACAAAAGAACGGTGTTTCCTACACTTAAGGACCATATGTATTCCAAATCTGCTTTCGAAACTAATACAAAGCACTGGTCCTGTAACATCCAATGCTTGTCAGTTAAGATGAGAAACGTGTGAGCTTCGTAAAAAGATGTAGTTCGCTTGAGCTGAAAAGTAACTGCCCTTTCCGGAAACGAAGTCTTGCTTGTAGGAAGACTCAGAGCCTGGGATTTAACTCCATTTCTGAACGGAAATACACAGCAGAGTTCTCATCCATTGATCACACTTTGCTTTAGAACAAGAATCCTGCTCGTGCTTTTAGAGTCTCAAAGACAGCAGGAAACGTGAGTGTGCTGAGAACAAAAGAACAGTGTTTCCTAAACATAAGGACCATATGTAGTCCAACTCTGCTTTCGAAACTGATACAAAGCACTGGTCCTCTAACATCCAATGTTTGTCATTTAAGATGAGAAACGTGTGAGCTTCGTGAACGATGTAGTTCGTTTGAGCTGAAAAGTGACTACCCTTACCTGAAAGGAAGTCTTGCTTGTAGGAAGACACAGACCCTGGGATTTAACTCCATTTCTGAAGTGAAACACACAGCATAGTTCTCATCCATGGATCACACTCTGATTTAGAGCGAGAAGCACGCACTTGATTTCTAGCGTCTCTAATACAGCAGGAAATCTGATTGTGCTCAGAACAAGAGAACGGTGTTTCCTACACATACGGACCATATCTAGTTCAACTCTGCTTCCGAAACTGAAACAAACCACAGGTCCTGTAACATCCAATGCTTGTCAGTTAAGATGAGAAACGTGTGAGCTTCATGAACGACGTAGTTTGTTTGAGCTGTAAAGAAACGGCCCTTACCTGAAAAGAATTCTTGCTTTTAGGAAGACTCAGAGCCTGGAATTTAACTCCTTTACTGAAGTGAAACACACAGCAGAGTTCTCATCCACTGATCACACTCTGGTTTAGAGCAAGACGCACGCTCTTGCTTTCTGGAGTCACTAAGTCAGCAGGAAAGGTGAGTGTGCTGAGAACAAAAGAACGGTGTTTCCTACACATACGGACCATATCTAGTCCAACTCTGCTTCTGAAACTGATACAAAGCACTTTTCCTCTAACATCCAATGCTTGTCAGTTAAGATGAGAATTGTGTGACCCTTGTGAACGACGTAGTTCGTTTGAGATGTAAAGTAACTGCCCTAACCTGAAATGAAGTCTTCCTTGTAGGAAGACTCAGAGCTTGGGATTTAACTCGATTTCTGAAGGGAAACACACAGCAGAGTTCTCATCCATTGATCACACTCTGCTTTAGAACAAGAATCATGCTCTTGCTTTCTAGAGTCTCTAAGAGAGCAGGAAACGTGAGTGTGCTGAGAACAAAAGAATGGTGTTTCCTACACATAAGGACCATATGTAGTCCAACTCTGCATTGAAACTGATACAAAGCACTGGTCCTCTAACATCCAATGTTTGTCATTTAAGATGAGAAACGTGTGAGCTTCGTGAACGATGTAGTTCGTTTGAGCTGAAAAGTGACTGCTCTTTCCTGAAACGAAGTGTTGCTTGTAGGAAGACACAGTGCCTGGGATTTAACTCCATTTCTGAAGTGAAACACACAGCATAGTTCTCATCCATGGTCACACTCTGCTTTAGAGCGAGAAGCATGCTCTTGCTTTCTAGCTTCTCTAATACAGCAGGAAATCTGAGTGTGCTCAGAATAAAAAAACGGTGTTTCCTACACATACGGACCATATCTAGTTCAACTCTGCTTCTGATACTGAAACAAACCACAGGTCCTCTAACATCCAATGCTTGTCAGTTAAGATGGAATCTTGTGAGCTTCGTGAACGACGTATTTCCTTTGAAATGTAAAGTAACTGCCCTTTCCGGAAATGAAGTCTTCCTTGTAGGAAGACTCAGAGCTTGGGATTTAACTCCTTTTTTGAAGTGAAACACACAGAAGAGTCCTCATCCATTGATCACACTCTGCTTTAGAGCAAGAAGCACGCTCTTGCTTTCTAGAGTCTCTAAGACAGCAGGAAACGTGAGTGTGCTGAGAACAAAAGAACGGTGTTTCCTACACATACAGACCATGTCTAGTCCAACTCTGCTTCTGAAACTGATACAAAGCACTGGTCCTGTAACATCCAATGCTTGTCAGTTGAGACGAGAAACGTGTGAGCTTTGTGAACGACGTAGTTCGTTTGAGCTGAAAGGTGACTGCCCTTACCTGAAACGAAGTCTTGCTTGTAGGAAGACACAGAGCCTGGGATTTAACTCCATTTCTGAAGTGAAACACACAGCATAGTTCTCATCCATGGATCACACTCTGGTTTAGAGCGAGAAGCATGCTCTTGCTTTCTAGCGTCTCTAATTCAGCAGGAAATCTGAGTTTGCTCAGGACAAGAGAACGGTGTTTCCTACACATACGGACCATATCTAGTCCAACTCTGCTTCTGAAACTGATACAAAGCACTGGTCCTCTAACATCCAATGCTTGTCAGTTTAGATGAGAATCGTGTGAGCTTCGTGAACGATGTATTTCGTTTGAAGTGTAAAGAAACTGCCCTTACCTGAAACGAAGTCTTCCTTGTAGGAAGACTCAGAGCTTGGGATTTCACTCCATTTGTGAAGGGAAACACACAGCAGAGTTCTCATCCATTGATCACACTCTGCTTTAGAGCGAGAAGCATGCTCTTGCTTTCTAAAATCTCTAAGACAGCAGGAAACATGAGTGTGCTGAGAACAAAAGAACGGTGTTTCCTACACATAAGGACCATATGTAGTCCAACTCTGCTTTTGAAACTGATACAAAGCACTGGTCCTCTAACATCCAATGTTTGTCATTTAAGATGAGAAACGTGTGAGCTTCGTGAACGATGTAGTTCGTTTGAGCTGAAAAGTGACTGCTCTTTCCTGAAACGAAGTCTTGCTTGTAGGAAGACACAGTGCCTGGGATTTAACTCAATTTCTTAAGTGAAACACACAGCATAGTTCTCATCCATGGATCACACTCTGGTTTAGAGCGAGAAGCACGCTCTTGCTTTCTAGGGTCTCTAATAGAGCAGGAAATCTGAGTGTGCTCAGAATAAAAGACCGGTGTTTCCTACACATACGGACAATATCTAGTTCAACTCTGCTTCTGATGCTGAAAAAAACCACAGGTCCTCTAACATCCAATGCTTGTCAGTTAAGATGGAATCGTGTGAGCTTCGTGAACGACGTATTTCGTTTGAGATGTAAAGTAACTGCCCTTTCCGGAAACGAAGTCTTCCTTGTAGCAAGACTCAGAGCTTGGGATTTAACTCCTTTTTTGAAGTGAAACACACAGAAGAGTTCTCATCCATTGATCACACTCTGCTTTAGAACAACAAGCATGCTCTTCCTTTCTAGAGTCTCTAAGACAGCAGGAAACGTGAGTGTGCTGAGAACAAAAGAACGGTGTTTCCTACACATACAGACTATGTCTAGTCCAACTGTGATTCTGAAACTGATACAAAGCACTGGTCCTGTAACATCCAATGCTTGTCAGTTGAGATGAGAAACGTGTGAGCTTCCTGAACGATGTAGTTTGTTTGAGCTAAAAGTGACTGCCGTTACCTGAAACGAATTCTTGCTTATAGGAAGACACAGAGCCTGGAATTTAACTCCATTTCTGAAGTGAAACACACTGCATAGTTCTCATCCATGGATCACACACTGCTTTAGAACGAGAAGCACGCTCTTGCTTTCTAGAGCCTCTAATAAAAAAGGAAACCTGATTGTGCTCAGAACAAAATAACGGTGTTTCCTACACATACGAACCATATCTAGTTCAACTGTGCTTCTGAAACTGAAACAAACCACAGGTCCTCTAACATCCAATGCTTGTCAGTTAAGATGAGAATCGTGTGAGCTTCGTGAACGATGTAGTTCATTTGAGATGTAAAGTAACTGCCCTAAACTGAAACGAAGTCTTTTTTGTAGGAAGACTCAGAGCGTGGGATTTAACTCCATTTTGAAGTAAAACACACAGCAGAGCTCTCATCCATTGATCACACTCTGCTTTAGAGCAAGAAGCACCCTCTTGCTTTCTAGAGTCTCTAAGACAGCAGGAAACGTGAGTGTGCTGAGAACAAAAGAACGGTGTTTCCTACACATACAGACCATGTCTAGTCCAACTCTGCTTCTGAAATTGATACAAAGCACTGGGCCTGTAACATCCAATGCTCGTCAGTTAAGATGAGAAACGTGTGAGCTTTGTTAACGACGTAGTTCGTTTGAGATGTAAAGTACATACCCTAACCTGAAACGAAGTCTTTTTTGTAGGAAGTCTCACAGCCTGGGATTTAACTCCATTTCTGAAGTAAAACACACTGCAGAGTTCTCATCCATTGATCACACTATGCTTTAGAGCAAGAAGCACGCTCTTGCTTTCTAGAGGCTCTAAGACAGCATGAAATGTGAGTGTGCAGAGAACAAAAGAACGATGTTTCCTACACATACGGACCATATGTAGTCCAACTCTGCTTCTAAAACTGATACAAAGCACTGGTCCTCTAACATCCAATGCTGGTCATTTAAGATGAGAAACGTGTGAGCTTCGTGAACGATGTAGTTCCTTTGAGCTGAGAAGTGACTGCCCTTACCTGAAACAAATTATTGCTTGTAGGAAGACACAGAGCCTAGGATTTAATTCCATTTCTGAAGGGAAACAAACAGCATAGTTCTCATCCATGGATCACACTCTGCTTTAGAGCGAGAACACGCTCTTGCTTTCTAGCTTCTCTAATACAGCAGGAAATCTGAGTGTGCTCAGAACAAGAGAACGGTGTTTCCTACACATACGGACCATATCTAGTTCAACTCTGCTTCTGAAACACAAACAAACCACAGATCCTCTAACACCCAATGCTTGTCAGTTAAGATGAGAAACGTGTGATCTTCGTGAAGGATGTAGTTCATTTGAGCTGTAAAGAAACTGCCCTTACCTGAAAAGAATTCTTGCTTTAGGAAGACTCAGAGCCTGGGATTTAACTACATTTCTGAAGGGATAAACACAGCAGAGTTCTCATCCATTGATCACACTCTGCTTTAGAACAAGAATCATGCTCTTGCTTTATAGAGTCTCTAAGACAGCAGGATACGTGAGTGTGCTGAGAACAAAAGAACGGTGTTTCCTACACTTAAGGACCATATGTATTCCAACTCTGCTTTCGAAACTGATACAAAGCACTGGTCCTGTAACATCCAATGCTTGTCAGTTAAGATGAGAAACGTGTGAGCTTCGTGAAAGATGTAGTTCGCTTGAGCTGAAAAGTAACTGCCCTTTCCGGAAACGAAGTCTTGCTTGTAGGAAGACTCAGAGCCGGGGATTTAACTCCATTTCTGAAGGGAAACACACAGCAGAGTTCTCATCCATTGATCACACTCTGCTTTAGAACAAGAATCCTGCTCTTGCTTTTAGAGTGTCAAAGACAGCAGGAAACGTGAGTGTGCTGAGAACAAAAGAACGGTGTTTCCTACACATACGAACCATATCTAGTTCAACTGTGCTTCTGAAACTGAAACAAACCACAGGTCCTTTAACATCCAATGCTTGTCAGTTAAGATGAGAATCGTGTGAGCTTCGTGAACGATGTAGTTCATTTGAGATGTAAAGTAACTGCCCTAAACTGAAACGAAGTCTTTTTTGTAGGAAGACTCAGAGCGTGGGATTTAACTCCATTTCTGAAGTAAAACACACAGCAGAGTTCTCATCCATTGATCACACTCTGCTTTAGAGCAAGAAGCACGCTCTTGCTTTCTAGAGTCTCTAAGACAGCAGGAAACGTGAATGTGCTGAGAACAAAAGAACGGTGTTTCCTACACATACAGACCATGTCTAGTCCAACTCTACTTCTGAAACTGATACAAAACACTGGTCCTGTAACATCCAATGCTTGTCAGTTAATACGAGAAACGTGTGAGCTTTGTGAACAATGTAGTTCGTTTGAGCTGAAAAGTGACTGCCCTTACCTGAAACGAAGTCTTGCTTTTAGGAAGACACAGAGCCTGGGATTTAACTCCATTTCTGAAGTGAAACACACAGCATAGTTCCCATCCATGGATCACACTCTGCTTTAGAGCGAGAAGCACGCTCTTGCTTTCTAGTGTCTCTAATACAGCAGGAAATCTGAGTGTGCTGAGAACAAAAGAATGGTGTTTCCTACACATACAGACCATGTCTAGTCCAACTCTGCTTCTGAAACTGATACAAAGCACTGGTCCTTTATCATCCAATGCTTGTCAGTTAAGATGAGAAACGTGTTAGCTTCGTGAAAGACGTAGTTCGTTTGAGCTGAAAAGAGACTGCCCTTACGTGAAAGGAAGTCTTGCTTGTAGGAAGACACAGAGCCTGGGATTTAACTCCATTTCTGAAGTGAAACACACAGCATAGTTCTCATCCTCTGATCACACTCTGCTTTAGATCAAGAAGCACGCTCTTGCTTTCTAGAGGCTCTAAGACAGCATGAAACGTGAGTGTGCAGAGAACAAAAGAACGATGTTTCCTACACATAAGGATCATATGTAGTCCAACTCTGCTTTCGAAACTGATACAAAGCACTGGTCCTGTAACATCCAATGCTTGTCAGTTAAGATGAGAAACGTGTGAGCTTCGTGAAAGATGTAGTTCGCTTGAGCTGAAAAGTAACTGCCCTTTCCGGAAACGAATTCTTGCTTGTAGGAATACTCAGAGCCTGGGATTTAACTCCATTTCTGAAGGGAAACACACAGCAGAGATCTCATCCATTGATCACACTCTGCTTTAGAACAAGAATCCTGCTCTTGCTTTCTAGAGTCTCAAAGAGAGCAGGAAACGTGAGTGTGCTGAGAACAAAAGAATGGTTTTTGCTACACATAAGGACCATATGTAGTCCAACTCTGCTTTCGAAACTGATGCAAAGCACTGGTCCTCTAACATACAATGCTTGTCATTTTGGATGAGAAACGTGTGAGCTTCGTGAACGATGTAGTTCGTTTGAACTGTAAAGAAACTGCCCTTACCTGAAAGGAAGTCTTGGTTGTAGGAAGACACAGAGCCTGCGATTTAACTCCATTTCTGAAGTGAAACACACAGCAGAGTTCTCATCCATGGATCACACTCTGGTTTAGAGCGAGAAGTATCCTCTTGCTTTCTAGCCTCTCTAATACAGCAGGAAATCTGAGTGTGCTCAGAACAAAAGAAATGTGTTTCCTACACATACGGACCATATCTAGTTCAACACTGCTTCTGAAACTGAAACAAATCACAGGTCCTCTAACATCCAATGCTTGTCAATTAAGATGAGAAACGTGTGAGCTTCCTGAACGATGTAGTTCGTTTGAACTGAAAAGTGACTGCCGTTACCTGAAACGAAGTCTTGCTTATAGGAAGACACAGAGCCTGGAATTTAACTCCATTTCTGAAGTGAAACACACACCATAGTTCTCATCCATGGATCACACTCTCCTTTAGAGCAAGAAGCACGCTCTTGCTTTCTAGAGTCTCTAAGACAGCAGGAAACGTGAGTGTGCTGAGAACAAAAGAACGGTGTTTCCTACACATACAGACCATGTCTAGTCCAACTCTGCTTCTGAAACTGATACAAAGCACTGGGCCTGTAACATCCAATGCTCGTCATTTAAGATGAGAAACGTGTGAGCTTTGTTAAGGAGGTAGTTCGTTTGAGATGTAAAGTAACTGCCCTAACCTGAAACGAAGTCTTTTTTGTAGGAAGTCTCAGAGCCTGGGATTTAACTCCATTTCTGAAGTAAAACACACTGCAGAGTTCTCATCCATTGATCACACTCTGCTTTAGAGCAAGAAGCACGCTCTTGCTTTCTAGAGGCTCTAAGACAGCATGAAATGTGAGTGTGCAGAGAACAAAAGAACGATGTTTCCTACACATACGGACCATAGGTAGTCCAACTCTGCTTCTAAAACTGATACAAAGCACTGGTCCTCTAACATCCAATGCTTGTCATTTAAGATGAGAAACGTGTGTGCTTCGTGAACGATGTAGTTCCTTTGAGGTGAGAAGTGACTTCCCTTACCTGAAACAAAGTATTGCTTGTAGGAAAACACAGAGCCTTGGATTTAATTCCATTTCTGAAGGGAAACAAACAGCATAGTTCTCATCCATGGATCACACTCTGCTTTAGAGCGAGAACACGCTCTTGCTTTCTAGCTTCTCTAATACAGCAGGAAATCTGAGTGTGCTCAGAAAAAGAGAACGGTGTTTCCTACACATACGGACCATATCTAGTTCAACTCTGCTTCTGAAACAGAAACAAACCAAAGATCCTCTAACACCCAATGCTTGTCAGTTAAGATGAGAAACGTGTGAGCTTCGTGAAGGATGTAGTTCATTTGAGCTGTAAAGAAACTGCCCTTACCTGAAAAGAATTCTTGCTTTAGGAAGACTCAGAGCCTGGGATTTAACTACATTTCTGAAGGGATACACACAGCAGAGTTCTCATCCATTGATCACACTCTGCTTTAGAACAAGAATCATGCTCTTGCTTTCTAGAGTCTCTAAGACAGCAGGATACATGAGTGTGCTGAGAACAAAAGAACGGTGTTTCCTACACTTAAGGACCTTATGTATTCCAACTCTGCTTTCGAAACTGATACAAAGCACTGGTCCTGTAACATCCAATGCTTGTCAGTTAAGATGAGAAACGTGTGAGCTTCGTGAAAGATGTAGTTCGCTTGAGCTGAAAAGTAACTGCCCTTTCCGGAAACGAATTCTTGCTTGTAGGAATACTCAGAGCCTGGGATTTAACTCCATTTCTGAAGGGAAACACACAGCAGAGATCTCATCCATTGATCACACTCTGCTTTAGAACAAGAATCCTGCTCTTGCTTTCTAGAGTCTCAAAGAGAGCAGGAAACGTGAGTGTGCTGAGAACAAAAGAATGGTTTTTGCTACACATAAGGACCATATGTAGTCCAACTCTGCTTTCGAAACTGATGCAAAGCACTGGTCCTCTAACATACAATGCTTGTCATTTTGGATGAGAAACGTGTGAGCTTCGTGAACGATGTAGTTCGTTTGAACTGTAAAGAAACTGCCCTTACCTGAAAGGAAGTCTTGGTTGTAGGAAGACACAGAGCCTGCGATTTAACTCCATTTCTGAAGTGAAACACACAGCAGAGTTCTCATCCATGGATCACACTCTGGTTTAGAGCGAGAAGTATCCTCTTGTTTCTAGCCTCTCTAATACAGCAGGAAATCTGAGTGTGCTCAGAACAAAAGAAATGTGTTTCCTACACATACGGACCATATCTAGTTCAACACTGCTTCTGAAACTGAAACAAATCACAGGTCCTCTAACATCCAATGCTTGTCAATTAAGATGAGAAACGTGTGAGCTTCCTGAACGATGTAGTTCGTTTGAACTGAAAAGTGACTGCCGTTACCTGAAACGAAGTCTTGCTTATAGGAAGACACAGAGCCTGGAATTTAACTCCATTTCTGAAGTGAAACACACACCATAGTTCTCATCCATGGATCACACTCTCCTTTAGAGCAAGAAGCACGCTCTTGCTTTCTAGAGTTTCTAAGACAGCAGGAAACGTGAGTGTGCTGAGAACAAAAGAACGGTGTTTCCTACACATACAGACCATGTCTAGTCCAACTCTGGTTCTGAAACTGAAACAAAGCACTGGGCCTGTAACATCCAATGCTCATCAGTTAAGATGAGAAACGTGTGAGCTTTGTTAAGGAGGTAGTTCGTTTGAGATGTAAAGTAACTGCCCTAACCTGAAACGAAGTCTTTTTTGTAGGAAGTCTCAGAGCCTGGGATTTAACTCCATTTCTGAAGTAAAACACACTGCAGAGTTCTCATCCATTGATCACACTCTGCTTTAGAGCAAGAAGCACGCTCTTGCTTTCTAGAGGCTCTAAGACAGCATGAAATGTGAGTGTGCAGAGAACAAAAGAACGATGTTTCCTACACATACGGACCATAGGTAGTCCAACTCTGCTTCTAAAACTGATACAAAGCACTGGTCCTCTAACATCCAATGCTTGTCATTTAAGATGAGAAACGTGTGTGCTTCGTGAACGATGTAGTTCCTTTGAGGTGAGAAGTGACATCCCTTACCTGAAACAAAGTATTGCTTGTAGGAAAACACAGAGCCTTGGATTTAATTCCATTTCTGAAGGGAAACAAACAGCATAGTTCTCATCCATGGATCACACTCTGCTTTAGAGCGAGAACACGCTCTTGCTTTCTAGCTTCTCTAATACAGCAGGAAATCTGAGTGTGCTCAGAAAAAGAGAACGGTGTTTCCTACACATACGGACCATATCTAGTTCAACTCTGCTTCTGAAACAGAAACAAACCAAAGATCCTCTAACACCCAATGCTTGTCAGTTAAGATGAGAAACGTGTGAGCTTCGTGAAGGATGTAGTTCATTTGAGCTGTAAAGAAACTGCCCTTACCTGAAAAGAATTCTTGCTTTAGGAAGACTCAGAGCCTGGGATTTAACTACATTTCTGAAGGGATACACACAGCAGAGTTCTCATCCATTGATCACACTCTGCTTTAGAACAAGAATCATGCTCTTGCTTTCTAGAGTCTCTAAGACAGCAGGATACATGAGTGTGCTGAGAACAAAAGAACGGTGTTTCCTACACTTAAGGACCTTATGTATTCCAACTCTGCTTTCGAAACTGATACAAAGCACTGGTCCTGTAACATCCAATGCTTGTCAGTTAAGATGAGAAACGTGTGAGCTTCGTGAAAGATGTAGTTCGCTTGAGCTGAAAAGTAACTGCCCTTTCCGGAAACGAAGTCTTGCTTGTATTAAGACTCAGAGCCTGGGATTTAACTCCATTTCTGAAGGGAAACACACAGCAGAGTTCTCATCCATTGATCACACTCTGCTTTAGAATAGGAATCCTGCTCTTGCTTTTAGAGTGTCAAAGACAGCAGGAAACGTGACTGTGCTGAGAACAAAAGAACGGTGTTTCCTACACATACGAACCATATCTAGTTCAACTGTGCTTCTGAAACTGAAACAAACCACAGGTCCTTTAACATCCAATGCTTGTCAGTTAAGATGAGAATCGTGTGAGCTTCGTGAACGATGTAGTTCATTTGAGATGTAAAGTAACTGCCCTAAACTGAAACGAAGTCTTTTTTGTAGGAAGACTCAGAGCGTGGGATTTAACTCCATTTGTGAAGTAAAACACACAGCAGAGTTCTCATCCATTGATCACACTCTGCTTTAGAGCAAGAAGCACGCTCTTGCTTTCTAGAGTCTCTAACACAGCAGGAAACGTGAGTGTGCTGAGAACAAAAGAACGGTGTTTCCTACACATATGGACCATATCTAGTCCAACTCTGCTTCTGAAACTGATACAAAGCACTGGTCCTGTAACATCCAATGCTTGTCAGTTAAGATGAGAAACGTGTTAGCTTCGTGAACGATGTATTTCGTTTGAACTGTAAAGAAACTGCCCTTACCTGAAAGGAAGTCTTGGTTGTAGGAAGACACAGAGCCTGCGATTTAACTCCATTTCTGAAGTGAAACACACAGCAGAGTTCTCATCCATTGATCACACTCTGCCTTAGAACAAGAATCATGCTCTTGCTTTCTAGAGTCTATAAGACAGCAGGAAAGGTGCGTGAGCTGAGAACAAAAGAACGGTGTTTCCTACACATAAGGACCATATGTAGTCCAACTCTGCTTTCGAAACTGATACAAAGCACTGGTCCTCAAACATCCAATGTTTGTCATTTAAGATGAGAAACGTGTGAGCTTCGTGAACGATGTATTTCGTTTGAGCTGAAAAGTGACTGCTCTTTCCTGAAACGAAGTCTTGCTTGTAGGAAGACACAGTGCCTGGGATTTAACTCCATTTCTTAAGTGAAACACACAGCATAGTTCTCATCCATGGATCACACTCTGGTTTAGAGCGAGAAGCACGCTCTTGCTTTCTAGGGTCTCTAATAGAGCAGGAAATCTGAGTGTGCTCAGAATAAAAGACCGGTGTTTCCGACACATACGGACAATATCTAGTTCAACTCTGCTTCTGATGCTGAAAAAAACCACAGGTCCTCTAACATCCAATGCTTGTCAGTTAAGATGGAATCTTGTGAGCTTCGTGAACGACATATTTCGTTTGAGATGTAAAGTAACTGCCCTTTCCGGAAATGAAGTCTTCCTTGTAGGAAGACTCAGAGCTTGGGATTTAACTCCTTTTTTGAAGTGAAACACACAGAAGAGTCCTCATCCATTGATCACACTCTGCTTTAGAACAAGAATCCTGCTCTTGCTTTCTAGAGTCTCAAAGAGAGCAGGAAACTTGAGTGTGCTGAGAACAAAAGAATGGTTTTTGCTACACATAAGGACCATATGTAGTCCAACTCTGCTTTCGAAACTGATGCAAAGCACTGGTCCTCTAACATACAATGCTTGTCATTTAAGATGAGAAACGTGTGAGCTTCGTGAACGATGTAGTTGGTTTGAACTGTAAAGAAACTGCCCTTACCTGAAAGGAAGTCTTGGTTGTAGGAAGACACAGAGCCTGCGATTTAACTCCATTTCTGAAGTGAAACACACAGCAGAGTTCTCATCCATTGATCACACAATTCTTTAGAAAAAGAAGCATGCTCTTGCTTTCTAGAGTCTCAAATGCAGCAGGAAATATGAGTGTGCTGAGAACAAAAGAACGGTGTTTCCTACACATACGGACCATATCTAGTCCAACTCTGCTTCTGAAACTGATACAAAGCACTGGTCCTCTAACATCCAATGCTTGTCAGTTAAGATGAGAATCGTGTGAGCTTCGTGAACGACATAGTTCGTTTGAGATATAAAGTAACTGCCCTAAGCTGAAACGAAGTCTTCCTTGTAGGAAGACTCAGAGCTTTGGATTTAACTCCATTTCTGAAGGGAAACACACAGCAGAGTTCTCATCCATTGATCACACTCTGCCTTAGAACAAGAATCATGCTCTTGCTTTCTAGCGTCACTAATACAGCAGGAAATCTGAGTGTGCTCAGAATAAAGGAACGGTGTTTCCTACACATACGGACCATATCTAGTTCAACTCTGCTTCTGATACAGAAACAAACCACAGGTCCTCTAACATCCAATGCTTGTCATTTAAGATGAGAATCGTGTGAGCTTCGTGAACGATGTAGTTCGTTTGAGCTGAAAAGTGACTGCCCTTACCTGAAACGAAGTCTTCCTTGTAGGAATACTCAGAGCTTGGGATTTAACTCCTTTTTTGAAGTGAAACACACAGAAGAGTTCTCATCCATTGATAACACTCTGCTTTAGAACAACAAGCACGCTCTTGCTTTCTAGAGTCTCTAAGACAGCAGGAAACGTGAGTGTGCTGAGAACAAAAGAACGGTGTTTCCTACACATACAGACCATGTCTAGTCCAACTCTGCTTCTGAAACTGATACAAAGCACTGGTCCTGTAACATCCAATGCTCGTCAGTTAAGATGAGAAACGTGTGAGCTTTGTTAATGACGTAGTTCCTTTGAGATGTAAAGTAACTGCCCTAACCTGAAACGAATTCTTTTTTGTAGGAAGTCTCAGAGCCTGGGATTTAACTCCATTTCTGAAGTAAAACACACAGGAGAGTTCTCATCCATTGATCACACTCTGCTTTAGAGCAAGAATCACGCTCTTGCTTTCTAGAGGCTCAAAGACAGCATGAAATGTGAGTGTGCAGAGAAAAAAAGAACGATGTTTCCTACACATACGGACCATAGGTAGTCCAACTCTGCTTCTAAAACTGATACAAAGCACTGGTCCTCTAACATCCAATGCTTGTCATTTAAGATGAGAAACATGTGAGCTTCGTTAACGATGTAGTTCCTTTGAGCTGAGAAGTGACTGCCCTTACCTGAAAAGAAGTCTTGCTTGTAGGAAGACACAGAGCCTGGGATTTAATTCCATTTCTGAAGGGAAACAAACAGCATAGTTCTCATCCATGGATCACACTCTGCTTTAGAGCGAGAACACGCTCTTGCTTTCTAGCTTCTCTAATACAGCAGGAAATCTGAGTGTGCTCAGAACAAGAGAACGGTGTTTCCTACACATACGGACCATATCTAGTTCAACTCTGCTTCTGAAACACAAACAAACCACAGATCCTCTAACACCCAATGCTTGTCAGTTAAGATGAGAAACGTGTGATCTTCGTGAAGGATGTAGTTCATTTGAGCTGTAAAGAAACTGCCCTTACCTGAAAAGAATTCTTGCTTTAGGAAGACTCAGAGCCTGGGATTTAACTACATTTCTGAAGGGATAAACACAGCAGAGTTCTCATCCATTGATCACACTCTGCTTTAGAACAAGAATCATGCTCTTGCTTTATAGAGTCTCTAAGACAGCAGGATACGTGAGTGTGCTGAGAACAAAAGAACGGTGTTTCCTACACTTAAGGACCATATGTATTCCAACTCTGCTTTCGAAACTGATACAAAGCACTGGTCCTGTAACATCCAATGCTTGTCAGTTAAGATGAGAAACGTGTGAGCTTCGTGAAAGATGTAGTTCGCTTGAGCTGAAAAGTAACTGCCCTTTCCGGAAACGAAGTCTTGCTTGTAGGAAGACTCAGAGCCGGGGATTTAACTCCATTTCTGAAGGGAAACACACAGCAGAGTTCTCATCCATTGATCACACTCTGCTTTAGAACAAGAATCCTGCTCTTGCTTTTAGAGTGTCAAAGACAGCAGGAAACGTGAGTGTGCTGAGAACAAAAGAACGGTGTTTCCTACACATACGAACCATATCTAGTTCAACTGTGCTTCTGAAACTGAAACAAACCACAGGTCCTTTAACATCCAATGCTTGTCAGTTAAGATGAGAATCGTGTGAGCTTCGTGAACGATGTAGTTCATTTGAGATGTAAAGTAACTGCCCTAATCTGAAACGAAGTCTTTTTTGTAGGAAGACTCAGAGCGTGGGATTTAACTCCATTTCTGAAGTAAAACACACAGCAGAGTTCTCATCCATTGATCACACTCTGCTTTAGAGCAAGAAGCACGCTCTTGCTTTCTAGAGTCTCTAAGACAGCAGGAAACGTGAATGTGCTGAGAACAAAAGAACGGTGTTTCCTACACATACAGACCATGTCTAGTCCAACTCTACTTCTGAAACTGATACAAAACACTGGTCCTGTAACATCCAATGCTTGTCAGTATATACGAGAAACGTGTGAGCTTTGTGAACAATGTAGTTCGTTTGAGCTGAAAAGTGACTGCCCTTACCTGAAACGAAGTCTTGCTTTTAGGAAGACACAGAGTCTGGGATTTAACACCATTTCTGAAGTGAAACACACAGCATAGTTCCCATCCATGGATCACACTCTGCTTTAGAGCGAGAAGCACGCTCTTGCTTTCTAGTGTCTCTAATACGGCAGGAAATCTGAGTGTGCTGAGAACAAAAGAATGGTGTTTCCTACACATACAGACCATGTCTAGTCCAACTCTGCTTCTGAAACTGATACAAAGCACTGGTCCTTTAACATCCAATGCTTGTCAGTTAAGATGAGAAACGTGTTAGCTTCGTGAAAGACGTAGTTCGTTTGAGCTGAAAAGAGACTGCCCTTACCTGAAAGGAAGTCTTGCTTGTAGGAAGACACAGAGCCTGCGATTTAACTCCATTTCTGAAGTGAAACACACAGCAGAGTTCTCATCCATTGATTACACTCTGCCTTAGAACAAGAATCATGCTCTTGCTTTCTAGAGTCTCTAAGACAGCAGGAAAGGTGCGTGAGCTGAGAACAAAAGAACGGTGTTTCCTACACATAAGGACCATATGTAGTCCAAGTCTGCTTTCGAAACTGATACAAAGCACTGGTCCTCAAACATCCAATGTTTGTCATTTAAGATGAGAAACGTGTGAGCATCGTGAACGATGTAGTTCGTTTGAGCTGAAAAGTGACTTCCCTTACCTGAAATGAAGTGTTGCTTGTAGGAAGACACAGAGCCTGGGATTTAACTCCATTTCTGAAGGGAAACACACAGCAGAGTTCTCATCCATTGATCACACTCTGCTTTAGAACAAGAATCCTGCTCTTGCTTTCTAGAGTCTCAAAGAGAGCAGGAAACTTGAGTGTGCTGAGAACAAAAGAATGGTTTTTGCTACACATAAGGACCATATGTAGTCCAACTCTGCTTTCGAAACTGATGCAAAGCACTGGTCCTCTAACATACAATGCTTGTCATTTAAGATGAGAAACGTGTGAGCTTCGTGAACGATGTAGTTGGTTTGAACTGTAAAGAAACTGCCCTTACCTGAAAGGAAGTCTTGGTTGTAGGAAGACACAGAGCCTGCGATTTAACTCCATTTCTGAAGTGAAACACACAGCAGAGTTCTCATCCATTGATCACACAATTCTTTAGAAAAAGAAGCATGCTCTTGCTTTCTAGAGTCTCTAATGCAGCAGGAAATATGAGTGTGCTGAGAACAAAAGAACGGTGTTTCCTACACATACGGACCATATCTAGTCCAACTCTGCTTCTGAAACTGATACAAAGCACTGGTCCTCTAACATCCAATGCTTGTCAGTTAAGATGAGAATCGTGTGAGCTTCGTGAACGACATAGTTCCTTTGAGATATAAAGTAACTGCCCTAAGCTGAAACGAAGTCTTCCTTGTAGGAAGACTCAGAGCTTTGGATTTAACTCCATTTCTGAAGGGAAACACACAGCAGAGTTCTCATCCATTGATCACACTCTGCCTTAGAACAAGAATCATGCTCTTGCTTTCTAGCGTCTCTAATACAGCAGGAAATCTGAGTGTGCTCAGAATAAAGGAACGGTGTTTCCTACACATACGGACCATATCTAGTTCAACTCTGCTTCTGATACAGAAACAAACCACAGGTCCTCTAACATCCAATGCTTGTCATTTAAGATGAGAATCGTGTGAGCTTCGTGAACGATGTAGTTCGTTTGAGCTGAAAAGTGACTGCCCTTACCTGAAACGAAGTCTTCCTTGTAGGAATACTCAGAGCTTGGGATTTAACTCCTTTTTTGAAGTGAAACACACAGAAGAGTTCTCATCCATTGATAACACTCTGCTTTAGAACAACAAGCACGCTCTTGCTTTCTAGAGTCTCTAAGACAGCAGGAAACGTGAGTGTGCTGAGAACAAAAGAACGGTGTTTCCTACACATACAGACCATGTCTAGTCCAACTCTGCTTCTGAAACTGATACAAAGCACTGGTCCTGTAACATCCAATGCTTGTCAGTTAAGATGAGAAACGTGTGAGCTTCGTGAAAGACGTAGTTCATTTGAGCTGAAAATTGACTGCCCTTACCTGAAAGGAAGTATTGCTTGTAGGAAGACACAGAGCCTGGGATTTAACTCCATTTCTGAAGGGAAACACACAGAAGAGTTCTCATCCATGGATCACACTCTGCTTTAGAGCAAGAATCACGCTCTTGCTTTCTTGAGGCTCAAAGACAGCATGAAATGTGAGTGTGCAGAGAAAAAAAGAACGATGTTTCCTACACATACGGACCATAGGTAGTCCAACTCTGCTTCTAAAACTGATACAAAGCACTGGTCCTCTAACATCCAATGCTTGTTAGTTAAGATGAGAAACGTGTTAGCTTCGTCAACGATGTAGTTCGTTTGAGCTGAAAAGTGACTGCCCTTACCTGAAAAGAAGTCTTGCTTGTAGGAAGACACAGAGCCTGGGATTTAATTCCATTTCTGAAGGGAAACAAACAGCATAGTTCTCATCCATGGATCACACTCTGCTTTAGAGCGAGAACACGCTCTTGCTTTCTAGCTTCTCTAATACAGCAGGAAATCTGAGTGTGCTCAGAACAAGAGAACGGTGTTTCCTACACATACGGACCATATCTAGTTCAACTCTGCTTCTGAAACAGAAACAAACCACAGGTCCTCTAACACCCAATGCTTGTCAGTTAAGATGAGAAACGTGTGAGTTTCGTGAAGGATGTATTTCATTTGAGCTGTAAAGAAACTGCCCTTACCTGAAAAGAATTCTTGCTTTAGGAAGACTCAGAGCCTGGGATTTAACACCATTTCTGAAGGGATACACACAGCAGAGTTCTCATCCATTGATCACACTCTGCTTTAGAACAAGAATCATGCTCTTGCTTTCTAGAGTCTCTAAGACAGCAGGATACGTGAGTGTGCTGAGAACAAAAGAACGGTGTTTCCTACACTTAAGGACCATATGTATTCCAACTCTGCTTTCGAAACTGATACAAAGCACTGGTCCTGTAACATTAAATGCTTGTCAGTTAAGATGAGAAACGTGTGAGCTTCGTGAAAGATGTAGTTCGCTTGAGCTGAAAAGTAACTGCCCTTTCCGGAAACGAAGTCTTGCTTGTAGGAAGACTCAGAGCCTGGGATTTAACTCCATTTCTGAAGGGAAACACACAGCAGAGTTCTCATCCATCGATCACACTCTGCTTTAGAACAAGAATCCTGCTCTTGCTTTCTAGAATCTCAAAGACAGCAGGAAACGTGAGTGTGCTGAGAACAAAAGAACGGTGTTTCCTACACATAAGGACCATATGTAGTCCAACTCTGCTTCTGAAACTGATACAAAGCACTGGTCCTTTAACATCCAATGCTTGTCAGTTAAGATGAGAATCGTGTGAGCTTCGTGAACGATGTAGTTCATTTGAGATGTAAAGTAACTGCCCTAAACTGAAACGAAGTCTTTTTTGTAGGAAGACTCAGAGCGTGGGATTTAACTCCATTTGTGAAGTAAAACACACAGCAGAGTTCTCATCCATTGATCACACTCTGCTTTAGAGCAAGAAGCACGCTCTTGCTTTCTAGAGTCTCTAACACAGCAGGAAACGTGAGTGTGCTGAGAACAAAAGAACGGTGTTTCCTACACATACGGACCATATCTAGTCCAACTCTGCTTCTGAAACTGACACAAAGCACTGGTCCTGTAACATCCAATGCTTGTCAGTTAAGATGAGAAACGTGTTAGCTTCGTGAACGATGTATTTCGTTTGAACTGTAAAGAAACTGCCCTTACCTGAAAGGAAGTCTTGGTTGTAGGAAGACACAGAGCCTGCGATTTAACTCCATTTCTGAAGTGAAACACACAGCAGAGTTCTCATCCATTGATCACACTCTGCCTTAGAACAAGAATCATGCTCTTGCTTTCTAGAGTCTCTAAGACAGCAGGAAAGGTGCGTGTGCTGAGAACAAAAGAACGGTGTTTCCTACACATACGGACCATATCTAGTCCAAGTCTGCTTTCGAAACTGATACAAAGCACTGGTCCTCAAACATCCAATGTTTGTCATTTAAGATGAGAAACGTGTGAGCTTCGTGAACGATGTAGTTCGTTTGAGATGTAAAGTAACTGCCCTTTCCGGAAACGAAGTCTTCCTTGTAGGAATACTCAGAGCTTGGGATTTAACTCCTTTTTTGAAGTGAAACACACAGAAGAGTTCTCATCCATTGATCACACTCTGCTTTAGAACAACAAGCACGCTCTTGCTTTCTAGAGTCTCTAAGACAGCAGGAAACGTGAGTGTGCTGAGAACAAAAGAACGGTGTTTCCTACACATACAGACCATGTCTAGTCCAACTCTGCTTCTGAAACTGATACAAAGCACTGGTCCTGTAACATCCAATGCTTGTCAGTTGAGACGAGAAACGTGTGAGCTTTGTGAACGACGTAGTTCGTTTGAGCTGAAAGGTGACTGCCCTTACCTGAAACGAAGTCTTGCTTGTAGGAAGACACAGAGCCTGGGATTTAACTCCATTTCTGAAGTGAAACACACAGCATAGTTCTCATCCATGGATCACACTCTGGTTTAGAGCGAGAAGCATGCTCTTGCTTTCTAGCCTCTCTAATACAGCAGGAAATCTGAGTGTGCTCAGAACAAAAGAAATGTGTTTCCTACACATACGGACCATATCTAGTTCAACACTGCTTCTGAAACTGAAACAAATCACAGGTCCTCTAACATCCAATGCTTGTCAATTAAGATGAGAAACGTGTGAGCTTCCTGAACGATGTAGTTCGTTTGAACTGAAAAGTGACTGCCGTTACCTGAAACGAAGTCTTGCTTATAGGAAGACACAGAGCCTGGAATTTAACTCCATTTCTGAAGTGAAACACACACCATAGTTCTCATCCATGGATCACACACTGCTTTAGAACGAGAAGCACGCTCTTGCTTTCTAGAGTCTCTAATAAAAAAGGAAACGTGATTGTGCTCAGAACAAAAGAACGGTGTTTCCTACACATACGAACCATATCTAGTTCAACTGTGCTTCTGAAACTGAAACAAACCACAGGTCCTTTAACATCCAATGCTTGTCAGTTAAGATGAGAATCGTGTGACCTTCGTGAACGATGTAGTTCATTTGAGATGTAAAGTAACTGCCCTAAACTGAAACGAAGTCTTTTTTGTAGGAAGACTCAGAGCATGGGATTTAACTCCATTTCTGAAGTAAAACACACAGCAGAGTTCTCATCCATTGATCACACTCTGCTTTAGAGCAAGAAGCACGCTCTTGCTTTCTAGAGTCTCTAAGACAGCAGGAAACGTGAGTGTGCTGAGAACAAAAGAACGGTGTTTCCTACACATAAGGACCATATGTATTCCAACTCTGCTTTCGAAACTGATACAAAGCACTGGTCCTGTAACATCCAATGCTTGTCAGTTAAGATGAGAAACGTGTGAGCTTGTGAAAGATGTAGTTCGCTTGAGCTGAAAAGTAACTGCCCTTTCCGGAAACGAAGTCTTGCTTGTAGGAATACTCAGAGCCTGGGATTTAACTCCATTTCTGAAGGGAAACACACAGCAGAGTTCTCATCCATTGATCACACTCTGCTTTAGAACAAGAATCCTGCTCTTGCTTTCTAGAGTCTCAAAGAGAGCAGGAAACTTGAGTGTGCTGAGAACAAAAGAATGGTTTTTGCTACACATAAGGACCATATGTAGTCCAACTCTGCTTTCGAAACTGATGCAAAGCACTGGTCCTCTAACATACAATGCTTGTCATTTAAGATGAGAAACGTGTGAGCTTCGTGAACGATGTAGTTCGTTTGAACTGTAAAGAAAATGCCCTTACCTGAAAGGAAGTCTTGGTTGTAGGAAGACACAGAGCCTGCGATTTAACTCCATTTCTGAAGGGAAACACACAGCAGAGTTCTCATCCATTGATCACACTCTGCCTTAGAACAAGAATCATGCTCTTGCTTTCTAGAGTCTCTAAGACAGCAGGAAAGGTGCGTGTGCTGAGAACAAAAGAACGGTGTTTCCTACACATAAGGACCATATGTAGTCCAAGTCTGCTTTCGAAACTGATACAAAGCACTGGTCCTCAAACATCCAATGTTTGTCAGTTAAGATGAGAAACGTGTGAGCTTCGTGAACGATGTAGTTCGTTTGAGCTGAAAAGTGACTGCCCTTACCTGAAACGAAGTGTTGCTTGTAGGAAGACACAGTGCCTGGGATTTAACTACATTTCTGAAGTGAAACACACAGCATAGTTCTCATTCATGGATCACACTCTGCTTTAGAGCGAGAAGCACGCTCTTGCTTTCTAGCGTCTCTAATACAGCAGGAAATCTGAGTGTGCTCAGAATAAAGGAACGGTGTTTCCTACACATACGGACCATATCTAGTTCAACTCTGCTTCTGATACAGAAACAAACCACAGGTCCTCTAACATCCAATGCTTGTCAGATAAGATGGAATGGTGTGAGCTTCGTGAACGACGTATTTCGTTTGAGATGTAAAGTAACTGCCCTTTCCGGAAACGAAGTCTTCCTTGTAGGAATACTCAGAGCTTGGGATTTAACTCCTTTTTTGAAGTGAAACACACAGAAGAGTTCTCATCCATTGATAACACTCTGCTTTAGAGCAACAAGCACGCTCTTGCTTTCTAGAGTCTCTAAGACAGCAGGAAACGTGAGTGTGCTGAGAACAAAAGAACGGTGTTTCCTACACATACAGACCATGTCTAGTCCAACTCTGCTTCTGAAACTGATACAAAGCACTGGTCCTGTAACATCCAATGCTCGTCAGTTAAGATGAGAAACTTGTGAGCTTTGTTAACGACGTAGTTCGTTTGAGATGTAAAGTAACTGCCCTAACCTGAAACGAATTCTTTTTTGTAGGAAGTCTCAGAGCCTGGGATTTAACTCCATTTCTGAAGTAAAACACACAGGAGAGTTCTCATCCATTGATCACACTCTGCTTTAGAGCAAGAAGCACGCTCTTGCTTTCTAGAGGCTCAAAGACAGCATGAAATGTGAGTGTGCAGAGAAAAAAAGAACGATGTTTCCTACACATACGGACCATAGGTAGTCCAACTCTGCTTCTAAAACTGATACAAAGCACTGGTCCTCTAACATCCAATGCTTGTCATTTAAGATGAGAAACATGTGAGCTTCGTTAACGATGTAGTTCCTTTGAGCTGAGAAGTGACTGCCCTTACCTGAAAAGAAGTCTTGCTTGTAGGAAGACACAGAGCCTGGGATTTAATTCCATTTCTGAAGGGAAACAAACAGCATAGTTCTCATCCATGGATCACACTCTGCTTTAGAGCGAGAACACGCTCTTGCTTTCTAGCTTCTCTAATACAGCAGGAAATCTGAGTGTGCTCAGAACAAGAGAACGGTGTTTCCTACACATACGGACCATATCTAGTTCAACTCTGCTTCTGAAACAGAAACAAACCACAGGTCCTCTAACACCCAATGCTTGTCAGTTAAGATGAGAAACGTGTGAGTTTCGTGAAGGATGTATTTCATTTGAGCTGTAAAGAAACTGCCCTTACCTGAAAAGAATTCTTGCTTTAGGAAGACTCAGAGCCTGGGATTTAACACCATTTCTGAAGGGATACACACAGCAGAGTTCTCATCCATTGATCACACTCTGCTTTAGAACAAGAATCATGCTCTTGCTTTCTAGAGTCTCTAAGACAGCAGGATACGTGAGTGTGCTGAGAACAAAAGAACGGTGTTTCCTACACATAAGGACCATATGTAGTCCAACTCTGCTTCTGAAACTGATACAAAGCACTGGTCCTGTAACATCCAATGCTTGTCAGTTAAGATGAGAAACGTGTGAGCTTCGTGAAAGATGTAGTTCGCTTGAGCTGAAAAGTAACTGCCCTTTCCGGAAACGAAGTCTTGCTTGTAGGAAGACTCAGAGCCTGGGATTTAACTCCATTTCTGAAGGGAAACACACAGCAGAGTTCTCATCCATTGATCACACTCTGCTTTAGAATAGGAATCCTGCTCTTGCTTTTAGAGTGTCAAAGACAGCAGGAAACGTGAGTGTGCTGAGAACAAAAGAACGGTGTTTCCTACACATACGAACCATATCTAGTTCAACTGTGCTTCTGAAACTGAAACAAACCACAGGTCCTTTAACATCCAATGCTTGTCAGTTAAGATGAGAATCGTGTGAGCTTCGTGAACGATGTAGTTCATTTGAGATGTAAAGTAACTGCCCTAAACTGAAACGAAGTCTTTTTTGTAGGAAGACTCAGAGCGTGGGATTTAACTCCATTTGTGAAGTAAAACACACAGCAGAGTTCTCATCCATTGATCACACTCTGCTTTAGAGCAAGAAGCACGCTCTTGCTTTCTAGAGTCTCTAACACAGCAGGAAACGTGAGTGTGCTGAGAACAAAAGAACGGTGTTTCCTACACATACGGACCATATCTAGTCCAACTCTGCTTCTGAAACTGACACAAAGCACTGGTCCTGTAACATCCAATGCTTGTCAGTTAAGATGAGAAACGTGTTAGCTTCGTGAACGATGTATTTCGTTTGAACTGTAAAGAAACTGCCCTTACCTGAAAGGAAGTCATGGTTGTAGGAAGACACAGAGCCTGCGATTTAACTCCATTTCTGAAGTGAAACACACAGCAGAGTTCTCATCCATTGATCACACTCTGCCTTAGAACAAGAATCATGCTCTTGCTTTCTAGAGTCTCTAAGACAGCAGGAAAGGTGCGTGTGCTGAGAACAAAAGAACGGTGTTTCCTACACATAAGGACCATATGTAGTCCAAGTCTGCTTTCGAAACTGATACAAAGCACTGGTCCTCAAACATCCAATGTTTGTCATTTAAGATGATAAACGTGTGAGCTTCGTGAACGATGTAGTTCGTTTGAGCTGAAAAGTGACTTCCCTTACCTGAAATGAAGTGTTGCTTGTAGGTAGACACAGTGCCTGGGATTTAACTACATTTCTGACGTGAAACACACAGCATAGTTCTCATTCATGGATCACACTCTGCTTTAGAGCGAGAAGCACGCTCTTGCTTTCTAGCGTCTCTAATACAGCAGGAAATCTGAGTGTGCTCAGAATAAAGGAACGGTGTTTCCTACACATACTGACCATATCTAGTTCAACTCTGCTTCTGATACAGAAACAAACCACAGGTCCTCTAACATCCAATGCTTGTCAGATAAGATGGAATGGTGTGAGCTTCGTGAACGACGTATTTCGTTTGAGATGTAAAGTAACTGCCCTTTCCGGAAACGAAGTCTTCCTTGTAGGAATACTCAGAGCTTGGGATTTAACTCCTTTTTTGAAGTGAAACACACAGAAGAGTTCTCATCCATTGATCACACTCTGCTTTAGAACAACAAGCACGCTCTTGCTTTCTAGAGTCTCTAAGACAGCAGGAAACGTGAGTGTGCTGAGAACAAAAGAACGGTGTTTCCTACACATACAGACCATGTCTAGTCCAACTCTGCTTCTGAAACTGATACAAAGCACTGCTCCTGTAACATCCAATGCTTGTCAGTTGAGACGAGAAACGTGTGAGCTTTGTGAACGACGTAGTTCGTTTGAGCTGAAAGGTGACTGCCCTTACCTGAAAGAAGTCCTGCTTGTAGGAAGACACAGAGCCTGGGATTTAACTCCATTTCTGAAGTGAAACACACAGCATAGTTCTCATCCATGGATCACACTCTGGTTTAGAGCGAGAAGCATGCTCTTGCTTTCTAGCCTCTCTAATACAGCAGGAAATCTGAGTGTGCTCAGAACAAAAGAAATGTGTTTCCTACACATATGGACCATATCTAGTTCAACACTGCTTCTGAAACTGAAACAAATCACAGGTCCTCTAACATCCAATGCTTGTCAATTAAGATGAGAAACGTGTGAGCTTCCTGAACGATGTAGTTCGTTTGAACTGAAAAGTGACTGCCGTTACCTGAAACGAAGTCTTGCTTATAGGAAGACACAGAGCCTGGAATTTAACTCCATTTCTGAAGTGAAACACACACCATAGTTCTCATCCATGGATCACACACTGCTTTAGAACGAGAAGCACGCTCTTGCTTTCTAGAGTCTCTAATAAAAAAGGAAACGTGATTGTGCTCAGAACAAAAGAACGGTGTTTCCTACACATACGAACCATATCTAGTTCAACTGTGCTTCTGAAACTGAAACAAACCACAGGTCCTTTAACATCCAATGCTTGTCAGTTAAGATGAGAATCGTGTGAGCTTCGTGAACGATGTAGTTCATTTGAGATGTAAAGTAACTGCCCTAAACTGAAACGAAGTCTTTTTTGTAGGAAGACTCAGAGCATGGGATTTAACTCCATTTCTGAAGTAAAACACACAGCAGAGTTCTCATCCATTGATCACACTCTGCTTTAGAGCAAGAAGCACGCTCTTGCTTTCTAGAGTCTCTAAGACAGCAGGAAACGTGAGTGTGCTGAGAACAAAAGAACGGTGTTTCCTACACATAAGGACCATATGTAGTCCAACTCTGCTTTCGAAACTGATACAAAGCACTGGTCCTGTAACATCCAATGCTTGTCAGTTAAGATGAGAAACGTGTGAGCTTGTGAAAGATGTAGTTCGCTTGAGCTGAAAAGTAACTGCCCTTTCCGGAAACGAAGTCTTGCTTGTAGGAATACTCAGAGCCTGGGATTTAACTCCATTTCTGAAGGGAAACACACAGCAGAGTTCTCATCCATTGATCACACTCTGCTTTAGAACAAGAATCCTGCTCTTGCTTTCTAGAGTCTCAAAGAGAGCAGGAAACTTGAGTGTGCTGAGAACAAAAGAATGGTTTTTGCTACACATAAGGACCATATGTAGTCCAACTCTGCTTTCGAAACTGATGCAAAGCACTGGTCCTCTAACATACAATGCTTGTCATTTAAGATGAGGAACGTGTGAGCTTCGTGAACGATGTAGTTCGTTTGAACTGTAAAGAAACTGCCCTTACCTGAAAGGAAGTCTTGGTTGTAGGAAGACACAGAGCCTGCGATTTAACTCCATTTCTGAAGGGAAACACACAGCAGAGTTCTCATCCATTGATCACACTCTGCCTTAGAACAAGAATCATGCTCTTGCTTTCTAGAGTCTCTAAGACAGCAGGAAAGGTGCGTGTGCTGAGAACAAAAGAACGGTGTTTCCTACACATAAGGACCATATGTAGTCCAAGTCTGCTTTCGAAACTGATACAAAGCACTGGTCCTCAAACATCCAATGTTTGTCAGTTAAGATGAGAAACGTGTGAGCTTCGTGAACGATGTAGTTCGTTTGAGCTGAAAAGTGACTGCCCTTACCTGAAACGAAGTGTTGCTTGTAGGAAGACACAGTGCCTGGGATTTAACTACATTTCTGAAGTGAAACACACAGCATAGTTCTCATTCATGGATCACACTCTGCTTTAGAGCGAGAAGCACGCTCTTGCTTTCTAGCGTCTCTAATACAGCAGGAAATCTGAGTGTGCTCAGAATAAAGGAACGGTGTTTCCTACACATACGTACCATATCTAGTTCAACTCTGCTTCTGATACAGAAACAAACCACAGGTCCTCTAACATCCAATGCTTGTCAGATAAGATGGAATGGTGTGAGCTTCGTGAACGACGTATTTCGTTTGAGATGTAAAGTAACTGCCCTTTCCGGAAACGAAGTCTTCCTTGTAGGAATACTCAGAGCTTGGAATTTAACTCCTTTTTTGAAGTGAAACACACAGAAGAGTTCTCATCCATTGATAACACTCTGCTTTAGAACAACAAGCACGCTCTTGCTTTCTAGAGGCTCTAAGACAGCAGGAAACGTGAGTGTGCTGAGAACAAAAGAACGGTGTTTCCTACACATACAGACCATGTCTAGTCCAACTCTGCTTCTGAAACTGATACAAAGCACTGGTCCTGTAACATCCAATGCTCGTCAGTTAAGATGAGAAACTTGTGAGCTTTGTTAACGACGTAGTTCGTTTGAGATGTAAAGTAACTGCCCTAACCTGAAACGAATTCTTTTTTGTAGGAAGTCTCAGAGCCTGGGATTTAACTCCATTTCTGAAGTAAAACACACAGGAGAGTTCTCATCCATTGATCACACTCTGCTTTAGAGCAAGAAGCACGCTCTTGCTTTCTAGAGGCTCAAAGACAGCATGAAATGTGAGTGTGCAGAGAAAAAAAGAACGATGTTTCCTACACATACGGACCATAGGTAGTCCAACTCTGCTTCTAAAACTGATACAAAGCACTGGTCCTCTAACATCCAATGCTTGTCATTTAAGATGAGAAACATGTGAGCTTCGTTAACGATGTAGTTCCTTTGAGCTGAGAAGTGACTGCCCTTACCTGAAAAGAAGTCTTGCTTGTAGGAAGACACAGAGCCTGGGATTTAATTCCATTTCTGAAGGGAAACAAACAGCATAGTTCTCATCCATGGATCACACTCTGCTTTAGAGCGAGAACACGCTCTTGCTTTCTAGCTTCTCTAATACAGCAGGAAATCTGAGTGTGCTCAGAACAAGAGAACGGTGTTTCCTACACATACGGACCATATCTAGTTCAACTCTGCTTCTGAAACAGAAACAAACCACAGGTCCTCTAACACCCAATGCTTGTCAGTTAAGATGAGAAACGTGTGAGTTTCGTGAAGGATGTATTTCATTTGAGCTGTAAAGAAACTGCCCTTACCTGAAAAGAATTCTTGCTTTAGGAAGACTCAGAGCCTGGGATTTAACACCATTTCTGAAGGGATACACACAGCAGAGTTCTCATCCATTGATCACACTCTGCTTTAGAACAAGAATCATGCTCTTGCTTTCTAGAGTCTCTAAGACAGCAGGATACGTGAGTGTGCTGAGAACAAAAGAACGGTGTTTCCTACACATAAGGACCATATGTAGTCCAACTCTGCTTCTGAAACTGATACAAAGCACTGGTCCTGTAACATCCAATGCTTGTCAGTTAAGATGAGAAACGTGTGAGCTTCGTGAAAGATGTAGTTCGCTTGAGCTGAAAAGTAACTGCCCTTTCCGGAAACGAAGTCTTGCTTGTAGGAAGACTCAGAGCCTGGGATTTAACTCCATTTCTGAAGGGAAACACACAGCAGAGTTCTCATCCATTGATCACACTCTGCTTTAGAATAGGAATCCTGCTCTTGCTTTTAGAGTGTCAAAGACAGCAGGAAACGTGAGTGTGCTGAGAACAAAAGAACGGTGTTTCCTACACATACGAACCATATCTAGTTCAACTGTGCTTCTGAAACTGAAACAAACCACAGGTCCTTTAACATCCAATGCTTGTCAGTTAAGATGAGAATCGTGTGAGCTTCGTGAACGATGTAGTTCATTTGAGATGTAAAGTAACTGCCCTAAACTGAAACGAAGTCTTTTTTGTAGGAAGACTCAGAGCGTGGGATTTAACTCCATTTGTGAAGTAAAACACACAGCAGAGTTCTCATCCATTGATCACACTCTGCTTTAGAGCAAGAAGCACGCTCTTGCTTTCTAGAGTCTCTAACACAGCAGGAAACGTGAGTGTGCTGAGAACAAAAGAACGGTGTTTCCTACACATACGGACCATATCTAGTCCAACTCTGCTTCTGAAACTGACACAAAGCACTGGTCCTGTAACATCCAATGCTTGTCAGTTAAGATGAGAAACGTGTTAGCTTCGTGAACGATGTATTTCGTTTGAACTGTAAAGAAACTGCCCTTACCTGAAAGGAAGTCTTGGTTGTAGGAAGACACAGAGCCTGCGATTTAACTCCATTTCTGAAGTGAAACACACAGCAGAGTTCTCATCCATTGATCACACTCTGCCTTAGAACAAGAATCATGCTCTTGCTTTCTAGAGTCTCTAAGACAGCAGGAAAGGTGCATGAGCTGAGAACAAAAGAACGGTGTTTCCTACACATAAGGACCATATGTAGTCCAAGTCTGCTTTCGAAACTGATACAAAGCACTGGTCCTCAAACATCCAATGTTTGTCATTTAAGATGATAAACGTGTGAGCTTCGTGAACGATGTAGTTCGTTTGAGCTGAAAAGTGACTGCCCTTACCTGAAATGAAGTGTTGCTTGTAGGTAGACACAGTGCCTGGGATTTAACTACATTTCTGACGTGAAACACACAGCATAGTTCTCATTCATGGATCACACTCTGCTTTAGAGCGAGAAGCACGCTCTTGCTTTCTAGCGTCTGTAATACAGCAGGAAATCTGAGTGTGCTCAGAATAAAGGAACGGTGTTTCCTACACATACTGACCATATCTAGTTCAACTCTGCTTCTGATACAGAAACAAACCACAGGTCCTCTAACATCCAATGCTTGTCAGATAAGATGGAATGGTGTGAGCTTCGTGAACGACGTATTTCGTTTGAGATGTAAAGTAACTGCCCTTTCCGGAAACGAAGTCTTCCTTGTAGGAATACTCAGAGCTTGGGATTTAACTCCTTTTTTGAAGTGAAACACACAGAAGAGTTCTCATCCATTGATCACACTCTGCTTTAGAACAACAAGCACGCTCTTGCTTTCTAGAGTCTCTAAGACAGCAGGAAACGTGAGTGTGCTGAGAACAAAAGAACGGTGTTTCCTACACATACAGACCATGTCTAGTCCAACTCTGCTTCTGAAACTGATACAAAGCACTGCTCCTGTAACATCCAATGCTTGTCAGTTGAGACGAGAAACGTGTGAGCTTTGTGAACGACGTAGTTCGTTTGAGCTGAAAGGTGACTGCCCTTACCTGAAAGAAGTCCTGCTTGTAGGAAGACACAGAGCCTGGGATTTAACTCCATTTCTGAAGTGAAACACACAGCATAGTTCTCATCCATGGATCACACTCTGGTTTAGAGCGAGAAGCATGCTCTTGCTTTCTAGCCTCTCTAATACAGCAGGAAATCTGAGTGTGCTCAGAACAAAAGAAATGTGTTTCCTACACATACGGACCATATCTAGTTCAACACTGCTTCTGAAACTGAAACAAATCACAGGTCCTCTAACATCCAATGCTTGTCAATTAAGATGAGAAACGTGTGAGCTTCCTGAACGATGTAGTTCGTTTGAACTGAAAAGTGACTGCCGTTACCTGAAACGAAGTCTTGCTTATAGGAAGACACAGAGCCTGGAATTTAACTCCATTTCTGAAGTGAAACACACACCATAGTTCTCATCCATGGATCACACACTGCTTTAGAACGAGAAGCACGCTCTTGCTTTCTAGAGTCTCTAATAAAAAAGGAAACGTGATTGTGCTCAGAACAAAAGAACGGTGTTTCCTACACATACGAACCATATCTAGTTCAACTGTGCTTCTGAAACTGAAACAAACCACAGGTCCTTTAACATCCAATGCTTGTCAGTTAAGATGAGAATCGTGTGAGCTTCGTGAACGATGTAGTTCATTTGAGATGTAAAGTAACTGCCCTAAACTGAAACGAAGTCTTTTTTGTAGGAAGACTCAGAGCATGGGATTTAACTCCATTTCTGAAGTAAAACACACAGCAGAGTTCTCATCCATTGATCACACTCTGCTTTAGAGCAAGAAGCACGCTCTTGCTTTCTAGAGTCTCTAAGACAGCAGGAAACGTGAGTGTGCTGAGAACAAAAGAACGGTGTTTCCTACACATAAGGACCATATGTAGTCCAACTCTGCTTTCGAAACTGATACAAAGCACTGGTCCTGTAACATCCAATGCTTGTCAGTTAAGATGAGAAACGTGTGAGCTTGTGAAAGATGTAGTTCGCTTGAGCTGAAAAGTAACTGCCCTTTCCGGAAATGAAGTCTTGCTTGTAGGAATACTCAGAGCCTGGGATTTAACTCCATTTCTGAAGGGAAACACACAGCAGAGTTCTCATCCATTGATCACACTCTGCTTTAGAACAAGAATCCTGCTCTTGCTTTCTAGAGTCTCAAAGAGAGCAGGAAACTTGAGTGTGCTGAGAACAAAAGAATGGTTTTTGCTACACATAAGGACCATATGTAGTCCAACTCTGCTTTCGAAACTGATGCAAAGCACTTGTCCTCTAACATACAATGCTTGTCATTTAAGGTGAGAAACGTGTGAGCTTCGTGAACGATGTAGTTCGTTTGAACTGTAAAGAAACTGCCCTTACCTGAAAAGAAGTCTTGCTTGTAGGAAGACACAGAGCCTGGGATTTAATTCCATTTCTGAAGTGAAACAAACAGCATAGTTCTCATCCATGGATCACACTCTGCTTTAGAGCGAGAACACGCTCTTGCTTTCTAGCTTCTCTAATACAGCAGGAAATCTGAGTGTGCTCAGAATAAAAGAACGGTGTTTCCTACACATACGGACCATATCTAGTTCAACTCTGCTTCTGATACAGAAACAAACCACAGGTCCTCTAACATCCAATGCTTGTCAGATAAGATGGAATGGTGTGAGCTTCGTGAACGACGTATTTCGTTTGAGATGCAAAGTAACTGCCCTTTCCGGAAACGAAGTCTTCCTTGTAGGAATACTCAGAGCTTGGGATTTAACTCCTTTTTTGAAGTGAAACACACAGAAGAGTTCTCATCCATTGATAACACTCTGCTTTAAAACAACAAGCACGCTCTTGCTCTCTAGAGTCTCTAAGACAGCAGGAAACGTGAGTGTGCTGAGAACAAAAGAACGGTGTTTCCTACACATACAGACCATGTCTAGTCCAACTCTGCTTCTGAAACTGATACAAAGCACTGGTCCTGTAACATCCAATGCTTGTCAGTTAAGATGAGAAACGTGTGAGCTTCGTGAAAGATGTAGTTCGCTTGAGCTGAAAAGTAACTGCCCTTTCCGGAAACGAAGACTTGCTTGTAGGAAGACTCAGAGCCTGGGATTTAACTCCATTTCTGAAGGGAAACACACAGCAGAGTTCTCATCCATCGATCACACTCTGCTTTAGAACAAGAATCCTGCTCTTGCTTTCTAGAATCTCAAAGACAGCAGGAAACGTGAGTGTGCGGAGAACAAAAGAACGGTGTTTCCTACACATAAGGACCGTATGTAGTCCAACTCTACTTCTGAAACTGATACAAAGCACTGGTCCTGTAACATCCAATGCTTGTCATTTAAGATGAGAAACGTGTGAGCTTCGTGAACGATGTAGTTCGTTTGAACTGTAAAGAAACTGCCCTTACCTGAAAGGAAGTCTTGGTTGTAGGAAGACACAGAGCCTGCGATTTAACTCCATTTCTGAAGGGAAACACACAGCAGAGTTCTCATCCATTGATCACACTCTGCCTTAGAACAAGAATCATGCTCTTGCTTTCTAGAGTCTCTAAGACAGCAGGAAAGGTGCATGAGCTGAGAACAAAAGAACGGTGTTTCCTACACATAAGGACCATATGTAGTCCAAGTCTGCTTTCGAAACTGATACAAAGCACTGGTCCTCAAACATCCAATGTTTGTCATTTAAGATGAGAAACGTGTGAGCTTCGTGAACGATGTAGTTCGTTTGAGCTGAAAAGTGACTTCCCTTACCTGAAATGAAGTGTTGCTTGTAGGAAGACACAGTGCCTGGGATTTAACTACATTTCTGACGTGAAACACACAGCATAGTTCTCATTCATGGATCACACTCTGCTTTAGAGCGAGAAGCACGCTCTTGCTTTCTAGCGTCTCTAATACAGCAGGAAATCTGAGTGTGCTCAGAATAAAGGAACGGTGTTTCCTACACATACGGACCATATCTAGTTCAACTCTGCTTCTGATACAGAAACAAACCACAGGTCCTCTAACATCCAATGCTTGTCAGATAAGATGGAATGGTGTGAGCTTCGTGAACGACGTATTTCGTTTGAGATGTAAAGTAACTGCCCTTTCCGGAAACGAAGTCTTCCTTGTAGGAATACTCAGAGCTTGGGATTTAACTCCTTTTTTGAAGTGAAACACACAGAAGAGTTCTCATCCATTGATCACACTCTGCTTTAGAACAACAAGCACGCTCTTGCTTTCTAGAGTCTCTAAGACAGCAGGAAACGTGAGTGTGCTGAGAACAAAAGAACGGTGTTTCCTACACATACAGACCATGTCTAGTCCAACTCTGCTTCTGAAACTGATACAAAGCACTGGTCCTGTAACATCCAATACTTGTCAGTTGAGACGAGAAACGTGTGAGCTTTGTGAACGACGTAGTTCGTTTGAGCTGAAAGGTGACTGCCCTTACCTGAAACGAAGTCTTGCTTGTAGGAAGACACAGAGCCTGGGATTTAACTCCATTTCTGAAGTGAAACACACAGCATAGTTCTCATCCATGGATCACACTCTGGTTTAGAGCGAGAAGCATGCTCTTGCTTTCTAGCCTCTCTAATACAGCAGGAAATCTGAGTGTGCTCAGAACAAAAGAAATGTGTTTCCTACACATACGGACCATATCTAGTTCAACACTGCTTCTGAAACTGAAACAAATCACAGGTCCTCTAACATCCAATGCTTGTCAATTAAGATGAGAAACGTGTGAGCTTCCTGAACGATGTAGTTCGTTTGAACTGAAAAGTGACTGCCGTTACCTGAAACGAAGTCTTGCTTATAGGAAGACACAGAGCCTGGAATTTAACTCCATTTCTGAAGTGAAACACACACCATAGTTCTAATCCATGGATCACACACTGCTTTAGAACGAGAAGCACGCTCTTGCTTTCTAGAGTCTCTAATAAAAAAGGAAACGTGATTGTGCTCAGAACAAAAGAACGGTGTTTCCTACACATACGAACCATATCTAGTTCAACTGTGCTTCTGAAACTGAAACAAACCACAGGTCCTTTAACATCCAATGCTTGTCAGTTAAGATGAGAATCGTGTGAGCTTCGTGAACGATGTAGTTCATTTGAGATGTAAAGTAACTGCCCTAAACTGAAACGAAGTCTTTTTTGTAGGAAGACTCAGAGCATGGGATTTAACTCCATTTCTGAAGTAAAACACACAGCAGAGTTCTCATCCATTGATCACACTCTGCTTTAGAGCAAGAAGCACGCTCTTGCTTTCTAGAGTCTCTAAGACAGCAGGAAACGTGAGTGTGCTGAGAACAAAAGAACGGTGTTTCCTACACATAAGGACCATATGTAGTCCAACTCTACTTCTGAAACTGATACAAAGCACTGGTCCTGTAACATCCAATGCTTGTCATTTAAGATGAGAAACGTGTGAGCTTCGTGAAAGATGTAGTTCGCTTGAGCTGAAAAGTAACTGCCCTTTCCGGAAACGAAGTCTTGCTTGTAGGAATACTCAGAGCCTGGGATTTAACTCCATTTCTGAAGGGAAACACACAGCAGAGTTCTCATCCATTGATCACACTCTGCTTTAGAACAAGAATCCTGCTCTTGCTTTCTAGAGTCTCAAAGAGAGCAGGAAACTTGAGTGTGCTGAGAACAAAAGAATGGTTTTTGCTACACATAAGGACCATATGTAGTCCACCTCTGCTTTCGAAACTGATGCAAAGCACTGGTCCTCTAACATACAATGCTTGTCATTTAAGATGAGAAACGTGAGCTTCGTGAACGATGTAGTTCGTTTGAACTGTAAAGAAACTGCCCTTACCTGAAAGGAAGTCTTGGTTGTAGGAAGACACAGAGCCTGCGATTTAACTCCATTTCTGAAGTGAAACACACAGCAGAGTTCTCATCCATTGATCACACAATTCTTTAGAAAAAGAAGCATGCTCTTGCTTTCTAGAGTCTCTAATGCAGCAGGAAATATGAGTGTGCTGAGAACAAAAGAACGGTGTTTCCTACACATACGGACCATATCTAGTCCAACTCTGCTTCTGATACAGAAACAAACCACAGGTCCTCTAACATCCAATGCTTGTCAGATAAGATGGAATGTTGTGAGCTTCGTGAAAGACGTATTTCGTTTGAGATGTAAAGTAACTGCCCTTTCCGGAAACGAAGTCTTCCTTGTAGGAATACTCAGAGCTTGGGATTTAACTCCTTTTTTGAAGTGAAACACACAGCAGAGTTCTCATCCATTGATCACACTCTGCTTTAGAGCAAGAAGCACGCTCTTGCTTTCTAGAGTCTCTAAGACAGCAGGAAACGTGAATGTGCTGAGATCAAAAGAACGGTGTTTCCTACACATACAGACCATGTCTAGTCCAACTCTACTTCTGAAACTGATACAAAACACTGGTCCTGTAACATCCAATGCTTGTCAGTTAATACGAGAAACGTGTGAGCTTTGTGAACAATGTAGTTCGTTTGAGCTGAAAAGTGACTGCCCTTACCTGAAACGAAGTCTTGCTTTTAGGAAGACACAGAGTCTGGGATTTAACACCATTTCTGAAGTGAAACACACAGCATAGTTCCCATCCATGGATCACACTCTGCTTTAGAGCGAGAAGCACGCTCTTGCTTTCTAGTGTCTCTAATACAGCAGGAAATCTGAGTGTGCTGAGAACAAAAGAATGGTGTTTCCTACACATACAGACCATGTCTAGTCCAACTCTGCTTCTGAAACTGATACAAAGCACTGGTCCTTTAACATCCAATGCTTGTCAGTTAAGATGAGAAACGTGTTAGCTTCGTGAAAGACGTAGTTCGTTTGAGCGGAAAAGAGACTGCCCTTACCTGAAAGGAAGTCTTGCTTGTAGGAAGACACAGAGCCTGCGATTTAACTCCATTTCTGAAGTGAAACACACAGCAGAGTTCTCATCCATTGATCACACTCTGCCTTAGAACAAGAATCATGCTCTTGCTTTCTAGAGTCTCTAAGACAGCAGGAAAGGTGCATGAGCTGAGAACAAAAGAACGGTGTTTCCTACACATAAGGACCATATGTAGTCCAAGTCTGCTTTCGAAACTGATACAAAGCACTGGTCCTCAAACATCCAATGTTTGTCATTTAAGATGAGAAACGTGTGAGCTTCGTGAACGATGTAGTTCGTTTGAGCTGAAAAGTGACTTCCCTTACCTGAAATGAAGTGTTGCTTGTAGGAAGACACAGTGCCTGGGATTTAACTACATTTCTGACGTGAAACACACAGCATAGTTCTCATTCATGGATCACACTCTGCTTTAGAGCGAGAAGCACGCTCTTGCTTTCTAGCGTCTCTAATACAGCAGGAAATCTGAGTGTGCTCAGAATAAAGGAACGGTGTTTCCTACACATACGGACCATATCTAGTTCAACTCTGCTTCTGATACAGAAACAAACCACAGGTCCTCTAACATCCAATGCTTGTCAGATAAGATGGAATGGTGTGAGCTTCGTGAACGACGTATTTCGTTTGAGATGTAAAGTAACTGCCCTTTCCGGAAACGAAGTCTTCCTTGTAGGAATACTCAGAGCTTGGGTTTTAACTCCTTTTTTGAAGTGAAACACACAGAAGAGTTCTCATCCATTGATCACACTCTGCTTTAGAACAACAAGCACGCTCTTGCTTTCTAGAGTCTCTAAGACAGCAGGAAACGTGAGTGTGCTGAGAACAAAAGAACGGTGTTTCCTACACATACAGACCATGTCTAGTCCAACTCTGCTTCTGAAACTGATACAAAGCACTGGTCCTGTAACATCCAATACTTGTCAGTTGAGACGAGAAACGTGTGAGCTTTGTGAACGACGTAGTTCGTTTGAGCTGAAAGGTGACTGCCCTTACCTGAAACGAAGTCTTGCTTGTAGGAAGACACAGAGCCTGGGATTTAACTCCATTTCTGAAGTGAAACACACAGCATAGTTCTCATCCATGGATCACACTCTGGTTTAGAGCGAGAAGCATGCTCTTGCTTTCTAGCCTCTCTAATACAGCAGGAAATCTGAGTGTGCTCAGAACAAAAGAAATGTGTTTCCTACACATACGGACCATATCTAGTTCAACACTGCTTCTGAAACTGAAACAAATCACAGGTCCTCTAACATCCAATGCTTGTCAATTAAGATGAGAAACGTGTGAGCTTCCTGAACGATGTAGTTCGTTTGAACTGAAAAGTGACTGCCGTTACCTGAAACGAAGTCTTGCTTATAGGAAGACACAGAGCCTGGAATTTAACTCCATTTCTGAAGTGAAACACACACCATAGTTCTAATCCATGGATCACACACTGCTTTAGAACGAGAAGCACGCTCTTGCTTTCTAGAGTCTCTAATAAAAAAGGAAACGTGATTGTGCTCAGAACAAAAGAACGGTGTTTCCTACACATACGAACCATATCTAGTTCAACTGTGCTTCTGAAACTGAAACAAACCACAGGTCCTTTAACATCCAATGCTTGTCAGTTAAGATGAGAATCGTGTGAGCTTCGTGAACGATGTAGTTCATTTGAGATGTAAAGTAACTGCCCTAAACTGAAACGAAGTCTTTTTTGTAGGAAGACTCAGAGCATGGGATTTAACTCCATTTCTGAAGTAAAACACACAGCAGAGTTCTCATCCATTGATCACACTCTGCTTTAGAGCAAGAAGCACGCTCTTGCTTTCTAGAGTCTCTAAGACAGCAGGAAACGTGAGTGTGCTGAGAACAAAAGAACGGTGTTTCCTACACATAAGGACCATATGTAGTCCAACTCTGCTTTCGAAACTGATACAAAGCACTGGTCCTGTAACATCCAATGCTTGTCAGTTAAGATGAGAAACGTGTGAGCTTGTGAAAGATGTAGTTCGCTTGAGCTGAAAAGTAACTGCCCTTTCCGGAAACGAAGTCTTGCTTGTAGGAATACTCAGAGCCTGGGATTTAACTCCATTTCTGAAGGGAAACACACAGCAGAGTTCTCATCCATTGATCACACTCTGCTTTAGAACAAGAATCCTGCTCTTGCTTTCTAGAGTCTCAAAGAGAGCAGGAAACTTGAGTGTGCTGAGAACAAAAGCATGGTTTTTGCTACACATAAGGACCATATGTAGTCCAAGTCTGCTTTCGAAACTGATGCAAAGCACTGGTCCTCTAACATACAATGCTTGTCATTTAAGATGAGAAACGTGTGAGCTTCGTGAACGATGTAGTTCGTTTGAACTGTAAAGAAACTGCCCTTACCTGAAAGGAAGTCTTGGTTGTAGGAAGACACAGAGCCTGCGATTTAACTCCATTTCTGAAGTGAAACACACAGCAGAGTTCTCATCCATTGATCACACAATTCTTTAGAAAAAGAAGCATGCTCTTGCTTTCTAGAGTCTCTAATGCAGCAGGAAATATGAGTGTGCTGAGAACAAAAGAACGGTGTTTCCTACACATAAGGACCATATCTAGTCCAACTCTGCTTCTGAAACTGATACAAAGCACTGGTCCTCTAACATCCAATGCTTGTCAGTTAAGATGAGAATCGTGTGAGCTTCGTGAACGACATAGTTCGTTTGAGATATAAAGTAACTGCCCTAAGCTGAAACGAAGTCTTCCTTGTAGGAAGACTCAGAGCTTTGGATTTAACTCCATTTCTGAAGGGAAACACACAGCAGAGTTCTCATCCATTGATCACACTCTGCCTTAGAACAAGAATCATGCTCTTGCTTTCTAGCGTCTCTAATACAGCAGGAAATCTGAGTGTGCTCAGAATAAAGGAACGGTGTTTCCTACACATACGGACCATATCTAGTTCAACTCTGCTTCTGATACAGAAACAAACCACAGGTCCTCTAACATCCAATGCTTGTCATTTAAGATGAGAATCGTGTGAGCTTCGTGAACGATGTAGTTCGTTTGAGCTGAAAAGTGACTGCCCTTACCTGAAACGAAGTCTTCCTTGTAGGAATACTCAGAGCTTGGGATTTAACTCCTTTTTTGAAGTGAAACACACAGAAGAGTTCTCATCCATTGATCACACTCTGCTTTAGAACAACAAGCACGCTCTTGCTTTCTAGAGTCTCTAAGACAGCAGGAAACGTGAGTGTGCTGAGAACAAAAGAACGGTGTTTCCTACACATACAGACCATGTCTAGTCCAACTCTGCTTCTGAAACTGATACAAAGCACTGGTCCTGTAACATCCAATGCTCGTCAGTTAAGATGAGAAACGTGTGAGCTTTGTTAATTACGTAGTTCGTTTGAGATGTAAAGTAACTGCCCTAACCTGAAACGAATTCTTTTTTGTAGGAAGTCTCAGAGCCTGGGATTTAACTCCATTTCTGAAGTAAAACACACAGGAGAGTTCTCATCCATTGATCACACTCTGCTTTAGAGCAAGAAGCACGTTCTTGCTTTCTAGAGGCTCAAAGACAGCATGAAATGTGAGTGTGCAGAGAAAAAAAGAACGATGTTTCCTACACATACGGACCATAGGTAGTCCAACTCTGCTTCTAAAACTGATACAAAGCACTGGTCCTCTAACATCCAATGCTTGTCATTTAAGATGAGAAACATGTGAGCTTCGTTAACGATGTAGTTCCTTTGAGCTGAGAAGTGACTGCCCTTACCTGAAAAGAAGTCTTGCTTGTAGGAAGACACAGAGCCTGGGATTTAATTCCATTTCTGAAGGGAAACAAACAGCATAGTTCTCATCCATGGATCACACTCTGCTTTAGAGCGAGAACACGCTCTTGCTTTCTAGCTTCTCTAATACAGCAGGAAATCTGAGTGTGCTCAGAACAAGAGAACGGTGTTTCCTACACATACGGACCATATCTAGTTCAACTCTGCTTCTGAAAGAGAAACAAACCACAGGTCCTCTAACACCCAATGCTTGTCAGTTAAGATGAGAAACGTGTGAGTTTCGTGAAGGATGTATTTCATTTGAGCTGTAAAGAAACTGCCCTTACCTGAAAAGAATTCTTGCTTTAGGAAGACTCAGAGCCTGGGATTTAACACCATTTCTGAAGGGATACACACAGCAGAGTTCTCATCCATTGATCACACTCTGCTTTAGAACAAGAATCATGCTCTTGCTTTCTAGAGTCTCTAAGACAGCAGGATACGTGAGTGTGCTGAGAAAAAAAGAACGGTGTTTCCTACACTTAAGGACCATATGTATTCCAACTCTGCTTTCGAAACTGATACAAAGCACTGGTCCTGTAACATTAAATGCTTGTCAGTTAAGATGAGAAACGTGTGAGCTTCGTGAAAGATGTAGTTCGCTTGAGCTGAAAAGTAACTGCCCTTTCCGGAAACAAAGTCTTGCTTGTAGGAAGACTCAGAGCCTGGGATTTAACTCCATTTCTGAAGGGAAACACACAGCAGAGTTCTCATCCATCGATCACACTCTGCTTTAGAACAAGAATCCTGCTCTTGCTTTCTAGAATCTCAAAGACAGCAGGAAACGTGAGTGTGCTGAGAACAAAAGAACGGTGTTTCCTACACATAAGGACCATATGTAGTCCAACTCTGCTTCTGAAACTGATACAAAGCACTGGTCCTGTAACATCCAATGCTTGTCAGTTAAGATGAGAAACGTGTGAGCTTCGTGAAAGATGTAGTTCGCTTGAGCTGAAAAGTAACTGCCCTTTCCGGAAACGAAGTCTTGCTTGTAGGAAGACTCAGAGCCTGGGATTTAACTCCATTTCTGAAGGGAAACACACAGCAGAGTTCTCATCCATTGATCACACTCTGCTTTAGAATAGGAATCCTGCTCTTGCTTTTAGAGTGTCAAAGACAGCAGGAAACGTGAGTGTGCGGAGAACAAAAGAACGGTGTTTCCTACACATACGAACCATATCTAGTTCAACTGTGCTTCTGAAACTGAAACAAACCACAGGTCCTTTAACATCCAATGCTTGTCAGTTAAGATGAGAATCGTGTGAGCTTCGTGAACGATGTAGTTCATTTGAGATGTAAAGTAACTGCCCTAAACTGAAACGAAGTCTTTTTTGTAGGAAGACTCAGAGCGTGGGATTTAACTCCATTTGTGAAGTAAAACACACAGCAGAGTTCTCATCCATTGATCACACTCTGCTTTAGAGCAAGAAGCACAATCTTGCTTTCTAGAGTCTCTAACACAGCAGGAAACGTGAGTGTGCTGAGAACAAAAGAACGGTGTTTCCTACACATACAGACCATGTCTAGTCCAACTCTGCTTCTGAAACTGACACCAAGCACTGGTCCTGTAACATCCAATGCTTGTCAGTTAAGATGAGAAACGTGTTAGCTTCGTGAACGATGTATTTCGTTTGAACTGTAAAGAAACTGCCCTTACCTGAAAGGAAGTCTTGGTTGTAGGAAGACACAGAGCCTGCGATTTAACTCCATTTCTGAAGTGAAACACACAGCAGAGTTCTCATCCATTGATCACACTCTGCCTTAGAACAAGAATCATGCTCTTGCTTTCTAGAGTCTCTAAGACAGCAGGAAAGGTGCGTGTGCTGAGAACAAAAGAACGGTGTTTCCTACACATAAGGACCATATGTAGTCCAAGTCTGCTTTCGAAACTGATACAAAGCACTGGTCCTCAAACATCCAATGTTTGTCATTTAAGATGAGAAACGTGTGAGCTTCGTGAACGATGTAGTTCGTTTGAGCTGAAAAGTGACTTCCCTTACCTGAAATGAAGTGTTGCTTGTAGGAAGACACAGTGCCTGGGATTTAACTACATTTCTGACGTGAAACACACAGCATAGTTCTCATTCATGGATCACACTCTGCTTTAGAGCGAGAAGCACGCTCTTGCTTTCTAGCGTCTCTAATACAGCAGGAAATCTGAGTGTGCTCAGAATAAAGGAACGGTGTTTCCTACACATACGGACCATATCTAGTTCAACTCTGCTTCTGATACAGAAACAAACCACAGGTCCTCTAACATCCAATGCTTGTCAGATAAGATGGAATGGTGTGAGCTTCGTGAACGACGTATTTCGTTTGAGATGTAAAGTAACTGCCCTTTCCGGAAACGAAGTCTTCCTTGTAGGAATACTCAGAGCTTGGGATTTAACTCCTTTTTTGAAGTGAAACACACAGAAGAGTTCTCATCCATTGATCACACTCTGCTTTAGAACAACAAGCACGCTCTTGCTTTCTAGAGTCTCTAAGACAGCAGGAAACGTGAGTGTGCTGAGAACAAAAGAACGGTGTTTCCTACACATACAGACCATGTCTAGTCCAACTCTGCTTCTGAAACTGATACAAAGCACTGGTCCTGTAACATCCAATGCTTGTCAGTTGAGACGAGAAACGTGTGAGCTTTGTGAACGACGTAGTTCGTTTGAGCTGAAAGGTGACTGCCCTTACCTGAAACGAAGTCTTGCTTGTAGGAAGACACAGAGACTGGGATTTAACTCCATTTCTGAAGTGAAACACACAGCATAGTTCTCATCCATGGATCACACTCTGGTTTAGAGCGAGAAGCATGCTCTTGCTTTCTAGCCTCTCTAATACAGCAGGAAATCTGAGTGTGCTCAGAACAAAAGAAATGTGTTTCCTACACATACGGACCATATCTAGTTCAACACTGCTTCTGAAAATGAAACAAATCACAGGTCCTCTAACATCCAATGCTTGTCAATTAAGATGAGAAACGTGTGAGCTTCCTGAACGATGTAGTTCGTTTGAACTGAAAAGTGACTGCCGTTACCTGAAACGAAGTCTTGCTTATAGGAAGACACAGAGCCTGGAATTTAACTCCATTTCTGAAGTGAAACACACACCATAGTTCTCATCCATGGATCACACACTGCTTTAGAACGAGAAGCACGCTCTTGCTTTCTAGAGTCTCTAATAAAAAAGGAAACGTGATTGTGCTCAGAACAAAAGAACGGTGTTTCCTACACATACGAACCATATCTAGTTCAACTGTGCTTCTGAAACTGAAACAAACCACAGGTCCTTTAACATCCAATGCTTGTCAGTTAAGATGAGAATCGTGTGAGCTTCGTGAACGATGTAGTTCATTTGAGATGTAAAGTAACTGCCCTAAACTGAAACGAAGTCTTTTTTGTAGGAAGACTCAGAGCATGGGATTTAACTCCATTTCTGAAGTAAAACACACAGCAGAGTTCTCATCCATTGATCACACTCTGCTTTAGAGCAAGAAGCACGCTCTTGCTTTCTAGAGTCTCTAAGACAGCAGGAAACGTGAGTGTGCTGAGAACAAAAGAACGGTGTTTCCTACACATAAGGACCATATGTAGTCCAACTCTGCTTTCGAAACTGATACAAAGCACTGGTCCTGTAACATCCAATGCTTGTCAGTTAAGATGAGAAACGTGTGAGCTTGTGAAAGATGTAGTTCGCTTGAGCTGAAAAGTAACTGCCCTTTCCGGAAACGAAGTCTTGCTTGTAGGAATACTCAGAGCCTGGGATTTAACTCCATTTCTGAAGGGAAACACACAGCAGAGTTCTCATCCATTGATCACACTCTGCTTTAGAACAAGAATCCTGCTCTTGCTTTCTAGAATTTCAAAGAGAGCAGGAAACTTGAGTGTGCTGAGAACAAAAGCATGGTTTTTGCTACACATAAGGACCATATGTAGTCCAAGTCTGCTTTCGAAACTGATACAAAGCACTGGTCCTCAAACATCCAATGTTTGTCATTTAAGATGAGAAACGTGTGAGCTTCGTGAACGATGTAGTTCGTTTGAGCTGAAAAGTGACTGCCCTTACCTGAAACGAAGTGTTGCTTGTAGGAAGACACAGTGCCTGGGATTTAACTACATTTCTGAAGTGAAACACACAGCATAGTTCTCATTCATGGATCACACTCTGCTTTAGAGCGAGAAGCACGCTCTTGCTTTCTAGCGTCTCTAATACAGCAGGAAATCTGAGTGTGCTCAGAATAAAGGAACGGTGTTTCCTACACATACGGACCATATCTAGTTCAACTCTGCTTCTGATACAGAAACAAACCACAGGTCCTCTAACATCCAATGCTTGTCAGATAAGATGGAATGGTGTGAGCTTCGTGAACGACGTATTTCGTTTGAGATGTAAAGGAACTGCCCTTTCCGGAAACGAAGTCTTCCTTGTAGGAATACTCAGAGCTTGGGATTTAACTCCTTTTTTGAAGTGAAACACACAGAAGAGTTCTCATCCATTGATAACACTCTGCTTTAGAACAACAAGCACGCTCTTGCTTTCTAGAGTCTCTAAGACAGCAGGAAACGTGAGTGTGCTGAGAACAAAAGAACGGTGTTTCCTACACATACAGACCATGTCTAGTCCAACTCTGCTTCTGAAACTGATACAAAGCACTGGTCCTGTAACATCCAATGCTCGTCAGTTAAGATGAGAAACTTGTGAGCTTTGTTAACGACGTAGTTCGTTTGAGATGTAAAGTAACTGCCCTAACCTGAAACGAATTCTTTTTTGTAGGAAGTCTCAGAGCCTGGGATTTAACTCCATTTCTGAAGTAAAACACACAGGAGAGTTCTCATCCATTGATCACACTCTGCTTTAGAGCAAGAAGCACGCTCTTGCTTTCTAGAGGCTCAAAGATAGCATGAAATGTGAGTGTGCAGAGAAAAAAAGAACGATGTTTCCTACACATACGGACCATAGGTAGTCCAACTCTGCTTCTAAAACTGATACAAAGCACTGGTCCTCTAACATCCAATGCTTGTCATTTAAGATGAGAAACATGTGAGCTTCGTTAACGATGTAGTTCCTTTGAGCTGAGAAGTGACTGCCCTTACCTGAAAAGAAGTCTTGCTTGTAGGAAGACACAGAGCCTGGGATTTAATTCCATTTCTGAAGGGAAACAAACAGCATAGTTCTCATCCATGGATCACACTCTGCTTTAGAGCGAGAACACGCTCTTGCTTTCTAGCTTCTCTAATACAGCAGGAAATCTGAGTGTGCTCAGAACAAGAGAACGGTGTTTCCTACACTTAAGGACCATATGTATTCCAACTCTGCTTTCGAAACTGATACAAAGCACTGGTCCTGTAACATCCAATGCTTGTCAGTTAAGATGAGAAACGTGTGAGCTTCGTGAAAGATGTAGTTCGCTTGAGCTGAAAAGTAACTGCCCTTTCCGGAAACGAAGTCTTCCTTGTAGGAATACTCAGAGCTTGGGATTTAACTCCTTTTTTGAAGTGAAACACACAGCAGAGTTCTCATCCATTGATCACACTCTGCTTTAGAACAAAAAGCACGCTCTTGCTTTCTAGAGTCTCTAAGACAGCAGGAAACGTGAGTGTGCTGAGAACAAAAGAACAGTGTTTCCTACACATACAGACCATGTCTAGTCCAACTCTGCTTCTGAAACTGATACAAAGCACTGGTCCTGTAACATCCAATGCTTGTCAGTTGAGACGAGAAACGTGTGAGCTTTGTGAACGACGTAGTTCTTTTGAGCTGAAAGGTGACTGCCCTTACCTGAAACGAAGCCTTGCTTGTAGGAAGACACAGAGCCTGGGATTTAACTCCATTTCTGAAGTGAAACACACAGCATAGTTCTCATCCATGGATCACACTCTGGTTTAGAGCGAGAAGCATGCTCTTGCTTTCTAGCGTCTCTAATAGAGCAGGAAATCTGAGTGTGCTCAGAACAAAAGAAATGTGTTTCCTACACATACGGACCATATCTAGTTCAACACTGCTTCTGAAACTGAAACAAATCACAGGTCCTCTAACATCCAATGCTTGTCAATTAAGATGAGAAACGTGTGAGCTTCCTGAACGATGTAGTTCCTTTGAACTGAAAAGTGACTGCCGTTACCTGAAACGAAGTCTTGCTTATAGGAAGACACAGAGCCTGGAATTTAACTCCATTTCTGAAGTGAAACACACACCATAGTTCTCATCCATGGATCACACACTGCTTTAGAACGAGAAGCACGCTCTTGCTTTCTAGAGTCTCTAATAAAAAAGGAAACGTGATTGTGCTCAGAAAAAAAGAACGGTGTTTCCTACACATACGAACCATATCTAGTTCAACTGTGCTTCTGAAACTGAAACAAACCACAGGTCCTTTAACATCCAATGCTTGTCAGTTAAGATGAGAATCGTGTGAGCTTCGTGAACGATGTAGTTCATTTGAGATGTAAAGTAACTGCCCTAAACTGAAACGAAGTTTTTTTTGTAGGAAGACTCAGAGCATGGGATTTAACTCCATTTCTGAAGTAAAACACACAGCAGAGTTCTCATCCATTGATCACACTCTGCTTTAGAGCAAGAAGCACGCTCTTGCTTTCTAGAGTCTCTAAGACAGCAGGAAACGTGAGTGTGCTGAGAATAAAAGAACGGTGTTTCCTACACATACAGACCATGTCTAGTCCAACTCTGCTTCTGAAACTGATACAAAGCACTGGTCCTGTAACATCCAATGCTCGTCAGTTAAGATGAGAAACATGTGAGCTTTGTTAACGACGTAGTTCGTTTGAGATGTAAAGTAACTGCCCTAACCTGAAACGAAGTCTTTTTTGTAGGAAGTCTCAGAGCCTGTGATTTAACTCCATTTCTGAAGTAAAACACACAGGAGAGTTCTCATCCATTGATCACACTCTGCTTTAGAGCAAGAAGCACGCTCTTGCTTTCTAGAGGCTCAAAGACAGCATGAAATGTGAGTGTGCAGAGAAAAAAAGAACGATGTTTCCTACACATACGGACCATAGGTAGTCCAACTCTGCTTCTAAAACTGATACAAAGCATTGGTCCTCTAACATCCAATGCTTGTCATTTAAGATGAGAAACATGTGAGCTTCGTTAACGATGTAGTTCCTTTGAGCTGAGAAGTGACTGCCCTTACCTGAAAAGAAGTCTTGCTTGTAGGAAGACACAGAGCCTGGGATGTAATTCCATTTCTGAAGGGAAACAAACAGCATAGTTCTCATCCATGGATCACACTCTGCTTTAGAGCGAGAACACGCTCTTGCTTTCTAGCTTCTCTAATACAGCAGGAAATCTGAGTGTGCTCAGAACAAGAGAACGGTGTTTCCTACACATACGGACCATATCTAGTTCAACTCTGCTTCTGAAACAGAAACAAACCACAGGTCCTCTAACACCCAATGCTTGTCAGTTAAGATGAGAAACGTGTGAGTTTCGTGAAGGATGTATTTCATTTGAGCTGTAAAGAAACTGCCCTTACCTGAAAAGAATTCTTGGTTTAGGAAGACTCAGAGCCTGGGATTTAACTCCATTTCTGAAGGGAAACACACAGCAGAGTTCTAATCCATTGATCACACTCTGCTTTAGAACAAGAATCCTGCTCTTGCTTTTAGAGTCTCAAAGACAGCAGGAAACGTGAGTGTGCTGAGAACAAAAGAACGGTGTTTCCTACACATACGGCCCATATCTATTCCAACTCTGCTTTTGAAACTGATACAAAGCACTGGTCCTCTAACATCCAATGCTTGTCAGTTAAGATGAGAATCCTGTGAGCTTCGTGAACGACATAGTTCGTTTGAGATATAAAGTAACTGCCCTAACCTGAAACGAAGTCTTCATTGTAGGAAGAATCAGAGCTTTGGATTTAACTCCATTTCTGAAGGGAAACACACAGCAGGGTTCTCATCCATTGATCACACTCTGCCTTAGAACAAGAATCATGCTCTTGCTTTCTAGAGTCTCTAAGACAGCAGGAAAGGTGCGTGTGCTGAGAACAAAAGAACGGTGTTTCCTACACATACGGACCATATGTAGTCCAACTCTGCTTCTGATACAGAAACAAACCACAGGTCCTCTAACATCCAATGCTTGTCAGATAAGATGGAATGGTGTGAGCTTCGTGAAAGACGTATTTCGTTTGAGATGTAAAGTAACTGCCCTTTCCGGAAACGAAGTCTTCCTTGTAGGAATACTCAGAGCTTGGGATTTAACTCCTTTTTTGAAGTGAAACACACAGCAGAGTTCTCATCCATTGATCACACTCTGCTTTAGAACAAAAAGCACGCTCTTGCTTTCTAGAGTCTCTAAGACAGCAGGAAACGTGAGTGTGCTGAGAACAAAAGAACAGTGTTTCCTACACATACAGACCATGTCTAGTCCAACTCTGCTTCTGAAACTGATACAAAGCACTGGTCCTGTAACATCCAATGCTTGTCAGTTGAGACGAGAAACGTGTGAGCTTTGTGAACGACGTAGTTCTTTTGAGCTGAAAGGTGACTGCCCTTACCTGAAACGAAGCCTTGCTTGTAGGTAGACACAGAGCCTGGGATTTAACTCCATTTCTGAAGTGAAACACACAGCATAGTTCTCATCCATGGATCACACTCTGGTTTAGAGCGAGAAGCATGCTCTTGCTTTCTAGCGTCTCTAATACAGCAGGAAATCTGAGTGTGCTCAGAACAAAAGAAATGTGTTTCCTACACATACGGACCATATCTAGTTCAACACTGCTTCTGAAACTGAAACAAATCACAGGTCCTCTAACATCCAATGCTTGTCAATTAAGATGAGAAACGTGTGAGCTTCCTGAACGATGTAGTTCCTTTGAACTGAAAAGTGACTGCCGTTACCTGAAACGAAGTCTTGCTTATAGGAAGACACAGAGCCTGGAATTTAACTCCATTTCTGAAGTGAAACACACACCATAGTTCTCATCCATGGATCACACACTGCTTTAGAACGAGAAGCACGCTCTTGCTTTCTAGAGTCTCTAATAAAAAAGGAAACGTGATTGTGCTCAGAAAAAAAGAACGGTGTTTCCTACACATACGAACCATATCTAGTTCAACTGTGCTTCTGAAACTGAAACAAACCACAGGTCCTTTAACATCCAATGCTTGTCAGTTAAGATGAGAATCGTGTGAGCTTCGTGAACGATGTAGTTCATTTGAGATGTAAAGTAACTGCCCTAAACTGAAACGAAGTTTTTTTTTGTAGGAAGACTCAGAGCATGGGATTTAACTCCATTTCTGAAGTAAAACACACAGCAGAGTTCTCATCCATTGATCACACTCTGCTTTAGAGCAAGAAGCACGCTCTTGCTTTCTAGAGTCTCTAAGACAGCAGGAAACGTGAGTGTGCTGAGAATAAAAGAACGGTGTTTCCTACACATACAGACCATGTCTAGTCCAACTCTGCTTCTGAAACTGATACAAAGCACTGGTCCTGTAACATCCAATGCTCGTCAGTTAAGATGAGAAACATGTGAGCTTTGTTAACGACGTAGTTCGTTTGAGATGTAAAGTAACTGCCCTAACCTGAAACGAAGTCTTTTTTGTAGGAAGTCTCAGAGCCTGTGATTTAACTCCATTTCTGAAGTAAAACACACAGGAGAGTTCTCATCCATTGATCACACTCTGCTTTAGAGCAAGAAGCACGCTCTTGCTTTCTAGAGGCTCAAAGACAGCATGAAATGTGAGTGTGCAGAGAAAAAAAGAACGATGTTTCCTACACATACGGACCATAGGTAGTCCAACTCTGCTTCTAAAACTGATACAAAGCACTGGTCCTCTAACATCCAATGCTTGTCATTTAAGATGAGAAACATGTGAGCTTCGTTAACGATGTAGTTCCTTTGAGCTGAGAAGTGACTGCCCTTACCTGAAAAGAAGTCTTGCTTGTAGGAAGACACAGAGCCTGGGATGTAATTCCATTTCTGAAGGGAAACAAACAGCATAGTTCTCATCCATGGATCACACTCTGCTTTAGAGCGAGAACACGCTCTTGCTTTCTAGCTTCTCTAATACAGCAGGAAATCTGAGTGTGCTCAGAACAAGAGAACGGTGTTTCCTACACATACGGACCATATCTAGTTCAACTCTGCTTCTGAAACAGAAACAAACCACAGGTCCTCTAACACCCAATGCTTGTCAGTTAAGATGAGAAACGTGTGAGTTTCGTGAAGGATGTATTTCATTTGAGCTGTAAAGAAACTGCCCTTACCTGAAAAGAATTCTTGGTTTAGGAAGACTCAGAGCCTGGGATTTAACTCCATTTCTGAAGGGAAACACACAGCAGAGTTCTAATCCATTGATCACACTCTGCTTTAGAACAAGAATCCTGCTCTTGCTTTTAGAGTCTCAAAGACAGCAGGAAACGTGAGTGTGCTGAGAACAAAAGAACGGTGTTTCCTACACATACGGCCCATATCTATTCCAACTCTGCTTTTGAAACTGATACAAAGCACTGGTCCTCTAACATCCAATGCTTGTCAGTTAAGATGAGAATCCTGTGAGCTTCGTGAACAACATAGTTCGTTTGAGATATAAAGTAACTGCCCTAACCTGAAATGAAGTCTTCATTGTAGGAAGACTCAGAGCTTTGGATTTAACTCCATTTCTGAAGGGAAACACACAGCAGGGTTCTCATCCATTGATCACACTCTGCCTTAGAATAAGAATCATGCTTTTGCTTTCTAGAGTCTCTAAGACAGCAGGAAAGGTGCGTGTGCTGAGAACAAAAGAACGGTGTTTCCTACACATAAGGACCATATGTAGTCCAACTCTGCTTTCGAAACTGATACAAAGCACTGGTCCTCAAACATCCAATGTTTGTCATTTAAGATGAGAAACGTGTGAGCTTCGTGAACGATGTAGTTCGTTTGAGCTGAAAAGTGACTGCCCTTACCTGAAACGAAGTGTTGCTTATAGGAAGAAACAGTGACTGGGATTTAACTCCATTTCTGAAGTGAAACACACAGCATAGTTCTCATTCATGGATCACACTCTGCTTTAGAGCGAGAAGCACGCTCTTGCTTTCTAGCGTCTCTAATAAAAAAGGAAACGTGATTGGGCTCAGAACAAAAGAACGGTGTTTCCTACACATACGAACCATATCTAGTTCAACTGTGCTTCTGAAACTGAAACAAACCACAGGTCCTCTAACATCCAATGCTTGTCAGTTAAGATGAGAATCGTGTGAGCTTCGTGAACGATGTAGTTCATTTGAGATGTAAAGTAACTGCCCCAAACTGAAACGAAGTCTTTTTTGTAGGAAGACTCAGAGCGTGGGATTTAACTCCATTTCTGAAGTAAAACACACAGCAGAGTTCTCATCCATTGATCACACTCTGCTTTAGAGCAAGAAGCACGCTCTTGCTTTCTAGAGTCTCTAAGACAGCAGGAAATGTGAGTGTGCTGAGAACAAACGAACGGTGTTTCCTACACATACAGACCATGTCTAGTCCAACTCTGCTTCTGAAACTGATACAAAGCACTCTTCCTGTAACATCCAATGCTCGTCAGTTAAGATGAGAAACGTGTGAGCTTTGTTAAGGACATAGTTCGTTTGAGATGTAAAGTAACTGCCCTAACCTGAAACGAAGTCATATTTGTAGGAACTCTCAGAGCCTGGGATTTAACTCCATTTCTGAAGGGAAACACACAGCAGAGGTCTCATCCATTGATCACACTCTGCTTTAGAACAAGAATCCTGCTCTTGCTTTCTAGAGTCTCAAAGAGAGCAGGAAACGTGAGTGTGCTGAGAACAAAAGAATGGTTTTTGCTACACATAAGGACCATATGTAGTCCAACTCTGCTTTTGAAACTGATGCAAAGCACTGGTCCTCTAACATACAATGCTTGTCATTTAAGATGAGAAACGTGTGAGCTTCGTGAACGATGTAGTTCGTTTGAACTGTAAAGAAACTGCCCTTACCTGAAAGGAAGTCTTGGTTGTAGGAAGACACAGAGCCTGCGATTTAACTCCATTTCTGATGTGAAACACTCAGCAGAGTTCTCATCCATTGATCACACAATTCTTTAGAAAAAGAAGCATGCTCTTGCTTTCTAGAGTCTCTAATGCAGCAGGAAATGTGAGTGTGCTGAGAACAGAAGAACGGTGTTTCCTACACATACGGCCAATATCTATTCCAACTCTGCTTTCGAAACTGATACAAAGCACTGGTCCTGTAACATCCAATGCTTGTCAGTTAAGATGAGAAACGTGTGAGCTTCGTGAAAGATGTAGTTCGCTTGAGCTGAAAAGTAAGTGCCCTTTCCGGAAACGAAGTCTTGCTTGTAGGAAGACACAGAGCCTGGGATTTAACTCCATTTCTGAAGGGAAACACACAGCAGAGTTCTCATCCATTGATTACACTCTACTTTAGAACAAGAATCCTGCTCTTGCTTTCTAGAGTCTCAAAGACATCAGGAAATGTGAGTGTGCTGAGAACAAAAGAACGGTGTTTCCTACACATAAGGACCATATGTAGTCCAACTCTGCTTTCGAAACTGATACAAAGCACTGGTCCTCTAACATCCAATGCTGGTCATTTAAGATGAGAAACGTGTGAGCTTCGTGAACGATGTAGTTCGTTTGAGCTGAAAAGTGACTGCCCTTACCTGAAAGGAAGTCTTGGTTGTAGGAAGACACAGAGCCTGCGATTTAACTCCATTTCTGAAGTGAAACACACAGCAGAGTTCTCATCCATTGATCACACTCTTCTTTAGAACAAGAATCATGCTCTTGCTTTCTAGAGTCTCTAAGACAGCAGGAAAGGTGAGTGTGCTGAGAACAAAAGAACGGTGTTTCCTACACATAAGGACCATATGTAGTCCAACTCTGCTTTCGAAACTGATACAAAGCACTGGTCCTCAAACATCCAATGTTTGTCATTTATGATGAGAAACCTGTGAGCTTCGTGAACGATGTAGTTCGTTTGAGCTGAAAAGTGACTGCCCTTACCTGAAACGAAGTCTTGCTTATAGGAAGACACAGAGCCTGGAATTTAACTCCATTTCTGAAGTGAAACACACAGCATAGTTCTCATCCATGGATCACACACTGCTTTAGAACGAGAAGCTCGCTCTTGCTTTCTAGAGTCTCTAATAAAAAAGGAAACGTGATTGTGCTCAGAACAAAAGAACGGTGTTTCCTACACATACGAACCATATCTAGTTCAACTGTGCTTCTGAAACTGAAACAAACCACAGGTCCTTTAACATCCAATGCTTGTCAGTTAAGATGAGAATCGTGTGAGCTTCGTGAACGACGTATTTTGTTTGAGATGTAAAGTAACTGCCCTTTCCGGAAACGAAGTCTTCCTTGTAGGAATACTCAGAGCTTGGGATTTAACTCCTTTTTTGAAGTGAAACACACAGAAGAGTTCTCATCCATTAATCACACTCTGCTTGAGAACAACAAGCACGCTCTTGCTTTCTAGAGTCTCTAAGACATCAGGAAACGTGAGTGTGCTGAGAACAAAAGAACGGTGTTTCCTATACATACAGACCATGTCTAGTCCAACTCTGCTTCTGAAACTGATACAAAGCACTGGTCCTGTAACATCCAATGCTTGTCAGTTGAGACGAGAAACGTGTGAGGTTTGTGAACGACGTAGTTCGTTTGAGCTGAAAGGTGACTGCCCTTACCTGAAACGAAGTCTTGCTTGTAGGAAGACACAGAGCCTGGGATTTAACTCCATTTCTGAAGTGAAACACACAGCATAGTTCTCATCCATGGATCACACTCTGCTTTAGAGCGAGACCATGCTCTTGCTTTCTAGCTTCTCTAATACAGCAGGAAATCTGAGTGTGCTCAGAACAAGAGAACGGTGTTTCCTACACATACGGACCATAACTAGTTCAACTCTCCTTCTGAAACTGAAACAAACCACAGGTCCTCTAACACCCAATGCTTGTCAGTTAAGATGAGAAACGTGTGAGCTTCGTGACGGATGTAGTTCATTTGAGCTGTAAAGAAACTGCCCTTACCTGAAAAGAATTCTTGCTTTAGGAAGACTCAGAGCCTGGGATTTAACTCCATTTCTGAAGGGAAACACACAGCAGAGTTCTCATCCATTGATCACACTCTGCTTTAGAACAAGAATCATGCTCTTGCTTTCTAGAGTCTCTAAGACAGCAGGATACGTGAGTGTGCTGAGAAAAAAAGAACGGTGTTTCCTACACATAAGGACCATATGTAGTCCAACTCTGTTTTCGAAACTGATACAAAGCACTGGTCCTGTAACATCCAATGCTTGTCAGTTAAGATGAGAAACGTGTGAGCTTCGTGAAAGATGTAGTTCGCTTGAGCTGAAAAGTAACTGCCCTTTCCGGAAACGAAGTCTTGCTTGTAGGAATACTCAGAGCCTGGGATTTAACTCCATTTCTGAAGGGAAACACACAGCAGAGGTCTCATCCATTGATCACACTCTGCTTTAGAACAAGAATCCTGCTCTTGCTTTCTAGAGTCTCAAAGAGAGCAGGAAACGTGAGTGTGCTGAGAACAAAAGAATGGTTTTTGCTACACATAAGGACCATATGTAGTCCAACTCTGCTTTTGAAACTGATGCAAAGCACTGGTCCTCTAACATACAATGCTTGTCATTTAAGATGAGAAACGTGTGAGCTTCGTGAACGATGTAGTTCGTTTGAACTGTAAAGAAACTGCCCTTACCTGAAAGGAAGTCTTGGTTGTAGGAAGACACAGAGCCTGCGATTTAACTCCATTTCTGAAGTGAAACACTCAGCAGAGTTCTCATCCATTGATCACACAATTCTTTAGAAAAAGAAGCATGCTCTTGCTTTCTAGAGTCTCTAATGCAGCAGGAAATGTGAGTGTGCTGAGAACAAAAGAACGGTGTTTCCTACACATACGGCCCATATCTATTCCAACTCTGCTTTTGAAACTGATACAAAGCACTGGTCCTCTAACATCCAATGCTTGTCAGTTAAGATGAGAATCCTGTGAGCTTCGTGAACGACATAGTTCGTTTGAGATATAAAGTAACTGCCCTAACCTGAAACGAAGTCTTCATTGTAGGAAGACTCAGAGCTTTGGATTTAACTCCATTTCTGAAGGGAAACACACAGCAGGGTTCTCATCCATTGATCACACTCTGCCTTAGAACAAGAATCATGCTCTTGCTTTCTAGAGTCTCTAAGACAGCAGGAAAGGTGCGTGTGCTGAGAACAAAAGAACGGTGTTTCCTACACATAAGGACCATATGTAGTCCAACTCTGCTTTCGAAACTGATACAAAGCACTGGTCCTCAAACATCCAATGTTTGTCATTTAAGATGAGAAACGTGTGAGCTTCGTGAACGATGTAGTTCGTTTGAGCTGAAAAGTGACTGCCCTTACCTGAAACGAAGTGTTGCTTATAGGAAGACACAGTGACTGGGATTTAACTCCATTTCTGAAGTGAAACACACAGCATAGTTCTCATTCATGGATCACACTCTGCTTTAGAGCGAGAAGCACGCTCTTGCTTTCTAGTGTCTCTAATACAGCAGGAAATCTGAGTGTGCTCAGAATAAAGGAACGGTGTTTCCTACACATACGGACCATATCTAGTTCAACTCTGCTTCTGATACAGAAACAAACCACAGGTCCTCTAACATCCAATGCTTGTCAGATAAGATGGAATCGTGTGAGCTTCGTGAACGACGTATTTCGTTTGAGATGTAAAGTAACTGCCCTTTCCGGAAACGAAGTCTTCCTTGTAGGAATACTCAGAGCTTGGGATTTAACTCCTTTTTTGAAGTGAAACACACAGAAGAGTTCTCATCCATTGATCACACTCTGCTTTAGAACAACAAGCACGCTCTTGCTTTCTAGAGTCTCTAAGACAGCAGGAAACGTGAGTGTGCTGAGAACAAAAGAACGGTGTTTCCTACACATACAGACCATGTCTAGTCCAACTCTGCTTCTGAAACTGATACAAAGCACTGGTCCTGTAACATCCAATGCTTGTCAGTTGAGACGAGAAACGTGTGAGCTTTGTGAACGACGTAGTTCGTTTGAGCTGAAAGGTGACTGCCCTTACCTGAAATGAAGTCTTGCTTGTAGGAAGACACAGAGCCTGGGATTTAACTCCATTTCTGAAGTGAAACACACAGCATAGTTCTCATCCATGGATCACACTCTGGTTTAGAGCGAGAAGCATGCTCTTGCTTTCTAGCGTCTCTAATACAGCAGGAAATCTGAGTGTGCTCAGAACAAAAGAAATGTGTTTCCTACACATACGGACCATATCTAGTTCAACACAATTCTGAAACTGAAACAAATCACAGGTCCTCTAACATCCAATGCTTGTCAATTAAGATGAGAAACGTGTGAGCTTCCTGAACGATGTAGTTCGTTTGAACTGAAAAGTGACTGCCGTTACCTGAAACGAAGTCTTGCTTATAGGAAGACACAGAGCCTGGAGTTTAACTCCATTTCTGAAGTGAAACACACACCATAGTTCTCATCCATGAATCACACACTGCTTTAGAACGAGAAGCACGCTCTTGCTTTCTAGAGTCTCTAATAAAAAAGGAAACGTGATTGGGCTCAAAACAAAAGAACGGTGTTTCCTACACATACGAACCATATCTAGTTCAACTGTGCTTCTGAAACTGAAACAAACCACAGGTCCTTTAACATCCAATGCTTGTCAGTTAAGATGAGAATCGTGTGAGCTTCGTGAACGATGTAGTTCATTTGAGATGTAAATTAACTGCCCCAAACTGAAACGAAGTCTTTTTTGTAGGAAGACTCAGAGCATGGGATTTAACTCCATTTCTGAAGTAAAACACACAGCAGAGTTCTCATCCATTGATCACACTCTGCTTTAGAGCAAGAAGCACGCTCTTGCTTTCTAGAGTCTCTAAGACAGCAGGAAATGTGAGTGTGCTGAGAACAAACGAACGGTGTTTCCTACACATAAGGACCATATGTAGTCCAACTCTGCTTTTGAAACTGATACAAAGCACTGGTCCTCTAACATCCAATGTTTGTAATTTAACATGAGAAACGTGTGAGCTTCGTGAACGATGTAGTTCGTTTGAGCTGAAAAGTGACTGCCCTTTCCTGAAACGAAGTGTTGCTTTTATGAAGACACAGCCTGGGATTTAACTCCATTTCTGAAGTGAAACACACAGCATAGTTATCATCCATGGATCACACTCTGCTTTAGAGCGAGAAGCATGCTCTTGCTTTCTAGCTTCTCTAATACAGCAGGAAATCTGAGTGTGCTCAGAATAAAAAAACGGTGTTTCCTACACATACGGACCATATCTAGTTCACCTCTGCTTCTGATACTGAAACAAACCACAGGTCCTCTAACATCCAATGCTTGTCAGATAAGATGGAATCGTGTGAGCTTCGTGAACGACGTATTTCGTTTGAGATGTAAAGTAACTTCCCTTTTCGGGAACGAAGTCTTCCTTGTAGGAAGACTCAGAGCTTGGGATTTAACTCCTTTTTTGCAGTGAAACACACAGAAGAGTTCTCATCCATTGATCACACTCTGCTTTAGAACCACAAGCACGCTCTTGCTTTCTATATTCTCTAAGAAAGCAGGACACGTGAGTGTGCTGAGAACAAAAGAACAGTGTTTCCTACACATACAGACTATGTCTAGTCCAACTCTGATTCTGAAACTGATACAAAGCACTGGTCCTGTAACATCCAATGCTTGTCAGTTAAGATGAGAAACGTGTTAGCTTTGTGAACGATGTAGTTCGTTTGAGCTGAAAAGTGACTGCCCTTACTGAAACGAAGTCTTGCTTATAGGAAGACACAGAGCCTGGAATTTAACTCCATTTCTGAAGTGAAACACACAGCATAGTTCTCATCCATGGATCACACACTGCTTTAGAACAACAAGCACGCTCTTACTTTCTAGAGTCTCTAATAAAAAAGGAAACGTGACTGTGCTCAGAACAAAAGAACGGTGTTTCCTACACATACGAACCATATCTAGTTCAACTGTGCTTCTGAAACTGAAACAAACCACAGGTCCTCTAACATCCAATGCTTGTCAGTTAAGATGAGAATCGTGTGAGCTTCGTGAACGACGTAGTTCGTTTGATATGTAAAGTAACTGCCCTAACCTGAAACGAAGTCTTTTTTGTAGGAAGACTCAGAGCGTGGGATTTAACTCCATTTCTGAAGTAAAACACACAGCATAGTTCTCATCCATTGATCACACTCTGCTTTAGAGCAAGAAGCACGCTCTTGCTTTCTAGAGGCTCTAAGACAGCATGAAACGTGAGTGTGCAGAGAACAAAAGAACGATGTTTCCTACACATACGGACCATATGTAGTCCAACTCTGCTTCTGAAACTGATACAAAGCACTGGTCCTCTAACATCCAATGCTTGTCATTTAAGATGAGAAACGTGTGAGCTTCGTGAACGATGTAGTTCCTTTAAGCTGAGAAGTGACTGCCCTTACCTGAAACGAAGTCTTGCTTGTAGGAAGACACAGAGCCTGGGATTTAACTCCATTTCTGACGGGAAACAAACAGCATAGTTCTCATCCATGGATCACACTCTGCTTTAGAGCGAGAACACGCTCTTGCTTTCTAGCTTCTCTAATACAGCAGGAAATCTGAGTGTGCTCAGAACAAGAGAACGGTGTTTCCTACACATACGGACCATATCTAGTTCAACTCTGCTTCTGATACAGAAACAAACCACAGGTCCTCTAACATCCAATGCTTGTCAGTTAAGATGGAATCGTGTGAGCTTCGTGAAGGACGTATTTCGTTTGAGATGTAAAGGAACTGCCCTTTCCGGAAACGAAGTCTTCCTTTTAGGAATACTCAGAGCTTGGGATTTAACTCCCTTTTTGAAGTGAAACACACAGAAGAGTTCTCATCCATTGATCACACTCTGCTTTAGAACAACAAGCACGCTCTTGCTTTCCAGAGTCTCTAAGACAGCATGAAACGTGAGTGTGCTGAGAACAAAAGAACGGTGTTTCGTACACATACAGACCATGTCTAGTCCAACTCTGCTTCTGAAACTGATACAAAGCACTGGTCCTGTAACATCCAATGCTCGTCAGTTAAGATGAGAAACGTGTGAGCTTTGTTAACGACGTAAATTGTTTGAGCTGAAAAGTGACTGCCCTTACCTGAAACGAAGTCTTGCTTGTAGGAAGACACAGAGCCTGGGATTTAACTCCATTTCTGAAGTGAAACACACAGCATAGTTCTCATCAATGGATCACACTCTGGTTTAGAGCAAGAAGCATGCTCTTGCTTTCTAGCGTCTCTAATACAGCAGGAAATCTGCGTGTGCTCAGAACAAGAGAACGGTGTTTCTTACACATACGGACCATATCTATTCCAACCATGCTTCTGAAACTGATACAAAGCACTGGTCCTCTAACATCCAATGCTTGTCATTTAAGATGAGAATCGTGTGAGCTTCGTGAACGACGTATTTCGTTTGAGATGTAAAGTAACTGCCCTTTCCGGAAACAAAGTCTTCCTTTTAGGAATACTCAGAGCTTGGGATTTAACTCCATTTCTGAAGGGAAACACACAGCAGAGTTCTCATCCATTGATCACACTCTGCTTTAGAACAAGAATCATGCTCTTGCTTTCTAGAGTCTCTAAGACAGCAGGGTACGTTGAGTGTGCTGAGAACAAAAGAACGGTGTTTCCTACACTTAAGGACCATATGTATTCCAACTCTGCTTTCGAAACTGATACAAAGCACTGGTCCTGTAACATCCAATGCTTGTCAGTTAAGATGAGAAACGTGTGAGCTTCGTGAAAGATGTAGTTCGCTTGAGCTGAAAAGTAACTGCCCTTTCCGGAAACGAAGTCTTGCTTGTAGGAAGACTCAGAGCCTGGGATTTAATCCATTTCTGAAGGGAAACACACAGCAGAGTTCTCATCCATTGATCACACTCTGCTTTTGAACAAGAATCCTGCTCTTGCTTTTAGAGTCTCAAAGACAGCAGGAAACGTGAGTGTGCTGAGAACAAAAGAACGGTGTTTCCTACACATAAGGACCATATGTAGTCCAACTCTGCTTTCGAAACTGATACAAAGCACTGGTCCTCTAACATCCAATGCTTGTCATTTAAGATGAGAAACGTGTGAGCTTCGTGAACGATGTAGTTCGTTTGAGCTGAAAAGTGACTGCCCTTACCTGAAAGGAAGTCTTGGTTGTAGGAAGACACAGTGCCTGCGATTTAACTCCATTTCTGAAGTGAAACACACAGCAGAGTTCTCATCCATTGATCACACTCTTCGTTAGAACAAGAAGCATGCTCTTGCTTTCTAGAGTCTCTAAGGCAGCAGGAAAAGTGAGAGTGCTAAGGCCAAAGAACGGTGTTTCCTACACATACAGACCATATCTAGTCCAACTCTGCTTCTGAAACTGATACAAAGCACTGGTCCTCTAACATCCAATGCTTGTCAGTTAAGATGAGAATCGTGTGAGCTTCGTGAACCACGTAGTTCGTTTGAGATATAAAGTAACTGCCCTAACCTGAAACGAAGTCTTCCTTGTAGGAAGACTCAGAGCTTTGGATTTAACTCCATTTCTTAAGGGAACACAGAAGAGTTCTCATCCATTGATCACACTCTGCCTTAGAACAAGAATCATGCTCTTGCTTTCTAGAGTCTCTAAGAAAGCAGGAAAGGTGAGTGTGCTGAGAACAAAAGAACGGTGTTTCCTACACATAAGGACCATATGTAGTCCAACTCTGCTTTCGAAACTGATACAAAGCACTGGTCCTCAAACATCCAATGTTTGTCATTTAACATGAGAATCGTGTGAGCTTCGTGAACGACATAGTTCGTTTGTGATATAAAGTAACTGCCCTAACCTGAAACGAAGTCTTCCTTGTAGGGAGACTCAGAGCTTGGGATTTAACTCCATTTCTGAAGGGAAACACACAGCAGAGTTCTCATCCATTGATCACACTCTGCTTTAGAACAAGAATCATGCTCTTGCTTTCTAGAGTCTCTAAGACAGCAGGAAACGTGAGTGTGCTGAGAACAAAAGAATGGTGTTTCCTACACATAAGGACCATATGTAGTCCAACTCTGATTTTGAAACTGATACAAAGCACTGGTCCTCTAACATCCAATGTTTGTAATTTAACATGAGAAACGTGTGAGCTTCGTGAACGATGTAGTTCGTTTGAGCTGAAAAGTGACTGCCCTTTCCTGAAACGAAGTGTTGCTTGTAGGAAGACACAGTGCCTGGGATTTAACTCCATTTCTGAAGTGAAACACACAGCATAGTTATCATCCATGGATCACACTCTGCTTTAGAGCGAGAAGCATGCTCTTGCTTTCTAGCTTCTCTAATACAGCAGGAAATCTGAGTGTGCTCAGAATAAAAAAACGGTGTTTCCTACACATACGGACCATATCTAGTTCACCTCTGCTTCTGATACTGAAACAAACCACAGGTCCTCTAACATCCAATGCTTGTCAGATAAGATGGAATCGTGTGAGCTTCGTGAACGACGTATTTCGTTTGAGATGTAAAGTAACTTCCCTTTCCGGAAACGAAGTCTTCCTTGTAGGAAGACTCAGAGCTTGGGATTTAACTCCTTTTTTGCAGTGAAACACACAGAAGAGTTCTCATCCATTGATCACACTCTGCTTTAGAACCACAAGCACGCTCTTGCTCCCTAGAGTCTCTAAGAAAGCAGGACACGTGAGTGTGCTGAGAACAAAAGAACGGTGTTTCTTACACATACAATGTCTAGTCCAACTCTGATTCTGAAACTGATACAAAGCACTGGTCCTGTAACATCCAATGCTTGTCAGTTAATATGAGAAACGTGTTAGCTTTGTGAACGATGTAGTTCGTTTGAGCTGAAAAGTGACTGCCCTTACTGAAACGAAGTCTTGCTTATAGGAAGACACAGAGCCTGGAATTTAACTCCATTTCTGAAGTGAAACACACAGCATAGTTCTCATCCATGGATCACACACTGCTTTAGAACAACAAGCACGCTCTTGCTTTCTAGAGTCTCTAATAAAAAAGGAAACGTGACTGTGCTCAGAACAAAAGAACGGTGTTTCCTACACATACGAACCATATCTAGTTCAACTGTGCTTCTGAAACTGAAACAAACCACAGGTCCTCTAACATCCAATGCTTGTCAGTTAAGATGAGAATCGTGTGAGCTTCGTGAACGATGTAGTTCGTTTGATATGTAAAGTAACTGCCCTAACCTGAAACGAAGTCTTTTTTGTAGGAAGACTCAGAGCGTGGGATTTAACTCCATTTCTGAAGTAAAACACACAGCATAGTTCTCATCCATTGATCACACTCTGCTTTAGAGCAAGAAGCACGCTCTTGCTTTCTAGAGGCTCTCAGACAGCATGAAACATGAGTGTTTAGAGAACAAAAGAACGATGTTTCCTACACATACGGACCATATGCAGTCCAACTCTGCTTCTGAAACTGATACAAAGCACTGGTCCTCTAACATCCAATGCTTGTCATTTAAGATGAGAAACGTGTGAGCTTCGTGAACGATGTAGTTCCTTTAAGCTGAGAAGTGACTGCCCTTACCTGAAACGAAGTCTTGCTTGTATGAAGACACAGAGCCTGGGATTTAACTCCATTTCTGATGGGAAACAAACAGCATAGTTCTCATCCATGGATCACACTCTGCTTTAGAGCGAGAACACGCTCTTGCTTTCTAGCTTCTCTAATACAGCAGGAAATCTGAGTGTGCTCAGAACAAGAGAACGGTGTTTCCTACACATACGGACCATATCTAGTTCAACTCTGCTTCTGATACAGAAACAAACCACAGGTCCTCTAACATCCAATGCTTGTCAGTTAAGATGGAATCGTGTGAGCTTCGTGAAGGACGTATTTCGTTTGAGATGTAAAGTAACTGCCCTTTCCGGAAACGAAGTCTTCCCTTTAGGAATACTCAGAGCTTGGGATTTAACTCGCTTTTTGAAGTGAAACACACAGAAGAGTTCTCATCCATTGATCACACTCTGCTTTAGAACAACAAGCACGCTCTTGCTTTCCAGAGTCTCTAAGACAGCATGAAACGTGAGTGTGCTGAGAACAAAAGAACGGTGTTTCGTACACATACAGACCATGTCTAGTCCAACTCTGCTTCTGAAACTGATACAAAGCACTGGTCCTGTAACATCCAATGCTCGTCAGTTAAGATGAGAAACGTGTGAGCTTTGTTAACGACGTAATTCGTTTGAGCTGAAAAGTGATTGCCCTTACCTGAAACGAAGTCTTGCTTGTAGGAAGACACAGAGCCTGGGATTTAACTCCATTTCTGACGTGAAACACACAGCATAGTTCTCATCCATGGATCACACTCTGGTTTAGAGCGAGAAGCATGCTCTTGCTTTCTAGCGTCTCTAATACAGCAGGAAATCTGAGTGTGCTCAGAACAAGAGAACGGTGTTTCTTACACATACGGACCATATCTATTCCAACCATGCTTCTGAAACTGATACAAAGCACTGGTCCTCTAACATCCAATGCTTGTCATTTAAGATGAGAATCGTGTGAGCTTCGTGAACGACGTATTTCGTTTGAGATGTAAAGTAACTGCCCTTTCCGGAAACGAAGTCTTCCTTTTAGGAATACTCAGAGCTTGGGATTTAACTCCATTTCTGAAGGGAAACACACAGCAGAATTCTCATCCATTGATCACACTCTGCTTTAGAACAAGAATCATACTCTTGCTTTCTAGAGTCTCTAAGACAGCAGGAAACGTGAGTGTGCTGAGAACAAAAGAACGGTGTTTCCTACACATAAGGACCATATGTAGTCCAACTCTGCTTTTGAAACTGATACAAACACTGGTCCTCTAACATCCAATGTTTGTCATTTAAGATGAGAAACGTGTGAGCTTCGTGAACGGTGTAGTTCGTTTGAGCTGAAAAGTGACTGCCCTTGCCTGAAACGAAGTGTTGCTTGTAGGAAGACATAGTGCCTGGGATTTAACTCCATTTCTGAAGTGAAACACACAGCATATTTTCATCCATGGATCACACTCTGCTTTAGAGCGAGAAGCATGCTCTTGCTTTCTAGCTTCTCTAATACAGCAGGAAATCTGAGTGTGCTCAGAATAAAAAAACGGTGTTTCCTACACATACTGACCATATCTAGTTCAACTCTGCTTCTGATACTGAAAGAAACCATAGGTCCGCTAACATTCAATGCTTGTCAGTTAAGATGGAATCGTGTGAGCTTCGTGAACGACGTATTTCGTTTGAGATGTAAAGTAACTTCCCTTTCTGAAAACGAAGTCTTCCTTGTAGGAATACTCAGAGCTTGGGATTTAACTCCTTTTTTGAAGTGAAATATACAGAAGAGTTCTCATCCATTGATCACACTCTGCTTTAGAAAAACAAGCACGCTCTTGCTTTCTAGAGTCTCTAAGATAGCAGGAAACGTGAGTGTGCTGAGAACAAAAGTACGGTGTTTCCTACACATACAGACCATGTCTAGTCCAACTCTGCTTCTGAAACTGATACAAAGCACTGGTCCTGTAACATCCAATGCTCGTCAGTTAAGATGAGAAACGTGTGAGCTTTGTTAACGACGTAGTTCGTTGGAGCTGAAAAGTGACTGCCTTAACTGAAATGAAGTCTTGCTTGTAGGAAGACACAGAGCCTGGGATTCAACTCCATTTCTGAAGTGAAACACACAGCATAGTTCTCATCCATGGATCACACTCTGGTTTAGAGCGAGAAGCATGCTCTTCTTTCTAGCTTCTCTAATACAGCAGGAAATCTGAGTGTGCTCAGAACAAGAGAACGGTGTTTCCTACACATACGGACCATATCTAGTCCAACTCTGCTTCTGAAACTGATACAAAGCACTGGTCCTCTAACATCCAATGCTTGTCATTTAAGATGAGAATCGTGTGAGCTTCGTGAACGACGTAGTTCGTTTGAGATATAAAGTAACAGCCCTAACCTGAAACGAAGTCTTCCTTGTAGGGAGACTCAGAGCTTGGGATTTAACTCCATTTCTGAAGGGAAACACACAGCAGAGTTCTCATCCATTGATCACACTCTGCTTTAGAAGAAGAATCCTGCTCTTGCTTTCTAGAGTCTCTAAGACAGCAGGAAATGTGAGTGTGCTGAGAACAAAAGAACGGTGTTTCCCACACATACGGACCATATCTAGTCCAACTCTGCTTCTGAAACTGAAACAAAGCACTGGTCCTCTAACATCAAATGCTTGTCAGTTAAGATGAGAATCGTGTGAGCTTCGTTTACGACGTATTTCGTTTGAGATGTAAAGTAACTGCCCTTTCCGGAAATGAAGTCTTCCTTGTAGGAAGACTCAGAGCTTGGGAATTAATTCCTTTTTTGAAGTGAACCACACAGAAGAGTTCTCATCCATTGATCACACTCTGCTTTAGAACAACAAGCACGCCCTTGCTTTCTAGAGTCTCTAAGACAGCAGGAAACGTGAGTGTGCTGAGAACAAAAGAACGGTGTTTCCTACACATACAGACCATGTCTAGTCCAACTCTGCTTCTGAAACTGATACAAAGCACTGGTCCTCTAACACCCAATGCTTGTCAGTTAAGATGAGAAACGTGTGAGCTTCGTGAAGGATGTAGTTCGTTTGTGCTGTAAAGAAACTGGCCTTACCTGAAAAGAATTCTTGCTTTAGGAAGACTCAGAGCCTTGGATTTAACTCCATTTCTGAAGGGAAACACACAGGAGAGTTCGCATCCATGGATCACACTCTGGTTTAGAGTGAGAAGCATGCTCTTGCTTTCTAGAGTCTCTAAGACAGCAGGAAACGTGAGTGTGCTGAGAACAAAAGAACGGTGTTTCCTACACAAAAGGACCATATGTAGTCCAACTCTGCTTTCGAAACTGATACAAAGCACTGGTCCTCTAACATCCAATGTTTGTCATTTAAGATGAGAAACGTGTGAGCTTCGTGAACGATGTAGTTCGTTTGAGCTGAAAAGTGACTGCCCTTTCCTGAAACGAAGTGTTGCTTGTAGGAAGACACAGTGCCTGGGATTTAACTCCATTTCTGAAGTGAAACACACAGCATAGTTCTCATCCATGGATCACACTCTGCTTTAGAGCGAGAAGCATGCTCTTGCTTTCTAGCTTCTCTAATACAGCAGGAAATCTGAGTGTGCTCAGAATAAAAAAACGGTGTTTCCTACACATACGGACCATATCTAGTTCACCTCTGCTTCTGATACTGAAACAAACAACATGTCCTCTAACATCCAATGCTTGTCAGATAAGATGGAATCGTGTGAGCTTCGTGAACGACGTATTTCGTTTGAGATGTAAAGTAACTTGCCTTTCCGGAAACGAAGTCTTCCTTGTAGGAAGACTCAGAGCTTGGGATTTAACTCCTTTTTTGAAGTGAAACACACAGAAGAGTTCTCATCCATTGATCACACTCTGCTTTGAAAACAAGCACGCTCTTGCTTTCTAGAGTCTCTAAGACAGCATGAAACGTGAGTGTGCTGAGAACAAAAGAACGGTGTTTCCTACACATACAGACTATGTCTAGTCCAACTCTGATTCTGAAACTGATACAAAGCACTGGTCCTGTAACATCCAATGCTTGTCAGTTAAGATGAGAAACGTGTGAGCTTTGTGAACGATGTAGTTCCTTTGAGCTGAAAAGTGACTGCCCTTACCTGAAACGAAGTCTTGCTTGTAGGAAGACACAGAGCCTGGGATTTAACTCCATTTCTGAAGTGAAACACACAGCATAGTTCTCATCCATGGATCACACACTGCTTTATTACGAGAAGCACGCTCTTGCTTTCTAGAATCCCTAATAAAAAAGGAAACGTGACTGTGCTCAGAACAAAAGAACGGTGTTTCCTACACATACGGACCATATGTAGTCCAACTCTGCTTTCAAAACTGGTACATAGCACTGGTCCTGTAACATGCAATGCTTGTCAGTTAAGATGAGAAACGTGTGAGCTTTGTGAACGATGTAGTTCATTTGAGCTGAAAAGTGACTGCCCTTACATGAAACGAACTCTTGCTTGTAGGAAGACACAGAGCCTGGGATTTAACTCCATTTCTGAAGTGAAACACACAGCATAGTTCTCATCCATCGATCACACTCTGGTTTAGAGCGAGAAGCATGCTCTTGCTTTCTAGCGTCTCTAATAAAGCAGGAAATCTGAGTGTGCTCAGAACAAAAGAACGGTGTTTCCTACACATACAGACCATGTCTAGTCCAACTTTGCTTCTGAAACTGATACAAAGCACTGGTCCTCTAACATCCAATGCTTGTCAGTGAAGATGAGAAACGTGTGAGATTTGTAAACAATGTTGTTCGTTTGAGCTGTAAAGAAACTGCACTTACCTGAAACAAAATCTTGCTTATAGGAAGACTAAGAGCCTGGGATTTAACTCCATTTCTGAAGTGAAACACCCAGCAGTGTTCTCATCCATTGATCACACTCTGTTTTAGAGCGAGAAGCATGCTCTTGATTTCTAAAATCTCTAAGACAGCAGGAAATGTGAGTGTGCTGAGAACAAAAGAACGGTGTTTCCTGCACATACGGACAATATCTAGTCCAACTCTGCTTCTGAAACTGATACAAAGCACTGGTAATCTAACATCCAATGCTTGTCATTTAAGATGAGAATCGTGTGAGCCTTGTGAACGACGTAGTTCGTTTGAGATGTAAAGTAACTGCCCTAACCTGAAACGAAGTCTTCCTTGTAGGAAGACTCAGAGCTTGGGATTTAACTCCATTTCTGAAGGGAAACGCACAGCAGAGTTCTCACCCATTGATCACACTCTGCTTTAGAACAAGAATCCTGCTCTTGCTTTCTAGAGTCTCTAAGACAGCAGGAAATGTGAGTGTGCTGAGAACAAAAGAACGGTGTTTCCCACACATACGGACCATATCTAGTCCAACTCTGCTTCTGAAACTGAAACAAAGCACTGGTCCTCTAACATCAAATGCTTGTCAGTTAAGATGAGAATCGTGTGAGCTTCGTTTACGACGTATTTCGTTTGAGATGTAAAGTAACTGCCCTTTCCGGAAATGAAGTCTTCCTTGTAGGAAGACTCAGAGCTTGGGAATTAATTCCTTTTTTGAAGTGAACCACACAGAAGAGTTCTCATCCATTGATCACACTCTGCTTTAGAACAACAAGCACGCCCTTGCTTTCTAGAGTCTCTAAGACAGCAGGAAACGTGAGTGTGCTGAGAACAAAAGAACGGTGTTTCCTACACATACAGACCATGTCTAGTCCAACTCTGCTTCTGAAACTGATACAAAGCACTGGTCCTCTAACACCCAATGCTTGTCAGTTAAGATGAGAAACGTGTGAGCTTCGTGAAGGATGTAGTTCGTTTGTGCTGTAAAGAAACTGGCCTTACCTGAAAAGAATTCTTGCTTTAGGAAGACTCAGAGCCTTGGATTTAACTCCATTTCTGAAGGGAAACACACAGGAGAGTTCGCATCCATGGATCACACTCTGGTTTAGAGTGAGAAGCATGCTCTTGCTTTCTAGAGTCTCTAAGACAGCAGGAAACGTGAGTGTGCTGAGAACAAAAGAACGGTGTTTCCTACACAAAAGGACCATATGTAGTCCAACTCTGCTTTCGAAACTGATACAAAGCACTGGTCCTCTAACATCCAATGTTTGTCATTTAAGATGAGAAACGTGTGAGCTTCGTGAACGATGTAGTTTGTTTGAGCTGAAAAGTGACTGCCCTTTCCTGAAACGAAGTGTTGCTTGTAGGAAGACACAGTGCCTGGGATTTAACTCCATTTCTGAAGTGAAACACACAGCATAGTTCTCATCCATGGATCACACTCTGCTTTAGAGCGAGAAGCATGCTCTTGCTTTCTAGCTTCTCTAATACAGCAGGAAATCTGAGTGTGCTCAGAATAAAAAAACGGTGTTTCCTACACATACGGACCATATCTAGTTCACCTCTGCTTCTGATACTGAAACAAACAACATGTCCTCTAACATCCAATGCTTGTCAGATAAGATGGAATCGTGTGAGCTTCGTGAACGACGTATTTCGTTTGAGATGTAAAGTAACTTGCCTTTCCGGAAACGAAGTCTTCCTTGTAGGAAGACTCAGAGCTTGGGATTTAACTCCTTTTTTGAAGTGAAACACACAGAAGAGTTCTCATCCATTGATCACACTCTGCTTTGAAAACAAGCACGCTCTTGCTTTCTAGAGTCTCTAAGACAGCATGAAACGTGAGTGTGCTGAGAACAAAAGAACGGTGTTTTCTACACATACAGACTATGTCTAGTCCAACTCTGATTCTGAAACTGATACAAAGCACTGGTCCTGTAACATCCAATGCTTGTCAGTTAAGATGAGAAACGTGTGAGCTTTGTGAACGATGTAGTTCCTTTGAGCTGAAAAGTGACTGCCCTTACCTGAAACGAAGTCTTGCTTGTAGGAAGACACAGAGCCTGGGATTTAACTCCATTTCTGAAGTGAAACACACAGCATAGTTCTCATCCATGGATCACACACTGCTTTATTACGAGAAGCACGCTCTTGCTTTCTAGAATCCCTAATAAAAAAGGAAACGTGACTGTGCTCAGAACAAAAGAACGGTGTTTCCTACACATACGGACCATATGTAGTCCAACTCTGCTTTCGAAACTGATACAAAGCACTGGTCCTCTAACATCCAATGTTTGTCATTTAAGATGAGAAACGTGTGAGCTTCGTGAACGATGTAGTTCGTTTGAGCTGAAAAGTGACTGCCCTTACTTGAAACGAAGCCTTGCTTGTAGGAAGACACAGAGCCTGGGATTTAACTCCATTTCTGAAGTGAAACACACAGCATAGTTCTCATCCATGGATCACACTCTGCTTTAGAGCGAGAAGCACGCTCTTGCTTTCTAGCGTCTCTAATAAAGCAGGAAATCTGAGTGTGCTCAGAACAAGAGAACGGTGTTTCCTACACATACGGACCATATCTAGTTCAACTCTGCTTCTGAAACTGAAACAAACCACAGGTCCTCTAACATCCAATGCTTGTCAGTTAAGATTAGAAACGTGTGAGCTTCCTGAACGATGTAGTTCGTTTGAGCTGTAAAGAAACTGCCCTTACTTGAAAAGAAGTCTTGTTTTTAGGAAGACTCAGATCCTGGGATTTAACTCCATTTCTGAAGTGAAACACAGATCAGAGTTCTCATCCACTGATCACTCTCTGCTTTAGAGCAAGAAGCACGCTCTTGCTTTCTAGAGGCTCTAGGACAGCATGAAACGTGAGTGTGCTGAGAACAAAAGAACGGTGTTTCCTACACATACGGACCATATGTAGTCCAAATCTGCTTCTGAAACTGATACAAAGCACTGGTCCTGTAACATCCAATGCTTGTCAGTTAAGATGAGAAACGTGTGAGCTTCATGAAAGATGTAGTTTGCTTGAGCTGAAAAGGAACTGCCCTTTCCGGGAACGAAGTCTTGCTTGTAGGAAGACTCAGAGCCTGGGATTTAACTCCATTTCTGAAGTGAAACACACAGCAGAGTTCTCATCCATTGATCACACTCTGCTTTAGAACAAGAATCATGCTCTTGCTTTCTAGAGTCTCAAAGACAGCAGGAAACGTGAGTGTGCTGAGAACAAAAGAACGGTGTTTCCTACACATAAGGACCATATGTAGTCCAACTCTGATGTCGAAACTGATACAAAGCACTGGTCTTCTAACATCCAATGCTTGTTATTCAAGATGAGAAACGTGTGAGCTTCGTGAACGATGTAGTTCGTTTGAGCTGAAAAGTGACTGCCCTTACCTGAAACGAAGTCTTGCTTGTAGGAAGACACAGAGCCTGGGATTTAACTCCATTTCTGAAGTGAAACACACAGAAGAGTTCTCATCCATGAATCACACTCTGCTTTAGAGTGAGAAGCACGCTCTTGCTTTCTAGCATCTCTAATACAGCAGGATATCTGAGTGTGCTGAGAACAAAAGATCGGTGTTTCCTACACATACAGACCATGTCTAGTCCAACTCTGCTTCTGAAACTGATACAAAGTACTGGTCCTGTAACATCCAATGCTTGTCAGTTAAGATGAGAAACGTGTGAGCTTCATGAAAGACGTAGTTCGTTTGAGCTGAAAATTGACTGCCCTTACCTGAAAGGAAGTATTGCTTGTAGGAAGACACAGAGCCTGGGATTTAACTCCATTTCTGAAGTGAAACACACAGCAGGGTTTTCATCCATGGATCACACTCTGCTTTAGAGCGAGAAGCACGCTCTTGCTTTCTAGCGTCTCTAATACAGCAGGAAATCTGAGTGTGCTCAGAACAAGAGAACGGTGTTTCCTACACATACGGACCATATCTAGTTCAACTCTGCTTCTGAAACTGAAACAAACCACAGGTCCTCTAACATCCAATGCTTGTCAGTTAAGATGGATTCATGTGATCTTCGTGAACGACATATTTCGTTTGAGATGTAAAGTAACTGCCCTTTCCGGAAACGAAGTCTTCCTTGTAGGAAGACTCAGAGCCTGGGATTTAACTCCATTTCTGAAGGGAAACACACAGAAGAGTTCGCATCCATGGAACACACTCTGGTTTAGAGCGAGAAGCATGCTCTTGCTTTCTAGAGTCTCTAAGACAGCAGGAATCGTGAGTGTGCTGAGAACAAAAGAACGGTGTTTCCTACACATACGGACCATATGTAGTCCAACTCTGCTTCTGAAACTGATACAAAGCACTGGTCCTGTAACATCCAATGCTCGTCAGATAAGATGAGGATCTTGTGAGCTTCGTGAACGACGTATTTCGTTTGAGATGTAAAGTAACTGCCCTTTCCGGAAACGAAGCCTTCATTGTACTAAGACTCAGAGCTTGGGATTAAATTCCTTTTATGAAGTGAACCACACAGGAGAGTTCTCATCCATGGATCACACTCTGCTTTATAGCGAGAAGCACGCTCTTGCTTTCTAGCGTCTCTAATACAGCAGGAAATCTGAATGTGCTCAGAACAAGAGAATGGTGTTTCCTACACATACAAACCATATCTAGGTCAACTCTGCTTCTGAAACTGAAACAAACCACAGGTCCTCTAACATCCAATGCTTGTTAGTTAAGATGAGAAACGTGTGAGATTTGTAAACAATGTTGTTCATTTGAGCTGTAAAGAAACTGCCCTTACCTGAAACGAAGTCTTTCTTATAGGAAGACTAAGAGCCTGGGATTTAACTCCATTTCTGAAGTGAAACACACAGCAGTGTTCTCATCCATTGATCACACTCTGCTTAAGAGCGAGGAGCATGCTCTTTATTTCTAAAATCTCTAAGACAGCAGGAAATGTGAGTGTGCTGAGAACAAAAGAACGGTGTTTCCTGCACATACAGACTATGTCTAGTCCAACTCTGATTCTGAAACTGATACAAAGCACTGGTCCTGTAACATCCAATGCTTGTCAGTTAAGATGAGAAACGTGTGAGCTTTGTGAACGATGTAGTTCCTTTGAGCTGAAAAGTGACTGCCCTTACCTGAAACGAAGTCTTGCTTGTAGGAAGACACAGAGCCTGGGATTTAACTCCATTTCTGAAGTGAAACACACAGCATAGTTCTCATCCATGGATCACACACTGCTTTATTACGAGAAGCACGCTCTTGCTTTCTAGAATCCCTAATAAAAAAGGAAACGTGACTGTGCTCAGAACAAAAGAACGGTGTTTCCTACACATACGGACCATATGTAGTCCAACTCTGCTTTCAAAACTGGTACATAGCACTGGTCCTGTAACATGCAATGCTTGTCAGTTAAGATGAGAAACGTGTGAGCTTTGTGAACGATGTAGTTCATTTGAGCTGAAAAGTGACTGCCCTTACATGAAACGAACTCTTGCTTGTAGGAAGACACAGAGCCTGGGATTTAACTCCATTTCTGAAGTGAAACACACAGCATAGTTCTCATCCATCGATCACACTCTGGTTTAGAGCGAGAAGCATGCTCTTGCTTTCTAGCGTCTCTAATAAAGCAGGAAATCTGAGTGTGCTCAGAACAAAAGAACGGTGTTTCCTACACATACAGACCATGTCTAGTCCAACTTTGCTTCTGAAACTGATACAAAGCACTGGTCCTCTAACATCCAATGCTTGTCAGTGAAGATGAGAAACGTGTGAGATTTGTAAACAATGTTGTTCGTTTGAGCTGTAAAGAAACTGCACTTACCTGAAACAAAATCTTGCTTATAGGAAGACTAAGAGCCTGGGATTTAACTCCATTTCTGAAGTGAAACACCCAGCAGTGTTCTCATCCATTGATCACACTCTGTTTTAGAGCGAGAAGCATGCTCTTGATTTCTAAAATCTCTAAGACAGCAGGAAATGTGAGTGTGCTGAGAACAAAAGAACGGTGTTTCCTGCACATACGGACCATATCTAGTCCAACTCTGCTTCTGAAACTGATACAAAGCACTGGTCCTCTAACATCCAATGCTTGTCATTTAAGATGAGAATCGTGTGAGCCTTGTGAACGACGTAGTTCGTTTGAGATGTAAAGTAACTGCCCTAACCTGAAACGAAGTCTTCCTTGTAGGAAGACTCAGAGCTTGGGATTTAACTCCATTTCTGAAGGGAAATGCACAGCAGAGTTCTCACCCATTGATCACACTCTGCTTTAGAACAAGAATCCTGCTCTTGCTTTCTAGAGTCTCTAAGACAGCAGGAAATGTGAGTGTGCTGAGAACAAAAGAACGGTGTTTCCCACACATACGGACCATATCTAGTCCAACTCTGCTTCTGAAACTGAAACAAAGCACTGGTCCTCTAACATCAAATGCTTGTCAGTTAAGATGAGAATCGTGTGAGCTTCGTTTACGACGTATTTCGTTTGAGATGTAAAGTAACTGCCCTTTCCGGAAATGAAGTCTTCCTTGTAGGAAGACTCAGAGCTTGGGAATTAATTCCTTTTTTGAAGTGAACCACACAGAAGAGTTCTCATCCATTGATCACACTCTGCTTTAGAACAACAAGCATGCCCTTGCTTTCTAGAGTCTCTAAGACAGCAGGAAACGTGAGTGTGCTGAGAACAAAAGAACGGTGTTTCCTACACATACAGACCATGTCTAGTCCAACTCTGCTTCTGAAACTGATACAAAGCACTGGTCCTCTAACACCCAATGCTTGTCAGTTAAGATGAGAAACGTGTGAGCTTCGTGAAGGATGTAGTTCGTTTGTGCTGTAAAGAAACTGGCCTTACCTGAAAAGAATTCTTGCTTTAGGAAGACTCAGAGCCTTGGATTTAACTCCATTTCTGAAGGGAAACACACAGGAGAGTTCGCATCCATGGATCACACTCTGGTTTAGAGTGAGAAGCATGCTCTTGCTTTCTAGAGTCTCTAAGACAGCAGTAAACGTGAGTGTGCTGAGAACAAAAGAACGGTGTTTCCTACACAAAAGGACCATATGTAGTCCAACTCTGCTTTCGAAACTGATACAAAGCACTGGTCCTCTAACATCCAATGTTTGTCATTTAAGATGAGAAACGTGTGAGCTTCGTGAACGATGTAGTTTGTTTGAGCTGAAAAGTGACTGCCCTTTCCTGAAACGAAGTGTTGCTTGTAGGAAGACACAGTGCCTGGGATTTAACTCCATTTCTGAAGTGAAACACACAGCATAGTTCTCATCCATGGATCACACTCTGCTTTAGAGCGAGAAGCATGCTCTTGCTTTCTAGCTTCTCTAATACAGCAGGAAATCTGAGTGTGCTCAGAATAAAAAAACGGTGTTTCCTACACATACGGACCATATCTAGTTCACCTCTGCTTCTGATACTGAAACAAACAACATGTCCTCTAACATCCAATGCTTGTCAGATAAGATGGAATCGTGTGAGCTTCGTGAACGACGTATTTCGTTTGAGATGTAAAGTAACTTGCCTTTCCGGAAACGAAGTCTTCCTTGTAGGAAGACTCAGAGCTTGGGATTTAACTCCTTTTTTGAAGTGAAACACACAGAAGAGTTCTCATCCATTGATCACACTCTGCTTTGAAAACAAGCACGCTCTTGCTTTCTAGAGTCTCTAAGACAGCATGAAACGTGAGTGTGCTGAGAACAAAAGAACGGTGTTTCCTACACATACAGACTATGTCTAGTCCAACTCTGATTCTGAAACTGATACAAAGCACTGGTCCTGTAACATCCAATGCTTGTCAGTTAAGATGAGAAACGTGTGAGCTTTGTGAACGATGTAGTTCCTTTGAGCTGAAAAGTGACTGCCCTTACCTGAAACGAAGTCTTGCTTGTAGGAAGACACAGAGCCTGGGATTTAACTCCATTTCTGAAGTGAAACACACAGCATAGTTCTCATCCATGGATCACACACTGCTTTATTACGAGAAGCACGCTCTTGCTTTCTAGAATCCCTAATAAAAAAGGAAACGTGACTGTGCTCAGAACAAAAGAACGGTGTTTCCTACACATACGGACCATATGTAGTCCAACTCTGCTTTCAAAACTGGTACATAGCACTGGTCCTGTAACATGCAATGCTTGTCAGTTAAGATGAGAAACGTGTGAGCTTTGTGAACGATGTAGTTCATTTGAGCTGAAAAGTGACTGCCCTTACATGAAACGAACTCTTGCTTGTAGGAAGACACAGAGCCTGGGATTTAACTCCATTTCTGAAGTGAAACACACAGCATAGTTCTCATCCATCGATCACACTCTGGTTTAGAGCGAGAAGCATGCTCTTGCTTTCTAGCGTCTCTAATAAAGCAGGAAATCTGAGTGTGCTCAGAACAAAAGAACGGTGTTTCCTACACATACAGACCATGTCTAGTCCAACTTTGCTTCTGAAACTGATACAAAGCACTGGTCCTCTAACATCCAATGCTTGTCAGTTAAGATGAGAAACGTGTGAGATTTGTAAACAATGTTGTTCCTTTGAGCTGTAAAGAAACTGCACTTACCTGAAACAAAATCTTGCTTATAGGAAGACTAAGAGCCTGGGATTTAACTCCATTTCTGAAGTGAAACACCCAGCAGTGTTCTCATCCATTGATCACACTCTGTTTTAGAGCGAGAAGCATGCTCTTGATTTCTAAAATCTCTAAGACAGCAGGAAATGTGAGTGTGCTGAGAACAAAAGAACGGTGTTTCCTGCACATACGGACCATATCTAGTCCAACTCTGCTTCTGAAACTGATACAAAGCACTGGTCCTCTAACATCCAATGCTTGTCATTTAAGATGAGAACCGTGTGAGCCTTGTGAACGACATAGTTCGTTTGAGATGTAAAGTAACTGCCCTAACCTGAAACGAAGTCTTCCTTGTAGGAAGACTCAGAGCTTGGGATTTAACTCCATTTCTGAAGGGAAACGCACAGCAGAGTTCTCACCCATTGATCACACTCTGCTTTAGAACAAGAATCCTGCTCTTGCTTTCTAGAGTCTCTAAGACAGCAGGAAATGTGAGTGTGCTGAGAACAAAAGAACGGTGTTTCCCACACATACGGACCATATCTAGTCCAACTCTGCTTCTGAAACTGAAACAAAGCACTGGTCCTCTAACATCAAATGCTTGTCAGTTAAGATGAGAATCGTGTGAGCTTCGTTTACGACGTATTTCGTTTGAGATGTAAAGTAACTGCCCTTTCCGGAAATGAAGTCTTCCTTGTAGGAAGACTCAGAGCTTGGGAATTAATTCCTTTTTTGAAGTGAACCACACAGAAGAGTTCTCATCCATTGATCACACTCTGCTTTAGAACAACAAGCACGCCCTTGCTTTCTAGAGTCTCTAAGACAGCAGGAAACGTGAGTGTGCTGAGAACAAAAGAACGGTGTTTCCTACACATACAGACCATGTCTAGTCCAACTCTGCTTCTGAAACTGATACAAAGCACTGGTCCTCTAACACCCAATGCTTGTCAGTTAAGATGAGAAACGTGTGAGCTTCGTGAAGGATGTAGTTCGTTTGTGCTGTAAAGAAACTGGCCTTACCTGAAAAGAATTCTTGCTTTAGGAAGACTCAGAGCCTTGGATTTAACTCCATTTCTGAAGGGAAACACACAGGAGAGTTCGCATCCATGGATCACACTCTGGTTTAGAGTGAGAAGCATACTCTTGCTTTCTAGAGTCTCTAAGACAGCAGGAAACGTGAGTGTGCTGAGAACAAAAGAACGGTGTTTCCTACACAAAAGGACCATATGTAGTCCAACTCTGCTTTCGAAACTGATACAAAGCACTGGTCCTCTAACATCCAATGTTTGTCATTTAAGATGAGAAACGTGTGAGCTTCGTGAACGATGTAGTTTGTTTGAGCTGAAAAGTGACTGCCCTTTCCTGAAACGAAGTGTTGCTTGTAGGAAGACACAGTGCCTGGGATTTAACTCCATTTCTGAAGTGAAACACACAGCATAGTTCTCATCCATGGATCACACTCTGCTTTAGAGCGAGAAGCATGCTCTTGCTTTCTAGCTTCTCTAATACAGCAGGAAATCTGAGTGTGCTCAGAATAAAAAAACGGTGTTTCCTACACATACGGACCATATCTAGTTCACCTCTGCTTCTGATACTGAAACAAACAACATGTCCTCTAACATCCAATGCTTGTCAGATAAGATGGAATCGTGTGAGCTTCGTGAACGACGTATTTCGTTTGAGATGTAAAGTAACTTGCCTTTCCGGAAACGAAGTCTTCCTTGTAGGAAGACTCAGAGCTTGGGATTTAACTCCTTTTTTGAAGTGAAACACACAGAAGAGTTCTCATCCATTGATCACACTCTGCTTTGAAAACAAGCACGCTCTTGCTTTCTAGAGTCTCTAAGACAGCATGAAACGTGAGTGTGCTGAGAACAAAAGAACGGTGTTTTCTACACATACAGACTATGTCTAGTCCAACTCTGATTCTGAAACTGATACAAAGCACTGGTCCTGTAACATCCAATGCTTGTCAGTTAAGATGAGAAACGTGTGAGCTTTGTGAACGATGTAGTTCCTTTGAGCTGAAAAGTGACTGCCCTTACCTGAAACGAAGTCTTGCTTGTAGGAAGACACAGAGCCTGGGATTTAACTCCATTTCTGAAGTGAAACACACAGCATAGTTCTCATCCATGGATCACACACTGCTTTATTACGAGAAGCACGCTCTTGCTTTCTAGAATCCCTAATAAAAAAGGAAACGTGACTGTGCTCAGAACAAAAGAACGGTGTTTCCTACACATACGGACCATATGTAGTCCAACTCTGCTTTCGAAACTGATACAAAGCACTGGTCCTCTAACATCCAATGTTTGTCATTTAAGATGAGAAACGTGTGAGCTTCGTGAACGATGTAGTTCGTTTGAGCTGAAAAGTGACTGCCCTTACTTGAAACGAAGTCTTGCTTGTAGGAAGACACAGAGCCTGGGATTTAACTCCATTTCTGAAGTGAAACACACAGCATAGTTCTCATCCATGGATCACACTCTGCTTTAGAGCGAGAAGCACGCTCTTGCTTTCTAGCGTCTCTAATAAAGCAGGAAATCTGAGTGTGCTCAGAACAAGAGAACGGTGTTTCCTACACATACGGACCATATCTAGTTCAACTCTGCTTCTGAAACTGAAACAAACCACAGGTCCTCTAACATCCAATGCTTGTCAGTTAAGATTAGAAACGTGTGAGCTTCCTGAACGATGTAGTTCGTTTGAGCTGTAAAGAAACTGCCCTTACCTGAAACGAAGTCTTGCTTGTAGGAAGACACAGAGCCTGGGATTTAACTCCATTTCTGAAGTGAAACACACAGCATAGTTCTCATCCATGGATCACACACTGCTTTATTACGAGAAGCACGCTCTTGCTTTCTAGAATCCCTAATAAAAAAGGAAACGTGACTGTGCTCAGAACAAAAGAACGGTGTTTCCTACACATACGGACCATATGTAGTCCAACTCTGCTTTCAAAACTGGTACATAGCACTGGTCCTGTAACATGCAATGCTTGTCAGTTAAGATGAGAAACGTGTGAGCTTTGTGAACGATGTAGTTCATTTGAGCTGAAAAGTGACTGCCCTTACATGAAACGAACTCTTGCTTGTAGGAAGACACAGAGCCTGGGATTTAACTCCATTTCTGAAGTGAAACACACAGCATAGTTCTCATCCATCGATCACACTCTGGTTTAGAGCGAGAAGCATGCTCTTGCTTTCTAGCGTCTCTAATAAAGCAGGAAATCTGAGTGTGCTCAGAACAAAAGAACGGTGTTTCCTACACATACAGACCATGTCTAGTCCAACTTTGCTTCTGAAACTGATACAAAGCACTGGTCCTCTAACATCCAATGCTTGTCAGTGAAGATGAGAAACGTGTGAGATTTGTAAACAATGTTGTTCGTTTGAGCTGTAAAGAAACTGCACTTACCTGAAACAAAATCTTGCTTATAGGAAGACTAAGAGCCTGGGATTTAACTCCATTTCTGAAGTGAAACACCCAGCAGTGTTCTCATCCATTGATCACACTCTGTTTTAGAGCGAGAAGCATGCTCTTGATTTCTAAAATCTCTAAGACAGCAGGAAATGTGAGTGTGCTGAGAACAAAAGAACGGTGTTTCCTGCACATACGGACAATATCTAGTCCAACTCTGCTTCTGAAACTGATACAAAGCACTGGTCCTCTAACATCCAATGCTTGTCATTTAAGATGAGAATCGTGTGAGCCTTGTGAACGACGTAGTTCGTTTGAGATGTAAAGTAACTGCCCTAACCTGAAACGAAGTCTTCCTTGTAGGAAGACTCAGAGCTTGGGATTTAACTCCATTTCTGAAGGGAAATGCACAGCAGAGTTCTCACCCATTGATCACACTCTGCTTTAGAACAAGAATCCTGCTCTTGCTTTCTAGAGTCTCTAAGACAGCAGGAAATGTGAGTGTGCTGAGAACAAAAGAACGGTGTTTCCCACACATACGGACCATATCTAGTCCAACTCTGCTTCTGAAACTGAAACAAAGCACTGGTCCTCTAACATCAAATGCTTGTCAGTTAAGATGAGAATCGTGTGAGCTTCGTTTACGACGTATTTCGTTTGAGATGTAAAGTAACTGCCCTTTCCGGAAATGAAGTCTTCCTTGTAGGAAGACTCAGAGCTTGGGAATTAATTCCTTTTTTGAAGTGAACCACACAGAAGAGTTCTCATCCATTGATCACACTCTGCTTTAGAACAACAAGCATGCCCTTGCTTTCTAGAGTCTCTAAGACAGCAGGAAACGTGAGTGTGCTGAGAACAAAAGAACGGTGTTTCCTACACATACAGACCATGTCTAGTCCAACTCTGCTTCTGAAACTGATACAAAGCACTGGTCCTCTAACACCCAATGCTTGTCAGTTAAGATGAGAAACGTGTGAGCTTCGTGAAGGATGTAGTTCGTTTGTGCTGTAAAGAAACTGGCCTTACCTGAAAAGAATTCTTGCTTTAGGAAGACTCAGAGCCTTGGATTTAACTCCATTTCTGAAGGGAAACACACAGGAGAGTTCGCATCCATGGATCACACTCTGGTTTAGAGTGAGAAGCATGCTCTTGCTTTCTAGAGTCTCTAAGACAGCAGGAAACGTGAGTGTGCTGAGAACAAAAGAACGGTGTTTCCTACACAAAAGGACCATATGTAGTCCAACTCTGCTTTCGAAACTGATACAAAGCACTGGTCCTCTAACATCCAATGTTTGTCATTTAAGATGAGAAACGTGTGAGCTTCGTGAACGATGTAGTTTGTTTGAGCTGAAAAGTGACTGCCCTTTCCTGAAACGAAGTGTTGCTTGTAGGAAGACACAGTGCCTGGGATTTAACTCCATTTCTGAAGTGAAACACACAGCATAGTTCTCATCCATGGATCACACTCTGCTTTAGAGCGAGAAGCATGCTCTTGCTTTCTAGCTTCTCTAATACAGCAGGAAATCTGAGTGTGCTCAGAATAAAAAAACGGTGTTTCCTACACATACGGACCATATCTAGTTCACCTCTGCTTCTGATACTGAAACAAACAACATGTCCTCTAACATCCAATGCTTGTCAGATAAGATGGAATCGTGTGAGCTTCGTGAACGACGTATTTCGTTTGAGATGTAAAGTAACTTGCCTTTCCGGAAACGAAGTCTTCCTTGTAGGAAGACTCAGAGCTTGGGATTTAACTCCTTTTTTGAAGTGAAACACACAGAAGAGTTCTCATCCATTGATCACACTCTGCTTTGAAAACAAGCACGCTCTTGCTTTCTAGAGTCTCTAAGACAGCATGAAACGTGAGTGTGCTGAGAACAAAAGAACGGTGTTTCCTACACATACAGACTATGTCTAGTCCAACTCTGATTCTGAAACTGATACAAAGCACTGGTCCTGTAACATCCAATGCTTGTCAGTTAAGATGAGAAACGTGTGAGCTTTGTGAACGATGTAGTTCCTTTGAGCTGAAAAGTGACTGCCCTTACCTGAAACGAAGTCTTGCTTGTAGGAAGACACAGAGCCTGGGATTTAACTCCATTTCTGAAGTGAAACACACAGCATAGTTCTCATCCATGGATCACACACTGCTTTATTACGAGAAGCACGCTCTTGCTTTCTAGAATCCCTAATAAAAAAGGAAACGTGACTGTGCTCAGAACAAAAGAACGGTGTTTCCTACACATACGGACCATATGTAGTCCAACTCTGCTTTCAAAACTGGTACATAGCACTGGTCCTGTAACATGCAATGCTTGTCAGTTAAGATGAGAAACGTGTGAGCTTTGTGAACGATGTAGTTCATTTGAGCTGAAAAGTGACTGCCCTTACATGAAACGAACTCTTGCTTGTAGGAAGACACAGAGCCTGGGATTTAACTCCATTTCTGAAGTGAAACACACAGCATAGTTCTCATCCATCGATCACACTCTGGTTTAGAGCGAGAAGCATGCTCTTGCTTTCTAGCGTCTCTAATAAAGCAGGAAATCTGAGTGTGCTCAGAACAAAAGAACGGTGTTTCCTACACATACAGACCATGTCTAGTCCAACTTTGCTTCTGAAACTGATACAAAGCACTGGTCCTCTAACATCCAATGCTTGTCAGTTAAGATGAGAAACGTGTGAGATTTGTAAACAATGTTGTTCGTTTGAGCTGTAAAGAAACTGCACTTACCTGAAACAAAATCTTGCTTATAGGAAGACTAAGAGCCTGGGATTTAACTCCATTTCTGAAGTGAAACACCCAGCAGTGTTCTCATCCATTGATCACACTCTGTTTTAGAGCGAGAAGCATGCTCTTGATTTCTAAAATCTCTAAGACAGCAGGAAATGTGAGTGTGCTGAAAACAAAAGAACGGTGTTTCCTGCACATACGGACCATATCTAGTCCAACTCTGCTTCTGAAACTGATACAAAGCACTGGTCCTCTAACATCCAATGCTTGTCATTTAAGATGAGAATCGTGTGAGCCTTGTGAACGACGTAGTTCGTTTGAGATGTAAAGTAACTGCCCTAACCTGAAACGAAGTCTTCCTTGTAGGAAGACTCAGAGCTTGGGATTTAACTCCATTTCTGAAGGGAAACGCACAGCAGAGTTCTCACCCATTGATCACACTCTGCTTTAGAACAAGAATCCTGCTCTTGCTTTCTAGAGTCTCTAAGACAGCAGGAAATGTGAGTGTGCTGAGAACAAAAGAACGGTGTTTCCCACACATACGGACCATATCTAGTCCAACTCTGCTTCTGAAACTGAAACAAAGCACTGGTCCTCTAACATCAAATGCTTGTCAGTTAAGATGAGAATCGTGTGAGCTTCGTTTACGACGTATTTCGTTTGAGATGTAAAGTAACTGCCCTTTCCGGAAATGAAGTCTTCCTTGTAGGAAGACTCAGAGCTTGGGAATTAATTCCTTTTTTGAAGTGAACCACACAGAAGAGTTCTCATCCATTGATCACACTCTGCTTTAGAACAACAAGCACGCCCTTGCTTTCTAGAGTCTCTAAGACAGCAGGAAACGTGAGTGTGCTGAGAACAAAAGAACGGTGTTTCCTACACATACAGACCATGTCTAGTCCAACTCTGCTTCTGAAACTGATACAAAGCACTGGTCCTCTAACACCCAATGCTTGTCAGTTAAGATGAGAAACGTGTGAGCTTCGTGAAGGATGTAGTTCGTTTGTGCTGTAAAGAAACTGGCCTTACCTGAAAAGAATTCTTGCTTTAGGAAGACTCAGAGCCTTGGATTTAACTCCATTTCTGAAGGGAAACACACAGGAGAGTTCGCATCCATGGATCACACTCTGGTTTAGAGTGAGAAGCATACTCTTGCTTTCTAGAGTCTCTAAGACAGCAGGAAACGTGAGTGTGCTGAGAACAAAAGAACGGTGTTTCCTACACAAAAGGACCATATGTAGTCCAACTCTGCTTTCGAAACTGATACAAAGCACTGGTCCTCTAACATCCAATGTTTGTCATTTAAGATGAGAAACGTGTGAGCTTCGTGAACGATGTAGTTCGTTTGAGCTGAAAAGTGACTGCCCTTACTTGAAACGAAGTCTTGCTTGTAGGAAGACACAGAGCCTGGGATTTAACTCCATTTCTGAAGTGAAACACACAGCATAGTTCTCATCCATGGATCACACTCTGCTTTAGAGCGAGAAGCACGCTCTTGCTTTCTAGCGTCTCTAATAAAGCAGGAAATCTGAGTGTGCTCAGAACAAGAGAACGGTGTTTCCTACACATACGGACCATATCTAGTTCAACTCTGCTTCTGAAACTGAAACAAACCACAGGTCCTCTAACATCCAATGCTTGTCAGTTAAGATTAGAAACGTGTGAGCTTCCTGAACGATGTAGTTCGTTTGAGCTGTAAAGAAACTGCCCTTACTTGAAAAGAAGTCTTGTTTTTAGGAAGACTCAGATCCTGGGATTTAACTCCATTTCTGAAGTGAAACACAGATCAGAGTTCTCATCCACTGATCACTCTCTGCTTTAGAGCAAGAAGCACGCTCTTGCTTTCTAGAGGCTCTAGGACAGCATGAAACGTGAGTGTGCTGAGAACAAAAGAACGGTGTTTCCTACACATACGGACCATATGTAGTCCAAATCTGCTTCTGAAACTGATACAAAGCACTGGTCCTGTAACATCCAATGCTTGTCAGTTAAGATGAGAAACGTGTGAGCTTCATGAAAGAAGTAGTTTGCTTGAGCTGAAAAGGAACTGCCCTTTCCGGGAACGAAGTCTTGCTTGTAGGAAGACTCAGAGCCTGGGATTTAACTCCATTTCTGAAGTGAAACACACAGCAGAGTTCTCATCCATTGATCACACTCTGCTTTAGAACAAGAATCATGCTCTTGCTTTCTAGAGTCTCAAAGAAAGCAGGAAACGTGAGTGTGCTGAGAACAAAAGAACGGTGTTTCCTACACATAAGGACCATATGTAGTCCAACTCTGATGTCGAAACTGATACAAAGCACTGGTCTTCTAACATCCAATGCTTGTTATTCAAGATGAGAAACGTGTGAGCTTCGTGAACGATGTAGTTCGTTTGAGCTGAAAAGTGACTGCCCTTACCTGAAACGAAGTCTTGCTTGTAGGAAGACACAGAGCCTGGGATTTAACTCCATTTCTGAAGTGAAACACACAGAAGAGTTCTCATCCATGAATCACACTCTGCTTTAGAGTGAGAAGCACGCTCTTGCTTTCTAGCATCTCTAATACAGCAGGATATCTGAGTGTGCTGAGAACAAAAGATCGGTGTTTCCTACACATACAGACCATGTCTAGTCCAACTCTGCTTCTGAAACTGATACAAAGTACTGGTCCTGTAACATCCAATGCTTGTCAGTTAAGATGAGAAACGTGTGAGCTTCATGAAAGACGTAGTTCGTTTGAGCTGAAAATTGACTGCCCTTACCTGAAAGGAAGTATTGCTTGTAGGAAGACACAGAGCCTGGGATTTAACTCCATTTCTGAAGTGAAACACACAGCAGGGTTTTCATCCATGGATCACACTCTGCTTTAGAGCGAGAAGCACGCTCTTGCTTTCTAGCGTCTCTAATACAGCAGGAAATCTGAGTGTGCTCAGAACAAGAGAACGGTGTTTCCTACACATACGGACCATATCTAGTTCAACTCTGCTTCTGAAACTGAAACAAACCACAGGTCCTCTAACATCCAATGCTTGTCAGTTAAGATGGAATCATGTGATCTTCGTGAACGACATATTTCGTTTGAGATGTAAAGTAACTGCCCTTTCCGGAAACGAAGTCTTCCTTGTAGGAAGACTCAGAGCCTGGGATTTAACTCCATTTCTGAAGGGAAACACACAGAAGAGTTCGCATCCATGGAACACACTCTGGTTTAGAGCGAGAAGCATGCTCTTGCTTTCTAGAGTCTCTAAGACAGCAGGAATCGTGAGTGTGCTGAGAACAAAAGAACGGTGTTTCCTACACATACGGACCATATGTAGTCCAACTCTGCTTCTGAAACTGATACAAAGCACTGGTCCTGTAACATCCAATGCTCGTCACATAAGATGAGAATCTTGTGAGCTTCGTGAACGACGTATTTCGTTTGAGATATAAAGTAACTGCCCTTTCCGGAAACGAAGCCTTCATTGTACTAAGACTCAGAGCTTGGGATTAAATTCCTTTTATGAAGTGAACCACACAGGAGAGTTCTCATCCATGGATCACACTCTGCTTTATAGCGAGAAGCACGCTCTTGCTTTCTAGCGTCTCTAATACAGCAGGAAATCTGAATGTGCTCAGAACAAGAGAATGGTGTTTCCTACACATACAAACCATATCTAGGTCAACTCTGCTTCTGAAACTGAAACAAACCACAGGTCCTCTAACATCCAATGCTTGTTAGTTAAGATGAGAAACGTGTGAGATTTGTAAACAATGTTGTTCATTTGAGCTGTAAAGAAACTGCCCTTACCTGAAACGAAGTCTTTCTTATAGGAAGACTAAGAGCCTGGGATTTAACTCCATTTCTGAAGTGAAACACACAGCAGTGTTCTCATCCATTGATCACACTCTGCTTAAGAGCGAGGAGCATGCTCTTTATTTCTAAAATCTCTAAGACAGCAGGAAATGTGAGTGTGCTGAGAACAAAAGAACGGTGTTTCCTGCACATACGGACCATATCTAGTCCAACTCTGCTTCTGAAACTGATACAAAGCACTGGTCCTGTAACATCCAATGCTTGTCAGTTAAGATGAGAAACGTGTGAGCTTCGTGAAAGACGTAGTTCATTTGAGCTGAAAATTGACTGCCCTTACCTGAAAGGAAGTATTGCTTGTAGGAAGACACAGAGCCTGGGATTTAACTCCATTTCTGAAGGGAAACACACAGAAGAGTTCTCATCCATGGATCACACTCTGCTTTAGAGCAAGAAGCACGCTCTTCCTTTCTAGCGTCTCTAATACAGCAGGAAATCTGAGTGTGCTCAGAACAAGAGAACGGTGTTTCCTACACATGCGGACCATATCTAGTTCAACTCTGCTTCTGAAACTGAAACAAACCACAGGTCCTCTAACATCCAATGCTTGTCAGTTAAGATTAGAAACGTGTGAGCTTTGTGAACGATGTAGTTCGTTTGAGCTGTAAAGAAACTGCCCTTACCTGAAAAGAAGTCTTCCTTGTAGGAAGACTCAGAGCTTGGGATTTAACTCCATTTCTGAAGGGAAACGCACAGCAGAGTTCTCACCCATTGATCACACTCTGCTTTAGAACAAGAATCATGCTCTTGCTTTCTAGAGTCTCTAAGACAGCAGGAAATGTGAGTGTGCTGAGAACAAAAGAACGGTGTTTCCCACACATACGGACCATATCTAGTCCAACTCTGCTTCTGAAACTGAAACAAAGCACTGGTCCTCTAACATCAAATGCTTGTCAGTTAAGATGAGAATCGTGTGAGCTTCGTTTACGACGTATTTCGTTTGAGATGTAAAGTAACTGCCCTTTCCGGAAATGAAGTCTTCCTTGTAGGAAGACTCAGAGCTTGGGAATTAATTCCTTTTTTGAAGTGAACCACACAGAAGAGTTCTCATCCATTGATCACACTCTGCTTTAGAACAACAAGCATGCCCTTGCTTTCTAGAGTCTCTAAGACAGCAGGAAACGTGAGTGTGCTGAGAACAAAAGAACGGTGTTTCCTACACATACAGACCATGTCTAGTCCAACTCTGCTTCTGAAACTGATACAAAGCACTGGTCCTCTAACACCCAATGCTTGTCAGTTAAGATGAGAAACGTGTGAGCTTCGTGAAGGATGTAGTTCGTTTGTGCTGTAAAGAAACTGGCCTTACCTGAAAAGAATTCTTGCTTTAGGAAGACTCAGAGCCTTGGATTTAACTCCATTTCTGAAGGGAAACACACAGGAGAGTTCGCATCCATGGATCACACTCTGGTTTAGAGTGAGAAGCATGCTCTTGCTTTCTAGAGTCTCTAAGACAGCAGGAAACGTGAGTGTGCTGAGAACAAAAGAACGGTGTTTCCTACACAAAAGGACCATATGTAGTCCAACTCTGCTTTCGAAACTGATACAAAGCACTGGTCCTCTAACATCCAATGTTTGTCATTTAAGATGAGAAACGTGTGAGCTTCGTGAACGATGTAGTTCGTTTGAGCTGAAAAGTGACTGCCCTTACTTGAAACGAAGTCTTGCTTGTAGGAAGACACAGAGCCTGGGATTTAACTCCATTTCTGAAGTGAAACACACAGCATAGTTCTCATCCATGGATCACACTCTGCTTTAGAGCGAGAAGCACGCTCTTGCTTTCTAGCGTCTCTAATAAAGCAGGAAATCTGAGTGTGCTCAGAACAAGAGAACGGTGTTTCCTACACATACGGACCATATCTAGTTCAACTCTGCTTCTGAAACTGAAACAAACCACAGGTCCTCTAACATCCAATGCTTGTCAGTTAAGATTAGAAACGTGTGAGCTTCCTGAACGATGTAGTTCGTTTGAGCTGTAAAGAAACTGCCCTTACTTGAAAAGAAGTCTTGTTTTTAGGAAGACTCAGATCCTGGGATTTAACTCCATTTCTGAAGTGAAACACAGATCAGAGTTCTCATCCACTGATCACTCTCTGCTTTAGAGCAAGAAGCACGCTCTTGCTTTCTAGAGGCTCTAGGACAGCATGAAACGTGAGTGTGCTGAGAACAAAAGAACGGTGTTTCCTACACATACGGACCATATGTAGTCCAAATCTGCTTCTGAAACTGATACAAAGCACTGGTCCTGTAACATCCAATGCTTGTCAGTTAAGATGAGAAACGTGTGAGCTTCATGAAAGATGTAGTTTGCTTGAGCTGAAAAGGAACTGCCCTTTCCGGAAACGAAGTCTTGCTTGTAGGAAGACTCAGAGCCTGGGATTTAACTCCATTTCTGAAGTGAAACACACAGCAGAGTTCTCATCCATTGATCATACTCTGCTTTAGAACAAGAATCATGCTCTTGCTTTCTAGAGTCTCTAAGACAGCAGGAAAGGTGCGTGTGCTGAGAACAAAAGAACGGTGTTTCCTACACATAAGGACCAGATGTAGTCCAACTCTGATGTCGAAACTGATACAAAGCACTGGTCTTCTAACATCCAATGCTTGTTATTCAAGATGAGAAACGTGTGAGCTTCGTGAACGATGTAGTTCGTTTGAGCTGAAAAGTGACTGCCCTTACCTGAAACGAAGTCTTGCTTGTAGGAAGACACAGAGCCTGGGATTTAACTCCATTTCTGAAGTGAAACACACAGAAGAGTTCTCATCCATGAATCACACTCTGCTTTAGAGTGAGAAGCACGCTCTTGCTTTCTAGCATCTCTAATACAGCAGGATATCTGAGTGTGCTGAGAACAAAAGATCGGTGTTTCCTACACATACAGACCATGTCTAGTCCAACTCTGCTTCTGAAACTGATACAAAGTACTGGTCCTGTAACATCCAATGCTTGTCAGTTAAGATGAGAAACGTGTGAGCTTCATGAAAGACGTAGTTCGTTTGAGCTGAAAATTGACTGCCCTTACCTGAAAGGAAGTATTGCTTGTAGGAAGACACAGAGCCTGGGATTTAACTCCATTTCTGAAGTGAAACACACAGCATAGTTTTCATCCATGGATCACACTCTGCTTTAGAGCGAGAAGCACGCTCTTGCTTTCTAGCGTCTCTAATACAGCAGGAAATCTGAGTGTGCTCAGAACAAGAGAACGGTGTTTCCTACACATACGGACCATATCTAGTTCAACTCTGCTTCTGAAACTGAAACAAACCACAGGTCCTCTAACATCCAATGCTTGTCAGTTAAGATGGAATCATGTGATCTTCGTGAACGACATATTTCGTTTGAGATGTAAAGTAACTGCCCTTTCCGGAAACGAAGTCTTCCTTGTAGGAAGACTCAGAGCCTGGGATTTAACTCCATTTCTGAAGGGAAACACACAGAAGAGTTCGCATCCATGGAACACACTCTGGTTTAGAGCGAGAAGCATGCTCTTGCTTTCTAGAGTCTCTAAGACAGCAGGAATCGTGAGTGTGCTGAGAACAAAAGAACGGTGTTTCCTACACATACGGACCATATGTAGTCCAACTCTGCTTCTGAAACTGATACAAAGCACTGGTCCTGTAACATCCAATGCTCGTCACATAAGATGAGAATCTTGTGAGCTTCGTGAACGACGTATTTCGTTTGAGATGTAAAGTAACTGCCCTTTCCGGAAACGAAGCCTTCATTGTACTAAGACTCAGAGCTTGGGATTAAATTCCTTTTATGAAGTGAACCACACAGGAGAGTTCTCATCCATGGATCACACTCTGCTTTATAGCGAGAAGCACGCTCTTGCTTTCTAGCGTCTCTAATACAGCAGGAAATCTGAATGTGCTCAGAACAAGAGAATGGTGTTTCCTACACATACAAACCATATCTAGGTCAACTCTGCTTCTGAAACTGAAACAAACCACAGGTCCTCTAACATCCAATGCTTGTTAGTTAAGATGAGAAACGTGTGAGATTTGTAAACAATGTTGTTCATTTGAGCTGTAAAGAAACTGCCCTTACCTGAAACGAAGTCTTTCTTATAGGAAGACTAAGAGCCTGGGATTTAACTCCATTTCTGAAGTGAAACACACAGCAGTGTTCTCATCCATTGATCACACTCTGCTTAAGAGCGAGGAGCATGCTCTTTATTTCTAAAATCTCTAAGACAGCAGGAAATGTGAGTGTGCTGAGAACAAAAGAACGGTGTTTCCTGCACATACGGACCATATCTAGTCCAACTCTGCTTCTGAAACTGATACAAAGCACTGGTCCTGTAACATCCAATGCTTGTCAGTTAAGATGAGAAACGTGTGAGCTTCGTGAAAGACGTAGTTCATTTGAGCTGAAAATTGACTGCCCTTACCTGAAAGGAAGTATTGCTTGTAGGAAGACACAGAGCCTGGGATTTAACTCCATTTCTGAAGTGAAACACACAGAAGAGTTCTCATCCATGGATCACACTCTGCTTTAGAGCAAGAAGCACGCTCTTCCTTTCTAGCGTCTCTAATACAGCAGGAAATCTGAGTGTGCTCAGAACAAGAGAACGGTGTTTCCTACACATACGGACCATATCTAGTTCAACTCTGCTTCTGAAACTGAAACAAACCATAGGTCTTCTAACATCCAATGCTTGTCATTTAAGATGGAATCATGTGATCTTCGTGAACGACGTATTTCGTTTGAGATGTAAAGTAACTGCCCTTTCCGGAAACGAAGTCTTCCTTGTAGGAAGACTCAGAGCCTGGGATTTAACTCCATTTCTGAAGGGAAACACACAGAAGAGTTCTCATCCATGGATCACACTCTGCTTTAGAGCAAGAAGCATGCTCTTCCTTTCTAGCGTCTCTAATACAGCAGGAAATCTGAGTGTGCTCAGAACAAGAGAACGGTGTTTCCTACACATGCGGACCATATCTAATTCAACTCTGCTTCTGAAACTGAAACAAACCACAGGTCCTCTAACATCCAATGCTTGTCAGTTAAGATTAGAAACGTGTGAGCTTTGTGAACGATGTAGTTCGTTTGAGCTGTAAAGAAACTGCCCTTACCTGAAAAGAAGTCTTGTTTTTAGGAAGACTCAAATCCTGGGATTTAACTCCATTTCTGAAGTGAAACACACAGCAGAGTTCTCATCCACTGATCACACTCTGCTTTAGAACAACAAGCACGCTCTTGCTTTCTAGAGTCTCTAAGACAGCAGGAAACGTGAGTGTGCTGAGAACAAAAGAACGGTGTTTCCTACACATACAGACCATGTCTCGTCCAACTCTGATTCTGAAACTGATACAAAGCACTTGTCCTCTAACACCCAATGCTTGTCAGTTAAGATGAGAAACGTGTGAGTTGGTGAAGGATGTAGTTCGTTTGTGCTGTAAAGAAACTGCCCTTACCTGAAAAGAATTCTTGCTTTTGGAAGACTTAGAGCCTTGGATTTAACTCCATTTCTGAAGGGAAACACACAGCAGAGTTCTCATCCATTGATCACACTCTGCTTTAGAACAACAAGCACGCTCTTGCTTTCTACAGTCTCTAAGACAGCAGGAAACGTGAGTGTGCTGAGAACAAAAGAACGGTGTTTCCTACACATACAGACCATGTCTAGTCCAACTCTGCTTCTGAAACTGATACAAAGCACTGGTCCTCTAACACCCAATGCTTGTCAGTTAAGATGAGAAACGTGTGAGTTGGTGAAGGATGTAGTTCGTTTGTGCTGTAAAGAAACTGCCCTTACCTGAAAAGAATTCTTGCTTTAGGAAGACTTAGAGCCTTGGATTTAACTCGATTTCTGAAGGGAAACACACAGAAGAGTTCTCATGCATTGATCACACTCTTCCTTAGAGTGAGAAGCACGCTCTTGCTTTCTAGCGTCTCTAATACAGCAGGATATCTGAGTGTGCTGAGAACAAAAGATTGGTGTTTCCTACACATACAGACCATGTCTAGTCCAACTCTGCTTCTGAAACTGATACAAAGCACTGGTCCTGTAACATCCAATGCTTGTCAGTTAAGATGAGAAACGTGTGAGCTTCGTGAAAGACGTAGTTCATTTGAGCTGAAAATTGACTGCCCTTACCTGAAAGGAAGTATTGCTTGTAGGAAGACACAGAGCCTGGGATTTAACTCCATTTCTGAAGTGAAACACACAGCATAGTTCTCATCCATGGAACACACTCTGCTTTAGAGCAAGAAGCACGCTCTTCCTTTCTAGCGTCACTAATACAGCAGGAAATCTGAGTGTGCTCAGAACAAGAGAACGGTGTTTCCTACACATACGGACCATATCTAGTTCAACTCTGCTTCTGAAACTGAAACAAACCAGAGGTCCTCTAACATCCAATGCTTGTCAGTTAAGATTAGAAACGTGTGAGCTTTGTGAACGATGTAGTTCGTTTGAGCTGTAAAGAAACTGCCCTTACCTGAAAAGAAGTCTTGTTTTTAGGAAGACTCAGATCCTGGGATTTAACTCCATTTCTGAAGTGGAACACACAGCAGAGTTCTCATCCACTGATCACACTCTGCTTTAGAGCAAAAAGCACGCTCTTGCTTTCTAGAGGCTCTAGGACAGCATGAAACGTGAGTGTGCTGAGAACAAATGAACGGTGTTTCCTACACATACAGACCATATGTAGTCCAACTCTGCTTCTGAAACTGATACAAAGCACTGGTCCTCTAACATCCAATGCTTGTCAGTTAAGATGAGAAACATGTGAGTTTCGTGAACGATGTAGTTCGTTTGAACTGTAAAGAAACTGCCCTTTCCTGAAAGGAAGTCTTGCTTATAGGAAGACACAGAGCCTGGGATTTAAGTACATTTCTGAAGTGAAACACACAGCAGAGTTCTCATCAATTGATCACACTCTTCTTCAGAACAAGAAGCATGCTCCTGCTTTCTAGATTCTCTAAGACAGCAGGAAAGGTGAGTGTGCTGAGAACAAATGAACGGTGTTTCCTACACATACAGACCATGTCTAGTCCAACTCTGCTTCTGAAACTGATACAAAGCATTGTTCCTGTAACATCCAATGCTTGTCAGTTAAGATGACTAACGTGTGAGCTTCGTGAAAGACGTAGTTCGTTTGAGCTGAAAAGTGACTGCCCTTACCTGCAACGAAGTCTTGCTTGTAGGAAGACACAGAGCCTGGGATTTAACTCCATTTCTGAAGTGAAACACACAGCATAGTTGTCATCCAGGGATCACACTCTGGTTTAGAGCGAGAAGCATGCTCTTGTTTTCTAGCGTCACTAATACAGCAGGAAATCTGAGTGTGCTCAGAACAAAAGAACGGAGTTTCCTACACATAAGGACCATATGTAGTCCAAATCTGCTTTCGAAAATGATACAAAGTACTGGTCCTCTAACATCCAATGTTTGTTATTTAAGATGAGAAACGTGTCAGCTTCGTGAACGACGTAGTTTGCTTGAGTTGAAAAGTGACTGCCCTTACCTGAAACGATGTCTTGCTTGTAGGAAGATACAGAGCCTGGGATTTAACTCCATTACTGAAGTGAAATACACAGCAGTGTTCTCATCCATTGATCACACTCAGCTTTAGAGCAAGAAGCATGCTCTTGATTTCTAAAATCTCTAAGACAGCAGGAAAGGTGAGTGTGCTGAGAACAAAAGAACGATGTTTCCTACACATACGGACCATATGTAGTCCAACTCTGCTTCTGAAACTGATACAAAGCACTGGTCTTCTAACATCCAATTCTTGTCAGTTAAGATGAGAAACGTGTGAGCTTCGTGAACGATGTAGTTCGTTTGAGCTGAAAAGTGACTGCCCTTACCTGAAACGAAGCCTTGCTTGTAGGAAGACTCAGAGGTTGGGATTTAACTCCATTTCTGAAGGGAAACACACAGCAGAGTTCTCATCCATGTATCACACTCTGCTTTAGAATGAGAAGCACGCTCTTGCTTTCTAGAGTCTCTAATACAAAAGGAAACGTGACTGTGCTCAGAAAAAAAGAACAGTGTTTCCTACACATATGGACCATATCTAGTTAAACTCTGCTTCTGAAACTGATACAAAGCACTGGTCCTCTAACATCCAATGCTTGTCACTTAAGATGAGAATCGTGTGAGCTTCATGAACGACGTATTTCGTTTAAGATGTAAAGTAACTGCCCTTTCCGGAAACGAAGTCTTCCTTGTAGGAAGACTCAGAGCTTGGGATTTAACTCCTTTTTTGAAGTGAAACACACAGAAGAGTTCTCATCCATTGATTACACTCTGCTTTAGAACAACAAGCACACTCTTGCTTTCTAGAGTCTCTAAGTCAGCAGGAAACGTGAGTGTGCTGAGAACAAAAGAACGGTGTTTCCTACACATACAGACTATGTCTAGTCCAACTCTGCTTCTGAAACTGATACAAAGCACTGGTCCTGTAACATCCAATGCTTGTCAGTTAAGATGAGAAACGTGTGAGCTTCGTGAAAACGTAGTTCGTTTGAGCTGAAAAGTGACTGCCCTAACTGAAATGAAGTCTTGCTTGTAGGAAGACACAGAGCCTGGGATTTAACTCCATTTCTGAAGTGAAACACACAGCATAGTTGTCATCCATGGACCACACTCTGGTTTAGAGTGCGAAGCATGCTCTTGCTTTCTAGCGTCTCTAATACAGCAGGAAATCTGAGTGTGCTCAGAACAAGAGAACGGTATTTCCTACACATAAGGACCATATCTAGTTCAACACTGCTTCTGAAACTGAAACAAATCACAGGTTCTCTAACATCCACTGCTTGTCATTTAAGATGAGAAACGTGTGAGCTTCGTGAACGATGTAGTTCATTTGAGCTGAAAAGAGACTGCCGTTACCTGAAACGAAGCCTTGCTTGTAGGTAGACTCAGCGCTTGGGATTTAACTCCATTTCTGAAGGGACACACAGCAGAGTTCTCATCCATGGATCACACTCTGCTTTAGAATGAGAAGCACGCTCTTGCTTTCTAGAGACTCTAATACAAAAGGAAACATGCCTGTGCTCAGAACAAAAGAACGGTGTTTCCTACACATAGGGACCATATCTAGTTAAACTCTGCTTCTGACTGAAACAAACCACAGGTTCTCTAACATCCAATGCTTGTTAGTTAAGATGAGAAACGTGTGAGATTTGTAAACAATGTTGTTCGTTTGAGCTGTAAAGAAACTGCCCTTACCTGAAACAAAGTCTTGCTTGTAGGAAGACTAAGAGCCTGGGATTTAACTCCATTTCTGAAGTGAAACACCCAGCAGTGTTCTCATCCATTGATCACACTCTGCTTTAGAGCGAGAAGCATGCTCTTGATTTCTAAATTCTCTAAGACAGCAGGAAAGGTGAGTGTGCTGAGAACAAATGATCGATGTTTCCTACACATACAGACCATATGTAGTCCAACTCTGCTTCTGAAACTGATACAAAGCACTGGTCTTCTAACATCCAATTCTTGTCAGTTAAGATGAGAAACGTGTGAGCTTCGTGAACGATGTAGTTCATTTGAGCTGAAAAGTGACTGCCGTTACCTGAAACGAATCCTTGCTTGTAGGAAGACACAGAGCCTGGGATTTAACTCCATTTCTGAAGTGAAACACACAGCATAGTTCTCATCCACTGATCACACTCTGCTTTAGAGCAAGAAGCACGCTCTTGCTTTCTAGAGGCTCTAGGACAGCATGAAACGTGAGTGTGCTGAGAACAAAAGAACGGTGTTTCCTACACATACGGACCATATGTCGTCCAACTCTGCTTCTGAAACTGATACAAGCACTGGTCCTCTAACATCCAATGCTTGTCAGTTAAGATGAGAAACATGTGAGTTTCGTGAACGATGTCGTTCGTTTGAACAGTAAAGGAACTGCCCTTACCTGAAAGGAAGTCTTTCTTGTAGGAAGACACAGAGCCTGTGATTTAACTACATTTCTGAAGTGAAATACACACCACAGTTCTCATCAATTGATCACACTCTTCTTTAGAACAAGAAGCATGCTCTTGCTTTCTAGATTCTCTAAGACAGCAGGAAACGTGAGTGTGCTGAGAACAAATGAAAGGTGTTTCCTACACATACGGACCATATCTAGTCCAACTCTGCTTCTGAAACTGATACAAAGCACTGGTCCTCTAACATCCAATGCTTGTCACTTAAGATAAGAATCGTGTGAGCTTCATGAACGACGTATTTCGTTTGAGATGTAAAGTAACTGCCATTTCCGGAAACGAAGTCTTCCTTGTAGGAAGACTCAGAGCGTGGGATTTAACTCCTTTTTTGAAGTGAAAAACACAGAAGAGTTCTCATCCATTGATCACACTCTGCTTTAGAACAACAAGCACACTCTTGCTTTCTAGAGTCTCTAAGTCAGCAGGAAACGTGAGTGTGCTGAGAACAAAAGAACGGTGTTTCCTACACATACAGACTATGTCTAGTCCAACTCTGCTTCTGAAACTGATACAAAGCACTGGTCCTGTAACATCCAATGCTTGTCAGTTAAGATGAGAAACGTGTGAGCTTCGTGAAAACGTAGTTCGTTTGAGCTGAAAAGTGACTGCCCTAACTGAAATGAAGTCTTGCTTGTAGGAAGACACAGAGCCTGGGATTTAACTCCATTTCTGAAGTGAAACACACAGCATAGTTGTCATCCATGGACCACACTCTGGTTTAGAGTGCGAAGCATGCTCTTGCTTTCTAGCGTCTCTAATACAGCAGGAAATCTGAGTGTGCTCAGAACAAGAGAACGGTATTTCCTACACATAAGGACCATATCTAGTTCAACACTGCTTCTGAAACTGAAACAAATCACAGGTTCTCTAACATCCACTGCTTGTCATTTAAGATGAGAAACGTGTGAGCTTCGTGAACGATGTAGTTCATTTGAACTGAAAAGTGACTGCCATTACCTGAAACGAATCCTTGCTTGTAGGTAGACTCAGCGCTTGGGATTTAACTCCATTTCTGAAGGGACACACAGCAGAGTTCTCATCCATGGATCACACTCTGCTTTAGAATGAGAAGCACGCTCTTGCTTTCTAGAGACTCTAATACAAAAGGTAACATGCCTGTGCTCAGAACAAAAGAACGGTGTTTCCTACACATAGGGACCATATCTAGTTAAACTCTGCTTCTGACTGAAACAAACCACAGGTTCTCTAACATCCAATGCTTGTTAGTTAAGATGAGAAACGTGTGAGATTTGTAAACAATGTTGTTCGTTTGAGCTGTAAAGAAACTGCCCTTACCTGAAACAAAGTCTTGCTTGTAGGAAGACTAAGAGCCTGGGATTTAACTCCATTTCTGAAGTGAAACACCCAGCAGTGTTCTCATCCATTGATCACACTCTGCTTTAGAGCGAGAAGCATGCTCTTGATTTCTAAATTCTCTAAGACAGCAGGAAAGGTGAGTGTGCTGAGAACAAATGAACGATGTTTCCTACACATACAGACCATATGTAGTCCAACTCTGCTTCTGAAACTGATACAAAGCACTGGTCTTCTAACATCCAATTCTTGTCAGTTAAGATGAGAAACGTGTGAGCTTCGTGAACGATGTAGTTCATTTGAGCTGAAAAGTGACTGCTGTTACCTGAAACGAAGCCTTGCTTGTAGGAAGACACAGAGCCTGGGATTTAACTCCATTTCTGAAGTGAAACACACAGCATAGTTCTCATCCATGGATCACATTCTGCTTTAGAACGAGAAGCACGCTCTTGCTTTCTAGAGTCTCTAATACAAAAGGAAACGTGAGTGTGCTGAGAAAAAAAGAACGGTGTTTCCTACACATACGGACCATATCTAGTTAAACTCTGCTTCTGAAAGGGAAACAAACCACAGGTCCTCTAACATCCAATGCTTGTCCGTTAAGATGGAATCGTGTGAGCTTTGTGAACGACGTTTTTCGTTTGAGATGTAAAGTAACTGTCCTTTCCGGAAACGAAGTCTTCCTTGTAGGAAGACTCAGAGCTTGGGATTTAACTCCTTTTTTGAAGTGAAACACACAGAAGAGTTCTCATCCATTGATAACACTCTGCTTTAGAACAACAAGCACACTCTTGCTTTCTAGAGTCTCTAAGACAGCATGAAACGTGAGTGTGCTGAGAACAAAAGAACGGTGTTTCCTACACATACGGACCATATGTCGTCCAACTCTGCTTCTGAAACTGATACAAAGCACTGGACCTCTAACATCCAATGCTTGTCAGTTAAGATGAGAAACATGTGAGTTTCGTGAACGATGTAGTTCGTTTGAACTGTAAAGAAACTGCCCTTACCTGAAAGGAAGTCTTTCTTGTAGGAAGACTCAGAGCTTTGGATTTAACTCCATTTCTGAAGGGAAACACACAGCAGAGTTCTCATCCATTGATCACACTCTGCCTTAGAACAAGAATCATGCTCTTGCTTTCTAGCGTCTCTAATACAGCATGAAATCTGAGTGTGCTCAGAATAAAGGAACGGTGTTTCCTACACATACGGACCATATCTAGTTCAACTCTGCTTCTGATACAGAAAAAAACCACAGGTCCTCTAACATCCAATGCTTGTCATTTAAGATGAGAATCGTGTGAGCTTCGTGAACGATGTAGTTCGTTTGAGCTGAAAAGTGACTGCCCTTACCTGAAACGAAGTCTTCCTTGTAGGAATACTCAGAGCTTGGGATTTAACTCCTTTTTTGAAGTGAAACACACAGAAGAGTTCTCATCCATTGATAACACTCTGCTTTAGAACAACAAGCACGCTCTTGCTTTCTAGAGTCTCTAAGACAGCAGGAAACGTGAGTGTGCTGAGAACAAAAGAACGGTGTTTCCTACACATACAGACCATGTCTAGTCCAACTCTGCTTCTGAAACTGATACAAAGCACTGGTCCTGTAACATCCAATGCTCGTCAGTTAAGATGAGAAACGTGTGAGCTTTGTTAATGACGTAGTTCGTTTGAGATGTAAAGTAACTGCCCTAACCTGAAAGGAATTCTTTTGTAGGAAGTCTCAGAGCCTGGGATTTAACTCCATTTCTGAAGTAAAACACACAGGAGAGTTCTCATCCATTGATCACACTCTGCTTTAGAGCAAGAAGCACGCTCTTGCTTTCTAGAGGCTCAAAGACAGCATGAAATGTGAGTGTGCAGAGAAAAAAAGAACGATGTTTCCTACACATACGGACCATAGGTAGTCCAACTCTGCTTCTAAAACTGATACAAAGCACTGGTCCTCTAACATCCAATGCTTGTCATTTAAGATGAGAAACATGTGAGCTTCGTTAACGATGTAGTTCCTTTGAGCTGAGAAGTGACTGCCCTTACCTGAAAAGAAGTCTTGCTTGTAGGAAGACACAGAGCCTGGGATTTAATTCCATTTCTGAAGGGAAACAAACAGCATAGTTCTCATCCATGGATCACACTCTGCTTTAGAGCGAGAACACGCTCTTGCTTTCTAGCTTCTCTAATACAGCAGGAAATCTGAGTGTGCTCAGAACAAGAGAACGGTGTTTCCTACACATATGGACCATATCTAGTTCAACTCTGCTTCTGAAACAGAAACAAACCACAGGTCCTCTAACACCCAATGCTTGTCAGTTAAGATGAGAAACGTGTGAGTTTCGTGAAGGATGTATTTCATTTGAGCTGTAAAGAAACTGCCCTTACCTGAAAAGAATTCTTGCTTTAGGAAGACTCAGAGCCTGGGATTTAACACCATTTCTGAAGGGATACACACAGCAGAGTTCTCATCCATTGATCACACTCTGCTTTAGAACAAGAATCATGCTCTTGCTTTCTAGAGTCTCTAAGACAGCAGGATACGTGAGTGTGCTGAGAACAAAAGAACGGTGTTTCCTACACTTAAGGACCATATGTATTCCAACTCTGCTTTCGAAACTGATACAAAGCACTGGTCCTGTAACATTAAATGCTTGTCAGTTAAGATGAGAAACGTGTGAGCTTCGTGAAAGATGTAGTTCGCTTGAGCTGAAAAGTAACTGCCCTTTCCGGAAACGAAGTCTTGCTTGTAGGAAGACTCAGAGCCTGGGATTTAACTCCATTTCTGAAGGGAAACACACAGCAGAGTTCTCATCCATCGATCACACTCTGCTTTAGAACAAGAATCCTGCTCTTGCTTTCTAGAATCTCAAAGACAGCAGGAAACGTGAGTGTGCTGAGAACAAAAGAACGGTGTTTCCTACACATAAGGACCATATGTAGTCCAACTCTGCTTCTGAAACTGATACAAAGCACTGGTCCTGTAACATCCAATGCTTGTCAGTTAAGATGAGAAACGTGTGAGCTTCGTGAAAGATGTAGTTCGCTTGAGCTGAAAAGTAACTGCCCTTTCCGGAAACGAAGTCTTGCTTGTAGGAAGACTCAGAGCCTGGGATTTAACTCCATTTCTGAAGGGAAACACACAGCAGAGTTCTCATCCATTGATCACACTCTGCTTTAGAATAGGAATCCTGCTCTTGCTTTTAGAGTGTCAAAGACAGCAGGAAACGTGAGTGTGCTGAGAACAAAAGAACGGTGTTTCCTACACATACGAACCATATCTAGTTCAACTGTGCTTCTGAAACTGAAACAAACCACAGGTCCTTTAACATCCAATGCTTGTCAGTTAAGATGAGAATCGTGTGAGCTTCGTGAACGATGTAGTTCATTTGAGATGTAAAGTAACTGCCCTAAACTGAAACGAAGTCTTTTTTGTAGGAAGACTCAGAGCGTGGGATTTAACTCCATTTGTGAAGTAAAACACACAGCAGAGTTCTCATCCATTGATCACACTCTGCTTTAGAGCAAGAAGCACGCTCTTGCTTTCTAGAGTCTCTAACACAGCAGGAAACGTGAGTGTGCTGAGAACAAAAGAACGGTGTTTCCTACACATACGGACCATATCTAGTCCAACTCTGCTTCTGAAACTGATACAAAGCACTGGTCCTGTAACATCCAATGCTTGTCAGTTAAGATGAGAAACGTGTTAGCTTCGTGAACGATGTATTTCGTTTGAACTGTAAAGAAACTGCCCTTACCTGAAAGGAAGTCTTGGTTGTAGGAAGACACAGAGCCTGCGATTTAACTCCATTTCTGAAGTGAAACACACAGCAGAGTTCTCATCCATTGATCACACTCTGCCTTAGAACAAGAATCATGCTCTTGCTTTCTAGAGTCTCTAAGACAGCAGGAAAGGTGCGTGTGCTGAGAACAAAAGAACGGTGTTTCCTACACATAAGGACCATATGTAGTCCAAGTCTGCTTTCGAAACTGATACAAAGCACTGGTCCTCAAACATCCAATGTTTGTCATTTAAGATGAGAAACGTGTGAGCTTCGTGAACGATGTAGTTCGTTTGAGCTGAAAAGTGACTTCCCTTACCTGAAATGAAGTTTTGCTTGTAGGAAGACACAGTGCCTGGGATTTAACTACATTTCTGACGTGAAACACACAGCATAGTTCTCATTCATGGATCACACTCTGCTTTAGAGCGAGAAGCACGCTCTTGCTTTCTAGCGTCTCTAATACAGCAGGAAATCTGAGTGTGCTCAGAATAAAGGAACGGTGTTTCCTACACATACGGACCATATCTAGTTCAACTCTGCTTCTGATACAGAAACAAACCACAGGTCCTCTAACATCCAATGCTTGTCAGATAAGATGGAATGGTGTGAGCTTCGTGAACGACGTATTTCGTTTGAGATGTAAAGTAACTGCCCTTTCCGGAAACGAAGTCTTCCTTGTAGGAATACTCAGAGCTTGGGATTTAACTCCTTTTTTGAAGTGAAACACACAGAAGAGTTCTCATCCATTGATCACACTCTGCTTTAGAACAACAAGCACGCTCTTGCTTTCTAGAGTCTCTAAGACAGCAGGAAACGTGAGTGTGCTGAGAACAAAAGAACGGTGTTTCCTACACATACAGACCATGTCTAGTCCAACTCTGCTTCTGAAACTGATACAAAGCACTGGTCCTGTAACATCCAATGCTTGTCAGTTGAGACGAGAAACGTGTGAGCTTTGTGAACGATGTAGTTCGTTTGAGCTGAAAGGTGACTGCCCTTACCTGAAACGAAGTCTTGCTTGTAGGAAGACACAGAGCCTGGGATTTAACTCCATTTCTGAAGTGAAACACACAGCATAGTTCTCATCCATGGATCACACTCTGCTTTAGAGCGAGAAGCATGCTCTTGCTTTCTAGCCTCTCTAATACAGCAGGAAATCTGAGTGTGCTCAGAACAAAAGAAATGTGTTTCCTACACATACGGACCATATCTAGTTCAACACTGCTTCTGAAACTGAAACAAATCACAGGTCCTCTAACATCCAATGCTTGTCAATTAAGATGAGAAACGTGTGAGCTTCCTGAACGATGTAGTTCGTTTGAACTGAAAAGTGACTGCCGTTACCTGAAACGAAGTCTTGCTTATAGGAAGACACAGAGCCTGGAATTTAACTCCATTTCTGAAGTGAAACACACACCATAGTTCTCATCCATGGATCACACACTGCTTTAGAACGAGAAGCACGCTCTTGCTTTCTAGAGTCTCTAATAAAAAAGGAAACGTGATTGTGCTCAGAACAAAAGAACGGTGTTTCCTACACATACGAACCATATCTATTTCAACTGTGCTTCTGAAACTGAAACAAACCACAGGTCCTTTAACATCCAATGCTTGTCAGTTAAGATGAGAATCGTGTGAGCTTCGTGAACGATGTAGTTCATTTGAGATGTAAAGTAACTGCCCTAAACTGAAACGAAGTCTTTTTTGTAGGAAGACTCAGAGCATGGGATTTAACTCCATTTCTGAAGTAAAACACACAGCAGAGTTCTCATCCATTGATCACACTCTGCTTTAGAGCAAGAAGCACGCTCTTGCTTTCTAGAGTCTCTAAGACAGCAGGAAACGTGAGTGTGCTGAGAACAAAAGAACGGTGTTTCCTACACATAAGGACCATATGTAGTCCAACTCTGCTTTCGAAACTGATACAAAGCACTGGTCCTGTAACATCCAATGCTTGTCAGTTAAGATGAGAAACGTGTGAGCTTGTGAAAGATGTAGTTCGCTTGAGCTGAAAAGTAACTGCCCTTTCCGGAAACGAAGTCTTGCTTGTAGGAATACTCAGAGCCTGGGATTTAACTCCATTTCTGAAGGGAAACACACAGCAGAGTTCTCATCCATTGATCACACTCTGCTTTAGAACAAGAATCCTGCTCTTGCTTTCTAGAGTCTCAAAGAGAGCAGGAAACTTGAGTGTGCTGAGAACAAAAGAATGGTTTTTGCTACACATAAGGACCATATGTAGTCCAACTCTGCTTTCGAAACTGATGCAAAGCACTGGTCCTCTAACATACAATGCTTGTCATTTAAGATGAGAAACGTGTGAGCTTCGTGAACGATGTAGTTCGTTTGAACTGTAAAGAAACTGACCTTACCTGAAAGGAAGTCTTGGTTGTAGGAAGACACAGAGCCAGCGATTTAACTCCATTTCTGAAGTGAAACACACAGCAGAGTTCTCATCCATTGATCACACAATTCTTTAGAAAAAGAAGCATGCTCTTGCTTTCTAGAGTCTCTAATGCAGCAGGAAATATGAGTGTGCTGAGAACAAAAGAACGGTGTTTCCTACACATACGGACCATATCTAGTCCAACACTGCTTCTGAAACTGATACAAAGCACTGGTCCTCAAACATCCAATGTTTGTCATTTAAGATGAGAAACGTGTGAGCTTCGTGAACGATGTAGTTCGTTTGAGCTGAAAAGTGACTGCCCTTACCTGAAACGAAGTGTTGCTTGTAGGAAGACACAGTGCCTGGGATTTAACTACATTTCTGAAGTGAAACACACAGCATAGTTCTCATTCATGGATCACACTCTGCTTTAGAGCGAGAAGCACGCTCTTCCTTTCTAGCGTCACTAATACAGCAGGAAATCTGAGTGTGCTCAGAACAAGAGAACGGTGTTTCCTACACATACGGACCATATCTAGTTCAACTCTGCTTCTGAAACTGAAAGAAACCAGAGGTCCTCCAACATCCAATGCTTGTCAGTTAAGATTAGAAACGTGTGAGCTTTGTGAACGATGTAGTTCGTTTGAGCTGTAAAGAAACTGCCCTTACCTGAAAAGAAGTCTTGTTTTTAGGAAGACTCAGATCCTGCGATTTAACTCCATTTCTGAAGTGGAACACACAGCAGAGTTCTCATCCACTGATCACACTCTGCTTTAGAGCAAAAAGCACGCTCTTGCTTTCTAGAGGCTCTAGGACAGCATGAAACGTGAGTGTGCTGAGAACAAAAGAACGGTGTTTCCTACACATACAGACCATATGTAGTCCAACTCTGCTTCTGAAACTGATACAAAGCACTGGTCCTCTAACATCCAATGCTTGTCAGTTAAGATGAGAAACATGTGAGTTTCGTGAACGATGTAGTTCGTTTGAACTGTAAAGAAACTGCCCTTTCCTGAAAGGAAGTCTTGCTTATAGGAAGACACAGAGCCTGGGATTTAACTACATTTCTGAAGTGAAACACACAGCAGAGTTCTCATCAATTGATCACACTCTTCTTCAGAACAAGAAGCATGCTCCTGCTTTCTAGATTCTCTAAGACAGCAGGAAAGGTGAGTGTGCTGAGAACAAATGAACGGTGTTTCCTACACATACAGACCATGTCTAGTCCAACTCTGCTTCTGAAACTGATACAAAGCATTGTTCCTGTAACATCCAATGCTTGTCAGTTAAGATGAGAAACGTGTGAGCTTCGTGAAAGGCGTAGTTCGTTTGAGCTGAAAAGTGAGTGCCCTTACCTGCAACGAAGTCTTGCTTGTAGGAAGACACAGAGCCTGGGATTTAACTCCATTTCTGAAGTGAAACACACAGCATAGTTGTCATCCAGGGACCACACTCTGGTTTAGAGCGAGAAGCATGCTCTTGTTTTCTAGCGTCACTAATACAGCAGGAAATCTGAGTGTGCTCAGAACAAAAGAACGGAGTTTCCTACACATAAGGACCATATGTAGTCCAACTCTGCTTTCGAAAATGATACAAAGTACTGGTCCTCTAACATCCAATGTTTGTTATTTAAGATGAGAAACGTGTCAGCTTCGTGAACGACGTAGTTTGCTTGAGCTGAAAAGTGACTGCCCTTACCTGAAACGATGTCTTGCTTGTAGGAAGATACAGAGCCTGGGATTTAACTCCATTACTGAAGTGAAATACACAGCAGTGTTCTCATCCATTGATCACACTCAGCTTTAGAGCAAGAAGCATGCTCTTGATTTCTAAAATCTCTAAGACAGCAGGAAAGGTGAGTGTGCTGAGAACAAAAGAACGATGTTTCCTACACATACGGACCATATGTAGTCCAACTCTGCTTCTGAAACTGATACAAAGCACTGGTCTTCTAACATCCAATTCTTGTCAGTTAAGATGAGAAACGTGTGAGCTTCGTGAACGATGTAGTTCGTTTGAGCTGAAAAGTGACTGCCCTTACCTGAAACGAAGCCTTGCTTGTAGGAAGACTCAGAGGTTGGGATTTAACTCCATTTCTGAAGGGAAACACACAGCAGAGTTCTCATCCATGTATCACACTCTGCTTTAGAATGAGAAGCACGCTCTTGCTTTCTAGAGTCTCTAATACAAAAGGAAACGTGACTGTGCTCAGAAAAAAAGAACAGTGTTTCCTACACATATGGACCATATCTAGTTAAACTCTGCTTCTGAAACTGATACAAAGCACTGGTCCTCTAACATCCAATGCTTGTCACTTAAGATGAGAATCGTGTGAGCTTCATGAACGACGTATTTCGTTTGAGATGTAAAGTAACTGCCCTTTCCGGAAACGAAGTCTTCCTTGTAGGAAGACTCAGAGCTTGGGATTTAACTCCTTTTTTGAAGTGAAACACACAGAAGAGTTCTCATCCATTGATTACACTCTGCTTTAGAACAACAAGCACACTCTTGCTTTCTAGAGTCTCTAAGTCAGCAGGAAACGTGAGTGTGCTGAGAACAAAAGAACGGTGTTTCCTACACATACAGACTATGTCTAGTCCAACTCTGCTTCTGAAACTGATACAAAGCACTGGTCCTGTAACATCCAATGCTTGTCAGTTAAGATGAGAAACGTGTGAGCTTCGTGAAAACGTAGTTCGTTTGAGCTGAAAAGTGACTGCCCTAACTGAAATGAAGTCTTGCTTGTAGGAAGACACAGAGCCTGGGATTTAACTCCATTTCTGAAGTGAAACACACAGCATAGTTGTCATCCATGGACCACACTCTGGTTTAGAGTGCGAAGCATGCTCTTGCTTTCTAGCGTCTCTAATACAGCAGGAAATCTGAGTGTGCTCAGAACAAGAGAACGGTATTTCCTACACATAAGGACCATATCTAGTTCAACACTGCTTCTGAAACTGAAACAAATCACAGGTTCTCTAACATCCACTGCTTGTCATTTAAGATGAGAAACGTGTGAGCTTCGTGAACGATGTAGTTCATTTGAGCTGAAAAGAGACTGCCGTTACCTGAAACGAAGCCTTGCTTGTAGGTAGACTCAGCGCTTGGGATTTAACTCCATTTCTGAAGGGACACACAGCAGAGTTCTCATCCATGGATCACACTCTGCTTTAGAATGAGAAGCACGCTCTTGCTTTCTAGAGACTCTAATACAAAAGGAAACATGCCTGTGCTCAGAACAAAAGAACGGTGTTTCCTACACATAGGGACCATATCTAGTTAAACTCTGCTTCTGACTGAAACAAACCACAGGTTCTCTAACATCCAATGCTTGTTAGTTAAGATGAGAAACGTGTGAGATTTGTAAACAATGTTGTTTGTTTGAGCTGTAAAGAAACTGCCCTTACCTGAAACAAAGTCTTGCTTGTGGGAAGACTAAGAGCCTGGGATTTAACTCCATTTCTGAAGTGAAACACCCAGCAGTGTTCTCATCCATTGATCACACTCTGCTTTAGAGCGAGAAGCATGCTCTTGATTTCTAAATTCTCTAAGACAGCAGGAAAGGTGAGTGTGCTGAGAACAAATGAACGATGTTTCCTACACATACAGACCATATGTAGTCCAACTCTGCTTCTGAAACTGATACAAAGCACTGGTCTTCTAACATCCAATTCTTGTCAGTTAAGATGAGAAACGTGTGAGCTTCGTGAACGATGTAGTTCATTTGAGCTGAAAAGTGACTGCCGTTACCTGAAACGAATCCTTGCTTGTAGGAAGACACAGAGCCTGGGATTTAACTCCATTTCTGAAGTGAAACACACAGCATAGTTCTCATCCACTGATCACACTCTGCTTTAGAGCAAGAAGCACGCTCTTGCTTTCTAGAGGCTCTAGGACAGCATGAAACGTGAGTGTGCTGAGAACAAAAGAACGGTGTTTCCTACACATACGGACCATATGTCGTCCAACTCTGCTTCTGAAACTGATACAAGCACTGGTCCTCTAACATCCAATGCTTGTCAGTTAAGATGAGAAACATGTGAGTTTCGTGAACGATGTCGTTCGTTTGAACTGTAAAGGAACTGCCCTTACCTGAAAGGAAGTCTTTCTTGTAGGAAGACACAGAGCCTGTGATTTAACTACATTTCTGAAGTGAAATACACACCACAGTTCTCATCAATTGATCACACTCTTCTTTAGAACAAGAAGCATGCTCTTGCTTTCTAGATTCTCTAAGACAGCAGGAAACGTGAGTGTGCTGAGAACAAATGAAAGGTGTTTCCTACACATACGGACCATATCTAGTCCAACTCTGCTTCTGAAACTGATACAAAGCACTGGTCCTCTAACATCCAATGCTTGTCACTTAAGATAAGAATCGTGTGAGCTTCATGAACGACGTATTTCGTTTGAGATGTAAAGTAACTGCCATTTCCGGAAACGAAGTCTTCCTTGTAGGAAGACTCAGAGCGTGGGATTTAACTCCTTTTTTGAAGTGAAAAACACAGAAGAGTTCTCATCCATTGATCACACTCTGCTTTAGAACAACAAGCACACTCTTGCTTTCTAGAGTCTCTAAGTCAGCAGGAAACGTGAGTGTGCTGAGAACAAAAGAACGGTGTTTCCTACACATACAGACTATGTCTAGTCCAACTCTGCTTCTGAAACTGATACAAAGCACTGGTCCTGTAACATCCAATGCTTGTCAGTTAAGATGAGAAACGTGTGAGCTTCGTGAAAACGTAGTTCGTTTGAGCTGAAAAGTGACTGCCCTAACTGAAATGAAGTCTTGCTTGTAGGAAGACACAGAGCCTGGGATTTAACTCCATTTCTGAAGTGAAACACACAGCATAGTTGTCATCCATGGACCACACTCTGGTTTAGAGTGCGAAGCATGCTCTTGCTTTCTAGAGTCTCTAATACAGCAGGAAATCTGAGTGTGCTCAGAACAAGAGAACGGTATTTCCTACACATAAGGACCATATCTAGTTCAACACTGCTTCTGAAACTGAAACAAATCACAGGTTCTCTAACATCCACTGCTTGTCATTTAAGATGAGAAACGTGTGAGCTTCGTGAACGATGTAGTTCATTTGAGCTGAAAAGTGACTGCCGTTACCTGAAACGAATCCTTGCTTGTAGGTAGACTCAGCGCTTGGGATTTAACTCCATTTCTGAAGGGACACACAGCAGAGTTCTCATCCATGGATCACACTCTGCTTTAGAATGAGAAGCATGCTCTTGCTTTCTAGAGACTCTAATACAAAAGGAAACATGCCTGTGCTCAGAACAAAAGAACGGTGTTTCCTACACATAGGGACCATATCTAGTTAAACTCTGCTTCTGACTGAAACAAACCACAGGTTCTCTAACATCCAATGCTTGTTAGTTAAGATGAGAAACGTGTGAGATTTGTAAACAATGTTGTTCGTTTGAGCTGTAAAGAAACTGCCCTTACCTGAAACAAAGTCTTGCTTGTAGGAAGACTAAGAGCCTGGGATTTAACTCCATTTCTGAAGTGAAACACCCAGCAGTGTTCTCATCCATTGATCACACTCTGCTTTAGAGCGAGAAGCATGCTCTTGATTTCTAAATTCTCTAAGACAGCAGGAAAGGTGAGTGTGCTGAGAACAAATGAACGATGTTTCCTACACATACAGACCATATGTAGTCCAACTCTGCTTCTGAAACTGATACAAAGCACTGGTCTTCTAACATCCAATTCTTGTCAGTTAAGATGAGAAACGTGTGAGCTTCGTGAACGATGTAGTTCATTTGAGCTGAAAAGTGACTGCTGTTACCTGAAACGAAGCCTTGCTTGTAGGAAGACACAGAGCCTGGGATTTAACTCCATTTCTGAAGTGAAACACACAGCATAGTTCTCATCCATGGATCACATTCTGCTTTAGAACGAGAAGCACGCTCTTGCTTTCTAGAGTCTCTAATACAAAAGGAAACGTGAGTGTGCTGAGAAACAAAGAACGGTGTTTCCTACACATACGGACCATATCTAGTTAAACTCTGCTTCTGAAAGGGAAACAAACCACAGGTCCTCTAACATCCAATGCTTGTCCGTTAAGATGGAATCGTGTGAGCTTTGTGAACGACGTTTTTCGTTTGAGATGTAAAGTAACTGTCCTTTCCGGAAACGAAGTCTTCCTTGTAGGAAGACTCAGAGCTTGGGATTTAACTCCTTTTTTGAAGTGAAACACACAGAAGAGTTCTCATCCATTGATAACACTCTGCTTTAGAACAACAAGCACACTCTTGCTTTCTAGAGTCTCTAAGACAGCATGAAACGTGAGTGTGCTGAGAACAAAAGAACGGTGTTTCCTACACATACGGACCATATGTCGTCCAACTCTGCTTCTGAAACTGATACAAAGCACTGGACCTCTAACATCCAATGCTTGTCAGTTAAGATGAGAAACATGTGAGTTTCGTGAACGATGTAGTTCGTTTGAACTGTAAAGAAACTGCCCTTACCTGAAAGGAAGTCTTTCTTGTAGGAAGACTCAGAGCTTTGGATTTAACTCCATTTCTGAAGGGAAACACACAGCAGAGTTCTCATCCATTGATCACACTCTGCCTTAGAACAAGAATCATGCTCTTGCTTTCTAGCGTCTCTAATACAGCAGGAAATCTGAGTGTGCTCAGAATAAAGGAACGGTGTTTCCTACACATACGGACCATATCTAGTTCAACTCTGCTTCTGATACAGAAAAAAACCACAGGTCCTCTAACATCCAATGCTTGTCATTTAAGATGAGAATCGTGTGAGCTTCGTGAACGATGTAGTTCGTTTGAGCTGAAAAGTGACTGCCCTTACCTGAAACGAAGTCTTCCTTGTAGGAATACTCAGAGCTTGGGATTTAACTCCTTTTTTGAAGTGAAACACACAGAAGAGTTCTCATCCATTGATAACACTCTGCTTTAGAACAACAAGCACGCTCTTGCTTTCTAGAGTCTCTAAGACAGCAGGAAACGTGAGTGTGCTGAGAACAAAAGAACGGTGTTTCCTACACATACAGACCATGTCTAGTCCAACTCTGCTTCTGAAACTGATACAAAGCACTGGTCCTGTAACATCCAATGCTCGTCAGTTAAGATGAGAAACGTGTGAGCTTTGTTAATGACGTAGTTCGTTTGAGATGTAAAGTAACTGCCCTAACCTGAAACGAATTCTTTTGTAGGAAGTCTCAGAGCCTGGGATTTAACTCCATTTCTGAAGTAAAACACACAGGAGAGTTCTCATCCATTGATCACACTCTGCTTTAGAGCAAGAAGCACGCTCTTGCTTTCTAGAGGCTCAAAGACAGCATGAAATGTGAGTGTGCAGAGAAAAAAAGAACGATGTTTCCTACACATACGGACCATAGGTAGTCCAACTCTGCTTCTAAAACTGATACAAAGCACTGGTCCTCTAACATCCAATGCTTGTCATTTAAGATGAGAAACATGTGAGCTTCGTTAACGATGTAGTTCCTTTGAGCTGAGAAGTGACTGCCCTTACCTGAAAAGAAGTCTTGCTTGTAGGAAGACACAGAGCCTGGAATTTAATTCCATTTCTGAAGGGAAACAAACAGCATAGTTCTCATCCATGGATCACACTCTGCTTTAGAGCGAGAACACGCTCTTGCTTTCTAGCTTCTCTAATACAGCAGGAAATCTGAGTGTGCTCAGAACAAGAGAACGGTGTTTCCTACACATACGGACCATATCTAGTTCAACTCTGCTTCTGAAACAGAAACAAACCACAGGTCCTCTAACACCCAATGCTTGTCAGTTAAGATGAGAAACGTGTGAGTTTCGTGAAGGATGTATTTCATTTGAGCTGTAAAGAAACTGCCCTTACCTGAAAAGAATTCTTGCTTTAGGAAGACTCAGAGCCTGGGATTTAACACCATTTCTGAAGGGATACACACAGCAGAGTTCTCATCCATTGATCACACTCTGCTTTAGAACAAGAATCATGCTCTTGCTTTCTAGAGTCTCTAAGACAGCAGGATACGTGAGTGTGCTGAGAACAAAAGAACGGTGTTTCCTACACTTAAGGACCATATGTATTCCAACTCTGCTTTCGAAACTGATACAAAGCACTGGTCCTGTAACATTAAATGCTTGTCAGTTAAGATGAGAAACGTGTGAGCTTCGTGAAAGATGTAGTTCGCTTGAGCTGAAAAGTAACTGCCCTTTCCGGAAACGAAGTCTTGCTTGTAGGAAGACTCAGAGCCTGGGATTTAACTCCATTTCTGAAGGGAAACACACAGCAGAGTTCTCATCCATCGATCACACTCTGCTTTAGAACAAGAATCCTGCTCTTGCTTTCTAGAATCTCAAAGACAGCAGGAAACGTGAGTGTGCTGAGAACAAAAGAACGGTGTTTCCTACACATAAGGACCATATGTAGTCCAACTCTGCTTCTGAAACTGATACAAAGCACTGGTCCTGTAACATCCAATGCTTGTCAGTTAAGATGAGAAACGTGTGAGCTTCGTGAAAGATGTAGTTCGCTTGAGCTGAAAAGTAACTGCCCTTTCCGGAAACGAAGTCTTGCTTGTAGGAAGACTCAGAGCCTGGGATTTAACTCCATTTCTGAAGGGAAACACACAGCAGAGTTCTCATCCATTGATCACACTCTGCTTTAGAATAGGAATCCTGCTCTTGCTTTTAGAGTGTCAAAGACAGCAGGAAACGTGAGTGTGCTGAGAACAAAAGAACGGTGTTTCCTACACATACGAACCATATCTAGTTCAACTGTGCTTCTGAAACTGAAACAAACCACAGGTCCTTTAACATCCAATGCTTGTCAGTTAAGATGAGAATCGTGTGAGCTTCGTGAACGATGTAGTTCATTTGAGATGTAAAGTAACTGCCCTAAACTGAAACGAAGTCTTTTTTGTAGGAAGACTCAGAGCGTGGGATTTAACTCCATTTGTGAAGTAAAACACACAGCAGAGTTCTCATCCATTGATCACACTCTGCTTTAGAGCAAGAAGCACGCTCTTGCTTTCTAGAGTCTCTAACACAGCAGGAAACGTGAGTGTGCTGAGAACAAAAGAACGGTGTTTCCTACACATACGGACCATATCTAGTCCAACTCTGCTTCTGAAACTGATACAAAGCACTGGTCCTGTAACATCCAATGCTTGTCAGTTAAGATGAGAAACGTGTTAGCTTCGTGAACGATGTATTTCGTTTGAACTGTAAAGAAACTGCCCTTACCTGAAAGGAAGTCTTGGTTGTAGGAAGACACAGAGCCTGCGATTTAACTCCATTTCTGAAGTGAAACACACAGCAGAGTTCTCATCCATTGATCACACTCTGCCTTAGAACAAGAATCATGCTCTTGCTTTCTAGAGTCTCTAAGACAGCAGGAAAGGTGCGTGTGCTGAGAACAAAAGAACGGTGTTTCCTACACATAAGGACCATATGTAGTCCAAGTCTGCTTTCGAAACTGATACAAAGCACTGGTCCTCAAACATCCAATGTTTGTCATTTAAGATGAGAAACGTGTGAGCTTCGTGAACGATGTAGTTCGTTTGAGCTGAAAAGTGACTTCCCTTACCTGAAATGAAGTTTTGCTTGTAGGAAGACACAGTGCCTGGGATTTAACTACATTTCTGACGTGAAACACACAGCATAGTTCTCATTCATGGATCACACTCTGCTTTAGAGCGAGAAGCACGCTCTTGCTTTCTAGCGTCTCTAATACAGCAGGAAATCTGAGTGTGCTCAGAATAAAGGAACGGTGTTTCCTACACATACGGACCATATCTAGTTCAACTCTGCTTCTGATACAGAAACAAACCACAGGTCCTCTAACATCCAATGCTTGTCAGATAAGATGGAATGGTGTGAGCTTCGTGAACGACGTATTTCGTTTGAGATGTAAAGTAACTGCCCTTTCCGGAAACGAAGTCTTCCTTGTAGGAATACTCAGAGCTTGGGATTTAACTCCTTTTTTGAAGTGAAACACACAGAAGAGTTCTCATCCATTGATCACACTCTGCTTTAGAACAACAAGCACGCTCTTGCTTTCTAGAGTCTCTAAGACAGCAGGAAACGTGAGTGTGCTGAGAACAAAAGAACGGTGTTTCCTACACATACAGACCATGTCTAGTCCAACTCTGCTTCTGAAACTGATACAAAGCACTGGTCCTGTAACATCCAATGCTTGTCAGTTGAGACGAGAAACGTGTGAGCTTTGTGAACGATGTAGTTCGTTTGAGCTGAAAGGTGACTGCCCTTACCTGAAACGAAGTCTTGCTTGTAGGAAGACACAGAGCCTGGGATTTAACTCCATTTCTGAAGTGAAACACACAGCATAGTTCTCATCCATGGATCACACTCTGGTTTAGAGCGAGAAGCATGCTCTTGCTTTCTAGCCTCTCTAATACAGCAGGAAATCTGAGTGTGCTCAGAACAAAAGAAATGTGTTTCCTACACATACGGACCATATCTAGTTCAACACTGCTTCTGAAACTGAAACAAATCACAGGTCCTCTAACATCCATTGCTTGTCAATTAAGATGAGAAACGTGTGAGCTTCCTGAACGATGTAGTTCGTTTGAACTGAAAAGTGACTGCCGTTACCTGAAACGAAGTCTTGCTTATAGGAAGACACAGAGCCTGGAATTTAACTCCATTTCTGAAGTGAAACACACACCATAGTTCTCATCCATGGATCACACACTGCTTTAGAACGAGAAGCACGCTCTTGCTTTCTAGAGTCTCTAATAAAAAAGGAAACGTGATTGTGCTCAGAACAAAAGAACGGTGTTTCCTACACATACGAACCATATCTATTTCAACTGTGCTTCTGAAACTGAAACAAAACACAGGTCCTTTAACATCCAATGCTTGTCAGTTAAGATGAGAATCGTGTGAGCTTCGTGAACGATGTAGTTCATTTGAGATGTAAAGTAACTGCCCTAAACTGAAACGAAGTCTTTTTTGTAGGAAGACTCAGAGCATGGGATTTAACTCCATTTCTGAAGTAAAACACACAGCAGAGTTATCATCCATTGATCACACTCTGCTTTAGAGCAAGAAGCACGCTCTTGCTTTCTAGAGTCTCTAAGACAGCAGGAAACGTGAGTGTGCTGAGAACAAAAGAACGGTGTTTCCTACACATAAGGACCATATGTAGTCCAACTCTGCTTTCGAAACTGATACAAAGCACTGGTCCTGTAACATCCAATGCTTGTCAGTTAAGATGAGAAACGTGTGAGCTTGTGAAAGATGTAGTTCGCTTGAGCTGAAAAGTAACTGCCCTTTCCGGAAACGAAGTCTTGCTTGTAGGAATACTCAGAGCCTGGGATTTAACTCCATTTCTGAAGGGAAACACACAGCAGAGTTCTCATCCATTGATCACACTCTGCTTTAGAACAAGAATCCTGCTCTTGCTTTCTAGAGTCTCAAAGAGAGCAGGAAACTTGAGTGTGCTGAGAACAAAAGAATGGTTTTTGCTACACATAAGGACCATATGTAGTCCAACTCTGCTTTCGAAACTGATGCAAAGCACTGGTCCTCTAACATACAATGCTTGTCATTTAAGATGAGAAACGTGTGAGCTTCGTGAACGATGTAGTTCGTTTGAACTGTAAAGAAACTGACCTTACCTGAAAGGAAGTCTTGGTTGTAGGAAGACACAGAGCCAGCGATTTAACTCCATTTCTGAAGTGAAACACACAGCAGAGTTCTCATCCATTGATCACACAATTCTTTAGAAAAAGAAGCATGCTCTTGCTTTCTAGAGTCTCTAATGCAGCAGGAAATATGAGTGTGCTGAGAACAAAAGAACGGTGTTTCCTACACATACGGACCATATCTAGTCCAACACTGCTTCTGAAACTGATACAAAGCACTGGTCCTCAAACATCCAATGTTTGTCATTTAAGATGAGAAACGTGTGAGCTTCGTGAACGATGTAGTTCGTTTGAGCTGAAAAGTGACTGCCCTTACCTGAAACGAAGTGTTGCTTGTAGGAAGACACAGTGCCTGGGATTTAACTACATTTCTGAAGTGAAACACACAGCATAGTTCTCATTCATGGATCACACTCTGCTTTAGAGCGAGAAGCACGCTCTTCCTTTCTAGCGTCACTAATACAGCAGCAAATCTGAGTGTGCTCAGAACAAGAGAACGGTGTTTCCTACACATACGGACCATATCTAGTTCAACTCTGCTTCTGAAACTGAAACAAACCAGAGGTCCTCTAACATCCAATGCTTGTCAGTTAAGATTAGAAACGTGTGAGCTTTGTGAACGATGTAGTTCTTTTGAGCTGTAAAGAAACTGCCCTTACCTGAAGAGAAGTCTTGTTTTTAGGAAGACTCAGATCCTGCGATTTAACTCCATTTCTGAAGTGGAACACACAGCAGAGTTCTCATCCACTGATCACACTCTGCTTTAGAGCAAAAAGCATGCTCTTGCTTTCTAGAGGCTCTAGGACAGCATGAAACGTGAGTGTGCTGAGAACAAAAGAACGGTGTTTCCTACACATACAGACCCTATGTAGTCCAACTCTGCTTCTGAAACTGATACAAAGCACTGGTCCTCTAACATCCAATGCTTGTCAGTTAAGATGAGAAACATGTGAGTTTCGTGAACGATGTAGTTCGTTTGAACTGTAAAGAAACTGCCCTTTCCTGAAAGGAAGTCTTGCTTATAGGAAGACACAGAGCCTGGGATTTAACTACATTTCTGAAGTGAAACACACAGCAGAGTTCTCATCAATTGATCACACTCTTCTTCAGAACAAGAAGCATGCTCCTGCTTTCTAGATTCTCTAAGACAGCAGGAAAGGTGAGTGTGCTGAGAACAAATGAACGGTGTTTCCTACACATACAGACCATGTCTAGTCCAACTCTGCTTCTGAAACTGATACAAAGCATTGTTCCTGTAACATCCAATGCTTGTCAGTTAAGATGAGAAACGTGTGAGCTTCGTGAAAGACGTAGTTCGTTTGAGCTGAAAAGTGACTGCCCTTACCTGCAACGAAGTCTTGCTTGTAGGAAGACACAGAGCCTGGGATTTAACTCCATTTCTGAAGTGAAACACACAGCATAGTTGTCATCCAGGGATCACACTCTGGTTTAGAGCGAGAAGCATGCTCTTATTTTCTAGCGTCACTAATACAGCAGGAAATCTGAGTGTGCTCAGAACAAAAGAACGGAGTTTCCTACACATAAGGACCATATGTAGTCCAACTCTGCTTTCGAAAATGATACAAAGTACTGGTCCTCTAACATCCAATGTTTGTTATTTAAGATGAGAAACGTGTCAGCTTCGTGAACGACGTAGTTTGCTTGAGCTGAAAAGTGACTGCCCTTACCTGAAACGATGTCTTGCTTGTAGGAAGATACAGAGCCTGGGATTTAACTCCATTACTGAAGTGAAATACACAGCAGTGTTCTCATCCATTGATCACACTCAGCTTTAGAGCAAGAAGCATGCTCTTGATTTCTAAAATCTCTAAGACAGCAGGAAAGGTGAGTGTGCTGAGAACAAAAGAACGATGTTTCCTACACATACGGACCATATGTAGTCCAACTCTGCTTCTGAAACTGATACAAAGCACTGGTCTTCTAACATCCAATTCTTGTCAGTTAAGATGAGAAACGTGTGAGCTTCGTGAACGATGTAGTTCGTTTGAGCTGAAAAGTGACTGCCCTTACCTGAAACGAAGCCTTGCTTGTAGGAAGACTCAGAGGTTGGGATTTAACTCCATTTCTGAAGGGAAACACACAGCAGAGTTCTCATCCATGTATCACACTCTGCTTTAGAATGAGAAGCACGCTCTTGCTTTCTAGAGTCTCTAATACAAACGGAAACGTGACTGTGCTCAGAAAAAAAGAACAGTGTTTCCTACACATATGGACCATATCTAGTTAAACTCTGCTTCTGAAACTGATACAAAGCACTGGTCCTCTAACATCCAATGCTTGTCACTTAAGATGAGAATCGTGTGAGCTTCATGAACGACGTATTTCGTTTGAGATGTAAAGTAACTGCCCTTTCCGGAAACGAAGTCTTCCTTGGAGGAAGACTCAGAGCTTGGGATTTAACTCCTTTTTTGAAGTGAAACACACAGAAGAGTTCTCATCCATTGATTACACTCTGCTTTAGAACAACAAGCACACTCTTGCGTTCTAGAGTCTCTAAGTCAGCAGGAAACGTGAGTGTGCTGAGAACAAAAGAACGGTGTTTCCTACACATACAGACTATGTCTAGTCCAACTCTGCTTCTGAAACTGATACAAAGCACTGGTCCTGTAACATCCAATGCTTGTCAGTTAAGATGAGAAACGTGTGAGCTTCGTGAAAACGTAGTTCGTTTGAGCTGAAAAGTGACTGCCCTAACTGAAATGAAGTCTTGCTTGTAGGAAGACACAGAGCCTGGGATTTAACTCCATTTCTGAAGTGAAACACACAGCATAGTTGTCATCCATGGACCACACTCTGGTTTAGAGTGCGAAGCATGCTCTTGCTTTCTAGCGTCTCTAATACAGCAGGAAATCTGAGTGTGCTCAGAACAAGAGAACGGTATTTCCTACACATAAGGACCATATCTAGTTCAACACTGCTTCTGAAACTGAAACAAATCACAGGTTCTCTAACATCCACTGCTTGTCATTTAAGATGAGAAACGTGTGAGCTTCGTGAACGATGTAGTTCATTTGAGCTGAAAAGAGACTGCCGTTACCTGAAACGAAGCCTTGCTTGTCGGTAGACTCAGCGCTTGGGATTTAACTCCATTTCTGAAGGGACACACAGCAGAGTTCTCATCCATGGATCACACTCTGCTTTAGAATGAGAAGCACGCTCTTGCTTTCTAGAGACTCTAATACAAAAGGAAACATGCCTGTGCTCAGAACAAAAGAACGGTGTTTCCTACACATAGGGACCATATCTAGTTAAACTCTGCTTCTGACTGAAACAAACCACAGGTTCTCTAACATCCAATGCTTGTTAGTTAAGATGAGAAACGTGTGAGATTTGTAAACAATGTTGTTCGTTTGAGCTGTAAAGAAACTGCCCTTACCTGAAACAAAGTCTTGCTTGTGGGAAGACTAAGAGCCTGGGATTTAACTCCATTTCTGAAGTGAAACACCCAGCAGTGTTCTCATCCATTGATCACACTCTGCTTTAGAGCGAGAAGCATGCTCTTGATTTCTAAATTCTCTAAGAGAGCAGGAAAGGTGAGTGTGCTGAGAACAAATGAACGATGTTTCCTACACATACAGACCATATGTAGTCCAACTCTGCTTCTGAAACTGATACAAAGCACTGGTCTTCTAACATCCAATTCTTGTCAGTTAAGATGAGAAACGTGTGAGCTTCGTGAACGATGTAGTTCATTTGAGCTGAAAAGTGACTGCCGTTACCTGAAACGAATCCTTGCTTGTAGGAAGACACAGAGCCTGGGATTTAACTCCATTTCTGAAGTGAAACACACAGCATAGTTCTCATCCACTGATCACACTCTGCTTTAGAGCAAGAAGCACGCTCTTGCTTTCTAGAGGCTCTAGGACAGCATGAAACGTGAGTGTGCTGAGAACAAAAGAACGGTGTTTCCTACACATACGGACCATATGTCGTCCAACTCTGCTTCTGAAACTGATACAAGCACTGGTCCTCTAACATCCAATGCTTGTCAGTTAAGATGAGAAACATGTGAGTTTCGTGAACGATGTCGTTCGTTTGAACTGTAAAGGAACTGCCCTTACCTGAAAGGAAGTCTTTCTTGTAGGAAGACACAGAGCCTGTGATTTAACTACATTTCTGAAGTGAAATACACACCACAGTTCTCATCAATTGATCACACTCTTCTTTAGAACAAGAAGCATGCTCTTGCTTTCTAGATTCTCTAAGACAGCAGGAAACGTGAGTGTGCTGAGAACAAATGAAAGGTGTTTCCTACACATACGGACCATATCTAGTCCAACTCTGCTTCTGAAACTGATACAAAGCACTGGTCCTCTAACATCCAATGCTTGTCACTTAAGATAAGAATCGTGTGAGCTTCATGAACGACATATTTCGTTTGAGATGTCAAGTAACTGCCATTTCCGGAAACGAAGTCTTCCTTGTAGGAAGACTCAGAGCGTGGGATTTAACTCCTTTTTTGAAGTGAAAAACACAGAAGAGTTCTCATCCATTGATCACACTCTGCTTTAGAACAACAAGCACACTCTTGCTTTCTAGAGTCTCTAAGTCAGCAGGAAACGTGAGTGTGCTGAGAACAAAAGAACGGTGTTTCCTACACATACAGACTATGTCTAGTCCAACTCTGCTTCTGAAACTGATACAAAGCACTGGTCCTGTAACATCCAATGCTTGTCAGTTAAGATGAGAAACGTGTGAGCTTCGTGAAAACGTATTTCGTTTGACCTGAAAAGTGACTGCCCTAACTGAAATGAAGTCTTGCTTGTAGGAAGACACAGAGCCTGGGATTTAACTCCATTTCTGAAGTGAAACACACAGCATAGTTGTCATCCATGGACCACACTCTGGTTTAGAGTGCGAAGCATGCTCTTGCTTTCTAGCGTCTCTAATACAGCAGGAAATCTGAGTGTGCTCAGAACAAGAGAACGGTATTTCCTACACATAAGGACCATATCTAGTTCAACACTGCTTCTGAAACTGAAACAAATCACAGGTTCTCTAACATCCACTGCTTGTCATTTAAGATGAGAAACGTGTGAGCTTCGTGAACGATGTAGTTCATTTGAGCTGAAAAGTGACTGCCGTTACCTGAAACGAATCCTTGCTTGTAGGTAGACTCAGCGCTTGGGATTTAACTCCATTTCTGAAGGGACACACAGCAGAGTTCTCATCCATGGATCACACTCTGCTTTAGAATGAGAAGCATGCTCTTGCTTTCTAGAGACTCTAATACAAAAGGAAACATGCCTGTGCTCAGAACAAAAGAACGGTGTTTCCTACACATAGGGACCATATCTAGTTAAACTCTGCTTCTGACTGAAACAAACCACAGGTTCTCTAACATCCAATGCTTGTTAGTTAAGATGAGAAACGTGTGAGATTTGTAAACAATGTTGTTCGTTTGAGCTGTAAAGAAACTGCCCTTACCTGAAACAAAGTCTTGCTTGTAGGAAGACTAAGAGCCTGGGATTTAACTCCATTTCTGAAGTGAAACACCCAGCAGTGTTCTCATCCATTGATCACACTCTGCTTTAGAGCGAGAAGCATGCTCTTGATTTCTAAATTCTCTAAGACAGCAGGAAAGGTGAGTGTGCTGAGAACAAATGAACGATGTTTCCTACACATACAGACCATATGTAGTCCAACTCTGCTTCTGAAACTGATACAAAGCACTGGTCTTCTAACATCCAATTCTTGTCAGTTAAGATGAGAAACGTGTGAGCTTCGTGAACGATGTAGTTCATTTGAGCTGAAAAGTGACTGCTGTTACCTGAAACGAAGCCTTGCTTGTAGGAAGACACAGAGCCTGGGATTTAACTCCATTTCTGAAGTGAAACACACAGCATAGTTCTCATCCATGGATCACATTCTGCTTTAGAACGAGAAGCACGCTCTTGCTTTCTAGAGTCTCTAATACAAAAGGAAACGTGAGTGTGCTGAGAACAAAAGAACGGTGTTTCCTACACATACGGACCATATCTAGTTAAACTCTGCTTCTGAAAGGGAAACAAACCACAGGTCCTCTAACATCCAATGCTTGTCCGTTAAGATGGAATCGTGTGAGCTTTGTGAACGACGTTTTTCGTTTGAGATGTAAAGTAACTGTCCTTTCCGGAAACGAAGTCTTCCTTGTAGGAAGACTCAGAGCTTGGGATTTAACTCCTTTTTTGAAGTGAAACACACAGAAGAGTTCTCATCCATTGATAACACTCTGCTTTAGAACAACAAGCACACTCTTGCTTTCTAGAGTCTCTAAGACAGCATGAAACGTGAGTGTGCTGAGAACAAAAGAACGGTGTTTCCTACACATACGGACCATATGTCGTCCAACTCTGCTTCTGAAACTGATACAAAGCACTGGACCTCTAACATCCAATGCTTGTCAGTTAAGATGAGAAACATGTGAGTTTCGTGAACGATGTAGTTCGTTTGAACTGTAAAGAAACTGCCCTTACCTGAAAGGAAGTCTTTCTTGTAGGAAGACTCAGAGCTTTGGATTTAACTCCATTTCTGAAGGGAAACACACAGCAGAGTTCTCATCCATTGATCACACTCTGCCTTAGAACAAGAATCATGCTCTTGCTTTCTAGCGTCTCTAATACAGCAGGAAATCTGAGTGTGCTCAGAATAAAGGAACGGTGTTTCCTACACATACGGACCATATCTAGTTCAACTCTGCTTCTGATACAGAAAAAAACCACAGGTCCTCTAACATCCAATGCTTGTCATTTAAGATGAGAATCTTGTGAGCTTCGTGAACGATGTAGTTCGTTTGAGCTGAAAAGTGACTGCCCTTACCTGAAACGAAGTCTTCCTTGTAGGAATACTCAGAGCTTGGGATTTAACTCCTTTTTTGAAGTGAAACACACAGAAGAGTTCTCATCCATTGATAACACTCTGCTTTAGAACAACAAGCACGCTCTTGCTTTCTAGAGTCTCTAAGACAGCAGGAAACGTGAGTGTGCTGAGAACAAAAGAACAGTGTTTCCTACACATACAGACCATGTCTAGTCCAACTCTGCTTCTGAAACTGATACAAAGCACTGGTCCTGTAACATCCAATGCTCGTCAGTTAAGATGAGAAACGTGTGAGCTTTGTTAATGACGTAGTTCGTTTGAGATGTAAAGTAACTGCCCTAACCTGAAACGAATTCTTTTGTAGGAAGTCTCAGAGCCTGGGATTTAACTCCATTTCTGAAGTAAAGCACACAGGAGAGTTCTCATCCATTGATCACACTCTGCTTTAGAGCAAGAAGCACGCTCTTGCTTTCTAGAGGCTCAAAGACAGCATGAAATGTGAGTGTGCAGAGAAAAAAAGAACGATGTTTCCTACACATACGGACCATAGGTAGTCCAACTCTGCTTCTAAAACTGATACAAAGCACTGGTCCTCTAACATCCAATGCTTGTCATTTAAGATGAGAAACATGTGAGCTTCGTTAACGATGTAGTTCCTTTGTGCTGAGAAGTGACTGCCCTTACCTGAAAAGAAGTCTTGCTTGTAGGAAGACACAGAGCCTGGGATTTAATTCCATTTCTGAAGGGAAACAAACAGCATAGTTCTCATCCATGGATCACACTCTGCTTTAGAGCGAGAACACGCTCTTGCTTTCTAGCTTCTCTAATATAGCAGGAAATCTGAGTGTGCTCAGAACAAGAGAACGGTGTTTCCTACACATACGGACCATATCTAGTTCAACTCTGCTTCTGAAACAGAAACAAACCACAGGTCCTCTAACACCCAATGCTTGTCAGTTAAGATGAGAAACGTGTGAGTTTCGTGAAGGATGTATTTCATTTGAGCTGTAAAGAAACTGCCCTTACCTGAAAAGAATTCTTGCTTTTGGAAGACTCAGAGCCTGGGATTTAACACCATTTCTGAAGGGATACACACAGCAGAGTTCTCATCAATTGATCACACTCTGCTTTAGAACAAGAATCATGCTCTTGCTTTCTAGAGTCTCTAAGACAGCAGGATACGTGAGTGTGCTGAGAACAAAAGAACGGTGTTTCCTACACATAAGGACCATATGTAGTCCAACTCTGCTTCTGAAACTGATACAAAGCACTGGTCCTGTAACATCCAATGCTTGTCAGTTAAGATGAGAAACGTGTGAGCTTCGTGAAAGATGTAGTTCGCTTGAGCTGAAAAGTAACTGCCCTTTCCGGAAACGAAGTCTTGCTTGTAGGAAGACTCAGAGCATGGGATTTAACTCCATTTCTGAAGGGAAACACACAGCAGAGTTCTCATCCATTGATCACACTCTGCTTTAGAATAGGAATCCTGCTCTTGCTTTTAGAGTGTCAAAGACAGCAGGAAACGTGAGTGTGCTGAGAACAAAAGAACGGTGTTTCCTACACATACGAACCATATCTAGTTCAACTGTGCTTCTGAAACTGAAACAAACCACAGGTCCTTTAACATCCAATGCTTGTCAGTTAAGATGAGAATCGTGTGAGCTTCGTGAACGATGTAGTTCATTTGAGATGTAAAGTAACTGCCCTAAACTGAAACGAAGTCTTTTTTGTAGGAAGACTCAGAGCGTGGGACTTAACTCCATTTGTGAAGTAAAACACACAGCAGAGTTCTCATCCATTGATCACACTCTGCTTAAGAGCAAGAAGCACGCTCTTGCTTTCTAGAGTCTCTAACACAGCAGGAAACGTGAGTGTGCTGAGAACAAAAGAACGGTGTTTCCTACACATACGGACCATATCTAGTCCAACTCTGCTTCTGAAACTGATACAAAGCACTGGTCCTGTAACATCCAATGCTTGTCATTTAAGATGAGAAACGTGTTAGCTTCGTGAACGATGTATTTCGTTTGAACTGTAAAGAAACTGCCCTTACCTGAAAGGAAGTCTTGGTTGTAGGAAGACACAGAGCCTGCGATTTAACTCCATTTCTGAAGTGAAACACACAGCAGAGTTCTCATCCATTGATCACACTCTGCCTTAGAACAAGAATCATGCTCTTGCTTTCTAGAGTCTCTAAGACAGCAGGAAAGGTGCGTGTGCTGAGAACAAAAGAACGGTGTTTCCTACACATAAGGACCATATGTAGTCCAACTCTGCTTTCGAAACTGATACAAAGCACTGGTCCTCAAACATCCAATGTTTGTCATTTAAGATGAGAAACGTGTGAGCTTCGTGAACGATGTAGTTCGTTTGAGCTGAAAAGTGACTTCCCTTACCTGAAATGAAGTTTTGCTTGTAGGAAGACACAGTGCCTGGGATTTAACTACATTTCTGACGTGAAACACACAGCATAGTTCTCATTCATGGATCACACTCTGCTTTAGAGCGAGAAGCACGCTCTTGCTTTCTAGCGTCTCTAATACAGCAGGAAATCTGAGTGTGCTCAGAATAAAGGAACGGTGTTTCCTACACATACGGACCATATCTAGTTCAACTCTGCTTCTGATACAGAAACAAACCACAGGTCCTCTAACATCCAATGCTTGTCAGATAAGATGGAATGGTGTGAGCTTCGTGAACGACGTATTTCGTTTGAGATGTAAAGTAACTGCCCTTTCCGGAAACGAAGTCTTCCTTGTAGGAATACTCAGAGCTTGGGATTTAACTCCTTTTTTGAAGTGAAACACACAGAAGAGTTCTCATCCATTGATCACACTCTGCTTTAGAACAACAAGCACGCTCTTGCTTTCTAGAGTCTCTAAGACAGCAGGAAACGTGAGTGTGCTGAGAACAAAAGAACGGTGTTTCCTACACATACAGACCATGTCTAGTCCAACTCTGCTTCTGAAACTGATACAAAGCACTGGTCCTGTAACATCCAATGCTTGTCAGTTGAGACGAGAAACGTGTGAGCTTTGTGAACGATGTAGTTCGTTTGAGCTGAAAGGTGACTGCCCTTACCTGAAACGAAGTCTTGCTTGTAGGAAGACACAGAGCCTGGGATTTAACTCCATTTCTGAAGTGAAACACACAGCATAGTTCTCATCCATGGATCACACTCTGGTTTAGAGCGAGAAGCTTGCTCTTGCTTTCTAGCCTCTCTAATACAGCAGGAAATCTGAGTGTGCTCAGAACAAAAGAAATGTGTTTCCTACACATACGGACCATATCTAGTTCAACACTGCTTCTGAAACTGAAACAAATCACAGGTCCTCTAACATCCAATGCTTGTCAATTAAGATGAGAAACGTGTGAGCTTCCTGAACGATGTAGTTCGTTTGAACTGAAAAGTGACTGCCGTTACCTGAAACGAAGTCTTGCTTATAGGAAGACACAGAGCCTGGAATTTAACTCCATTTCTGAAGTGAAACACACACCATAGTTCTCATCCATGGATCACACACTGCTTTAGAACGAGAAGCACGCTCTTGCTTTCTAGAGTCTCTAATAAAAAAGGAAACGTGATTGTGCTCAGAACAAAAGAACGGTGTTTCCTACACATACGAACCATATCTAGTTCAACTATGCTTCTGAAACTGAAACAAACCACAGGTCCTTTAACATCCAATGCTTGTCAGTTAAGATGAGAATCGTGTGAGCTTCGTGAACGATGTAGTTCATTTGAGATGTAAAGTAACTGCCCTAAACTGAAACGAAGTCTTTTTTGTAGGAAGACTCAGAGCATGGGATTTAACTCCATTTCTGAAGTAAAACACACAGCAGAGTTCTCATCCATTGATCACACTCTGCTTTAGAGCAAGAAGCACGCTCTTGCTTTCTAGATTCTCTAAGACAGCAGGAAACGTGAGTGTGCTGAGAACAAAAGAACGGTGTTTCCTACACATAAGGACCATATGTAGTCCAACTCTGCTTTCAAAACTGATACAAAGCACTGGTCCTGTAACATCCAATGCTTGTCAGTTAAGATGAGAAACGTGTGAGCTTGTGAAAGATGTAGTTCGCTTGAGCTGAAAAGTAACTGCCCTTTCCGGAAACGAAGTCTTGCTTGTAGGAATACTCAGAGCCTGGGATTTAACTCCATTTCTGAAGGGAAACACACAGCAGAGTTCTCATCCATTGATCACACTCTGCTTTAGAACAAGAATCCTGCTCTTGCTTTCTAGAGTCTCAAAGAGAGCAGGAAACTTGAGTGTGCTGAGAACAAAAGAATGGTTTTTGCTACACATAAGGACCATATGTAGTCCAACTCTGCTTTCGAAACTGATGCAAAGCACTGGTCCTCTAACATACAATGCTTGTCATTTAAGATGAGAAACGTGTGAGCTTCGTGAACGATGTAGTTCGTTTGAACTGTAAAGAAACTGCCCTTACCTGAAAGGAAGTCTTGGTTGTAGGAAGACACAGAGCCTGCGATTTAACTCCATTTCTGAAGTGAAACACACAGCAGAGTTCTCATCCATTGATCACACAATTCTTTAGAAAAAGAAGCATGCTCTTCCTTTCTAGAGTCTCTAATGCAGCAGGAAATATGAGTGTGTTGAGAACAAAAGAACGGTGTTTCCTACATATACGGACCATATCTAGTCCAACTCTGCTTCTGAAACTGATACAAAGCACTGGTCCTCAAACATCCAATGTTTGTCATTTAAGATGAGAAACGTGTGAGCTTCGTGAACGATGTAGTTCGTTTGAGCTGAAAAGTGACTGCCCTTACCTGAAACGAAGTGTTGCTTGTAGGAAGACACAGTGCCTGGGATTTAACTACAATTCTGAAGTGAAACACACAGCATAGTTCTCATTCATGGATCACACTCTGCTTTAGAGCGAGAAGCACGCTCTTGCTTTCTAGCGTCTCTAATACAGCAGGAAATCTGAGTGTGCTCAGAATAAAGGAACGGTGTTTCCTACACATACGGACCATATCTAGTTCAACTCTGCTTATGATACAGAAACAAACCACAGGTCCTCTAACATCCAATGCTTGTCAGATAAGATGGAATCGTGTGAGCTTCGTGAACGACGTATTTCGTTTGAGATGTAAAGTAACTGCCCTTTCCGGAAACGAAGTCTTCCTTGTAGGAATACTCAGAGCTTGGGATTTAACTCCTTTTTTGAAGTGAAACACACAGAAGAGTTCTCATCCATTGATAACACTCTGCTTTAGAACAACAAGCACGCTCTTGCTTTCTAGAGTCTCTAAGACAGCAGGAAACGTGAGTGTGCTGAGAACAAAAGAACGGTGTTTGCTACACATACAGACCATGTCTAGTCCAACTCTGCTTCTGAAACTGATACAAAGCACTGGTCCTGTAACATCCAATGCTCGTCAGTTAAGATGAGAAACGTGTGAGCTTTGTTAACGACGTAGTTCGTTTGAGATGTAAAGTAACTGCCCTAACCTGAAACGAATTCTTTTTTGTAGGAAGTCTCAGAGCCTGGGATTTAACTCCATTTCTGAAGTAAAACACACAGGAGAGTTCTCATCCATTGATCACACTCTGCTTTAGAGCAAGAAGCACGCTCTTGCTTTCTAGAGGCTCAAAGACAGCATGAAATGTGAGTGTGCAGAGAACAAAAGAACGATGTTTCCTACACATACGGACCATAGGTAGTCCAACTCTGCTTCTAAAACTGATACAAAGCACTGGTCCTCTAACATCCAATGCTTGTCATTTAAGATGAGAAACATGTGAGCTTCGTTAACGATGTAGTTCCTTTGAGCTGAGAAGTGACTGCCCTTACCTGAAAAGAAGTCTTGCTTGTAGGAAGACACAGAGCCTGGGATTTAATTCCATTTCTGAAGGGAAACACACAGCATAGTTCTCATCCATGGATCACACTCTGCTTTAGAGCGAGAACACGCTCTTGCTTTCTAGCTTCTCTAATACAGCAGGAAATCTGAGTGTGCTCAGAACAAGAGAACGGTGTTTCCTACACTTAAGGACCATATGTATTCCAACTCTGCTTTCGAAACTGATACAAAGCACTGGTCCTGTAACATCCAATGCTTGTCAGTTAAGATGAGAAACGTGTGAGCTTCGTGAAAGATGTAGTTCGCTTGAGCTGAAAAGTAACTGCCCTTTCCGGAAACGAAGTCTTGCTTGTAGGAAGACTCAGAGCCTGGGATTTAACTCCATTCTGAAGGGAAACACACAGCAGAGTTCTCATCCATCGATCACACTCTGCTTTAGAACAAGAATCCTGCTCTTGCTTTCTAGAATCTCAAAGACAGCAGGAAACGTGAGTGTGCTGAGAACAAAAGAACGGTGTTTCCTACACATAAGGACCATATGTAGTCCAACTCTACTTCTGAAACTGCTACAAAGCACTGGTCCTGTAACATCCAATGCTTGTCAGTTAAGATGAGAAACGTGTGAGCTTCGTGAAAGATGTAGTTCGCTTGAGCTGAAAAGTAACTGCCCTTTCCGGAAACGAAGTCTTGCTTGTAGGAATACTCAGAGCCTGGGATTTAACTCCATTTCTGAAGGGAAACACACAGCAGAGTTCTCATCCATTGATCACACTCTGCTTTAGAACAAGAATCCTGCTCTTGCTTTCTAGAGTCTCAAAGAGAGCAGGAAACTTGAGTGTGCTGAGAACAAAAGAATGGTTTTTGCTACACATAAGGACCATATGTAGTCCACCTCTGCTTTCGAAACTGATGCAAAGCACTGGTCCTCTAACATACAATGCTTGTCATTTAAGATGAGAAACGTGAGCTTCGTGAACGATGTAGTTCGTTTGAACTGTAAAGAAACTGCCCTTACCTGAAAGGAAGTCTTGGTTGTAGGAAGACACAGAGCCTGCGATTTAACTCCATTTCTGAAGTGAAACACACAGCAGAGTTCTCATCCATTGATCACACAATTCTTTAGAAAAAGAAGCATGCTCTTGCTTTCTAGAGTCTCTAATGCAGCAGGAAATATGAGTGTGCTGAGAACAAAAGAACGGTGTTTCCTACACATACGGACCATATCTAGTCCAACTCTGCTTCTGATACAGAAACAAACCACAGGTCCTCTAACATCCAATGCTTGTCAGATAAGATGGAATGGTGTGAGCTTCGTGAAAGACCTATTTCGTTTGAGATGTAAAGTAACTGCCCTTTCCGGAAACGAAGTCTTCCTTGGAGGAATACTCAGAGCTTGGGATTTAACTCCTTTTTTGAAGTGAAACACACAGCAGAGTTCTCATCCATTGATCACACTCTGCTTTAGAACAAAAAGCACGCTCTTGCTTTCTAGAGTCTCTAAGACAGCAGGAAACGTGAGTGTGCTGAGAACAAAAGAACGGTGTTTCCTACACATACAGACCATGTCTAGTCCAACTCTGCTTCTGAAACTGATACAAAGCACTGGTCCTGTAACATCCAATGCTTGTCAGTTGAGACGAGAAACGTGTGAGCTTTGTGAACGACGTAGTTCGTTTGAGCTGAAAGGTGACTGCCCTTACCTGAAACGAAGTCTTGCTTGTAGGAAGACACAGAGCCTGGGATTTAACTCCATTTCTGAAGTGAAACACACAGCATAGTTCTCATCCATGGATCACACTCTGGTTTAGAGCGAGAAGCATGCTCTTGCTTTCTAGCCTCTCTAATACAGCAGGAAATCTGAGTGTGTTCAGAACAAAAGAAATGTGTTTCCTACACATACGGACCATATCTAGTTCAACACTGCTTCTGAAACTGAAACAAATCACAGGTCCTCTAACATCCAATGCTTGTCAATTAAGATGAGAAACGTGTGAGCTTCCTGAACGATGTAGTTCCTTTGAACTGAAAAGTGACTGCCGTTACCTGAAACGAAGTCTTGCTTATAGGAAGACACAGAGCCTGGAATTTAACTCCATTTCTGAAGTGAAACACACACCATAGTTCTCATCCATGGATCACACACTGCTTTAGAACGAGAAGCACGCTCTTGCTTTCTAGAGTCTCTAATAAAAAAGGAAACGTGATTGTGCTCAGAAAAAAAGAACGGTGTTTCCTACACATACGAACCATATCTAGTTCAACTGTGCTTCTGAAACTGAAACAAACCACAGGTCCTTTAACATCCAATGCTTGTCAGTTAAGATGAGAATCGTGTGAGCTTCGTGAACGATGTAGTTCATTTGAGATGTAAAGTAACTGCCCTAAACTGAAACGAAGTCTTTTTTGTAGGAAGACTCAGAGCATGGGATTTAACTCCATTTCTGAAGTAAAACACACAGCAGAGTTCTCATCCATTGATCACACTCTGCTTTAGAGCAAGAAGCACGCTCTTGCTTTCTAGAGTCTCTAAGACAGCAGGAAACGTGAGTGTGCTGAGAATAAAAGAACGGTGTTTCCTACACATACAGACCATGTCTAGTCCAACTCTGCTTCTGAAACTGATACAAAGCACTGGTCCTGTAACATCCAATGCTCGTCAGTTAAGATGAGAAACATGTGAGCTTTGTTAACGTTGTAGTTCGTTTGAGATGTAAAGTAACTGCCCTAACCTGAAACGAAGTCTTTTTTGTAGGAAGTCTCAGAGCCTGGGATTTAACTCCATTTCTGAAGTAAAACACAAAGGAGAGTTCTCATCCATTGATCACACTCTGCTTTAGAGCAAGAAGCACGCTCTTGCTTTCTAGAGGCTCAAAGACAGCATGAAATGTGAGTGTGCAGAGAACAAAAGAACGATGTTTCCTACACATACGGACCATAGGTAGTCCAACTCTGCTTCTAAAACTGATACAAAGCACTGGTCCTCTAACATCCAATGCTTGTCATTTAAGATGAGAAACATGTGAGCTTCGTTAACGATGTAGTTCCTTTGAGCTGAGAAGTGACTGCCCTTACCTGAAAAGAAGTCTTGCTTGTAGGAAGACACAGAGCCTGGGATTTAATTCCATTTCTGAAGGGAAACAAACAGCATAGTTCTCATCCATGGATCACACTCTGCTTTAGAGCGAGAACACGCTCTTGCTTTCTAGCTTCTCTAATACAGCAGGAAATCTGAGTGTGCTCAGAACAAGAGAACGGTGTTTCCTACACATACGGACCATATCTAGTTCAACTCTGCTTCTGAAACAGAAACAAACCACAGGTCCTCTAACACCCAATGCTTGTCAGTTAAGATGAGAAACGTGTGAGTTTCGTGAAGGATGTATTTCATTTGAGCTGTAAAGAAACTGCCCTTACCTGAAAAGAATTCTTGGTTTAGGAAGACTCAGAGCCTGGGATTTAACTCCATTTCTGAAGGGAAACACACAGCAGAGTTCGAATCCATTGATCACACTCTGCTTTAGAACAAGAATCCTGCTCTTGCTTTTAGAGTCTCAAAGACAGCAGGAAACGTGAGTGTGCTGAGAACAAAAGAACGGTGTTTCCTACACATAAGGACCATATGTAGTCCATCTCTGCTTTCGAAACTGATACAAAGCACTGGTCCTGTAACATCCAATGCCGGTCATTTAAGATGAGAAACGTGTGAGCTTCGTGAACGATGTAGTTCGTTTGAGCTGAAAAGTGACTGCCCTTACCTGAAAGGAAGTCTTGGTTGTAGGAAGACACAGAGCCTGCGATTTAACTCCATTTCTGAAGTGAAACACACAGCAGAGTTCTCATCCATTGATCACACTCTTCTTTAGAACAAGAAGCATGCTCTTGCTTTCTAGAATCTCTAAGGCAGCAGGAAATGTGAGTGTGCTGAGAACAAAAGAACGGTGTTTCCTACACATACGGACCATATCTAGTCCAACTCTGCTTCTGAAACTGATACAAAGCACTGGTCCTCTAACATCCAATGCTTGTCAGTTAAGATGAGAATCACGTGAGCTTCGTGAACAACGTAGTTCGTTTGAGTTATAAAGTAACTGCCCTAAGCTGAAACGAAGTCTTCATTGTAGGAAGACTCAGAGCTTTGGATTTAACTCCATTTCTGAAGGGAAACACACAGCAGAGTTCTCATCCATTGATCACACTCTGCTTTAGAACAAGAATCATGCTCTTGCTTTCTAGAGTCTCTAAGACAGCAGGAAAGGTGCGTGTGCTGAGAACAAAAGAACGGTGTTTCCTACACATAAGGACCATATGTAGTCCAACTCTGCTTTCGAAACTGATACAAAGCACTGGTCCTCAAACATCCAATGTTTGTCATTTAAGATGAGAAACGTGTGAGCTTCGTGAACGATGTAGTTCGTTTGAGCTGAAAAGTGACTGCCCTTACCTGAAACGAAGTGTTGCTTGTAGGAAGACACAATGCCTGGGATTTAACTACATTTCTGAAGTGAAACACACAGCATAGTTCTCATTCATGGATCACACTCTGCTTTAGAGCGAGAAGCACGATCTTGATTTCTAGCGTCTCTAATACAGCTGGAAATCTGAGTGTGCTCAAAATAAAGGAACGGTGTTTCCTACACATACGGACCATATCTAGTTCAACTCTGCTTCTGATACAGAAACAAACCACAGGTCCTCTAACATCCAATGCTTGTCAGATAAGATGGAATCGTGTGAGCTTCGTGAACGACGTATTTCGTTTGAGATGTAAAGTAACTGCCCTTTCCGGAAACGAAGTCTTCCTTGTAGGAATACTCAGAGCTTCGGATTTAACTCCTTTTTTGAAGTGAAACACACAGAAGAGTTCTCATCCATTGATCACACTCTGCTTTAGAACAACAAGCACGCTCTTGCTTTCTAGAGTCTCTAAGACAGCAGGAAACGTGAGTGTGCTGAGAACAAAAGAACGGTGTTTCCTACACATACAGACCATGTCTAGTCCAACTCTGCTTCTGAAACTGATACAAAGCACTGGTCCTGTAACATCCAATGCTTGTCAGTTGAGACGAGAAACGTGTGAGCTTTGTGAACGACGTAGTTCGTTTGAGCTGAAAGGTGACTGCCCTTACCTGAAACGAAGTCTTGCTTGTAGGAAGACACAGAGCCTGGGATTTAACTCCATTTCTGAAGTGAAACACACAGCATAGTTCTCATCCATGGATCACACTCTGGTTTAGAGCGAGAAGCATGCTCTTGCTTTCTAGCGTCTCTAATACAGCAGGAAATCTGAGTGTGCTCAGAACAAAAGAAATGTGTTTCCTACACATATGGACCATATCTAGTTCAACACTGCTTCTGAAACTGAAACAAATCACAGGTCCTCTAACATCCAATGCTTGTCAATTAAGATGAGAAACGTGTGAGCTTCCTGAACGATGTAGTTCGTTTGAACTGAAAAGTGACTGCCGTTACCTGAAACGAAGTCTTGCTTATAGGAAGACACAGAGCCTGGAATTTAACTCCATTTCTGAAGTGAAACACACACCATAGTTCTCATCCATGGATCACACACTGCTTTAGAACGAGAAGCACGCTCTTGCTTTCTAGAGTCTCTAATAAAAAAGGAAACGTGATTGTGCTCAGAACAAAAGAACGGTGTTTCCTACACATACGAACCATATCTAGTTCAACTGTGCTTCTGAAACTGAAACAAACCACAGGTCCTTTAACATCCAATGCATGTCAGTTAAGATGAGAATCGTGTGAGCTTCGTGAACGATGTAGTTCATTTGAGATGTAAAGTAACTGCCCTAAACTGAAACGAAGTCTTTTTTGTAGGAAGACTCAGAGCATGGGATTTAACTCCATTTCTGAAGTAAAACACACAGCAGAGTTCTCATCCATTGATCACACTCTGCTTTAGAGCAAGAAGCACGCTCTTGCTTTCTAGAGTCTCTAAGACAGCAGGATACGTGAGTGTGCTGAGAACAAAAGAACGGTGTTTCCTACACTTAAGGACCATATGTATTCCAACTCTGCTTTCGAAACTGATACAAAGCACTGGTCCTGTAACATTAAATGCTTGTCAGTTAAGATGAGAAACGTGTGAGCTTCGTGAAAGATGTAGTTCGCTTGAGCTGAAAAGTAACTGCCCTTTCCGGAAACGAAGTCTTGCTTGTAGGAAGACTCAGAGCCTGGGATTTAACTCCATTTCTGAAGGGAAACACACAGCAGAGTTCTCATCCATCGATCACACTCTGCTTTAGAACAAGAATCCTGCTCTTGATTTCTAGAATCTCAAAGACAGCAGGAAACGTGAGTGTGCTGAGAACAAAAGAACGGTGTTTCCTACACATACAGACCATGTCTAGTCCAACTCTGCTTCTGAAACTGATACAAAGCACTGGTCCTGTAACATCCAATGCTTGTCAGTTGAGACGAGAAACGTGTGAGGTTTGTGAACGACGTAGTTCGTTTGAGCTGAAAGGTGACTGCCCTTACCTGAAACGAAGTCTTGCTTGTAGGAAGACACAGAGCCTGGGATTTAACTCCATTTCTGAAGTGAAACACACAGCATAGTTCTCATCCATGGATCACACTCTGCTTTAGAGCGAGAACACGCTCTTGCTTTCTAGCTTCTCTAATACAGCAGGAAATCTGAGTGTGCTCAGAACAAGAGAACGGTGTTTCCTACACATACGGACCATAACTAGTTCAACTCTCCTTCTGAAACTGAAACAAACCACAGGTCCTCTAACACCCAATGCTTGTCAGTTAAGATGAGAAACGTGTGAGCTTCGTGAAGGATGTAGTTCATTTGAGCAGTAAAGAAACTGCCCTTACCTGAAAAGAATTCTTGCTTTAGGAAGACTCAGAGCCTGGGATTTAACTCCATTTCTGAAGGGAAACACACAGCAGAGTTCTCATCCATTGATCACACTCTGCTTTAGAACAAGAATCATGCTCTTGCTTTCTAGAGTCTCTAAGACAGCAGGATACGTGAGTGTGCTGAGAACAAAAGAACGGTGTTTCCTACACATAAGGACCATATGTAGTCCAACTCTGTTTTCGAAACTGATACAAAGCACTGGTCCTGTAACATCCAATGCTTGTCAGTTAAGATGAGAAACGTGTGAGCTTCGTGAAAGATGTAGTTCGCTTGAGCTGAAAAGTAACTGCCCTTTCCGGAAACGAAGTCTTGCTTGTAGGAATACTCAGAGCCTGGGATTTAACTCCATTTCTGAAGGGAAACACACAGCAGAGGTCTCATCCATTGATCACACTCTGCTTTAGAACGAGAATCCTGCTCTTGCTTTCTAGAGTCTCAAAGAGAGCAGGAAACATGAGTGTGCTGAGAACAAAAGAATGGTTTTTGCTACACATAAGGACCATATGTAGTCCAACTCTGCTTTTGAAACTGATGCAAAGCACTGGTCCTCTAACATACAATGCTTGTCATTTTGATGAGAAACGTGTGAGCTTCGTGAACGATGTAGTTCGTTTGAACTGTAAAGAAACTGCCCTTACCTGAAAGGAAGTCTTGGTTGTAGGAAGACACAGAGCCTGCGATTTAACTCCATTTCTGAAGTGAAACACTCAGCAGAGTTCTCATCCATTGATCACACAATTCTTTAGAAAAAGAAGCATGCTCTTGCTTTCTAGAGTCTCTAATGCAGCAGGAAATGTGAGTGTGCTGAGACAAAAGAACGGTGTTTCCTACACATACGGCCCATATCTATTCCAACTCTGCTTTTGAAACTGATACAAAGCACTGGTCCTCTAACATCCAATGCTTGTCAGTTAAGATGAGAATCGTGTGAGCTTCGTGAACGACATAGTTCGTTTGAGATATAAAGTAACTGCCCTAACCTGAAACGAAGTCTTCATTGTAGGAAGACTCAGAGCTTTGGATTTAACTCCATTTCTGAAGGGAAACACACAGCAGGGTTCTCATCCATTGATCACACTCTGCCTTAGAACAAGAATCATGCTCTTGCTTTCTAGAGTCTCTAAGACAGCAGGAAAGGTGCGTGTGCTGAGAACAAAAGAACGGTGTTTCCTACACATAAGGACCATATGTAGTCCAACTCTGCTTTCGAAACTGATACAAAGCACTGGTCCTCAAACATCCAATGTTTGTCATTTAAGATGAGAAACGTGTGAGCTTCGTGAACGATGTAGTTCGTTTGAGCTGAAAAGTGACTGCCCTTACCTGAAACGAAGTGTTGCTTATAGGAAGACACAGTGACTGGGATTTAACTCCATTTCTGAAGTGAAACACACAGCATAGTTCTCATTCATGGATCACACTCTGCTTTAGAGCGAGAAGCACGCTCTTGCTTTCTAGCGTCTCTAATACAGCAGGAAATCTGAGTGTGCTCAGAATAAAGGAACGGTGTTTCCTACACATACGGACCATATCTAGTTCAACTCTGCTTCTGATACAGAAACAAACCACAGGTCCTCTAACATCCAATGCTTGTCAGATAAGATGGAATCGTGTGAGCTTCGTGAACGACGTATTTCGTTTGAGATGTAAAGTAACTGCCCTTTCCGGAAACGAAGTCTTCCTTGTAGGAATACTCAGAGCTTGGGATTTAACTCCTTTTTTGAAGTGAAACACACAGAAGAGTTCTCATCCATTGATCACACTCTGCTTTAGAACAACAAGCACGCTCTTGCTTTCTAGAGTCTCTAAGACAGCAGGAAACGTGAGTGTGCTGAGAACAAAAGAACGGTGTTTCCTACACATACAGACCATGTCTAGTCCAACTCTGCTTCTGAAACTGATACAAAGCACTGGTCCTGTAACATCCAATGCTTGTCAGTTGAGACGAGAAACGTGTGAGCTTTGTGAACGACGTAGTTCGTTTGAGCTGAAAGGTGACTGCCCTTACCTGAAATGAAGTCTTGCTTGTAGGAAGACACAGAGCCTGGGATTTAACTCCATTTCTGAAGTGAAACACACAGCATAGTTCTCATCCATGGATCACACTCTGGTTTAGAGCGAGAAGCATGCTCTTGTTTTCTAGCGTCTCTAATACAGCAGGAAATCTGAGTGTGCTCAGAACAAAAGAAATGTGTTTCCTACACATACGGACCATATCTAGTTCAACACTGCTTCTGAAACTGAAACAAATCACAGGTCCTCTAACATCCAATGCTTGTCAATTAAGATGAGAAACGTGTGAGCTTCCTGAACGATGTAGTTCGTTTGAACTGAAAAGTGACTGCCGTTACCTGAAACGAAGTCTTGCTTATAGGAAGACACAGAGCCTGGAATTTAACTCCATTTCTGAAGTGAAACACACACCATAGTTCTCATCCATGGATCACACACTGCTTTAGAACGAGAAGCACGCTCTTGCTTTCTAGAGTCTCTAATAAAAAAGGAAACGTGATTGGGCTCAGAACAAAAGAACGGTGTTTCCTACACATACGAACCATATCTAGTTCAACTGTGCTTCTGAAACTGAAACAAACCACAGGTCCTTTAACATCCAATGTTTGTCAGTTAAGATGAGAATCGTGTGAGCTTCGTGAACGATGTAGTTCATTTGAGATGTAAAGTAACTGCCACAAACTGAAACGAAGTCTTTTTTGTAGGAAGACTCAGAGCGTGGGATTTAACTCCATTTCTGAAGTAAAACACACAGCAGAGTTCTCATCCATTGATCACACTGTGCTTTAGAGCAAGAAGCACGCTCTTGCTTTCTAGAGTCTCTAAGACAGCAGGAAATGTGAGTGTGCTGAGAACAAACGAACGGTGTTTCCTACACATACAGACCATGTCTAGTCCAACTCTGCTTCTGAAACTGATACAAAGCACTGTTCCTGTAACATCCAATGCTCGTCAGTTAAGATGAGAAACGTGTGAGCTTTGTTAAGGACATAGTTCGTTTGAGATGTAAAGTAACTGCCCTAACCTGAAACGAAGTGATATTTGTAGGAACTCTCAGAGCCTGGGATTTAACTCCATTTCTGAAGTAAAACACACAGGAGAGTTCTCATCCATTGATCACACTCTGCTTTAGAGCAAGAAGCACGCTCTTGCTTTCTAGAGGCTCAAAGACAGCATTAAATGTGAGTGTGCAGAGAACAAAAGAACGATGTTTCCTACACATACGGACCATAGGTAGTCCAACTCTGCTTCTAAAACTGATACAAAGCACTGGTCCTGTAACATCCAATGCTTGTCAGTTGAGACGAGAAACGTGTGAGGTTTGTGAACGACGTAGTTCGTTTGAGCTGAAAGGTGACTGCCCTTACCTGAAACGAAGTCTTGCTTGTAGGAAGACACAGAGCCTGGGATTTAACTCCATTTCTGAAGTGAAACACACAGCATAGTTCTCATCCATGGATCACACTCTGCTTTAGAGCGAGACCACGCTCTTGCTTTCTAGCTTCTCTAATACAGCAGGAAATCTGAGTGTGCTCAGAACAAGAGAACGGTGTTTCCTACACATACGGACCATAACTAGTTCAACTCTCCTTCTGAAACTGAAACAAACCACAGGTCCTCTAACACCCAATGCTTGTCAGTTAAGATGAGAAACGTGTGAGCTTCGTGAAGGATGTAGTTCATTTGAGCTGTAAAGAAACTGCCCTTACCTGAAAAGAATTCTTGCTTTAGGAAGACTCAGAGCCTGGGATTTAACTCCATTTCTGAAGGGAAACACACAGCAGAGGTCTCATCCATTGATCACACTCTGCTTTAGAACAAGAATCCTGCTCTTGCTTTCTAGAGTCTCAAAGAGAGCAGGAAACGTGAGTGTGCTGAGAACAAAAGAATGGTTTTTGCTACACATAAGGACCATATGTAGTCCAACTCTGCTTTTGAAACTGATGCAAAGCACTGGTCCTCTAACATACAATGCTTGTCATTTAAGATGAGAAACGTGTGAGCTTCGTGAACGATGTAGTTCGTTTGAACTGTAAAGAAACTGCCCTTACCTGAAAGGAAGTCTTGGTTGTAGGAAGACACAGAGCCTGCGATTTAACTCCATTTCTGAAGTGAAACACTCAGCAGAGTTCTCATCCATTGATCACACAATTCTTTAGAAAAAGAAGCATGCTCTTGCTTTCTAGAGTCTCTAATGCAGCAGGAAATGTGAGTGTGCTGAGAACAAAAGAACGGTGTTTCCTACACATACGGCCCATATCTATTCCAACTCTGCTTTCGAAACTGATACAAAGCACTGGTCCTGTAACATCCAATGCTTGTCAGTTAAGATGAGAAACGTGTGAGCTTCGTGAAAGATGTAGTTCGCTTGAGCTGAAAAGTAAGTGCCCTTTCCGGAAACGAAGTCTTGCTTGTAGGAAGACACAGAGCCTGGGATTTAACTCCATTTCTGAAGGGAAACACACAGCAGAGTTCTCATCCATTGATTACACTCTACTTTAGAACAAGAATCCTGCTCTTGCTTTCTAGAGTCTCAAAGACATCAGGAAATGTGAGTGTGCTGAGAACAAAAGAACGGTGTTTCCTACACATAAGGACCATATGTAGCCCAACTCTGCTTTCGAAACTGATACAAAGCACTGGTCCTCTAACATCCAATGCTGGTCATTTAAGATGAGAAACGTGTGAGCTTCGTGAACGATGTAGTTCGTTTGAGCTGAAAAGTGACTGCCCTTACCTGAAAGGAAGTCTTGGTTGTAGGAAGACACAGAGCCTGCGATTTAACTCCATTTCTGAAGTGAAACACACAGCAGAGTTCTCATCCATTGATCACACTCTTCTTTAGAACAAGAATCATGCTCTTGCTTTCTAGATTCTCTAAGACAGCAGGAAAGGTGAGTGTGCTGAGAACAAAAGAACGGTGTTTCTTACACATAAGGACCATATGTAGTCCAACTCTGCTTTCCAAACTGATACAAAGCACTAGTCCTCAAACATCCAATGTTTGTCATTTAAGATGAGAAACGTGTGAGCTTCGTGAACGATGTAGTTCGTTTGAGCTGAAAAGTGACTGCCCTTACCTGAAACGAAGTCTTGCTCATAGGAAGACACAGAGCCTGGAATTTAACTCCATTTCTGAAGTGAAACACACAGCATAGTTCTCATCCATGGATCACACACTGCTTTAGAACGAGAAGCTCGCTCTTGCTTTCTAGAGTCTCTAATAAAAAAGGAAACGTGATTGTGCTCAGAACAAAAGAACGGTGTTTCCTACACATACGAACCATATCTAGTTCAACTGTGCTTCTGAAACTGAAACAAACCACAGGTCCTTTAACATCCAATGCTTGTCAGTTAAGATGAGAATCGTGTGAGCTTCGTGAACGACGTATTTTGTTTGAGATGTAAAGTAACTGCCCTTTCCGGAAACGAAGTCTTCCTTGTAGGAATACTCAGAGCTTGGGATTTAACTCCTTTTTTGAAGTGAAACACACAGAAGAGTTCTCATCCATTAATCACACTCTGCTTTAGAACAACAAGCACGCTCTTGCTTTCTAGAGTCTCTAAGACATCAGGAAACGTGAGTGTGCTGAGAACAAAAGAACGGTGTTTCCTACACATACAGACCATGTCTAGTCCAACTCTGCTTCTGAAACTGATACAAAGCACTGGTCCTGTAACATCCAATGCTTGTCAGTTGAGACGAGAAACGTGTGAGGTTTGTGAACGACGTAGTTCGTTTGAGCTGAAAGGTGACTGCCCTTACCTGAAACGAAGTCTTGCTTGTAGGAAGACACAGAGCCTGGGATTTAACTCCATTTCTGAAGTGAAACACACAGCATAGTTCTCATCCATGGATCACACTCTGCTTTAGAGCGAGACCACGCTCTTGCTTTCTAGCTTCTCTAATACAGCAGGAAATCTGAGTGTGCTCAGAACAAGAGAACGGTGTTTCCTACACATACGGACCATAACTAGTTCAACTCTCCTTCTGAAACTGAAACAAACCACAGGTCCTCTAACACCAAATGCTTGTCAGTTAAGATGAGAAACGTGTGAGCTTCGTGAAGGATGTAGTTCATTTGAGCTGTAAAGAAACTGCCCTTACCTGAAAAGAATTCTTGCTTTAGGAAGACTCAGAGCCTGGGATTTAACTCCATTTCTGAAGGGAAACACACAGCAGAGTTCTCATCCATTGATCACACTCTGCTTTAGAACAAGAATCATGCTCTTGCTTTCTAGAGTCTCTAAGACAGCAGGATACGTGAGTGTGCTGAGAACAAAAGAACGGTGTTTCCTACACATAAGGACCATATGTAGTCCAACTCTGTTTTCGAAACTGATACAAAGCACTGGTCCTGTAACATCCAATGCTTGTCAGTTAAGATGAGAAACGTGTGAGCTTCGTGAAAGATGTAGTTCGCTTGAGCTGAAAAGTAACTGCCCTTTCCAGAAACGAAGTCTTGCTTGTAGGAATACTCAGAGCCTGGGATTTAACTCCATTTCTGAAGGGAAACACACAGCAGAGGTCTCATCCATTGATCACACTCTGCTTTAGAACAAGAATCCTGCTCTTGCTTTCTAGAGTCTCAAAGAGAGCAGGAAACGTGAGTGTGCTGAGAACAAAAGAATGGTTTTTGCTACACATAAGGACCATATGTAGTCCAACTCTGCTTTTGAAACTGATGCAAAGCACTGGTCCTCTAACATACAATGCTTGTCATTTAAGATGAGAAACGTGTGAGCTTCGTGAACGATGTAGTTCGTTTGAACTGTAAAGAAACTGCCCTTACCTGAAAGGAAGTCTTGGTTGTAGGAAGACACAGAGCCTGCGATTTAACTCCATTTCTGAAGTGAAACACTCAGCAGAGTTCTCATCCATTGATCACACAATTCTTTAGAAAAAGAAGCATGCTCTTGCTTTCTAGAGTCTCTAATGCAGCAGGAAATGTGAGTGTGCTGAGAACAAAAGAACGGTGTTTCCTACACATACGGCCCATATCTATTCCAACTCTGCTTTCGAAACTGATACAAAGCACTGGTCCTGTAACATCCAATGCTTGTCAGTTAAGATGAGAAACGTGTGAGCTTCGTGAAAGATGTAGTTCGCTTGAGCTGAAAAGTAAGTGCCCTTTCCGGAAACGAAGTCTTGCTTGTAGGAAGACACAGAAACTGGGATTTAACTCCATTTCTGAAGGGAAACACACAGCAGAGTTCTCATCCATTGATTACACTCTACTTTAGAACAAGAATCCTGCTCTTGCTTTCTAGAGTCTCAAAGACATCAGGAAATGTGAGTGTGCTGAGAACAAAAGAACGGTGTTTCCTACACATAAGGACCATATGTAGCCCAACTCTGCTTTCGAAACTGATACAAAGCACTGGTCCTCTAACATCCAATGCTGGTCATTTAAGATGAGAAACGTGTGAGCTTCGTGAACGATGTAGTTCGTTTGAGCTGAAAAGTGACTGCCCTTACCTGAAAGGAAGTCTTGGTTGTAGGAAGACACAGAGCCTGCGATTTAACTCCATTTCTGAAGTGAAACACACAGCAGAGTTCTCATCCATTGATCACACTCTTCTTTAGAACAAGAATCATGCTCTTGCTTTCTAGAGTCTCTAAGACAGCAGGAAAGGTGAGTGTGCTGAGAACAAAAGAACGGTGTTTCCTACACATAAGGACCATATGTAGTCCAACTCTGCTTTCGAAACTGATACAAAGCACTGGTCCTCAAACATCCAATGTTTGTCATTTAAGATGAGAAACCTGTGAGCTTCGTGAACGATGTAGTTCGTTTGAGCTGAAAAGTGACTGCCCTTACCTGAAACGAAGTCTTGCTCATAGGAAGACACAGAGCCTGGAATTTAACTCCATTTCTGAAGTGAAACACACAGCATAGTTCTCATCCATGGATCACACACTGCTTTAGAACGAGAAGCTCGCTCTTGCTTTCTAGAGTCTCTAATAAAAAAGGAAACGTGATTGTGCTCAGAACAAAAGAACGGTGTTTCCTACACATACGAACCATATCTAGTTCAACTGTGCTTCTGAAACTGAAACAAACCACAGGTCCTTTAACATCCAATGCTTGTCAGTTAACATGAGAATCGTGTGAGCTTCGTGAACGACGTATTTTGTTTGAGATGTAAAGTAACTGCCCTTTCCGGAAACGAAGTCTTCCTTGTAGGAATACTCAGAGCTTGGGATTTAACTCCTTTTTTGAAGTGAAACACACAGAAGAGTTCTCATCCATTAATCACACTCTGCTTTAGAACAACAAGCACGCTCTTGCTTTCTAGAGTCTCTAAGACATCAGGAAACGTGAGTGTGCTGAGAACAAAAGAACGGTGTTTCCTACACATACAGACCCTGTCTAGTCCAACTCTGCTTCTGAAACTGATACAAAGCACTGGTCCTGTAACATCCAATGCTTGTCAGTTGAGACGAGAAACGTGTGAGGTTTGTGAACGACGTAGTTCGTTTGAGCTGAAAGGTGACTGCCCTTACCTGAAACGAAGTCTTGCTTGTAGGAAGACACAGAGCCTGGGATTTAACTCCATTTCTGAAGTGAAACACACAGCATAGTTCTCATCCATGGATCACACTCTGCTTTAGAGCGAGACCACGCTCTTGCTTTCTAGCTTCTCTAATACAGCAGGAAATCTGAGTGTGCTCAGAACAAGAGAACGGTGTTTCCTACACATACGGACCATAACTAGTTCAACTCTCCTTCTGAAACTGAAACAAACCACAGGTCCTCTAACACCCAATGCTTGTCAGTTAAGATGAGAAACGTGTGAGCTTCGTGAAGGATGTAGTTCATTTGAGCTGTAAAGAAACTGCCCTTACCTGAAAAGAATTCTTGCTTTAGGAAGACTCAGAGCCTGGGATTTAACTCCATTTCTGAAGGGAAACACACAGCAGAGTTCTCATCCATTGATCACACTCTGCTTTAGAACAAGAATCATGCTCTTGCTTTCTAGAGTCTCTAAGACAGCAGGATACGTGAGTGTGCTGAGAACAAAAGAACGGTGTTTCCTACACATAAGGACCATATGTAGTCCAACTCTGTTTTCGAAACTGATACAAAGCACTGGTCCTGTAACATCCAATGCTTGTCAGTTAAGATGAGAAACGTGTGAGCTTCGTGAAAGATGTAGTTCGCTTGAGCTGAAAAGTAACTGCCCTTTCCAGAAACGAAGTCTTGCTTGTAGGAATACTCAGAGCCTGGGATTTAACTCCATTTCTGAAGGGAAACACACAGCAGAGGTCTCATCCATTGATCACACTCTGCTTTAGAACAAGAATCCTGCTCTTGCTTTCTAGAGTCTCAAAGAGAGCAGGAAACGTGAGTGTGCTGAGAACAAAAGAATGGTTTTTGCTACACATAAGGACCATATGTAGTCCAACTCTGCTTTTGAAACTGATGCAAAGCACTGGTCCTCTAACATACAATGCTTGTCATTTAAGATGAGAAACGTGTGAGCTTCGTGAACGATGTAGTTCGTTTGAACTGTAAAGAAACTGCCCTTACCTGAAAGGAAGTCTTGGTTGTAGGAAGACACAGAGCCTGCGATTTAACTCCATTTCTGAAGTGAAACACTCAGCAGAGTTCTCATCCCTTGATCACACAATTCTTTAGAAAAAGAAGCATGCTCTTGCTTTCTAGAGTCTCTAATGCAGCAGGAAATGTGAGTGTGCTGAGAACAAAAGAACGGTGTTTCCTACATATACGGCCCATATCTATTCCAACTCTGCTTTCGAAACTGATACAAAGCACTGGTCCTGTAACATCCAATGCTTGTCAGTTAAGATGAGAAACGTGTGAGCTTCGTGAAAGATGTAGTTCGCTTGAGCTGAAAAGTAAGTGCCCTTTCCGGAAACGAAGTCTTGCTTGTAGGAAGACACAGAGCCTGGGATTTAACTCCATTTCTGAAGGGAAACACACAGCAGAGTTCTCATCCATTGATTACACTCTACTTTAGAACAAGAATCCTGCTCTTGCTTTCTAGAGTCTCAAAGACATCAGGAAATGTGAGTGTGCTGAGAACAAAAGAACGGTGTTTCCTACACATAAGGACCATATGTAGTCCAACTCTGCTTTCGAAACTGATACAAAGCACTGGTACTCTAACATCCAATGCTGGTCATTTAAGATGAGAAACGTGTGAGCTTCGTGAACGATGTAGTTCGTTTGAGCTGAAAAGTGACTGCCCTTACCTGAAAGGAAGTCTTGGTTGTAGGAAGACACAGAGCCTGCGATTTAACTCCATTTCTGAAGTGAAACACACAGCAGAGTTCTCATCCATTGATCACACTCTTCTTTAGAACAAGAATCATGCTCTTGCTTTCTAGAGTCTCTAAGACAGCAGGAAAGGTGAGTGTGCTGAGAACAAAAGAACGGTGTTTCCTACACATAAGGACCATATGTAGTCCAACTCTGCTTTCGAAACTGATACAAAGCACTGGTCCTCAAACATCCAATGTTTGTCATTTAAGATGAGAAACCTGTGAGCTTCGTGAACGATGTAGTTCGTTTGAGCTGAAAAGTGACTGCCCTTACCTGAAACGAAGTCTTGCTTATAGGAAGACACAGAGCCTGGAATTTAACTCCATTTCTGAAGTGAAACACACAGCATAGTTCTCATCCATGGATCACACACTGCTTTAGAACGAGAAGCTCGCTCTTGCTTTCTAGAGTCTCTAATAAAAAAGGAAACGTGATTGTGCTCAGAAAAAAAGAACGGTGTTTCCTACACATACGAACCATATCTAGTTCAACTGTGCTTCTGAAACTGAAACAAACCACAGGTCCTTTAACATCCAATGCTTGTCAGTTAAGATGAGAATCGTGTGAGCTTCGTGAACGACGTATTTTGTTTGAGATGTAAAGTAACTGCCCTTTCCGGAAACGAAGTCTTCCTTGTAGGAATACTCAGAGCTTGGGATTTAACTCCTTTTTTGAAGTGAAACACACAGAAGAGTTCTCATCCATTAATCACACTCTGCTTTAGAACAACAAGCACGCTCTTGCTTTCTAGAGTCTCTAAGACATCAGGAAACGTGAGTGTGCTGAGAACAAAAGAACGGTGTTTCCTACACATACAGACCCTGTCTAGTCCAACTCTGCTTCTGAAACTGATACAAAGCACTGGTCCTGTAACATCCAATGCTTGTCAGTTGAGATGAGAAACGTGTGAGGTTTGTGAACGACGTAGTTCGTTTGAGCTGAAAGGTGACTGCCCTTACCTGAAACGAAGTCTTGCTTGTAGGAAGACACAGAGCCTGGGATTTAACTCCATTTCTGAAGTGAAACACACAGCATAGTTCTCATCCATGGATCACACTCTGCTTTAGAGCGAGAACACGCTCTTGCTTTCTAGCTTCTCTAATACAGCAGGAAATCTGAGTGTGCTCAGAACAAGAGAACGGTGTTTCCTACACATACGGACCATAACTAGTTCAACTCTCCTTCTGAAACTGAAACAAACCACAGGTCCTCAAACACCCAATGCTTGTCAGTTAAGATGAGAAACGTGTGAGCTTCGTGAAGGATGTAGTTCATTTGAGCTGTAAAGAAACTGCCCTTACCTGAAAAGAATTCTTGCTTTAGGAAGACTCAGAGCCTGGGATTTAACTCCATTTCTGAAGGGAAACACACAGCAGAGTTCTCATCCATTGATCACACTCTGCTTTAGAACAAGAATCATGCTCTTGCTTTCTAGAGTCTCTAAGACAGCAGGATACGTGAGTGTGCTGAGAACAAAAGAACGGTGTTTCCTACACATAAGGACCATATGTAGTCCAACTCTGTTTTCGAAACTGATACAAAGCACTGGTCCTGTAACATCCAATGCTTGTCAGTTAAGATGAGAAACGTGTGAGCTTCGTGAAAGATGTAGTTCGCTTGAGCTGAAAAGTAACTGCCCTTTCCGGAAACGAAGTCTTGCTTGTAGGAATACTCAGAGCCTGGGATTTAACTCCATTTCTGAAGGGAAACACACAGCAGAGGTCTCATCCATTGATCACACTCTGCTTTAGAACGAGAATTCTGCTCTTGCTTTCTAGAGTCTCAAAGAGAGCAGGAAACGTGAGTGTGCTGAGAACAAAAGAATGGTTTTTGCGACACATAAGGACCATATGTAGTCCAACTCTGCTTTTGAAACTGATGCAAAGCACTGGTCCTCTAACATACAATGCTTGTCATTTAAGATGAGAAACGTGTGAGCTTCGTGAACGATGTAGTTCGTTTGAACTGTAAAGAAACTGCCCTTACCTGAAAGGAAGTCTTGGTTGTAGGAAGACACAGAGCCTGCGATTTAACTCCATTTCTGAAGTGAAACACTCAGCAGAGTTCTCATCCATTGATCACACAATTCTTTAGAAAAAGAAGCATGCTCTTGCTTTCAAGAGTCTCTAATGCAGCAGGAAATGTGAGTGTGCTGAGAACAAAAGAACGGTGTTTCCTACACATACGGCCCATATCTATTCCAACTCTGCTTTTGAAACTGATACAAAGCACTGGTCCTCTAACATCCAATGCTTGTCAGTTAAGATGAGAATCGTGTGAGCTTCGTGAACGACATAGTTCGTTTGAGATATAAAGTAACTGCCCTAACCTGAAACGAAGTCTTCATTGTAGGAAGACTCAGAGCTTTGGATTTAACTCCATTTCTGAAGGGAAACACACAGCAGGGTTCTCATCCATTGATCACACTCTGCCTTAGAACAAGAATCATGCTCTTGCTTTCTAGAGTCTCTAAGACAGCAGGAAAGGTGCGTGTGCTGAGAACAAAAGAACGGTGTTTCCTACACATAAGGACCATATGTAGTCCAACTCTGCTTTCGAAACTGATACAAAGCACTGGTCCTCAAACATCCAATGTTTGTCATTTAAGATGAGAAACGTGTGAGCTTCGTGAACGATGTAGTTCGTTTGAGCTGAAAAGTGACTGCCCTTACCTGAAACGAAGTGTTGCTTATAGGAAGACACAGTGACTGGGATTTAACTCCATTTCTGAAGTGAAACACACAGCATAGTTCTCATTCATGGATCACACTCTGCTTTAGAGCGAGAAGCACGCTCTTGCTTTCTAGTGTCTCTAATACAGCAGGAAATCTGAGTGTGCTCAGAATAAAGGAACGGTGTTTCCTACACATACGGACCATATCTAGTTCAACTCTGCTTCTGATACAGAAACAAACCACAGGTCCTCTAACATCCAATGCTTGTCAGATAAGATGGAATCGTGTGAGCTTCGTGAACGACGTATTTCGTTTGAGATGTAAAGTAACTGCCCTTTCCGGAAACGAAGTCTTCCTTGTAGGAATACTCAGAGCTTGGGATTTAACTCCTGTTTTGAAGTGAAACACACAGAAGAGTTCTCATCCATTGATCACACTCTGCTTTAGAACAACAAGCACGCTCTTGCTTTCTAGAGTCTCTAAGACAGCAGGAAACGTGAGTGTGCTGAGAACAAAAGAACGGTGTTTCCTACACATACAGACCATGTCTAGTCCAACTCTGCTTCTGAAACTGATACAAAGCACTGGTCCTGTAACATCCAATGCTTGTCAGTTGAGACGAGAAACGTGTGAGCTTTGTGAACGACGTAGTTCGTTTGAGCTGAAAGGTGACTGCCCTTACCTGAAATGAAGTCTTGCTTGTAGGAAGACACAGAGCCTGGGATTTAACTCCATTTCTGAAGTGAAACACACAGCATAGTTCTCATCCATGGATCACACTCTGGTTTAGAGCGAGAAGCATGCTCTTGCTTTCTAGCGTCTCTAATACAGCAGGAAATCTGAGTGTGCTCAGAACAAAAGAAATGTGTTTCCTACACATACGGACCATATCTAGTTCAACACTGCTTCTGAAACTGAAACAAATCACAGGTCCTCTAACATCCAATGCTTGTCAATTAAGATGAGAAACGTGTGAGCTTCCTGAACGATGTAGTTCGTTTGAACTGAAAAGTGACTGCCGTTACCTGAAACGAAGTCTTGCTTATAGGAAGACACAGAGCCTGGAATTTAACTCCATTTCTGAAGTGAAACACACACCATAGTTCTCATCCATGGATCACACACTGCTTTAGAACGAGAAGCACGCTCTTGCTTTCTAGAGTCTCTAATAAAAAAGGAAACGTGATTGGGCTCAGAACAAAAGAACGGTGTTTCCTACACATACGAACCATATCTAGTTCAACTGTGCTTCTGAAACTGAAACAAACCACAGGTCCTTTAACATCCAATGCTTGTCAGTTAAGATGAGAATCGTGTGAGCTTCGTGAACGATGTAGTTCATTTGAGATGTAAAGTAACTGCCCCAAACTGAAACGAAGTCTTTTTTGTAGAAAGACTCAGAGCGTGGGATTTAACTCCATTTCTGAAGTAAAACACACAGCAGAGTTCTCATCCATTGATCACACTCTGCTTTAGAGCAAGAAGCACGCTCTTGCTTTCTAGAGTCTCTAAGACAGCAGGAAATGTGAGTGTGCTGAGAACAAACGAACGGTGTTTCCTACACATACAGACCATGTCTAGTCCAACTCTGCTTCTGAAACTGATACAAAGAACTGTTCCTGTAACATCCAATGCTCGTCAGTTAAGATGAGAAACGTTTGAGCTTTATTAAGGACATAGAACGTTTGAGATGTAAAGTAACTGCCCTAACCTGAAACGAAGTCATATTTGTAGGAACTCTCAGAGCCTGGGATTTAACTCCATTTCTGAAGTAAAACACACAGGAGAGTTCTCATCCATTGATCACACTCTGCTTTAGAGCAAGAAGCACGCTCTTGCTTTCTAGAGGCTCAAAGACAGCATGAAATGTGAGTGTGCAGAGAACAAAAGAACGATGTTTCCTACACATACGGACCATAGGTAGTCCAACTCTCCTTCTAAAACTGATACAAAGCACTGGTCCTCTAACATCCAATGCTTGTCATTTAAGATGAGAAACATGTGAGCTTCGTTAACGATGTAGTTCCTTTGAGCTGAGAAGTGACTGCCCTTACCTGAAAAGAAGTCTTGCTTGTAGGAAGACACAGAGCAGGGGATTTAATTCCATTTCTGAAGAGAAACAAACAGCATAGTTCTCATCCATGGATCACACTCTGCTTTAGAGCGAGAACACGCTCTTGCTTTCTAGCTTCTCTAATACAGCAGGAAATATGAGTGTGCTCAGAAAAAGAGAACGGTGTTTCCTACACATACGGACCATATCTAGTTCAACTCTGCTTCTGAAACAGAAACAAACCACAGGTCCTCCAACACCAAATGCTTGTCAATTAAGATGAGAAACGTGTGAGTTTCGTGAAGGATGTATTTCATTTGAGCTGTAAAGAAACTGCCCTTACCTGAAAAGAATTCTTGCTTTAGGAAGACTCAGAGCTTGGGATTTAACTCCATTTCTGAAGGGATACACACAGCAGAGTTCTCATCCATTGATCACACTCTGCTTTAGAACAAGAATCCTGCTCTTGCTTTCTAGAGTCTCAAAGAGAGCAGGAAAGGTGAGTGTGCTGAGAACAAAAGAACGGTGTTTCCTACACATAAGGACCATATGTAGTCCAACTCTGCTTTCGAAACTGATACAAAGCACTGGTCCTCAAACATCCAATGTTTGTCATTTAAGATGAGAAACCTGTGAGCTTCGTGAACGATGTAGTTCGTTTGAGCTGAAAAGTGACTGCCCTTACCTGAAACGAAGTCTTGCTTATAGGAAGACACAGAGCCTGGAATTTAACTCCATTTCTGAAGTGAAACACACAGCATAGTTCTCATCCATGGATCACACACTGCTTTAGAACGAGAAGCTCGCTCTTGCTTTCTAGAGTCTCTAATAAAAAAGGAAACGTGATTGTGCTCAGAAAAAAAGAACGGTGTTTCCTACACATACGAACCATATCTAGTTCAACTGTGCTTCTGAAACTGAAACAAACCACAGGTCCTTTAACATCCAATGCTTGTCAGTTAAGATGAGAATCGTGTGAGCTTCGTGAACGACGTATTTTGTTTGAGATGTAAAGTAACTGCCCTTTCCGGAAACGAAGTCTTCCTTGTAGGAATACTCAGAGCTTGGGATTTAACTCCTTTTTTGAAGTGAAACACACAGAAGAGTTCTCATCCATTAATCACACTCTGCTTTAGAACAACAAGCACGCTCTTGCTTTCTAGAGTCTCTAAGACATCAGGAAACGTGAGTGTGCTGAGAACAAAAGAACGGTGTTTCCTACACATACAGACCCTGTCTAGTCCAACTCTGCTTCTGAAACTGATACAAAGCACTGGTCCTGTAACATCCAATGCTTGTCAGTTGAGATGAGAAACGTGTGAGGTTTGTGAACGACGTAGTTCGTTTGAGCTGAAAGGTGACTGCCCTTACCTGAAACGAAGTCTTGCTTGTAGGAAGACACAGAGCCTGGGATTTAACTCCATTTCTGAAGTGAAACACACAGCATAGTTCTCATCCATGGATCACACTCTGCTTTAGAGCGAGAACACGCTCTTGCTTTCTAGCTTCTCTAATACAGCAGGAAATCTGAGTGTGCTCAGAACAAGAGAACGGTGTTTCCTACACATACGGACCATAACTAGTTCAACTCTCCTTCTGAAACTGAAACAAACCACAGGTCCTCAAACACCCAATGCTTGTCAGTTAAGATGAGAAACGTGTGAGCTTCGTGAAGGATGTAGTTCATTTGAGCTGTAAAGAAACTGCCCTTACCTGAAAAGAATTCTTGCTTTAGGAAGACTCAGAGCCTGGGATTTAACTCCATTTCTGAAGGGAAACACACAGCAGAGTTCTCATCCATTGATCACACTCTGCTTTAGAACAAGAATCATGCTCTTGCTTTCTAGAGTCTCTAAGACAGCAGGATACGTGAGTGTGCTGAGAACAAAAGAACGGTGTTTCCTACACATAAGGACCATATGAAGTCCAACTCTGTTTTCGAAACTGATACAAAGCACTGGTCCTGTAACATCCAATGCTTGTCAGTTAAGATGAGAAACGTGTGAGCTTCGTGAAAGATGTAGTTCGCTTGAGCTGAAAAGTAACTGCCCTTTCCGGAAACGAAGTCTTGCTTGTAGGAATACTCAGAGCCTGGGATTTAACTCCATTTCTGAAGGGAAACACACAGCAGAGGTCTCATCCATTGATCACACTCTGCTTTAGAACGAGAATTCTGCTCTTGCTTTCTAGAGTCTCAAAGAGAGCAGGAAACGTGAGTGTGCTGAGAACAAAAGAATGGTTTTTGCGACACATAAGGACCATATGTAGTCCAACTCTGCTTTTGAAACTGATGCAAAGCACTGGTCCTCTAACATACAATGCTTGTCATTTAAGATGAGAAACGTGTGAGCTTCGTGAACGATGTAGTTCGTTTGAACTGTAAAGAAACTGCCCTTACCTGAAAGGAAGTCTTGGTTGTAGGAAGACACAGAGCCTGCGATTTAACTCCATTTCTGAAGTGAAACACTCAGCAGAGTTCTCATCCATTGATCACACAATTCTTTAGAAAAAGAAGCATGCTCTTGCTTTCAAGAGTCTCTAATGCAGCAGGAAATGTGAGTGTGCTGAGAACAAAAGAACGGTGTTTCCTACACATACGGCCCATATCTATTCCAACTCTGCTTTTGAAACTGATACAAAGCACTGGTCCTCTAACATCCAATGCTTGTCAGTTAAGATGAGAATCGTGTGAGCTTCGTGAACGACATAGTTCGTTTGAGATATAAAGTAACTGCCCTAACCTGAAACGAAGTCTTCATTGTAGGAAGACTCAGAGCTTTGGATTTAACTCCATTTCTGAAGGGAAACACACAGCAGGGTTCTCATCCATTGATCACACTCTGCCTTAGAACAAGAATCATGCTCTTGCTTTCTAGAGTCTCTAAGACAGCAGGAAAGGTGCGTGTGCTGAGAACAACAGAACGGTGTTTCCTACACATAAGGACCATATGTAGTCCAACTCTGCTTTCGAAACTGATACAAAGCACTGGTCCTCAAACATCCAATGTTTGTCATTTAAGATGAGAAACGTGTGAGCTTCGTGAACGATGTAGTTCGTTTGAGCTGAAAAGTGACTGCCCTTACCTGAAACGAAGTGTTGCTTATAGGAAGACACAGTGACTGGGATTTAACTCCATTTCTGAAGTGAAACACACAGCATAGTTCTCATTCATGGATCACACTCTGCTTTAGAGCGAGAAGCACGCTCTTGCTTTCTAGTGTCTCTAATACAGCAGGAAATCTGAGTGTGCTCAGAATAAAGGAACGGTGTTTCCTACACATACGGACCATATCTAGTTCAACTCTGCTTCTGATACAGAAACAAACCACAGGTCCTCTAACATCCAATGCTTGTCAGATAAGATGGAATCGTGTGAGCTTCGTGAACGACGTATTTCGTTTGAGATGTAAAGTAACTGCCCTTTCCGGAAACGAAGTCTTCCTTGTAGGAATACTCAGAGCTTGGGATTTAACTCCTGTTTTGAAGTGAAACACACAGAAGAGTTCTCATCCATTGATCACACTCTGCTTTAGAACAACAAGCACGCTCTTGCTTTCTAGAGTCTCTAAGACAGCAGGAAACGTGAGTGTGCTGAGAACAAAAGAACGGTGTTTCCTACACATACAGACCATGTCTAGTCCAACTCTGCTTCTGAAACTGATACAAAGCACTGGTCCTGTAACATCCAATGCTTGTCAGTTGAGACGAGAAACGTGTGAGCTTTGTGAACGACGTAGTTCGTTTGAGCTGAAAGGTGACTGCCCTTACCTGAAATGAAGTCTTGCTTGTAGGAAGACACAGAGCCTGGGATTTAACTCCATTTCTGAAGTGAAACACACAGCATAGTTCTCATCCATGGATCACACTCTGGTTTAGAGCGAGAAGCATGCTCTTGCTTTCTAGCGTCTCTAATACAGCAGGAAATCTGAGTGTGCTCAGAACAAAAGAAATGTGTTTCCTACACATACGGACCATATCTAGTTCAACACTGCTTCTGAAACTGAAACAAATCACAGGTCCTCTAACATCCAATGCTTGTCAATTAAGATGAGAAACGTGTGAGCTTCCTGAACGATGTAGTTCGTTTGAACTGAAAAGTGACTGCCGTTACCTGAAACGAAGTCTTGCTTATAGGAAGACACAGAGCCTGGAATTTAACTCCATTTCTGAAGTGAAACACACACCATAGTTCTCATCCATGGATCACACACTGCTTTAGAACGAGAAGCACGCTCTTGCTTTCTAGAGTCTCTAATAAAAAAGGAAACGTGATTGGGCTCAGAACAAAAGAACGGTGTTTCCTACACATACGAACCATATCTAGTTCAACTGTGCTTCTGAAACTGAAACAAACCACAGGTCCTTTAACATCCAATGCTTGTCAGTTAAGATGAGAATCGTGTGAGCTTCGTGAACGATGTAGTTCATTTGAGATGTAAAGTAACTGCCCCAAACTGAAACGAAGTCTTTTTTGTAGAAAGACTCAGAGCGTGGGATTTAACTCCATTTCTGAAGTAAAACACACAGCAGAGTTCTCATCCATTGATCACACTCTGCTTTAGAGCAAGAAGCACGCTCTTGCTTTCTAGAGTCTCTAAGACAGCAGGAAATGTGAGTGTGCTGAGAACAAACGAACGGTGTTTCCTACACATACAGACCATGTCTAGTCCAACTCTGCTTCTGAAACTGATACAAAGAACTGTTCCTGTAACATCCAATGCTCGTCAGTTAAGATGAGAAACGTTTGAGCTTTATTAAGGACATAGAACGTTTGAGATGTAAAGTAACTGCCCTAACCTGAAACGAAGTCATATTTGTAGGAACTCTCAGAGCCTGGGATTTAACTCCATTTCTGAAGTAAAACACACAGGAGAGTTCTCATCCATTGATCACACTCTGCTTTAGAGCAAGAAGCACGCTCTTGCTTTCTAGAGGCTCAAAGACAGCATGAAATGTGAGTGTGCAGAGAACAAAAGAACGATGTTTCCTACACATACGGACCATAGGTAGTCCAACTCTCCTTCTAAAACTGATACAAAGCACTGGTCCTCTAACATCCAATGCTTGTCATTTAAGATGAGAAACATGTGAGCTTCGTTAACGATGTAGTTCCTTTGAGCTGAGAAGTGACTGCCCTTACCTGAAAAGAAGTCTTGCTTGTAGGAAGACACAGAGCAGGGGATTTAATTCCATTTCTGAAGAGAAACAAACAGCATAGTTCTCATCCATGGATCACACTCTGCTTTAGAGCGAGAACACGCTCTTGCTTTCTAGCTTCTCTAATACAGCAGGAAATATGAGTGTGCTCAGAAAAAGAGAACGGTGTTTCCTACACATACGGACCATATCTAGTTCAACTCTGCTTCTGAAACAGAAACAAACCACAGGTCCTCCAACACCAAATGCTTGTCAATTAAGATGAGAAACGTGTGAGTTTCGTGAAGGATGTATTTCATTTGAGCTGTAAAGAAACTGCCCTTACCTGAAAAGAATTCTTGCTTTAGGAAGACTCAGAGCTTGGGATTTAACTCCATTTCTGAAGGGATACACACAGCAGAGTTCTCATCCATTGATCACACTCTGCTTTAGAACAAGAATCATGCTCTTGCTTTCAAGAGTCTCTAAGACAGCAGGGTACGTTGAGTGTGCTGAGAACAAAAGAACGGTGTTTCCTACACTTAAGGACCATATGTATTCCAACTCTGCTTTCGAAACTGATACAAAGCACTGGTCCTGTAACATCCAATGCTTGTCAGTTAAGATGAGAAACGTGTGAGCTTCGTGAAAGATGTAGTTCGCTTGAGCTGAAAAGTAACTGCCCTTTCCGGAAACGAAGTCTTGCTTGTAGGAAGACTCAGAGCCTGGGATTTAACTCCATTTCTGAAGGGAAACACACAGCAGAGTTCTCATCCATTGATCACACTCTGCTTTTGAACAAGAATCCTGCTCTTGCTTTTAGAGTCTCAAAGACAGCAGGAAACGTGAGTGTGCTGAGAACAAAAGAACGGTGTTTCCTACACATAAGGACCATATGTAGTCCAACTCTGCTTTCGAAACTGATACAAAGCACTGGTCCTCTAACATCCAATGCTTGTCATTTAAGATGAGAAACGTGTGAGCTTCATGAACGATGTAGTTCGTTTGAGCTGAAAAGTGACTGCCCTTACCTGAAAGGAAGTCTTGGTTGTAGGAAGACACAGAGCCTGCGATTTAACTCCATTTCTGAAGTGAAATACACAGCAGAGTTCTCATCCATTGATCACACTCTTCGTTAGAACAAGAAGCATGCTCTTGCTTTCTAGAGTCTCTAAGGCAGCAGGAAAAGTGAGAGTGCTGAGACCAAAGAACGGTGTTTCCTACACATACAGACCATATCTAGTCCAACTCTGCTTCTGAAACTGATACAAAGCACTGGTCCTCTAACATCCAATGCTTGTCAATTAAGATGAGAATCGTGTGAGCTTCGTGAACCACGTAGTTCGTTTGAGATATAAAGTAACTGTCCTAACCTCAAACGAAGTCTTCCTTGTAGGAAGACTCAGAGCTTTGGATTTAACTCCATTTCTTAAGGGAACACAGAAGAGTTCTCATCCATTGATCACACTCTGCCTTAGAACAAGAATCATGCTCTTGCTTTCTAGAGTCTCTAAGAAAGCAGGAAAGGTGAGTGTGCTGAGAACAAAAGAATGGTGTTTCCTACACATAAGGACCATATGTAGTCCAACTCTGCTTTCGAAACTGATACAAAGCACTGGTCCTCAAACATCCAATGTTTGTCATTTAACATGAGAATCGTGTGAGCTTCGTGAACGACATAGTTCGTTTGTGATATAAAGTAACTGCCCTAACCTGAAACGAAGTCTTCCTTGTAGGGAGACTCAGAGCTTGGGATTTAACTCCATTTCTGAAGGGAAACACACAGCAGAGTTCTCATCCATTGATCACACTCTGCTTTAGAACAAGAATCATGCTCTTGCTTTCTAGAGTCTCTAAGACAGCAGGAAACGTGAGTGTGCTGAGAACAAAAGAATGGTGTTTCCTACACATAAGGACCATATGTAGTCCAACTCTGCTTTTGAAACTGATACAAAGCACTGGTCCTCTAACATCCAATGTTTGTAATTTAACATGAGAAACGTGTGAGCTTCGTGAACGATGTAGTTCGTTTGAGCTGAAAAGTGACTGCCCTTTCCTGAAACGAAGTGTTGCTTGTAGGAAGACACAGTGCCTGGGATTTAACTCCACTTCTGAAGTGAAACACACAGCATAGTTATCATCCATGGATCACACTCTGCTTTAGAGCGAGAAGCATGCTCTTGCTTTCTAGCTTCTCTAATACAGCAGGAAATCTGAGTGTGCTCAGAACAAGAGAACGGTGTTTCCTACACATACGGACCATATCTAGTTCAACTCTGCTTCTGATACAGAAACAAACCACAGGTCCTCTAACATCCAATGCTTGTCAGTTAAGATGGAATCGTGTGAGCTTCGTGAAGGACGTATTTCGTTTGAGATGTAAAGTAACTGCCCTTTCCGGAAACGAAGTCTTCCTTTTAGGAATACTCAGAGCTTGGGATTTAACTCGCTTTTTGAAGTGAAACACACAGAAGAGTTCTCATCCATTGATCACACTCTGCTTTAGAACAACAAGCACGCTCTTGCTTTCCAGAGTCTCTAAGACAGCATGAAACGTGAGTGTGCTGAGAACAAAAGAACGGTGTTTCGTACACATACAGACCATGTCTAGTCCAACTCTGCTTCTGAAACTGATACAAAGCACTGGTCCTGTAACATCCAATGCTCGTCAGTTAAGATGAGAAACGTGTGAGCTTTGTTAACGACGTAATTCGTTTGAGCTGAAAAGTGATTGCCCTTACCTGAAACGAAGTCTTGCTTGTAGGAAGACACAGAGCCTGGGATTTAACTCCATTTCTGACGTGAAACACACAGCATAGTTCTCATCCATGGATCACACTCTGGTTTAGAGCGAGAAGCATGCTCTTGCTTTCTAGCGTCTCTAATACAGCAGGAAATCTGAGTGTGCTCAGAACAAGAGAACGGTGTTTCTTACACATACGGACCATATCTATTCCAACCATGCTTCTGAAACTGATACAAAGCACTGGTCCTCTAACATCCAATGCTTGTCATTTAAGATGAGAATCGTGTGAGCTTCGTGAACGACGTATTTCGTTTGAGATGTAAAGTAACTGCCCTTTCCGGAAACGAAGTCTTCCTTTTAGGAATACTCAGAGCTTGGGATTTAACTCCATTTCTGAAGGGAAACACACAGCAGAGTTCTCATCCATTGATCACACTCTGCTTTAGAACAAGAATCATGCTCTTGCTTTCTAGAGACTCTAAGACAGCAGGAAACGTGAGTGTGCTGAGAACAAAAGAATGGTGTTTCCTACACATAAGGATCATATGTTGTCCAACTCTGCTTTTGAAACTGATACAAAGCACTGGTCCTCTAACATCCAATGTTTGTAATTTAACATGAGAAACGTGTGAGCTTCGTGAACGATGTAGTTCGTTTGAGCTGAAAAGTGACTGCCCTTTCCTGAAACGAAGTGTTGCTTGTAGGAAGATACAGTGCCTGGGATTTAACTCCATTTCTGAAGTGAAACACACAGCATAGTTATCATCCATGGATCACACTCTGCTTTAGAGCGAGAAGCATGCTCTTGCTTTCTAGCTTCTCTAATACAGCAGGAAATCTGAGTGTGCTCAGAATAAAAAAACGGTGTTTCCTACACATACGGACCATATCTAGTTCACCTCTGCTTCTGATACTGAAACAAACCACAGGTCCTCTAACATCCAATGCTTGTCAGATAAGATGGAATCGTGTGAGCTTCGTGAACGACGTATTTCGTTTGAGATGTAAAGTAACTTCCCTTTCCGGAAACGAAGTCTTCCTTGTAGGAAGACTCAGAGCTTGGGATTTAACTCCTTTTTTGCAGTGAAACACACAGAAGAGTTCTCATCCATTGATCACACTCTGCTTTAGAACCACAAGCACGCTCTTGCTTTCTAGATTCTCTAAGAAAGCAGGACACGTGAGTGTGCTGAGAACAAAAGAACGGTGTTTCCTACACATACAGACTATGTCTAGTCCAACTCTGATTCTGAAACTGATACAAAGCACTGGTCCTGTAACATCCAATGCTTGTCAGTTAAGATGAGAAACGTGTTAGCTTTGTGAACGATGTAGTTCGTTTGAGCTGAAAAGTGACTGCCCTTACTGAAACGAAGTCTTGCTTATAGGAAGACACAGAGCCTGGAATTTAACTCCATTTCTGAAGTGAAACACACAGCATAGTTCTCATCCATGGATCACACACTGCTTTAGAACAACAAGCACGCTCTTGCTTTCTAGAGTCTCTAATAAAAAAGGAAACGTGACTGTGCTCAGAACAAAAGAACGGTGTTTCCTACACATACGAACCATATCTAGTTCAACTGTGCTTCTGAAACTGAAACAAAGCACAGGTCCTCTAACATCCAATGCTTGTCAGTTAAGATGAGAATCGTGTGAGCTTCGTGAACGACGTAGTTCGTTTGATATGTAAAGTAACTGCCCTAACCTGAAACGAAGTCTTTTTTGTAGGAAGACTCAGAGCGTGGGATTTAACTCCATTTCTGAAGTAAAACACACAGCATAGTTCTCATCCATTGATCACACTCTGCTTTAGAGCAAGAAGCACGCTCTTGCTTTCTAGAGGCTCTAAGACAGCATGAAACGTGAGTGTTTAGAGAACAAAAGAACGATGTTTCCTACACATACGGACCATATGTAGTCCAACTCTGCTTCTGAAACTGATACAAAGCACTGGTCCTCTAACATCCAATGCTTGTCATTTAAGATGAGAAACGTGTGAGCTTCGTGAACGATGTAGTTCCTTTAAGCTGAGAAGTGACTGCCCTTACCTGAAACGAAGTCTTGCTTGTAGGAAGACACAGAGCCTGGGATTTAACTCCATTTCTGACGGGAAACAAACAGCATAGTTCTCATCCATGGATCACACTCTGCTTTAGAGCGAGAACACGCTCTTGCTTTCTAGCTTCTCTAATACAGCAGGAAATCTGAGTGTGCTCAGAACAAGAGAACGTTGTTTCCTACACATACGGACCATATCTAGTTCAACTCTGCTTCTGATACAGAAACAAACCACAGGTCCTCTAACATCCAATGCTTGTCAGTTAAGATGGAATCGTGTGAGCTTCGTGAAGGACGTATTTCGTTTGAGATGTAAAGTAACTGCCCTTTCCGGAAACGAAGTCTTCCTTTTAGGAATACTCAGAGCTTGGGATTTAACTCGCTTTTTGAAGTGAAACACACAGAAGAGTTCTCATCCATTGATCACACTCTGCTTTAGAACAACAAGCACGCTCTTGCTTTCCAGAGTCTCTAAGACAGCATGAAACGTGAGTGTGCTGAGAACAAAAGAACGGTGTTTCGTACACATACAGACCATGTCTAGTCCAACTCTGCTTCTGAAACTGATACAAAGCACTGGTCCTGTAACATCCAATGCTCGTCAGTTAAGATGAGAAACGTGTGAGCTTTGTTAACGACGTAATTCGTTTGAGCTGAAAAGTGATTGCCCTTACCTGAAACGAAGTCTTGCTTGTAGGAAGACACAGAGCCTGGGATTTAACTCCATTTCTGACGTGAAACACACAGCATAGTTCTCATCCATGGATCACACTCTGGTTTAGAGCGAGAAGCATGCTCTTGCTTTCTAGCGTCTCTAATACAGCAGGAAATCTGCGTGTGCTCAGAACAAGAGAACGGTGTTTCTTACACATACGGACCATATCTATTCCAACCATGCTTCTGAAACTGATACAAAGCACTGGTCCTCTAACATCCAATGCTTGTCATTTAAGATGAGAATCGTGTGAGCTTCGTGAACGACGTATTTCGTTTGAGATGTAAAGTAACTGCCCTTTCCGGAAACGAAGTCTTCCTTTTAGGAATACTCAGAGCTTGGGATTTAACTCCATTTCTGAAGGGAAACACACAGCAGAATTCTCATCCATTGATCACACTCTGCTTTAGAACAAGAATCATACTCTTGCTTTCTAGAGTCTCTAAGACAGCAGGAAACGTGAGTGTGGTGAGAACAAAAGAACGGTGTTTCCTACACATAAGGACCATATGTAGTCCAACTCTGCTTTTGAAACTGATACAAACACTGGTCCTCTAACATCCAATGTTTGTCATTTAAGATGAGAAACGTGTGAGCTTCATGAACGGTGTAGTTCGTTTGAGCTGAAAAGTGACTGCCCTTGCCTGAAACGAAGTGTTGCTTGTAGGAAGACATAGTGCCTGGGATTTAACTCCATTTCTGAAGTGAAACACACAGCATATTTCTCATCCATGGATCACACTCTGCTTTAGAGCGAGAAGCATGCTCTTGCTTTCTAGCTTCTCTAATAGAGCAGGAAATCTGAGTGTGCTCAGAATAAAAAAACGGTGTTTCCTACACATACTGACCATATCTAGTTCAACTCTGCTTCTGATACTGAAAGAAACCATAGGTCCGCTAACATTCAATGCTTGTCAGTTAAGATGGAATCGTGTGAGCTTCGTGAACGACGTATTTCGTTTGAGATGTAAAGTAACTTCCCTTTCTGAAAACGAAGTCTTCCTTGTAGGAATACTCAGAGCTTGGGATTTAACTCCCTTTTTGAAGTGAAACACACAGAAGAGTTCTCATCCATTGATCACACTCTGCTTTAGAACAACAAGCACGCTCTTGCTTTCCAGAGTCTCTAAGACAGCATGAAACGTGAGCGTGCTGAGAACAAAAGAACGGTGTTTCGTACACATACAGACCATGTCTAGTCCAACTCTGCTTCTGAAACTGATACAAAGCACTGGTCCTGTAACATCCAATGCTCGTCAGTTAAGATGAGAAACGTGTGAGCTTTGTTCACGACGTAGTTCGTTTGAGCTGAAAAGTGACTGCCTTAACTGAAATGAAGTCTTGCTTGTAGGAAGACACAGAGCCTGGGATTCAACTCCATTTCTGAAGTGAAACACACAGCATAGTTCTCATCCATGGATCACACTCTGGTTTAGAGCGAGAAGCATGCTCTTCTTTCTAGCTTCTCTAATACAGCAGGAAATCTGAGTGTGCTCAGAACAAGAGAACGGTGTTTCCTACACATACGGACCATATCTTGTCCAACTCTGCTTCTGAAACTGATACAAAGCACTGGTCCTCTAACATCCAATGCTTGTCATTTAAGATGAGAATCGTGTGAGCTTCGTGAACGACGTAGTTCGTTTGAGATATAAAGTAACAGCCCTAACCTGAAACGAAGTCTTCCTTGTAGGGAGACTCAGAGCTTGGGATTTAACTCCATTTCTGAAGGGAAACACACAGCAGAGTTCTCATCCATTGATCACACTCTGCTTTAGAACAAGAATCATGCTCTTGCTTTCTAGAGTCACTAAGACAGCATGAAAGGTGAGTGTGCTGAGAACAAAAGAATGGTGTTTCCTACACATAAGGACTATATGTAGTCCAACTCTGCTTTTGAAACTGATACAAAGCACTGGTCCTCTAACATCCAATGTTTGTCATTTAAGATGAGAAACGTGTGAGCTTTGTGAACGATGTAGTTCGTTTGAGCTGAAAAGTGACTGCCCTTTCCTTAAACGAAGTGTTGCTTGTAGGAAGACACAGTGCCTGGGATTTAACTCCATTTCTGAAGTGAAACACACAGCATAGTTCTCATCCATGGATCACACTCTGCTTTAGAGCGAGAAGCATGCTCTTGCTTTCTAGCTTCTCTAATACAGCAGGAAATCTGAGTGTGCTCAGAATAAAAAAACGGTGTTTCCTACACATACGGACCATATCTAGTTCACCTCTGCTTCTGATACTGAAACAAACAACATGTCCTCTAACATCCAATGCTTGTCAGATAAGATGGAATCGTGTGAGCTTCGTGAACGACGTATTTCGTTTGAGATGTAAAGTAACTTGCCTTTCCGGAAACGAAGTCTTCCTTGTAGGAAGACTCAGAGCTTGGGATTTAACTCCTTTTTTGAAGTGAAACACACAGAAGAGTTCTCATCCATTGATCACACTCTGCTTTGAAAACAAGCACGCTCTTGCTTTCTAGAGTCTCTAAGACAGCATGAAACGTGAGTGTGCTGAGAACAAAAGAACGGTGTTTCCTACACATACAGACTATGTCTAGTCCAACTCTGATTCTGAAACTGATACAAAGCACTGGTCCTGTAACATCCAATGCTTGTCAGTTAAGATGAGAAACGTGTGATCTTTGTGAACGATGTAGTTCCTTTGAGCTGAAAAGTGACTGCCCTTACCTGAAACGAAGTCTTGCTTGTAGGAAGACACAGAGCCTGGGATTTAACTCCATTTCTGAAGTGAAACACACAGCATAGTTCTCATCCTTGGATCACACACTGCTTTATTACGAGAAGCATGCTCTTGCTTTCTAGAATCCCTAATAAAAAAGGAAACGTGACTGTGCTCAGAACAAAAGAACGGTGTTTCCTACACATACGGACCATATGTAGTCCAACTCTGTTTTCAAAACTGGTACATAGCACTGGTCCTGTAACATCCAATGCTTGTCAGTTAAGATGAGAAACGTGTGAGCTTTGTGAACGATGTAGTTCATTTGAGCTGAAAAGTGACTGCCCTTACATGAAACGAACTCTTGCTTGTAGGAAGACACAGAGCCTGGGATTTAACTCCATTTCTGAAGTGAAACACACAGCATAGTTCTCATCCATCGATCACACTCTGCTTTAGAGCGAGAAGCATGCTCTTGCTTTCTAGCGTCTCTAATAAAGCAGGAAATCTGAGTGTGCTCAGAACAAAAGAACGGTGTTTCCTACACATACAGACCATGTCTAGTCCAACTTTGCTTCTGAAACTGATACAAAGCACTGGTCCTCTAACATCCAATTCTTGTCAGTTAAGATGAGAAACGTGTGAGATTTGTAAACAATGTTGTTCGTTTGAGCTGTAAAGAAACTGCACTTACCTGAAACAAAATCTTGCTTATAGGAAGACTAAGAGCCTGGGATTTAACTCCATTTCTGAAGTGAAACACCCAGCAGTGTTCTCATCCATTGATCACACTCTGTTTTAGAGCGAGAAGCATGCTCTTGATTTCTAAAATCTCTAAGACAGCAGGAAATGTGAGTGTGCTGAGAACAAAAGAACGGTGTTTCCCACACATACGGACCATATCTAGTCCAACTCTGCTTCTGAAACTGAAACAAAGCACTGGTCCTCTAACATCAAATGCTTGTCAGTTAAGATGAGAATCGTGTGAGCTTCGTTTACGACGTATTTCGTTTGAGATGTAAAGTAACTGCCCTTTCCGGAAATGAAGTCTTCCTTGTAGGAAGACTGAGAGCTTGGGAATTAATTCCTTTTTTGAAGTGAACCACACAGAAGAGTTCTCATCCATTGATCACACTCTGCTTTAGAACAACAAGCACGCCCTTGCTTTCTAGAGTCTCTAAGACAGCAGGAAACGTGAGTGTGCTGAGAACAAAAGAACGGTGTTTCCTACACATACAGACCATGTCTAGTCCAACTCTGCTTCTGAAACTGATACAAAGCACTGGTCCTCTAACACCCAATGCTTGTCAGTTAAGATGAGAAACGTGTGAGCTTCGTGAAGGATGTAGTTCGTTTGTGCTATAAAGAAACTGGCCTTACCTGAAAAGAATTCTTGCTTTAGGAAGACTCAGAGCCTTGGATTTAACTCCATTTCTGAAGGGAAACACACAGGAGAGTTCGCATCCATGGATCACACTCTGGTTTAGAGTGAAAAGCATGCTCTTGCTTTCTAGAGTCTCTAAGACAGCAGGAAACGTGAGTGTGCTGAGAACAAAAGAACGGTGTTTCCTACACATAAGGACCATATGTAGTCCAACTCTGCTTTCGAAACTGATACAAAGCACTGGTCCTCTAACATCCAATGCTTGTCATTTAAGATGAGAAACGTTTGAGCTTCGTGAACGATGTAGTTCGTTTGAGCTGAAAAGTGACTGCCCTTACCTGAAAGGAAGTCTTGGTTGTAGGAAGACACAGAGCCTGCGATTTAACTCCATTTCTGAAGTGAAACACACAGCAGAGTTCTCATCCATTGATCACACTCTTCGTTAGAACAAGAAGCATGCTCTTGCTTTCTAGAGTCTCTAAGGCAGCAGGAAAAGTGAAAGTGCTGAGACCAAAGAACGGTGTTTCCTACACATACAGACCATATCTAGTCCAACTCTGCTTCTGAAACTGATACAAAGCACTGGTCCTCTAACATCCAATGCTTGTCAGTTAAGATGAGAATCGTGTGAGCTTCGTGAACCACGTAGTTCGTTTGAGATATAAAGTAACTGCCCTAACCTGAAACGAAGTCTTCCTTGTAGGAAGACTCAGAGCTTTGGATTTAACTCCATTTCTTAAGGGAACACAGAAGAGTTCTCATCCATTGATCACACTCTGCCTTAGAACAAGAATCATGCTCTTGCTTTCTAGAGTCTCTAAGAAAGCAGGAAAGGTGAGTGTGCTGAGAACAAAAGAACGGTGTTTCCTACACATAAGGACCATATGTAGTCCAACTCTGCTTTCGAAACTGATACAAAGCACTGGTCCTCAAACATCCAATGTTTGTCATTTAACATGAGAATCGTGTGAGCTTCGTGAACGACATAGTTCGTTTGTGATATAAAGTAACTGCCCTAACCTGAAACGAAGTCTTCCTTGTAGGGAGACTCAGAGCTTGGGATTTAACTCCATTTCTGAAGGGAAACACACAGCAGAGTTCTCATCCATTGATCACACTCTGCTTTAGAACAAGAATCATGCTCTTGCTTTCTAGAGACTCTAAGACAGCAGGAAACGTGAGTGTGCTGAGAACAAAAGAATGGTGTTTCCTACACATAAGGATCATATGTAGTCCAACTCTGCTTTTGAAACTGATACAAAGCACTGGTCCTCTAACATCCAATGTTTGTAATTTAACATGAGAAACGTGTGAGCTTCGTGAACGATGTAGTTCGTTTGAGCTGAAAAGTGACTGCCCTTTCCTGAAACGAAGTGTTGCTTGTAGGAAGATACAGTGCCTGGGATTTAACTCCATTTCTGAAGTGAAACACACAGCATAGTTATCATCCATGGATCACACTCTGCTTTAGAGCGAGAAGCATGCTCTTGCTTTCTAGCTTCTCTAATACAGCAGGAAATCTGAGTGTGCTCAGAATAAAAAAACGGTGTTTCCTACACATACGGACCATATCTAGTTCACCTCTGCTTCTGATACTGAAACAAACCACAGGTCCTCTAACATCCAATGCTTGTCAGATAAGATGGAATCGTGTGAGCTTCGTGAACGACGTATTTCGTTTGAGATGTAAAGTAACTTCCCTTTCCGGAAACGAAGTCTTCCTTGTAGGAAGACTCAGAGCTTGGGATTTAACTCCTTTTTTGCAGTGAAACACACAGAAGAGTTCTCATCCATTGATCACACTCTGCTTTAGAACCACAAGCACGCTCTTGCTTTCTATATTCTCTAAGAAAGCAGGACACGTGAGTGTGCTGAGAACAAAAGAAGGGTGTTTCCTACACATACAGACTATGTCTAGTCCAACTCTGATTCTGAAACTGATACAAAGCACTGGTCCTGTAACATCCAATGCTTGTCAGTTAAGATGAGAAACGTGTTAGCTTTGTGAACGATGTAGTTCGTTTGAGCTGAAAAGTGACTGCCCTTACTGAAACGAAGTCTTGCTTATAGGAAGACACAGAGCCTGGAATTTAACTCCATTTCTGAAGTGAAACACACAGCATAGTTCTCATCCATGGATCACACACTGCTTTAGAACAACAAGCACGCTCTTGCTTTCTAGAGTCTCTAATAAAAAAGGAAACGTGACTGTGCTCAGAACAAAAGAACGGTGTTTCCTACACATACGAACCATATCTAGTTCAACTGTGCTTCTGAAACTGAAACAAACCACAGGTCCTCTAACATCCAATGCTTGTCAGTTAAGATGAGAATCGTGTGAGCTTCGTGAACGACGTAGTTCGTTTGATATGTAAAGTAACTGCCCTAACCTGAAACGAAGTCTTTTTTGTAGGAAGACTCAGAGCGTGGGATTTAACTCCATTTCTGAAGTAAAACACACAGCATAGTTCTCATCCATTGATCACACTCTGCTTTAGAGCAAGAAGCACGCTCTTGCTTTCTAGAGGCTCTAAGACAGCATGAAACGTGAGTGTTTAGAGAACAAAAGAACGATGTTTCCTACACATACGGACCATATGTAGTCCAACTCTGCTTCTGAAACTGATACAAAGCACTGGTCCTCTAACATCCAATGCTTGTCATTTAAGATGAGAAACGTGTGAGCTTCGTGAACGATGTAGTTCCTTTAAGCTGAGAAGTGACTGCCCTTACCTGAAACGAAGTCTTGCTTGTAGGAAGACACAGAGCCTGGGATTTAACTCCATTTCTGACGGGAAACAAACAGCATAGTTCTCATCCATGGATCACACTCTGCTTTAGAGCGAGAACACGCTCTTGCTTTCTAGCTTCTCTAATACAGCAGGAAATCTGAGTGTGCTCAGAACAAGAGAACGTTGTTTCCTACACATACGGACCATATCTAGTTCAACTCTGCTTCTGATACAGAAACAAACCACAGGTCCTCTAACATCCAATGCTTGTCAGTTAAGATGGAATCGTGTGAGCTTCGTGAAGGACGTATTTCGTTTGAGATGTAAAGTAACTGCCCTTTCCGGAAACGAAGTCTTCCTTTTAGGAATACTCAGAGCTTGGGATTTAACTCGCTTTTTGAAGTGAAACACACAGAAGAGTTCTCATCCATTGATCACACTCTGCTTTAGAACAACAAGCACGCTCTTGCTTTCCAGAGTCTCTAAGACAGCATGAAACGTGAGTGTGCTGAGAACAAAAGAACGGTGTTTCGTACACATACAGACCATGTCTAGTCCAACTCTGCTTCTGAAACTGATACAAAGCACTGGTCCTGTAACATCCAATGCTCGTCAGTTAAGATGAGAAACGTGTGAGCTTTGTTAACGACGTAATTCGTTTGAGCTGAAAAGTGATTGCCCTTACCTGAAACGAAGTCTTGCTTGTAGGAAGACACAGAGCCTGGGATTTAACTCCATTTCTGACGTGAAACACACAGCATAGTTCTCATCCATGGATCACACTCTGGTTTAGAGCGAGAAGCATGCTCTTGCTTTCTAGCGTCTCTAATACAGCAGGAAATCTGAGTGTGCTCAGAACAAGAGAACGGTGTTTCTTACACATACGGACCATATCTATTCCAACCATGCTTCTGAAACTGATACAAAGCACTGGTCCTCTAACATCCAATGCTTGTCATTTAAGATGAGAATCGTGTGAGCTTCGTGAACGACGTATTTCGTTTGAGATGTAAAGTAACTGCCCTTTCCGGAAACGAAGTCTTCCTTTTAGGAATACTCAGAGCTTGGGATTTAACTCCATTTCTGAAGGGAAACACACAGCAGAATTCTCATCCATTGATCACACTCTGCTTTAGAACAAGAATCATACTCTTGCTTTCTAGAGTCTCTAAGACAGCAGGAAACGTGAGTGTGGTGAGAACAAAAGAACGGTGTTTCCTACACATAAGGACCATATGTAGTCCAACTCTGCTTTTGAAACTGATACAAACACTGGTCCTCTAACATCCAATGTTTGTCATTTAAGATGAGAAACGTGTGAGCTTCATGAACGGTGTAGTTCGTTTGAGCTGAAAAGTGACTGCCCTTGCCTGAAACGAAGTGTTGCTTGTAGGAAGACATAGTGCCTGGGATTTAACTCCATTTCTGAAGTGAAACACACAGCATATTTCTCATCCATGGATCACACTCTGCTTTAGAGCGAGAAGCATGCTCTTGCTTTCTAGCTTCTCTAATAGAGCAGGAAATCTGAGTGTGCTCAGAATAAAAAAACGGTGTTTCCTACTCATACTGACCATATCTAGTTCAACTCTGCTTCTGATACTGAAAGAAACCATAGGTCCGCTAACATTCAATGCTTGTCAGTTAAGATGGAATCGTGTGAGCTTCGTGAACGACGTATTTCGTTTGAGATGTAAAGTAACTTCCCTTTCTGAAAACGAAGTCTTCCTTGTAGGAATACTCAGAGCTTGGGATTTAACTCCCTTTTTGAAGTGAAACACACAGAAGAGTTCTCATCCATTGATCACACTCTGCTTTAGAACAACAAGCACGCTCTTGCTTTCCAGAGTCTCTAAGACAGCATGAAACGTGAGCGTGCTGAGAACAAAAGAACGGTGTTTCGTACACATACAGACCATGTCTAGTCCAACTCTGCTTCTGAAACTGATACAAAGCACTGGTCCTGTAACATCCAATGCTCGTCAGTTAAGATGAGAAACGTGTGAGCTTTGTTCACGACGTAGTTCGTTTGAGCTGAAAAGTGACTGCCTTAACTGAAATGAAGTCTTGCTTGTAGGAAGACACAGAGCCTGGGATTCAACTCCATTTCTGAAGTGAAACACACAGCATAGTTCTCATCCATGGATCACACTCTGGTTTAGAGCGAGAAGCATGCTCTTCTTTCTAGCTTCTCTAATACAGCAGGAAATCTGAGTGTGCTCAGAACAAGAGAACGGTGTTTCCTACACATACGGACCATATCTTGTCCAACTCTGCTTCTGAAACTGATACAAAGCACTGGTCCTCTAACATCCAATGCTTGTCATTTAAGATGAGAATCGTGTGAGCTTCGTGAACGACGTAGTTCGTTTGAGATATAAAGTAACAGCCCTAACCTGAAACGAAGTCTTCCTTGTAGGGAGACTCAGAGCTTGGGATTTAACTCCATTTCTGAAGGGAAACACACAGCAGAGTTCTCATCCATTGATCACACTCTGCTTTAGAACAAGAATCATGCTCTTGCTTTCTAGAGTCACTAAGACAGCATGAAAGGTGAGTGTGCTGAGAACAAAAGAATGGTGTTTCCTACACATAAGGACTATATGTAGTCCAACTCTGCTTTTGAAACTGATACAAAGCACTGGTCCTCTAACATCCAATGTTTGTCATTTAAGATGAGAAACGTGTGAGCTTTGTGAACGATGTAGTTCGTTTGAGCTGAAAAGTGACTGCCCTTTCCTTAAACGAAGTGTTGCTTGTAGGAAGACACAGTGCCTGGGATTTAACTCCATTTCTGAAGTGAAACACACAGCATAGTTCTCATCCATGGATCACACTCTGCTTTAGAGCGAGAAGCATGCTCTTGCTTTCTAGCTTCTCTAATACAGCAGGAAATCTGAGTGTGCTCAGAATAAAAAAACGGTGTTTCCTACACATACGGACCATATCTAGTTCACCTCTGCTTCTGATACTGAAACAAACAACATGTCCTCTAACATCCAATGCTTGTCAGATAAGATGGAATCGTGTGAGCTTCGTGAACGACGTATTTCGTTTGAGATGTAAAGTAACTTGCCTTTCCGGAAATGAAGTCTTCCTTGTAGGAAGACTCAGAGCTTGGGATTTAACTCCTTTTTTGAAGTGAAACACACAGAAGAGTTCTCATCCATTGATCACACTCTGCTTTGAAAACAAGCACGCTCTTGCTTTCTAGAGTCTCTAAGACAGCATGAAACGTGAGTGTGCTGAGAACAAAAGAACGGTGTTTCCTACACATACAGACTATGTCTAGTCCAACTCTGATTCTGAAACTGATACAAAGCACTGGTCCTGTAACATCCAATGCTTGTCAGTTAAGATGAGAAACGTGTGAGCTTTGTGAACGATGTAGTTCCTTTGAGCTGAAAAGTGACTGCCCTTACCTGAAACGAAGTCTTGCTTGTAGGAAGACACAGAGCCTGGGATTTAACTCCATTTCTGAAGTGAAACACACAGCATAGTTCTCATCCTTGGATCACACACTGCTTTATTACGAGAAGCACGCTCTTGCTTTCTAGAATCCCTAATAAAAAAGGAAACGTGACTGTGCTCAGAACAAAAGAACGGTGTTTCCTACACATACGGACCATATGTAGTCCAACTCTGTTTTCAAAACTGGTACATAGCACTGGTCCTGTAACATCCAATGCTTGTCAGTTAAGATGAGAAACGTGTGAGCTTTGTGAACGATGTAGTTCATTTGAGCTGAAAAGTGACTGCCCTTACATGAAACGAACTCTTGCTTGTAGGAAGACACAGAGCCTGGGATTTAACTCCATTTCTGAAGTGAAACACACAGCATAGTTCTCATCCATCGATCACACTCTGCTTTAGAGCGAGAAGCATGCTCTTGCTTTCTAGCGTCTCTAATAAAGCAGGAAATCTGAGTGTGCTCAGAACAAAAGAACGGTGTTTCCTACACATACAGACCATGTCTAGTCCAACTTTGCTTCTGAAACTGATACAAAGCACTGGTCCTCTAACATCCAATGCTTGTCAGTTAAGATGAGAAACGTGTGAGATTTGTAAACAATGTTGTTCGTTTGAGCTGTAAAGAAACTGCACTTACCTGAAACAAAATCTTGCTTATAGGAAGACTAAGAGCCTGGGATTTAACTCCATTTCTGAAGTGAAACACCCAGCAGTGTTCTCATCCATTGATCACACTCTGTTTTAGAGCGAGAAGCATGCTCTTGATTTCTAAAATCTCTAAGACAGCAGGAAATGTGAGTGTGCTGAGAACAAAAGAACGGTGTTTCCCACACATACGGACCATATCTAGTCCAACTCTGCTTCTGAAACTGAAACAAAGCACTGGTCCTCTAACATCAAATGCTTGTCAGTTAAGATGAGAATCGTGTGAGCTTCGTTTACGACGTATTTCGTTTGAGATGTAAAGTAACTGCCCTTTCCGGAAATGAAGTCTTCCTTGTAGGAAGACTGAGAGCTTGGGAATTAATTCCTTTTTTGAAGTGAACCACACAGAAGAGTTCTCATCCATTGATCACACTCTGCTTTAGAACAACAAGCACGCCCTTGCTTTCTAGAGTCTCTAAGACAGCAGGAAACGTGAGTGTGCTGAGAACAAAAGAACGGTGTTTCCTACACATACAGACCATGTCTAGTCCAACTCTGCTTCTGAAACTGATACAAAGCACTGGTCCTCTAACACCCAATGCTTGTCAGTTAAGATGAGAAACGTGTGAGCTTCGTGAAGGATGTAGTTCGTTTGTGCTATAAAGAAACTGGCCTTACCTGAAAAGAATTCTTGCTTTAGGAAGACTCAGAGCCTTGGATTTAACTCCATTTCTGAAGGGAAACACACAGGAGAGTTCGCATCCATGGATCACACTCTGGTTTAGAGTGAAAAGCATGCTCTTGCTTTCTAGAGTCTCTAAGACAGCAGGAAACGTGAGTGTGCTGAGAACAAAAGAACGGTGTTTCCTACACAAAAGGACCATATGTAGTCCAACTCTGCTTTCGAAACTGATACAAAGCACTGGTCCTCTAACATCCAATGCTTGTCAGTTAAGATGAGAATCGTGTGAGCTTCGTGAACCACGTAGTTCGTTTGAGATATAAAGTAACTGCCCTAACCTGAAACGAAGTCTTCCTTGTAGGAAGACTCAGAGCTTTGGATTTAACTCCATTTCTTAAGGGAACACAGAAGAGTTCTCATCCATTGATCACACTCTGCCTTAGAACAAGAATCATGCTCTTGCTTTCTAGAGTCTCTAAGAAAGCAGGAAAGGTGAGTGTGCTGAGAACAAAAGAACGGTGTTTCCTACACATAAGGACCATATGTAGTCCAACTCTGCTTTCGAAACTGATACAAAGCACTGGTCCTCAAACATCCAATGTTTGTCATTTAACATGAGAATCGTGTGAGCTTCGTGAACGACATAGTTCGTTTGTGATATAAAGTAACTGCCCTAACCTGAAACGAAGTCTTCCTTGTAGGGAGACTCAGAGCTTGGGATTTAACTCCATTTCTGAAGGGAAACACACAGCAGAGTTCTCATCCATTGATCACACTCTGCTTTAGAACAAGAATCATGCTCTTGCTTTCTAGAGTCTCTAAGACAGCAGGAAACGTGAGTGTGCTGAGAACAAAAGAATGGTGTTTCCTACACATAAGGACCATATGTAGTCCAACTCTGCTTTTGAAACTGATACAAAGCACTGGTCCTCTAACATCCAATGTTTGTAATTTAACATGAGAAACGTGTGAGCTTCGTGAACGATGTAGTTCGTTTGAGCTGAAAAGTGACTGCCCTTTCCTGAAACGAAGTGTTGCTTGTAGGAAGACACAGTGCCTGGGATTTAACTCCATTTCTGAAGTGAAACACACAGCATAGTTATCATCCATGGATCACACTCTGCTTTAGAGCGAGAAGCATGCTCTTGCTTTCTAGCTTCTCTAATACAGCAGGAAATCTGAGTGTGCTCAGAATAAAAAAACGGTGTTTCCTACACATACGGACCATATCTAGTTCACCTCTGCTTCTGATACTGAAACAAACCACAGGTCCTCTAACATCCAATGCTTGTCAGATAAGATGGAATCGTGTGAGCTTCGTGAACGACGTATTTCGTTTGAGATGTAAAGTAACTTCCCTTTCCGGAAACGAAGTCTTCCTTGTAGGAAGACTCAGAGCTTGGGATTTAACTCCTTTTTTGCAGTGAAACACACAGAAGAGTTCTCATCCATTGATCACACTCTGCTTTAGAACCACAAGCACGCTCTTGCTTTCTATATTCTCTAAGAAAGCAGGACACGTGAGTGTGCTGAGAACAAAAGAACGGTGTTTCCTACACATACAGACTATGTCTAGTCCAACTCTGATTCTGAAACTGATACAAAGCACTGGTCCTGTAACATCCAATGCTTGTCAGTTAAGATGAGAAACGTGTTAGCTTTGTGAACGATGTAGTTCGTTTGAGCTGAAAAGTGACTGCCCTTACTGAAACGAAGTCTTGCTTATAGGAAGACACAGAGCCTGGAATTTAACTCCATTTCTGAAGTGAAACACACAGCATAGTTCTCATCCATGGATCACACACTGCTTTAGAACAACAAGCACGCTCTTGCTTTCTAGAGTCTCTAATAAAAAAGGAAACGTGACTGTGCTCAGAACAAAAGAACGGTGTTTCCTACACATACGAACCATATCTAGTTCAACTGTGCTTCTGAAACTGAAACAAACCACAAGTCCTCTAACATCCAATGCTTGTCAGTTAAGATGAGAATCGTGTGAGCTTCGTGAACGACGTAGTTCGTTTGATATGTAAAGTAACTGCCCTAACCTGAAACGAAGTCTTTTTTGTAGGAAGACTCAGAGCGTGGGATTTAACTCCATTTCTGAAGTAAAACACACAGCATAGTTCTCATCCATTGATCACACTCTGCTTTAGAGCAAGAAGCACGCTCTTGCTTTCTAGAGGCTCTAAGACAGCATGAAACGTGAGTGTTTAGAGAACAAAAGAACGATGTTTCCTACACATACGGACCATATGTAGTCCAACTCTGCTTCTGAAACTGATACAAAGCACTGGTCCTCTAACATCCAATGCTTGTCATTTAAGATGAGAAACGTGTGAGCTTCGTGAACGATGTAGTTCCTTTAAGCTGAGAAGTGACTGCCCTTACCTGAAACGAAGTCTTGCTTGTAGGAAGACACAGAGCCTGGGATTTAACTCCATTTCTGACGGGAAACAAACAGCATAGTTCTCATCCATGGATCACACTCTGCTTTAGAGCGAGAACACGCTCTTGCTTTCTAGCTTCTCTAATACAGCAGGAAATCTGAGTGTGCTCAGAACAAGAGAACGTTGTTTCCTACACATACGGACCATATCTAGTTCAACTCTGCTTCTGATACAGAAACAAACCACAGGTCCTCTAACATCCAATGCTTGTCAGTTAAGATGGAATCGTGTGAGCTTCGTGAAGGACGTATTTCGTTTGAGATGTAAAGTAACTGCCCTTTCCGGAAACGAAGTCTTCCTTTTAGGAATACTCAGAGCTTGGGATTTAACTCGCTTTTTGAAGTGAAACACACAGAAGAGTTCTCATCCATTGATCACACTCTGCTTTAGAACAACAAGCACGCTCTTGCTTTCCAGAGTCTCTAAGACAGCATGAAACGTGAGTGTGCTGAGAACAAAAGAACGGTGTTTCGTACACATACAGACCATGTCTAGTCCAACTCTGCTTCTGAAACTGATACAAAGCACTGGTCCTGTAACATCCAATGCTCGTCAGTTAAGATGAGAAACGTGTGAGCTTTGTTAACGACATAATTCGTTTGAGCTGAAAAGTGATTGCCCTTACCTGAAACGAAGTCTTGCTTGTAGGAAGACACAGAGCCTGGGATTTAACTCCATTTCTGACGTGAAACACACAGCATAGTTCTCATCCATGGATCACACTCTGGTTTAGAGCGAGAAGCATGCTCTTGCTTTCTAGCGTCTCTAATACAGCAGGAAATCTGCGTGTGCTCAGAACAAGAGAACGGTGTTTCTTACACATACGGACCATATCTATTCCAACCATGCTTCTGAAACTGATACAAAGCACTGGTCCTCTAACATCCAATGCTTGTCATTTAAGATGAGAATCGTGTGAGCTTCGTGAACGACGTATTTCGTTTGAGATGTAAAGTAACTTGCCTTTCCAGACACGAAGTCTTCCTTGTAGGAAGACTCAGAGCTTGGGATTTAACTCCTTTTTTGAAGTGAAACACACAGAAGAGTTCTCATCCATTGATCACACTCTGCTTTGAAAACAAGCACGCTCTTGCTTTCTAGAGTCTCTAAGACAGCATGAAACGTGAGTGTGCTGAGAACAAAAGAACGGTGTTTCCTACACATACAGACTATGTCTAGTCCAACTCTGATTCTGAAACTGATACAAAGCACTGGTCCTGTAACATCCAATGCTTGTCAGTTAAGATGAGAAACGTGTGAGCTTTGTGAACGATGTAGTTCCTTTGAGCTGAAAAGTGACTGCCCTTACCTGAAACGAAGTCTTGCTTGTAGGAAGACACAGAGCCTGGGATTTAACTCCATTTCTGAAGTGAAACACACAGCATAGTTCTCATCCATCGATCACACTCTGCTTTAGAGCGAGAAGCATGCTCTTGCTTTCTAGCGTCTCTAATAAAGCAGGAAATCTGAGTGTGCTCAGAACAAAAGAACGGTGTTTCCTACACATACAGACCATGTCTAGTCCAACTTTGCTTCTGAAACTGATACAAAGCACTGGTCCTCTAACATCCAATGCTTGTCAGTTAAGATGAGAAACGTGTGAGATTTGTAAACAATGTTGTTCGTTTGAGCTGTAAAGAAACTGCACTTACCTGAAACAAAATCTTGCTTATAGGAAGACTAAGAGCCTGGGATTTAACTCCATTTCTGAAGTGAAACACCCAGCAGTGTTCTCATCCATTGATCACACTCTGTTTTAGAGCGAGAAGCATGCTCTTGATTTCTAAAATCTCTAAGACAGCAGGAAATGTGAGTGTGCTGAGAACAAAAGAACGGTGTTTCCCACACATACGGACCATATCTAGTCCAACTCTGCTTCTGAAACTGAAACAAAGCACTGGTCCTCTAACATCAAATGCTTGTCAGTTAAGATGAGAATCGTGTGAGCTTCGTTTACGACGTATTTCGTTTGAGATGTAAAGTAACTGCCCTTTCCGGAAATGAAGTCTTCCTTGTAGGAAGACTGAGAGCTTGGGAATTAATTCCTTTTTTGAAGTGAACCACACAGAAGAGTTCTCATCCATTGATCACACTCTGCTTTAGAACAACAAGCACGCCCTTGCTTTCTAGAGTCTCTAAGACAGCAGGAAACGTGAGTGTGCTGAGAACAAAAGAACGGTGTTTCCTACACATACAGACCATGTCTAGTCCAACTCTGCTTCTGAAACTGATACAAAGCACTGGTCCTCTAACACCCAATGCTTGTCAGTTAAGATGAGAAACGTGTGAGCTTCGTGAAGGATGTAGTTCGTTTGTGCTATAAAGAAACTGGCCTTACCTGAAAAGAATTCTTGCTTTAGGAAGACTCAGAGCCTTGGATTTAACTCCATTTCTGAAGGGAAACACACTGGAGAGTTCGCATCCATGGATCACACTCTGGTTTAGAGTGAAAAGCATGCTCTTGCTTTCTAGAGTCTCTAAGACAGCAGGAAACGTGAGTGTGCTGAGAACAAAAGAACGGTGTTTCCTACACAAAAGGACCATATGTAGTCCAACTCTGCTTTCGAAACTGATACAAAGCACTGGTCCTCTAACATCCAATGTTTGTCATTTAAGATGAGAAACGTGTGAGCTTCGTGAACGATGTAGTTCGTTTGAGCTGAAAAGTGACTGCCCTTACTTGAAACGAAGTCTTGCTTGTAGGAAGACACAGAGCCTGGGATTTAACTCCATTTCTGAAGTGAAACACACAGCATAGTTCTCATCCATGGATCACACTCTGCTTTAGAGCGAGAAGCACGCTCTTGCTTTCTAGCGTCTCTAATAAAGCAGGAAATCTGAGTGTGCTCAGAACAAGAGAACGGTGTTTCCTACACATACGGACCATATCTAGTTCAACTCTGCTTCTGAAACTGAAACAAACCACAGGTCCTCTAACATCCAATGCTTGTCAGTTAAGATTAGAAACGTGTGAGCTTCCTGAACGATGTAGTTCGTTTGAGCTGTAAAGAAACTGCCCTTACTTGAAAAGAAGTCTTGTTTTTAGGAAGACTCAGATCCTGGGATTTAACTCCATTTCTGAAGTGAAACACAGATCAGAGTTCTCATCCACTGATCACTCTCTGCTTTAGAGCAAGAAGCACGCTCTTGCTTTCTAGAGGCTCTAGGACAGCATGAAACGTGAGTGTGCTGAGAACAAAAGAACGGTGTTTCCTACACATACGGACCATATGTAGTCCAAATCTGCTTCTGAAACTGATACAAAGCACTGGTCCTGTAACATCCAATGCTTGTCAGTTAAGATGAGAAACGTGTGAGCTTCATGAAAGATGTAGTTTGCTTGAGCTGAAAAGGAACTGCCCTTTCCGGAAACGAAGTCTTGCTTGTAGGAAGACTCAGAGCCTGGGATTTAACTCCATTTCTGAAGTGAAACACACAGCAGAGTTCTCATCCATTGATCACACTCTGCTTTAGAACAAGAATCATGCTCTTGCTTTCTAGAGTCTCAAAGACAGCAGGAAACGTGAGTGTGCTGAGAACAAAAGAACGGTGTTTCCTACACATAAGGACCATATGTAGTCCAACTCTGATGTCGAAACTGATACAAAGCACGGGTCTTCTAACATCCAATGCTTGTTATTCAAGATGAGAAACGTGTGAGCTTCGTGAACGATGTAGTTCGTTTGAGCTGAAAAGTGACTGCCCTTACCTGAAACGAAGTCTTGCTTGTAGGAAGACACAGAGCCTGGGATTTAACTCCATTTCTGAAGTGAAACACACAGAAGAGTTCTCATCCATGAATCACACTCTGCTTTAGAGTGAGAAGCACGCTCTTGCTTTCTAGCGTCTCTAATACAGCAGGATATCTGAGTGTGCTGAGAACAAAAGATCGGTGTTTCCTACACATACAGACCATGTCTAGTCCAACTCTGCTTCTGAAACTGATACAAAGCACTGGTCCTGTAACATCCAATGCTTGTCAGTTAAGATGAGAAACGTGTGAGCTTCATGAAAGACGTAGTTCGTTTGAGCTGAAAATTGACTGCCCTTACCTGAAAGGAAGTATTGCTTGTAGGAAGACACAGGGCCTGGGATTTAACTCCATTTCTGAAGTGAAACACACAGCATAGTTTTCATCCATGGATCACACTCTGCTTTAGAGCGAGAAGCACGCTCTTGCTTTCTAGCGTCTCTAATACAGCAGGAAATCTGAGTGTGCTCAGAACAAGAGAACGGTGTTTCCTACACATACGGACCATATCTAGTTCAACTCTGCTTCTGAAACTGAAACAAACCACAGGTCCTCTAACATCCAATGCTTGTCAGTTAAGATGGAATCATGTGATCTTCGTGAACGACATATTTCGTTTGAGATGTAAAGTAACTGCCCTTTCCGGAAACGAAGTCTTCCTTGTAGGAAGACCAGAGCCTGGGATTTAACTCCATTTCTGAAGAGAAACACACAGAAGAGTTCGCATCCATGGAACACACTCTGGTTTAGAGCGAGAAGCATGCTCTTGCTTTCTAGAGTCTCTAAGACAGCAGGAATCGTGAGTGTGCTGAGAACAAAAGAACGGTGTTTCCTACACATACGGACCATATGTAGTCCAACTCTGCTTCTGAAACTGATACAAAGCACTGGTCCTGTAACATCCAATGCTCGTCACATAAGATGAGAATCTTGTGAGCTTCGTGAACGACGTATTTCGTTTGAGATGTAAAGTAACTGCCCTTTCCGGAAACGAAGCCTTCATTGTACTAAGACTCAGAGCTTGGGATTAAATTCCTTTTATGAAGTGAACCACACAGGAGAGTTCTCATCCATGGATCACACTCTGCTTTATAGCGAGAAGCACGCTCTTGCTTTCTAGCGTCTCTAATACAGCAGGAAATCTGAGTGTGCTCAGAACAAGAGAACGGTGTTTCCTACACATACGGACCACATCTAGTTCAACTCTGCTTCTGAAACTTAAACAAACCACAGGTCGTCTAACATCCAATGCTTGTCAGTTAAGATGAGAATCGTGTGAGCTTCGTGAACGACGTATTTCGTTTGAGATGTAAAGTAACTGCCCTTTCCGGAATTGAAGTCTTCCTTGTAGGAAGACTCAGAGCTTGGGATTTAATTCCTTTTTTGAAGTGAACCACACAGAAGAGTTCTCATCCATTGATCACACTCTGCTTTAGAACAACAAGCACGCTCTTGCTTTCTAGAGTCTCTAAGACAGCAGGAAACGTGAGTGTGCTGAGAACAAAAGAACTGTGTTTCCTACACATACAGACCATGTCTAGTCCAACTCTGCTTCTGAAACTGATACAAAGCACTAGTCCTCTAACACCCAATGCTTGTCAGTTAAGATGAGAAACGTTTGAGTTGGTGAAGGATGTAGTTCGTTTGTGCTGTAAAGAAACTGCCCTTACCTGAAAAGAATTCTTGCTTTAGGAAGACTTAGAGCCTTGGATTTAACTCCATTTCTGAAGGGAAACACACAGCATAGTTCTCATCCATGGATCACACACTGCTTTAGAACAACAAGCACGCTCTTGCTTTCTAGAGTCTCTAATAAAAAAGGAAACGTGACTGTGCTCAGAACAAAAGAACGGTGTTTCCTACACATACGAACCATATCTAGTTCAACTGTGCTTCTGAAACTGAAACAAACCACAAGTCCTCTAACATCCAATGCTTGTCAGTTAAGATGAGAATCGTGTGAGCTTCGTGAACGACGTAGTTCGTTTGATATGTAAAGTAACTGCCCTAACCTGAAACGAAGTCTTTTTTGTAGGAAGACTCAGAGCGTGGGATTTAACTCCATTTCTGAAGTAAAACACACAGCATAGTTCTCATCCATTGATCACACTCTGCTTTAGAGCAAGAAGCACGCTCTTGCTTTCTAGAGGCTCTAAGACAGCATGAAACGTGAGTGTTTAGAGAACAAAAGAACGATGTTTCCTACACATACGGACCATATGTAGTCCAACTCTGCTTCTGAAACTGATACAAAGCACTGGTCCTCTAACATCCAATGCTTGTCATTTAAGATGAGAAACGTGTGAGCTTCGTGAACGATGTAGTTCCTTTAAGCTGAGAAGTGACTGCCCTTACCTGAAACGAAGTCTTGCTTGTAGGAAGACACAGAGCCTGGGATTTAACTCCATTTCTGACGGGAAACAAACAGCATAGTTCTCATCCATGGATCACACTCTGCTTTAGAGCGAGAACACGCTCTTGCTTTCTAGCTTCTCTAATACAGCAGGAAATCTGAGTGTGCTCAGAACAAGAGAACGTTGTTTCCTACACATACGGACCATATCTAGTTCAACTCTGCTTCTGATACAGAAACAAACCACAGGTCCTCTAACATCCAATGCTTGTCAGTTAAGATGGAATCGTGTGAGCTTCGTGAAGGACGTATTTCGTTTGAGATGTAAAGTAACTGCCCTTTCCGGAAACGAAGTCTTCCTTTTAGGAATACTCAGAGCTTGGGATTTAACTCGCTTTTTGAAGTGAAACACACAGAAGAGTTCTCATCCATTGATCACACTCTGCTTTAGAACAACAAGCACGCTCTTGCTTTCCAGAGTCTCTAAGACAGCATGAAACGTGAGTGTGCTGAGAACAAAAGAACGGTGTTTCGTACACATACAGACCATGTCTAGTCCAACTCTGCTTCTGAAACTGATACAAAGCACTGGTCCTGTAACATCCAATGCTCGTCAGTTAAGATGAGAAACGTGTGAGCTTTGTTAACGACATAATTCGTTTGAGCTGAAAAGTGATTGCCCTTACCTGAAACGAAGTCTTGCTTGTAGGAAGACACAGAGCCTGGGATTTAACTCCATTTCTGACGTGAAACACACAGCATAGTTCTCATCCATGGATCACACTCTGGTTTAGAGCGAGAAGCATGCTCTTGCTTTCTAGCGTCTCTAATACAGCAGGAAATCTGCGTGTGCTCAGAACAAGAGAACGGTGTTTCTTACACATACGGACCATATCTATTCCAACCATGCTTCTGAAACTGATACAAAGCACTGGTCCTCTAACATCCAATGCTTGTCATTTAAGATGAGAATCGTGTGAGCTTCGTGAACGACGTATTTCGTTTGAGATGTAAAGTAACTGCCCTTTCCGGAAACGAAGTCTTCCTTTTAGGAATACTCAGAGCTTGGGATTTAACTCCATTTCTGAAGGGAAACACACAGCAGAATTCTCATCCATTGATCACACTCTGCTTTAGAACAAGAATCATACTCTTGCTTTCTAGAGTCTCTAAGACAGCAGGAAACGTGAGTGTGGTGAGAACAAAAGAACGGTGTTTCCTACACATAAGGACCATATGTAGTCCAACTCTGCTTTTAAAACTGATACAAACACTGGTCCTCTAACATCCAATGTTTGTCATTTAAGATGAGAAACGTGTGAGCTTCATGAACGGTGTAGTTCGTTTGAGCTGAAAAGTGACTGCCCTTGCCTGAAACGAAGTGTTGCTTGTAGGAAGACATAGTGCCTGGGATTTAACTCCATTTCTGAAGTGAAACACACAGCATATTTCTCATCCATGGATCACACTCTGCTTTAGAGCGAGAAGCATGCTCTTGCTTTCTAGCTTCTCTAATAGAGCAGGAAATCTGAGTGTGCTCAGAATAAAAAAACGGTGTTTCCTACACATACTGACCATATCTAGTTCAACTCTGCTTCTGATACTGAAAGAAACCATAGGTCCGCTAACATTCAATGCTTGTCAGTTAAGATGGAATCGTGTGAGCTTCGTGAACGACGTATTTCGTTTGAGATGTAAAGTAACTTCCCTTTCTGAAAACGAAGTCTTCCTTGTAGGAATACTCAGAGCTTGGGATTTAACTCCTTTTTTGAAGTGAAATACACAGAAGAGTTCTAATCCATTGATCACACTCTGCTTTAGAAAAACAAGCACGCTCTTGCTTTCTAGAGTCTCTAAGATAGCAGGAAACGTGAGTGTGCTGAGAACAAAAGAACGGTGTTTCCTACACATACAGACCATGTCTAGTCCAACTCTGCTTCTGAAACTGATACAAAGCACTGGTCCTGTAACATCCAATGCTCGTCAGTTAAGATGAGAAACGTGTGAGCTTTGTTAACGACGTAGTTCGTTTGAGCTGAAAAGTGACTGCCTTAACTGAAATGAAGTCTTGCTTGTAGGAAGACACAGTGCCTGGGATTTAACTCCATTTCTGAAGTGAAACACACAGCATAGTTCTCATCCATGGATCACACTCTGCTTTAGAGCAAGAAGCATGCTCTTGCTTTCTAGCTTCTCTAATACAGCAGGAAATCTGAGTGTGCTCAGAATAAAAAAACGGTGTTTCCTACACATACGGACCATATCTAGTTCACCTCTGCTTCTGATACTGAAACAAACAACATGTCCTCTAACATCCAATGCTTGTCAGATAAGATGGAATCGTGTGAGATTCGTGAACGACGTATTTCATTTGAGATGTAAAGTAACTTGCCTTTCCAGACACGAAGTCTTCCTTGTAGGAAGACTCAGAGCTTGGGATTTAACTCCTTTTTTGAAGTGAAACACACAGAAGAGTTCTCATCCATTGATCACACTCTGCTTTGAAAACAAGCACGCTCTTGCTTTCTAGAGTCTCTAAGACAGCATGAAACGTGAGTGTGCTGAGAACAAAAGAACGGTGTTTCCTACACATACAGACTATGTCTAGTCCAACTCTGATTCTGAAACTGATACAAAGCACTGGTCCTGTAACATCCAATGCTTGTCAGTTAAGATGAGAAACGTGTGAGCTTTGTGAACGATGTAGTTCCTTTGAGCTGAAAAGTGACTGCCCTTACCTGAAACGAAGTCTTGCTTGTAGGAAGACACAGAGCCTGGGATTTAACTCCATTTCTGAAGTGAAACACACAGCATAGTTCTCATCCATGGATCACACACTGCTTTATTACGAGAAGCACGCTCTTGCTTTCTAGAATCCCTAATAAAAAAGGAAACGTGACTGTGCTCAGAACAAAAGAACGGTGTTTCCTACACATACGGACCATATGTAGTCCAACTCTGTTTTCAAAACTGGTACATAGCACTGGTCCTGTAACATCCAATGCTTGTCAGTTAAGATGAGAAACGTGTGAGCTTTGTGAACGATGTAGTTCATTTGAGCTGAAAAGTGACTGCCCTTACATGAAACGAACTCTTGCTTGTAGGAAGACACAGAGCCTGGGATTTAACTCCATTTCTGAAGTGAAACACACAGCATAGTTCTCATCCATCGATCACACTCTGCTTTAGAGCGAGAAGCATGCTCTTGCTTTCTAGCGTCTCTAATAAAGCAGGAAATCTGAGTGTGCTCAGAACAAAAGAACGGTGTTTCCTACACATACAGACCATGTCTAGTCCAACTTTGCTTCTGAAACTGATACAAAGCACTGGTCCTCTAACATCCAATGCTTGTCAGTTAAGATGAGAAACGTGTGAGATTTGTAAACAATGTTGTTCGTTTGAGCTGTAAAGAAACTGCACTTACCTGAAACAAAATCTTGCTTATAGGAAGACTAAGAGCCTGGGATTTAACTCCATTTCTGAAGTGAAACACCCAGCAGTGTTCTCATCCATTGATCACACTCTGTTTTAGAGCGAGAAGCATGCTATTGATTTCTAAAATCTCTAAGACAGCAGGAAATGTGAGTGTGCTGAGAACAAAAGAACGGTGTTTCCCACACATACGGACCATATCTAGTCCAACTCTGCTTCTGAAACTGAAACAAAGCACTGGTCCTCTAACATCAAATGCTTGTCAGTTAAGATGAGAATCGTGTGAGCTTCGTTTACGACGTATTTCGTTTGAGATGTAAAGTAACTGCCCTTTCCGGAAATGAAGTCTTCCTTGTAGGAAGACTGAGAGCTTGGGAATTAATTCCTTTTTTGAAGTGAACCACACAGAAGAGTTCTCATCCATTGATCACACTCTGCTTTAGAACAACAAGCACGCCCTTGCTTTCTAGAGTCTCTAAGACAGCAGGAAACGTGAGTGTGCTGAGAACAAAAGAACGGTGTTTCCTACACATACAGACCATGTCTAGTCCAACTCTGCTTCTGAAACTGATACAAAGCACTGGTCCTCTAACACCCAATGCTTGTCAGTTAAGATGAGAAACGTGTGAGCTTCGTGAAGGATGTAGTTCGTTTGTGCTATAAAGAAACTGGCCTTACCTGAAAAGAATTCTTGCTTTAGGAAGACTCAGAGCCTTGGATTTAACTCCATTTCTGAAGGGAAACACACTGGAGAGTTCGCATCCATGGATCACACTCTGGTTTAGAGTGAAAAGCATGCTCTTGCTTTCTAGAGTCTCTAAGACAGCAGGAAACGTGAGTGTGCTGAGAACAAAAGAACGGTGTTTCCTACACAAAAGGACCATATGTAGTCCAACTCTGCTTTCGAAACTGATACAAAGCACTGGTCCTCTAACATCCAATGTTTGTCATTTAAGATGAGAAACGTGTGAGCTTCGTGAACGATGTAGTTCGTTTGAGCTGAAAAGTGACTGCCCTTACTTGAAACGAAGTCTTGCTTGTAGGAAGACACAGAGCCTGGGATTTAACTCCATTTCTGAAGTGAAACACACAGCATAGTTCTCATCCATGGATCACACTCTGCTTTAGAGCGAGAAGCACGCTCTTGCTTTCTAGCGTCTCTAATAAAGCAGGAAATCTGAGTGTGCTCAGAACAAGAGAACGGTGTTTCCTACACATACGGACCATATCTAGTTCAACTCTGCTTCTGAAACTGAAACAAACCACAGGTCCTCTAACATCCAATGCTTGTCAGTTAAGATTAGAAACGTGTGAGCTTCCTGAACGATGTAGTTCGTTTGAGCTGTAAAGAAACTGCCCTTACTTGAAAAGAAGTCTTGTTTTTAGGAAGACTCAGATCCTGGGATTTAACTCCATTTCTGAAGTGAAACACAGATCAGAGTTCTCATCCACTGATCACTCTCTGCTTTAGAGCAAGAAGCACGCTCTTGCTTTCTAGAGGCTCTAGGACAGCATGAAACGTGAGTGTGCTGAGAACAAAAGAACGGTGTTTCCTACACATACGGACCATATGTAGTCCAAATCTGCTTCTGAAACTGATACAAAGCACTGGTCCTGTAACATCCAATGCTTGTCAGTTAAGATGAGAAACGTGTGAGCTTCATGAAAGATGTAGTTTGCTTGAGCTGAAAAGGAACTGCCCTTTCCGGAAACGAAGTCTTGCTTGTAGGAAGACTCAGAGCCTGGGATTTAACTCCATTTCTGAAGTGAAACACACAGCAGAGTTCTCATCCATTGATCACACTCTGCTTTAGAACAAGAATCATGCTCTTGCTTTCTAGAGTCTCAAAGACAGCAGGAAACGTGAGTGTGCTGAGAACAAAAGAACGGTGTTTCCTACACATAAGGACCATATGTAGTCCAACTCTGATGTCGAAACTGATACAAAGCACGGGTCTTCTAACATCCAATGCTTGTTATTCAAGATGAGAAACGTGTGAGCTTCGTGAACGATGTAGTTCGTTTGAGCTGAAAAGTGACTGCCCTTACCTGAAACGAAGTCTTGCTTGTAGGAAGACACAGAGCCTGGGATTTAACTCCATTTCTGAAGTGAAACACACAGAAGAGTTCTCATCCATGAATCACACTCTGCTTTAGAGTGAGAAGCACGCTCTTGCTTTCTAGCGTCTCTAATACAGCAGGATATCTGAGTGTGCTGAGAACAAAAGATCGGTGTTTCCTACACATACAGACCATGTCTAGTCCAACTCTGCTTCTGAAACTGATACAAAGCACTGGTCCTGTAACATCCAATGCTTGTCAGTTAAGATGAGAAACGTGTGAGCTTCATGAAAGACGTAGTTCGTTTGAGCTGAAAATTGACTGCCCTTACCTGAAAGGAAGTATTGCTTGTAGGAAGACACAGGGCCTGGGATTTAACTCCATTTCTGAAGTGAAACACACAGCATAGTTTTCATCCATGGATCACACTCTGCTTTAGAGCGAGAAGCACGCTCTTGCTTTCTAGCGTCTCTAATACAGCAGGAAATCTGAGTGTGCTCAGAACAAGAGAACGGTGTTTCCTACACATACGGACCATATCTAGTTCAACTCTGCTTCTGAAACTGAAACAAACCACAGGTCCTCTAACATCCAATGCTTGTCAGTTAAGATGGAATCATGTGATCTTCGTGAACGACATATTTCGTTTGAGATGTAAAGTAACTGCCCTTTCCGGAAACGAAGTCTTCCTTGTAGGAAGACCAGAGCCTGGGATTTAACTCCATTTCTGAAGAGAAACACACAGAAGAGTTCGCATCCATGGAACACACTCTGGTTTAGAGCGAGAAGCATGCTCTTGCTTTCTAGAGTCTCTAAGACAGCAGGAATCGTGAGTGTGCTGAGAACAAAAGAACGGTGTTTCCTACACATACGGACCATATGTAGTCCAACTCTGCTTCTGAAACTGATACAAAGCACTGGTCCTGTAACATCCAATGCTCGTCACATAAGATGAGAATCTTGTGAGCTTCGTGAACGACGTATTTCGTTTGAGATGTAAAGTAACTGCCCTTTCCGGAAACGAAGCCTTCATTGTACTAAGACTCAGAGCTTGGGATTAAATTCCTTTTATGAAGTGAACCACACAGGAGAGTTCTCATCCATGGATCACACTCTGCTTTATAGCGAGAAGCACGCTCTTGCTTTCTAGCGTCTCTAATACAGCAGGAAATCTGAGTGTGCTCAGAACAAGAGAACGGTGTTTCCTACACATACGGACCACATCTAGTTCAACTCTGCTTCTGAAACTTAAACAAACCACAGGTCGTCTAACATCCAATGCTTGTCAGTTAAGATGAGAATCGTGTGAGCTTCGTGAACGACGTATTTCGTTTGAGATGTAAAGTAACTGCCCTTTCCGGAATTGAAGTCTTCCTTGTAGGAAGACTCAGAGCTTGGGATTTAATTCCTTTTTTGAAGTGAACCACACAGAAGAGTTCTCATCCATTGATCACACTCTGCTTTAGAACAACAAGCACGCTCTTGCTTTCTAGAGTCTCTAAGACAGCAGGAAACGTGAGTGTGCTGAGAACAAAAGAACTGTGTTTCCTACACATACAGACCATGTCTAGTCCAACTCTGCTTCTGAAACTGATACAAAGCACTAGTCCTCTAACACCCAATGCTTGTCAGTTAAGATGAGAAACGTTTGAGTTGGTGAAGGATGTAGTTCGTTTGTGCTGTAAAGAAACTGCCCTTACCTGAAAAGAATTCTTGCTTTAGGAAGACTTAGAGCCTTGGATTTAACTCCATTTCTGAAGGGAAACACACAGCAGAGTTCTCATCCAATGATCACACTCTGCTTTAGAACAAGAATCATGGTGTTGCTTTCTAGAGTCTCTAAGACAGCAGGATACGTGAGTGTGCTGAGAACAAAAGAACGGTGTTTCCTACACATAAGGACCATATGTAGTCCAACTCTGCTTTCGAAACTGATACCAAGCACTGGTCCTGTAACATCCAATGCTTGTCAGTTAAGATGAGAAACTTGTGAGCTTCGTGAAAGATGTAGTACGCTTGAGCTGAAAAGTAACTGCCCTTTCCGGAAACGAAGTCTTGCTTGTAGGAAGACTCAGAGCCTGGGATTTAACTCCATTTCTGAAGTGAAACACACAGCATAGTTCTCATCGATGAATCACACTCTGCTTTAGAGCAAGAAGCACGCTCTTCCTTTCTAGCGTCTCTAATACAGCAGGAAATCTGAGTGTGCTCAGAACAAGAGAACGGTGTTTCCTACACATACAGACCATGTCTAGTCCAACTCTGCTTCTGAAACTGATACAAAGCACTGGTCCTGTAACATCCAATGCTTGTCAGTTAAGATGAGAAACGTGTGAGCTTCGTGAAAGACGTAGTTCATTTGAGCTGAAAATTGACTGCCCTTACCTGAAAGGAAGTATTGCTTGTAGGAAGACACAGAGCCTGGGATTTAACTCCATTTCTGAAGTGAAACACACAGAAGAGTTCTCATCCATGGATCACACTCTGCTTTAGAGCAAGAAGCACGCTCTTCCTTTCTAGCGTCTCTAATACAGCAGGAAATCTGAGTGTGCTCAGAACAAGAGAACGGTGTTTCCTACACATGCGGACCATATCTAGTTCAACTCTGCTTCTGAAACTGAAACAAACCACAGGTCCTCTAACATCCAATGCTTGTCAGTTAAGATTAGAAACGTGTGAGCTTTGTGAACGATGTAGTTCGTTTGAGCTGTAAAGAAACTGCCCTTACCTGAAAAGAAATCTTGTTTTTAGGAAGACTCAAATCCTGGGATTTAACTCCATTTCTGAAGTGAAACACACAGCAGAGTTCTCATCCACTGATCACACTCTGCTTTAGAGCAAGAAGCACGCTCTTTCTTTCTAGAGGCTCTAGGACAGCAGGAAACGTGAGTGTGCTGAGAACAAAAGAACGGTGTTTCCTACACATACGGACCATATGTAGTCCAACTCTGCTTCTGAAACTGATACAAAGCACTGGTCCTCTAACATCCAATGCTTGTCAGTTAAGATGAGAAACGTGTGAGCTTCGTGAAAGACGTAGTTCGTTTGAGCTGAAAAGTGACTGCCCTTACCTGAAAGGAAGTCTTGCTTGTAGGAAGACACAGAGCCTGGGATTTAAGTCCATTTCTGAAGTGAAACACACAGCATAGTTCTCATCCATGGATCACACTCTGCTTTAGAACAACAAGCACGCTCTTGCTTTCTAGAGTCTCTAAGACAGCAGGAAACGTGAGTGTGCTGAGAACAAAAGAACGGTGTTTCCTACACATACAGACCATGTCTAGTCCAACTCTGATTCTGAAACTGATACAAAGCACTTGTCCTCTAACACCCAATGCTTGTCAGTTAAGATGAGAAACGTGTGAGTTGGTGAAGGATGTAGTTCGTTTGTGCTGTAAAGAAACTGCCCTTACCTGAAAAGAATTCTTGCTTTAGGAAGACTTAGAGCCTTGGATTTAACTCCATTTCTGAAGGGAAACACACAGCAGAGTTCTCATCCATTGATCACACTCTGCTTTAGAACAACAAACACGCTCTTGCTTTCTACAGTCACTAAGACAGCAGGAAACGTGAGTGTGCTGAGAACAAAAGAACGGTGTTTCCTACACATACAGACCATGTCTAGTCCAACTCTGCTTCTGAAACTGATACAAAGCACTGGTCCTCTAACACCCAATGCTTATCAGTTAAGATGAGAAACGTGTGAGTTGTTGAAGGATGTAGTTCGTTTGTGCTGTAAAGAAACTGCCCTTACCTGAAAAGAATTCTTGCTTTAGGAAGACTTAGAGCCTTGGATTTAACTCGATTTCTGAAGGGAAACACACAGAAGAGTTCTCATCCACTGATCACACTCTTCCTTAGAGTGAGAAGCACGCTCTTGCTTTCTAGCGTCTCTAATACAGCAGGATATCTGAGTGTGCTGAGAACAAAAGATCAGTGTTTCCTACACATACAGACCATGTCTAGTCCAACTCTGCTTCTGAAACTGATACAAAGCACTGGTCCTGTAACATCCAATGCTTGTCAGTTAAGATGAGAAACGTGTGAGCTTCGTGAAAGACGTAGTTCATTTGAGCTGAAAATTGACTGCTCTTACCTGAAAGGAAGTATTGCTTGTAGGAAGACACAGAGCCTGGGATTTAACTCCATTTCTGAAGTGAAACACACAGCATAGTTCTCATCCATGGATCACACTCTGCTTTAGAGCAAGAAGCACGCTCTTCCTTTCTAGCGTCACTAATACAGCAGGAAATCTGAGTGTGCTCAGAACAAGAGAACGGTGTTTCCTACACATACGGACCATATCTAGTTCAACTCTGCTTCTGAAACTGAAACAAACCAGAGGACCTCTAACATCCAATGCTTGTCAGTTAAGATTAGAAACGTGTGAGCTTTGTGAACGATGTAGTACGTTTGAGCTGTAAAGAAACTGCCCTTACCTGAAAAGAAGTCTTGTTTTTAGGAAGACTCAGATCCTGGGATTTAACTCCATTTCTGAAGTGGAACACACAGCAGAGGTCTCATCCACTGATCACACTCTGCTTTAGAGCAAAAAGCACGCTCTTGCTTTCTAGAGGCTCTAGGACAGCATGAAACGTGAGTGTGCTGAGAACAAAAGAACGGTGTTTCCTACACATACAGACCATATGTAGTCCAACTCTGCTTCTGAAACTGATACAAAGCACTGGTCCTCTAACATCCAATGCTTATCAGTTAAGATGAGAAACATGTGAGTTTCGTGAACGATGTAGTTCGTTTGAACTGTAAAGAAACTGCCCTTTCCTGAAAGGAAGTCTTGCTTATAGGAAGACACAGAGCCTGGGATTTAACTACATTTCTGAAGTGAAACACACAGCAGAGTTCTCATCAATTGATCACACTCTTCTTCAGAACAAGAAGCATGCTCCTGCTTTCTAGATTCTCTAAGACAGCAGGAAAGGTGAGTGTGCTGAGAACAAATGAACGGTGTTTCCTACACATACAGACCATGTCTAGTCCAACTCTGCTTCTGAAACTGATACAAAGCACTGTTCCTGTAACATCCAATGCTTGTCAGTTAAGATGAGAAACGTGTGAGCTTCGTGAAAGACGTAGTTCTTTTGAGCTGAAAAGTGACTGCCCTTACCTGCAACGAAGTCTTGCTTGTAGGAAGACACAGAGCCTGGGATTTAACTCCATTTCTGAAGTGAAACACACAGCATAGTTGTCATCCATGGATCACACTCTGGTTTAGAGCGAGAAGCATGCTCTTGTTTTCTAGCGTCACTAATACAGCAGGAAATCTGAGTGTGCTCAGAACAAAAGAACGGTGTTTCCTACACATAAGGACCATATGTAGTCCAACTCTGCTTTCGAAAATGATACAAAGTACTGGTCCTCTAACATCCAATGTTTGTTATTTAAGATGAGAAACGTGTCAGCTTCGTGAACGACGTAGTTTGCTTGAGCTGAAAAGTGACTGCCCTTACCTGAAACGATGTCTTGCTTGTAGGAAGATACAGAGCCTGGGATTTAACTCCATTACTGAAGTGAAATACACAGCAGTGTTCTCATCCATTGATCACACTCAGCTTTAGAGCAAGAAGCATGCTCTTGATTTCTAAAATCTCTAAGACAGCAGGAAAGGTGAGTGTGCTGAGAACAAAAGAACGATGTTTCCTACACATACAGACCATATGTAGTCCAACTCTGCTTCTGAAACTGATACAAAGCACTGGTCTTCTAATATCCAATTCTTGTCAGTTAAGATGAGAAACGTGTGAGCTTCGTGAACGATGTAGTTCGTTTGAGCTGAAAAGTGACTGCCCTTACCTGAAACGAAGCCTTGCTTGTAGGAAGACTCAGAGGTTGGGATTTAACTCCATTTCTGAAGGGAAACACACAGCAGAGTTCTCATCCATGTATCACACTCTGCTTTAGAATGAGAAGCACGCTCTTGCTTTCTAGAGTCTCTAATACAAAAGGAAACGTGACTGTGCTCAGAAAAAAAGAACAGTGTTTCCTACACATATGGACCATATCTAGTTAAACTCTGCTTCTGAAACTGATACAAAGCACTGGTCCTCTAACATCCAATGCTTGTCACTTAAGATGAGAATCGTGTGAGCTTCATGAACGACGTATTTCGTTTGAGATGTAAAGTAACTGCCCTTTCCAGAAACGAAGTCTTCCTTGTAGGAAGACTCAGAGGTTGGGATTTAACTCCTTTTTTGAAGTGAAACACACAGAAGAGTTCTCATCCATTGATTACACTCTGCTTTAGAACAACAAGCACACTCTTGCTTTCTAGAGTCTCTAAGTCAGCAGGAAACGTGAGTGTGCTGAGAACAAAAGAACGGTGTTTCCTACACATACAGACTATGTCTAGTCCAACTCTGCTTCTGAAACTGATACAAAGCACTGGTCCTGTAACATCCAATGCTTGTCAGTTAAGATGAGAAACGTGTGAGCTTCGTGAAAACGTAGTTCGTTTGAGCTGAAAAGTGACTGCCCTAACTGAAATGAAGTCTTGCTTGTAGGAAGACACAGAGCCTGGGATTTAACTCCATTTCTGAAGTGAAACACACAGCATAGTTGTCATCCATGGACCACACTCTGCTTTAGAGCGAGAAGCATGCTCTTGCTTTCTAGCTTCTCTAATACAGCAGGAAATCTGAGTGTGCTCAGAATAAAAAAACGGTGTTTCCTACACATACGGACCATATCTAGTTCACCTCTGCTTCTGATACTGAAACAAACAACATGTCCTCTAACATCCAATGCTTGTCAGATAAGATGGAATCGTGTGAGCTTCGTGAACGACGTATTTCGTTTGAGATGTAAAGTAACTTGCCTTTCCGGAAACGAAGTCTTCCTTGTAGGAAGACTCAGAGCTTGGGATTTAACTCCTTTTTTGAAGTGAAACACACAGAAGAGTTCTCATCCATTGATCACACTCTGCTTTGAAAACAAGCACGCTCTTGCTTTCTAGAGTCTCTAAGACAGCATGAAACGTGAGTGTGCTGAGAACAAAAGAACGGTGTTTCCTACACATACAGACTATGTCTAGTCCAACTATGATTCTGAAACTGATACAAAGCACTGGTCCTGTAACATCCAATGCTTGTCAGTTAAGATGAGAAACGTGTGAGCTTTGTGAACGATGTAGTTCCTTTGAGCTGAAAAGTGACTGCCCTTACCTGAAACGAAGTCTTGCTTGTAGGAAGACACAGAGCCTGGGATTTAACTCCATTTCTGAAGTGAAACACACAGCATAGTTCTCATCCATGGATCACACACTGCTTTATTACGAGAAGCACGCTCTTGCTTTCTAGAATCCCTAATAAAAAAGGAAACGTGACTGTGCTCAGAACAAAAGAACGGTGTTTCCTACACATACGGACCATATGTAGTCCAACTCTGTTTTCAAAACTGGTACATAGCACTGGTCCTGTAACATCCAATGCTTGTCAGTTAAGATGAGAAACGTGTGAGCTTTGTGAACGATGTAGTTCATTTGAGCTGAAAAGTGACTGCCCTTACATGAAACGAACTCTTGCTTGTAGGAAGACACAGAGCCTGGGATTTAACTCCATTTCTGAAGTGAAACACACAGCATAGTTCTCATCCATCGATCACACTCTGCTTTAGAGCGAGAAGCATGCTCTTGCTTTCTAGCGTCTCTAATAAAGCAGGAAATCTGAGTGTGCTCAGAACAAAAGAACGGTGTTTCCTACACATACAGACCATGTCTAGTCCAACTTTGCTTCTGAAACTGATACAAAGCACTGGTCCTCTAACATCCAATGCTTGTCAGTTAAGATGAGAAACGTGTGAGATTTGTAAACAATGTTGTTCGTTTGAGCTGTAAAGAAACTGCACTTACCTGAAACAAAATCTTGCTTATAGGAAGACTAAGAGCCTGGGATTTAACTCCATTTCTGAAGTGAAACACCCAGCAGTGTTCTCATCCATTGATCACACTCTGTTTTAGAGCGAGAAGCATGCTCTTGATTTCTAAAATCTCTAAGACAGCAGGAAATGTGAGTGTGCTGAGAACAAAAGAACGGGGTTTCCCACACATACGGACCATATCTAGTCCAACTCTGCTTCTGAAACTGAAACAAAGCACTGGTCCTCTAACATCAAATGCTTGTCAGTTAAGATGAGAATCGTGTGAGCTTCGTTTACGACGTATTTCGTTTGAGATGTAAAGTAACTGCCCTTTCCGGAAATGAAGTCTTCCTTGTAGGAAGACTGAGAGCTTGGGAATTAATTCCTTTTTTGAAGTGAACCACACAGAAGAGTTCTCATCCATTGATCACACTCTGCTTTAGAACAACAAGCACGCCCTTGCTTTCTAGAGTCTCTAAGACAGCAGGAAACGTGAGTGTGCTGAGAACAAAAGAACGGTGTTTCCTACACATACAGACCATGTCTAGTCCAACTCTGCTTCTGAAACTGATACAAAGCACTGGTCCTCTAACACCCAATGCTTGTCAGTTAAGATGAGAAACGTGTGAGCTTCGTGAAGGATGTAGTTCGTTTGTGCTATAAAGAAACTGGCCTTACCTGAAAAGAATTCTTGCTTTAGGAAGACTCAGAGCCTTGGATTTAACTCCATTTCTGAAGGGAAACACACAGGAGAGTTCGCATCCATGGATCACACTCTGGTTTAGAGTGAAAAGCATGCTCTTGCTTTCTAGAGTCTCTAAGACAGCAGGAAACGTGAGTGTGCTGAGAACAAAAGAACGGTGTTTCCTACACAAAAGGACCATATGTAGTCCTTCTCTGCTTTCGAAACTGATACAAAGCACTGGTCCTCTAACATCCAATGTTTGTCATTTAAGATGAGAAACGTGTGAGCTTCGTGAACGATGTAGTTCGTTTGAGCTGAAAAGTGACTGCCCTTACTTGAAACGAAGTCTTGCTTGTAGGAAGACACAGAGCCTGGGATTTAACTCCATTTCTGAAGTGAAACACACAGCATAGTTCTCATCCATGGATCACACTCTGCTTTAGAGCGAGAAGCACGCTCTTGCTTTCTAGCGTCTCTAATAAAGCAGGAAATCTGAGTGTGCTCAGAACAAGAGAATGGTGTTTCCTACACATACGGACCATATCTAGTTCAACTCTGCTTCTGAAACTGAAACAAACCACAGGTCCTCTAACATCCAATGCTTGTCAGTTAAGATTAGAAACGTGTGAGCTTCCTGAACGATGTAGTTCGTTTGAGCTGTAAAGAAACTGCCCTTACTTGAAAAGAAGTCTTGTTTTTAGGAAGACTCAGATCCTGGGATTTAACTCCATTTCTGAAGTGAAACACAGATCAGAGTTCTCATCCACTGATCACTCTCTGCTTTAGAGCAAGAAGCACGCTCTTGCTTTCTAGAGGCTCTAGGACAGCATGAAACGTGAGTGTGCTGAGAACAAAAGAACGGTGTTTCCTACACATACGGACCATATGTAGTCCAAATCTGCTTCTGAAACTGATACAAAGCACTGGTCCTGTAACATCCAATGCTTGTCAGTTAAGATGAGAAACGTGTGAGCTTCATGAAAGATGTAGTTTGCTTGAGCTGAAAAGGAACTGCCCTTTCCGGAAACGAAGTCTTGCTTGTAGGAAGACTCAGAGCCTGGGATTTAACTCCATTTCTGAAGTGAAACACACAGCAGAGTTCTCATCCATTGATCACACTCTGCTTTAGAACAAGAATCATGCTCTTGCTTTCTAGAGTCTCAAAGACAGCAGGAAACGTGAGTGTGCTGAGAACAAAAGAACGGTGTTTCCTACACATAAGGACCATATGTAGTCCAACTCTGATGTCGAAACTGATACAAAGCACTGGTCTTCTAACATCCAATGCTTGTTATTCAAGATGAGAAACGTGTGAGCTTCGTGAACGATGTAGTTCGTTTGAGCTGAAAAGTGACTGCCCTTACCTGAAACGAAGTCTTGCTTGTAGGAAGACACAGAGCCTGGGATTTAACTCCATTTCTGAAGTGAAACACACAGAAGAGTTCTCATCCATGAATCACACTCTGCTTTAGAGTGAGAAGCACGCTCTTGCTTTCTAGCGTCTCTAATACAGCAGGATATCTGAGTGTGCTGAGAACAAAAGATCGGTGTTTCCTACACATACAGACCATGTCTAGTCCAACTCTGCTTCTGAAACTGATACAAAGCACTGGTCCTGTAACATCCAATGCTTGTCAGTTAAGATGAGAAACGTGTGAGCTTCATGAAAGACGTAGTTCGTTTGAGCTGAAAATTGACTGCCCTTACCTGAAAGGAAGTATTGCTTGTAGGAAGACACAGGGCCTGGGATTTAACTCCATTTCTGAAGTGAAACACACAGCATAGTTTTCATCCATGGATCACACTCTGCTTTAGAGCGAGAAGCACGCTCTTGCTTTCTAGCGTCTCTAATACAGCAGGAAATCTGAGTGTGCTCAGAACAAGAGAACGGTGTTTCCTACACATACGGACCATATCTAGTTCAACTCTGCTTCTGAAACTGAAACAAACCACAGGTCCTCTAACATCCAATGCTTGTCAGTTAAGATGGAATCATGTGATCTTCGTGAACGACATATTTCGTTTGAGATGTAAAGTAACTGCCCTTTCCGGAAACGAAGTCTTCCTTGTAGGAAGACCAGAGCCTGGGATTTAACTCCATTTCTGAAGAGAAACACACAGAAGAGTTCGCATCCATGGAACACACTCTGGTTTAGAGCGAGAAGCATGCTCTTGCTTTCTAGAGTCTCTAAGACAGCAGGAATCGTGAGTGTGCTGAGAACAAAAGAACGGTGTTTCCTACACATACGGACCATATGTAGTCCAACTCTGCTTCTGAAACTGATACAAAGCACTGGTCCTGTAACATCCAATGCTCGTCACATAAGATGAGAATCTTGTGAGCTTCGTGAACGACGTATTTCGTTTGAGATGTAAAGTAACTGCCCTTTCCGGAAACGAAGCCTTCATTGTACTAAGACTCAGAGCTTGGGATTAAATTCCTTTTATGAAGTGAACCACACAGGAGAGTTCTCATCCATGGATCACACTCTGCTTTATAGCGAGAAGCACGCTCTTGCTTTCTAGCGTCTCTAATACAGCAGGAAATCTGAATGTGCTCAGAACAAGAGAATGGTGTTTCCTACACATACAAACCATATCTAGGTCAACTCTGCTTCTGAAACTGAAACAAACCACAGGTCCTCTAACATCCAATGCTTGTTAGTTAAGATGAGAAACGTGTGAGATTTGTAAACAATGTTGCTCATTTGAGCTGTAAAGAAACTGCCCTTACCTGAAACGAAGTCTTTCTTATAGGAAGACTAAGAGCCAGGGATTTAACTCCATTTCTGAAGTGAAACACACAGCAGTGTTCTCATCCATTGATCACACTCTGCTTAAGAGCGAGAAGCATGCTCTTTATTTCTAAAATCTCTAAGACAGCAGGAAATGTGAGTGTGCTCAGAACAAAAGAACGGTGTTTCCTGCACATACGGACCATATCTAGTCCAACTCTGCTTCTGAAACTGATACAAATCACCGGTCCTCTAACATCCAATGCTTATCAGTTAAGATGAGAATCGTGTGAGCTTCGTGAACGACGTAGTTCGTTTGAGATGTAAAGTAACTGCCCTAACCTGAAACGAGGTCTTCCTTATAGGAAGACTCAGAGCTTGGGATTTAACTCGATTTCTGAAGGGAAACACACAGCAGAGTTCTCATCCATTGATCACACTCTGCTTTAGAACAAGAATCATGCTCTTGCTTTCTAGAGTCTCTAAGACAGCAGGAAACGTGAGTGTGCTGAGAACAAAAGAACGGTGTTTCCTACACAAAAGGACCATATGTAGTCCAACTCTGCTTTCGAAACTGATACAAAGCCCTGGTCCTCTAACATCCAATGCTTGTCATTTAAGATGAGAAACGTGTGAGCTTCGTGAACGATGTAGTTCGTTTGAGCTGAAAAGTGACTGCCCTTACCTGAAAGGAAGTCTTGCTTGTAGGAAGACACAGAGCCTGGGATTTAACTCCATTTCTGAAGTAAAACACACAGCATAGTTCTCATCCATGGATCACACTCTGCTTTAGAGCGAGAAGCACGCTCTTGCTTTCTAGCGTCTCTAATACAGCAGGAAATCTGAGTGTGCTCAGAACAAGAGAACGGTGTTTCCTACACATACGGACCACATCTAGTTCAACTCTGCTTCTGAAACTTAAACAAACCACAGGTCGTCTAACATCCAATGCTTGTCAGTTAAGATGAGAATCGTGTGAGCTTCGTGAACGACTTATTTCGTTTGAGATGTAAAGTAACTGCCCTTTCCGGAATTGAAGTCTTCCTTGTAGGAAGACTCAGAGCTTGGGATTTAACTCCATTTCTGAATGGAAACACACAGCATAGTTCTCATCCATGAATCACACTCTTCTTTAGAGTGAGAAGCACGCTCTTGCTTTCTAGCGTCTCTAATAAAGCAGGATATCTTAGTGTGCTGAGAACAAAAGATAGGTGTTTCCTACACATACAAACCATGTCTAGTCCAACTCTGCTTCTGAAACTGATACAAAGCACTGGTCCTGTAACATCCAATGCTTGTCAGTTAAGATGAGAAACTTGTGAGCTTCGTGAAAGATGTAGTACGCTTGAGCTGAAAAGTAACTGCCCTTTCCGGAAACGAAGTCTTGCTTGTAGGAAGACTCAGAGCCTGGGATTTAACTCCATTTCTGAATGGAAACACACAGCATAGTTCTCATCCATGAATCACACTCTTCTTTAGAGTGAGAAGCACGCTCTTGCTTTCTAGCGTCTCTAATAAAGCAGGATATCTTAGTGTGCTGAGAACAAAAGATAGGTGTTTCCTACACATACAGACCATGTCTAGTCCAACTCTGCTTCTGAAACTGATACAAAGCACTGGTCCTGTAACATCCAATGCTTGTCAGTTAAGATGAGAAACGTGTGAGCTTCGTGAAAGACGTAGTTCATTTGAGCTGAAAATTGACTGCCCTTACCTGAAAGGAAGTATTGCTTGTAGGAAGACACAGAGCCTGGGATTTAACTCCATTTCTGAAGTGAAACACACAGAAGAGTTCTCATCTATGGATCACACTCTGCTTTAGAGCAAGAAGCACGCTCTTCCTTTCTAGCGTCTCTAATACAGCAGGAAATCTGAGTGTGCTCAGAACAAGAGAACGGTGTTTCCTACACATACGGACCATATCTAGTTCAACTCTGCTTCTGAAACTGAAACAAACCATAGGTCCTCTAACATCCAATGCTTGTCAGTTAAGATGGAATCATGTGATCTTCGTGAACGACGTATTTCGTTTGAGATGTAAAGTAACTGCCCTTTCCGGAAACGAAGTCTTCCTTGTAGGAAGACTCAGAGCCTGGGATTTAACTCCATTTCTGAAGGGAAACACACAGAAGAGTTCTCATCCATGGATCACACTCTGCTTTAGAGCAAGAAGCACGCTCTTCCTTTCTAGCGTCTCTAATACAGCAGGAAATCTGAGTGTGCTCAGAACAAGAGAACGGTGTTTCCTACACATGCGGACCATATCTAGTTCAACTCTGCTTCTGAAACTGAAACAAACCACAGGTCCTCTAACATCCAATGCTTGTCAGTTAAGATTAGAAACGTGTGAGCTTTGTGAACGATGTAGTTCGTTTGAGCTGTAAAGAAACTGCCCTTACCTGAAAAGAAGTCTTGTTTTTAGGAAGACTCAAATCCTGGGATTTAACTCCATTTCTGAAGTGAAACACACAGCAGAGTTCTCATCCACTGATCACACTCTGCTTTAGAACAACAAGCACGCTCTTGCTTTCTAGAGTCTCTAAGACAGCAGGAAACGTGAGTGTGCTGAGAACAAAAGAACGGTGTTTCCTACACATACAGACCATGTCTAGTCCAACTCTGATTCTGAAACTGATACAAAGCACTTGTCCTCTAACACCCAATGCTTGTCAGTTAAGATGAGAAACGTGTGAGTTGGTGAAGGATGTAGTTCGTTTGTGCTGTAAAGAAACTGCCCTTACCTGAAAAGAATTCTTGCTTTAGGAAGACTTAGAGCCTTGGATTTAACTCGATTTCTGAAGGGAAACACACAGAAGAGTTCTCATGCATTGATCACACTCTTCCTTAGAGTGAGAAGCACGCTCTTGCTTTCTAGCGTCTCTAATACAGCAGGATATCTGAGTGTGCTGAGAACAAAAGATCGGTGTTTCCTACACATACAGACCATGTCTAGTCCAACTCTGCTTCTGAAACTGATACAAAGCACTGGTCCTGTAACATCCAATGCTTGTCAGTTAAGATGAGAAACGTGTGAGCTTCGTGAAAGACGTAGTTCATTTGAGCTGAAAATTGACTGCCCTTACCTGAAAGGAAGTATTGCTTGTAGGAAGACACAGAGCCTGGGATTTAACTCCATTTCTGAAGTGAAACACACAGCATAGTTCTCATCCATGGATTACACTCTGCTTTAGAGCAAGAAGCACGCTCTTCCTTTCTAGCGTCACTAATACAGCAGGAAATCTGAGTGTGCTCAGAACAAGAGAACGGTGTTTCCTACACATACGGACCATATCTAGTTCAACTCTGCTTCTGAAACTGAAACAAACCAGAGGTCCTCTAACATCCAATGCTTGTCAGTTAAGATTAGAAACGTGTGAGCTTTGTGAACGATGTAGTTCGTTTGAGCTGTAAAGAAACTGCCCTTACCTGAAAAGAAGTCTTGTTTTTAGGAAGACTCAGATCCTGGGATTTAACTCCATTTCTGAAGTGGAACACACAGCAGAGGTCTCATCCACTGATCACACTCTGCTTTAGAGCAAAAAGCACGCTCTTGCTTTCTAGAGGCTCTAGGACAGCATGAAACGTGAGTGTGCTGAGAACAAAAGAACGGTGTTTCCTACACATACAGACCATATGTAGTCCAACTCTGCTTCTGAAACTGATACAAAGCACTGGTCCTCTAACATCCAATGCTTGTCAGTTAAGATGAGAAACATGTGAGTTTCGTGAACGATGTAGTTCGTTTGAACTGTAAAGAAACTGCCCTTTCCTGAAAGGAAGTCTTGCTTATAGGAAGACACAGAGCCTGGGATTTAACTACATTTCTGAAGTGAAACACACAGCAGAGTTCTCATCAATTGATCACACTCTTCTTCAGAACAAGAAGCATGCTCCTGCTTTCTAGATTCTCTAAGACAGCAGGAAAGGTGAGTGTGCTGAGAACAAATGAACGGTGTTTCCTACACATACAGACCATGTCTAGTCCAACTCTGCTTCTGAAACTGATACAAAGCACTGTTCCTGTAACATCCAATGCTTGTCAGTTAAGATGAGAAACGTGTGAGCTTCGTGAAAGACGTAGTTCTTTTGAGCTGAAAAGTGACTGCTCTTACCTGCAACGAAGTCTTGCTTGTAGGAAGACACAGAGCCTGGGATTTAACTCCATTTCTGAAGTGAAACACACAGCATAGTTGTCATCCATGGATCACACTCTGGTTTAGAGCGAGAAGCATGCTCTTGTTTTCTAGCGTCACTAATACAGCAGGAAATCTGAGTGTGCTCAGAACAAAAGAACGGTGTTTCCTACACATAAGGACCATATGTAGTCCAACTCTGCTTTCGAAAATGATACAAAGTACTGGTCCTCTAACATCCAATGTTTGTTATTTAAGATGAGAAACGTGTCAGCTTCGTGAACGACGTAGTTTGCTTGAGCTGAAAAGTGACTGCCCTTACCTGAAACGATGTCTTGCTTGTAGGAAGATACAGAGCCTGGGATTTAACTCCATTACTGAAGTGAAATACACAGCAGTGTTCTCATCCATTGATCACACTCAGCTTTAGAGCAAGAAGCATGCTCTTGATTTCTAAAATCTCTAAGACAGCAGGAAAGGTGAGTGTGCTGAGAACAAAAGAACGATGTTTCCTACACATACGGACCATATGTAGTCCAACTCTGCTTCTGAAACTGATACAAAGCACTGGTCTTCTAATATCCAATTCTTGTCAGTTAAGATGAGAAACGTGTGAGCTTCGTGAACGATGTAGTTCGTTTGAGCTGAAAAGTGACTGCCCTTACCTGAAACGAAGCCTTGCTTGTAGGAAGACTCAGAGGTTGGGATTTATCTCCATTTCTGAAGGGAAACACACAGCAGAGTTCTCATCCATGTATCACACTCTGCTTTAGAATGAGAAGCACGCTCTTGCTTTCTAGAGTCTCTAATACAAAAGGAAACGTGACTGTGCTCAGAAAAAAAGAACAGTGTTTCCTACACATATGGACCATATCTAGTTAAACTCTGCTTCTGAAACTGATACAAAGCACTGGTCCTCTAACATCCAATGCTTGTCACTTAAGATGAGAATCGTGTGAGCTTCATGAACGACGTATTTCGTTTGAGATGTAAAGTAACTGCCCTTTCCGGAAACGAAGTCTTCCTTGTAGGAAGACTCAGAGCTTGGGATTTAACTCCTTTTTTGAAGTGAAACACACAGAAGAGTTCTCATCCATTGATTACACTCTGCTTTAGAACAACAAGCACACTCTTGCTTTCTAGAGTCTCTAAGTCAGCAGGAAACGTGAGTGTGCTGAGAACAAAAGAACGGTGTTTCCTACACATACAGACTATGTCTAGTCCAACTCTGCTTCTGAAACTGATACAAAGCACTGGTCCTGTAACATCCAATGCTTGTCAGTTAAGATGAGAAACGTGTGAGCTTCGTGAAAACGTAGTTCGTTTGAGCTGAAAAGTGACAGCCCTAACTGAAATGAAGTCTTGCTTGTAGGAAGACACAGAGCCTGGGATTTAACTCCATTTCTGAAGTGAAACACACAGCATAGTTGTCATCCATGGACCACACTCTGGTTTAGAGTGCGAAGCATGCTCTTGCTTTCTAGCGTCTCTAATACAGCAGGAAATCTGAGTGTGCTCAGAACAAGAGAACGGTATTTCCTACACATAAGGACCATATCTAGTTCAACACTGCTTCTGAAACTGAAACAAATCACAGGTTCTCTAACATCCACTGCTTGTCATTTAAGATGAGAAACGTGTGAGCTTCGTGAACGATGTAGTTCATTTGAGCTGAAAAGAGACTGCCGTTACCTGAAACGAAGCCTTGCTTGTAGGTAGACTCAGCGCTTGGGATTTAACTCCATTTCTGAAGGGACACACAGCAGAGTTCTCATCCATGGATCACACTCTGCTTTAGAATGAGAAGCACGCTCTTGCTTTCTAGAGACTCTAATACAAAAGGAAACATGCCTGTGCTCAGAACAAAAGAACGGTGTTTCCTACACATAGGGACCATATCTAGTTAAACTCTGCTTCTGACTGAAACAAACCACAGGTTCTCTAACATCCAATGCTTGTTAGTTAAGATGAGAAACGTGTGAGATTTGTAAACAATGTTGTTCGTTTGAGCTGTAAAGAAACTGCCCTTACCTGAAACAAAGTCTTGATTGTAGGAAGACTAAGAGCCTGGGATTTAACTCCATTTCTGAAGTGAAACACCCAGCAGTGTTCTCATCCATTGATCACACTCTGCTTTAGAGCGAGAAGCATGCTCTTGATTTCTAAATTCTCTAAGACAGCAGGAAAGGTGAGTGTGCTGAGAACAAATGAACGATGTTTCCTACACATACAGACCATATGTATTCCAACTCTGCTTCTGAAACTGATACAAAGCACTGGTCTTCTAACATCCAATTCTTGTCAGTTAAGATGAGAAACGTGTGAGCTTCGTGAACGATGTAGTTCATTTGAGCTGAAAAGTGACTGCCGTTACCTGAAACGAATCCTTGCTTGTAGGAAGACACAGAGCTTGGGATTTAACTCCATTTCTGAAGTGAAACACACAGCATAGTTCTCATCCACTGATCACACTCTGCTTTAGAGCAAGAAGCACGCTCTTGCTTTCTAGAGGCTCTAGGACAGCATGAAACGTGAGTGTGCTGAGAACAAAAGAACGGTGTTTCCTACACATACGGACCATATGTCGTCCAACTCTGCTTCTGAAACTGATACAAGCACTGGTCCTCTAACATCCAATGCTTGTCAGTTAAGATGAGAAACATGTGAGTTTCGTGAATGATGTCGTTCGTTTGAACTGTATAGGAACTGCCCTTACCTGAAAGGAAGTCTTTCTTGTAGGAAGACAGAGAGCCTGTGATTTAACTACATTTCTGAAGTGAAATACACACCACAGTTCTCATCAATTGATCACACTCTTCTTTAGAACAAGAAGCATGCTCTTGCTTTCTAGATTCTCTAAGACAGCAGGAAACGTGAGTGTGCTGAGAACAAATGAAAGGTGTTTCCTACACATACGGACCATATCTAGTCCAACTCTGCTTCTGAAACTGATACAAAGCACTGGTCCTCTAACATCCAATGCTTGTCACTTAAGATAAGAATCGTGTGAGCTTCATGAACGACGTATTTCGTTTGAGATGTAAAGTAACTGCCATTTCCGGAAACGAAGTCTTCCTTGTAGGAAGACTCAGAGCGTGGGATTTAACTCCTTTTTTGAAGTGAAAAACACAGAAGAGTTCTCATCCATTGATCACACTCTGCTTTAGAACAACAAGCACACTCTTGCTTTCTAGAGTCTCTAAGTCAGCAGGAAACGTGAGTGTGCTGAGAACAAAAGAACGGTGTTTCCTACACATACAGACTATGTCTAGTCCAACTCTGCTTCTGAAACTGATACAAAGCACTGGTCCTGTAACATCCAATGCTTGTCAGTTAAGATGAGAAACGTGTGAGCTTCGTGAAAACGTAGTTCGTTTGAGCTGAAAAGTGACTGCCCTAACTGAAATGAAGTCTTGCTTGTAGGAAGACACAGAGCCTGGGATTTAACTCCATTTCTGAAGTGAAACACACAGCATAGTTGTCATCCATGGACCACACTCTGGTTTAGAGTGCGAAGCATGCTCTTGCTTTCTAGCGTCTCTAATACAGCAGGAAATCTGAGTGTGCTCAGAACAAGAGAACGGTATTTCCTACACATAAGGACCATATCTAGTTCAACACTGCTTCTGAAACTGAAACAAATCACAGGTTCTCTAACATCCACTGCTTGTCATTTAAGATGAGAAACGTGTGAGCTTCGTGAACGATGTAGTTCATTTGAGCTGAAAAGTGACTGCTGTTACCTGAAACGAATCCTTGCTTGTAGGTAGACTCAGCGCTTGGGATTTAACTCCATTTCTGAAGGGACACACAGCAGAGTTCTCATCCATGGATCACACTCTGCTTTAGAATGAGAAGCATGCTCTTGCTTTCTAGAGACTCTAATACAAAAGGAAACATGCCTGTGCTCAGAACAAAAGAACGGTGTTTCCTACACATAGGGACCATATCTAGTTAAACTCTGCTTCTGACTGAAACAAACCACAGGTTCTCTAACATCCAATGCTTGTTAGTTAAGATGAGAAACGTGTGAGATTTGTAAACAATGTTGTTCGTTTGAGCTGTAAAGAAACTGCCCTTACCTGAAACAAATTCTTGCTTGTAGGAAGACTAAGAGCCTGGGATTTAACTCCATTTCTGAAGTGAAACACCCAGCAGTGTTCTCATCCATTGATCACACTCTGCTTTAGAGCGAGAAGCATGCTCTTGATTTCTAAATTCTCTAAGACAGCAGGAAAGGTGAGTGTGCTGAGAACAAATGAACGATGTTTCCTACACATACAGACCATATGTAGTCCAACTCTGCTTCTGAAACTGATACAAAGCACTGGTCTTCTAACATCCAATTCTTGTCAGTTAAGATGAGAAACGTGTGAGCTTCGTGAACGATGTAGTTCATTTGAGCTGAAAAGTGACTGCTGTTACCTGAAACGAAGCCTTGCTTGTAGGAAGACACAGAGCCTGGGATTTAACTCCATTTCTGAAGTGAAACACACAGCATAGTTCTCATCCATGGATCACATTCTGCTTTAGAACGAGAAGCACGCTCTTGCTTTCTAGAGTCTCTAATACAAAAGGAAACGTGAGTGTGCTGAGAACAAAAGAACGGTGTTTCCTACACATACGGACCATATCTAGTTAAACTCTGCTTCTGAAAGGGAAACAAACCACAGGTCCTCTAACATCCAATGCTTGTCCGTTAAGATGGAATCGTGTGAGCTTTGTGAACGACGTTTTTCATTTGAGATGTAAAGTAACTGTCCTTTCCGGAAACGAAGTCTTCCTTGTAGGAAGACTCAGAGCTTGGGATTTAACTCCTTTTTTGAAGTGAAACACACAGAAGAGTTCTCATCCATTGATAACACTCTGCTTTAGAACAACAAGCACACTCTTGCTTTCTAGAGTCTCAAAGACAGCATGAAACGTGAGTGTGCTGAGAACAAAAGAACGGTGTTTCCTACACATACGGACCATATGTCGTCCAACTCTGCTTCTGAAACTGATACAAAGCACTGGACCTCTAACATCCAATGCTTGTCAGTTAAGATGAGAAACATGTGAGTTTCGTGAACGATGTAGTTCGTTTGAACTGTAAAGAAACTGCCCTTACCTGAAAGGAAGTCTTTCTTGTAGGAAGACACAGAGCCTGTGATTTAACTACATTTCTGAAGTGAAACACACAGCAGAGTTCTCATCAATTGATCACACTCTTCTTTAGAACAAGAAGCATGCTCTTGCTTTCTAGATTCTCTAAGACAGTAGGAAACGTGAGTGTGCTGAGAACAAATGAAAGGTGTTTCCTACACATACGGACCATATCTAGTCCAACTCTGCTTCTGAAACTGATACAAAGCACTGGTCCTCTAACATCCAATGCTTGTCACTTAAGATGAGAATCGTGTGAGCTTCATGAACGACGTATTTCGTTTGAGATGTAAAGTAATTGCCCTTTCCGGAAACGAAGTCTTCCTTGTAGGAAGACTCAGAGCTTGGGATTTAACTCCTTTTTTGAAGTGAAACACACAGAAGAGTTCTCATCCATTGATCACACTCTGCTTTAGAACAACAAGCACACTCTTGCTTTCTAGCGTCTCTAATACAGCAGGAAATCTGTGTGTGCTCAGAACAAGAGAACGGTATTTCCTACACATACGGACCATATCTAGTCCAACTCTGCTTCTGAAACTGATACAAAGCACTGGTCCTCTAACATCCAATGCTTGTCAGTTAAGATGAGAATCGTGTGAGCTTCGTGAACGACATAGTTCGTTTGAGATATAAAGTAACTGCCCTAAGCTGAAACGAAGTCTTCCTTGTAGGAAGACTCAGAGCTTGGATTTAACTCCATTTCTGAAGGGAAACACACAGCAGAGTTCTCATCCATTGATCACACTCTGCCTTAGAACAAGAATCATGCTCTTGCTTTCTAGCGTCTCTAATACAGCAGGAAATCTGAGTGTGCTCAGAATACAGGAACGGTGTTTCCTACACATACGGACCATATCTAGTTCAACTCTGCTTCTGATACAGAAACAAACCACAGGTCCTCTAACATCCAATGCTTGTCATTTAAGATGAGAATCGTGTGAGCTTCGTGAACGATGTAGTTCGTTTGAGCTGAAAAGTGACTGCCCTTACCTGAAACGAAGTCTTCCTTGTAGGAATACTCAGAGCTTGGGATTTAACTCCTTTTTTGAAGTGAAACACACAGAAGAGTTCTCATCCATTGATAACACTCTGCTTTAGAACAACAAGCACGCTCTTGCTTTCTAGAGTCTCTAAGACAGCAGGAAACGTGAGTGTGCTGAGAACAAAAGAACGGTGTTTCCTACACATACAGACCATGTCTAGTCCAACTCTGCTTCTGAAACTGATACAAAGCACTGGTCCTGTAACATCCAATGCTCGTCAGTTAAGATGAGAAACGTGTGAGCTTTGTTAATGATGTAGTTCGTTTGAGATGTAAAGTAACTGCCCTAACCTGAAACGAATTCTTTTTTGTAGGAAGTCTCAGAGCCTGGGATTTAACTCCATTTCTGAAGTAAAACACACAGGAGAGTTCTCATCCATTGATCACACTCTGCTTTAGAGCAAGAAGCACGCTCTTGCTTTCTAGAGGCTCAAAGACAGCATGAAATGTGAGTGTGCAGAGAAAAAAAGAATGATGTTTCCTACACATACGGACCATAGGTAGTCCAACTCTGCTTCTAAAACTGATACAAAGCACTGGTCCTCTAACATCCAATGCTTGTCACTTAAGATGAGAATCGTGTGAGCTTCATGAACGACGTATTTCGTTTGAGATGTAAAGTAACTGCCCTTTCCGGAAACGAAGTCTTCCTTGTAGGAAGACTCAGAGCTTGGGATTTAACTCCTTTTTTGAAGTGAAACACACAGAAGAGTTCTCATCCATTGATCACACTCTGCTTTAGAACAACAAGCACACTCTTGCTTTCTAGCGTCTCTAATACAGCAGGAAATCTGTGTGTGCTCAGAACAAGAGAACGGTATTTCCTACACATAAGGACCATATCTAGTTCAACACTGCTTCTGACACTGAAACAAATCACAGGTCCTCTAACATCCACAGCTTGTCATTTAAGATGAGAAACGTGTGAGCTTCGTGAACGATGTAGTTCATTTGAGCTGAAAAGTGACTGCCGTTACCTGAAACGAAGCCTTGCTTGTAGGTAGACTCAGAGCTTGGGATTTAACTCCATTTCTGAAGGGAAACACACAGCAGAGTTCTCATCCATGGATCACACTCTGCTTTAGAATGAGAATCACGCTCTTGCTTTCTAGATTCTCTAATACAAAAGGAAACGTGACTGTGCTCAGAACAAAAGAACGGTGTTTCCTACACATACGGACCATATATAGTTAAACTCTGCTTCTGAAACTGAAACAAACCACAGGTTCTCTAACATCCAATGCTTGTTAGTTAAGATGAGAAACGTGTGAGATTTGTAAACAATGTTGTTCGTTTGAGCTGTAAAGAAACTGCCCTTACCTTAAAGAAAGTCTTGCTTGTAGGAAGACTAAGAGCCTGGGATTTAACTCCATTTCTGAAGTGAAACACCCAGCAGTGGTCTCATCCATTGATCACACTCTGCTTTAGAGCGAGAAGCATGTTCTTGATTTTTAAATTCTCTAAGACAGCAGGAAAGGTGAGTGTGCTGAGAACAAATGAACTATGTTTCCTACACATACGGACCATATATAGTCCAACTCTGCTTCTGAAACTGATACAAAGCACTGGTCTTCTAACATCCAATTCTTGTCAGTTAAGATGAGAAACGTGTGAGCTTAGTGAGCGATGTAGTTCATTTGAGCTGAAAAGTGACTGCCGTACCTGAAACGAAGCCTTGCTTGTAGGAAGACACAGTGCCTGGGATTTAACTCCATTTTTGAAGTGAAACACACAGCATAGTTCTCATCCATGGATCACATTCTGCTTTAGAACGAGAAGCACGCTCTTGCTTTCTAGAGTCTCTAATACAAAAGGAAACGTGACTGTGCTCAGAACAAAAGAACGGTGTTTCGTACACATACAGACCATATCTAGTTAAACTCTGCTTCTGAAAGGGAAACAAACCACAGGTCCTCTAACATCCAATGCTTGTCCGTTAAGATGGAATTGTGTGAGTTTTGTGAACGACGTTTTTCGTTTGAGAAGTAAAGTAACTGCCCTTTCCGGAAACGAAGTGTTCCTTGTAGGAAGACTCAGAGCTTGGGATTTAACACCTTTTTTGAAGTGAAACACACAGAAGGGTTCTCATCCATTGATCACACTCTGCTTTAGAACAACAAGCACACTCTTGCTTTCTAGAGTCTCTAAGTCAGCAGGAAACGTGAGTGTGCTGAGAACAAAAGAACGGTGTTTCCTACACATACAGACCATGTCTAGTCCAACTCTGCTTCTGAAACTGATACAAAGCACTGGTCCTGTAACATCCAATGCTTGTCAGTTAAGATGAGAAACGTGTCAGCTTCGTGAAAGACGTAGTTCGTTTGAGCTGAAAAGTGACTGCCCAACCTGAAATGAATTCTTGCATGTAGGAAAACACAGAGCCTGGGATTTAACACCATTTCTGAAGTGAAACACACAGCATAGTTCTCATCCATGGATCACACTCTGGTTTAGAGCGAGAAGCACGCTCTTGCTTTCTAGCGTCTCTAATACAGCGGGAAATCTGAGTGTGCTCAGAACAAGAGAACGGTGTTTCCTACACATAGGGACCATATCTAGTTCAACACTGCTTCTGAAACTGAAACAAATCACAGGTCCTCTAACATCCAATGCTTGTCATTTAAGATGAGAAACGTGTGAGCTTTATGAACGATGTAGTTCGTTTGAGCTGTAAAGAAACTGCCCTTACCTGAAAAGAATTCTTGCTTTAGGAAGACTCAGAGCCTGGGATTTAACTCCATTTCTGAAGGGAAACACACAGCAGAGTTCTCATCCATTGATCACACTCTGCTTTAGAACAGGAAACATGCTCTTGCTTTCTAGAGTCTCTAAGACAGCAGGAAAGGTGAGTGTGCTGAGAACAAAAGAAAGGTGTTTCATACACATAAGGACCATATGTAGTCCAACTCTGCTTTCGAAACTGATACAAAGCACTGGTCCTCTAACATCCAATGTTTGTCATTTAAGATGAGAAACGTGTGAGCTTCGTGAACGTTGTATTTCGTTTGAGCTGAAAAGTAACTGCCCTTACCTGAAACGAAGTCTTGCTTGTAGGAAGATACAGAGCCTGGGATTTAACTCCATTTGTGAAGTGAAACACACAGCATAGTTCTCATCCATGGATCACACTCTGCTTTAGAGCTAGAAGCACGCTCTTGATTTCTAGTGTCTCTAATACAGCAGGAAATCAGAGTGTGCTCAGAACAAGAGAACGGTGTTTCCTACACATACAGACCATATCTAGTTCAACTCTGCTTCGGAAACTGAAACAAACCACAGGTCCTCTAACATCCAATGCTTGTCAGTTAAGATGAGAAACGTGTGAGCTTCGTGAACGATGTAGTTCGTTTGAGCTGTAAAGAAACTGCCCTTACCTGAAAAGAATTCTTGCTTTTAGGAAGACTCAAAGCCTGGGATTGAACTCCTTCTCTGAAGTGAAACACACAGCAGAGTTCTCATCCACTGATCACACTCTGCTTTAGAGCAAGACGCACTCTCTTGCTTTCTGGAGTCACTAAGTCTTCAGGAAACGTGAGTGTGCTGAGAAAAAAAACGGTGTTTCCTACACATACGGACCATATGTAGTTCAACACTGCTTCTGAATCTGAAACAAATCACAGGTCCTCTAACATCCAATGCTTGGCATTTAAGATGAGAAAAGTGTGAGCGTCGTGAACAATGTAGTTCATTTGAGCTGTAAAGAAACTGCCCTTAGCTGAAAAGAAGTCTTGTATTTAGGCTGACTCAGAGCCTGGGATTTAACTCCTTTTTTGAAGTGAAACACACAGCATAGTTCTCATCCATGGATCTCACTCTGCTTTAGAGCGAGAAGCACGCTCTTGCTTTCTAGAGTCTCTAATAGAGCAGGAAATCTGAGTGTGCTCAGAACAAGAGAACGGTGTTTCCTACATATACGGACCATATCTAGTTCAACTCTGCTTCTGAAACTGAAACAAACCACAGGTCCTCTAACATCCAATGCTTGTTAGTTAAGATGAGAATCGTGTGAGATTTGTAAACAATGTTGTTCGTTTGAGGTGTAAAGAAAGTGCCCTTACCTGAAACGAAGTCTTGCTTGTAGGAAGACTAAGAGCCTGGGATTTAACTCCATTTCTGAAGTGAAACACCCAGCAGTGTGCTCATCCATTGATCACACACTGCTTTAGAGCGAGAAGCATGCTCTTGCTTTCTAAAATCTCTAAGACAGCAGGAAAGGTGACTGTGCTGAGAACAAAAGAACGGTGTTTCCTACACATACGGACCATATCTAGTTCAACTCTTCTTCTGATACTGAATCAAACCACAGGTCCTCTAACATCCAATGATTGTCAGTTAAGATGAGAAACGTGTGAGCTTCGTGAACGATGTAGTTCACTTGAGCTGAAAAGTAACTGCCCTTTCCGGAAACGAAGTCTTGCTTGTAGGAAGACTCAGAGCCTGGGATTTAACTCCATTTCTGAAGGGAAACACATAGCAGAGTTCTCATCCATTGATCACACTCTGGTTTAGAGCGAGAAGCACGCTCTTGCTTTCTAGCGTCTCTAATACAGCGGGAAATCTGAGTGTGCTCAGAACAAGAGAACGGTGTTTCCTACACATAGGGACCATATCTAGTTCAACACTGCTTCTGAAACTGAAACAAATCACAGGTCCTCTAACATCCAATGCTTGTCATTTAAGATGAGAAACGTGTGAGCTTTATGAACGATGTAGTTCGTTTGAGCTGTAAAGAAACTGCCCTTACCTGAAAAGAATTCTTGCTTTAGGAAGACTCAGAGCCTGGGATTTAACTCCATTTCTGAAGGGAAACACACAGCAGAGTTCTCATCCATTGATCACACTCTGCTTTAGAACAAGAAACATGCTCTTGCTTTCTAGAGTCTCTAAGACAGCAGGAAAGGTGAGTGTGCTGAGAACAAAAGAAAGGTGTTTCATACACATAAGGACCATATGTAGTCCAACTCTGCTTTCGAAACTGATACAAAGCACTGGTCCTCTAACATCCAATGTTTGTCATTTAAGATGAGAAACGTGTGAGCTTCGTGAACGTTGTATTTCGTTTGAGCTGAAAAGTAACTGCCCTTACCTGAAACGAAGTCTTGCTTGTAGGAAGATACAGAGCCTGGGATTTAACTCCATTTGTGAAGTGAAACACACAGCATAGTTCTCATCCATGGATCACACTCTGCTTTAGAGCTAGAAGCACGCTCTTGATTTCTAGTGTCTCTAATACAGCAGGAAATCTGAGTGTGCTCATGACAAGAGAACGGTGTTTCCTACACATACAGACCATATCTAGTTCAACTCTGCTTCGGAAACTGAAACAAACCACAGGTCCTCTAACATCCAATGCTTGTCAGTTAAGATGAGAAACGTGTGAGCTTCGTGAACGATGTAGTTCGTTTGAGCTGTAAAGAAACTGCCCTTACCTGAAAAGAATTCTTGCTTTTAGGAAGACTCAAAGCCTGGGATTGAACTCCTTCTCTGAAGTGAAACACACAGCAGAGTTCTCATCCACTGATCACACTCTGCTTTAGAGCAAGACACACGCTCTTGCTTTCTGGAGTCACTAAGTCTTCAGGAAACGTGAGTGTGCTGAGAAAAAAAACGGTGTTTCCTACACATACGGACCATATGTAGTTCAACACTGCTTCTGAATCTGAAACAAATCACAGGTCCTCTAACATCCAATGCTTGGCATTTAAGATGAGAAAAGTGTGAGCGTCGTGAACAATGTAGTTCATTTGAGCTGTAAAGAAACTGCCCTTAGCTGAAAAGAAGTCTTGTATTTAGGCTGACTCAGAGCCTGGGATTTAACTCCTTTTTTGAAGTGAAACACACAGCATAGTTCTCATCCATGGATCTCACTCTGCTTTAGAGCGAGAAGCACGCTCTTGCTTTCTAGAGTCTCTAATAGAGCAGGAAATCTGAGTGTGCTCAGAACAAGAGAACGGTGTTTCCTACATATACGGACCATATCTAGTTCAACTCTGCTTCTGAAACTGAAACAAACCACAGGTCCTCTAACATCCAATGCTTGTTAGTTAAGATGAGAATCGTGTGAGATTTGTAAACAATGTTGTTCGTTTGAGGTGTAAAGAAAGTGCCCTTACCTGAAACGAAGTCTTGCTTGTAGGAAGACTAAGAGCCTGGGATTTAACTCCATTTCTGAAGTGAAACACCCAGCAGTGTGCTCATCCATTGATCACACACTGCTTTAGAGCGAGAAGCATGCTCTTGCTTTCTAAAATCTCTAAGACAGCAGGAAAGGTGACTGTGCTGAGAACAAAAGAACGGTGTTTCCTACACATACGGACCATATCTAGTTCAACTCTTCTTCTGATACTGAATCAAACCACAGGTCCTCTAACATCCAATGATTGTCAGTTAAGATGAGAAACGTGTGAGCTTCGTGAACGATGTAGTTCACTTGAGCTGAAAAGTAACTGCCCTTTCCGGAAACGAAGTCTTGCTTGTAGGAAGACTCAGAGCCTGGGATTTAACTCCATTTCTGAAGGGAAACACATAGCAGAGTTCTCATCCATTGATCACACTCTGCTTTAGAACAAGAATCATTCTCTTGCTTTCTAGAGTCTCTAAGACAGCAGGAAAGCTGAGTGTGCTGAGAACAAAAGAACGGTGTTTCCTACACATACGGACCATTTCTAGTTCAACACTGCTTCTGAAACTGAAACAAATCACAGGTCCTCTAACATCCAATGCTTGTCATTTAAGATGAGAAACGTGTGAGCTTCGTGAATGATGTAGTTCATTTGAGCTGTAAAGAAACTGCCCTTACCTGAAAAGAAGTCTTGTTTTTAGGAAGACTCAGAGACTGGCATGTAACTCCATTTGTCAAGGGAAACACATAGCAGAGATCTCATCCACTGATCAAACTCTGCTTTAGAGCAAGAAGCACGCTCTTGCTTTCTAGAGGCTAAAGGACAGCATGAAACGTGAGTGTGCTGAGAACAAAAGAACGATGTTTCCTACATATACGGACCATATGTAGTCCAACTCTGCTTCTGAAAGTGATACAAAGCACTGGTCCTCTAACATCCAATGCTTGTCAGTTAAGATGAGAAACGTGTGAGCTTCGTGAACGATGTAGTTCGCTTGAGCTGAAAATTAACCGCCCTTTCCGGAAACGAAGTCTTGCTTGTAGGAAGACTCAGAGCCTGGGATTTAACTCCATTTCTGATGGGAATACACATAGCAGAGTTCTCATCCATTGATCACACTCTGCTTTAGAACAAGAATCATGCTCTTGCTTTCTAGAGTCTCTAAGACAGCAGGAAACGTGAGTGTGCTGAAAACGAAAGAACAGTGTTTCCTACACATAAGGACCATATGTAGTCCAATTCTGCTTTCGAAACTGATACAAAGCACTGGTCCTCTAACATCCAATGCTTCGCATTTAGGATGAGAAACGTGTGAGCTTCGAGAACGTTGTATTTCATTTGAGCTGAAAAGTGACTGCCCTTACCTGAAACGAAGCCTTGCTTGTAGGAAGACTCAGAGGTTGGGATTTAACTCCATTTCTGAAGGGAAACACACAGCAGAGTTCTCATCCATGTATCACACTCTGCTTTAGAATGAGATGCACGCTCTTGCTTTCTAGAGTCTCTAATACAAAAGGAAACGTGACTGTGCTCAGAACAAAACAACAGTGTTTCCTACACATATGGACCATATCTAGTTAAACTCTGCTTCTGAAACTGAAACAAAGCACTGGTCCTCTAACATGCAATGCTTGTCACTTAAGATGAGAATCGTGTGAGCTTCATGAACGATGTATTTCGTTTGAGATGTAAAGTAACTGCCCTTTCCGGAAACGAAGTCTTCCTTGTAGGAAGACTCAGAGCTTGGGATTTAACTCCTTTTTTGAAGTGAAACACACAGAAGAGTTCTCATCCATTGATTACACTCTGCTTTAGAACAACAAGCACACTCTTGCTTTCTAGAGTCTCTAAGTCAGCAGGAAACGTGAGTGTGCTGAGAACAAAAGAACGGTGTTTCCTACACATACAGACTATGTCTAGTCCAACTCTGCTTCTGAAACTGATACAAAGCACTGGTCCTGTAACATCCAATGCTTGTCAGTTAAGATGAGAAACGTGTGAGCTTCGTAAAAACGTAGTTCGTTTGAGCTGAAAAGTGACTGCCCTAACTGAAATGAAGTCTTGCTTGTAGGAAGACACAGAGCCTGGGATTTAACTCCATTTCTGAAGTGAAACACACAGCATAGTTGTCATCCATGGACCACACTCTGGTTTAGAGTGCGAAGCATGCTCTTGCTTTCTAGCGTCTCTAATACAGCAGGAAATCTGAGTGTGCTCAGAACAAGAGAACGGTATTTCCTACACATAAGGACCATATCTAGTTCAACACTGCTTCTGAAACTGAAACAAATCACAGGTTCTCTAACATCCACTGCTTGTCATTTAAGATGAGAAACGTGTGAGCTTCGTGAACGATGTAGTTCATTTGAGCTGAAAAGTGACTGCCATTACCTGAAACGAAGCCTTGCTTGTAGGTAGACTCAGCGCTTGGGATTTAACTCCATTTCTGAAGGGACACACAGAAGAGTTCTCATCCATGGATCACACTCTGCTTTAGAATGAGAAGCACGCTCTTGCTTTCTAGAGACTCTAATACAAAAGGAAACATGCCTGTGCTCAGAACAAAAGAACGGTGTTTCCTACACATAGGGACCATATCTAGTTAAACTCTGCTTCTGACTGAAACAAACCACAGGTTCTCTAACATCCAATGCTTGTTAGTTAAGATGAGAAACGTGTGAGATTTGTAAACAATGTTGTTCGTTTGAGCTGTAAAGAAACTGCCCTTACCTGAAACAAAGTCTTGCTTGTAGGAAGACTAAGAGCCTGGGATTTAACTCCATTTCTGAAGTGAAACACCCAGCAGTGTTCTCATCCATTGATCACACTCTGCTTTAGAGCGAGAAGCATGCTCTTGATTTCTAAATTCTCTAAGACAGCAGGAAAGGTGAGTGTGCTGAGAACAAATGAACGATGTTTCCTACACATACAGACCATATGTAGTCCAACTCTGCTTCTGAAACTGATACAAAGCACTGGTCTTCTAACATCCAATTCTTGTCAGTTAAGATGAGAAACGTGTGAGCTTCGTGAACGATGTAGTTCATTTGAGCTGAAAAGTGACTGCCGTTACCTGAAACGAAGCCTTGCTTGTAGGAAGACACAGAGCCTGGGATTTAATTCCATTTCTGAAGTGAAACACACAGCATAGTTCTCATCCACTGATCACACTCTGCTTTAGAGCAAGAAGCACGCTCTTGCTTTCTAGAGGCTCTAGGACAGCATGAAACGTGAGTGTGCTGAGAACAAAAGAACGGTGTTTCCTACACATACGGACCATATGTCGTCCAACTCTGCTTCTGAAACTGATACAAGCACTGGTCCTCTAACATCCAATGCTTGTCAGTTAAGATGAGAAACATGTGAGTTTCGTGAACGATGTCGTTCGTTTGAACTGTAAAGGAACTGCCCTTACCTGAAAGGAAGTCTTTCTTGTAGGAAGACACAGAGCCTGTGATTTAACTACATTTCTGAAGTGAAATACACACCACAGTTCTCATCAATTGATCACACTCTTCTTTAGAACAAGAAGCATGCTCTTGCTTTCTAGATTCTCTAAGACAGCAGGAAACGTGAGTGTGCTGAGAACAAATGAAAGGTGTTTCCTACACATACGGACCATATCTAGTCCAACTCTGCTTCTGAAACTGATACAAAGCACTGGTCCTCTAACATCCAATGCTTGTCACTTAAGATGAGAATCGTGTAAGCTTCATGAACGACGTATTTCGTTTGAGATGTAAAGTAACTGCCATTTCCGGAAACGAAGTCTTCCTTGTAGGAAGACTCAGAGCGTGGGATTTAACTCCTTTTTTGAAGTGAAACACACAGAAGAGTTCTCATCCATTGATCACACTCTGCTTTAGAACAACAAGCACACTCTTGCTTTCTAAAGTCTCTAAGTCAGCAGGAAACGTGAGTGTGCTGAGAACAAAAGAACGGTGTTTCCTACACATGCAGACTATGTCTAGCCCAACTCTGCTTCTGAAACTGATACAAAGCACTGGTCCTGTAACATCCAATGCATGTCAGTTAAGATGAGAAACGTGTGAGCTTCGTGAAAACGTAGTTCGTTTGAGCTGAAAAGTGACTGCCCTAACTGAAATGAAGTCTTGCTTGTAGGAAGACACAGAGCCTGGGATTTAACTCCATTTCTGAAGTGAAACACACAGCATAGTTGTCATCCATGGACCACACTCTGGTTTAGAGTGCGAAGCATGCTCTTGCTTTCTAGCGTCTCTAATACAGCAGGAAATCTGAGTGTGCTCAGAACAAGAGAACGGTATTTCCTACACATAAGGACCATATCTAGTTCAACACTGCTTCTGAAACTGAAACAAATCACAGGTTCTCTAACATCCACTGCTTGTCATTTAAGATGAGAAACGTGTGAGCTTCGTGAACGATGTAGTTCATTTGAGCTGAAAAGTGACTGCCGTTACCTGAAACGAAGCCTTGCTTGTAGGTAGACTCAGCGCTTGGGATTTAACTCCATTTCTGAAGGGACACACAGCAGAGTTCTCATCCATGGATCACACTCTGCTTTAGAATGAGAAGCACGCTCTTGCTTTCTAGAGACTCTAATACAAAAGGAAACATGCCTGTGCTCAGAACAAAAGAACGGTGTTTCCTACACATAGGGACCATATCTAGTTAAACTCTGCTTCTGACTGAAACAAACCACAGGTTCTCTAACATCCAATGCTTGTTAGTTAAGATGAGAAACTTGTGAGATTTGTAAACAATGTTGTTCGTTTGAGCTGTAAAGAAACTGCCCTTACCTGAAACAAAGTCTTGCTTGTAGGAAGACTAAGAGCCTGGGATTTAACTCCATTTCTGAAGTGAAACACCCAGCAGTGTTCTCATCCATTGATCACACTCTGCTTTAGAGCAAGAAGCATGCTCTTGATTTCTAAATTCTCTAAGACAGCAGGAAAGGTGAGTGTGCTGAGAACAAATGAACGATGTTTCCTACACATACAGACGATATGTAGTCCAACTCTGCTTCTGAAACTGATACAAAGCACTGGTCTTCTAACATCCAATTCTTGTCAGTTAAGATGAGAAACGTGTGAGCTTCGTGAACGATGTAGTTCATTTGAGCTGAAAAGTGACTGCTGTTACCTGAAACGAAGCCTTGCTTGTAGGAAGACACAGAGCCTGGGATTTAACTCCATTTCTGAAGTGAAACACACAGCATAGTTCTCATCCATGGATCACATTCTGCTTTAGAACGAGAAGCACGCTCTTGCTTTCTAGAGTCTCTAATACAAAAGGAAACGTGAGTGTGCTGAGAACAAAAGAACTGTGTTTCCTACACATACGGACCATATCTAGTTAAACTCTGCTTCTGAAAGGGAAACAAACCACAGGTCCTCTAACATCCAATGCTTGTCCGTTAAGATGGAATCGTGTGAGCTTTGTGAACGACGTTTTTCGTTTGAGATGTAAAGTAACTGCCCTTTCCGGAAACGAAGTCTTCCTTGTAGGAAGACTCAGAGCTTGGGATTTAACTCCTTTTTTGAAGTGAAACACACAGAAGAGTTCTCATCCATTGATAACACTCTGCTTTAGAACAACAAGCACACTCTTGCTTTCTAGAGTCTCTAAGACAGCATGAAACGTGAGTGTGCTGAGAACAAAAGAACGGTGTTTCCTACACATACGGACCATATGTCGTCCAACTCTGCTTCTGAAACTGATACAAAGCACTGGACCTCTAACATCCAATGCTTGTCAGTTAAGATGAGAAACATGTGAGTTTCGTGAACGATGTAGTTCGTTTGAACTGTAAAGAAACTGCCCTTACCTGAAAGGAAGTCTTTCTTGTAGGAAGACACAGAGCCTGTGATTTAACTACATTTCTGAAGTGAAACACACAGCAGAGTTCTCATCAATTGATCACACTCTTCTTTAGAACAAGAAGCATGCTCTTGCTTTCTAGATTCTCTAAGACAGCAGGAAACGTGAGTGTGCTGAGAACAAATGAAAGGTGTTTCCTACACATACGGACCATATCTAGTCCAACTCTGCTTCTGAAACTGATACAAAGCACTGGTCCTCTAACATCCAATGCTTGTCACTTAAGATGAGAATCGTGTGAGCTTCATGAACGACGTATTTCGTTTGAGATGTAAAGTAACTGCCCTTTCCGGAAACGAAGTCTTCCTTGTAGGAAGACTCAGAGCTTGGGATTTAACTCCTCTTTTGAAGTGAAACACACAGAAGAGTTCTCATCCATTGATCACACTCTGCTTTAGAACAACAAGCACACTCTTGCTTTCTAGCGTCTCTAATACAGCAGGAAATCTGTGTGTGCTCAGAACAAGAGAACGGTATTTCCTACACATAAGGACCATATCTAGTTCAACACTGCTTCTGACACTGAAACAAATCACAGGTCCTCTAACATCCACAGCTTGTCATTTAAGATGAGAAACGTGTGAGCTTCGTGAACGATGTAGTTCATTTGAGCTGAAAAGTGACTGCCGTTACCTGAAACGAAGCCTTGCTTGTAGGAAGACACAGAGCCTGGGATTTAACTCCATTTTTGAAGTGAAACACACAGCATAGTTCTCATCCATGGATCACATTCTGCTTTAGAACGAGAAGCACGCTCTTGATTTCTAGAGTCTCTAATACAAAAGGAAACGTGACTGTGCTCAGAACAAAAGAACGGTGTTTCGTACACATACAGACCATATCTAGTTAAACTCTGCTTCTGAAAGGGACACAAACCACAGGTCCTCTAACATCCAATGCTTGTCCGTTAATATGGAATTGTGTGAGTTTTGTGAACGACGTTTTTCGTTTGAGATGTAAAGTAACTGCCCTTTCCGGAAACGAAGTGTTCCTTGTAGGAAGACTCAGAGCTTGGGATTTAACACCTTTTTTGAAGTGAAACACACAGAAGGGTTCTCATCCATTGATCACACTCTGCTTTAGAACAACAAGCACACTCTTGCTTTCTAGAGTCTCTAAGTCAGCAGGAAACGTGAGTGTGCTGAGAACAAAAGAACGGTGTTTCCTACACATACAAACCATGTCTAGTCCAACTCTGCTTCTGAAACTGATACAAAGCACTGGTCCTGTAACATCCAATGCTTGTCAGTTAAGATGAGAAGCGTGTGATATTCTTGAAGGACGTAGTTCGTTTGAGCTGAAAAGTGACTGCCGTTACCTGAAACGAAGTCTTGCTAGTAGGAAGACACAGCGCCTGGGATTTAACTCGATTTCTGAAGTGAAACACACAGCATAGTTCTCATCCATGGATTACACTCGGCTTTAGAGCGAGAAGCACACTCTTGCTTTCTAGTGTCTCTAATACAGCAGGAAATCTGTGTGTGCTCAGAACAAGAGAACGGTGTTTCCTACACATAGAGACCATATCTAGTTCAAATCTGCTTCTGAAACTGAAACAAACCACAGGTCCTCTAACATCCAATGCTTGTTAGTTAAGATGAGATACGTGTGAGCTTCATAAACAATGTTATTCGTTTGAGCTCTAAAGAAACTGACCTTACCTGAAACGAAGTCTTGCTTGTAGGAAGACTCAGAGCCTGAGATTTAACTCCATTTCTGAAGTGAAACACACAGCAGTGTTCTCATCCATTGATCACACTCTGCTTTAGAGCGAGAAGCATGCTCTTCCTTACTAAAGTCTCTAAGAGAGCAGGAAACGTGAGTGTGCTGAGAACAAAAGAACGGTGTTTCCTACACATACAGACCATGTCTAATCCAACTCTGTTTCTGAAACTGATACAAAGCACTGGTCCTGTAACATCTAATGCTTGTCAGTTAAGATGAGAAACGTGTGAGCTTCGAGAACGTTGTAGTTCGTTTGAGCTGAAAAGTGACTGCCCTTACAAGTAACGAAGTCTTGCTTGTAGGAAGACACAGAGCCTGGGATTTAACTCCATTTCTGAAGTGAAAGACACAGCATAGTTCGCATCCATGGATCACACTCTGCTTTAGAGCAAGAAGCACACTCTTGCTTTCTAGCGTCTCTAATACAGCAGGAAATCTGAGTGTGCTGAGAACAAAAGAACGGTGTTTCCTACACATACAGACCATATCTAGTTCAACTGTGCTAATGATACTGAAACAAACCACAGGTCCTCTAACATCCAATGCTTGTCAGTTAAGATGAGATACGTGTGAGCTTCCTGAACGATGTAGTTCGTTTGAGCTGTAAAGAAACTGCCCTTACTTCAAAAGAATTCTTGCATTTAGGAAGACTCAGAGCCTGGGATTTAACTCCTTTTCTGAAGTGAAACACACAGCAGAGTTCTCATCCACTGACCACACTCTGCTTTAGAACAAGACGCACGCTCTTGCTTTCTGGAGTCTCTAAGTCACCAGGAAACGTGAGTGTGCTGAGAACAAAAGAACGGTGTTTCCTACACGTACGGACCATATCTAGTTCAACTCTTCTTCTGATACTGAATCAAACCACAGGTCCTCTAACATCCAATGCTTGTCAGTTAAGATGAGAAACGTGTGAGCTTCATAAACAATGTTATTCGTTTGAGCTGTAAAGAAACTGACCTTACCTGAAACGAAGTCTTGCTTGTAGGAAGACTCAGAGCCTGAGATTTAACTCCATTTCTGAAGTGAAACACACAGCAGTGTTCTCATCCATTGTTCACACTCTGCTTTAGAGCGAGAAGCATGCTCTTCCTTACTAAAATCTCTAAGACAGCAGGAAACGTGAGTGTGCTGAGAACAAAAGAACGGTGTTTCCTACACATACAGACCATGTCTAGTCCAACTCTGCTTCTGAATCTGATACAAAGCACTGGTCCTCTAACATCCAATGCTTGTCAGTTAAGATGAGAAACGTGTGAGGTTCGTGAACGATGTAGTTCCTTTGAGCAGAAAAGTGACTGCCCTTACCTGAAACGAAGTCTTGCCTGTAGGAAGACACAGATCCTGGGATTTAACTCCATTTCTGAAGGAAACACAGAGCATTGTCTCATCCATTGATCACACTCTGCTTTAGAACAAGAGCACGCTATTGCTTTCTAGATTCTCTAAGACAGCAGGAAATCTGAGTGTGCCCAGAACAAAAGAACGGTGTTTCCTACACATATGGACCATATCTAGTCCAACTCTTCTTCTGAAACTGATACAAAGCACTGGTCCTCTAACATCCAATGCTTGTCATTTAAGATGAGAAACGTGTGAGCTTCGTGAACGAAGTAGTTCATTTGAGCTGTAAAGAAACTGCCCGTACCTGAAAAGAAGTCTTGTTTTTAGGAAGACTCAGAGACTGGGATGTAACTCCTTTTCTGAGGTGAAACACACAGAAGAGGTCTCATCCATGGATCACACTCTGCTTTAGAACAACAAGCACACTCTTGCTTTCTAGAGTCTCTAAGAAAGCAGGAAACGTGAGTGTGCAGAGAACCAAAGAACGGTGTTTCCTACACATACAGACCATGTCTAATGAAACTCTGCTTCTGAAACTGATACAAAGCACTGCTCCTCTAACATCAAATGCTTGTCAGTTAAGATGAGAAACATGTGAGATTCGTGAAGGACGTAGTTCGTTTGAGCTGAAAAGTGACTGCCGTTAACTGAAACGAAGTCTTGCTTGTAGGAAGACTCAGAGCCTGAGATTTAACTCCATTTCTGAAGTGAAACACACAGCAGTGTTCTCATCCATTGATCAAACTCTGCTTTAGAGCGAGAAGCATGCTCTTCCTTACTAAAGTCTCTAAGACAGCAGGAAACGTGAGTGTGCTGAGAACAAAAGAACGGTGTTTCCTACACATACAGACCATGTCTAGTCCAACTCTGCTTCTGAAACTGATACAAAGCACTGGTCCTGTAACATCTAATGCTTGTCAGTTAAGATGAGAAACGTGTGAGCTTCGTGAACGATGTAGTTCGCTTGAGCTGAAAAGTAACTGCCCTTTCCGGAAACGAAGTCTTGCTTGTAGGAAGACTCAGAGCATGGGATTTACCTCCATTTGTGTAGGGAAACACATAGCAGAGTTCTCATCCACTGATCACACTCTGCTTTAGAACAAGAATCATGCTCTTGCTTTCTAGAGTCTCTAAGACAGCAGGAAACGTGAGTGTGCTGAGAACAAAAGAAAAGTGTTTCCAACACATAAAGACCATATGTAGTCCAACTCTGCTTTCTAAACTGATACAAAGCACTGGTCCTCTAACATCCAATGCTTCTCATATAAGATGAGAAACGTCTGAGCTTCGAGAACGTTGTAGTTCATTTGTGCTGAAAAGTGACTGCCCTTACCTGAAACGAAGTCTTGCTTGTAGGAAGACACAGAGCCTGGGATTTAACTCCATTTCTGAAGTGAAACACACAGCATAGTTCGCATCCATGGATCACACTCTGCTTTAGAGCGAGAAGCACACTCTTGCTTTCTAGCGTCTCTAATACAGCAGGAAATCTGAGTGTGCTCAGAACAAAAGAACAGTGTTTCCTACACATACAGACCATATCGAGTTCAACTGTGCTAATTATACTGAAACAAACCACAGGTCCTCTAACATCCAATGCTTGTCAGTTAAGATGAGATACGTGTGAGCTTCCTGAACGATGTAGTTCGTTTGAGCTGTAAAGAAACTGCCCTTACTTCAAAAGAATTCTTGCATTTAGGAAGACTCAGAGCCTGGGATTTAACTCCTTTTCTGAAGTGAAACACACAGCAGAGTTCTCATCCACTGATCACACTCTGCTTTAGAACAAGACGCACGCTCTTGCTTTCTGGACTCTCTAAGTCACCAGGAAACGTGAGTGTGCTGAGAACAAAAGAACGGTGTTTCCTACACGTACGGACCATATCTAGTTCAACTCTTCTTCTGATACTGAATCAAACCACAGGTCCTCTAACATCCAATTCTTGTCAGTTAAGATGAGAAACATGTGAGCTTCATAAACAATGTTATTCGTTTGAGCTGTAAAGAAACGGACCTTACCTGAAACGAAGTCTTGCTTGTAGGAAGACTCAGAGCCTGAGATTTAACTCCATTTCTGAAGTGAAACACACAGCAGTGTTCTCATCCATTGATCACACTCTGCTTTAGAGCGAGAAGCATGCTCTTCCTTACTAAAATCTCTAAGACAGCAGGAAACGTGAGTGTGCTGAGAACAAAAGAACGGTGTTTCCTACACATACAGACCATGTCTAGTCCAACTCTGCTTCTGAATCTGATACAAAGCACTGGTCCTGTAACATCTAATGCTTGTCACTTAAGATGAGAAACGTGTGAGCTTCTTGAACGATGTAGTTCGCTTGAGCTGAAAAGTAACTGCCCTTTCCGGAAACGAAGTCTTGCTTGTAGGAAGACTCAGAGCCTGGGATTTAACTCCTTTTCTGAGGTGAAACACACAGAAGAGTTCTCATCCATGGATCACACTCTGCTTTAGAACAACAAGCACGCTCTTGCTTTCTAGAGTCTCTAAGACAGCAGGAAACGTGAGTGTGCTGAGAACAAAAGAACGGTGTTTCCTACACATACAGACCATGTCTAGTCAAACTCTTCTTCAGAAACGGAGACAAAGCACTGCACCTCTAACATCCAATGCTTGTCAGTTAAGATGAGAAACATGTGAGATTCGTGAAGGACGTAGTTTGTTTGAGCTGAAAAGTGACTGCCGTTAACTGAAACGAAGTCTTGCTAGTAGGAAGACACAGAGCCTGGGATTTAACTCGATTTCTGAAGTGAAACACACAGCATAGTTCTCATCCATGGATCACACTCTGCTTTAGAGCGAGAAGCATGCTCTTGCTTTTTAGCGTCTCTAATACAGCAGGAAATCTGAGTGTGCTCAGAACAAGAGAATGGTGTTTCCTACACATACAGACCATATCTAGTTCAACTCTGCTTCTAAAAATGAAACAAACCACAGGTCCTCTAACATCCAATGCTTGTTAGTTAAGATGAGATACGTGTGAGCTTCATAAACAATGTTATTCGTTTGAGCTGTAAAGAAACTGACCTTACCTGAAATGAAGTCATGCTTGTAGGAAGACTCAGAGCCTGAGATTTAACTCCATTTCTGAAGTGAAACACACAGCAGTGTTCTCATCCATTGATCAAACTCTGCTTTAGAGCAGGAAGCATGCTCTTCCTTACTAAAGTCTCTAAGACAGCAGGAAACGTGAGTGTGCTGAGAACAAAAGAACGGTGTTTCCTACACATACAGACCATGTCTAGTCCAACTCTTCTTCTGAAACTGATACAAAGCACTGGTCCTGTAACATCTAATGCTTGTCAGTTAAGATGAGAAACGTGTGAGCTTCTTGAACGATGTAGTTCGCTTGAGCTGAAAAGTAACTGCCCTTTCCGGAAACGAAGTCTTGCTTGTAGGAAGACTCAGAGCATGGGATTTAACTCCATTTGTGTAGGGAAACACATAGCAGAGTTCTCATCCATTGATCACACTCTGCTTTAGAACAAGAATCATTCTCTTGCTTTCTAGAGTCTCTAAGACAGCAGGAAACTTGAGTGTGCTGAGAACAAAAGAACGGTGTTTGCTACACATACAGACCATATCTAGTTCAACACTGCTTCTGAAACTGAAACAAATCACAGGTCGTCTAACATCCAATGCTTGTCATTTAAGATGAGAAACGTGTGAGCTTCGTGAACGATGTAGTTCATTTGAGCTGTAAAGAAACTGCCCTTACCTGAAAAGAAGTCTTGTTTTTAGGAAGACTCAGAGACTGGGATGTAACTCCATTTCTCAAGTGAAACACACAGCAGAGTTCTCATCCACTGATCAAACTCTGCTTTAGAGCAAGAAGCACGCTCTTGCTTTCTAGAGGCTAAAGGACAGCATGAAACGTGAGTGTGCTGAGAACAAAAGAACGATGTTTCCTACATATACGGACCATATGTAGTCCAACTCTTCTTCTGAAAGTGATACAAAGCACTGGTCCTCTAACATCCAATGCTTGTCAGTTAAGATGAGAAACGTGTGAGCTTCGTGAACGATGTAGTTCGCTTGAGCTGAAAATTAACCGCCCTTTCTGGAAATGAAGTCTTGCTTGTAGGAAGACTCAGAGCCTGGGATTTAACTCCATTTCTGATGGGAAAACACATAGCAGAGTTCTCATCCATTGATCACACTCTGCTTTAGAACAAGAATCATGCTCTTGCTTTCTAGATTCTCTAAGACAGCAGGAAACGTGAGTGTGCTGAGAACAAAAGAACAGTGTTTCCAACACATGAGGACCATATGTAGTCCAACTCTGCTTTCTAAACTGATACAAAGCACTGGTCCTCTAACATCCAATGCTTCTCATTTAAGATGAGAAACGTTTGAGCTTCGAGAACGTTGTAGTTCGATGGAGCTGAAAAGTGACTGCCCTTACCTGAAACGAAGTCTTGCTTGTAGGAAGACACAGAGCCTGGGATTTAACTCCATTTCTGAAGTGAAACACACAGCATAGTTCGCATCCATGGATCACACTCTGCTTTAGAGCGAGAAGCATGCTCTTGCTTTCTAGCGTCTCTAATACAGCAGGAAATCTGAGTGTGCTCAGAACAAAAGAACAGTGTTTCCTACACATACAGACCATATCTAGTTCAACTGTGCTAATGATACTGAAACAAACCACAGGTCCTCTAACATCCAATGCTTGTCAGTTAAGATGAGATACGTGTGAGCTTCCTGAACGATGTAGTTCGTTTGAGCTGTAAAGAAACTGCCCTTACTTCAAAAGAATTCTTGCATTTAGGAAGACTCAGAGCCTGGGATTTAACTCCTTTTCTGAAGTGAAACACACAGCAGAGTTCTCATCCACTGATCACACTCTGCTTTAGAACAAGACGCACGCTCTTGCTTTCTGGACTCTCTAAGTCACCAGGAAACGTGAGTGTGCTGAGAACAAAAGAACGGTGTTTCCTACACGTACGGACCATATCTAGTTCAACTCTTCTTCTGATACTGAATCAAACCACAGGTCCTCTAACATCCAATTCTTGTCAGTTAAGATGAGAAACCTGTGAGCTTCATAAACAATGTTATTCGTTTGAGCTGTAAAGAAACGGACCTTACCTGAAACGAAGTCTTGCTTGTAGGAAGACTCAGAGCCTGAGATTTAACTCCATTTCTGAAGTGAAACACACAGCAGTGTTCTCATCCATTGATCACACTCTGCTTTAGAGCGAGAAGCATGCTCTTCCTTACTAAAGTCTCTAAGATAGCAGGAAACGTGAGTGTGCTGAGAACAAAAGAACGGTGTTTCTTACACATGCAGACCATGTCTAGTCCAACTCTGCTTCTGAAACTGATACAAAGCACTGGTCCTGTAACATCTATTGCTTGTCACTTAAGATGAGAAACGTGTGAGCTTCTTGAACGATGTAGTTCCCTTGAGCTGAAAAGTAACTGCCCTTTCCGGAAACGAAGTCTTGCTTGTAGGAAGACTCAGAGCCTGGGATTTAACTCCTTTTCTGAGGTGAAACACACAGAAGAGTTCTCATCCATGGATCACACTCTGCTTTTGAACAACAAGCACGCTCTTGCTTTCTAGAGTCTCTAAGACAGCAGGAAACGTGAGTGTGCTGAGAACAAAAGAACGGTGTTTCCTACACATACAGACCATGTCTAGTCAAACTCTGCTTCAGAAACGGAGACAAAGCACTGCTCCTCTAACATCCAATGCTTGTCAGTTAAGATGAGAAACGTGTGAGATTCGTGAAGGACGTAGTTTGTTTGAGCTGAAAAGTGACTACCGTTAACTGAAACGAAGTCTTGCTAGTAGGAAGACACAGATCCTGGGATTTAACTCGATTTCTGAAGTGAAACACACAGCATAGTTCTCATCCATGGATCACACTCTGCTTTAGAGCGAGAAGCATGCTCTTGCTTTCTAGCGTCTCTAATACAGCAGGAAATCTGAGTGTGCTCAGAACAAGAGAATGGTGTTTCCTACACATACAGACCATATCTAGTTCAACTCTGCTTCTAAAAATGAAACAAACCACAGGTCCTCTAACATCCAATGCTTGTTAGTTAAGATGAGATATGTGTGAGCTTCATAAACAATGTTATTCGTTTGAGCTGTAAAGAAACTGACCTTACCTGAAACGAAGTCTTGCTTGTAGGAAGACTCAGAGCCTGAGATTTAACTCCATTTCTGAAGTGAAACACTCAGCAGTGTTCTCATCCATTGATCAAACTCTGCTTTAGAGCAAGAAGCATGCTCTTCCTTACTAAAGTCTCTAAGACAGCAGGAAACGTGAGTGTGCTGAGAACAAAAGAACGGTGTTTCCTACACATACAGACCATGTCTAGTCCAACTCTTCTTCTGAAACTGATACAAAGCACTGGTCCTGTAACATCTAATGCTTGTCAGTTAAGATGAGAAACGTGTGAGCTTCGTGAACGATGTAGTTCGCTTGAGCTGAAAAGTAACTGCCCTTTCCGGAAACGAAGTCTTGCTTGTAGGAAGACTCAGAGCATGGGATTTAACTCCATTTGTGTAGGGAAACACATAGCAGAGTTCTCATCCATTGATCACACTCTGCTTTAGAACAAGAATCATTCTCTTGCTTTCTAGAGTCTCTAAGACAGCAGGAAACTTGAGTGTGCTGAGAACAAAAGAACGGTGTTTGCTACACATACGGACCATATCTAGTTCAACACTGCTTCTGAAACTGAAACAAATCACAGGTCCTCTAACATCCAATGCTTGTCATTTAAGATGAGAAACGTGTGAGCTTCGTGAACGATGTAGTTCATTTGAGCTGTAAAGAAACTGCCCTTACCTGAAAAGAAGTCTTGTTTTTAGGAAGACTCAGAGACTGGGATGTAACTCCATTTCTCAAGTGAAACACACAGCAGAGTTCTCATCCACTGATCAAACTCTACTTTAGAGCAAGAAGCACGCTCTTGCTTTCTAGAGGCTAAAGGACAGCATGAAACGTGAGTGTGCTGAGAACAAAAGAACGATGTTTCCTACATATACGGACCATATGTAGTCCAACTCTTCTTCTGAAAGTGATACAAAGCACTGGTCCTCTAACATCCAATGCTTGTCAGTTAAGATGAGAAACGTGTGAGCTTCGTGAACGATGTAGTTCGCTTGAGCTGAAAATTAACCGCCCTTTCTGGAAATGAAGTCTTGCTTGTAGGAAGACTCAGAGCCTGGGATTTAACTCCATTTCTGATGGGAAAACACATAGCAGAGTTCTCATCCATTGATCACACTCTGCTTTAGAACAAGAATCATGCTCTTGCTTTCTAGATTCTCTAAGACAGCAGGAAACGTGAGTGTGCTGAGAACAAAAGAACAGTGTTTCCAACACATGAGGACCATATGTAGTCCAACTCTGCTTTCTAAACTGATACAAAGCACTGGTCCTCTAACATCCAATGCTTCTCATTTAAGATGAGAAACGTTTGAGCTTCGAGAACGTTGTAGTTCGATGGAGCTGAAAAGTGACTGCCCTTACCTGAAACGAAGTCTTGCTTGTAGGAAGACACAGAGCCTGGGATTTAACTCCATTTCTGAAGTGAAACACACAGCATAGTTCGCATCCATGGATCACACTCTGCTTTAGAGCGAGAAGCATGCTCTTGCTTTCTAGCGTCTCTAATACAGCAGGAAATCTGAGTGTGCTCAGAACAAAAGAACAGTGTTTCCTACACATACAGACCATATCTAGTTCAACTGTGCTAATGATACTGAAACAAACCACAGGTCCTCTAACATCCAATGCTTGTCAGTTAAGATGAGATACGTGTGAGCTTCCTGAACGATGTAGTTCGTTTGAGCTGTAAAGAAACTGCCCTTACTTCAAAAGAATTCTTGCATTTAGGAAGACTCAGAGCCTGGGATTTAACTCCTTTTCTGAAGTGAAACACACAGCAGAGTTCTCATCCACTGATCACACTCTGCTTTAGAACAAGACGCACGCTCTTGCTTTCTGGAGTCTCTAAGTCACCAGGAAACATGAGTGTGCTGAGAACAAAAGAACGGTGTTTCCTACACATACGGACCATATCTAATTCAACTCTTCTTCTGATACTGAATCAAACCACAGGTCCACTAACATCCAATGCTTGTCAGTTAAGATGAGAAACGTGTGAGCTTCATAAACAATGTTATTCGTTTGACCTGTTAAGAAACTGACCTTACCTGAAACGAAGTCTTGCTTGTAGGAAGACTCAGAGCCTGAGATTTAACTCCATTTCTGAAGTGAAACACAGAGCAGTGTTCTCATCCATTGATCACACTCTGCTTTAGAGCGAGAAGCATGCTTTTCCTTACTAAAGTCTCTAAGATAGCAGGAAACGTGAGTGTGCTGAGAACAAAAGAACGGTGTTTCTTACACATGCAGACTATGTCTAGTCCAACTCTGCTTCTGAAACTGATACAAAGCACTGGTCCTGTAACATCTAATGCTTGTCAGTTAAGATGAGAAACGTGTGAGCTTCGTGAACGATGTAGTTCGCTTGAGCTGAAAAGTAACTGCCCTTACCTGAAACGAAGTCTTGCTTGTAGGAAGACTCAGAGCCTGGGATTTAACTCCATTTCTGATGGGAAAACACATAGCAGAGTTCTCATCCATTGATCACACTCTGCTTTAGAACAAGAATCATTCTCTTGCTTTCTAGAGTCTCTAAGACAGCATGAAACGTGAGTGTGCTTAAAACAAAAGAACGGTGTTTCCTACACGTACGGACCATATCTAGTTCAACTCTTCTTCTGATACTGAATCAAACCACAGGTCCTCTAACATCCAATGCTTTTCAGTTAAGATGAGAAACGTGTGAGCTTCGTGAACGATGAAGTTCATTTGAGCTGTAAAGAAACTGCCATTACCTGAAAAGAAGTCTTGTTTTTAGGAAGACTCAGAGACTGGGATGTAACTCCATTTCTCAAGTGAAACACACAGCAGAGTTCTCATCCACTGATCAAACTCTGCTTTAGAGCAAGAAGCACGCTCTTGTTTTCTAGAGGCTAAAGGACAGCATGAAATGTGAGTGTTCTGAGAACAAAAGAACGATGTTTCCTACATATACGGACCATATGTAGTCCAACTCTGCTTCTGAAAGTGATACAAAGCACTGGTCCTCTAACATCCAATGCTTGTCAGTTAAGATGAGAAACGTGTGAGCTTCGTGAACGATGTAGTTCGCTTGAGCTGAAAATTAACCGCCCTTTCCGGAAACGAAGTCTTGCTTGTAGGAAGACTCAGAGCCTGGGATTTAACTCCATTTCTGAAGTGAAACACACAGCATACTTCGCATCCATGGATCACACTCTGCTTTAGAGCGAGAAGCACGCTCTTGCTTTCTAGCGTCTCTAATACAGCAGGAAATCTGAGTGTGCTCAGAACAAAAGAACAGTGTTTCCTACACATACAGACCATATCTAGTTCAACTGTGCTAATGATACTGAAACAAACCACAGGTCCTCTAACATCCAATGCTTGTCAGTTAAGATGAGATACGTGTGAGCTTCCTGAACGATGTAGTTCGTTTGAGCTGTAAAGAAACTGCCCTTACTTCAAAAGAATTCTTGCATTTAGGAAGACTCAGAGCCTGGGATTTAACTCCTTTTCTGAAGTGAAACACACAGCAGAGTTCTCATCCACTGATCACACTCTGCTTTAGAACAAGACGCACGCTCTTGCTTTCTGGAGTCTCTAAGTCACCAGGAAACGTGAGTGTGCTGAGAACAAAAGAACGGTGTTTCCTACACATAGGGACCATATCTAGTTCAACTCTTCTTCTGATACTGAATCAAACCACAGGTCCTCTAACATCCAATGCTTGTCAGTTAAGATGAGAAACCTGTGAGCTTCATAAACAATGTTATTCGTTTGAGCTGTAAAGAAACTGACCTTACCTGAAAAGAAGTCTTGCTTGTAGGAAGACTCAGAGCCTGAGATTTAACTCCATTTCTGAAGTGAAACACAGAGCAGTGTTCTCATCCATTGATCACACTCTGCTTTAGAGCGAAAAGCATGCTTTTCCTTACTAAAGTCTCTAAGATAGCAGGAAACGTGAGTGTGCTGAGAACAAAAGAACGGTGTTTCCTACACATGCAGACCATGTCTAGTCCAACTCTGCTTCTGAAACTGATACAAAGCACTGGTCCTGTAACATCTAATGCTTGTCAGTTAAGATGAGAAACGTGTGAGCTTCGTGAACGAAGTAGTTCGCTTGAGCTGAAAAGTAACTGCCCTTTCCGGAAATGAAGTCTTGCTTGTAGGAAGACTCAGAACCTGGGATTTAACTCCATTTCTGAAGGGAAACAAATAGCAGAGTTCTCATCCATTGATCACACTCTGCTTTAGAACAAGATTCATTCTCTTGCTTTCTAGAGTCTCTAAGACAGCAGGAAACCTGAGTGTGCTGAAAACCAAAGAACGGTGTTTCCTACACATACAGACCATATCTAGTTCAACACTGCTTCTGAAACTGAAACAAATCACAGGTCCTCTAACATCCAATGCTTGTCATTTAAGATGAGAAACGTGTGAGCTTCGTGAACGATGTAGTTCATTTGAGCTGTAAAGAAACTGCCCTTACATGAAAAGAAGTCTTGTTTTTAGGAAGACTCAGAGACTGGGATGTAACTCCATTTCTGAAGTGAAACACACAGCAGAGTTCTCATCCACTGATCAAACTCTGCTTTAGAGCAAGAAGCACGCTCTTGCTTTCTAGATGCTAAAGGATAGCATGAAACGTGAGTGGGCTGAGAACAAAAGAACGATGTTTCCTACATATACGGACCATATGTAGTCCAACTCTGCTTCTGAAAGTGATACAAAGCACTGGTCCTCTAACATCCAATGCTTGTCAGTTAAGATGAGAAACGTGTGAGCTTCGTGAACGATGTAGTTCGCTTGAGCTGATAATTAACCGCCCTTTCCGGAAACGAAGTCTTGCATGTAGGAAGACTCAGAGCCTGGGATTTAACACCATTTCTGATGGGAAAACACATAGCAGAGTTCTCATCCATTGATCACACTCTGCTTTAGAACAAGAATCATTCTCTTGCTTTCTAGAGTCTCTAAGACAGCATGAAACGTGAGTGTGCTGAGAAGAAAAGAACAGTGTTTCCTACACATAAAGACCATATGTAGTCCAACTCTGCTTTCTAAACTGATACAAAGCACTGGTTCTCTAACATCCAATGCTTCTCATTTAAGATGAGAAACGTGTGAGCTTTGAGAACGTTGTAGTTCGTTTGAGCTGAAAAGTGACTGCCCTTACCTGAAACGAAGTCTTGCTTGTAGGAAGACACAGAGCCTGGGATTTAACTCCATTTCTGAAGTGAAACACACAGCATAGTTCGCATCCATGGATCACACTCTGCTTTAGAGCGAGAAGCACGCTCTTGCTTTCTAGCGTCTCTAATACAGCAGGAAATCTGAGTGTGCTCAGAACAAAAGAACGGTGTTTCCTACACATACAGACCATATCTAGTTCAACTGTGCTAATGATACTGAAACAAACCACAGGTCCTCTAACATCCAATGCTTGTCAGTTAAGATGAGATACGTGTGAGCTTCCTGAATGATGTAGTTCGTTTGAGCTGTAAAGAAACTGCCCTTACTTCAAAAGAATTCTTGCAGTTAGGAAGACTCAGAGTTGGGATTTAACTCCTTTTCTGAAGTGAAACACACAGCAGAGTTCTCATCCACTGATCACACTCTGCTTTAGAACAAGACGCACGCTCTTGCTTTCTGGAGTCTCTAAGTCACCAGGAAACGTGAGTGTGCTGAGAACAAAAGAACGGTGTTTCCTACACATACGGAACATATCTAGTTCAACTCTTCTTCTGATACTGAATCAAACCACAGGTCCTCTAACATCCAATGCTTGTCAGTTAAGATGAGAAACGTATGAGCTTCATAAACAATGTTATTCGTTTGAGCTGTAAAGAAACTGACCTTACCTGAAACGAAGTCTTGCTTGTAGGAAGACTCAGAGCCTGAGATTTAACTCCATTTCTGAAGTGAAACACACAGCAGTGTTCTCATCCATTGATCACACTCTGCTTTAGAGCGAGAAGCATGCTCTTCCTTACTAAAGTGTCTAAGACAGCAGGAAACGTGAGTGTGCTGAGAACAAAAGAACGGTGTTTCCTACACATACAGACCATGTCTAGTCCAGCTCTGCTTCTGAAACTGATACAAAGCACTGGTCCTGTAACATCTAATGCTTGTCAGTTAAGATGAGAAACGTGTGAGCTTCGTGAACGATGTAGTTCGCTTGAGCTGAAAAGTAACTGCCCTTTCCGGAAACGAAGTCTTGCTTGTAGGAAGACTCAGAGCCTGGGATTTAACTCCATTTCTGAAGGGAAACACATAGCAGAGTTCTCATCCATTGATCACACTCTGCTTTAGAACAAGAATCATTCTCTTGCTTTCTAGAGTGTCTAAGACAGCTGGAAACCTGAGTGTGCTGAGAACCAAAGAACGGTGTTTGCTACACATACGGACCATATCTAGTTCAACACTGTTTCTGAAACTGAAACAAATCTCAGGTCCTCTAACATCCAATGCTTGTCATTTAAGATGAGAAACGTGTGAGCTTCGTGAACGATGTATCTCATTTGAGCTGTAAAGAAACTGCCATTACCTGAAAAGAAGTCTTGTTTTTAGGAAGACTCAGAGACTGGGATGTAACTCCATTTCTCAAGTGAAACACACAGCAGAGTTCTCATCCACTGATCAAACTCTGCTTTAGAGCAAGAAGCACGCTCTTGTTTTCTAGAGGCTAAATGACAGCATGAAATGTGAGTGTGCTGAGAACAAAAGAACGATGTTTCCTACATATACGGACCATATGTAGTCCAACTCTGCTTCTGAAAGTGATACAAAGCACTGGTCCTCTAACATCCAATGCTTGTCAGTTAAGATGAGAAACGTGTGAGCTTCGTGAACGATGTAGTTCGCTTGAGCTGAAAATTAACCGCCCTTTCCGGAAACGAAGTCTTGCTTGTAGGAAGACTCAGAGCCTGGGATTTAACTCCATTTCTGAAGTGAAACACACAGCATACTTCGCATCCATGGATCACACTCTGCTTTAGAGCGAGAAGCACGCTCTTGCTTTCTAGCGTCTCTAATACAGCAGGAAATCTGAGTGTGCTCAGAACAAAAGAACAGTGTTTCCTACACATACAGACCATATCTAGTTCAACTGTGCTAATGATACTGAAACAAACCACAGGTCCTCTAACATCCAATGCTTGTCAGTTAAGATGAGATACGTGTGAGCTTCCTGAACGATGTAGTTCGTTTGAGCTGTAAAGAAACTGCCCTTACTTCAAAAGAATTCTTGCATTTAGGAAGACTCAGAGCCTGGGATTTAACTCCTTTTCTGAAGTGAAACACACAGCAGAGTTCTCATCCACTGATCACACTCTGCTTTAGAACAAGACGCACGCTCTTGCTTTCTGGAGTCTCTAAGTCACCAGGAAACGTGAGTGTGCTGAGAACAAAAGAACGGTGTTTCCTACACATAGGGACCATATCTAGTTCAACTCTTCTTCTGATACTGAATCAAACCACAGGTCCTCTAACATCCAATGCTTGTCAGTTAAGATGAGAAACCTGTGAGCTTCATAAACAATGTTATTCGTTTGAGCTGTAAAGAAACTGACCTTACCTGAAAAGAAGTCTTGCTTGTAGGAAGACTCAGAGCCTGAGATTTAACTCCATTTCTGAAGTGAAACACAGAGCAGTGTTCTCATCCATTGATCACACTCTGCTTTAGAGCGAAAAGCATGCTTTTCCTTACTAAAGTCTCTAAGATAGCAGGAAACGTGAGTGTGCTGAGAACAAAAGAACGGTGTTTCCTACACATGCAGACCATGTCTAGTCCAACTCTGCTTCTGAAACTGATACAAAGCACTGGTCCTGTAACATCTAATGCTTGTCAGTTAAGATGAGAAACGTGTGAGCTTCGTGAACGAAGTAGTTCGCTTGAGCTGGAAAGTAACTGCCCTTTCCGGAAATGAAGTCTTGCTTGTAGGAAGACTCAGAACCTGGGATTTAACTCCATTTCTGAAGGGAAACAAATAGCAGAGTTCTCATCCATTGATCACACTCTGCTTTAGAACAAGATTCATTCTCTTGCTTTCTAGAGTCTCTAAGACAGCAGGAAACCTGAGTGTGCTGAGAACCAAAGAACGGTGTTTCCTACACATACAGACCATATCTAGTTCAACACTGCTTCTGAAACTGAAACAAATCACAGGTCCTCTAACATCCAATGCTTGTCATTTAAGATGAGAAACGTGTGAGCTTCGTGAACGATGTAGTTCATTTGAGCTGTAAAGAAACTGCCCTTACATGAAAAGAAGTCTTGTTTTTAGGAAGACTCAGAGACTGGGATGTAACTCCATTTCTGAAGTGAAACACACAGCAGAGTTCTCATCCACTGATCAAACTCTGCTTTAGAGCAAGAAGCACGCTCTTGCTTTCTAGATGCTAAAGGATAGCATGAAACGTGAGTGGGCTGAGAACAAAAGAACGATGTTTCCTACATATACGGACCATATGTAGTCCAACTCTGCTTCTGAAAGTGATACAAAGCACTGGTCCTCTAACATCCAATGCTTGTCAGTTAAGATGAGAAACGTGTGAGCTTCGTGAACGATGTAGTTCGCTTGAGCTGATAATTAACCGCCCTTTCCGGAAACGAAGTCTTGCTTGTAGGAAGACTCAGAGCCTGGGATTTAACACCATTTCTGATGGGAAAACACATAGCAGAGTTCTCATCCATTGATCACACTCTGCTTTAGAACAAGAATCATTCTCTTGCTTTCTAGAGTCTCTAAGACAGCATGAAACGTGAGTGTGCTGAGAAGAAAAGAACAGTGTTTCCTACACATAAGGACCATATGTAGTCCAACTCTGCTTTCTAAACTGATACAAAGCACTGGTTCTCTAACATCCAATGCTTCTCATTTAAGATGAGAAACGTGTGAGCTTTGAGAACGTTGTAGTTCGTTTGAGCTGAAAAGTGACTGCCCTTACCTGAAACGAAGTCTTGCTTGTAGGAAGACACAGAGCCTGGGATTTAACTCCATTTCTGAAGTGAAACACACAGCATAGTTCGCATCCATGGATCACACTCTGCTTTAGAGCGAGAAGCACGCTCTTGCTTTCTAGCGTCTCTAATACAGCAGGAAATCTGAGTGTGCTCAGAACAAAAGAACGGTATTTCCTACACATACAGACCATATCTAGTTCAACTGTGCTAATGATACTGAAACAAACCACAGGTCCTCTAACATCCAATGCTTGTCAGTTAAGATGACATACGTGTGAGCTTCCTGAATGATGTAGTTCGTTTGAGCTGTAAAGAAACTGCCCTTACTTCAAAAGAATTCTTGCAGTTAGGAAGACTCAGAGTTGGGATTTAACTCCTTTTCTGAAGTGAAACACACAGCAGAGTTCTCATCCACTGATCACACTCTGCTTTAGAACAAGACGCACACTCTTGCTTTCTGGAGTCTCTAAGTCACCAGGAAACGTGAGTGTGCTGAGAACAAAAGAACGGTGTTTCCTACACATACGGAACATATCTAGTTCAACTCTTCTTCTGATACTGAATCAAACCACAGGTCCTCTAACATCCAATGCTTGTCAGTTAAGATGAGAAACGTATGAGCTTCATAAACAATGTTATTCGTTTGAGCTGTAAAGAAACTGACCTTACCTGAAACGAAGTCTTGCTTGTAGGAAGACTCAGAGCCTGAGATTTAACTCCATTTCTGAAGTGAAACACACAGCAGTGTTCTCATCCATTGATCACACTCTGCTTTAGAGCGAGAAGCATGCTTTTCCTTACTAAAGTCTCTAAGATAGCAGGAAACGTGAGTGTGCTGAGAACAAAAGAACGGTGTTTCCTACACATACAGACCATGTCTAATCCAACTCTGCTTCTGAAACTGATACAAAGCACTGGTCCTGTAACATCTAATGCTTGTCAGTTAAGATGAGAAACGTGTGAGCTTCGTGAACGATGTAGTTCGCTTGAGCTGAAAAGTAACTGCCCTTTCCGGAAACGAAGTCTTGCTTGTAGGAAGACTCAGAGCCTGGGATTTAACTCCATTTCTGAAGGGAAACACATAGCAGAGTTCTCATCCATTGATCACACTCTGCTTTAGAACAAGAATCATTCTCTTGCTTTCTAGAGTGTCTAAGACAGCAGGAAACCTGAGTGTCCTGAGAACCAAGAACGGTGTTTGCTACACATACGGACCATATCTAGTTCAACACTGCTTCTGAAACTGAAAGAAATCACAGGTCCTCTAACATCCAATGCTTGTAATTTAAGATGAGAAACGTGTGAGCTTCGTTTACGATGTAGTTCATTTGAGCTGTAAAGAAACTGCCATTACCTGAAAAGAAGTCTTGTTTTTAGGAAGACTCAGAGACTGGGAAGTAACTCCATTTCTCAAGTGAAACACACAGCAGAGTTCTCATCCACTGATCAAACTCTGCTTTAGAGCAAGAAACACGCTCTTGCTTTCTAGAGGCTAAAGGACAGCATGAAACGTGAGTGTGCTGAGAACAAAAGAACGAGGTTTCCTACATATACGGACCATATGTAGTCCAACTCTGCTTCTGAAAGTGATACAAAGCACTGGTCCTCTAACATCAAATGCTTGTCAGTTAAGATGAGAAACGTGTGAGCTTCGTGAACGATGTAGTTTGCTTGAGCTGAAAAGTAACTGCCCTTTCCGGAAATGAAGTCTTGCTTGTAGGAAGACTCAGAGCCTGGGATTTAACTCCATTTCTGAAGTGAAACACACAGCATAGTTCGCATCCATGGATCACACTCTGCTTTAGAGCCAGAAGCACGCTCTTGCTTTCTAGCGTCTCTAATACAGCAGGAAATCTGAGTGTGCTCAGAACAAAAGAACAGTGTTTCCTACACATGCAGACCATATCTAGTTCAACTGTGCTAATGATACTGAAACAAACCACAGGTCCTCTAACATCCAATGCTTGTCAGTTAAGATGAGATACGTGTGAGCTTCCTGAACGATGTAGTTCGTTTGAGCTGTAAAGAAACTGCCCTTACTTCAAAAGAATTCTTGCATTTAGGAAGACTCAGAGCCTGGGATTTAACTCCTTTTCTGAAGTGAAACACACAGCAGAGTTCTCATCCACTGACCACACTCTGCTTTAGAACAAGACGCACGCTCTTGCTTTCTGGAGTCTCTAAGTCACCAGGAAACGTGAGTGTGCTGAGAACAAAAGAACGGTGTTTCCTACACGTACGGACCATATCTAGTTCAACTCTTCTTCTGATACTGAATCAAACCACAGGTCCTCTAACATCCAATGCTTGTCAGTTAAGATGAGAAACGTATGAGCTTCATAAACAATGTTATTCGTTTGAGCTGTAAAGAAACTGACCTTACCTGAAACGAAGTCTTGCTTGTAGGAAGACTCAGAGCCAGAGATTTAACTCCATTTCTGAAGTGAAACACACAGCAGTGTTCTCATCCATTGATCACACTCTGCTTTAGAGCGAGAAGCATGCTTTTCCTTACTAAAGTCTCTAAGATAGCAGGAAACGTGAGTGTGCTGAGAACAAAAGAACGGTGTTTCCTACACATACAGACCATGTCTAGTCCAACTCTGCTTCTGAAACTGATACAAAGCACTGGTCCTGTAACATCTAATGCTTGTCAGTTAAGATGAGAAACGTGTGAGCTTCGTGAACGATGTAGTTCGCTTGAGCTGAAAAGTAACTGCCCTTTCCGGAAACGAAGTCTTGCTTGTAGGAAGACTCAGAGCCTGGGATTTAACTCCATTTCTGAAGGGAAACACATAGCAGAGTTCTCATCCATTGATCACACTCTGCTTTAGAACAAGAATCATTCTCTTGCTTTCTAGAGTGTCTAAGACAGCAGGAAACCTGAGTGTGCTGAGAACCAAAGAACGGTGTTTGCTACACATACGGACCATATCTAGTTCAACACTGCTTCTGAAACTGAAACAAATCACAGGTCCTCTAACATCCAATGCTTGTCATTTAAGATGAGAAACGTGTGAGCTTCGTGAACGATGTAGTTCATTTGAGCTGTAAAGAAACTGCCCTTACCTGAAAAGAAGTCTTGTTTTTAGGAAGACTCAGACACTGGGATGTAACTCCATTTCTGAAGTGAAACACACAGCAGAGTTCTCATCCACTGATCAAACTCTGCTTTAGAGCAAGAAACACGCTCTTGCTTTCTAGAGGCTAAAGGACAGCATGAAACGTGAGTGTGCTGAGAACAAAAGAACGAGGTTTCCTACATATACGGACCATATGTAGTCCAACTCTGCTTCTGAAAGTGATACAAAGCACTGGTCCTCTAACATCAAATGCTTGTCAGTTAAGATGAGAAACGTGTGAGCTTCGTGAACGACGTAGTTTGCTTGAGCTGAAAAGTAACTGCCCTTTCCGGAAATGAAGTCTTGCTTGTAGGAAGACTCAGAGCCTGGGATTTAACTCCATTTCTGAAGTGAAACACACAGCATAGTTCGCATCCATGGATCACACTCTGCTTTAGAGCCAGAAGCACGCTCTTGCTTTCTAGCGTCTCTAATACAGCAGGAAATCTGAGTGTGCTCAGAACAAAAGAACAGTGTTTCCTACACATGCAGACCATATCTAGTTCAACTGTGCTAATGATACTGAAACAAACCACAGGTCCTCTAACATCCAATGCTTGTCAGTTAAGATGAGATACGTGTGAGCTTCCTGAACGATGTAGTTCGTTTGAGCTGTAAAGAAACTGCCCTTACTTCAAAAGAATTCTTGCATTTAGGAAGACTCAGAGCCGGGGATTTAACTCCTTTTCTGAAGTGAAACACACAGCAGAGTTCTCATCCACTGACCACACTCTGCTTTAGAACAAGACGCACGCTCTTGCTTTCTGGAGTCTCTAAGTCACCAGAAAACGTGAGTGTGCTGAGAACAAAAGAACGGTGTTTCCTACACATACGGACCATATCTAGTTCAACTCTTCTTCTGATACTGAATCAAACCACAGGTCCTCTAACATCCAATGCTTGTCAGTTAAGATGAGAAACGTGTGAGCTTCATAAACAATGTTATTCCTTTGAGCTGTAAAGAAACTGACCTTACCTGAAACGAAGTCTTGCTTGTAGGAAGACTCAGAGCCTGAGATTTAACTCCATTTCTGAAGTGAAACACACAGCAATGTTCTCATCCATTGATCACACTCTGCTTTAGAGCGAGAAGCATGCTTTCCCTTACTAAAGTCTCTGAGATAGCAGGAAACGTGAGTGTGCTGAGAACAAAAGAACGGTGTTTCCTACACATACAGACCATGTCTAGTCCAACTCTGCTTCTGAAACTGATACAAAGCATTGGTCCTGTAACATCGAATGCTTGTCAGTTAAGATGAGAAACGTGTGAGCTTCGTGAACGATGTAGTTCGCTTGAGCTGAAAAGTAACTGCCCTTTCCGGAAACGAAGTCTTGCTTGTAGGAAGACTCAGAGCCTGGGATTGAACTCCATTTCTGAAGGGAAACACATAGCAGAGTTCTCATCCATTGATCACACTCTGCTTTAGAACAAGAATCATTCTCTTGCTTTCTAGAGTCTCTAAGACAGCAAGAAACCTGAGTGTGCTGAGAACAAAAGAACGGTGTTCCCTCACATATGGACCATATCTAGTTCAACACTGCTTCTGAAACTGAAAGAAATCACAGGTCCTCTAACATCCAATGCTTGTCATTTAAGATGAGAAACGTGTGAGCTTCGTGAACGATGTAGTTCATTTGAGCTGTAAAGAAACTGCCCTTACCTGAAAAGAAGTCTTGTTTTTAGGAAGACTCAGAGACTGGGATGTAAATCCATTTCTGAAGTGAAACACACAGCAGAGTTCTCATCCACTGATCAAACTCTGCTTTAGAGCAAGAAGCACGCTCTTGCTTTCTAGATGCTAAATTATAGCATGAAACGTGAGTGTGCTGAGAACAAAAGAACGATGTTTCCTACATATACGGACCATATGTAGTCCAACTCTGCTTCTGAAAGTCATACAAAGCACTGGTCCTCTAACATCCAATGCTTGTCAGTTAAGATGAGAAACGTGTGAGCTTCGTGAATGATGTAGTTTGCTTGAGCTGAAAATTAACCGCCCTTTCCGGAAACGAAGTCTTGCTTGTAGGAAGACTCAGAGCCTGGGATTTAACTCCATTTCTGATGGGAAAACACATAGCAGAGTTCTCATCCATTGATCACACTCTGCTTTAGAACAAGAATCATTCTCTTGCTTTCTAGAGTCTCTAAGACAGCAGGAAACGTGAGTGTGCTGAGAACAAAAGAACGGTGTTTCCTACACATAAGGACCATATGTAGTCCAACTCTGCTTTCTAAACTGATACAAAGCACTGGTCCTCTAACATCCAATGCTTGTCAGTTAAGATGAGATACGTGTGAGCTTCCTGAACGATGTAGTTCGTTTGAGCTGTAAAGAAACTACCCTGACTTCAAAAGAATTCTTGCATTTAGGAAGACTCAGATCCTGGGATTTAACTGCTTTTCTGAAGTGAAACACACAGCAGAGTTCTCATCCTCTGATCACACTCTGCTTTAGAACAAGACGCACGCTCTTTCTTTCTGGAGTCTCCAAGTCACCAGGAAACGTGAGTGTGCTGAGAACAAAAGAACGGTGTTTCTTACACATACGGACCATATCTAGTTCAACCTTTCTTCTGATACTGAATCAAACCACAGGTCCTCTAACATCCAATGCTTGTCAGTTAAGATGAGAAACGTGTGAGCTTCGTGAACGATGAAGTTCATTTGAGCTGTAAAGAAACTGCCCTTACTTCAAAAGAATTCTTGCATTTAGGAAGACTCAGAGCCTGGGATTTAAATCCTTTTCTGAAGTGAAACACACAGCAGAGTTCTCATCCACTGATCACACTCTGCTTTAGAACAAGACGCACGCTCTTGCTTTCTGGAGTCTCTAAGTCCCCAGGAAACGTGAGTGTGCTGAGAACAAAAGAACGGTGTTTCCTACACATACGGACCATATCTAGTTCAACTCTTCTTCTGATACTGAATCAAACCACAGGTCCTCTAACATCCAATGCTTGTCAGTTAAGATGAGAAACGTATGAGCTTCATAAACAATGTTATTCGTTTGAGCTGTAAAGAAACTGACCTTACCTGAAACGAAGTCTTGCTTGTAGGAAGACTCAGAGCCAGAGATTTAACTCCATTTCTGAAGTGAAACACACAGCAGTGTTCTCATCCATTGATCACACTCTGCTTTAGAGCGAGAAGCATGCTTTCCCTTACTAAAGTCTCTGAGATAGCAGGAAACGTGAGTGTGCTGAGAACAAAAGAACGGTGTTTCCTACACATACAGACCATGTCTAGTCCAACTCTGCTTCTGAAACTGATACAAAGCACTGGTCCTGTAACATCTAATGCTTGTCAGTTAAGATGAGAAACGTGTGAGCTTCGTGAACGATGTAGTTCGCTTGAGCTGAAAAGTAACTGCCCTTTCCGGAAACGAAGTCTTGCTTGTAGGAAGACTCAGAGCCTGGGATTTAACTCCATTTCTGAAGGGAAACACATAGCAGAGTTCTCATCCATTGATCACACTCTGCTTTAGAACAAGAATCATTCTCTTGCTTTCTAGAGTGTCTAAGACAGCAGGAAACCTGAGTGTGCTGAGAACCAAAGAACGGTGTTTGCTACACATACGGACCATATCTAGTTCAACACTGCTTCTGAAACTGAAACAAATCACAGGTCCTCTAACATCCAATGCTTGTCATTTAAGATGAGAAACGTGTGAGCTTCGTGAACGATGTAGTTCATTTGAGCTGTAAAGAAACTGCCCTTACCTGAAAAGAAGTCTTGTTTTTAGGAAGACTCAGAGACTGGGATGTAACTCCATTTCTGAAGTGAAACACACAGCAGAGTTCTCATCCACTGATCAAACTCTGCTTTAGTGCAAGAAGCACGCTCTTGCTTTCTAGATGCTAAAGGATAGCAAGAAACGTGAGTGTGCTGAGAAAAAAAGAACGATGTTTCCTACATATACGGACCATATGTAGTCCAACTCTGCTTCTGAAAGTGATACAAAGCACTGGTCCTCTAACATCCAATGCTTGTCAGTTAAGATGAGAAACGTGTGAGCTTCGTGAACGATGTAGTTCGCTTGAGCTGAAAATTAACCGCCCTTTCCGGAAACGAAGTCTTGCTTGTAGGAAGACTCAGAGCCTGGGATTTAACACCATTTCTGATGGGAAAACACATAGCAGAGTTCTCATCCATTGATCACACTCTGCTTTAGAACAAGAATCATTCTCTTGCTTTCTAGAGTCTCTAAGACAGCATGAAACGTGAGTGTGCTGAGAACGAAAGAACGGTGTTTCCTGCACATAAGGACCATATGTAGTCGAACTCTGCTTTCTAAACTGATACAAAGCACTGGTCCTCTAACATCCAATGCTTCTCATTTAAGATGAGAAACGGGTGAGCTTCGAGAAGGTAGTAGTTCGTTTGAGCTGAAAACTGACTGCCCTTACCTGAAACGAAGTCTTGCTTGTAGGAAGACACAGAGCCTGGGATTTAACTCCATTTCTGAAGTGAAACACACAGCATAGTTCCCATCCATGGATCACACTCTGCTTTAGAGCGAGAAGCACGCTCTTGCTTTCTAGCGTCTCTAATACAGCACGAAATCTGAGTGTGCTCAGAACAAAAGAACGGTGTTTCCTACGCATACAGACCATAACTAGTTCAACTGTGCTAATGATACTGAAACAAACCACAGGTCCTCTAACATCCAATGCTTGTCAGTTAAGATGAGATACGTGTGAGCTTCCTGAACGATGTAGTTCGTTTGAGCTGTAAAGAAACTGCCCTTACTTCAAAAGAATTCTTGCATTTAGGAAGACTCAGAGCCTGGGATTTAACTCCTTTTCTGAAGTGAAACACACAGCGGAGTTCTCATCCACTGATCACACTCTGCTTTAGAACAAGACGCACGCTCTTGCTTTCTGGAGTCTCTAAGTCCCCAGGAAACGTGAGTGTGCTGAGAACAAAAGAACGGTGTTTCCTACACATACGGACCATATCTAGTTCAACTCTTCTTCTGATACTGAATCAAACCACAGGTCCTCTAACATCCAATGCTTGTCAGTTAAGATGAGAAACGTGTGAGCTTCATAAACAATGTTATTCGTTTGAGCTGTAAAGAAACTGACCTTACCTGAAACGAAGTCTTGCTTGTAGGAAGACTCAGAGCCTGAGATTTAACTCCATTTCTGAAGTGAAACACACAGCAATGTTCTCATCCATTGATCACACTCTGCTTTAGAGCGAGAAGCATGCTTTCCCTTACTAAAGTCTCTGAGATAGCAGGAAACGTGAGTGTGCTGAGAACAAAAGAACGGTGTTTCCTACACATACAGACCATGTCTAGTCCAACTCTGCTTCTGAAACTGATACAAAGCACTGGTCCTGTAACATCTAATGCTTGTCAGTTAAGATGAGAAACGTGTGAGCTTCGTGAACGATGTAGTTCGCTTGAGCTGAAAAGTAACTGCCCTTTCCGGAAACGAAGTCTTGCTTGTAGGAAGACTCAGAGCCTGGGATTTAACTCCATTTCTGAAGGGAAACACATAGCAGAGTTCTCATCCATTGATCACACTCTGCTTTAGAACAAGAATCATTCTCTTGCTTTCTAGAGTGTCTAAGACAGCTGGAAACCTGAGTGTGCTGAGAACCAAAGAACGGTGTTTGCTACACATATGGACCATATCTAGTTCAACACTGTTTCTGAAACTGAAACAAATCTCAGGTCCTCTAACATCCAATGCTTGTCATTTAAGATGAGAAACGTGTGAGCTTCGTGAACGATGTATCTCATTTGAGCTGTAAAGAAACTGCCATTACCTGAAAAGAAGTCTTGTTTTTAGGAAGACTCAGAGACTGGGATGTAACTCCATTTCTCAAGTGAAACACACAGCAGAGTTCTCATCCACTGATCAAACTCTGCTTTAGAGCAAGAAGCACGCTCTTGTTTTCTAGAGGCTAAAGGACAGCATGAAATGTGAGTGTGCTGAGAACAAAAGAACGATGTTTCCTACATATACGGACCATATGTAGTCCAACTCTGCTTCTGAAAGTGATACAAAGCACTGGTCCTCTAACATCCAATGCTTGTCAGTTAAGATGAGAAACGTGTGAGCTTCGTGAACGATGTAGTTCGCTTGAGCTGAAAATTAACTGCCATTTCCGGAAACGAAGTCTTGCTTGTAGGAAGACTCAGAGCCTGGGATTTAACTCCATTTCTGAAGTGAAACACACAGCATACTTCGCATCCATGGATCACACTCTGCTTTAGAGCGAGAAGCACGCTCTTGCTTTCTAGCGTCTCTAATACAGCAGGAAATCTGAGTGTGCTCAGAACAAAAGAACAGTGTTTCCTACACATACAGACCATATCTAGTTCAACTGTGCTAATGATACTGAAACAAACCACAGGTCCTCTAACATCCAATGCTTGTCAGTTAAGATGAGATACGTGTGAGCTTCCTGAACGATGTAGTTCGTTTGAGCTGTAAAGAAACTGCCCTTACTTCAAAAGAATTCTTGCATTTAGGAAGACTCAGAGCCTGGGATTTAACTCCTTTTCTGAAGTGAAACACACAGCAGAGTTCTCATCCACTGATCACACTCTGCTTTAGAACAAGACGCACGCTCTTGCTTTCTGGAGTCTCTAAGTCACCAGGAAACGTGAGTGTGCTGAGAACAAAAGAACGGTGTTTCCTACACATAGGGACCATATCTAGTTCAACTCTTCTTCTGATACTGAATCAAACCACAGGTCCTCTAACATCCAATGCTTGTCAGTTAAGATGAGAAACCTGTGAGCTTCATAAACAATGTTATTCGTTTGAGCTGTAAAGAAACTGACCTTACCTGAAACGAAGTCTTGCTTGTAGGAAGACTCAGAGCCTGAGATTTAACTCCATTTCTGAAGTGAAACACAGAGCAGTGTTCTCATCCATTGATCACACTCTGCTTTAGAGCGAAAAGCATGCTTTTCCTTACTAAAGTCTCTAAGATAGCAGGAAACGTGAGTGTGCTGAGAACAAAAGAACGGTGTTTCCTACACATACAGACCATATCTAGTTCAACACTGCTTCTGAAACTGAAACAAATCACAGGTCCTCTAACATCCAATGCTTGTCATTTAAGATGAGAAACGTGTGAGCTTCGTGAACGATGTAGTTCATTTGAGCTGTAAAGAAACTGCCCTTACATGAAAAGAAGTCTTGTTTTTAGGAAGACTCAGAGACTGGGATGTAACTCCATTTCTGAAGTGAAACACACAGCAGAGTTCTCATCCACTGATCAAACTCTGCTTTAGAGCAAGAAGCACGCTCTTGCTTTCTAGATGCTAAAGGATAGCATGAAACGTGAGTGGGCTGAGAACAAAAGAACGATGTTTCCTACATATACGGACCATATGTAGTCCAACTCTGCTTCTGAAAGTGATACAAAGCACTGGTCCTCTAACATCCAATGCTTGTCAGTTAAGATGAGAAACGTGTGAGCTTCGTGAACGATGTAGTTCGCTTGAGCTGATAATTAACCGCCCTTTCCGGAAACGAAGTCTTGCTTGTAGGAAGACTCAGAGCCTGGGATTTAACACCATTTCTGATGGGAAAACACCTAGCAGAGTTCTCATCCATTGATCACACTCTGCTTTAGAACAAGAATCATTCTCTTGCTTTCTAGAGTCTCTAAGACAGCATGAAACGTGAGTGTGCTGAGAAGAAAAGAACAGTGTTTCCTACACATAAGGACCATATGTAGTCCAACTCTGCTTTCTAAACTGATACAAAGCACTGGTTCTCTAACATCCAATGCTTCTCATTTAAGATGAGAAACGTGTGAGCTTTGAGAACGTTGTAGTTCGTTTGAGCTGAAAAGTGACTGCCCTTACCTGAAACGAAGTCTTGCTTGTAGGAAGACACAGAGCCTGGGATTTAACTCCATTTCTGAAGTGAAACACACAGCATAGTTCGCATCCATGGATCACACTCTGCTTTAGAGCGAGAAGCACGCTCTTGCTTTCTAGCGTCTCTAATACAGCAGGAAATCTGAGTGTGCTCAGAACAAAAGAACGGTGTTTCCTACACATACAGACCATATCGAGTTCAACTGTGCTAATGATACTGAAACAAACCACTGGTCCTCTAACATCCAATGCTTGTCAGTTAAGATGAGATACGTGTGAGCTTCCTGAATGATGTAGTTCGTTTGAGCTGTAAAGAAACTGCCCTTACTTCAAAAGAATTCTTGCAGTTAGGAAGACTCAGAGTTGGGATTTAACTCCTTTTCTGAAGTGAAACACACAGCAGAGTTCTCATCCACTGATCACACTCTGCTTTAGAACAAGACGCACGCTCTTGCTTTCTGGAGTCTCTAAGTCACCAGGAAACGTGAGTGTGCTGAGAACAAAAGAACGGTGTTTCCTACACATACGGAACATATCTAGTTCAACTCTTCTTCTGATACTGAATCAAACCACAGGTCCTCTAACATCCAATGCTTGTCAGTTAAGATGAGAAACGTATGAGCTTCATAAACAATGTTATTCGTTTGAGCTGTAAAGAAACTGACCTTACCTGAAACGAAGTCTTGCTTGTAGGAAGACTCAGAGCCTGAGATTTAACTCCATTTCTGAAGTGAAACACACAGCAGTGTTCTCATCCATTGATCACACTCTGCTTTAGAGCAAGAAGCATGCTTTTCCTTACTAAAGTCTCTAAGATAGCAGGAAACGTGAGTGTGCTGAGAACAAAAGAACGGTGTTTCCTACACATACAGACCATGTCTAGTCCAACTCTGCTTCTGAAACTGATACAAAGCACTGGTCCTGTAACATCTAATGCTTGTCAGTTAAGATGAGAAACGTGTGAGCTTCGTGAACGATGTAGTTCGCTTGAGCTGAAAAGTAACTGCCCTTTCCGGAAACGAAGTCTTGCTTGTAGGAAGACTCAGAGCCTGGGATTTAACTCCATTTCTGAAGGGAAACACATAGCAGAGTTCTCATCCATTGATCACACTCTGCTTTAGAACAAGAATCATTCTCTTGCTTTCTAGAGTGTCTAAGACAGCAGGAAACCTGAGTGTCCTGAGAACCAAGAACGGTGTTTGCTACACATACGGACCATATCTAGTTCAACACTGCTTCTGAAACTGAAACAAATCACAGGTCCTCTAACATCCAATGCTTGTCATTTAAGATGAGAAACGTGTGAGCTTCGTTTACGATGTAGTTCATTTGAGCTGTAAAGAAACTGCCATTACCTGAAAAGAAGTCTTGTTTTTAGGAAGACTCAGAGACTAGGAAGTAACTCCATTTCTCAAGTGAAACACACAGCAGAGTTCTCATCCACTGATCAAACTCTGCTTTAGAGCAAGAAACACGCTCTTGCTTTCTAGAGGCTAAAGGACAGCAAGAAACGTGAGTGTGCTGAGAAAAAAAGAACGATGTTTCCTACATATACGGACCATATGTAGTCCAACTCTGCTTCTGAAAGTGATACAAAGCACTGGTCCTCTAACATCCAATGCTTGTCAGTTAAGATGAGAAACGTGTGAGCTTCGTGAACGATGTAGTTCGCTTGAGCTGAAAATTAACCGCCCTTTCCGGAAACGAAGTCTTGCTTGTAGGAAGACTCAGAGCCTGGGATTTAACACCATTTCTGATGGGAAAACACATAGCAGAGTTCTCATCATTGATCACACTCTGCTTTAGAACAAGAATCATTCTCTTGCTTTCTAGAGTCTCTAAGACAGCATGAAACGTGAGTGTGCTGAGAACAAAAGAACGGTGTTTCCTGCACATAAGGACCATATGTAGTCGAACTCTGCTTTCTAAACTGATACAAAGCACTGGTCCTCTAACATCCAATGCTTCTCATTTAAGACGAGAAACGGGTGAGCTTCGAGAAGGTAGTAGTTCGTTTGAGCTGAAAACTGACTGCCCTTACCTGAAACGAAGTCTTGCTTGTAGGAAGACACAGAGCCTGGGATTTAACTCCATTTCTGAAGTGAAACACACAGCATAGTTCCCATCCATGGATCACACTCTGCTTTAGAGCGAGAAGCACGCTCTTGCTTTCTAGCGTCTCTAATACAGCACGAAATCTGAGTGTGCTCAGAACAAAAGAACGGTGTTTCCTACGCATACAGACCATAACTAGTTCAACTGTGCTAATGATACTGAAACAAACCACAGGTCCTCTAACATCCAATGCTTGTCAGTTAAGATGAGATACGTGTGAGCTTCCTGAACGATGTAGTTCGTTTGAGCTGTAAAGAAACTGCCCTTACTTCAAAAGAATTCTTGTATTTAGGAAGACTCAGAGCCTGGGATTTAACTCCTTTTCTGAAGTGAAACACACAGCGGAGTTCTCATCCACTGATCACACTCTGCTTTAGAACAAGACGCACGCTCTTGCTTTCTGGAGTCTCTAAGTCCCCAGGAAACGTGAGTGTGCTGAGAACAAAAGAACGGTGTTTCCTACACATACGGAACATATCTAGTTCAACTCTTCTTCTGATACTGAATCAAACCACAGGTCCTCTAACATCCAATGCTTGTCAGTTAAGAGGAGAAACGTATGAGCTTCATAAACAATGTTATTCGTTTGAGCTGTAAAGAAACTGACCTTACCTGAAACGAAGTCTTGCTTGTAGGAAGACTCAGAGCCTGAGATTTAACTCCATTTCTGAAGTGAAACACACAGCAGTGTTCTCATCCATTGATCACACTCTGCTTTAGAGCGAGAAGCATGCTTTTCCTTACTAAAGTCTCTAAGATAGCAGGAAACGTGAGTGTGCTGAGAACAAAAGAACGGTGTTTCCTACACATACAGACCATGTCTAGTCCAACTCTGCTTCTGAAACTGATACAAAGCACTGGTCCTGTAACATCTAATGCTTGTCAGTTAAGATGAGAAACGTGTGAGCTTCGTGAACGATGTAGTTCGCTTGAGCTGAAAAGTAACTGCCCTTTCCGGAAACGAAGTCTTGCTTGTAGGAAGACTCAGAGCCTGGGATTTAACTCCATTTCTGAAGGGAAACACATAGCAGAGTTCTCATCCATTGATCACACTCTGCTTTAGAACAAGAATCATTCTCTTGCTTTCTAGAGTGTCTAAGACAGCAGGAAACCTGAGTGTGCTGAGAACCAAAGAACGGTGTTTGCTACACATACGGACCATATCTAGTTCAACACTGCTTCTGAAACTGAAACAAATCACAGGTCCTCTAACATCCAATGCTTGTCATTTAAGATGAGAAACGTGTGAGCTTCGTGAACGATGTAGTTCACTTGAGCTGTAAAGAAACTGCCCTTACCTGAAAAGAAGTCTTGTTTTTAGGAAGACTCAGAGACTGGGATGTAACTCCATTTCTGAAGTGAAACACACAGCAGAGTTCTCATCCACTGATCAAACTCTGCTTTAGAGCAAGAAGCACGCTCTTGCTTTCTAGATGCTAAAGGATAGCAAGAAACGTGAGTGTGCTGAGAAAAAAAGAACGATGTTTCCTACATATACGGACCATATGTAGTCCAACTCTGCTTCTGAAAGTGATACAAAGCACTGGTCCTCTAACATCCAATGCTTGTCAGTTAAGATGAGAAACGTGTGAGCTTCGTGAACGATGTAGTTCGCTTGAGCTGAAAATTAACCGCCCTTTCCGGAAACGAAGTCTTGCTTGTAGGAAGACTCAGAGCCTGGGATTTAACACCATTTCTGATGGGAAAACACATAGCAGAGTTCTCATCCATTGATCACATTCTGCTTTAGAGCGAGAAGCACGCTCTTGCTTTCTAGCGTCTCTAATACAGCAGGAAATCTGAGTGTGCTCAGAACAAAAGAACAGTGTTTCCTACACATGCAGACCATATCTAGTTCAACTGTGCTAATGATACTGAAACAAACCACAGGTCCTCTAACATCCAATGCTTGTCAGTTAAGATGAGATACGTGTGAGCTTCCTGAACGATGTAGTTCGTTTGAGCTGTAAAGAAACTGCCCTTACTTCAAAAGAATTCTTGCATTTAGGAAGACTCAGAGCCTGGGATTTAACTCCTTTTCTGAAGTGAAACACACAGCAGAGTTCTCATCCACTGACCACACTCTGCTTTAGAACAAGACGCAAGCTCTTGCTTTCTGGAGTCTCTAAGTCACCAGGAAACGTGAGTGTGCTGAGAACAAAAGAACGGTGTTTCCTACACGTACGGACCATATCTAGTTCAACTCTTCTTCTGATACTGAATCAAACCACAGGTCCTCTAACATCCAATGCTTGTCAGTTAAGATGAGAAACGTATGAGCTTCATAAACAATGTTATTCGTTTGAGCTGTAAAGAAACTGACCTTACCTGAAACGAAGTCTTCCTTGTAGGAAGACTCAGAGCCAGAGATTTAACTCCATTTATGAAGTGAAACACACAGCAGTGTTCTCATCCATTGATCACACTCTGCTTTAGAACAAGAATCATTCTCTTGCTTTCTAGAGTGTCTAAGACAGCAGGAAACCTGAGTGTGCTGAGAACCAAAGAACGGTGTTTGCTACACATACGGACCATATCTAGTTCAACACTGCTTCTGAAACTGAAACAAATCACAGGTCCTCTAACATCCAATGCTTGTCATTTAAGATGAGAAACGTGTGAGCTTCGTGAACGATGTAGTTCATTTGAGCTGTAAAGAAACTGCCCTTACCTGAAAAGAAGTCTTGTTTTTAGGAAGACTCAGAGACTGGGATGTAACTCCATTTCTGAAGTGAAACACACAGCAGAGTTCTCATCCACTGATCAAACTCTGCTTTAGAGCAAGAAGCACGCTCTTGCTTTCTAGATGCTAAAGGATAGCAAGAAACGTGAGTGTGCTGAGAAAAAAAGAACGATGTTTCCTACATATACGGACCATATGTAGTCCAACTCTGCTTCTGAAAGTGATACAAAGCACTGGTCCTCTAACATCCAATGCTTGTCAGTTAAGATGAGAAACGTGTGAGCTTCGTGAACGATGTAGTTCGCTTGAGCTGAAAATTAACCGCCCTTTCCGGAAACGAAATCTTGCTTGTAGGAAGACTCAGAGCCTGGGATTTAACACCATTTCTGATGGGAAAACACATAGCAGAGTTCTCATCCATTGATCACACTCTGCTTTAGAACAAGAATCATTCTCTTGCTTTCTAGAGTCTCTAAGACAGCATGAAACGTGAGTGTGCTGAGAACAAAAGAATGGTGTTTCCTGCACATAAGGACCATATGTAGTCGAACTCTGCTTTCTAAACTGATACAAAGCACTGGTCCTCTAACATCCAATGCTTCTCATTTAAGATGAGAAACGGGTGAGCTTCGAGAAGGTAGTAGTTCGTTTGAGCTGAAAACTGACTGCCCTTACCTGAAACGAAGTCTTGCTTGTAGGAAGACACAGAGCCTGGGATTTAACTCCATTTCTGAAGTGAAACACACAGCATAGTTCCCATCCATGGATCACACTCTGCTTTAGAGCGAGAAGCACGCTCTTGCTTTCTAGCGTCTCTAATACAGCACGAAATCTGAGTGTGCTCAGAACAAAAGAACGGTGTTTCCTATGCATACAGACCATAACTAGTTCAACTGTGCTAATGATACTGAAACAAACCACAGGTCCTCTAACATCCAATGCTTGTCAGTTAAGATGAGATACGTGTGAGCTTCCTGAACGATGTAGTTCGTTTGAGCTGTAAAGAAACTGCCCTTACTTCAAAAGAATTCTTGTATTTAGGAAGACTCAGAGCCTGGGATTTAACTCCTTTTCTGAAGTGAAACACACAGCGGAGTTCTCATCCACTGATCACACTCTGCTTTAGAACAAGACGCACGCTCTTGCTTTCTGGAGTCTCTAAGTCCCCAGGAAACGTGAGTGTGCTGAGAACAAAAGAACGGTGTTTCCTACACATACGGACCATATCTAGTTCAACTCTTCTTCTGATACTGAATCAAACCACAGGTCCTCTAACATCCAATGCTTGTCAGTTAAGATGAGAAACGTGTGAGCTTCATAAACAATGTTATTCGTTTGAGCTGTAAAGAAACTGACCTTACCTGAAACGAAGTCTTGCTTGTAGGAAGACTCAGAGCCTGAGATTTAACTCCATTTCTGAAGTGAAACACACAGCAATGTTCTCATCCATTGATCACACTCTGCTTTAGAGCGAGAAGCATGCTTTCCCTTACTAAAGTCTCTGAGATAGCAGGAAACGTGAGTGTGCTGAGAACAAAAGAACGGTGTTTCCTACACATACAGACCATGTCTAGTCCAACTCTGCTTCTGAAACTGATACAAAGCATTGGTCCTGTAACATCGAATGCTTGTCAGTTAAGATGAGAAACGTGTGAGCTTCGTGAACGATGTAGTTCGCTTGAGCTGAAAAGTAACTGCCCTTTCCGGAAACGAAGTCTTGCTTGTAGGAAGACTCAGAGCCTGGGATTTAACTCCATTTCTGAAGGGAAACACATAGCAGAGTTCTCATCCATTGATCACACTCTGCTTTAGAACAAGAATCATTCTCTTGCTTTCTAGAGTCTCTAAGACAGCAGGAAACCTGAGTGTGCTGAGAACAAAAGAACGGTGTTTCCTACACATATGGACCATATCTAGTTCAACACTGCTTCTGAAACTGAAAGAAATCACAGGTCCTCTAACATCCAATGCTTGTCATTTAAGATGAGAAACGTGTGAGCTTCGTGAACGATGTAGTTCATTTGAGCTGTAAAGAAACTGCCCTTACCTGAAAAGAAGTCTTGTTTTTAGGAAGACTCAGAGACTGGGATGTAAATCCATTTCTGAAGTGAAACACACAGCAGAGTTCTCATCCACTGATCAAACTCTGCTTTAGAGCAAGAAGCACGCTCTTGCTTTCTAGATGCTAAATTATAGCATGAAACGTGAGTGTGCTGAGAACAAAAGAACGATGTTTCCTACATATACGGACCATATGTAGTCCAACTCTGCTTCTGAAAGTCATACAAAGCACTGGTCCTCTAACATCCAATGCTTGTCAGTTAAGATGAGAAACGTGTGAGCTTCGTGAATGATGTAGTTTGCTTGAGCTGAAAATTAACCGCCCTTTCCGGAAACGAAGTCTTGCTTGTAGGAAGACTCAGAGCCTGGGATTTAACTCCATTTCTGATGGGAAAACACATAGCAGAGTTCTCATCCATTGATCACACTCTGCTTTAGAACAAGAATCATTCTCTTGCTTTCTAGAGTCTCTAAGACAGCAGGAAACGTGAGTGTGCTGAGAACAAAAGAACGGTGTTTCCTACACATAAGGACCATATGTAGTCCAACTCTGCTTTCTAAACTGATACAAAGCACTGGTCCTCTAACATCCAATTCTTGTCAGTTAAGATGAGATACGTGTGAGCTTCCTGAACGATGTAGTTCGTTTGAGCTGTAAAGAAACTACCCCTACTTCAAAAGAATTCTTGCATTTAGGAAGACTCAGATCCTGGGATTTAACTGCTTTTCTGAAGTGAAACACACAGCAGAGTTCTCATCCACTGATCACACTCTGCTTTAGAACAAGACGCACGCTCTTTCTTTCTGGAGTCTCCAAGTCACCAGGAAACGTGAGTGTGCTGAGAACAAAAGAACGGTGTTTCTTACACATACGGACCATATCTAGTTCAACCTTTCTTCTGATACTGAATCAAACCACAGGTCCTCTAACATCCAATGCTTGTCAGTTAAGATGAGAAACGTGTGAGCTTCGTGAACGATGAAGTTCATTTGAGCTGTAAAGAAACTGCCCTTACTTCAAAAGAATTCTTGCATTTAGGAAGACTCAGAGCCTGGGATTTAAATACTTTTCTGAAGTGAAACACACAGCAGAGTTCTCATCCACTGATCACACTCTGCTTTAGACCAAGACGCACGCTCTTGCTTTCTGGAGACTCTAAGTCCCCAGGAAACGTGAGTGTGCTGAGAACAAAAGAACGGTGTTTCCTACACATACGGACCATATCTAGTTCAACTCTTCTTCTGATACTGAATCAAACCACAGGTCCTCTAACATCCAATGCTTGTCAGTTAAGATGAGAAACGTATGAGCTTCATAAACAATGTTATTCGTTTGAGCTGTAAAGAAACTGACCTTACCTGAAACGAAGTCTTGCTTGTAGGAAGACTCAGAGCCAGAGATTTAACTCCATTTCTGAAGTGAAACACACAGCAGTGTTCTCATCCATTGATCACACTCTGCTTTAGAGCGAGAAGCATGCTTTCCCTTACTAAAGTCTCTGAGATAGCAGGAAACGTGAGTGTGCTGAGAACAAAAGAACGGTGTTTCCTACACATACAGACCATATCTAGTCCAACTCTGCTTCTGAAACTGATACAAAGCACTGGTCCTGTAACATCTAATGCTTGTCAGTTAAGATGAGAAACGTGTGAGCTTCGTGAACGATGTAGTTCGCTTGAGCTGAAAAGTAACTGCCCTTTCCGGAAACGAAGTCTTGCTTGTAGGAAGACTCAGAGCCTGGGATTTAACTCCATTTCTGAAGGGAAACACATAGCAGAGTTCTCATCCATTGATCACACTCTGCTTTAGAACAAGAATCATTCTCTTGCTTTCTAGAGTGTCTAAGACAGCAGGAAACCTGAGTGTGCTGAGAACCAAAGAACGGTGTTTGCTACACATACGGACCATATCTAGTTCAACACTGCTTCTGAAACTGAAACAAATCACAGGTCCTCTAACATCCAATGCTTGTCATTTAAGATGAGAAACGTGTGAGCTTCGTGAACGATGTAGTTCATTTGAGCTGTAAAGAAACTGCCCTTACCTGAAAAGAAGTCTTGTTTTTAGGAAGACTCAGAGACTGGGATGTAACTCCATTTCTCAAGTGAAACACACAGCAGAGTTCTCATCCACTGATCAAACTCTGCTTTAGTGCAAGAAGCACGCTCTTGTTTTCTAGAGGCTAAAGGACAGCATGAAATGTGAGTGTGCTGAGAACAAAAGACCGATGTTTCCTACATATACGGACCATATGTAGTCCAACTCTGCTTCTGAAAGTGATACAAAGCACTGGTCCTCTAACATCCAATGCTTGTCAGTTAAGATGAGAAACGTGTGAGCTTCGTGAACGATGTAGTTCGCTTGAGCTGAAAATTAACTGCCCTTTCCGGAAACGAAGTCTTGCTTGTAGGAAGACTCAGAGCCTGGGATTTAACTCCATTTCTGAAGTGAAACACACAGCATACTTCGCATCCATGGATCACACTCTGCTTTAGAGCGAGAAGCACGCTCTTGCTTTCTAGCGTCTCTAATACAGCAGGAAATCTGAGTGTGCTCAGAACAAAAGAACAGTGTTTCCTACACATACAGACCATATCTAGTTCAACTGTGCTAATGATACTGAAACAAACCACAGGTCCTCTAACATCCAATGCTTGTCAGTTAAGATGAGATACGTGTGAGCTTCCTGAACGATGTAGTTCGTTTGAGCTGTAAAGAAACTGCCCTTACTTCAAAAGAATTCTTGCATTTAGGAAGACTCAGAGCCTGGGATTTAACTCCTTTTCTGAAGTGAAACACACAGCAGAGTTCTCATCCACTGATCACACTCTGCTTTAGAACAAGACGCACGCTCTTGCTTTCTGGAGTCTCTAAGTCACCAGGAAACGTGAGTGTGCTGAGAACAAAAGAACGGTGTTTCCTACACATAGGGACCATATCTAGTTCAACTCTTCTTCTGATACTGAATCAAACCACAGGTCCTCTAACATCCAATGCTTGTCAGTTAAGATGAGAAACCTGTGAGCTTCATAAACAATGTTATTCGTTTGAGCTGTAAAGAAACTGACCTTCCCTGAAACGAAGTCTTGCTTGTAGGAAGACTCAGAGCCTGAGATTTAACTCCATTTCTGAAGTGAAACACAGAGCAGTGTTCTCATCCATTGATCACACTCTGCTTTAGAGCAAAAAGCATGCTTTTCCTTACTAAAGTCTCTAAGATAGCAGGAAACGTGAGTGTGCTGAGAACAAAAGAACGGTGTTTCCTACACATACAGACCATATCTAGTTCAACACTGCTTCTGAAACTGAAACAAATCACAGGTCCTCTAACATCCAATGCTTGTCATTTAAGATGAGAAACGTGTGAGCTTCGTGAACGATGTAGTTCATTTGAGCTGTAAAGAAACTGCCCTTACATGAAAAGAAGTCTTGTTTTTAGGAAGACTCAGAGACTGGGATGTAACTCCATTTCTGAAGTGAAACACACAGCAGAGTTCTCATCCACTGATCAAACTCTGCTTTAGAGCAAGAAGCACGCTCTTGCTTTCTAGATGCTAAAGGATAGCATGAAACGTGAGTGGGCTGAGAACAAAAGAACGATGTTTCCTACATATACGGACCATATGTAGTCCAACTCTGCTTCTGAAAGTGATACAAAGCACTGGTCCTCTAACATCCAATGCTTGTCAGTTAAGATGAGAAACGTGTGAGCTTCGTGAACGATGTAGTTCGCTTGAGCTGATAATTAACCGCCCTTTCCGGAAACGAAGTCTTGCTTGTAGGAAGACTCAGAGCCTGGGATTTAACACCATTTCTGATGGGAAAACACATAGCAGAGTTCTCATCCATTGATCACACTCTGCTTTAGAACAAGAATCATTCTCTTGCTTTCTAGAGTCTCTAAGACAGCATGAAACGTGAGTGTGCTGAGAAGAAAAGAACAGTGTTTCCTACACATAAGGACCATATGTAGTCCAACTCTGCTTTCTAAACTGATACAAAGCACTGGTTCTCTAACATCCAATGCTTCTCATTTAAGATGAGAAACGTGTGAGCTTTGAGAACGTTGTAGTTCGTTTGAGCTGAAAAGTGACTGCCCTTACCTGAAACGAAGTCTTGCTTGTAGGAAGACACAGAGCCTGGGATTTAACTCCATTTCTGAAGTGAAACACACAGCATAGTTCGCATCCATGGATCACACTCTGCTTTAGAGCGAGAAGCACGCTCTTGCTTTCTAGCGTCTCTAATACAGCAGGAAATCTGAGTGTGCTCAGAACAAAAGAACGGTGTTTCCTACACATACAGACCATATCTAGTTCAACTGTGCTAATGATACTGAAACAAACCACAGGTCCTCTAACATCCAATGCTTGTCAGTTAAGATGAGATACGTGTGAGCTTCCTGAATGATGTAGTTCGTTTGAGCTGTAAAGAAACTGCCCTTACTTCAAAAGAATTCTTGCAGTTAGGAAGACTCAGAGTTGGGATTTAACTCCTTTTCTGAAGTGAAACACACAGCAGAGTTCTCATCCACTGATCACACTCTGCTTTAGAACAAGACGCACGCTCTTGCTTTCTGGAGTCTCTAAGTCACCAGGAAAAGTGAGTGTGCTGAGAACAAAAGAACGGTGTTTCCTACACATACGGAACATATCTAGTTCAACTCTTCTTCTGATACTGAATCAAACCACAGGTCCTCTAACATCCAATGCTTGTCAGTTAAGAGGAGAAACGTATGAGCTTCATAAACAATGTTATTCGTTTGAGCTGTAAAGAAACTGACCTTACCTGAAACGAAGTCTTGCTTGTAGGAAGACTCAGAGCCTGAGATTTAACTCCATTTCTGAAGTGAAACACACAGCAGTGTTCTCATCCATTGATCACACTCTGCTTTAGAGCGAGAAGCATGCTTTTCCTTACTAAAGTCTCTAAGATAGCAGGAAACGTGAGTGTGCTGAGAACAAAAGAACGGTGTTTCCTACACATACAGACCATGTCTAGTCCAACTCTGCTTCTGAAACTGATACAAAGCACTGGTCCTGTAACATCTAATGCTTGTCAGTTAAGATGAGAAACGTGTGAGCTTCGTGAACGATGTAGTTCGCTTGAGCTGAAAAGTAACTGCCCTTTCCGGAAACGAAGTCTTGCTTGTAGGAAGACTCAGAGCCTGGGATTTAACTCCATTTCTGAAGGGAAACACATAGCAGAGTTCTCATCCATTGATCACACTCTGCTTTAGAACAAGAATCATTCTCTTGCTTTCTAGAGTGTCTAAGACAGCAGGAAACCTGAGTGTCCTGAGAACCAAGAACGGTGTTTGCTACACATATGGACCATATCTAGTTCAACACTGCTTCTGAAACTGAAACAAATCACAGGTCCTCTAACATCCAATGCTTGTCATTTAAGATGAGAAACGTGTGAGCTTCGTTTACGATGTAGTTCATTTGAGCTGTAAAGAAACTGCCATTACCTGAAAAGAAGTCTTGTTTTTAGGAAGACTCAGAGACTGGGAAGTAACTCCATTTCTGAAGTGAAACACACAGCAGAGTTCTCATCCACTGATCAAACTCTGCTTTAGAGCAAGAAACACGCTCTTGCTTTCTAGAGGCTAAAGGACAGCATGAAACGTGAGTGTGCTGAAAACAAAAGAACGAGGTTTCCTACATATACGGACCATATGTAGTCCAACTCTGCTTCTGAAAGTGATACAAAGCACTGGTCCTCTAACATCAAATGCTTGTCAGTTAAGATGAGAAACGTTTGAGCTTCGTGAACGATGTAGTTTGCTTGAGCTGAAAAGTAACTGCCCTTTCCGGAAACGAAGTCTTGCTTGTAGGAAGACTCAGAGCCTGGGATTTAACTCCATTTCTGAAGTGAAACACACAGCATAGTTCGCATCCATGGATCACACTCTGCTTTAGAGCGAGAAGCACGCTCTTGCTTTCTAGCGTCTCTAATACAGCAGGAAATCTGAGTGTGCTCAGAACAAAAGAACAGTGTTTCCTACACATGCAGACCATATCTAGTTCAACTGTGCTAATGATACTGAAACAAACCACAGGTCCTCTAACATCCAATGCTTGTCAGTTAAGATGAGATACGTGTGAGCTTCCTGAACGATGTAGTTCGTTTGAGCTGTAAAGAAACTGCCCTTACTTCAAAAGAATTCTTGCATTTAGGAAGACTCAGAGCCTGGGATTTAACTCCTTTTCTGAAGTGAAACACACAGCAGAGTTCTCATCCACTGACCACACTCTGCTTTAGAACAAGACGCACGCTCTTGCTTTCTGGAGTCTCTAAGTCACCAGGAAACGTGAGTGTGCTGAGAACAAAAGAACGGTGTTACCTACACGTACGGACCATATCTAGTTCAACTCTTCTTCTGATACTGAATCAAACCACAGGTCCTCTAACATCCAATGCTTGTCAGTTAAGATGAGAAACGTATGAGCTTCATAAACAATGTTATTCGTTTGAGCTGTAAAGAAACTGACCTTACCTGAAACGAAGTCTTGCTTGTAGGAAGACTCAGAGCCAGAGATTTAACTCCATTTCTGAAGTGAAACACACAGCAGTGTTCTCATCCATTGATCACACTCTGCTTTAGAACAAGAATCATTCTCTTGCTTTCTAGAGTCTCTAAGACAGCAGGAAACCTGAGTGTGCTGAGAACAAAAGAACGGTGTTTCCTACACATATGGACCATATCTAGTTCAACACTGCTTCTGAAACTGAAAGAAATCACAGGTCCTCTAACATCCAATGCTTGTCATTTAAGATGAGAAACGTGTGAGCTTCGTGAACGATGTAGTTCATTTGAGCTGTAAAGAAACTGCCCTTACCTGAAAAGAAGTCTTGTTTTTAGGAAGACTCAGAGACTGGGATGTAAATCCATTTCTGAAGTGAAACACACAGCAGAGTTCTCATCCACTGATCAAACTCTGCTTTAGAGCAAGAAGCACGCTCTTGCTTTCTAGATGCTAAATTATAGCATGAAACGTGAGTGTGCTGAGGACAAAAGAACGATGTTTCCTACATATACGGACCATATGTAGTCCAACTCTGCTTCTGAAAGTCATACAAAGCACTGGTCCTCTAACATCCAATGCTTGTCAGTTAAGATGAGAAACGTGTGAGCTTCGTGAATGATGTAGTTTGCTTGAGCTGAAAATTAACCGCCCTTTCCGGAAACGAAGTCTTGCTTGTAGGAAGACTCAGAGCCTGGGATTTAACTCCATTTCTGATGGGAAAACACATAGCAGAGTTCTCATCCATTGATCACACTCTGCTTTAGAACAAGAATCATTCTCTTGCTTTCTAGAGTCTCTAAGACAGCAGGAAACGTGAGTGTGCTGAGAACAAAAGAACGGTGTTTCCTACACATAAGGACCATATGTAGTCCAACTCTGCTTTCTAAACTGATACAAAGCACTGGTCCTCTAACATCCAATGCTTGTCAGTTAAGATGAGATACGTGTGAGCTTCCTGAACGATGTAGTTCGTTTGAGCTGTAAAGAAACTACACTTACTTCAAAAGAATTCTTGCATTTAGGAAGACTCAGATCCTGGGATTTAACTGCTTTTCTGAAGTGAAACACACAGCAGAGTTCTCATCCACTGATCACACTCTGCTTTAGAACAAGACGCACGCTCTTTCTTTCTGGAGTCTCCAAGTCACCAGGAAACGTGAGTGTGCTGAGAACAAAAGAACGGTGTTTCTTACACATACGGACCCTATCTAGTTCAACCTTTCTTCTGATACTGAATCAAACCACAGGTCCTCTAACATCCAATGCTTGTCAGTTAAGATGAGAAACGTGTGAGCTTCGTGAACGATGAAGATCATTTGAGCTGTAAAGAAACTGCCCTTACTTCAAAAGAATTCTTGCATTTAGGAAGACTCAGAGCCTGGGATTTAAATCCTTTTCTGAAGTGAAACACACAGCAGAGTTCTCATCCACTGATCACACTCTGCTTTAGAACAAGACGCACGCTCTTGCTTTCTGGAGTCTCTAAGTCCCCAGGAAACGTGAGTGTGCTGAGAACAAAAGAACGGTGTTTCCTACACATACGGACCATATCTAGTTCAACTCTTCTTCTGATACTGAATCAAACCACAGGTCCTCTAATATCCAATGCTTGTCAGTTAAGATGAGAAACGTATGAGCTTCATAAACAATGTTATTCGTTTGAGCTGTAAAGAAACTGACCTTACCTGAAACGAAGTCTTGCTTGTAGGAAGACTCAGAGCCAGAGATTTAACTCCATTTCTGAAGTGAAACACACAGCAGTGTTCTCATCCATTGATCACACTCTGCTTTAGAGCGAGAAGCATGCTTTTCCTTACTAAAGTCTCTAAGATAGCAGGAAACGTGAGTGTGCTAAGAACAAAAGAACGGTGTTTCCTACACATACAGACCATGTCTAGTCCAACTCTGCTTCTGAAACTGATACAAAGCACTGGTCCTGTAACATCTAATGCTTGTCAGTTAAGATGAGAAACGTGTGAGCTTCGTGAACGAAGTAGTTCGCTTGAGCTGAAAAGTAACTGCCCTTTCCGGAAACGAAGTCTTGCTTGTAGGAAGACTCAGAGCCTGGGATTTAACTCCATTTCTGAAGGGAAACACATAGCAGAGTTCTCATCCATTGATCACACTCTGCTTTAGAACAAGAATCATTCTCTTGCTTTCTAGAGTGTCTAAGACAGCAGGAAACCTGAGTGTGCTGAGAACCAAAGAACGGTGTTTGCTACACATACGGACCATATCTAGTTCAACACTGCTTCTGAAACTGAAACAAATCACAGGTCCTCTAACATCCAATGCTTGTCATTTAAGATGAGAAACGTGTGAGATTCGTGAACGATGTAGTTCATTTGAGCTGTAAAGAAACTGCCCTTACCTGAAAAGAAGTCTTGTTTTTAGGAAGACTCAGAGACTGGGATGTAACTCCATTTCTGAAGTGAAACACACAGCAGAGTTCTCATCCACTGATCAAACTCTGCTTTAGAGCAAGAAGCACGCTCTTGCTTTCTAGATGCTAAAGGATAGCAAGAAACGTGAGTGTGCTGAGAAAAAAAGAACGATGTTTCCTACACATACGGACCATATCTAGTTCAAATCTTCTTCTGATACTGAATCAAACCACAGTTCCTCTAACATCCAATGCTTGTCAGTTAAGATGAGATACGTGTGAGCTTCCTGAACGATGTAGTTCGTTTGAGCTGTAAAGAAACTGCCCTTACTTCAAAAGAATTCTTGCATTTAGGAAGACTCAGAGCCTGGGATTTAACTCCTTTTCTGAAGTGAAACACACAGCAGAGTTCTCATCCACTGATCACACTCTGCTTTAGAACAAGACGCACGCTCTTGCTTTCTGGAGTCTCTAAGTCACCAGGAAACGTGAGTGTGCTGAGAACAAAAGAACGGTGTTTCCTACACATACGGACCATATCTAGTTCAACTCTTCTTCTGATACTGAATCAAACCACAGTTCCTCTAACATCCAATGCTTGTCAGTTAAGATGAGAAACGTGTGAGCTTCGTGAACGATGAAGTTCGTTTGAGCCGTAAAGAAACTGCCCTTACCTGAAAGGAAGTCTTGCTTATAGGAAGACTCAGAGCATGGGATTTCACTCCATTTCTGAAGTGAAACACACAGCAGAGTTCTCATCCATTGATCACACTCTGCTTTAGAGCAGGAAGCACGCTCTTGCTTTCTGAGTCTCTAAGACAGGAGGAAACGTGAGTGTGCTGAGAACAAAAGAACGGTGTTTCCTACACATAAGGACCATATGTAGTCCAACTCTGCTTTCTAAACTGATACAAAGCACTGGTCCTCTAACATCCAATGCTTCTCATTTAAGATTAGAAACGTGTGAGCTTCGAGAACGTTGTAGTTCGTTTGAGCTGAAACGTGACTGCCCTTACCGGAAAAGAAGTCTAGCTTATAGGAAGACACAGAGCCTGGGATTTAACTCAATTTCTGAAGTGAAACACACAGCATAGTTCGCATCCATGGATCACACTCTGCTTTAGAGCGAGAAGCACGCTCTTGCTTTCTAGCGTCTCTAATACAGCAGGAAATCTGAGTGTGCTCAGAACAAAAGAACGGTGTTTCCTACACATACAGACCATATCTAGTTCAACTGTGCTAATGATACTGAAACAAACCACAGGTCCTCTAACATCCAATGCTTGTCAGTTAAGATGAGATACGTGTGAGCTTCCTGAACGATGTAGTTCGTTTGAGCTGTAAAGAAACTGCCCTTACTTCAAAAGAATTCTTGCATTTAGGAAGACTCAGAGCCTGGGATTTAACTCCTTTTCTGAAGTGAAACACACAGCAGAGTTCTCATCCACTGATCACACTCTGCTTTAGAACAAGACGCACGCTCTTGCTTTCTGGAGTCTCTAACTCACCAGGAAAAGTTTGTGTGCTGAGAAAAAAGAACGGTGTTTCCTACACATACGGACCATATCTAGTTCAGCTCTTCTTCTGATACTGAATCAAACCACAGGTCTTCTAACATCCAATGCTTGGCAGTTAAGATGAGAAACGTGTGAGCCTCATAAACAATGTTATTCGTTTGAGCTGTAAAGAAACTGACCTTACCTGAAACGAAGTCTTGCTTGTAGGAAGACTCAGAGACTGGGATGTAACTCCATTTCTGAAGTGAAACACACAGCAGAGTTCTCATCCACTGATCAAACTCTGCTTTAGAGCAAGAAGCACGCTCTTGCTTTCTAGATGCTAAAGGATAGCATGAAACGTGAGTGGGCTGAGAACAAAAGAACGATGTTTCCTACATATACGGACCATATGTAGTCCAACTCTGCTTCTGAAAGTGATACAAAGCACTGGTCCTCTAACATCCAATGCTTGTCAGTTAAGATGAGAAACGTGTGAGCTTCGTGAACGATGTAGTTCGCTTGAGCTGATAATTAACCGCCCTTTCCGGAAACGAAGTCTTGCTTGTAGGAAGACTCAGAGCCTGGGATTTAACACCATTTCTGATGGGAAAACACATAGCAGAGTTCTCATCCATTGATCACACTCTGCTTTAGAACAAGAATCATTCTCTTGCTTTCTAGAGTCTCTAAGACAGCATGAAACGTGAGTGTGCTGAGAAGAAAAGAACAGTGTTTCCTACACATAAGGACCATATGTAGTCCAACTCTGCTTTCTAAACTGATACAAAGCACTGGTTCTCTAACATCCAATGCTTCTCATTTAAGATGAGAAACGTGTGAGCTTTGAGAACGTTGTAGTTCGTTTGAGCTGAAAAGTGACTGCCCTTACCTGAAACGAAGTCTTGCTTGTAGGAAGACACAGAGCCTGGGATTTAACTCCATTTCTGAAGTGAAACACACAGCATAGTTCGCATCCATGGATCACACTCTGCTTTAGAGCGAGAAGCACGCTCTTGCTTTCTAGCGTCTCTAATACAGCAGGAAATCTGAGTGTGCTCAGAACAAAAGAACGGTGTTTCCTACACATACAGACCATATCTAGTTCAACTGTGCTAATGATACTGAAACAAACCACAGGTCCTCTAACATCCAATGCTTGTCAGTTAAGATGAGATACGTGTGAGCTTCCTGAATGATGTAGTTCGTTTGAGCTGTAAAGAAACTGCCCTTACTTCAAAAGAATTCTTGCAGTTAGGAAGACTCAGAGTTGGGATTTAACTCCTTTTCTGAAGTGAAACACACAGCAGAGTTCTCATCCACTGATCACACTCTGCTTTAGAACAAGACGCACGCTCTTGCTTTCTGGAGTCTCTAAGTCACCAGGAAAAGTGAGTGTGCTGAGAACAAAAGAACGGTGTTTCCTACACATACGGAACATATCTAGTTCAACTCTTCTTCTGATACTGAATCAAACCACAGGTCCTCTAACATCCAATGCTTGTCAGTTAAGAGGAGAAACGTATGAGCTTCATAAACAATGTTATTCGTTTGAGCTGTAAAGAAACTGACCTTACCTGAAACGAAGTCTTGCTTGTAGGAAGACTCAGAGCCTGAGATTTAACTCCATTTCTGAAGTGAAACACACAGCAGTGTTCTCATCCATTGATCACACTCTGCTTTAGAGCGAGAAGCATGCTTTTCCTTACTAAAGTCTCTAAGATAGCAGGAAACGTGAGTGTGCTGAGAACAAAAGAACGGTGTTTCCTACACATACAGACCATGTCTAGTCCAACTCTGCTTCTGAAACTGATACAAAGCACTGGTCCTGTAACATCTAATGCTTGTCAGTTAAGATGAGAAACGTGTGAGCTTCGTGAACGATGTAGTTCGCTTGAGCTGAAAAGTAACTGCCCTTTCCGGAAACGAAGTCTTGCTTGTAGGAAGACTCAGAGCCTGGGATTTAACTCCATTTCTGAAGGGAAACACATAGCAGAGTTCTCATCCATTGATCACACTCTGCTTTAGAACAAGAATCATTCTCTTGCTTTCTAGAGTGTCTAAGACAGCAGGAAACCTGAGTGTCCTGAGAACCAAGAACGGTGTTTGCTACACATACGGACCATATCTAGTTCAACACTGCTTCTGAAACTGAAACAAATCACAGGTCCTCTAACATCCAATGCTTGTCATTTAAGATGAGAAACGTGTGAGCTTCGTTTACGATGTAGTTCATTTGAGCTGTAAAGAAACTGCCCTTACCTGAAAAGAAGTCTTGTTTTTAGGAAGACTCAGAGACTGGGAAGTAACTCCATTTCTGAAGTGAAACACACAGCAGAGTTCTCATCCACTGATCAAACTCTGCTTTAGAGCAAGAAACACGCTCTTGCTTTCTAGAGGCTAAAGGACAGCATGAAACGTGAGTGTGCTGAAAACAAAAGAACGAGGTTTCCTACATATACGGACCATATGTAGTCCAACTCTGCTTCTGAAAGTGATACAAAGCACTGGTCCTCTAACATCAAATGCTTGTCAGTTAAGATGAGAAACGTTTGAGCTTCGTGAACGATGTAGTTTGCTTGAGCTGAAAAGTAACTGCCCTTTCCGGAAACGAAGTCTTGCTTGTAGGAAGACTCAGAGCCTGGGATTTAACTCCATTTCTGAAGTGAAACACACAGCATAGTTCGCATCCATGGATCACACTCTGCTTTAGAGCGAGAAGCACGCTCTTGCTTTCTAGCGTCTCTAATACAGCAGGAAATCTGAGTGTGCTCAGAACAAAAGAACAGTGTTTCCTACACATGCAGACCATATCTAGTTCAACTGTGCTAATGATACTGAAACAAACCACAGGTCCTCTAACATCCAATGCTTGTCAGTTAAGATGAGATACGTGTGAGCTTCCTGAACGATGTAGTTCGTTTGAGCTGTAAAGAAACTGCCCTTACTTCAAAAGAATTCTTGCATTTAGGAAGACTCAGAGCCTGGGATTTAACTCCTTTTCTGAAGTGAAACACACAGCAGAGTTCTCATCCACTGACCACACTCTGCTTTAGAACAAGACGCACGCTCTTGCTTTCTGGAGTCTCTAAGTCACCAGGAAACGTGAGTGTGCTGAGAACAAAAGAACGGTGTTACCTACACGTACGGACCATATCTAGTTCAACTCTTCTTCTGATACTGAATCAAACCACAGGTCCTCTAACATCCAATGCTTGTCAGTTAAGATGAGAAACGTATGAGCTTCATAAACAATGTTATTCGTTTGAGCTGTAAAGAAACTGACCTTACCTGAAACGAAGTCTTGCTTGTAGGAAGACTCAGAGCCAGAGATTTAACTCCATTTCTGAAGTGAAACACACAGCAGTGTTCTCATCCATTGATCACACTCTGCTTTAGAACAAGAATCATTCTCTTGCTTTCTAGAGTCTCTAAGACAGCAGGAAACCTGAGTGTGCTGAGAACAAAAGAACGGTGTTTCCTACACATATGGACCATATCTAGTTCAACACTGCTTCTGAAACTGAAAGAAATCACAGGTCCTCTAACATCCAATGCTTGTCATTTAAGATGAGAAACGTGTGAGCTTCGTGAACGATGTAGTTCATTTGAGCTGTAAAGAAACTGCCCTTACCTGAAAAGAAGTCTTGTTTTTAGGAAGACTCAGAGACTGGGATGTAAATCCATTTCTGAAGTGAAACACACAGCAGAGTTCTCATCCACTGATCAAACTCTGCTTTAGAGCAAGAAGCACGCTCTTGCTTTCTAGATGCTAAATTATAGCATGAAACGTGAGTGTGCTGAGAACAAAAGAACGATGTTTCCTACATATACGGACCATATGTAGTCCAACTCTGCTTCTGAAAGTCATACAAAGCACTGGTCCTCTAACATCCAATGCTTGTCAGTTAAGATGAGAAACGTGTGAGCTTCGTGAATGATGTAGTTTGCTTGAGCTGAAAATTAACCGCCCTTTCCGGAAACGAAGTCTTGCTTGTAGGAAGACTCAGAGCCTGGGATTTAACTCCATTTCTGATGGGAAAACACATAGCAGAGTTCTCATCCATTGATCACACTCTGCTTTAGAACAAGAATCATTCTCTTGCTTTCTAGAGTCTCTAAGACAGCAGGAAACGTGAGTGTGCTGAGAACAAAAGAACGGTGTTTCCTACACATAAGGACCATATGTAGTCCAACTCTGCTTTCTAAACTGATACAAAGCACTGGTCCTCTAACATCCAATGCTTGTCAGTTAAGATGAGATACGTGTGAGCTTCCTGAACGATGTAGTTCGTTTGAGCTGTAAAGAAACTACACTTACTTCAAAAGAATTCTTGCATTTAGGAAGACTCAGATCCTGGGATTTAACTGCTTTTCTGAAGTGAAACACACAGCAGAGTTCTCATCCACTGATCACACTCTGCTTTAGAACAAGACGCACGCTCTTTCTTTCTGGAGTCTCCAAGTCACCAGGAAACGTGAGTGTGCTGAGAACAAAAGAACGGTGTTTCTTACACATACGGACCCTATCTAGTTCAACCTTTCTTCTGATACTGAATCAAACCACAGGTCCTCTAACATCCAATGCTTGTCAGTTAAGATGAGAAACGTGTGAGCTTCGTGAACGATGAAGATCATTTGAGCTGTAAAGAAACTGCCCTTACTTCAAAAGAATTCTTGCATTTAGGAAGACTCAGAGCCTGGGATTTAAATCCTTTTCTGAAGTGAAACACACAGCAGAGTTCTCATCCACTGATCACACTCTGCTTTAGAACAAGACGCACGCTCTTGCTTTCTGGAGTCTCTAAGTCCCCAGGAAACGTGAGTGTGCTGAGAACAAAAGAACGGTGTTTCCTACACATACGGACCATATCTAGTTCAACTCTTCTTCTGATACTGAATCAAACCACAGGTCCTCTAATATCCAATGCTTGTCAGTTAAGATGAGAAACGTATGAGCTTCATAAACAATGTTATTCGTTTGAGCTGTAAAGAAACTGACCTTACCTGAAACGAAGTCTTGCTTGTAGGAAGACTCAGAGCCAGAGATTTAACTCCATTTCTGAAGTGAAACACACAGCAGTGTTCTCATCCATTGATCACACTCTGCTTTAGAGCGAGAAGCATGCTTTTCCTTACTAAAGTCTCTAAGATAGCAGGAAACGTGAGTGTGCTAAGAACAAAAGAACGGTGTTTCCTACACATACAGACCATGTCTAGTCCAACTCTGCTTCTGAAACTGATACAAAGCACTGGTCCTGTAACATCTAATGCTTGTCAGTTAAGATGAGAAACGTGTGAGCTTCGTGAACGAAGTAGTTCGCTTGAGCTGAAAAGTAACTGCCCTTTCCGGAAACGAAGTCTTGCTTGTAGGAAGACTCAGAGCCTGGGATTTAACTCCATTTCTGAAGGGAAACACATAGCAGAGTTCTCATCCATTGATCACACTCTGCTTTAGAACAAGAATCATTCTCTTGCTTTCTAGAGTGTCTAAGACAGCAGGAAACCTGAGTGTGCTGAGAACCAAAGAACGGTGTTTGCTACACATACGGACCATATCTAGTTCAACACTGCTTCTGAAACTGAAACAAATCACAGGTCCTCTAACATCCAATGCTTGTCATTTAAGATGAGAAACGTGTGAGATTCGTGAACGATGTAGTTCATTTGAGCTGTAAAGAAACTGCCCTTACCTGAAAAGAAGTCTTGTTTTTAGGAAGACTCAGAGACTGGGATGTAACTCCATTTCTGAAGTGAAACACACAGCAGAGTTCTCATCCACTGATCAAACTCTGCTTTAGAGCAAGAAGCACGCTCTTGCTTTCTAGATGCTAAAGGATAGCAAGAAACGTGAGTGTGCTGAGAAAAAAAGAACGATGTTTCCTACACATACGGACCATATCTAGTTCAAATCTTCTTCTGATACTGAATCAAACCACAGTTCCTCTAACATCCAATGCTTGTCAGTTAAGATGAGATACGTGTGAGCTTCCTGAACGATGTAGTTCGTTTGAGCTGTAAAGAAACTGCCCTTACTTCAAAAGAATTCTTGCATTTAGGAAGACTCAGAGCCTGGGATTTAACTCCTTTTCTGAAGTGAAACACACAGCAGAGTTCTCATCCACTGATCACACTCTGCTTTAGAACAAGACGCACGCTCTTGCTTTCTGGAGTCTCTAAGTCACCAGGAAACGTGAGTGTGCTGAGAACAAAAGAACGGTGTTTCCTACACATACGGACCATATCTAGTTCAACTCTTCTTCTGATACTGAATCAAACCACAGTTCCTCTAACATCCAATGCTTGTCAGTTAAGATGAGAAACGTGTGAGCTTCGTGAACGATGAAGTTCGTTTGAGCCGTAAAGAAACTGCCCTTACCTGAAAGGAAGTCTTGCTTATAGGAAGACTCAGAGCATGGGATTTCACTCCATTTCTGAAGTGAAACACACAGCAGAGTTCTCATCCATTGATCACACTCTGCTTTAGAGCAGGAAGCACGCTCTTGCTTTCTGAGTCTCTAAGACAGGAGGAAACGTGAGTGTGCTGAGAACAAAAGAACGGTGTTTCCTACACATAAGGACCATATGTAGTCCAACTCTGCTTTCTAAACTGATACAAAGCACTGGTCCTCTAACATCCAATGCTTCTCATTTAAGATTAGAAACGTGTGAGCTTCGAGAACGTTGTAGTTCGTTTGAGCTGAAACGTGACTGCCCTTACCGGAAAAGAAGTCTAGCTTATAGGAAGACACAGAGCCTGGGATTTAACTCAATTTCTGAAGTGAAACACACAGCATAGTTCGCATCCATGGATCACACTCTGCTTTAGAGCGAGAAGCACGCTCTTGCTTTCTAGCGTCTCTAATACAGCAGGAAATCTGAGTGTGCTCAGAACAAAAGAACGGTGTTTCCTACACATACAGACCATATCTAGTTCAACTGTGCTAATGATACTGAAACAAACCACAGGTCCTCTAACATCCAATGCTTGTCAGTTAAGATGAGATACGTGTGAGCTTCCTGAACGATGTAGTTCGTTTGAGCTGTAAAGAAACTGCCCTTACTTCAAAAGAATTCTTGCATTTAGGAAGACTCAGAGCCTGGGATTTAACTCCTTTTCTGAAGTGAAACACACAGCAGAGTTCTCATCCACTGATCACACTCTGCTTTAGAACAAGACGCACGCTCTTGCTTTCTGGAGTCTCTAACTCACCAGGAAAAGTTTGTGTGCTGAGAAAAAAGAACGGTGTTTCCTACACATACGGACCATATCTAGTTCAGCTCTTCTTCTGATACTGAATCAAACCACAGGTCTTCTAACATCCAATGCTTGGCAGTTAAGATGAGAAACGTGTGAGCCTCATAAACAATGTTATTCGTTTGAGCTGTAAAGAAACTGACCTTACCTGAAACGAAGTCTTGCTTGTAGGAAGACTCAGAGCCTGAGATTTAACTCCATTTCTGAAGTGAAACACACAGCAGTGTTCTCATCCATTGATCACACTCTGCTTTAGAGCCAGAAGCATGCTTTTCTTTACTAAAGTCTCTAAGATAGCAGGAAACGTGAGTGTGCTGAGAACAAAAGAACGGTGTTTCCTACACATACAGACCATGTCTAGTCCAACTCTGCTTCTGAAACTGATACAAAGCACTGGTCCTGTAACATCGAATGCTTGTCAGTTAAGATGAGAAACGTGTGAGCTTCGTGAACGAAGTAGTTCGCCTGAGCTGAAAAGTAACTGCCCTTTCCGGAAACGAAGTCTTGCTTGTAGGAAGACTCAGAGCCTGGGATTTAACTCCATTTCTGAAGGGAAACACATAGCAGAGTTCTCATCCATTGATCACACTCTGCTTTAGAACAAGAATCATTCTCTTGCTTTCTAGAGTCTCTAAGACAGCAGGAAACCTGAGTGTGCTGAGAACAAAAGAACGGTGTTTCCTCCACATACAGACCATATCTAGTTCAACACTGCTTCTGAAACTGATACAAACCACAGGTCCTGTAACATCCTATGCTTGTTAGTTAAGATGAGAAACATGTGCTTCTTAAACAATGTTGTTCGTTTGAGATGTAAAGAATCTCCCCTTACCTGAAAAGAAGTATTGCTTGTAGGAAGACACAGAGCCTGGTATTTAACTCCATTTCTGAAGGGAAACACACAACCTAGTTCTCGTCCATGGATCACACTCTGCTTTAGAACAAGAATCATTCTCTTGCTTTCTAGAGTCTCTAAGACAGCAGGAAACGTGAGTGTGCGGAGATCAAAAGAACGGTGTTTCCTACACATACGGACCATATCTAGTCAAACTCTGCTTCTGAAACTGAAACAAACCACAGGTCCTCTAACATCCAATGCTTATCAGGTAAGATCCAAAACGTGTGAGCTACGTGAATGATGTAGTTCGTTTGAGCTCTAAAGTAACTGCAATTACCTGAAACGAAGTCTTGCATGTAGGAAGACTCAGAGCCTGGGATTTAACTCCATTTCTGAAGTGAAACACACAGCAGAGTTCTCATCCATAGATCACACCCTGCTTTAGAAAAAGAAGCATGCTCTTGCTTTCTAGAGTCTCTAAGACAGCAGGAAAACTGAGTGTGCTGAGAACGAAAGAACGGTGTTTCCTACACATACGGACCATGTCTAGTCGAACTCTGCTACATACAGTTGTCATCTAACATCCAATGCTTGTCACTTAAGATGAGAAACATGTGAGTTTCGTGAACGATGTACTTCCTTTGAGCTATAAAGAAACTGCCCTTACCTGAAAGGAAGTCTTGCTTGTAGGAAGACTCAGAGCCTGAGATTTAACTCCATTTCTGAAGTGAAACACACAGCAGAGTTCTCATCCATTGATCACACTCTGCTTTAGAGCAGGAAGCACGCTTTTGCTTTCTAGATTCTCTAAGACAGTAGGAAACATGAGTGTGCTGATAACAAAAGAACGGTGTTTCCTACACATACGGACCATATGTAGTCCAACTCTGCTTTCAATACTGATACAAAGCACTGGTCCTCTAACATCCAATGCTTCTCATTTAAGATGAGAAACGTGTGAGCTTCGAGAACGTTGTAGTTCGTTTGAGCTGAAACGTGACTGCCCTTACCGGAAAAGAAGTCTAGCTTATAGGAAGACACAGAGCCTGGGATTTAACTCAATTTCTGAATGAAACACACAGCATAGTTCGCATCCATGGATCACACTCTGCTTTAGAGCGAGAAGCACGCTCTTGCTTTCTAGCGTCTCTAATACAGCAGGAAATCTGAGTGTGCTCAGAACAAAAGAACGGTGTTTCCTACACATACAGACCATATCTAGTTCAACTGTGCTAATGATACTGAAAAAACCACAGGTCCTCTAACATCCAATGCTTGTCAGTTAAGATGAGATATGTGTGAGCTTCCTGAACGATGTAGTTCGTTTGAGCTGTAAAGAAACTGACCTTACCTGAAACGAAGTCTTGCTTTTAGGAAGACTCAGAGCCTGAGATTTAACTCCATTTCTGAAGTGAAACACACAGCAGTGTTCTCATCCATTGATCACACTCTGCTTTAGAGCGAGAAGCATGCTTTTCCTTACTAAAGTCTCTAAGATAGCAGGAAACGTGAGTGTGCTCAGAACAAAAGAACGGTGTTTCCTACACATACAGACCATGTCTATTCCAACTCTGCTTCTGAAACTGATATAAAGCACTGGTCCTGTAACATCTAATGCTTGTCAGTTAAGATGAGAAACGTGTGAGCTTCGTGAACGAAGTAGTTGGCTTGAGCTGAAAAGTAACTGCCCTTTCCGGAAACGAAGTCTTGCTTGTAGGAAGACTCAGAGCCTGGGATTTAACTGCATTTCTGAAGGGAAACACATAGCAGAGTTCTCATCCATTGATCACACTCTGCTTTAGAACAAGAATCATTCTCTTGCTTTCTAGAGTCTCTAAGACAGCAGGAAACCTGAGTGTGCTGAGAACAAAAGAACGGTGTTTCCTACACATACGGACCATATCTAGTTCAACACTGCTTCTGAAACTGATACAAACCACAGGTCCTCTAACATCCTATGCTTGTTAGTTAAGATGAGAAACGTGTGCTTCTTAAACAATGTTGTTCGTTTGAGATGTAAAGAATCTCCCCTTACCTGAAACGAAGTATTGCTTGTAGGAAGACACAGAGCCTGGTATTTAACTCCATTTCTGAAGGGAAACACACAACCTAGTTCTCATCCATGGATCACACTCTGCTTTAGAGCAAGAAGCACGCTCTTGCCTTCTAGAGTCTCTAAGACAGCAGGAAACGTGAGTGTGCTGAAATCAAAAGAACGGTGTTTCCTACACATACGGACCATAACTAGTCAAACTCTGCTTCTGAAACTGAAACAAACCACAGGTCCTCTAACATCCTATGCTTATCAGGTAAGATCCGAAACGTATGAGCTACGTGAATGATGTAGTTCCTTTGAGCTGTAAAGAAACTGCCCTTACCTGAAACGAAGTCTTGCTTGTAGGAAGACTCAGAGCCTGGGATTTAACTCCATTTCTGAAGTGAAACACACAGCAGAGTTCTCATCCATAGATCACACCCTGCTTTAGAAAAAGAAGCATGCTCTTGCTTTCTAGAGACTCTAAGACAGCAGGAAAAGTGAGTGTGCTGAGAACAAAAGAATGGTGTTTCCTACACATACGGACCATATCTAGTCGAACTCTGCTTCTGAAACTGATACATAGCTCTGGTCCTCTAACATCCAATGCTTGTCAGTTAAGATGAGAATCATGTGAGAATCTTGAACGATGTACTTCCTTTGAGCTATAAAGAAACTGCCCTTACCTGAAAGGAAGTCTTGCTTGTAGGAAGACTCAGAGCATGGGATTTCACTCCATTTCTGAAGTGAAACACACAGCAGAGTTCTCATCCATTGATCACACTCTGCTTTAGAGCAAGAAGCTCGCTCTTGCTTTCTAGAGTCTCTAATACAGCAGGCAATATGAGTGTGCCCAGAACAAAAGAACGGTGTTTCCCATACATACGGACCATATATAGTCCAAATCTGCTTCTGAAACTGATACAAAGCACTGGTCCTCTAACATCCAATGCTTGTCAGGTAAGATCCGAAACGTGTGGGCTTTGTGAACGATGTAGTTCGTTTGAGCTGAAAAGTGACGGTCCTTACTTGAAACAAAGTCTTGCTTTTAGGAAGACACAGAGCCTGGGATTTAGCTCCATTTCTGAAGGGAAACACACAGCATAGTTCTCATCCATGGATCACACTCTTCTTTAGAGAGAGAAGCACGCTCTTGCTTTCTAGAGTCTCTATGACAATAGCAAACATGAGTGTTCTGAGAACAAATAACGGTGTTTCCTACACATACGGACGATATCTAGTCCAACTCTGCTTCTGAAACTGATACAAAGCACTGGTCCTCTAACATCCAATGCTTGTCAGTTAAGATGAGATACGTGTGAGCTTCCTGAACGATGTACTTCGTTTGAGCTGTAAAGAAACTGCCCTTACTTCAAAAGAATTCTTGCATTTAGGAAGACTCAGAGCCTGGGATTTAACTCCTTTTCTGAAGTGAAACACACAGCAGAGTTCTCATCCACTGATCACACTCTGCTTTAGAACAAGACGCACGCTCTTGCTTTCTGGAGTCTCTAACTCACCAGGAAACGTGAGTGTGCTGAGAACAAAAGAACGGTGTTTCCTACACATACGGACCATATCTAGTTCAACTCTTGTTCTGATACTGAATCAAACCACAGGACCTCTAACATCCAATGCTTGTCAGTTAAGATGAGAAACGTGTGAGCTTCATAAACAATGTTATTCGTTTGAGCTGTAAAGAAACTGACCTTACCTGAAACGAAGTCTTCCTTGTAGGAAGACTCAGAGCCTGAGATTTAACTCCATTTCTGAAGTGAAACACACAGCAGTGTTCTCATCCATTGATCACACTCTGCTTTAGAGCCAGAAGCATGCTTTTCCTTACTAAAGTCTCTAAGATAGCAGGAAACGTGAGTGTGCTGAGAACAAAAGAACGGTGTTTCCTACACATACAGACCATGTCTAGTCCAACTCTGCTTCTGAAACTGATACAAAGCACTGGTCCTGTAACATCTAATGCTTGTCAGTTAAGATGAGAAACGTGTGAGCTTCGTGAACGAAGTAGTTCGCTTGAGCTGAAAAGTAACTGCCCTTTCCGAAAACGAAGTCTTGCTTGTAGGAAGACTCAGAGCCTGGGATTTAACTCCATTTCTGAAGGGAAACACATAGCAGAGTTCTCATCCATTGATCACACTCTGCTTTAGAACAAGAATCATTCTCTTGCTTTCTAGAGTCTCTAAGACAGCAGGAAACCTGAGTGTGCTGAGAACAAAAGAACGGTGTTTCCTACACATACAGACCATATCTAGTTCAACACTGCTTCTGAAACTGAAACAAATCACAGGTCCTCTAACATCCAATGCTTGTCATTTAAGATGAGAAATGTGTGAGCTTCGTGAACGATGTAGTTCATTTGAGCTGTAAAGAAACTGCCCTTACCTGAAAAGAAGTCTTGTTTTTAGGAAGACGCAGAGACTGGGATTTAACTCCATTTCTGAAGTGAAACACACAGCATAGTTCTCATCCATGGATCACACTCTGCTTTAGAGCGAGAAGCACGCTCTTGCTTTCTAGCGTCTCTAATACAGCAGGAAATCTGAGTGTGCTAAGAACAAGAGAACGGTGTTTCCTACACATACAGACCATATCTAGTTCAACTCTGCTTCTGAAACTGAAACAAACCACAGGTGCTCAAACATCCAATGCTTGTTAGTTAAGATGAGATACGTGTGATCTTCATAAACAATGTTATTCGTTTGAGCTGTAAAGAAACTGACCTTACATGAAACGAAGTCTTGCTTGTAGGAAGACTCAGAGCCTGGGATTTAACTCCATTTCTGATGGGAAAACACATAGCAGAGTTCTCATCCATTGATCACACTCTGCTTTAGAACAAGAATCATGCTCTTGCTTTCTAGAATCTCTAAGATAGCAGGAAACGTGAGTGTGCTGAGAACAAAAGAACAGTGTTTCCTCCACATAAGGACAATATGTAGTCCAACTCTGCTTTCTAAACTGATACAAAGCACTGGTCCTCTAACATCCAATGCTTCTCATTTAAGATGAGAAACGTGTGAGCTTCGAGAATGTTGTATTTCGTTTGAGCTGAAAAGTGACTGCCCTTACCTGAAACGAAGTCTTGTTTGTAGGAAGACACAGAGCCTGGGATTTAACTCCATTTCTGAAGTGAAACACACAGCATAGTTCTCATCCATGTATCACACTCTGCTTTAGAGCGAGAAGCACGCTCTTGCTTTCTAGCGTCTCTAATACAGCAGGAAATATGAGTGTGCTCAGAACAAAAGAATGGTGTTTCCTACACATACAGACCATATCTAGTTCAACTGTGCTAATGATACTGAAACAAACCACAGGTCCTCTAACATCCAATGCTTGTAGTTAAGATGAGATACGTGTGATCTTCCTGAACGATGTAGTTCGTTTGAGCTGTAAAGAAACTGCCCTTACTTCAAAAGAATTCTTGCATTTAGGAAGACTCCGAGCCTGGGATTTAACTCCTTTTCTGAAGTGAAACACACAGCTGAGTTCTCATCCACTGATCACACTCTGCTTTAGAACAAGACGCAAGCTCTTGCTTTCTGGAGTCTCAAGGCACCAGGAAACGTGACTGTGCTGAGAACAAAAGAACGGTGTTTCCTACACATACGGACCATATCTAGTTCAACTCTTCTTCTGATACTGACTCAAACCACAGGTCCTCTACACATCCAATGCTTGTCAGTTAAGATGAGAAACGTGTGAGCTTCATAAACAATGTTATTCGTTTGAGCTGTAAAGAAACTGACTGTACCTGAAACGAAGTCTTGTTGTAGGAAGACTCAGAGCCTGAGATTTAACTCCATTTCTGAAGTGAAACACACAGCAGTGTTCTCATCCATTGATCACACTCTGCTTTAGAGCGAGAAGCATGCTTTTCCTTACTAAAGTCTCTAAGATAGCAGGAAACGTGAGTGTGCTGAGAACAAAAGAACGGTGTTTCCTACACATACAGACCATGTCTAGTCCAACTCTGCTTCTGAAACTGATACAAAGCACTGGTCCTGTAACATCTAATGCTTGTCAGTTAAGATGAGAAACGTGTGAGCTTCGTGAACGAAGTAGTTCGCTTGAGCTGAAAAGTAACTGCCCTTTCCGAAAACGAAGTCTTGCTTGTAGGAAGACTCAGAGCCTGGGATTTAACTCCATTTCTGAAGGGAAACACATAGCAGAGTTCTCATCCATTGATCACACTCTGCTTTAGAACAAGAATCATTCTCTTGCTTTCTAGAGTCTCTAAGACAGCAGGAAACCTGAGTGTGCTGAGAACAAAAGAACGGTGTTTCCTACACATACGGACCATATCTAGTTCAACACTGCTTCTGAAACTGAAACAAATCACAGGTCCTCTAACATCCAATGCTTGTCATTTAAGATGAGAAATGTGTGAGCTTCGTGAACGATGTAGTTCATTTGAGCTGTAAAGAAACTGCCCTTACCTGAAAAGAAGTCTTGTTTTTAGGAAGACGCAGAGACTGGGATTTAACTCCATTTCTGAAGTGAAACACACAGCATAGTTCTCATCCATGGATCACACTCTGCTTTAGAGCGAGAAGCACGCTCTTGCTTTCTAGTGTCTCTAATACAGCAGGAAATCTGAGTGTGCTAAGAACAAGAGAACGGTGTTTCCTACACATACAGACCATATCTAGTTCAACTCTGCTTCTGAAACTGAAACAAACCACAGGTCCTCAAACATCCAATGCTTGTTAGTTAAGATGAGATACGTGTGATCTTCATAAACAATGTTATTCGTTTGAGCTGTAAAGAAACTGACCTTACATAAAACGAAGTCTTGCTTGTAGGAAGACTCAGAGCCTGGGATTTAACTCCATTTCTGATGGGAAAACACATAGCAGAGTTCTCATCCATTGATCACACTCTGCTTTAGAACAAGAATCATGCTCTTGCTTTCTAGAATCTCTAAGACATCAGGAAACGTGAGTGTGCTGAGAACAAAAGAACAGTGTTTCCTACACATAAGGACCATATGTAGTCCAACTCTGCTTTCTAAACTGATACAAAGCACTGGTCCTCTAACATCCAATGCTTCTCATTTAAGATGAGAAACGTGTGAGCTTCGAGAATGTTGTATTTCGTTTGAGCTGAAAAGTGACTGCCCTTACCTGAAACGAAGTCTTGTTTGTAGGAAAACACAGAGCCTGGGATTTAACTCCATTTCTGAAGTGAAACACACAGCATAGTTCTCATCCATGGATCACACTCTGCTTTAGAGCGAGAAGCACGCTCTTGCTTTCTAGCGTCTCTAATACAGCAGGAAATCTGAGTGTGCTCAGAACAAAAGAACGGTGTTTCCTACACATACAGACCATATCTAGTTCAACTCTGCTTCTGATACTGAAACAAACCACAGGTCCTCTAACATCCAATGCTTGTCAGTTAAGATGAGATACGTGTGAGCTTCCTGAACGATGTAGTTCGTTTGAGCTGTAAAGAAACTGCCCTTACTTCAAAAGAATTCTTGCTTTTAGGAAGACTCAGAGCCTTGGATTTAACTCCTTTTCAGAGGTGAAACACACAGAAGAGTTCTCATCCATGGATCACACTCTGCTTTAGAACAAAAAGCACGCTCTTGCTTTCTAGAGTCTCTAAGACAGCAGGAAACGTGAGTGTGCTGAGAACAAAAGAACGGTGTTTCCTACACATACAGACCATGTCTAGTCAAACTCTGCTTCTGAAACGGATACAAAGCACTGCTCCTCTAACATCCAATGCTTGTCAGTTAAGATGAGAAACGTGTGATATTCGTGAAGGACGTAGTTCGTTTGAGCTGAAAAGTGACTACCGTTACCTGAAACGAAGTCTTGCTAGTAGGAAGACACAGAGCCTGGGATTTAACTCCATTTCTGAAGTGAAACACACAGCATAGTTCTCATCCATGTATCACACTCTGCTTTAGAGCGAGAAGCACGCTCTTGCTTTCTAGCGTCTCTAATACAGCAGGAAATCTGAGTGTGCTCAGAACAAAAGAACGGTGTTTCCTACACATACAGACCATATCTAGTTCAACTCTGCTAATGATACTGAAACAAACCACAGGTCCTCTAACATCCAATGCTTGTAGTTAAGATGAGATACGTGTGAGCTTCCTGAACGATGTAGTTCGTTTGAGCTGTAAAGAAACTGCCCTTACTTCAAAAGAATTCTTGCATTTAGGAAGACTCCGAGCCTGGGATTTAACTCCTTTTCTGAAGTGAAACACACAGCCGAGTTCTCATCCACTGATCACACTCTGCTTTAGAACAAGACGCAAGCTCTTGCTTTCTGGAGTCTCAAGGCACCAGGAAACGTGACTGTGCTGAGAACAAAAGAACGGTGTTTCCTACACATACAGACCATATCTAGTTCAACTCTGCTTCTGAAACTGAAACAAACCACAGGTCCTCTAACATCCAATGCTTGTTAGTTAAGATGAGATACGTGTGAGCTTCATAAACAATGTTATTCGTTTGAGCTGTAAAGAAACTGACCTTACCTGAAACGAAGTCTTGCTTGTAGGAAGACTCAGAGCCTGGCATTTAACTCCATTTCTGAAGTGAAACACACAGCAGACTTCTCATCCACTGATCAAACTCTGCTTTAGAGCAAGAAGCACGCTCTTGCTTTCTAGAGGCTAAAGGACAGCATGAAACGTGAGTGTGCTGAGAACAAAAGAACGATGTTTCCTACATATACGGACCATATGTAGTCCAACTCTGCTTCTGAAAGTGATACAAAGCACTGTTCCTCTAACATCCAATGCTTGTCAGTTAAGATGAGAAACGTGTGAGATTTGTGAAGGACGTAGTTCGTTTGAGCTGAAAAGTGACTGCCGTTAACTGAAACGAAGTCTTGCTAGTAGGAAGACACAGAGCCTGGGATTTAACTCCATTTCTGAAGTTAAACACACAGCATAGTTCTCATCCATGGATCACACTCTGCTTAAGAGGGAGAAGCACGCTCTTGCTTTCTAGCTTCTCTAATACAGCAGGAAATCTGAGTGTGCTCAGAACAAGAGAACGGTGTTTCCTACACATACAGACCATATCTAGTTCAACTCTGCTTCTGAAACTGAAACAAACCCCAGGTCCTCTAACATCCAATGCTTGTTAATTAAGATGAGATACGTGTGAGCTTCATAAACAATGTTATTCGTTTGAGCTGTAAAGAAACTGACCTTACCTGAAAAGAAGTCTTGCTTGTAGGAAGACTCAGAGCCTGAGATTTAACTCCATTTCTGAAGTGAAACACACAGCAGTGTTCTCATCCATTGATCACACTCTGCTTTAGAGCGAGAAGCATGCTTTTCCTTACTAAAGTCTCTAAGACAGCAGGAAACCTGAGTGTGCTGAGAACAAAAGAACGGTGTTTCCTACACATACGGACCATATCTAGTTCAACACTGCTTCTGAAACTGAAACAAATCACAGGTCCTCTAACATCCAATGCTTGTCATTTAAGATGAGAAACGTGTGAGCTTCGTGAACGATGTAGTTCATTTGAGCTGTAAAGAAGCTGCCCTTACCTGAAAAGAAGTCTTGTTTTTAGGAAGACTCAGAGACTGGGATGTAACTCCATTTCTGAAGTGAAACACACAGCAGAGTTCTCATCCACTGATCAAACTCTGCTTTAGAGCAAGAAGCACGCTCTTGCTTTCTAGAGGCTAAAGGACAGCATGAAACGTGAGTGTGCTGAGAAGAAAAGAACGATGTTTCCTACATATACGGACCATATGTAGTCCAGCTCTGCTTCTGAAAGTGATACAAAGCACTGGTCCTCTAACATCCAATGCTTGTCAGTTAAGATGAGAAACGTGTGCACTTCGTGAACGATGTAGTTCGCTTGAGCTGAAAATTAACCGCCCTTTCCGGAAACAAAGTCTTGCTTGTAGGAAGACTCAGAGCCTGAGATTTAACTCCATTTCTGAAGTGAAACACACAGCAGTGTTCTCATCCATTGATCACACTCTGCTTAGGACAAGAATCATGCTCTTGCTTTCTAGAGTCTCTAAGACAGCAGAAAACTTGAGTGTGCTGAGAACAAAAGAACAGTGTTTCCTACACATAAGGACCATATGTAGTCCAACTCTGCTTTCTAAACTGATACAAAGCACTGGTCCTCTAACATCCAATGCTTCTCATTTAAGATGAGAAACGTGTGAGCTTCGAGAATGTTGTATTTCGTTTGAGCTGAAAAGTGACTGCCCTTAACTGAAATGAAGTCTTGTTGTAGGAAGACACAGAGCCTGTGATTTAACTCCATTTCTGAAGTGAAACACACAGCATAGTTCTCATCCATGGATCACACTCTGCTTTAGAGCGAGAAGCACGCTCTTGCTTTCTAGCGTCTCTAATACAGCAGGAAATCTGAGTGTGCTCAGAACAAAAGAACTGTGTTTCCTACACATACAGACCATATCTAGTTCAACTCTGCTTCTGATACTGAAACAAACCACAGGTCCTCTAACATCCAATGCTTGTCAGTTAAGATGAGATATGTGTGAGCTTCCTTAAAGATGTAGTTCGTTTGAGCTGTAAAGAAACTGCCCTTACTTCAAAAGAATTCTTGCTTTTAGGAAGACTCAGAGCCTTGGATTTAACTCCTTTTCTGAGGTGAAACACACAGAAGAGTTCTCATCCATGGATCACACTCTGCTTTAGAACAAAAAGCACGCTCTTGCTTTCTGGAGTCTCTAAGACAGCAGGCAACATGAGTGTGCTGAGAACAAAAGAACGGTGTTTCCTACACATACAGACCATATCTACTTCAACTCTGCTTCTGAAACTGAAACAAACCACAGGTCCTCTAACATCCAATGCCTGCTAGTTAAGATGAGATACGTGTGAGCTTCATAAACAATGTTATTCGTTTGAGCTGTAAAGAAACTGACCTTACCTGAAACGAAGTCTGGCTTGTAGGAAGACTCAGAGCCTGAGATTTAACTCCATTTCTGAAGTGAAACACACAGCAGTGTTCTCATCCATTGATCACACTCTGCATTAGAGCGAGAAGCATGCTTTTCCTTACTAAAGTCTCTAAGATAGCAGGAAACGTGAGTGTGCTGAGAACAAAAGAACGGTGTTTCCTACACATACAGACCATGTCTAGTCCAACTCTGCTCCTGAAACTGATACAAAGCACTGGTCCTGTAACATCTAATGCTTGTCAGTTAAGATGAGAAACGTATGAGCTTCGTGAACGATGAAGTTCGTTTGAGCCGTAAAGAAACTGCCCTTACCTGAAAAGAATTCTTGCTTTTAGGAAGACTCAGATTCTTGGATTTAACTCCTTTTCTGAGGTGAAACACACAGAAGAGTTCTCATCCATGGATCACACTCTGCTTTAGAACAACAAGCAAGCTCTTGCTTTCTAGAGTCTCTAAGACAGCAGGAAACGTGAGTGTGCTGAAAACAAAAGAACGGTGTTTCCTACACATACGGACCATGTCTACTCAAACTCTGCTTCTGAGACGGATACAAAGCACAGTTCCTCTAACATCCAATGCTTGTCAGTTAAGATGAGAAACGTGTGAGATTTGTGAAGGACGTAGTTCGTTTGAGCTGAAAAGTGACTGCCGTTAACTGAAACGAAGTCTTGCTAGTAGGAAGACACAGAGCCTGGGATTTAACTCCATTTCTGAAGTTAAACACACAGCATAGTTCTCATCCATGGATCACACTCTGCTTAAGAGGGAGAAGCACGCTCTTGCTTTCTAGCTTCTCTAATACAGCAGGAAATCTGAGTGTGCTCAGAACAAGAGAACGGTGTTTCCTACACATACAGACCATATCTAGTTCAACTCTGCTTCTGAAACTGAAACAAACCACAGGTCCTCTAACATCCAATGCTTGTTAATTAAGATGAGATACGTGTGAGCTTCATAAACAATGTTATTCGTTTGAGCTGTAAAGAAACTGACCTTACCTGAAAAGAAGTCTTGCTTGTAGGAAGACTCAGAGCCTGAGATTTAACTCCATTTCTGAAGTGAAACACACAGCAGTGTTCTCATCCATTGATCACACTCTGCTTTAGAGCGAGAAGCATGCTTTTCCTTACTAAAGTCTCTAAGATAGCAGGAAACGTGAGTGTGCTGAGAACAAAAGAACGGTGTTTCCTACACATACAGACCATGTCTAGTCCAACTCTGCTTCTGAATCTGATACAAAGCACTGGTCCTGTAACATCTAATGCATGTCAGTTAAGATGAGAAACGTGTGAGCTTCGTGAATGATGTAGTTCGCTTGAGCTGAAAAGTAACTGCCCTTTCCGGAAACGAAGTCTTGCTTGTAGGAAGACTCAGAGCCTGGGATTTAACTCCATTTCTGAAGGGAAACACATAGCAGAGTTCTCATCCATTGATCACACTCTGCTTTAGAACAAGAATCATTCTCTTGCTTTCTAGAGTCTCTAAGACAGCAGGAAACCTGAGTGTGCTGAGAACAAAAGAACGGTGTTTCCTACACATACGGACCATATCTAGTTCAACACTGCTTCTGAAACTGAAACAAATCACAGGTCCTCTAACATCCAATGCTTGTCATTTAAGATGAGAAACGTGTGAGCTTCGTGAACGATGTAGTTCATTTGAGCTGTAAAGAAACTGCCCTTACCTGAAAAGAAGTCTTGTTTTTAGGAAGACTCAGAGACTGGGATGTAACTCCATTTCTGAAGTGAAACACACAGCAGAGTTCTCATCCACTGATCAAACTCTGCTTTAGAGCAAGAAGCACGCTCTTGCTTTCTAGAGGCTAAAGGACAGCATGAAACGTGAGTGTGCTGAGAACAAAAGAACGATGTTTCCTACATATACGGACCATATGTAGTCCAACTCTGCTTCTGAAAGTGATACAAACCACTGGTCCTCTAACATCCAATGCTTGTCAGTTAAGATGAGAAACGTGTGCACTTCATGAACGATGTAGATCGCTTGAGCTGAAAATTAACCGCCCTTTCCAGAAACAAAGTCTTGCTTGTAGGAAGACTCAGAGCCTGGGATTTAACTCCATTTCTGATGGGAAAACACATAGCAGAGTTCTCATCCATTGATCACACTCTGCTTTAGAACAAGAATCATTCTCTTGCTTTCTAGAGTCTCTAAGACAGCAGGAAACGTGAGTGTGCTGAGAACAAAAGAACGGTGTTTCCTACACATACAGACCAGGTCTAGTCAAACTCTGCTTCTGAAACGGATATAAAGCACTGGTCCTCTAACATCCAATGCTTATTATTTAAGATGAGAAACGTGGGAGCTTTGAGAACGTTGTATTTCGTTTGAGCTGAAAAGTGACTGCCCTTACCTGAAACAAAGTCTTGCTTGTAGGAAGACACAGAGCCTGGGATAACTCCATTTCTGAAGTGAAACACACAGCATAGTTCGCATCCATGGATCACACTCTGCTTCAGAGCGAGAAGCACACTCTTGCTTTCTAGCATCTCTAATACAGCAGGAAATCTGAGTGTGCTCAGAACAAAAGAACGGTGTTTCCTACACATACAGACCATATCTAGTTCAACTGTGCTAATGATACTGATACAAACCACAGGACCTCTAACATCCAATGCTTGTCAGTTAAGATGAGATACGTGTGAGCTTCCTGAACGATGTAGTTCGTTTGAGCTGTAAAGAAACTGCCCTTACTTCAAAAGAATTCTTGCATTTAGGAAGACTGAGAGCCTGGGATTTAACTCATTTTCTGAAGTGAAACACACAGCAGAGTTCTCATCCACTGATCACACTCTGCTTTAGAACAAGACGCACGCTCTTGCTTTCTGGAGTCTCTAAGTCACCAGGAAACGTGAGTGTGCTGAGAACAAGAGAACGGTGTTTCCAACACATACAGACCATATCTAGTTCAACTCTGCTTCTGAAACTGAAACAAACCACAGGTCCTCTAACATCCAATGCTTGTTAGTTAAGATGAGATACGTGTGAGCTTCATAAACAATGTTATTCGTTTGAGCTGTAAAGAAACTGACCTTACCTGAAACGAAGTCTTGCTTGTAGGATGACACAGAGCCTGGGATTTAACTCCATTTCTGAAGTGAAACACACAGCATAGTTCTCATCCATGCAATACACTCTGCTTTAGAACGAGAAGCACGCTCTTGCTTTCTAGAGTCTCTAATACAACAGGAAACGTGACTGTGCTCAGAAAAAAAGAACAGTGTTTCCTACACATACGGACCATATCTAGGTAAACTCTGCTTCTGAAACTGAAACAAACCATAGGTCCTCTAACATCCAATGCTTGTCATTTAAGATGAGAAACGTGTGAGCTTCGTGAACGATGTAGTTCATTTGAGCTGTAAAGAAACTGCCCTTACCTGAAAAGTAGTTTTGTTTTTAGGAAGACTCAGAGACTGGGATGTAACTCCATTTCTGAAGTGAAACACACAGCAGAGTTCTCATCCACTGATCAAACTCTGCTTTAGAGCAAGAAGCACGCTCTTGCTTTCTAGATGCTAAAGGACAGCATGAAACGTGAGTGTGCTGAGAACAAAAGAACGCTGTTTCCTACATATACGAACCATATGTAGTCCATCTCTGCTTCTGAAACTGATACAAAGCACTGGTCCTCTAACATCCAATGCTTCTCATTTAAGATAAGAAACGTGTGAGCTTCATGAACGATGTAGTTCGTTTGAGCTGAAAAGGGACTGCCCTTACCTGAAACGAAGTCTTGCTTGTAGGAAGACTCAGAGACTGGGATTTAACTCCATTTCTGAAGTGAAACACACAGCATAGTTCTCATCCATGGATCACACTCTGCTTTAGAGCGAGAAGCATGCTCTTGCTTTCTAGTGTCTCTAATACAGCAGGAAATCTGAGTGTGCTCAGTAAAAAGAACAGTGTTTCATACATACGGACCATATCTAGTTCGAACTCTCCTTCTGATACTGAACTAAAGAACAGGTCTTCTAAAATCCAATGCTTGTCAGTTAAGATGAGAAACGTGTGAGCTTCATGAACAATGTAGTTCTTTTGAGCTGTAAAGAAACTGCCCTTACCTGAAAAGAATTCTTGCTTTTAGGAAGACTCAGAGCCTGGGATTTAACTCCTTTTCTGAAGTGAAACAAACAGAAGAGTTCTCATCCATTGATCACACTCTGCTTTAGAACAACAAGCACGCTCTTGCTTTCTAGAGTCTCTAAGAGAGCAGGAAACCTGAGTGTGCTGAGAACAAAAGAACGGTGTTTCCTACACATACGGACCATGTCTAGTCAAACTCTGCTTCTGCAACAGATACAAAGCACTGGACCTCTAACATCCAATGCTTGTCAGTTAACATGAGAAACGTGTGAGCTTCGTGTACCATGTAGTTCTTTTGAGCTGAAAAATGACTGCCCTAACCTGAAACGAAGTGTTTCTTGTAGGAGGACACAGAGCCTGGGTTTTAACTCCATTTCTGAAGGGAAACACACAGCATAGTTCTCAACCATTGTTCACACTCTGCTTTAGAGCGAGAAGCACGCTCTTGCTTTCTAGTGTCTCTAAAAAAGCTGGAAAAGTGAGTGTGCTCAGAACAAAAGAACGATGTTTCCTACACAAATGGACCATATCTAGTTAAACTCTGCTTCTGAAACGGAAACAAAAAACAGGTCCTCTAACATCCAATGCTTGTCAGTTAAGATGAGAAACGTCTGAGCTTCGTGAACGATGTAGTTCGTTTGAGCTGTAAAGTGACTGCCCTTAACTGAAATGAATTCTTACTTGTAGGAAGACACAGAGCCTCGGATTTAACTCCATTTATGAAATGAAACACACAGCAGAGTTCTCATCCATGGATCACACTCTGCTTTAGAACAAGAATCATGCTCTTGCTTTCTAGAGTCTCTAAGACAGCAGGAAACGTGAGTGTGCTGAGAACAAAAGAACGGTGTTTCCTACACATAGGGACCATATCAAGTTCAACTCTGCTTCTGAAACTGAAACAAACTACAGGTCCTCTAACATCCTATGCTTGTTAGTTAAGATGAGAAATGTGTGAGCTCCGTAAACAATGTTGTTCGTTTGAGCTGTAAGAAACTGCAGTTACATGAAACAAAGTCTTGCTTGTAGGAAGACTCAGAGCATGGGATTTAACTCCATTTCTGAAGGGAAACAAACATCATAGTTCTCATCCATGGATCACAATCTGCTTTAGAGCAAGAGGCACGCTCTTGCTTTCTAGTGTCTCTAATACAGCAGGAAATGTGAGTGTGCTCAGAACAAAAGAACGGTGTTTCCTACACATATGGACCATATCTAGTTAAACTCTGCTTCTGAAAATGAAATAAACCACAGGTCCTCTAACATCCACTGCTTGTCAATTACGATGAGAAATGTGTGAGCTTCGTGAATGATGTAGTTCGTTTGAGCTGAAAAGTGACTTCCCTTACCTGAAATGAAGTCTTCCTTGTAGGAAGACACAAAGCCTGGGATTTAACTCCATTTCTGAAGGGAAATACACAGGACAGTTATCATCCATGGATCACACTCTGTTTTAGTGCAGGAAGAACGCTCTTGCTTTCTATATTCTCTAATACAGCAGGAAACTTGAGTGTGCTCAGAACAAAAGAACGGTTCTTCCTACACATACGGACCATATCTAGTTCAACACTGCTTCAGAAACTGAAACAAATCAGAGGTCCTCTATCATCCAATGCTTGTCATTTAAGATGAGAAACGTGTGAGCTTCGTGAACAATGTAGTTCATTTGAGCTGTAAAGAAACTGCCCTTACCTGAAAAGAAGTCTTGTTTTTAGGAAGACTCAGAGGCTGGAATTTAACTCCATTTCTGAAGTGAAACACACAGCAGAGTTCTCATCCATTGATCACACTCTGCTTTAGAGTAAGAAGCACGCTCTTGCTTTCTAGAGGCTCTAAGACAGCAGGAAGCGTGAGTATGCTGAGAACAAAAGAACGATGTTTCCTACACATACAGACCATATGTAGTCCAACTATGCTTCTGAAACTGATACAAAGCACTGGTCCTCTAACATCCAATGCTTGTCAGTTAAGATGAGAAACATGTGAGTTTCGTGAACGATGTAGTTCGTTTGAACTGTAAAGAAACTGCCCTTACCTGAAAGGAAGTCTTGCTTGTAGGAATACATAGAGCCTGGGATTTAACTTCATTTCTGAAGTGAAACACACAGCAGAGTTCTCATCCATTGATCACACTCTGCTTTAGAACAAGAAGCATGCTCTTGCTTTCTAGAGGCACTAAGACAGCATGAAATGTGAGTGTGCTGAGAACAAAAGAACGATGTTTCCTACACATACGGACCATATCTAGTTGAAATCTGCTTCTGAAACTCAAACAAACCACAGGTCCTCTAACATCCAATGCTTGTCATTTAAGATGAGAAACGTGTGAACTTCGTGAACGATGTAGTTCTTTTGAGCTGTAAAGTGACTGTCCTTACCTGAAACGAAGTCTTGCTTGTAGGAAGACACAGAGCCTGGGATTTAACTCCATTTCTGAAGGGAAACACATAGCACTGTTATCATCCATGGATCACACTAGGCTTTAGAGCGAGAAGGACGCTCTTGATTTCTAGCCTCTCTAATACAGCAGGAAATCTGTGTGTGCTCAGAACAAAAGAATGGTGTTTCCTACACATAGGGACCATATCAAGTTCAACTCCGCTTCTGAAACTGAAACAAACCACAGGTCCTCTAAAATCCTATGCTTGTTAGTTAAGATGAGAAACGTGTGCGCTTTGTAAACAATGTTGTTCGTTTGAGCTGTAAAGAAACTGCAGTTACCTGAAATGATGTCTTGCTTGTAGGAAGACTCAGAGCCAGGGATTTAACTCCATTTCTGAAGGGAAACAAACAGCATAGTTCCCATCCATGGATCTCAATCTGCTTTAGAGCGAGAAGCACGCTCTTGCTTTCTAGTGTCTCTAATAATGCAGGAAAAGAGAGTGTGCTGAGAACAAAAGAACGGTGTTTCCTACACATACAGACCATGTCTAGTCTAACTCTGCTTCTGAAACTGAAACAAACCACAGGTCCACTAACATCCAATGCTTGTCAGTTAAGAGGAGTAACGTGTGAGCTTCGTGAACGATGTAGTTCGCTTGAGCTGAAAAGTGACTGCCCTAACCTGAAACGAAGTGTTTCTTGTAGGAGGACACAGAGCCTGGGATTTAACTCCATTTCTGAAGGGAAACACACTGCATAGTTCTCATCCATTGTTCACACTCTGCTTAAGAGCGAGAATCACGCTCTTGCTTTCTAGTGTCTCTAATAAAGCAGGAAAAGTGAGTGTGCTCAGAACAAAAGAACGGTGTTTCCTACACATATGGACGATTTCTAGTTAAACTCTGCTTCTGAAACGAAACAAACCACAGGTCTTCTAACATCCAATGCTTGTCAGTTAAGATGAGAAACGTGTGAGCTTCGAGAACGATGTAGTTCGTTTGAGTTGTAAAGTGACTGCCCTGAACTGAAAAGAATTCTTGCTTTTAGGAAGACTCAGAGCCTTGTGTTTAACTCCTTTTCTGAAGTGAAACACACAGAAGAGTTCTCATCCATTGATCACACTCTGCTTTAGAACAACAGGCACGCTCTTGCTTTCTAGGGTCTCTAACAGAGCCGGAAATGTGAGTGTGCTGAGAACAAAAGAACGGTGTTTCCTACACATACATACCATGTCTAGTCCAACTCTGCTTCTGAAACTGAAACAAACCACAGGTCCTCTAACATCCAATGCTTGTCAGTTAACATGAGAAACGTGTGAGCTTCCTGAACGATGTAGTTCGCTTGAGCTGAAAAGTAACTGCCCTTTCCGGAAATGAAGTCTTGCTTGTAGGAAGATTCAGAGCCTAGGATTTAACTAGATTTCTAAAGGGAAACACACAGCAGAGTTCTCATCCATTGACCACACGCTGCTTTAGAACAAGAATCATGCTCTTGCTTTCTATAGTCTCTAAGACAGCAGGAAACGTGAGTGTGCTTAGAACAAAAGAACGGTGTTTCCTACACATAAGGGACATATGTAGTCCAACTCTGCTTTGGAAACTGATGCAAAGCACTGGTCCTCTAACATCCAATGCTTCTCATTTAACATAAGAAACGTGTGAGCTTCGTGAATGATGTAGTTCGTTTGAGCTGAAAAGGGACTGCCCTTACCTGAAACGAAGTCTTGCTTGTAGGAAGACTCAGAGCCTGGGATTTAACTCCTTTTCTGAAGTGAAACAAACAGAAGAGTTCTCATCCTTTGATCACACTCTGCTTTAGAACAACAAGCACGCTCTTGCTTTCTAGAGTCTCTAAGAGAGCAGGAAAACTGAGTGTGCTGAGAACAAAAGAACGGTGTTTCCTACACATACGGACCATGTCTAGTCAAACTCTGCTTCTGAAACAGATACAAAGCACTGGACCTCTAACATCCAATGCTTGTCAGTTAACATGAGAAACGTGTGAGCTTCGTGTACCATGTAGTTCTTTTGAGCTGAAAAATGACTGCCCTAACCTGAAACGAAGTGTTTCTTGTAGGAGGACACAGAGCCTGGGATTTAACTACATTTCTGAAGGGAAACACACAGCATAGTTCTCAACCATTGTTCACACTCTGCTTAAGAGCGAGAAGCACGCTCTTGCTTTCTAGTGTCTCTAAAAAAGCAGGAAAAGTGAGTGTGCTCAGAACAAAAGAACGATGTTTCCTACACAAATGGACCATATCTAGTTAAACTCTGCTTCTGAAACGGAAACAAAAAACAGGTCCTCTAACATCCAATGCTTGTCAGTTAAGATGAGAAACGTCTGAGCTTCGTGAATGATGTAGTTCGTTTGAGCTGTAAAGTGACTGCCCTTAACTGAAATGAATTCTTACTTGTAGGAAGACACAGAGCCTCGGATTTAACTCCATTTATGAAATGAAACACACAGCAGAGTTCTCATCCATGGATCACACTCTGCTTTAGAACAAGAATCATGCTCTTGCTTTCTAGAGTCTCTAAGACAGCAGGAAACGTGAGTGTGCTGAGAACAAAAGAACGGTGTTTCCTACACATAAGGACCATATGTAGTCCAACTCTGCTTTCCAAACTGATACAAAACACTGGTCCTCTGACATCCAATGCTTGTCATTTAAGATGAGAATCGTGTGAGCTTTGTGAACGATGTAGTTCGTTTGAGCTGAAAAGTGACTGCCCTTACCTGAAACGAAGTCTTGCTTGTAGGAAGACATAGAGCCTGGGATTTAACTCCATTTCTGAAGGGAATCACACAGCATAGTTCTCATCGATGGATCACACTCTGCTTTAGAGCGAGAAGCACGCTCTTGCTTTCTAGTGTCTCTAATACAGCAGGAAATCTGAGTGTGCTCACAAAAAAAAGACCGGTGTTTCCTACACATACGGACCATATCTAGTTCAACTCTGCTTCTGATTCTGAAACAAAGCACAGGTCCTCTAACATCCAATGCTTGTCAGTTAAGATGAGAAACGTGTGAGCTTCGTGAACGATGTAGTTCCTTTGAGCTGTAAAGTGACTGCCCTTAACTGAAATGAATTCTTACTTGTAGGAAGACACAGAGCCTCGGATTTTACTCCATTTATGAAATGAAACACACAGCAGAGTTCTCATCCATTGATCACACTCTGCTTTAGAACAAGAAGCATGCTCTTGCTTTCTAGAGGCCCTAAGACAACATGAAACATGAGTGTGCTGAGAACAAAAGAACGATGTTTCCTACACATACGGACCCTATCTACTTCAACTCTGCTTCTGAAACTGAAACAAACCACAGGTCCTCTAACATCCAATGCTTGTCAGTTAAGATGAGAAACGAGGGAGATTCGTGAACGATGTAGTTCGTTTGAGCTGTAAAGAAACTACCCTCACGTGAAAAGAATTCTTGCTTTTAGGAAGACTCAGAGCCTTGGATTTAACTCCATTTCTTAATTGAAACACACAGCAGAGTTCTCATCCACTGATCACACTCTGCTTAGGAGCAAGAGGCACGATCTTGCTTTCTAGAGTCTCTAAGACAGCAGGAAACCTGAGTGTGCTGAGAACAAATGAACGGTGTTTCCTACACATACGTACCATATCTAGTCAAACTCTGCTTCTGAAACTGATACAAAGCACAGGTCCTCTAAAATCCTATGCTTGTTAGTTAAGATGAGAAACGTGTGAGCTTCGTAAACAATGTTGTTCGTTTGAGCTGTAAAGAAACTGCAGTTACCTGAAACGAAGTCTTGCTTGTAGGAAGACACAGAGCCTGGGATTTAACTCCATTTCTGAAGGGAAACACACAGCACAGTTATCATCCATGGATCACACTCGGCTTTAGAGCGAGAAGGACGCTCTTGCTTTCTAGTGTCTCTAATACAGCAGGAAATCTGAGTGTGCTCAGAACAAAAGAATGGTGTTTCCTACACATAGGGACCATATCAAGTTCAACTCTGCTTCTGAAACTGAAACAAACTACAGGTCCTCTAACATCCTATGCTTGTTAGTTAAGATGAGAAATGTGTGAGCTCCATAAACAATGTTGTTCGTTTGAGCTGTAAAGAAACTGCAGTTACCTGAAACAAAGTCTTGCTTGTAGGAAGACTCAGATCATGGGATTTAACTCCATTTCTGAAGGGAAACAAACATCATAGTTCTCATCCATGGATCACAATCTGCTTTAGAGCAAGAGGCACGCTCTTGCTTTCTAGTGTCTCTAATACAGCAGGAAATGTGAGTGTGCTCAGAACAAAAGAACGGTGTTTCCTACACATATGGACCATATCTAGTTAAACTCTGCTTCTGAAAATGAAATAAACCACAGGTCCTCTAACATCCACTGCCTGTCAATTACGATGAGAAATGTGTGAGCTTCATGATTGATGTAGTTCGTTTGAGCTGAAAAGTGACTTCCCTTACCTGAAACGAAGTCTTCCTTGTAGGAAGACACAAAGCCTGGGATTTAACTCCATTTCTGAAGGGAAACACACAGGACAGTTATCATCCATGGATCACACTCTGTTTTAGTGCAGGAAGAACGCTCTTGCTTTATATATTCTCTAATAAAGCAGGAAACTTGAGTGTGCTCAGAACAAAAGAACGGTTTTTCCTACACATACGGACCATATCTAGTTCAACACTGCTTCAGAAACTGAAACAAATCAGAGGTCCTCTATCATCCAATGCTTGTCATTTAAGATGAGAAACGTGTGAGCTTCGTGAACAATGTAGTTCATAAGAGCTGTAAAGAAACTGCCCTTACCTGAAAAGAAGTCTTGTTTTTAGGAAGACTCAGAGGCTGTAATTTAACTCCATTTCTGAAGTGAAACACACAGCAGAGTTCTCATCCATTGATCATACTCTGCTTTAGAGCAAGAAGCACGCTCTTGCTTTCTAGAGGCTCTAAGACAGCAGGAAGCGCGAGTATGCTGAGAACAAAAGAACGATGTTTCCTACACATACGGACCATATGTAGTCCAACTATGCTTCTGAAACTGATACAAAGCACTGGTCCTCTAACATCCAATGCTTGTCAGTTAAGATGAGAAACATGTGAGTTTCGTGAACGATGTAGTTCGTTTGAACTGTAAAGAAACTGCCCTTACCTGAAAGGAAGTCTTGCTTGTAGGAATACATAGAGCCTGGGATTTATCTTCATTTCTGAAGTGAAACACACAGCAGAGTTCTCATCCATTGATCACACTCTGCTTAAGAACAAGAAGCATGCTCTTGCTTTCTAGAGGCTCTAAGACAGCATGAAACGTGAGTGTGCTGAGAACAAAAGAACGATGTTTCCTACACATACAGACCATATCTAGTTGAATTCTGCTTCTGAAACTCAAACAAACCACAGGTCCTCTAACATCCAATGCTTGTCAGTTAAGATGAGAAACGTGTGAGCTTCGTGAACGATGTAGTTCTTTTGAGCTGTAAAGGGACTGCCCTTACCTGAAACGAAGTCTTGCTTGTAGAAAGACTCAGACACTGGGATTTAACTCCATTTCTGAAGTGAAACACACAGCATAGTTCTCATCCATGGATCACACTCTGCTTTAGAGCGAGAAGCACGCTCTTGCTTTCTATTATCTCTAGTACAGCAGGAAATCTGAGTGTGCTAGGAACAAAAGAACAGTGTTTCCTACACACGGACCATATCTAGTTCAACTCTGCTTCTGATAGTGAACTAAAGAACAGGTCTTCTAACATCCAATGCTTGTCAGTTAAGAGGAGTAACGTGTGAGCTTCGTGAACGATGTAGTTCCCTTGAGCTGAAAAGTAACTGCCCTTTCCGGAAACGAAGTCTTGCCTGTAGGAAGATTCAGAGCCTGGGATTTAACTCCATTTCTGAAGGGAAACACACAGCAGAGTTCTCATCCATTGAACACACTCTGCTTTAGAATAAGAATCATGCTCTTGCTTTCTAGAGTCTCTAAGACAGCAGGAAACGTGAGTGTGCTGAGAACAAAAGAACGGTGTTTCCTACACATAAGGACCATATGTAGTCCAACTCTGCTTTCCAAACTGATACAAAGCACTGGACCTCTAACATCCAATGCTTGTCAGTTAAGATGAGAAACGTGTGAGCTTCGTATACGATGTTGTTCTTTTGAGCTGAAAAGTGACTGCCCTAACCTGAAACGAAGTGTTTCTTGTAGGAGGACACAGAGCCTGGGATTTAACTCCATTTCTGAAGGGAAACACACTGCATAGTTCTCATCCATTGTTCACACTCTGCTTAAGAGCGAGAATCACGCTCTTGCTTTCTAGTGTCTCTAATAAAGCAGGAAAAGTGAGTGTGCTCAGAACAAAAGAACGGTGTTTCCTACACATATGGACGATTTCTAGTTAAACTCTGCTTCTGAAACGAAACAAACCACAGGTCTTCTAACATCCAATGCTTGTCAGTTAAGATGAGAAACGTGTGAGCTTCGAGAACGATGTAGTTCGTTTGAGCTGTAAAGTGACTGCCCTGAACTGAAAAGAATTTTTGCTTTTAGGAAGACTCAGAGCCTTGTGTTTAACTCCTTTTCTGAAGTGAAACACACAGAAGAGTTCTCATCCATTGATCACACTCTGCTTTAGAACAACAGGCACGCTCTTGCTTTCTAGAGTCTCTAAGAGAGCCGGAAATGTGAGTGTGCTGAGAACAAAAGAACGGTGTTTCCTACACATACATACCATGTCTAGTCCAACTCTGCTTCTGAAACTGAAACAAACCACAGGTCCTCTAACATCCAATGCTTGTCAGTTAACATGAGAAACGTGTGAGCTTCCTGAACGATGTAGTTCGCTTGAGCTGAAAAGTAACTGCCCTTTCCGGAAATGAAGTCTTGCTTGTAGGAAGATTCAGAGCCTAGGATTTAACTAGATTTCTAAAGGGAAACACACAGCAGAGTTCTCATCCATTGACCACACGCTGCTTTAGAACAAGAATCATGCTCTTGCTTTCTAGAGTCTCTAAGACAGCAGGAAACGTGAGTGTGCTTAGAACAAAAGAACGGTGTTTCCTACACATAAGGGCCATATGTAGTCCAACTCTGCTTTGGAGACTGATACAAAGCACTGGTCCTCTAACATCCAATGCTTCTCATTTAAGATAAGAAACGTGTGAGCTTCGTGAACGATGTAGTTCGTTTGAGCTGAAAAGGGACTGCCCTTACCTGAAACGAAGTCTTGCTTGTAGGAAGACTCAGAGCCTGGGATTTAACTCCTTTTCTGAAGTGAAACAAACAGAAGAGTTCTCATCCATTGATCACACTCTGCTTTAGAACAACAAGCACGCTCTTGCTTTCTAGAGTCTCTAAGAGAGCAGGAAACCTGAGTGTGCTGAGAACAAAAGAACGGTGTTTCCTACACATACGGACCATGTCTAGTCAAACTCTGCTTCTGAAACAGATACAAAGCACTGGACCTCTAACATCCAATGCTTGTCAGTTAACATGAGAAACGTGTGAGCTTCGTGTACCATGTAGTTCTTTTGAGCTGAAAAATGACTGCCCTAACCTGAAACGAAGTGTTTCTTGTAGGAGGACACAGAGCCTGGGATTTAACTCCATTTCTGAAGGGAAACACACAGCATAGTTCTCAACCATTGTTCACACTCTGCTTAAGAGCGAGAAGCACGCTCTTGCTTTCTAGTGTCTCTAAAAAAGCAGGAAAAGTGAGTGTGCTCAGAACAAAAGAACGATGTTTCCTACACAAATGGACCATATCTAGTTAAACTCTGCTTCTGAAACGGAAACAAAAAACAGGTCCTCTAACATCCAATGCTTGTCAGTTAAGATGAGAAACGTCTGAGCTTCGTGAACGATGTAGTTCGTTTGAGCTGTAAAGTGACTGCCCTTAACTGAAATGAATTCTTACTTGTAGGAAGACACAGAGCCTCGGATTTAACTCCATTTATGAAATGAAACACACAGCAGAGTTCTCATCCATGGATCACACTCTGCTTTAGAACAAGAATCATGCTCTTGCTTTCTAGAGTCTCTAAGACAGCAGGAAACGTGAGTGTGCTGAGAACAAAAGAACGGTGTTTCCTACACATAAGGACCATATGTAGTCCAACTCTGCTTTCCAAACTGATACAAAACACTGGTCCTCTGACATCCAATGCTTGTCATTTAAGATGAGAATCGTGTGAGCTTTGTGAACGATGTAGTTCGTTTGAGCTGAAAAGTGACTGCCCTTACCTGAAACGAAGTCTTGCTTGTAGGAAGACATAGAGCCTGGGATTTAACTCCATTTCTGAAGGGAAACACACAGCATAGTTCTCATCGATGGATCACACTCTGCTTTAGAGTGAGAAGCACGCTCTTGCTTTCTAGTGTCTCTAATACAGCAGGAAATCTGAGTGTGCTCACAAAAAAAAGACCGGTGTTTCCTACACATACGGACCATATCTAGTTCAACTCTGCTTCTGATTCTGAAACAAAGCACAGGTCCTCTAACATCCAATGCTTGTCAGTTAAGATGAGAAACGTGTGAGCTTCGTGAACGATGTAGTTCCTTTGAGCTGTAAAGTGACTGCCCTTAACTGAAATGAATTCTTACTTGTAGGAAGACACAGAGCCTCGGATTTTACTCCATTTATGAAATGAAACACACAGCAGAGTTCTCATCCATTGATCACACTCTGCTTTAGAACAAGAAGCATGCTCTTGCTTTCTAGAGGCCCTAAGACAACATGAAACATGAGTGTGCTGAGAACAAAAGAACGATGTTTCCTACACATACGGACCCTATCTACTTCAACTCTGCTTCTGAAACTGAAACAAACCACAGGTCCTCTAACATCCAATGCTTGTCAGTTAAGATGAGAAACGAGGGAGATTCGTGAACGATGTAGTTCGTTTGAGCTGTAAAGAAACTACCCTCACGTGAAAAGAATTCTTGCTTTTAGGAAGACTCAGAGCCTTGGATTTAACTCCATTTCTTAATTGAAACACACAGCAGAGTTCTCATCCACTGATCACACTCTGCTTAGGAGCAAGAGGCACGATCTTGCTTTCTAGAGTCTCTAAAACAGCAGGAAACCTGAGTGTGCTGAGAACAAATGAACGGTGTTTCCTACACATACGTACCATATCTAGTCAAACTCTGCTTCTGAAACTGATACAAAGCACAGGTCCTCTAAAATCCTATGCTTGTTAGTTAAGATGAGAAACGTGTGAGCTTCGTAAACAATGTTGTTCGTTTGAGTTGTAAAGAAACTGCAGTTACCTGAAACGAAGTCTTGCTTGTAGGAAGACACAGAGCCTGGGATTTAACTCCATTTCTGAAGGGAAACACACAGCACAGTTATCATCCATGGATCACACTCGGCTTTAGAGCGAGAAGGACGCTCTTGCTTTCTAGTGTCTCTAATACAGCAGGAAATCTGAGTGTGCTCAGAACAAAAGAATGGTGTTTCCTACACATAGGGACCATATCAAGTTCAACTCTGCTTCTGAAACTGAAACAAACTACAGGTCCTCTAACATCCTATGCTTGTTAGTTAAGATGAGAAATGTGTGAGCTCCATAAACAATGTTGTTCGTTTGACCTGTAAAAAAACTGCAGTTACCTGAAACAAAGTCTTGCTTGTAGGAAGACTCAGAGCATGGGATTTAACTCCATTTCTGAAGGGAAACAAACATCATAGTTCTCATCCATGGATCACAATCTGCTTTAGAGCAAGAGGCACGCTCTTGCTTTCTAGTGTCTCTAATACAGCAGGAAATGTGAGTGTGCTCAGAACAAAAGAACGGTGTTTCCTACACATATGGACCATATCTAGTTAAACTCTGCTTCTGAAAATGAAATAAACCACAGGTCCTCTAACATCCACTGCCTGTCAATTACGATGAGAAATGTGTGAGCTTCATGATTGATGTAGTTCGTTTGAGCTGAAAAGTGACTTCCCTTACCTGAAACGAAGTCTTCCTTGTAGGAAGACACAAAGCCTGGGATTTAACTCCATTTCTGAAGGGAAACACACAGGACAGTATCATCCATGGATCACACTCTGTTTTAGTGCAGGAAGAACGCTCTTGCTTTATATATTCTCTAATAAAGCAGGAAACTTGAGTGTGCTCAGAACAAAAGAACGGTTTTTCCTACACATACGGACCATATCTAGTTCAACACTGCTTCAGAAACTGAAACAAATCAGAGGTCCTCTATCATCCAATGCTTGCCATTTAAGATGAGAAACGTGTGAGCTTCGTGAACAATGTAGGTCATAAGAGCTGTAAAGAAACTGCCCTTACCTGAAAAGAAGTCTTGTTTTTAGGAAGACTCAGAGGCTGTAATTTAACTCCATTTCTGAAGTGAAACACACAGCAGAGTTCTCATCCATTGATCATACTCTGCTTTAGAGCAAGAAGCACGCTCTTGCTTTCTAGAGGCTCTAAGACAGCAGGAAGCGCGAGTATGCTGAGAACAAAAGAACGATGTTTCCTACACATACGGACCATATGTAGTCCAACTATGCTTCTGAAACTGATACAAAGCACTGGTCCTCTAACATCCAATGCTTGTCAGTTAAGATGAGAAACATGTGAGTTTCGTGAACGATGTAGTTCGTTTGAACTGTAAAGAAACTGCCCTTACCTGAAAGGAAGTCTTGCTTGTAGGAATACATAGAGCCTGGGATTTATCTTCATTTCTGAAGTGAAACACACAGCAGAGTTCTCATCCATTGATCACACTCTGCTTAAGAACAAGAAGCATGCTCTTGCTTTCTAGAGGCTCTAAGACAGCATGAAACGTGAGTGTGCTGAGAACAAAAGAACGATGTTTCCTACACATACGGACCATATCTAGTTGAATTCTGCTTCTGAAACTCAAACAAACCACAGGTCCTCTAACATCCAATGCTTGTCAGTTAAGATGAGAAACGTGTGAGCTTCGTGAACGATGTAGTTCTTTTGAGCTGTAAAGGGACTGCCCTTACCTGAAACGAAGTCTTGCTTGTAGAAAGACTCAGACACTGGGATTTAACTCCATTTCTGAAGTGAAACACACAGCATAGTTCTCATCCATGGATCACACTCTGCTTTAGAGCGAGAAGCACGCTCTTGCTTTCTATTATCTCTAATACAGCAGGAAATCTGAGTGTGCTAGGAACAAAAGAACAGTGTTTCCTACACACGGACCATATCTAGTTCAACTCTGCTTCTGATAGTGAACTAAAGAACAGGTCTTCTAACATCCAATGCTTGTCAGTTAAGATGAGAAACGTGTGAGCTTCGTGAACAATGTAGTTCTTTTGAGCTGTAAAGAAACTGCCCTTACCTGAAAAGAATTCTTGCTTTTAGGAACTCAGAGCCTGGGATTTAACTCCTTTTCTGAAGTGAAACAAACAGAAGAGTTCTCATCCATTGATCACACTCAGCTTTAGAACAACAAGCACGCTCTTGCTTTCTAGAGTCTCTAAGAGAGCAGGAAAACTGAGTGTGCTGAGAACAAAAGAACGGTGTTTCCTACACATACGGACCATGTCTAGTCTAACTCTGCTTCTGAAATGGATACAAAGCACTGGACCTCTAACATCCAATGCTTGTCAGTTAAGATGAGAAACGTGTGAGCTTCGTGTAAGATGTTGTTCTTTTGAGCTGAAAAGTGACTGCCCTAACCTGAAACGAAGTGTTTCTTGTAGGAGGACACAGAGCCTGGGATTTAACTCCATTTCTGAAGGGAAACACACAGCATAGTTCTCATCCATTGTTCACACTCTGCTTAAGAGCGAGAATCACGCTCTTGCTTTCTAGTGTCTCTAATAAAGAAGGAAAAGTGAGTGTAATCAGAACAAAAGAACGGTTTTCCTACACATATGGACCATTTCTAGTTAAACTCTGCTTCTGAAACGAAACAAACCACAGGTCCTCTAACATCCAATGCTTGTCAGTTAAGATGAGAAACGTGTGAGCTTCGTGAACGATGTAGTTCGTTTGAGCTGTAAAGTGACTGCCCTTAACTGAAATGAATTCTTGCTTGTAGGAAGACACAGAGCCTCGGATTTAACTCCATTTATGAAATGAAACACACAGCAGAGTTCTCATCCATGGATCACACTCTGCTTTAGAACAAGAATCATGCTCTTGCTTTCTAGATTCTCTAAGACAGCAGGAAACCTGAGTGTGCTGAGAACAAAAGAACGGTGTTTCCTACACATAAGGGCCATATGTAGTCCAACTCTGCTTTCGAAACTGATACAAAGCACTGGTCCTCTAACATCCAATGCTTGTCATTTAAGATAAGAAACGTGTGAGCTTCGTGAACGATGTAGTTCATTTGAGCTGAAACGGGACTGCCCTTATCTGAAACGAAGTCTTGCTTGTAGGAAGACTCAGAGACTGGGATTTAACTCCATTTCTGAAGTGAAACACACAGCATAGTTCTCATCCATGGATCACACTCTGCTTTAGAGCAAGAAGCACGCTCTTGCTTTCTATTGTCTCTAATACAGCAGGAATTCTGAGTGTGCTAGAACAAAAGAACAGTGTTTCCTACACACGGACCATTTCTAGTTCAACTCTGCTTCTGATACTGAACTAAAGAACAGGTCTTCTAACATCCAATGCTTGTCAGTTAAGATGAGAAACGTGTGAGCTTTGTGAACAATGTAGTTCTTTTGAGCTGTAAAGAAACTGCCCTTACCTGAAAAGAATTCTTGCTTTTAGGAAGACTCAGAGCCTGGGATTTAACTCCTTTTCTGAAGTGAAACAAACAGAAGAGTTCTCTTCCATTGATCACACTCTGCTTTAGAACAACAAGCACGCTCTTGCTTTCTAGAGTCTCTAAGAGAGCAGGAAACCTGAGTGTGCTGAGAACAAGAGAACGGTGTTTCCTACACATTCGGACGCTGTCTAGTCTAACTCTACTTCTGAAATGGATACAAAGCACTGGACTTCTAACATCCAATGCTTGTCAGTTAAGATGAGAAACGTATGAACTTCGTGTACGATGTAGTTCTTTTGAGCTGAAAAGTGACTGCCCTAACCTGAAACGAAGTGTTTCTTGTAGGACAACACAGAGCCTGGGATTTAACTCCATTTCTGAAGGGAAACACACAGCATAGTTCTCATCCATTGTTCACAGTCTGCTTAAGAGCGAGAATCACGCTCTTGCTTTCTAGTGTCTCTAATAAAGCAGGAAAAGTGAGTGTGCTCAGAACAAAAGAATGGTGTTTCCTACACATATGGACCATTTCTAGTTAAACTCTGCTTCTGAAACGAAACAAACCACATGTCCTCTAACATCCAATGCTTGTAAGTTAAGATGAGAAACGTGTGAGCTTCGTGAACGATGTAGTTCGTTTGAGCTGTAAAGTGACTGACCTTAACTGAAATGAATTCTTGCTTGTAGGAAGACACAGAGACTCGGATTTAACTCCATTTATGAAATGAAACACACAGCAGAGTTCTCATCCATGGATCACACTCTGCTTTAGAACAAGAATCATGCTCTTGCTTTCTAGAGTCTCTAAGACAGCAGGAAAAGTGAGTGTCCTGAGAACAAAAGAACGGGGTTTCCTACACATAAGGACCATAAGTAGTCCAACTCTGCTTCCGAAACCGATACAAAGCACTGGTCCTCTAACATCCAATGCTTGTCAGTTAAGATCAGAAACGTGTGAGCTTCGTGAACGACGTAGTTCGTTAGAGCTGAAAAGTGACTACCGTTACCTGAAACGAAATCTTGCTTGTAGGAAGACTCAGAGACTGGGATTTAACTCCATTTCTGAAGTGAAACACACAGCATAGTTTTCATCCTTGATTCACTCTCTGCTTTAAAGCGAGAAGCACTCTCTTGCTTTCAGGCGTCTCTAATACAGCAGGAAATCTGAGTATGCTAAGAACAAAAGAAGGGTGTTTCCTGCACATACGGACCATATCTAGTTCAACTCTGTTTCTGAAACTGAAACAAACCACAGGTCCTCTAACATCCAATGCTTGTCAGTTAAGATTAGAAACGTGTGAACTTAGTGTACGATGTAGTTCTTTTGAGCTGTAAAGAAACTGCCCTTACCTGAAAAGAATTCTTGCTTTTAGGAATACTCAGAGCCTGGGATTTAACTCCTTTTCTGAAGTGAAACACACAGAAGAGTTCTCATCCATTGATCACACTCTGCTTTAGAGCAAGAATCACGCTCTTGCTTTCTAGTGTCTCTAATACAGCAGGAAATCTGAGTGTGCTCAGAACAAAAGAATGGTGTTTCCTACACATAGGGACCATATCAAGTTCAACTCTGCTTCTGAAACTGAAACAAACCACAGGTCCTCTAACATCCTATGCTTGTTAGTTAAGATGAGAATCGTGTGAGCTTCGTAAACAATGTTGTTCGTTTGAGCTGTAAAGAAACTGCTGTTACGTGAAATGAAGTCTTGCTTGTAGGAAGACTCAGAGACTGGGATGTAACTCCATTTCTGAAGTGAAACACACAGCATAGTTCTCATCCATGGATCACACTCTGCTTTAGAGCGAGAAGCACGCTCTTGGTTTCTAGTGTCTCTAATACAGCAGGAAATCTGAGTGTGCTCAGAACAAAAGAACAGTGTTTCCTACACATACGGACCATATCTAGTTCAACTCTGCTTCTGATACTGAACTAAAGAACAGGTCTTCTAACATCCAATGCTTGTCAGTTAAGATGAGAAACGTGTGAGCTTCATGAACAATGTAGTTCTTTTGAGCTGTAAGGAAACTGCCCTTTCCTGAAAAGAATTCTTAATTTTAGGAAGACTCAGAGCCTGGGATTTAACTCCTTTTCTGAAGTGAAACAAACAGAAGTGTTCTCATCCATTGATCACACTCTGCTTTAGAACAACAAGCACGCTCTTGCTTTCTAGAGTCTCTAAGAGAGCAGGAAACCTGAGTGTGCTGAGAACAAAAGAACGGTGTTTCCTACACATACGGACCATGTCTAGTCTAACTCTACTTCTGTAATGGATACAAAGCACTGGACCTCTAACATCCAATGCTTGTCAGTTAAGATGAGAAACGTATGAGCTTCGTGTACGATGTAGTTCTTATGAGCTGAAAAGTGACTGCCCTAACCTGAAACGAAGTGTTTCTTGTAGGACGACACAGAGCCTGGGATTTAACTCCATTTCTGAAGGGAAACACACAGCATAGTTCTCATCGATTGTTCACACTCTGCTTAAGAGCGAGAATCACGCTCTTGCTTTCTAGTGTCTCTAATAAAGCAGGAAAAGTGAGTGTGCTCAGAACAAAAGAACGGTGTTTCCTACACATATGGACCATTTCTAGTTAAACTCTGCTTCTGAAACGTAACAAACCACAGGTCCTCTAACATCCAATGCTTGTCAGTTAAGATGAGAAACGTGTGAGCTTCGTGAACGATGTAGTTCGTTTGAGCTTAAAAGTGACTGCCCTTAACTGAAATGAATTCTTGCTTGTAGGAAGACACAGAGCCTCGGATTTAACTCCATTTATGAAATGAAACACACAGCAGAGTTCTCATCCATGGATCACACTCTGCTTTAGAACAAGAATCATGCTCTTGCTTTCTAGAGTCTCTAAGACAGCAGGAAACCTGAGTGTCCTGAGAACAAAAGAACGGTGTTTCCTACACATAAGGGCCATATGTAGTCCAACTCTGCTTTCGAAACTGATACAAAGCACTGGTCCTCTAACATCCAATGCTTGTCATTTAAGATAAGAAACGTGTGAGCTTCGTGAACGATGTAGTTCGTTTGAGCTGAAAAGGGACTGCCCTTACCTGAAACGAAGTCTTGCTCGTAGAAAGACTCAGACACTGGGATTTAACTCCATTTCTGAAGTGAAACACACAGCATAGTTCTCATCCATGGATCACACTCTGCTTTAGAGCGAGAAGCACGCTCTTGCTTTCTATTATCTCTAATACAGCAGGAAATCTGAGTGTGCTAGGAACAAAAGAACAGTGTTTCCTACACACGGACCATATCTAGTTCAACTCTGCTTCTGATAGTGAACTACAGAACATGTCTTCTAACATCCAATGCTTGTCAGTTAAGATGAGAAACGTGTGAGCTTCGTGAACAATGTAGTTCTTTTGAGCTTTAAAGAAACTGCAGTTACCTGAAACGAAGTCTTGCTTGTAGGAAGACTCAGAGGCTGGGATTTTACTCCATTTCTAAAGGGAAACAAACAGCATAGTTCTCATCCATGGATCACAATCTGCTTTAGAGCAAGAGGCACTCTCTTGCTTTCTAGTGTCTCTAATACATCAGGAAATTTGAGTGTGCTCAGAACAAAAGAACGGTTTTTCCTACACATACGGACCATATCTAGTTCAACACTGCTTCAGAAACTGAAACAAATCACAGGTCCTATAACATCCAATGATTGTCATTTAAGAAGAGAAACGTGTGAGCTTCGTGAACGATGTAGTTCGTTTCAGCTCTAAAGAAACTGCCCTTACCTGAAAAGAATTCTTGCTTTAGGAAGACTCAGAGCCTGGGATTTAACTCCTTTTCTTAGGTGAAACACACAGAAGAGTTCTCATCCATTGATCACACTCTGCTTTAGAAAAACAAGCACGCTCTTACTTTCTAGTGACTCTAATACAGCAGGAAAAGTGAGTGTGCTGAGAACAAAAGAACGGGGTTTCCTACACATATGGAACATATCTAGTTAAACTCTGCTTCTGAAACTGAAACAAACCACAGTTCCTCTATCATCCAATGCTTGTCAGTTAAGATGTTAAACGTGTGAGCTTCGTGAACGATGTAGTTCGTTTGAGCTGTAAGGTGACTGTCCTTACCTGAAACGAAGTCTTGCTTGTAGGAAGACACAGAGCCTGGGATTTAACTCCATTTCTGAAGGGAAACACACAGATTAGTTCTCATCGATGGATCACACTCTGCTTTAGAGTGAAAAGGACGCTCTTGCTTTCTAGCGTCTCTAATACACCAGGAAATCTGAGTGTGCTCAGAACAAAAGAATGGTGTTTCCTAAACATAGGGACCATATCAAGTTTAACTCTGCTTCTGAAACTGAAACAAACCACAGGTCCTCTAACATCCTATGCTTGTTATTTGAGATGAGAAACATGTGAGCTTCGTAAACAAGGTTGTTCGTTTGAGCTGTAAAGAAACTGCAGTTACCTGAAACGAAGTCTTCCTTGTAGGAAGAATCAGAGACTGGGATTTAACTCCATTTCTGATGGGAAACAAACAGCATAGTTCTCATCCATGTATCACAATCTGCTGTAGAGCAAGAGGCACTCTCTTTCTTTCTAGTGTCTCTAATACAGCAGGAAATCTGAGTGTGCTCTGAACAAAAGAACGGTGTTTCCTACACATATGGACCATATCTAGTTATACTCTTCTTCTGAAAATGAAACAAACCACAGGTCCACTAACATCCAATGCTTGTCAGTTAAGATGAGAAATGTGTGAGCATCGTGAACGATGTAGTTCGTTCGAGCTGTAAAGTGACTGCCCTTACCTAAAATGAACTCTTTCTTGTAGGAGGACTCAGAGCCTGGCATTTAACTCCATTTCTGAAGTGAAACACACAGCAGAGTTCTCATCCACTGATCACACTCTGCTTTAGAGCAAGAGGCACGCAATTGCTTTCTAGAGTCTCTAAGACAGCAGGAAACGTGAGTGTGCTGAGAAAAAAAGAACGGTGTTTCCTACACATAAGGACCATATGTAGTCCAACTCTGCTTCCGAAACTGATACAAAGCACTGGTCCTCTAACATCCAATGCTTGTCAGTTAAGATCAGAAACGTGTGAGCTTCGTGAACGACGTAGTTCCTTTGAGCTGAAAAGTGACTGCCGTTACCTGAAACGAAGTCTTGCTTGTAGGAAGACACAGAGCATGGGATTTAACTCCATTTCTGAAGTGAAACACACAGCATAGTTTACATCCTTGATTCACTCTCTGCTTTAAAGCGAGAAGCACGCTATTGCTTTCAGGCGTCTCTAATACAGCAGGAAATCTGAGTATGCTAAGAACAAAAGAAGGGTGTTTCCTGCACATACGGACCATATCTAGTTCAACTCTGCTTCTGAAACTGAAACAAACCACAGGTCCTCTAACATCCAATGCTTGTCAGTTAAGATGAGAAACGTGTGAGCTTAGTGTACAATGTAGTTCTTTTGAGATGTAAAGAAACTGCCCTTACCTGAAAAGAATTCTTGCTTTTAGGAATACTCAGAGCCTGGGATTTAACTCCTTTTCTGAAGTGAAACACACAGAAGAGTTCTCATCCATTGATCACACTCTGCTTTAGAGCAAGAAGCACGCTCTTGCTTTCTAGTGTCTCTAATACAGCAGGAAATCTGAGTGTGCTCAGAACAAAAGAATGGTGTTTCCTACACATAGGGACCATATCAAGTTCAACTCTGCTTCTGAAACTGAAACAAACCACAGGTCCTCTAACATCCTATGCTTGTTAGTTAAGATGAGAAACGTGTGAGCTTCATAAACAATGTTGTTCGTTTGAGCTGTAAAGAAACTGCAGTTACCTGAAACGAAGTCTTGCTTGTAGGAAGACTCAGAGGCTGGGATTTAACTCCATTTCTAAAGGGAAACAAACAGCATAGTTCTCATCCATGGATCACAATCTGCTTTAGAGCAAGAGGCACGCACTTGCATTCTAGTGTCTCTAATACATCAGGAAATTTGAGTGTGCTCAGAACAAAAGAACGGTTTTTCCTACACCTACTGGACCATATCTAGTTCAACACTGCTTCAGAAACTGAAACAAATCACAGGTCCTATAACATCCAATGATTGTCATTTAAGATGAGAAACGTGTGAGCTTCGTGAACGATGTAGTTCGTTTCAGCTCTAAAGAAACTGCCCTTACCTGAAAAGAATTCTTGCTTTAGGAAGACTCAGAGCCTGGGATTTAACTCCTTTTCTTAGGTGAAACACACAGAAGAGTTCTCATCCATTGAATACACTCTGATTTAGAAAAACAAGCACGCTCTTACTTTCTAGTGACTCTAATACAGCAGGAAAAGTGAGTGTGCTGAGAACAAAAGAACGGGGTTTCCTACACATATGGAACATATCTAGTTAAACTCTGCTTCTGAAACTGAAACAAACCACAGTTCCTCTATCATCCAATGCTTGTCAGTTAAGATGTTAAACGTGTGAGCTTCGTGAACGATGTATTTCGTTTGAGCTGTAAGGTGACTGTCCTTACCTGAAACGAAGTCTTGCTTGTAGGAAGACACAGAGCCTGGGATTTAACTCCATTTCTGAAGGGAAACACACAGATTAGTTCTCATCGATGGATCACACTCTGCTTTAGAGCGAAAAGGACGCTCTTGCTTTCTAGGGTCTCTAATACACCAGGAAATCTGAGTGTGCTCAGAACAAAAGAATGGTGTTTCCTACACAGAGGGACCATATCAAGTTTAACTCTGCTTCTGAAACTGATACAAACCACAGGTCCTCTAACATCCTATGCTTGTTATTTGAGATGAGAAACATGTGAGCTTCGTAAACAAGGTTGTTCGTTTGAGCTTTAAAAAAACTGCAGTTACCTGAAACGAAGTCTTCCTTGTAGGAAGAATCAGAGCCTGGGATTTAACTCCATTTCTGAAGGGAAACAAACAGCATAGTTCTCATCCATGTATCACAATCTGCTTTAGAGCAAGAGGCACGCTGTTTCTTTCTAGTGTCTCTAATACAGCAGGAAATCTGAGTGTGCCCTGAACAAAAGAACGGTTTTTCCTACACATATGGACCATATCTAGTTATACTCTGCTTCTGAAAATGAAACAAACCACAGGTCCTCTAACATCCAATGCTTGTCAGTTAAGATGAGAAATGTGTGAGCTTCGTGAACGATGTAGTTCGTTTGAGCTGTAAAGCGACTGCCCTTACCTAAAATGAACTCTTTCTTGTAGGAGGACTCAGAGCCTTTGCATTTAACTCCATTTCTGAAGTGAAACACACAGCAGAGTTCTCATCCACTGATCACACTCTGCTTTAGAGCAAGAGGCACACTCTTGCTTTCTAGAGCCTCTAAGACAGCAGGAAACGTGAGTGTGCTGAGAAAAAAAGAACGGTGTGTCCTACACATACGGACCATATCTAGTCCAACTCTGCTTCTGAAACTGATACAAAGCACTGGACCTCTAACATCCAATTCTTGTCAATTAAGATGAGAAATGTGTGAGCTTCGTGAATGATGTAGTTCGTTTGAGCTGAAAAGTGACTGCCGTTACCTGAAACGAAGTCTTCCTTGTAGGAAGACACAGAGCCTGGGATTTAACTCCATTTCTGAAGTGAAACACACAGCATAGTTTTCATCCTTGATTCACTCTCTGCTTTAAAGCGAGAAGCATGCTCTTGCTTTCAGGCGTCTCTAATACAGCAGGAAATCTGAGTATGCAAAGAACAAAAGAAGGGTGTTTCCTGCACATACGGACCATATCTAGTTCAACTCTGCTTCTGAAACTGAAACAAACCACAGGTCCTCTAACATCCAATGCTTGTCAGTTAAGATGAGAAACGTGTGAGCTTAGTGTACGATGTAGTTCTTTTGAGCTGTAAAAAACTGCCCTTACCTGAAAAGAATTCTTGATTTTAGGAATACTCAGAGCCTGGGATTTAACTCCTTTTCTGAAGTGAAACACACAGAAGAGTTCTCATCCATTGATCACACTCTGCTTTAGAGCAAGAAGCACGCTCTTGCTTTCTAGTGTCTCTAATACAGCAGAAAATCTGAGTGTGCTCAGAACAAAAGAATGTTGTTTCCTACATATAGGGACCATATCAAGTTCAACTCTGCTTCTGAAACTGAAACAAACCACAGGTCCTCTAACATCCTATGCTTGTTAGTTAAGATGAGAAACGTGTGAGCTTTGTAAACAATGTTGTTCGTTTGAGCTGTAAAGAAACTGCAGTTACCTGAAACGAAGTCTTCCTTTTAGGAAGACTCAGAGGCTGGGATTTAACTCCATTTCTAAAGGGAAACAAACAGCATAGTTCTCATCCATGGATCACAATCTGCTTTAGAGCAAGAGGCACGCTCTTGCTTTCTAGTGTCTCTAATACATCAGGAAATTTGAGTGTGCTCAGAACAAAAGAATGGTTTTTCCTACACATACGGACCATATCTAGTTCAACACTGCTTCAGAAACTGAAACAAATCACAGGTCCTATAACATCCAATGATTGTCATTTAAGATGAGAAACGTGTGAGCCTTGTGAATGATGTAGTTCGTTTCAGCTCTAAAGAAACTGCCCTTACCTGAAAAGAATTCTTGCTTTAGGAAGACTCCGAGCCTGGGATTTAACTCCTTTTCTTAGGTGAAACACACAGAAGAGTTCTCATCCATTGATCACACTCTGCTTTAGAAAAACAAGCACGCTCTTACTTTCTAGTGACTCTAATACAGCAGGAAAAGTGAGTGTGCTGAGAACAAAAGAACGGGGTTTCCTACACATATGGAACATATCTAGTTAAACTCTGCTTCTGAAACTGAAACAAACCACAGGTCCTCTAACATCCAAGGCTTGTCAGTTAAGATGAGAAACGTGTGAGCTTCGTGAACGGTGTAGTTCTTTTGAGCTGTAAAGTGGCTGTCCTTACCTGAAACGAAGTCTTGCTTGTAGGAAGACACAGAGCCTGGGATTTAACTCCATTTCTGAAGGGAAACTCACAGCACAGTTATCATCCATGGATCACACTCTGCTTTAGAGCGAAAAGGATGCTCTTGCTTTCTAGCTTCTCTAATACAGTAGGAAATCTGAGTGTGTTCAGAACAAAAGAATGTTGTTTCCTACACATAGGGACCATATCAAGTTCAACTCTGCTTCTGAAACTGAAACAAACCACAGGTCCTCTAACATCCTATGCTTGTTATTTAAGATGAGAAACATGTGAGCTTCGTAAACAAGGTTGTTCGTTTGAGCTGTAAAGAAACTGCAGTTACCTGAAACGAAGTCTTCCTTGTAGGAAGACTCAGAGCCTGGGATTTAACTCCATTTCTGAAGGGAAACAAACAGTATAGTTCTCATCCATGGATCACAATCTGCTTTAGAGCAAGAGGCACGCTCTTCTTTATAGTGTCTCTAATACAGCAGGAAATGTGAGTGTGCTCTGAACAAAAGAATGGTGTTTCCTACACATATGGACCATATCTTGTTAAACTCTGCTTCTGAAAATGAAACAAACCACAGGTCCTCTAACATCCAATGCTTGTCAGTTAAGATGAGAAACGTGTGAGCTTCCTGAACGATGTAGTTCGTTTGAGCTGTAAAGTGACTGCCCTTACCTGAAATGAATTCTTGCTTGTAGGAAGACACAGAGCCTGGTATTTAACTCCATTTCTGAATTGAAACACACAGCAGAGTTCTCATCCACTGATCACACTCTGCTTTAGAGCAAGAGGTACGCTCTTGCTTTCTAGAGTCTCTAAGACAGCAGGAAACGTGAGTGTGCTGAGAAAAAAAGAACGGTGTTTCCTACACATAAGGACCATATGTAGTCCAACTCTGCTTCCGAAACTGATACAAAGCACTGGTCCTCCAACATCCAATGCTTGTCAATTAAGATGAGAAATGTGTGAGCTTCGTGAATGATGTAGTTCATTTGAGCTGAAAAGAGACTTCCCTTACCGGAAACGAACTCTTGCTTGTAGGAAGACACAGACCCTGGATTTATCTCCATTTTTGAAATGAAACACACAGCATAGTTCTCATCCATGGATCACACTCTGCTTTAGAGCAAGAAGCACGCTCTTGCTTTCTAGAGGCTCTAGGGAAGCATGAAACATGTGTGTGCTGAGAACAAAAGAACGATGTTTCCTACACATACGGACCATATGTAGTCCAACTCTGCTTCTGAAACTGATACAAAGCACTGGTCCTCTAACATCCAATGCTTGTCAGTTAAGATGAGAAATATGTGAGTTTCGTGAACGATGTAGTTCGTTTGAGCTGTAAAGAAACTGCTCTTACCTGAAAAGAATTCATGCTTTTAGGAAGACTCAGAGCCTGGGATTTAACTCCTTTTCTGAAGTGAAACACACAGAAGAGTTCTCATCCATTGATCACACTCTGCTTTAGAGCAATAAGCACGCTCTTGCTTTCTAGTGTCTCTAATACAGCAGGAAATCTGAGTGTGCTCAGAACAAAAGATTGGTGTTTCCTATACATAGGGACCATATCAAGTTCAACTCTGCTTTTGAAACTGAAACAAACCACAGGTCCTCTATCATCCTATGCTTGTTAGTTAAGATGAGAAATGTGTGAGATACATGAATGATGTAGTTTTTTGAGCTGAAAAGTGACTTCCCTTACCTGAAACGAAGTCTTCCTTGTAGGAAGATACAGAGCCTGGGATTTAACTCCATTTCTGAAGGGAAACACACAGGAAAGTTGTCATCCATGGATCACACTTTGTTTTAGAGCAAGAAGAACGCTCTTGCTTTCTATATTCTCTAATACAGCAGGAAATTTGAGTGTGCTCAGAACAAAAGAACGGTTTTTCCTACACATATGCACCATATCTAGTTCAACACTGCTTCAGAAACTGAAACAAATCACAGGTCCTCTAACATCCAATGCTTGTCATTTAAGATGAGAAACGTGTGAGCTTAGTGAACGATGTAGTTCATTTGAGATGTAAAGAACCTGCCCTTACCTGAAAAGAAGTCTTGTTTTTAGGAAGACTCAGAGCCTGGAATTTAACTCCATTTCTGAAGTGAAACACACAGCACAGTTCTCATCCACTGACCACACTCTTCTTTAAAGCGTGAAGCATGCTCTTGCTTTCTAGCGTCTCTAGTACAGCAGGAAATCTGAGTATGCTCAGAACAAAAGAAGGGTGTTTCATACACATGCGGACCATATCTAGTTCAACTCTGCTTCTGAAACTGAAACAAACCACAGGTCCTCTAACATCCAATGCTCGTCAGTTAAGATGAGAAACGTGTGAGCTTCTTGAACGATGTAGTTCGTTTGAGCTGTAAAGAAACTGCCCTTACCTGAAAAGAATTCTTCCTTTTAGGAAGACTCAGAGCCTGGGATTTAACTCCTTTTCTGAAGTGAAACACACAGAAGTGTTCTCATCCATTGATCACACTCTGCTTTAGAACAACAAGCACGCTCTTGCTTTCTAGAGTCTCTAAGAGAGCAGGAAACCTGAGTGTGCTGAGAACAAAAGAACGGTGTTTCCTACACATACGGACCATGTCTAGTCAAACTCTGCTTCTGAAACAGATACAAAGCACTGGACCTCTAACATCCAATGCTTGTCAGTTAACATGAGAAACGTGTGAGCTTCGTGTACCATGTAGTTCTTTTGAGCTGAAAAATGACTGCCCTAACCTGAAACGAAGTGTTTCTTGTAGGAGGACACAGAGCCTGGGATTTAACTACATTTCTGAAGGGAAACACACAGCATAGTTCTCAACCATTGTTCACACTCTGCTTAAGAGCGAGAAGCACGCTCTTGCTTTCTAGTGTCTCTAAAAAAGCAGGAAAAGTGAGTGTGCTCAGAACAAAAGAACGATGTTTCCTACACAAATGGACCATATCTAGTTAAACTCTGCTTCTGAAACGGAAACAAAAAACAGGTCCTCTAACATCCAATGCTTGTCAGTTAAGATGAGAAACGTCTGAGCTTCGTGAATGATGTAGTTCGTTTGAGCTGTAAAGTGACTGCCCTTAACTGAAATGAATTCTTACTTGTAGGAAGACACAGAGCCTCGGATTTAACTCCATTTATGAAATGAAACACACAGCAGAGTTCTCATCCATGGATCACACTCTGCTTTAGAACAAGAATCATGCTCTTGCTTTCTAGAGTCTCTAAGACAGCAGGAAACGTGAGTGTGCTGAGAACAAAAGAACGGTGTTTCCTACACATAAGGACCATATGTAGTCCAACTCTGCTTTCCAAACTGATACAAAACACTGGTCCTCTGACATCCAATGCTTGTCATTTAAGATGAGAATCGTGTGAGCTTTGTGAACGATGTAGTTCGTTTGAGCTGAAAAGTGACTGCCCTTACCTGAAACGAAGTCTTGCTTGTAGGAAGACATAGAGCCTGGGATTTAACTCCATTTCTGAAGGGAATCACACAGCATAGTTCTCATCGATGGATCACACTCTGCTTTAGAGCGAGAAGCACGCTCTTGCTTTCTAGTGTCTCTAATACAGCAGGAAATCTGAGTGTGCTCACAAAAAAAAGACCGGTGTTTCCTACACATACGGACCATATCTAGTTCAACTCTGCTTCTGATTCTGAAACAAAGCACAGGTCCTCTAACATCCAATGCTTGTCAGTTAAGATGAGAAACGTGTGAGCTTCGTGAACGATGTAGTTCCTTTGAGCTGTAAAGTGACTGCCCTTAACTGAAATGAATTCTTACTTGTAGGAAGACACAGAGCCTCGGATTTTACTCCATTTATGAAATGAAACACACAGCAGAGTTCTCATCCATTGATCACACTCTGCTTTAGAACAAGAAGCATGCTCTTGCTTTCTAGAGGCCCTAAGACAACATGAAACATGAGTGTGCTGAGAACAAAAGAACGATGTTTCCTACACATACGGACCCTATCTACTTCAACTCTGCTTCTGAAACTGAAACAAACCACAGGTCCTCTAACATCCAATGCTTGTCAGTTAAGATGAGAAACGAGGGAGATTCGTGAACGATGTAGTTCGTTTGAGCTGTAAAGAAACTACCCTCACGTGAAAAGAATTCTTGCTTTTAGGAAGACTCAGAGCCTTGGATTTAACTCCATTTCTTAATTGAAACACACAGCAGAGTTCTCATCCACTGATCACACTCTGCTTAGGAGCAAGAGGCACGATCTTGCTTTCTAGAGTCTCTAAGACAGCAGGAAACCTGAGTGTGCTGAGAACAAATGAACGGTGTTTCCTACACATACGTACCATATCTAGTCAAACTCTGCTTCTGAAACTGATACAAAGCACAGGTCCTCTAAAATCCTATGCTTGTTAGTTAAGATGAGAAACGTGTGAGCTTCGTAAACAATGTTGTTCGTTTGAGCTGTAAAGAAACTGCAGTTACCTGAAACGAAGTCTTGCTTGTAGGAAGACACAGAGCCTGGGATTTAACTCCATTTCTGAAGGGAAACACACAGCACAGTTATCATCCATGGATCACACTCGGCTTTAGAGCGAGAAGGACGCTCTTGCTTTCTAGTGTCTCTAATACAGCAGGAAATCTGAGTGTGCTCAGAACAAAAGAATGGTGTTTCCTACACATAGGGACCATATCAAGTTCAACTCTGCTTCTGAAACTGAAACAAACTACAGGTCCTCTAACATCCTATGCTTGTTAGTTAAGATGAGAAATGTGTGAGCTCCATAAACAATGTTGTTCGTTTGAGCTGTAAAAAAACTGCAGTTACCTGAAACAAAGTCTTGCTTGTAGGAAGACTCAGAGCATGGGATTTAACTCCATTTCTGAAGGGAAACAAACATCATAGTTCTCATCCATGGATCACAATCTGCTTTAGAGCAAGAGGCACGCTCTTGCTTTCTAGTGTCTCTAATACAGCAGGAAATGTGAGTGTGCTCAGAACAAAAGAACGGTGTTTCCTACACATATGGACCATATCTAGTTAAACTCTGCTTCTGAAAATGAAATAAACCACAGGTCCTCTAACATCCACTGCCTGTCAATTACGATGAGAAATGTGTGAGCTTCATGATTGATGTAGTTCGTTTGAGCTGAAAAGTGACTTCCCTTACCTGAAACGAAGTCTTCCTTGTAGGAAGACACAAAGCCTGGGATTTAACTCCATTTCTGAAGGGAAACACACAGGACAGTATCATCCATGGATCACACTCTGTTTTAGTGCAGGAAGAACGCTCTTGCTTTATATATTCTCTAATAAAGCAGGAAACTTGAGTGTGCTCAGAACAAAAGAACGGTTTTTCCTACACATACGGACCATATCTAGTTCAACACTGCTTCAGAAACTGAAACAAATCAGAGGTCCTCTATCATCCAATGCTTGCCATTTAAGATGAGAAACGTGTGAGCTTCGTGAACAATGTAGGTCATAAGAGCTGTAAAGAAACTGCCCTTACCTGAAAAGAAGTCTTGTTTTTAGGAAGACTCAGAGGCTGTAATTTAACTCCATTTCTGAAGTGAAACACACAGCAGAGTTCTCATCCATTGATCATACTCTGCTTTAGAGCAAGAAGCACGCTCTTGCTTTCTAGAGGCTCTAAGACAGCAGGAAGCGCGAGTATGCTGAGAACAAAAGAACGATGTTTCCTACACATACGGACCATATGTAGTCCAACTATGCTTCTGAAACTGATACAAAGCACTGGTCCTCTAACATCCAATGCTTGTCAGTTAAGATGAGAAACATGTGAGTTTCGTGAACGATGTAGTTCGTTTGAACTGTAAAGAAACTGCCCTTACCTGAAAGGAAGTCTTGCTTGTAGGAATACATAGAGCCTGGGATTTATCTTCATTTCTGAAGTGAAACACACAGCAGAGTTCTCATCCATTGATCACACTCTGCTTAAGAACAAGAAGCATGCTCTTGCTTTCTAGAGGCTCTAAGACAGCATGAAACGTGAGTGTGCTGAGAACAAAAGAACGATGTTTCCTACACATACGGACCATATCTAGTTGAATTATGCTTCTGAAACTCAAACAAACCACAGGTCCTCTAACATCCAATGCTTGTCAGTTAAGATGAGAAACGTGTGAGCTTCGTGAACGATGTAGTTCCTTTGAGCTGTAAAGTGACTGCCCTTAACTGAAATGAATTCTTACTTGTAGGAAGACACAGAGCCTCGGATTTTACTCCATTTATGAAATGAAACACACAGCAGAGTTCTCATCCATTGATCACACTCTGCTTTAGAACAAGAAGCATGCTCTTGCTTTCTAGAGGCCCTAAGACAACATGAAACATGAGTGTGCTGAGAACAAAAGAACGATGTTTCCTACACATACGGACCCTATCTACTTCAACTCTGCTTCTGAAACTGAAACAAACCACAGGTCCTCTAACATCCAATGCTTGTCAGTTAAGATGAGAAACGAGGGAGATTCGTGAACGATGTAGTTCGTTTGAGCTGTAAAGAAACTACCCTCACGTGAAAAGAATTCTTGCTTTTAGGAAGACTCAGAGCCTTGGATTTAACTCCATTTCTTAATTGAAACACACAGCAGAGTTCTCATCCACTGATCACACTCTGCTTAGGAGCAAGAGGCACGATCTTGCTTTCTAGAGTCTCTAAGACAGCAGGAAACCTGAGTGTGCTGAGAACAAATGAACGGTGTTTCCTACACATACGTACCATATCTAGTCAAACTCTGCTTCTGAAACTGATACAAAGCACAGGTCCTCTAAAATCCTATGCTTGTTAGTTAAGATGAGAAACGTGTGAGCTTCGTAAACAATGTTGTTCGTTTGAGCTGTAAAGAAACTGCAGTTACCTGAAACGAAGTCTTGCTTGTAGGAAGACACAGAGCCTGGGATTTAACTCCATTTCTGAAGGGAAACACACAGCACAGTTATCATCCATGGATCACACTCGGCTTTAGAGCGAGAAGGACGCTCTTGCTTTCTAGTGTCTCTAATACAGCAGGAAATCTGAGTGTGCTCAGAACAAAAGAATGGTGTTTCCTACACATAGGGACCATATCAAGTTCAACTCTGCTTCTGAAACTGAAACAAACTACAGGTCCTCTAACATCCTATGCTTGTTAGTTAAGATGAGAAATGTGTGAGCTCCATAAACAATGTTGTTCGTTTGAGCTGTAAAAAAACTGCAGTTACCTGAAACAAAGTCTTGCTTGTAGGAAGACTCAGAGCATGGGATTTAACTCCATTTCTGAAGGGAAACAAACATCATAGTTCTCATCCATGGATCACAATCTGCTTTAGAGCAAGAGGCACGCTCTTGCTTTCTAGTGTCTCTAATACAGCAGGAAATATGAGTGTGCTCAGAACAAAAGAACGGTGTTTCCTACACATATGGACCATATCTAGTTAAACTCTGCTTCTGAAAATGAAATAAACCACAGGTCCTCTAACATCCACTGCCTGTCAATTACGATGAGAAATGTGTGAGCTTCATGATTGATGTAGTTCGTTTGAGCTGAAAAGTGACTTCCCTTACCTGAAACGAAGTCTTCCTTGTAGGAAGACACAAAGCCTGGGATTTAACTCCATTTCTGAAGGGAAACACACAGGACAGTATCATCCATGGATCACACTCTGTTTTAGTGCAGGAAGAACGCTCTTGCTTTATATATTCTCTAATAAAGCAGGAAACTTGAGTGTGCTCAGAACAAAAGAACGGTTTTTCCTACACATACGGACCATATCTAGTTCAACACTGCTTCAGAAACTGAAACAAATCAGAGGTCCTCTATCATCCAATGCTTGCCATTTAAGATGAGAAACGTGTGAGCTTCGTGAACAATGTAGGTCATAAGAGCTGTAAAGAAACTGCCCTTACCTGAAAAGAAGTCTTGTTTTTAGGAAGACTCAGAGGCTGTAATTTAACTCCATTTCTGAAGTGAAACACACAGCAGAGTTCTCATCCATTGATCATACTCTGCTTTAGAGCAAGAAGCACGCTCTTGCTTTCTAGAGGCTCTAAGACAGCAGGAAGCGCGAGTATGCTGAGAACAAAAGAACGATGTTTCCTACACATACGGACCATATGTAGTCCAACTATGCTTCTGAAACTGATACAAAGCACTGGTCCTCTAACATCCAATGCTTGTCAGTTAAGATGAGAAACATGTGAGTTTCGTGAACGATGTAGTTCGTTTGAACTGTAAAGAAACTGCCCTTACCTGAAAGGAAGTCTTGCTTGTAGGAATACATAGAGCCTGGGATTTATCTTCATTTCTGAAGTGAAACACACAGCAGAGTTCTCATCCATTGATCACACTCTGCTTAAGAACAAGAAGCATGCTCTTGCTTTCTAGAGGCTCTAAGACAGCATGAAACGTGAGTGTGCTGAGAACAAAAGAACGATGTTTCCTACACATACGGACCATATCTAGTTGAATTCTGCTTCTGAAACTCAAACAAACCACAGGTCCTCTAACATCCAATGCTTGTCAGTTAAGATGAGAAACGTGTGAGCTTCATGAACGATGTAGTTCTTTTGAGCTGTAAAGGGACTGCCCTTACCTGAAACGAAGTCTTGCTTGTAGAAAGACTCAGACACTGGGATTTAACTCCATTTCTGAAGTGAAACACACAGCATAGTTCTCATCCATGGATCACACTCTGCTTTAGAGCGAGAAGCACGCTCTTGCTTTCTATTATCTCTAATACAGCAGGAAATCTGAGTGTGCTAGGAACAAAAGAACAGTGTTTCCTACACACGGACCATATCTAGTTCAACTCTGCTTCTGATAGTGAACTAAAGAACAGGTCTTCTAACATCCAATGCTTGTCAGTTAAGATGAGAAACGTGTGAGCTTCGTGAACAATGTAGTTCTTTTGAGCTGTAAAGAAACTGCCCTTACCTGAAAAGAATTCTTGCTTTTAGGAACTCAGAGCCTGGGATTTAACTCCTTTTCTGAAGTGAAACAAACAGAAGAGTTCTCATCCATTGATCACACTCAGCTTTAGAACAACAAGCACGCTCTTGCTTTCTAGAGTCTCTAAGAGAGCAGGAAAACTGAGTGTGCTGAGAACAAAAGAACGGTGTTTCCTACACATACGGACCATGTCTAGTCTAACTCTGCTTCTGAAATGGATACAAAGCACTGGACCTCTAACATCCAATGCTTGTCAGTTAAGATGAGAAACGTGTGAGCTTCGTGTAAGATGTTGTTCTTTTGAGCTGAAAAGTGACTGCCCTAACCTGAAACGAAGTGTTTCTTGTAGGAGGACACAGAGCCTGGGATTTAACTCCATTTCTGAAGGGAAACACACAGCATAGTTCTCATCCATTGTTCACACTCTGCTTAAGAGCGAGAATCACGCTCTTGCTTTCTAGTGTCTCTAATAAAGAAGGAAAAGTGAGTGTAATCAGAACAAAAGAACGGTTTTCCTACACATATGGACCATTTCTAGTTAAACTCTGCTTCTGAAACGAAACAAACCACAGGTCCTCTAACATCCAATGCTTGTCAGTTAAGATGAGAAACGTGTGAGCTTCGTGAACGATGTAGTTCGTTTGAGCTGTAAAGTGACTGCCCTTAACTGAAATGAATTCTTGCTTGTAGGAAGACACAGAGCCTCGGATTTAACTCCATTTATGAAATGAAACACACAGCAGAGTTCTCATCCATGGATCACACTCTGCTTTAGAACAAGAATCATGCTCTTGCTTTCTAGATTCTCTAAGACAGCAGGAAACCTGAGTGTGCTGAGAACAAAAGAACGGTGTTTCCTACACATAAGGGCCATATGTAGTCCAACTCTGCTTTCGAAACTGATACAAAGCACTGGTCCTCTAACATCCAATGCTTGTCATTTAAGATAAGAAACGTGTGAGCTTCGTGAACGATGTAGTTCATTTGAGCTGAAACGGGACTGCCCTTATCTGAAACGAAGTCTTGCTTGTAGGAAGACTCAGAGACTGGGATTTAACTCCATTTCTGAAGTGAAACACACAGCATAGTTCTCATCCATGGATCACACTCTGCTTTAGAGCAAGAAGCACGCTCTTGCTTTCTATTGTCTCTAATACAGCAGGAATTCTGAGTGTGCTAGAACAAAAGAACAGTGTTTCCTACACACGGACCATTTCTAGTTCAACTCTGCTTCTGATACTGAACTAAAGAACAGGTCTTCTAACATCCAATGCTTGTCAGTTAAGATGAGAAACGTGTGAGCTTTGTGAACAATGTAGTTCTTTTGAGCTGTAAAGAAACTGCCCTTACCTGAAAAGAATTCTTGCTTTTAGGAAGACTCAGAGCCTGGGATTTAACTCCTTTTCTGAAGTGAAACAAACAGAAGAGTTCTCTTCCATTGATCACACTCTGCTTTAGAACAACAAGCACGCTCTTGCTTTCTAGAGTCTCTAAGAGAGCAGGAAACCTGAGTGTGCTGAGAACAAGAGAACGGTGTTTCCTACACATTCGGACGCTGTCTAGTCTAACTCTACTTCTGAAATGGATACAAAGCACTGGACTTCTAACATCCAATGCTTGTCAGTTAAGATGAGAAACGTATGAACTTCGTGTACGATGTAGTTCTTTTGAGCTGAAAAGTGACTGCCCTAACCTGAAACGAAGTGTTTCTTGTAGGACAACACAGAGCCTGGGATTTAACTCCATTTCTGAAGGGAAACACACAGCATAGTTCTCATCCATTGTTCACAGTCTGCTTAAGAGCGAGAATCACGCTCTTGCTTTCTAGTGTCTCTAATAAAGCAGGAAAAGTGAGTGTGCTCAGAACAAAAGAATGGTGTTTCCTACACATATGGACCATTTCTAGTTAAACTCTGCTTCTGAAACGAAACAAACCACATGTCCTCTAACATCCAATGCTTGTAAGTTAAGATGAGAAACGTGTGAGCTTCGTGAACGATGTAGTTCGTTTGAGCTGTAAAGTGACTGACCTTAACTGAAATGAATTCTTGCTTGTAGGAAGACACAGAGACTCGGATTTAACTCCATTTATGAAATGAAACACACAGCAGAGTTCTCATCCATGGATCACACTCTGCTTTAGAACAAGAATCATGCTCTTGCTTTCTAGAGTCTCTAAGACAGCAGGAAAAGTGAGTGTCCTGAGAACAAAAGAACGGGGTTTCCTACACATAAGGACCATAAGTAGTCCAACTCTGCTTCCGAAACCGATACAAAGCACTGGTCCTCTAACATCCAATGCTTGTCAGTTAAGATCAGAAACGTGTGAGCTTCGTGAACGACGTAGTTCGTTAGAGCTGAAAAGTGACTACCGTTACCTGAAACGAAATCTTGCTTGTAGGAAGACTCAGAGACTGGGATTTAACTCCATTTCTGAAGTGAAACACACAGCATAGTTTTCATCCTTGATTCACTCTCTGCTTTAAAGCGAGAAGCACTCTCTTGCTTTCAGGCGTCTCTAATACAGCAGGAAATCTGAGTATGCTAAGAACAAAAGAAGGGTGTTTCCTGCACATACGGACCATATCTAGTTCAACTCTGTTTCTGAAACTGAAACAAACCACAGGTCCTCTAACATCCAATGCTTGTCAGTTAAGATTAGAAACGTGTGAACTTAGTGTACGATGTAGTTCTTTTGAGCTGTAAAGAAACTGCCCTTACCTGAAAAGAATTCTTGCTTTTAGGAATACTCAGAGCCTGGGATTTAACTCCTTTTCTGAAGTGAAACACACAGAAGAGTTCTCATCCATTGATCACACTCTGCTTTAGAGCAAGAATCACGCTCTTGCTTTCTAGTGTCTCTAATACAGCAGGAAATCTGAGTGTGCTCAGAACAAAAGAATGGTGTTTCCTACACATAGGGACCATATCAAGTTCAACTCTGCTTCTGAAACTGAAACAAACCACAGGTCCTCTAACATCCTATGCTTGTTAGTTAAGATGAGAATCGTGTGAGCTTCGTAAACAATGTTGTTCGTTTGAGCTGTAAAGAAACTGCTGTTACGTGAAATGAAGTCTTGCTTGTAGGAAGACTCAGAGACTGGGATGTAACTCCATTTCTGAAGTGAAACACACAGCATAGTTCTCATCCATGGATCACACTCTGCTTTAGAGCGAGAAGCACGCTCTTGGTTTCTAGTGTCTCTAATACAGCAGGAAATCTGAGTGTGCTCAGAACAAAAGAACAGTGTTTCCTACACATACGGACCATATCTAGTTCAACTCTGCTTCTGATACTGAACTAAAGAACAGGTCTTCTAACATCCAATGCTTGTCAGTTAAGATGAGAAACGTGTGAGCTTCATGAACAATGTAGTTCTTTTGAGCTGTAAGGAAACTGCCCTTTCCTGAAAAGAATTCTTAATTTTAGGAAGACTCAGAGCCTGGGATTTAACTCCTTTTCTGAAGTGAAACAAACAGAAGTGTTCTCATCCATTGATCACACTCTGCTTTAGAACAACAAGCACGCTCTTGCTTTCTAGAGTCTCTAAGAGAGCAGGAAACCTGAGTGTGCTGAGAACAAAAGAACGGTGTTTCCTACACATACGGACCATGTCTAGTCTAACTCTACTTCTGTAATGGATACAAAGCACTGGACCTCTAACATCCAATGCTTGTCAGTTAAGATGAGAAACGTATGAGCTTCGTGTACGATGTAGTTCTTATGAGCTGAAAAGTGACTGCCCTAACCTGAAACGAAGTGTTTCTTGTAGGACGACACAGAGCCTGGGATTTAACTCCATTTCTGAAGGGAAACACACAGCATAGTTCTCATCGATTGTTCACACTCTGCTTAAGAGCGAGAATCACGCTCTTGCTTTCTAGTGTCTCTAATAAAGCAGGAAAAGTGAGTGTGCTCAGAACAAAAGAACGGTGTTTCCTACACATATGGACCATTTCTAGTTAAACTCTGCTTCTGAAACGTAACAAACCACAGGTCCTCTAACATCCAATGCTTGTCAGTTAAGATGAGAAACGTGTGAGCTTCGTGAACGATGTAGTTCGTTTGAGCTTAAAAGTGACTGCCCTTAACTGAAATGAATTCTTGCTTGTAGGAAGACACAGAGCCTCGGATTTAACTCCATTTATGAAATGAAACACACAGCAGAGTTCTCATCCATGGATCACACTCTGCTTTAGAACAAGAATCATGCTCTTGCTTTCTAGAGTCTCTAAGACAGCAGGAAACCTGAGTGTCCTGAGAACAAAAGAACGGTGTTTCCTACACATAAGGGCCATATGTAGTCCAACTCTGCTTTCGAAACTGATACAAAGCACTGGTCCTCTAACATCCAATGCTTGTCATTTAAGATAAGAAACGTGTGAGCTTCGTGAACGATGTAGTTCGTTTGAGCTGAAAAGGGACTGCCCTTACCTGAAACGAAGTCTTGCTCGTAGAAAGACTCAGACACTGGGATTTAACTCCATTTCTGAAGTGAAACACACAGCATAGTTCTCATCCATGGATCACACTCTGCTTTAGAGCGAGAAGCACGCTCTTGCTTTCTATTATCTCTAATACAGCAGGAAATCTGAGTGTGCTAGGAACAAAAGAACAGTGTTTCCTACACACGGACCATATCTAGTTCAACTCTGCTTCTGATAGTGAACTACAGAACATGTCTTCTAACATCCAATGCTTGTCAGTTAAGATGAGAAACGTGTGAGCTTCGTGAACAATGTAGTTCTTTTGAGCTTTAAAGAAACTGCAGTTACCTGAAACGAAGTCTTGCTTGTAGGAAGACTCAGAGGCTGGGATTTTACTCCATTTCTAAAGGGAAACAAACAGCATAGTTCTCATCCATGGATCACAATCTGCTTTAGAGCAAGAGGCACTCTCTTGCTTTCTAGTGTCTCTAATACATCAGGAAATTTGAGTGTGCTCAGAACAAAAGAACGGTTTTTCCTACACATACGGACCATATCTAGTTCAACACTGCTTCAGAAACTGAAACAAATCACAGGTCCTATAACATCCAATGATTGTCATTTAAGAAGAGAAACGTGTGAGCTTCGTGAACGATGTAGTTCGTTTCAGCTCTAAAGAAACTGCCCTTACCTGAAAAGAATTCTTGCTTTAGGAAGACTCAGAGCCTGGGATTTAACTCCTTTTCTTAGGTGAAACACACAGAAGAGTTCTCATCCATTGATCACACTCTGCTTTAGAAAAACAAGCACGCTCTTACTTTCTAGTGACTCTAATACAGCAGGAAAAGTGAGTGTGCTGAGAACAAAAGAACGGGGTTTCCTACACATATGGAACATATCTAGTTAAACTCTGCTTCTGAAACTGAAACAAACCACAGTTCCTCTATCATCCAATGCTTGTCAGTTAAGATGTTAAACGTGTGAGCTTCGTGAACGATGTAGTTCGTTTGAGCTGTAAGGTGACTGTCCTTACCTGAAACGAAGTCTTGCTTGTAGGAAGACACAGAGCCTGGGATTTAACTCCATTTCTGAAGGGAAACACACAGATTAGTTCTCATCGATGGATCACACTCTGCTTTAGAGTGAAAAGGACGCTCTTGCTTTCTAGCGTCTCTAATACACCAGGAAATCTGAGTGTGCTCAGAACAAAAGAATGGTGTTTCCTAAACATAGGGACCATATCAAGTTTAACTCTGCTTCTGAAACTGAAACAAACCACAGGTCCTCTAACATCCTATGCTTGTTATTTGAGATGAGAAACATGTGAGCTTCGTAAACAAGGTTGTTCGTTTGAGCTGTAAAGAAACTGCAGTTACCTGAAACGAAGTCTTCCTTGTAGGAAGAATCAGAGACTGGGATTTAACTCCATTTCTGATGGGAAACAAACAGCATAGTTCTCATCCATGTATCACAATCTGCTGTAGAGCAAGAGGCACTCTCTTTCTTTCTAGTGTCTCTAATACAGCAGGAAATCTGAGTGTGCTCTGAACAAAAGAACGGTGTTTCCTACACATATGGACCATATCTAGTTATACTCTTCTTCTGAAAATGAAACAAACCACAGGTCCACTAACATCCAATGCTTGTCAGTTAAGATGAGAAATGTGTGAGCATCGTGAACGATGTAGTTCGTTCGAGCTGTAAAGTGACTGCCCTTACCTAAAATGAACTCTTTCTTGTAGGAGGACTCAGAGCCTGGCATTTAACTCCATTTCTGAAGTGAAACACACAGCAGAGTTCTCATCCACTGATCACACTCTGCTTTAGAGCAAGAGGCACGCAATTGCTTTCTAGAGTCTCTAAGACAGCAGGAAACGTGAGTGTGCTGAGAAAAAAAGAACGGTGTTTCCTACACATAAGGACCATATGTAGTCCAACTCTGCTTCCGAAACTGATACAAAGCACTGGTCCTCTAACATCCAATGCTTGTCAGTTAAGATCAGAAACGTGTGAGCTTCGTGAACGACGTAGTTCCTTTGAGCTGAAAAGTGACTGCCGTTACCTGAAACGAAGTCTTGCTTGTAGGAAGACACAGAGCATGGGATTTAACTCCATTTCTGAAGTGAAACACACAGCATAGTTTACATCCTTGATTCACTCTCTGCTTTAAAGCGAGAAGCACGCTATTGCTTTCAGGCGTCTCTAATACAGCAGGAAATCTGAGTATGCTAAGAACAAAAGAAGGGTGTTTCCTGCACATACGGACCATATCTAGTTCAACTCTGCTTCTGAAACTGAAACAAACCACAGGTCCTCTAACATCCAATGCTTGTCAGTTAAGATGAGAAACGTGTGAGCTTAGTGTACAATGTAGTTCTTTTGAGATGTAAAGAAACTGCCCTTACCTGAAAAGAATTCTTGCTTTTAGGAATACTCAGAGCCTGGGATTTAACTCCTTTTCTGAAGTGAAACACACAGAAGAGTTCTCATCCATTGATCACACTCTGCTTTAGAGCAAGAAGCACGCTCTTGCTTTCTAGTGTCTCTAATACAGCAGGAAATCTGAGTGTGCTCAGAACAAAAGAATGGTGTTTCCTACACATAGGGACCATATCAAGTTCAACTCTGCTTCTGAAACTGAAACAAACCACAGGTCCTCTAACATCCTATGCTTGTTAGTTAAGATGAGAAACGTGTGAGCTTCATAAACAATGTTGTTCGTTTGAGCTGTAAAGAAACTGCAGTTACCTGAAACGAAGTCTTGCTTGTAGGAAGACTCAGAGGCTGGGATTTAACTCCATTTCTAAAGGGAAACAAACAGCATAGTTCTCATCCATGGATCACAATCTGCTTTAGAGCAAGAGGCACGCACTTGCATTCTAGTGTCTCTAATACATCAGGAAATTTGAGTGTGCTCAGAACAAAAGAACGGTTTTTCCTACACCTACTGGACCATATCTAGTTCAACACTGCTTCAGAAACTGAAACAAATCACAGGTCCTATAACATCCAATGATTGTCATTTAAGATGAGAAACGTGTGAGCTTCGTGAACGATGTAGTTCGTTTCAGCTCTAAAGAAACTGCCCTTACCTGAAAAGAATTCTTGCTTTAGGAAGACTCAGAGCCTGGGATTTAACTCCTTTTCTTAGGTGAAACACACAGAAGAGTTCTCATCCATTGAATACACTCTGATTTAGAAAAACAAGCACGCTCTTACTTTCTAGTGACTCTAATACAGCAGGAAAAGTGAGTGTGCTGAGAACAAAAGAACGGGGTTTCCTACACATATGGAACATATCTAGTTAAACTCTGCTTCTGAAACTGAAACAAACCACAGTTCCTCTATCATCCAATGCTTGTCAGTTAAGATGTTAAACGTGTGAGCTTCGTGAACGATGTATTTCGTTTGAGCTGTAAGGTGACTGTCCTTACCTGAAACGAAGTCTTGCTTGTAGGAAGACACAGAGCCTGGGATTTAACTCCATTTCTGAAGGGAAACACACAGATTAGTTCTCATCGATGGATCACACTCTGCTTTAGAGCGAAAAGGACGCTCTTGCTTTCTAGGGTCTCTAATACACCAGGAAATCTGAGTGTGCTCAGAACAAAAGAATGGTGTTTCCTACACAGAGGGACCATATCAAGTTTAACTCTGCTTCTGAAACTGATACAAACCACAGGTCCTCTAACATCCTATGCTTGTTATTTGAGATGAGAAACATGTGAGCTTCGTAAACAAGGTTGTTCGTTTGAGCTTTAAAAAAACTGCAGTTACCTGAAACGAAGTCTTCCTTGTAGGAAGAATCAGAGCCTGGGATTTAACTCCATTTCTGAAGGGAAACAAACAGCATAGTTCTCATCCATGTATCACAATCTGCTTTAGAGCAAGAGGCACGCTGTTTCTTTCTAGTGTCTCTAATACAGCAGGAAATCTGAGTGTGCCCTGAACAAAAGAACGGTTTTTCCTACACATATGGACCATATCTAGTTATACTCTGCTTCTGAAAATGAAACAAACCACAGGTCCTCTAACATCCAATGCTTGTCAGTTAAGATGAGAAATGTGTGAGCTTCGTGAACGATGTAGTTCGTTTGAGCTGTAAAGCGACTGCCCTTACCTAAAATGAACTCTTTCTTGTAGGAGGACTCAGAGCCTTTGCATTTAACTCCATTTCTGAAGTGAAACACACAGCAGAGTTCTCATCCACTGATCACACTCTGCTTTAGAGCAAGAGGCACACTCTTGCTTTCTAGAGCCTCTAAGACAGCAGGAAACGTGAGTGTGCTGAGAAAAAAAGAACGGTGTGTCCTACACATACGGACCATATCTAGTCCAACTCTGCTTCTGAAACTGATACAAAGCACTGGACCTCTAACATCCAATTCTTGTCAATTAAGATGAGAAATGTGTGAGCTTCGTGAATGATGTAGTTCGTTTGAGCTGAAAAGTGACTGCCGTTACCTGAAACGAAGTCTTCCTTGTAGGAAGACACAGAGCCTGGGATTTAACTCCATTTCTGAAGTGAAACACACAGCATAGTTTTCATCCTTGATTCACTCTCTGCTTTAAAGCGAGAAGCATGCTCTTGCTTTCAGGCGTCTCTAATACAGCAGGAAATCTGAGTATGCAAAGAACAAAAGAAGGGTGTTTCCTGCACATACGGACCATATCTAGTTCAACTCTGCTTCTGAAACTGAAACAAACCACAGGTCCTCTAACATCCAATGCTTGTCAGTTAAGATGAGAAACGTGTGAGCTTAGTGTACGATGTAGTTCTTTTGAGCTGTAAAAAACTGCCCTTACCTGAAAAGAATTCTTGATTTTAGGAATACTCAGAGCCTGGGATTTAACTCCTTTTCTGAAGTGAAACACACAGAAGAGTTCTCATCCATTGATCACACTCTGCTTTAGAGCAAGAAGCACGCTCTTGCTTTCTAGTGTCTCTAATACAGCAGAAAATCTGAGTGTGCTCAGAACAAAAGAATGTTGTTTCCTACATATAGGGACCATATCAAGTTCAACTCTGCTTCTGAAACTGAAACAAACCACAGGTCCTCTAACATCCTATGCTTGTTAGTTAAGATGAGAAACGTGTGAGCTTTGTAAACAATGTTGTTCGTTTGAGCTGTAAAGAAACTGCAGTTACCTGAAACGAAGTCTTCCTTTTAGGAAGACTCAGAGGCTGGGATTTAACTCCATTTCTAAAGGGAAACAAACAGCATAGTTCTCATCCATGGATCACAATCTGCTTTAGAGCAAGAGGCACGCTCTTGCTTTCTAGTGTCTCTAATACATCAGGAAATTTGAGTGTGCTCAGAACAAAAGAATGGTTTTTCCTACACATACGGACCATATCTAGTTCAACACTGCTTCAGAAACTGAAACAAATCACAGGTCCTATAACATCCAATGATTGTCATTTAAGATGAGAAACGTGTGAGCCTTGTGAATGATGTAGTTCGTTTCAGCTCTAAAGAAACTGCCCTTACCTGAAAAGAATTCTTGCTTTAGGAAGACTCCGAGCCTGGGATTTAACTCCTTTTCTTAGGTGAAACACACAGAAGAGTTCTCATCCATTGATCACACTCTGCTTTAGAAAAACAAGCACGCTCTTACTTTCTAGTGACTCTAATACAGCAGGAAAAGTGAGTGTGCTGAGAACAAAAGAACGGGGTTTCCTACACATATGGAACATATCTAGTTAAACTCTGCTTCTGAAACTGAAACAAACCACAGGTCCTCTAACATCCAAGGCTTGTCAGTTAAGATGAGAAACGTGTGAGCTTCGTGAACGGTGTAGTTCTTTTGAGCTGTAAAGTGGCTGTCCTTACCTGAAACGAAGTCTTGCTTGTAGGAAGACACAGAGCCTGGGATTTAACTCCATTTCTGAAGGGAAACTCACAGCACAGTTATCATCCATGGATCACACTCTGCTTTAGAGCGAAAAGGATGCTCTTGCTTTCTAGCTTCTCTAATACAGTAGGAAATCTGAGTGTGTTCAGAACAAAAGAATGTTGTTTCCTACACATAGGGACCATATCAAGTTCAACTCTGCTTCTGAAACTGAAACAAACCACAGGTCCTCTAACATCCTATGCTTGTTATTTAAGATGAGAAACATGTGAGCTTCGTAAACAAGGTTGTTCGTTTGAGCTGTAAAGAAACTGCAGTTACCTGAAACGAAGTCTTCCTTGTAGGAAGACTCAGAGCCTGGGATTTAACTCCATTTCTGAAGGGAAACAAACAGTATAGTTCTCATCCATGGATCACAATCTGCTTTAGAGCAAGAGGCACGCTCTTCTTTATAGTGTCTCTAATACAGCAGGAAATGTGAGTGTGCTCTGAACAAAAGAATGGTGTTTCCTACACATATGGACCATATCTTGTTAAACTCTGCTTCTGAAAATGAAACAAACCACAGGTCCTCTAACATCCAATGCTTGTCAGTTAAGATGAGAAACGTGTGAGCTTCCTGAACGATGTAGTTCGTTTGAGCTGTAAAGTGACTGCCCTTACCTGAAATGAATTCTTGCTTGTAGGAAGACACAGAGCCTGGTATTTAACTCCATTTCTGAATTGAAACACACAGCAGAGTTCTCATCCACTGATCACACTCTGCTTTAGAGCAAGAGGTACGCTCTTGCTTTCTAGAGTCTCTAAGACAGCAGGAAACGTGAGTGTGCTGAGAAAAAAAGAACGGTGTTTCCTACACATAAGGACCATATGTAGTCCAACTCTGCTTCCGAAACTGATACAAAGCACTGGTCCTCCAACATCCAATGCTTGTCAATTAAGATGAGAAATGTGTGAGCTTCGTGAATGATGTAGTTCATTTGAGCTGAAAAGAGACTTCCCTTACCGGAAACGAACTCTTGCTTGTAGGAAGACACAGACCCTGGATTTATCTCCATTTTTGAAATGAAACACACAGCATAGTTCTCATCCATGGATCACACTCTGCTTTAGAGCAAGAAGCACGCTCTTGCTTTCTAGAGGCTCTAGGGAAGCATGAAACATGTGTGTGCTGAGAACAAAAGAACGATGTTTCCTACACATACGGACCATATGTAGTCCAACTCTGCTTCTGAAACTGATACAAAGCACTGGTCCTCTAACATCCAATGCTTGTCAGTTAAGATGAGAAATATGTGAGTTTCGTGAACGATGTAGTTCGTTTGAGCTGTAAAGAAACTGCTCTTACCTGAAAAGAATTCATGCTTTTAGGAAGACTCAGAGCCTGGGATTTAACTCCTTTTCTGAAGTGAAACACACAGAAGAGTTCTCATCCATTGATCACACTCTGCTTTAGAGCAATAAGCACGCTCTTGCTTTCTAGTGTCTCTAATACAGCAGGAAATCTGAGTGTGCTCAGAACAAAAGATTGGTGTTTCCTATACATAGGGACCATATCAAGTTCAACTCTGCTTTTGAAACTGAAACAAACCACAGGTCCTCTATCATCCTATGCTTGTTAGTTAAGATGAGAAATGTGTGAGATACATGAATGATGTAGTTTTTTGAGCTGAAAAGTGACTTCCCTTACCTGAAACGAAGTCTTCCTTGTAGGAAGATACAGAGCCTGGGATTTAACTCCATTTCTGAAGGGAAACACACAGGAAAGTTGTCATCCATGGATCACACTTTGTTTTAGAGCAAGAAGAACGCTCTTGCTTTCTATATTCTCTAATACAGCAGGAAATTTGAGTGTGCTCAGAACAAAAGAACGGTTTTTCCTACACATATGCACCATATCTAGTTCAACACTGCTTCAGAAACTGAAACAAATCACAGGTCCTCTAACATCCAATGCTTGTCATTTAAGATGAGAAACGTGTGAGCTTAGTGAACGATGTAGTTCATTTGAGATGTAAAGAACCTGCCCTTACCTGAAAAGAAGTCTTGTTTTTAGGAAGACTCAGAGCCTGGAATTTAACTCCATTTCTGAAGTGAAACACACAGCACAGTTCTCATCCACTGACCACACTCTTCTTTAAAGCGTGAAGCATGCTCTTGCTTTCTAGCGTCTCTAGTACAGCAGGAAATCTGAGTATGCTCAGAACAAAAGAAGGGTGTTTCATACACATGCGGACCATATCTAGTTCAACTCTGCTTCTGAAACTGAAACAAACCACAGGTCCTCTAACATCCAATGCTCGTCAGTTAAGATGAGAAACGTGTGAGCTTCTTGAACGATGTAGTTCGTTTGAGCTGTAAAGAAACTGCCCTTACCTGAAAAGAATTCTTCCTTTTAGGAAGACTCAGAGCCTGGGATTTAACTCCTTTTCTGAAGTGAAACACACAGAAGTGTTCTCATCCATTGATCACACTCTGCTTTAGAACAACAAGCACGCTCTTGCTTTCTAGAGTCTCTAAGAAAGCAGGAAACGTGTGTGTGCTGAGAACAAAAGAACGGTGTTTCCTACACATACGGACCATGTCTAGTCCAACTCTGGTTCTGAAACGGATACAAAGCACTGGTCCTCTAACATCCAATGCTTGTGAGTTAAGATGAGAAACGTGTGAGCTTCGTGAATGATGTAGTTCGTTTGAGCTGAAAAGTGACAGCCCTTACCTGAAACGAAGTCTTGCTTGTAGGAAGACACAGAGCCTGGGATTTATCTCCATTTTTGAAGGGAAACACAGCGTAGTTCTCATCCTTGGATCAAACTCTGCTTTAGAGCAAGAAGCACCCTCTTGCTTTCTAGAGGCTCTAGGGCAGCATGAAACGAGAGTGTGCTGAGAACAAAAGAAAGATGTTTCCTACACATAAGGACCATATGTAGTCCAACTCTGCTTTGGAAACTGATACAAAGCACTGGTACTCTAACATCCAATGCTTGTCAGTTAAGATGAGAAACATGTGAGTTTTTGGACGATGTAGTTCGTTTGAACTGTAAAGAAACTGCCCTTACCTGAAAGGAAGTCTTGCTTGTAGGAAGACACATAGCCTGGGATTTAACTACATTTCTAAAGTGAAACAAACAGCAGAGTTCTCATCCATTGATCACACTCTGCTTTAGAACAATAATCATGCTCTTGCTTTCTAGAGTCTCTAAGACAGCAGGAAATGTGAGTGTGCTGAGAACAAAAGAACAGTGTTTCCTACACATAAGGACCATATGTAGTACAAATCTCCTTTGGAAACTGATACAAAGCACTGGTCCTCTAACATCCTATGCTTGTTAGTTAAGATGAGAAACGTGTGAGCTTCGTAAACAATTTTGTTCGTTTGAGCTGTAAAGAAATTGCAGTTACCTGAAACGAAGTCTTGCTTGTTGGAAGACTCAGAGGCTGGGATTTAACTCCATTTCTGAAGGGAAACAAACAGCATAATTCTCATCCATGGATCACAATCTGCTTTAGAGCAAGAGGAACGCTCTTGCTTTCTAGTGTCTCTAATACAGCAGGAAATGTGAGTGTGCTCAGAAATAAAGAAGGGGGTTTCCTACACATATGGGCCATATCTAGTTCAACTCTGCTTCTGAAAATGAAACAAACAACGGGTCCTCTAACATCCAATGCTTGTCAGTTAAGATGAGAAACGTGTGAGCTTTGTGAACAATGTAGTTCGTTTGAGCTGAAAAGTGACTGCCCTTACCTGAAACCAAGTCTTGCTTGTAGGAAGACACCGAGCCTGGGATTTAACTCCATTTCTGAATTGAAACACACAGCAGAGTTTCCATCCACTGATCACACTCTGCTTTAGAGCAAGAGGCACGCTCTTGCTTTCTAGAGTCTCTAAGACAGCAGGAAACGTGAGTGTGCTGAGAACAAAAGAACGGTGTTTCCTACATATACGGACCATATCTAGACCAACTCTGCTTCTCAAACTGATACAAACCACACGTCCTCTAACATCCAATGATTGTCAGTTAAGATGAGAAACGTGTGAGCTTTGTAAACGATGTAGTTCCTTTGAGCTGTAAAGAAACTGCCCTTACCTGAAAAGAATTCTTGCTTTTGGAAGACTCAGAGCCTGGGACTTAACTCCTTTGCTGAAGTGAAACACACCGAAGAGTTCTCATCCATTGATCACACTCTTCTTTAGAACAACAAGCACGCTCTTGCTTTCTAGAGTCTCTAAGAAAGCAGGAAACGTGAGTGTGCTGAGAACAAAAGAACGGTGTTTCCTACACATACGGACCATGTGTAGTCCAACTCTGCTTCTGAAACGTATACAAAGCACTGGTCCTCTAACATCCAATGCTTGTCAGTTAAGATGAGAAATGTGTGAGCTTCGTGAACGATGTAGTTCCTTTGAGCTGGAAAGAAACTGCTCTTACCTGAAAAGAATTCATGCTTTTAGGAAGACTCAGAGCCTGGGATTTAACTCCTTTTCTGAAGTGAAACACACAGAAGAGTTCTCATCCATTGATCACACTCTGCTTTAGAACAAGAATCATGCTCTCCCTTTCTAGTGACTCTAATACAGCAGGAAAAGTGAGGGTGCTGAGAACAAAAGAACGGGGTTTCCCACACATATGGAAAATATCTAGTTAAACACTGCTTCTGAAACTGAAACAAACCACAGGTCCTCTAACATCCAATGCTTGTCAGTTAAGATGTTAAACGTGTGAGCTTCGTGAACGATGTATTTCGTTTGAGCTGTAAGGTGACTGTCCTTACCTGAAACGAAGTCTTGCTTTTAGGAAGACACAGAGCCTGGGATTTAACTCCATTTCTGAAGGGAAACACACAGATTAGTTCTCATCGATGGATCACACTCTGCTTTAGAGCGAAAAGGACGCTCTTGCTTTCTAGGGTCTCTAATACACCAGGAAATCTGAGTGTGCTCAGAACAAAAGAATGTTGTTTCCTTCACAGAGGGACCATATCAAGTTTAACTCTGCTTCTGAAACTGATACAAACCACAGGTCCTCTAACATCCTATGCTTGTTATTTGAGATGAGAAACATGTGAGCTTCGTAAACAAGGTTGTTCGTTTGAGCTTTAAAAAAACTGCAGTTACCTGAAACGAAGTCTTCCTTGTAGGAAGAATCAGAGCCTGGGATTTAACTCCATTTCTGAAGGGAAACAAACAGCATAGTTCTCATCCATGTATCACAATCTGCTTTAGAGCAAGAGGCACGCTGTTTCTTTCTAGTGTCTCTAATACAGCAGGAAATCTGAGTGTGCCCTGAACAAAAGAACGGTTTTTCCTACACATATGGACCATATCTAGTTATACTCTGCTTCTGAAAATGAAACAAACCACAGGTCCTCTAACATCCAATGCTTGTCAGTTAAGATGTGAAATGTGTGAGCTTCGTGAACGATGTAGTTCGTTTGAGCTGTAAAGCGACTGCCCTTACCTAAAATGAACTCTTTCTTGTAGGAGGACTCAGAGCCTTTGCATTTAACTCCATTTCTGAAGTGAAACACACAGCAGAGTTCTCATCCACTGATCACACTCTGCTTTAGAGCAAGAGGCACACTCTTGCTTTCTAGAGTCTCTAAGACAGCAGGAAACGTGAGTGTGCTGAGAAAAAAAGAACGGTGTGTCCTACACATACGGACCATATCTAGTCCAACTCTGCTTCTGAAACTGATACAAAGCACTGGACCTCTAACATCCAATTCTTGTCAATTAAGATGAGAAATGTGTGAGCTTCGTGAATGATGTAGTTCGTTTGAGCTGAAAAGTGACTGCCGTTACCTGAAACGAAGTCTTCCTTGTAGGAAGACACAGAGCCTGGGATTTAACTCCATTTCTGAAGTGAGACACACAGCATAGTTTTCATCCTTGATTCACTCTCTGCTTTAAAGCGAGAAGCACGCTCTTGCTTTCAGGCGTCTCTAATACAGCAGGAAATCTGAGTATGCAAAGAACAAAAGAAGGGTGTTTCCTGCACATACGGACCATATCTAGTTCAACTCTGCTTCTGAAACTGAAACAAACCACAGGTCCTCTAACATCCAATGCTTGTCAGTTAAGATGAGAAACGTGTGAGCTTAGTGTACGATGTAGTTCTTTTGAGCTGTAAAAAACTGCCCTTACCTGAAAAGAATTCTTGATTTTAGGAATACTCAGAGCCTGGGATTTAACTCCTTTTCTGAAGTGAAACACACAGAAGAGTTCTCATCCATTGATCACACTCTGCTTTAGAGCAAGAAGCACGCTCTTGCTTTCTAGTGTCTCTAATACAGCAGAAAATCTGAGTGTGCTCAGAACAAAAGAATGTTGTTTCCTACATATAGGGACCATATCAAGTTCAACTCTGCTTCTGAAACTGAAACAAACCACAGGTCCTCTAACATCCTATGCTTGTTAGTTAAGATGAGAAACGTGTGAGCTTCGTAAACAATGTTGTTCGTTTGAGCTGTAAAGAAACTGCAGTTACCTGAAACGAAGTCTTCCTTGTAGGAAGACTCAGAGGCTGGGATTTAACTCCATTTCTAAAGGGAAACAAACAGCATAGTTCTCATCCATGGATCACAATCTGCTTTAGAGCAAGAGGCACGCTCTTGCTTTCTAGTGTCTCTAATACATCAGGAAATTTGAGTGTGCTCAGAACAAAAGAACGGTTTTTCCTACACATACGGACCATATCTAGTTCAACACTGCTTCAGAAACTGAAACAAATCACAGGTCCTATAACATCCAATGATTGTCATTTAAGATGAGAAACGTGTGAGCTTCGTGAATGATGTAGTTCGTTTCAGCTCTAAAGAAACTGCCCTTACCTGAAAAGAATTCTTGCTTTAGGAAGACTCCGAGCCTGGGATTTAACTCCTTTTCTTAGGTGAAACACACAGAAGAGTTCACATCCATTGATCACACTCTGCTTTAGAAAAACAAGCACGCTCTTACTTTCTAGTGACTCTAATACAGCAGGAAAAGTGAGAGTGCTGAGAACAAAAGAACGGGGTTTCCTACACATATGGAACATATCTAGTTAAACTCTGCTTCTGAAACTGAAACAAACCACAGGTCCTCTAACATCCAATGCTTGTCAGTTAAGATGAGAAACGTGTGAGCTTCGTGAACGGTGTAGTTCTTTTGAGCTGTAAAGTGGCTGTCCTTACCTGAAACGAAGTCTTGCTTGTAGGAAGACACAGAGCCTGGGATTTAACTCCATTTCTGAAGGGAAACTCACAGCACAGTTATCATCCATGGATCACACTCTGCTTTAGAGCGAAAAGGATGCTCTTGCTTTCTAGCTTCTCTAATACAGTAGGAAATCTGAGTGTGTTCAGAACAAAAGAATGTTGTTTCCTACACATAGGGACCATATCAAGTTCAACTCTGCTTCTGAAACTGAAACAAACCACAGGTCCTCTAACATCCTATGCTTGTTATTTAAGATGAGAAACATGTGAGCTTCGTAAACAAGGTTGTTCGTTTGAGCTGTAAAGAAACTGCAGTTACCTGAAACGAAGTCTTCCTTGTAGGAAGACTCAGAGCCTGGGATTTAACTCCATTTCTGAAGGGAAACAAACAGTATAGTTCTCATCCATGGATCACAATCTGCTTTAGAGCAAGAGGCACGCTCTTCTTTATAGTGTCTCTAATACAGCAGGAAATGTGAGTGTGCTCTGAACAAAAGAATGGTGTTTCCTACACATATGGACCATATCTTGTTAAACTCTGCTTCTGAAAATGAAACAAACCACAGGTCCTCTAACATCCAATGCTTGTGAGTTAAGATGAGAAACGTGTGAGCTTCGTGAATGATGTAGTTCGTTTGAGCTGAAAAGTGACAGCCCTTACCTGAAACGAAGTCTTGCTTGTAGGAAGACACAGAGCCTGGGATTTATCTCCATTTTTGAAGGGAAACACACAGCATAGTTATAATCCATGGAGCACACTCTGCTTTAGAGCAAGAAGCACGCTCTTGCTTTCTAGAATCTTTAGGGCAGCATGAAACATGTGTGTGCTGAGAACAAAAGAAGGATGTTTCCTACACATACGGACCATATGTAGTCCAACTCTGCTTCTGAAACTGATACAAAGTACTGGTGCTCTAACATCCATTGCTTGTCAGTTAAGATGAGAAACATGTGAGTTTCGTGAACGATGTAGTTCGTTTGAACTGTAAAGAAACAGCCCTTACCTGAACGGAAGTCTTTCTTTTAGGAAGACACAGAGCCTGGGATTTAACTACATTTCTGAAGTCAAATATACAGCAGAGTTCTCATCCATTGATCACACTCTGCATTAGAACAACAAGCACGCTCTTGCTTTCTAGAGTCTCTAAGACAGCAGGAAACGTGAGTGTGCTCAGAACAAAAGAACGGTGTTTCCTAAACATACGGACCATGTCTAGTCCAACTCTGCTTCTGAAACGGATACAAAGCACTGGTCCTCTAACATCCAATGCTTGTCAGTTAAGATGAGAAACGTGTCAGCTTCGTGAACGATGTAGTTAGTTTGAGCTGTAAAGAAACTGTCCTTACCTGAAAAGAATTCTTGCTTTTAGAAATACTCAGAGCCTGGGATTTAACTCCCTTTCGGAAGTGAAACAGACTGAAGAGTTCTCATCCATTGATCACACTCTGCTTTAGAGCAAGAAGCACGCTCTTGCTTTCTAGAGTCTCTAAGACAGCAGGAAACATGAGTGTGCTGAGAACAAAAGAACGGTGTTTCCTACACATACGGACCATGTCTAGTCCAACTCTGCTTCTGAAACTGATACAAAGCACTGGTCCTCTAACATCCAATGCTTGTCAGTTAAGATGAGAAACATGTGAGTTTTGTGAACGATGTAGTTCGTTTGAACTGTAAAGAAACTGCCCTTACCTGAAAGGAAGTCTTGTCTGTAGGAAGACACAGAGCCTGGGATTTAACTACATTTCTGAAGTCAAAAACACAGCAGAGTTCTCATCCATTGATCACACTCTGCTTTAGAACAATAATCATGCTCTTGCTTTCTAGAGTCTCTAAGACAGCAGGAAAAGTGAGTGTGCTGAGAACAAAAGAATGCTGTTTCCTACACATATGGACCGTATCTAGTTAAACTCTGCTTCTGAAACTGAAACAAACCACAGGTCCTCTAACATCCAATGCTTGTCAGTTAAGATGAGAAACGTGTGAGCTTCGTGAACGATGTAGATCGTTTGAGCTATAAAGAAACTGCAGTTTCCTGAAACGAAGTCTTGCTTGTAGGAAGACACCGAGCCTGGGATTTAACTCCATTTCTGAAGGAAAACAAACAGCATAGTTCTCATCCATGGATCACAATCTGCTTTAGAGCAAGAGGCACGCTCTTGCTTTCTAGTGTCTCTAATACAGCAGGAAACGTGAGTGTGCTGAGAACAAAAGAACGGTGTTTCCTACACATAAGGTCCATATGTAGTCCAACTCTGCTTTGGAAACTGATACAAAGCACTGGTACTCTAAAATCCAATGCTTGTCAGTTAAGATGAGAAACATGTGAGTTTTTGAACGATGTAGTTCGTATGAACTGTAAAGAAACTGCCCTTACCTGAAAGGAAGTCTTGCTTGTAGGAAGACACAGAGCCTGGGATTTAACTACATTTCTAAAGTGAAACAAACAGCAGAGTTCTCATCCATTGATCACACTCTGCTTTAGAACAATAATCATGCTCTTGCTTTCTAGAGTCTCTAAGACAGCAGGAAATGTGAGTGTGCTGAGAACAAAAGAACAGTGTTTCCTACACATAAGGACCATATGTAGTACAAATCTCCTTTGGAAACTGATACAAAGCACTGGTCCTCTAACATCCTATGCTTGTTAGTTAAGATGAGAAACGTGTGAGCTTCGTAAACAATTTTGTTCGTTTGAGCTGTAAAGAAATTGCAGTTACCTGAAACGAAGTCTTGCTTGTTGGAAGACTCAGAGGCTGGGATTTAACTCCATTTCTGAAGGGAAACAAACAGCATAGTTCTCATTCATGGATCACAATCTGCTTTAGAGCAAGAGGCACGCTCTTGCTTTCTAGTGTCTCTAATACAGCAGGAAATGTGAGTGTGCTCAGAAATAAAGAAGGGGGTTTCCTACACATATGGGCCATATCTAGTTCAACTCTGCTTCTGAAAATGAAACAAACAACGGGTCCTCTAACATCCAATGCTTGTCAGTTAAGATGAGAAACGTGTGAGCTTTGTGAACAATGTAGTTCGTTTGAGCTGAAAAGTGACTGCCCTTACCTGCAACCAATTCTTGCTTGTAGGAAGACACCGAGCCTGGGATTTAACTCCATTTCTGAATTGAAACACACAGCAGAGTTCCCATCCACTGATCACACTCTGCTTTAGAGCAAGAGGCACGCTCTTGCTTTCTAGAGTCTCTAAGACAGCAGGAAACGTGAGTGTGCTGAGAACAAAAGAACGGTGTTTCCTACATATACGGACCATATCTAGACCAACTCTGCTTCTCAAACTGATACAAACCACACGTCCTCTAACATCCAATGCTTGTCAGTTAAGATGAGAAACGTGTGAGCTTTGTGAACGATGTAGTTCCTTTGAGCTGTAAAGAAACTGCCCTTACCTGAAAAGAATTCTTGCTATTGGAAGACTCAGAGCCTGGGACTTAACTCCTTTGCTGAAGTGAAACACACCGAAGAGTTCTCATCCATTGATCACACTCTTCTTTAGAACAACAAGCACGCTCTTGCTTTCTAGAGTCTCTAAGAAAGCAGGAAACTTGAGTGTGCTGAGAACAAAAGAACGGTGTTTCCTACACATACGGACCATGTGTAGTCCAACTCTGCTTCTGAAACTGATACAAAGCACTGGTCCTCTAACATCCAATGCTTGTCAGTTAAGATGAGAAATGTGTGAGCTTCGTGAACGATGTAGTTCCTTTGAGCTGTAAAGAAACTGCTCTTACCTGAAAAGAATTCATGCTTTTAGGAAGACTCAGAGCCTGGGATTTAACTCCTTTTCTGAAGTGAAACACACAGAAGAGTTCTCATCCATTGATCACACTCTGCTTTAGAACAAGAATCATGCTCTCCCTTTCTAGTGACTCTAATACAGCAGGAAAAGTGAGGGTGCTGAGAACAAAAGAACGGGGTTTCCCACACATATGGAAAATATCTAGTTAAACACTGCTTCTGAAACTGAAACAAACCACAGGTCCTCTAACATCCAATGATTGTCAGTTAAGAAGAGAAACGTGTGAGGTTCGTGAACGATGTAGTTCGTTTGAGCTGTAAAGTGACTGTCCTTACCTGAAACTAAGTCTTGCTTGTAGGAAGACACAGAGCCTGGGATTTATCTCCATTTTTGAAGGGAAACACACAGCATAGTTATAATCCATGGAGCACACTCTGCTTTAGAGCAAGAAGCACGCTCTTGCTTTCTAGAGGCTTTAGGGCAGCATGAAACATGTGTGTGCTGAGAACAAAAGAAGGATGTTTCCTACACATACGGACCATATGTAGTCCAACTCTGCTTCTGAAACTGATACAAAGTACTGGTCCTCTAACATCCATTGCTTGTCAGTTAAGATGAGAAACATGTGAGTTTCGTGAACGATGTAGTTCGTTTGAACTGTAAAGAAACAGCCCTTACCTGAACGGAAGTCTTTCTTTTAGGAAGACACAGAGCCTGGGATTTAACTACATTTCTGAAGTCAAATATACAGCAGAGTTCTCATCCATTGATCACACTCTGCTTTAGAACAACAAGCACGCTCTTGCTTTCTAGAGTCTCTAAGACAGCAGGAAACGTGAGTGTGCTCAGAACAAAAGAACGGTGTTTCCTAAACATACGGACCATGTCTAGTCCAACTCTGCTTCTGAAACGGATACAAAGCACTGGTCCTCTAACATCCAATGCTTGTCACTTAAGATGAGACACGTGTGAGCTTCATGAACAATGTAGTTTGTTTGTGCTGAAAAGTGACTGCCCTAACCTGAAACGAAGTCTTGCTTGTAAGAAGATTCAAAGCCTTGGATTTAACTCCATTTCTGAAGTGAAACACACAACAGAGTTCTCATATATAGATCACACTCTGCTTTAGAGCAAGAAGCACTCTCTTGCTTTCTAGAGTCTCTAAGACAGCAGGAAACATGAGTGTGCTCAGAGCTAAAGAATGGGGTTTCCTACACATACAGACTATATCTAGTCCAACTCTGCTTCTGAAACTGATGCAAAGTACTGGTCCTCTAACATTCAATGCTTGTCAATTAAGATGAGAAACGTGTGAGTTTCGTGAACGATGTAGTTCGTTTGATCTGAAAAATGACTGCCCTCACTTGAAACGAGGTCTTGCTTGTAAGAAGACACAGAGCCTGGAATTTAACTCCATTTCTGAAGGGAAACACACAGCATAGTTCCCTTCAATGGATCACACTCTGCTATAGAGCAGGAATCATGCTCTTGCTTTCTAGAGTCTCTAATACAGCCGGAAACTTGAGTGTGCTCAGAAATAAAGAATGTGGTTTCATACACATACAGGCCATATCTAGTTCAACTGTGCTTCTGAAAATGAAAAAAAAACCACAGGTCCTCTAATATCCAATGCTTGTCAGTTAAGATGAGAAACGTGTGAGCTTTATGAACAATGTAGCTCGTTTGGGCTGAAAAGTGACTGCCCTAACCTGAAACGAAGTCTTATTTGTAGGAACACTAAGAGCCTGGGATTTAACTCCTTTTCTGAAATGAAACACACAACATAGATCTCATATATAGTTCACACTCTGATTTAGAACAAGAAGCACACTCTTGCCTTCTAGAGTCTCTAAGACAACAGGAAACGTGAGTGTGCTTAGAACAAAAGAACGGTGTTCCCTACACATACGGACCATATCTAGTACAACTCTGCTTCTGAAACTGAAACAAAACACAGGTCCTCAAACATCCAATTCTTGTCAGTTAAGATGAGAAACGTGTGAGCTTTGTGAACAATGTAGTTCGTTGGAGCTGAAAAGTGACTGCCCTTACCTGAACCGAAGTCTTGCTTGTAGGAAGACTCAGAGCCTGCGATTTAACTCCATTTCTGAAATGAAACACACAACAGAGTTCTCATATATCGTTCACACTCTGCTTTAGAGCATGAAGCACACTCTTGCTTTCTAGATTCTCTAAGACAGCAGGAAACATGAGTGTGCTGAGAACAAAAGAACGGTGTTCCCTACACATACGGACCATATCTAGTACACCTCTGCCTCTGAAATTGATACAAAGCCAGGTCCTGTAACATCCAATGCTTGTCATTTAAGATGAGAAATGTGTGACCTTCCTGAACGATGTAGTTCGTTTCAACTGAAAAGTGACTGCCCTTACCTGAAACGAAGTAGTGCTTGTAGGAAGACACAGAGCCTGGGATTTAACTCCATTTCTGAAGGGAAACACACAGCATAGTTCTCATCCATGGATTACACTCTGCTTTAGTGCAAGAGCACTCTCTTGCTTTCTAGATTCTCTAATACAGCAGGAAACGTGAGTGTGCTCAGAACAAATGAACGGTGTTTCCTACACAGCGGACCATATATACTCCAACTCTGCTTCTGAAACTGAAACAAACCACAGGTCCTCTAACATCCAATGCTTGTCAGTAAAGATGAGAAACGTGTGAGCTTCATGAACGATGTAGTTTGTTTTAGCTGTAAAGTAACTGCCCTTACTTGATTCGAAGTCTTCCTTGTAGGAAGACTCAGAGCATGGGATTTAACTCCATTTCTGAAGTGAAACACACAGCATAGTTCTCATCCATGGATCACACTCTGCTTTAGAGCAAGAAGATCGCTCTTGCTTTCTAGAATCTCTAATAGAGCAGGAAACTTGAGTGTGCTCAGAACAAAAGAACAGTGTTTCCTACACATACGGGCCATATCTAGTTCAACTCTGCTTCTGAAAATGAAACAAACCACAGGTCCTCTAACATCCAATGCTTGTCAGTTAAGTTGAGAAATGTGTGAGCTTTGTGAACAATGTAGTTCGTTTGAGCTTTAAAGTGACTGCCCTTACCTGAAACGCAGTGTTGCTTGTAGGAAGACTCAAAGCCTGGGATTTAACTCCATTTCTGAAATGAAACACACAACAGAGTTCTCATATATAGTTCAAACTCTGCTTTAGAGCAAGAAGCACACTCTTGCTTTCTAGAGTGTCTAAGACAGCAGGAAACATGAGAGTGCTGAGAACAAAAAAACGGTGTTCCCTACACTTACGGCCCATATCTAACAACTCTGCCTCTGAAATTGATACAAAGCCAGGTCCTCTAACATCCAAGGCTTGTCATTTAAGATGAGAAATGTGTGAGCTTCGTGAACGATGTAGTTTGTTTCAGCTGAAAAGTGACTGCCCTTACCTAAAAAGATGTCTTGCTTGTAGGAAGACACAGAGCCTGGGATTTAACTCCATTTCTGAAGGGAAACACACAGGATAGTTCTCATCCATGGATTACACTCTGCTTTAGTGCAAGAAGCACTATCTTGCTTTCTAGATTCTCTTATACAGCAGGAAACGTGAGTGTGCTCAGAACAAATGAACGGTGTTTCCTACACATACGGACCATATATACTCCAACTCTGCTTCTGAAATTGAAACAAACCACAGGTCCTCTAACATCCAATGCTTGTCAGTAAAGATGAGAAACGTGTGAGCTTCGTGAACGATGTAGTTTTTTTGAGCTGAAAAGTGACTGCCCTTACCTGAAATGAAGTCTTGCTTGTAGGAAGACTCAGAGCCTGGGATTTAACTCCATTTCTGAAATGAAACACACGACAGAGTTCTCATATATACTGCACAATCTGCTTTAGAGCAAGAAGCACACTCTTGCTTTCTAGAGTCTCTAAGACATCAGGAAATATGAGTGTGCTGAGAACAAAATAGCGGTGTTCCCTACACATACGGACCATATCTAGTACAACTCTGCCTCTGAAATTGATACAAAGCACAGGTCCTCTAACATCCAATGCTTGTCATTTAAGATGAGAAACGTGTGAGCTTTGTGAATGATGTAGTTCTTTTCAGCTGAAAAGTGACTGCCCTTACCTGAAATGAAGTAGTGCTTGTAGGAAGACACAGAGCCTGGGATTTAACTCCATTCCTGAAGGTAAACAAACAGCATAGTTCTCATCCATGGATCACACTCTGCTTTAGAGCAAGAAGATCGCTCTTGCTTTCTAGAATCTCTAATAGAGCAGGAAACTTGAGTGTGCTCAGAACAAAAGAACAGTGTTTCCTACACATACGGGCCATATCTAGTTCAACTCTGCTTCTGAAAATGAAACAAACCACGGGTCCTCTAACATCTAATGCTTGTCAGTTAAGTTGAAAAATGTGTGAGCTTCGTGAATGATGTAGTTGGTTTGAACTGTGAAGTGACTGCCCTTACCTGAAACGAAGTCTTGCTTGTAGGAAGACTCAGAGCCTGGGATTTAACTCCATTTCTGAAGTGAAACACACAGCAGAGTTCTCATGTATAGATCACACTCTGCTTTAGAGCAAGAAGAACGTCTTGCTTTCTAGAGACTCTAAGACAGCAGGAAACATGAGTGTTCTTAGAACAAATGAATGGTGTTTCCTACACATACAGACCATATCTAGTACCACTCTGTCTCCGTAATTGAAACAAACCCCAAGTCCTCTAATATCCAATGCTTGGCATTTAAGATGAGAAACGTGTGAGCTTTGTGAACGATGTAGTTCATTTGAGCTGAAAAGTGACTGCCCTTACCTAAAACGATGTCTTGCTTGTAGGAAGACACAGAGCCTGGGAGTTAACTCCATTTCTGAAGGGAAACACACAGCATAGTTCTCATCCATGGATTACACTCTGCTTTAGTGCAAGAAGCACTCTCTTGCTTTCTAGATTCTCTAATACAGCAGGAAACGTGAGTGTACTCAGAACAAATGAACGGTGTTTCCTGCACATACGGACCATATATAGTCCAACTCTGCTTCTGAAACTGAAACAAACCACAGGTCCTCTAACATCCAATGCTTGTCAGTAATGATGAGAAACGTTTGAGCTTCGTGAACGATGTAGTTTGTTTTAGCTGTAAAGTAACTGCCCTTACTTGATTCGAAGTCTTCCTTGTAGGAAGACTCAGAGCATGGGATTTAACTCCATTTCTGAAGTGAAACACACAGCGGAGTTCTCATCCATTAATCACACTCTGCTTTAGTGCAAGAAGCACGCTCTTGCTTTCTAGAGTCTCAAAGACAGCAGAAAACGTGAGTGTGCAGAGAAAAAAAGAACAGTGTTTCCTACACATACGGACCATATCTAGTCCAACTCTGCTTCTGAAACTGATACAAAGCACTGGTCCTCTAACATCCAATGCTTGTCAGTTAAGATGAGAAACATGTGAGCTTTGTGAACAATGTAGTTCATTTGAGCTGAAAAGTGACTGACTTACCTGAAACGAAGTCTTGCTTGTAGGAAGACTCAGAGCCTGGGATTTAACTCCATTTCTGAAATGAAACACACAACAGAATTCTCATATATAGTTCACACTCTGCTTTAGAGCAAGAAGCACACTCTTGCTTTCTAGAGTCTCTAAGACATCAGGAAACATAAGTGTGCTGAGAACAAAAGAACGGTGTTCCCTACACATACAGACCATATCTAGTTCAACTCTTCTTCTGATACTGAATCAAACCACAGGTCCTCTAACATCCAATGCTTGTCAGTTAAGATAAGAAACGTGTGAGCTTCGTGAACAATGTAGTTCGTTTCAGCTGAAAAGTGACTGCCCTTACCTGAAACAAAGTAGTGCTTGTAGGAAGACACAGAGCCTGGGATTTAACTTCATTTCTGAAGGTAAACAAACAGCATAGTTCTCATACATGGATCACACTCTGCTTTAGAGCAAGAAGATCGCTCTTGCTTTCTAGAATCTCTAATAGAGCAGGAAACTTGAGTGTGCTAAGAACAAATGTACAGTGTTTCCTACACATACGGGCCATATCTAGTTCAACTCTGCTTCTGAAAATGAAAAAAACCACGGGTCCTCTAACATCCAATGCTTGTCAGTTAAGTTGAGATATGTGTGAGCTTCGTGAATGATGTAGTTCATTTGAACTGTAAAGTGACTGCCCTTATCTGAAACGAAGTCTTGCTTGTAGGAAGACTCAGAGCCTGGGATTTAACTCCATTTCTTAAGTGAAACACACAGCAGTGTTCTCATATATAGATCACATTCTGCTTTAGAGCAAGAAGCACGCTCTTGCTTTCTAGAGTCTCTAAGACAGCAGGAAACAGGAGTGTGCTTAGAACAAAAGAATGGTGTTTCCTACACATACGGACCATATCTAGTACCACTATGCCTCTGAAATTGATAGAAACCACAGGCCCATAACATCCAATGCTTGGCATTTAAGATGAGAAACGTGTGAGCTTTGTGAATGATGTAGTTCATTTGAGCTGAAAAGTGACTGCCCTTACCTAAAACGATGTCTTGCTTGTAGGAAGACACCGAGCCTGGGATTTAACTCCATTTCTGAAGGGAAACACACAGCATAGTTCTCATCCATGGATCACACTCTGCTTTAGTGCAAGAAGCACTCTCTTGCTTTCTAGATTCTCTAATACAGCAGGAAACGTGAGTGTGCTCAGAACAAAAGAACAGTGTTTCCTACACATACTGGCCATATCTAGTTCAACTCTGCTTCTGAAAATGAAACAAACCAAGGGTCCTCTAACATCCAATGCTTGTCAGTTAAGTTGAGAAATGTGTGAGCTTCGTGAATGATGTAGTTCGTTTGAACTGTAAAGTGACTGCCCTTACCTGAAACTAAGTCTTGCTTGTAGGAAGACTCAGAGCCTGGGATTTAACTCCATTTCTGAAGGGAAACACACAGCATAGTTCTCATCCATGGATTACACTCTGCTTTAGTGCAAGAAGCACTCTCTTGCTTTCTAGATTCTCTAATACAGCAGGAAACGTGAGTGTACTCAGAACAAATGAACGGTGTTTCCTACACATACGGACCATATATAGTCCAACTCTGCTTCTGAAACTGAAACAAACCACAGGTCCTCTAACATCCAATGCTTGTCAGTAAAGATGAGAAACGTGTGAGCTTCGTGAACGATGTAGTTTGTCTTAGGTGTAAAGTAACTGCCCTTACTTGATTCGAAGTCTTCCTTGTAGGAAGACTCAGAGCATGGGATTTAACTCCATTTCTGAAGTGAAACACACAGCGGAGTTCTCATCCATTAATCACACTCTGCTTTAGTGCAAGAAGCACTCTCTTGCTTTCTAGATTCTCTAATACAGCAGGAAACGTGAGTGTGCTCAGAACAAAAGAACAGTGTTTCCTACACATACTGGCCATATCTAGTTCAACTCTGCTTCTGAAAATGAAACAAACCAAGGGTCCTCTAACATCCAATGCTTGTCAGTTAAGTTGAGAAATGTGTGAGCTTCGTGAATGATGTAGTTCGTTTGAACTGTAAAGTGACTGCCCTTACCTGAAACTAAGTCTTGCTTGTAGGAAGACTCAGAGCCTGGGATTTAACTCCATTTCTGAAGGGAAACACACAGCATAGTTCTCATCCATGGATCACACTCTGCTTTAGTGCAAGAAGCACTCTCTTGCTTTCTAGATTCTCTAATACAGCAGGAAACGTGAGTGTACTCAGAACAAATGAACGGTGTTTCCTACACATACGGACCATATATAGTCCAACTCTGCTTCTGAAACTGAAACAAACCACAGGTCCTCTAACATCCAATGCTTGTCAGTAAAGATGAGAAACGTGTGAGCTTCGTGAACGATGTAGTTTGTCTTAGGTGTAAAGTAACTGCCCTTACTTGATTCGAAGTCTTCCTTGTAGGAAGACTCAGAGCATGGGATTTAACTCCATTTCTGAAGTGAAACACACAGCGGAGTTCTCATCCATTAATCACACTCTGCTTTAGTGCAAGAATCACGCTCTTGCTTTCTAGAGTCTCTAAGACAGCAGAAAACGTGAGTGTGCGGAGAAAAAAAGAACAGTGTTTCCTACACATACGGACCATATCTAGTCCAACTCTGCTTCTGAAACTGATACAAAGCACTGGTCCTCTAACATCCAATGCTTGTCAGTTAAGATGAGAAACATGTGAGCTTTGTGAACAATGTAGTTCGTTTGAGCTGAAAAGTGACTGACTTACCTGAAACGAAGTCTTGCTTGTAGGAAGACTCAGAGACTGGGATTTAACTCCATTTCTGAAATGAAAAACACAACAGAGTTCTCATATATTGTTCACACTCTGCTTTAGAGCAAGAAGCACACTCTTGCTTTCTAGAGACTCTAAGACAGCAGGAAACAGGAGTGTGCTGAGAAAAAAAGAACGGTGTTTCCTACACATACGGACCATATCTAGTCCAACTCTGCTTCTGAAAATGATACAAAGCACTGGTCCTCTAACATCCAATGCTTGTCAGTTAATAGGAGAAACGTGTGAGCTTTGTGAACAATGTAGTTCGTTTGAGCTGAAAAGTGACTGCCCTTACCTGAAATGAAGTCTTGCTTGTAGGAAGACTCAGAGCCTGGGATTTAACTCCATTTCTGAAATGAAACACACAACAGAGTTCTCATATATAGTTCACACTCTGCTTTAGAGCAAGAAGCACACTCTTGCTTTCTAGAGTCTCTAAGACATCAAGAAACATAAGTGTGCTGAGAACAAAAGAACGGTGTTCCCTACACATACGGACCATGTCTAGTACAACTCAGCCTCTGAAATTGATACAAAGCCAGGTCCTCTAACATCCAATGCTTGTCATTTAAGATGAGAAACTTTTGAGCTTCGTGAACAATGTAGTTCGTTTCAGCTGAAAAGTGACTGCCCTTACCTGAAACAAAGTAGTGCTTGTAGGAAGACACAGAGCCTGGGACTTTACTCCATTTCTGAAGGTAAACAAACAGCAAAGTTCTCATACATGGATCACACTCTGCTTTAGAGCAAGAAGATCGCTCTTGCTTTCTAGAATCTCTAATAGAGCAGGAAACTTGAGTGTGCTAAGAACAAATGAGCAGTGTTTCCTACACATACGGGCCATATCTAGTTCAACTCTACTTCTGAAAATGAAAAAAACCACGGGTCCTCTAACATCCAATGCTTGTTAGTTAAGTTGAGAAATGTGTGAGCTTCGTGAATGATGTATTTCGTTTGAACTGTAAAGTGACTGCCCTTACCTGAAACGAAGTCTTGCTTGTAGGAAGACTCAGAGCCTGGGATTTAACTCCATTTCTGAAGGGAAACACACAGCAGTGTTCTCATATATAGATCACACTCTGCTTTAGAGAAGGAAGCACGCTCTAGCTTTCTTGAGTCTCTAAGACAGCAGGAAACAGGAGTGTGCTTAGAACAAAAGAATGGTGTTTCCTACACATACGGACCATATCTAGTACCACTCTGCCTCTGAAATTGATAGAAACCACAGGCCCTTAACATCCAATGCTTGGCATTTAAGATGAGAAACGTGTGAGCTTTGTGAATGATGTAGTTCGTTTGAGCTGAAAAGTGACTGCCCTTACCTAAAACGATGTCTTGCTTGTAGGAAGACACCGAGCCTGGGATTTAACTCCATTTCTGAAGGGAAAAACACAGCATAGTTCTCATCCATGGATCACACTCTGCTTTAGTGCAAGAAGCACTCTCTTTCTTTCTAGATTCTCTAATACAGCAGGAAACGTGAGTGTACTCAGAACAAATGAACGGTGTTTCCTACACATACGGACCATATATAGTCCAACTCTGCTTCTGAAACTGAAACAAACCACAGGTCCTCTAACATCCAATGCTTGTCAGTAAAGATGAGAAACGTGTGAGCTTCGTGAACGATGTAGTTTGTCTTAGGTGTAAAGTAACTGCCCTTACTTGATTCGAAGTCTTCCTTGTAGGAAGACTCAGAGCATGGGATTTAACTCCATTTCTGAAGTGAAACACACAGCGGAGTTCTCATCCATTAATCACACTCTGCTTTAGTGCAAGAATCACGCTCTTGCTTTCTAGAGTCTCTAAGACAGCAGAAAACGTGAGTGTGCGGAGAAAAAAAGAACAGTGTTTCCTACACATACGGACCATATCTAGTCCAACTCTGCTTCTGAAACTGATACAAAGCACTGGTCCTCTAACATCCAATGCTTGTCAGTTAAGATGAGAAACATGTGAGCTTTGTGAACAATGTAGTTCGTTTGAGCTGAAAAGTGACTGACTTACCTGAAACGAAGTCTTGCTTGTAGGAAGACTCAGAGACTGGGATTTAACTCCATTTCTGAAATGAAAAACACAACAGAGTTCTCATATATTGTTCACACTCTGCTTTAGAGCAAGAAGCACACTCTTGCTTTCTAGAGACTCTAAGACAGCAGGAAACAGGAGTGTGCTGAGAAAAAAAGAACGGTGTTTCCTACACATACGGACCATATCTAGTCCAACTCTGCTTCTGAAAATGATACAAAGCACTGGTCCTCTAACATCCAATGCTTGTCAGTTAATAGGAGAAACGTGTGAGCTTTGTGAACAATGTAGTTCGTTTGAGCTGAAAAGTGACTGCCCTTACCTGAAATGAAGTCTTGCTTGTAGGAAGACTCAGAGCCTGGGATTTAACTCCATTTCTGAAATGAAACACACAACAGAGTTCTCATATATAGTTCACACTCTGCTTTAGAGCAAGAAGCACACTCTTGCTTTCTAGAGTCTCTAAGACATCAAGAAACATAAGTGTGCTGAGAACAAAAGAACGGTGTTCCCTACACATACGGACCATGTCTAGTACAACTCAGCCTCTGAAATTGATACAAAGCCAGGTCCTCTAACATCCAATGCTTGTCATTTAAGATGAGAAACTTTTGAGCTTCGTGAACAATGTAGTTCGTTTCAGCTGAAAAGTGACTGCCCTTACCTGAAACAAAGTAGTGCTTGTAGGAAGACACAGAGCCTGGGACTTTACTCCATTTCTGAAGGTAAACAAACAGCAAAGTTCTCATACATGGATCACACTCTGCTTTAGAGCAAGAAGATCGCTCTTGCTTTCTAGAATCTCTAATAGAGCAGGAAACTTGAGTGTGCTAAGAACAAATGAGCAGTGTTTCCTACACATACGGGCCATATCTAGTTCAACTCTACTTCTGAAAATGAAAAAAACCACGGGTCCTCTAACATCCAATGCTTGTTAGTTAAGTTGAGAAATGTGTGAGCTTCGTGAATGATGTATTTCGTTTGAACTGTAAAGTGACTGCCCTTACCTGAAACGAAGTCTTGCTTGTAGGAAGACTCAGAGCCTGGGATTTAACTCCATTTCTGAAGGGAAACACACAGCAGTGTTCTCATATATAGATCACACTCTGCTTTAGAGAAGGAAGCACGCTCTAGCTTTCTTGAGTCTCTAAGACAGCAGGAAACAGGAGTGTGCTTAGAACAAAAGAATGGTGTTTCCTACACATACGGACCATATCTAGTACCACTCTGCCTCTGAAATTGATAGAAACCACAGGCCCTTAACATCCAATGCTTGGCATTTAAGATGAGAAACGTGTGAGCTTTGTGAATGATGTAGTTCGTTTGAGCTGAAAAGTGACTGCCCTTACCTAAAACGATGTCTTGCTTGTAGGAAGACACCGAGCCTGGGATTTAACTCCATTTCTGAAGGGAAAAACACAGCATAGTTCTCATCCATGGATCACACTCTGCTTTAGTGCAAGAAGCACTCTCTTTCTTTCTAGATTCTCTAATACAGCAGGAAACGTGAGTGTGCTCAGAACAAAAGAACAGTGTTTCCTACACATACGGGCCATACCTAGTTCAACTCTGCTTCTGAAAATGAAACAAACCAAGGGTCCTCTAACATCCAATGCTTGTCAGTTAAGTTGAGAAATGTGTGAGTTTCGTGAATGATGTAGTTCGTTTGAACTGTAAAGTGACTGCCCTTACCTGAAACTAAGTCTTGCTTGTAGGAAGACTCAGAGCCTGGGATTTAACTCCATTTCTGAAGTGAAACACACAGCAGAGTTCTCATCCATTGATCACACTCTGCTTTAGAGCAAGAAGCACTCCCTATCTTTCTAGAGTCTCTAAGACAGCAGGAAACTTGAGTTTGCTGAGAACAAATGAACGGTGTTTCCTACACATACGGACCATATGTAGTCCAACTCTGCTTCTGAAAATGATACAAAGCACTGGTCCTCTAACATCCAATGCTTGTCAGTTAACACGAGAAACGTGTGAGCTTTGTGAACAATGTAGTTCGTTTGAGCTGAAAAGTGACTGCCCTTACCTGAAATGAAGTCTTGCTTGTAGGAAGACTCAGAGCCTGGGATTTAACTCCATTTCTGAAATGAAACACACAACAGAGTTCTCATATATAGTTCACACTCTGCTTTAGAGCAAGAAGCACACTCTTGCTTTCTTGAGTCTCTAATACAGCCGGAAACTTGAGTGTGCTCAGAACTAAATAACGGGGTTTGCTACACATATGGACCATATCTAGTTCAAGTCTGCTTCTGAAAATGAAACAAACCACGGGTCCTCTAACATCCAATGCTTGTCAGTTAAGATGAGAATCGTGTGAGCTTCGTGAACGATGTAGTTCGTTTCAGCTGAAAAGTGACTGCCCTTACCTGAAACGAAGTAGTGCTTTAAGGAAGACACAGAGCCAAGGAATTAACTCCATTTCTGAAGGGAAACACACAGCATACTTCTCATCCATGGATCACACTCTGCTTTAGAGCAAGAAGCACTCTCTTGCTTACTAGATTCTCTAATACAGCAGTAAACGTGAGTGTGCTCAGAACAAATGAATGGTGTTTCCTACACATACGGGCCATATCTAGTTCAACTCTGGTTCTGAAAATGAAACAAACCACAGGTCCTCTAACATCCAATGCTTGTCAGTTAAGATGAGAAATGTGTGAGCTTCGTGAACAATGTAGTTCGTTTGAACTGTAAAGTTACTGCACTTACCTGGAACGAAGTTTTGCTTGTAGGAAGACTCAGACCCTGGGATTTAACACCATTTCTGAAGTGAAACACTCAGCAGAGTTCTCATATACAGATCACACTCTGCTTTAGAGCAATAAGAACGCTCTTACTTTCTAGAGTCTCTAAGACAGTAGAAAACGTGAGTGTGCGGAGAACAAAAGAACGGTGTTTCCTACACATAAGGACCATATCTAGTCCAACTCTGCTTCTGAAACTGATACAAAACACTGGTCCTCTAACATCCAATGTTTGTCAGTTAAGATGACAAAAGGGTGAACTTTGTGAACAATGTAGTTCGTTTGAGCTGAAAAGTGACTGCCCTTACCTGAAATGAAGTCTTGCTTGTAGGAAGACACAGAGCCTGGGGTTTTACTCCATTTCTGAAGGGAAAAACACAACACAGTTCTCATACATGGATCACACTCTGCTTTAGAACAAGAAGCACGATATTGCTTTCTAGAGTCTCTAAGACAGCAGGAAACTTGAGTTTGCTGAGAACAAATGAACGGTGTTTCCTTCACATACGGACCATATGCAGTCCAACTCTGCTTCTGAAACTGATGCAAAGTACTGGTCCTCTAACATTCAATGCTTGTCAGTTAAGATGAGAAGCGTGTGAGGTTCGTGAATGATGTAGTTCGTTTGATCTGAAAAATGACTGCCCTCACTTGAAACGAAGTCTTGCTTGTAGGAAGACACAGAGCCTGGAATTTAATTACATTTCTGAAGGGAAACACACAGCATAGTTCTCTTCGATGGATCACACTCTGCTTTAGAGCAAGAATCACGGTCTTGCTTTCTAGAGTCTCTAATACAGCCGGAAACTTGAGTGTGCTCAGAATTAAAGAACGGGGTTTCCTACACATATGGGCCATATCTAGTTCAACTTTGCTTCTGAAAATGAAACAAACCACGGGTCCTCTAACATCCAATGCTTGTCAGTTAAGATGAGAAACGTGTGAGCTTTGTGAACAATGTAGTTCGTTTGAGCTGAAAAGTGACTGCCCTTACCTGAAACAAACTCTTGCTTGTAGGAAGATTCAAAGACTGGGATTTAACTCCATTTCTGAAATGAAACACACAACAGAGTTCTCATATATAGTTCACACTCTGCTTTAGAGCAAGAAGCACACTATTGCTTGCTAGAGTCTCTAAGACAGCAGGAAACATGAGTGTGCTGAGAACAAAAGAACGGTGTTCCCTACACATACGGACCATATCTAGTCCAACACTGCTTCTGAAACTGAAACAAACCACATGTCCTCTAACATCCAATGCTTGTCATTTAAGATGAGAAACGTGTGAGCTTCGTGAACGATGAAGTTCGTTTCAGCTGAAAAGTGACTGCCCTTACCTGAAACGAAGTAGTGCTTGAAGGAAGACACAGAGCCTGGGATTTAACTCCATTTCTGAAGGGAAACACACAGCATAGTTCTCATCCATGGATCACACTCTGCTTTAGTGCAAGAAGCACTCTCTTGCATTCTAGATTCTCTAATACAACAGGAAACGTGAGTGTGCTCAGAACAAATGAACGGTGTTTCCTACACATACGGACCATATCTAGTCCAACACTGCTTCTGAAACTGAAACAAACCACATGTCCTCTAACATCCAATGCTTGTCAGTTAAGATGAGAAACGTGTGAGCTTCGTGAACGATGTAGTTCGTTTTATCTATAAAGTAACTGCCCTTACTTAATTCGAATTCTTCCTTGTAGGAAGACTCAGAGCATGGGATTTAACTCCATTTCTGAAATGAAACACACAACAGAGTTCTCATATATAGTTCACACTCTGCTTTAGAGCAGGAAGCACACTCTTGATTTCTAGAGTCTCTAAGACATCAGGAAACATGAGTGTGCTGAGAGCAAAAGAACGGTGTTCCCTACACATACGGACCATATCTAGTACAACTCTGCCTCTGAAATTGATACAAAGCCCAGGTCCTCTAACATCCAATGCTTGTCATTTAAGATGAGAAACGTGTGAGCTTCGTGAACGATGTATTTCTTTGCAGCTGAAAAGTGACTGCCCTTACCTGAAACGAAGTAGTGCTTGTAGGAAGACACAGAGCCTGGGATTTAACTCCATTTCTGAAGGTAAACAAACAGCATAGTTCTCATCCATGGATCACACTCTGCTTTAGAGCAAGAAGATCGCTCTTGCTTTCTAGAATCTCTAATAGAGCATTAAACTTGAGTGTGCTCAGAACAAAAGAACAGTGTTTCCTATACATACGGGCCATATCTAGCTCAACTCTGCTTCTGAAAATGAAACAAACCACGGGTCCTCTAACATCCAATGCTTCTCAGTTAAGTTGAGAAATGTGTGAGCTTCGTGAATGATGTAGTCCGTTTGAACTGTAAAGTTACTGCCCTTACCTGAAACGAAGTCTTGCTTGTAGGAAGACTCAGAGCCTGGGATTTAACTCCATTTCTGAAGTGAAACACACAGCAGAGTTCTCATATATAGATTACAATCTGCTTTAGAGCAAGAAGCACGCTCTTGCTTTCTAGAGTCTCTAAGACAGCAGGAAACATGAGTGTGCTTAGAACAAAAGAATGGTGTTTCCTACACATACAGACCATATCTAGTACCATTCAGCCTCTGAAATTGATACAAAGCACAGGTCCTCTAGCATCCAATGCTTGGCATTTAAGATGAGAAACATGTGAGCTTTGGGAACGATGTAGTTCCTTTGAGCTGAAAAGTGACTGCCCTTACCTAAAACGATGTCTTGCTTGTAGGAAGACACAGAGCCTGGGATTTAACTCCATTTCTGAAGGGAAACACACAGCATAGTTCTCATCCATGGATTACACTCTGCTTTAGTGCAAGAAGCACTCTCTTGCTTTCTAGATTCTCTAATACAGCAGGAAACATGAGTGTGCTCAGAACAAATGAACGGTGTTTCCTACACATACGGACCACATCTAGTCCAACTCTGCTTCTGAAACTGAAACAAACCACACCTCCTCTAAAATCCAATGCTTGTCAGTAAAGATGAGAAACGTGTGAGCTTCGTGAACGATGTAGTTTGTTTTAGCTGTGAAGTAACTGCCCTTACTTGATTCGAAGTCTTCCTTGTAGGAAGACTCAGAGCATGGGATATAACTCCATTTCTGAAGTGAAACACACAGCGGAGTTCTCATCCATTGATCACACTCTGCTATAGAGCAAGAAGCACGCTCTTGCTTTCTAGAGTCTCTAAGACAGCAGAAAACGTTAGTGTGCGGACAACAAAAGAACGGTGTTTCCTACACATAGGGACCATATATAGTCCAACTCTGCTTCTGAAACTGATACAAATCACTGTTCCTCTAACATCCAATGCTTGTCAGTTAAGATGAGAAACATGTGAGCTTTGTGAACAATGTAGTTCGTTTGAGCTGAAATGTGACTGCCCTTACCTGAAACGAATTCTTGCTTGTAGGAAGACTCAGAGCCTGGGATTTAACTCCATTTCTGAAATGAAACACACAACAGAGTTCTCATATATTGTTCACACTCTGCTTTAGAACCAGAAGTACACTCTTGCTTTCTAGAGTCTCTAAGACAGCAGGAAACTTGAGTTTACTGAGAACAAATGAACCGTGTTTCCTACACATACGGACCATATCGAGTCCAACTCTGCTTCTGAAACTGATTCAAAGTACTGGTCCTCTAACATTCAATGCTTGTCAGTTAAGATGAGAGGCGTGTGAGGTTCGTGAACGATGTAGTTCGTTTGATCTGAAAAATGACTGCCCTCACTTGAAACGAAGTCTTGCTTGTAGGAAGACACAGAGCCTGGAATTTAATTCCATTTCTGAAGGGAAACACACAGCATAGTTCTCTTCGATGGATCACACTCTGCTTTAGTGTAAGAAGCACTTTCTTGCTTTCTAGATTCTCTAATAGAGCAGGAAACGTGAGTGTGCTCAGAACAAATGAATGGTGTTTCCTACACATTCGGGCCATATCTACTTCAACTCTGCTTCTGAAAATGAAACAAACCACATTTCCTCTAACATCCAATGCTTGTCAGTTAAGTTGAGAAATGTGTGAGCTTTGTGAACAATGTAGTTCGTTTGAGTTGAAAAGTGACTGCCCTTACCTGAAACGAAGTAGTGCTTGTAGGAAGACACAGAGCCTGGGATTTAACTCCATTTCGGAAGGTAAACAATCAGCATAGTTCTCATCCATGGATCACACTCTGCTTTAGAGCAAGAAGAGCGCTCTTGCTTTCTAGAATCTCTAATAGAGCAGGAAACTTGAGTGTGCTCAGACAAAAGAACATTGTTTCCTACACATACGGGCCATATCTAGTTCAAATCTGCTTCTGAAAATGAAACAAACCACAGGTCCTCTAACATCCAATGCTTGTCAGTTAAGTTGACAAATGTGTGCTGAGAACAAAAGAATGGTGTTTCCTACACATACGGACCATATATAGTCCAACTCTTCTTCTGAAACTGATACAAAACAATTGTTCTCTAACATTCAATGCTTCTCAGTTAAGATGAGACACGTGTGAGCTTCGTGAACGATGTAGTTCGTTTGAGCTGAAAAGTGAGTGCCATTACTTGAAACGAAGTGTTCCTTGTAGGAAGACACAGAGCCTGCAATTTAACTCCATTTCTGATGGGAAACACATAGCATAGTTTTCATCCAGGGATCACACTCTGCTTTAGAGCAAGAGGCACGCGCTTGCTTTCTAGAGTCTCTAAGACAGCAAGAAATGTGAGTGTGCTGAGAACAAAAGAATGGTGTTTCCTACACATACGGGCCATATCTAGTTCAACTCTGCTTCTGAAACTGCAACAAACCACAGGTCCTCTAATATCTAATGCTTGTCAGTTAAGATGAGAAACGTGTGAGCTTCGTGAACGATGTAGTTCGTTTGAGAAATAAAGTAACTGCCCTTTCTTGAATCGAAGTCTTGCTTGTAGGAAGACACAGAGCCTGGGATTTAACTCCATTTCTGAAGTGAAACACGCAGCAGAGTTCTCATCCATGGATCACACTCTGCTTTAGAGCACGAAGCACACACTTGCTTTCTAGAATCTCTAATACAGCAGGAAACTTGAGTGTGCTCATAACAATTGAACAGTGTTTCCTACACATACGGACCATATCTAGTCCAACTCTGCTGCTGAAATTGATAAAAAGGACTGGTGCACTAACATCCAATGCTTGTCAGTTAAGATGAGAAACGTGTGAGCTTCGTGAACAATGTAGTTCGTTTGAGCTGAAAGGTGACTGCCCTTACCTGAAAGGAAGTAGTGCATGTAGGAAGACGCAGAGCCTGGGATTGAACTCCATTTCTGAAGTGAAACACACAGCAGAGTTCTCATATATAGATCACACTCTGCATTAGAGCAAGAAGCACGCTCTTCCTTTCTAGATTCTCTAAGACAGCAGGAAACGTGAGTGTGCTGAGAACAAACGTATGGTGTTTCCTACACATACAGACCGTATATAGTCCAACTCTGCTTCTGAAACTGATACAAAGCACTGGTCCTCTAACATCCGATGATTGTCAGTTAATATGAGAAACGTGTGAGCATCGAGAACGATGTAGTTCCTTTGAGCTGATAAGTGACTGCCCTTACCTGAAACGAAGTCTTGCATGTAGGAAGACACAGAACCAGGGGTTTAACTCCATTTCTGAAGGGAAACACACAACACAGTTCTCATCCATGGATCACACTCTGCGTTAGAGCAAGAAGCACACTCTTGATTTCTAGAGTCTCTAATACCGCAGGAAACGTGAGTGTGCTCAGAAGAAAAGAACGGTATTTCCTATACATTACAAGCCATATCTAGTTCAACTCTGCTTGAAATTGATACAAAGCAAAGGTCCTCTAACATCCAATGCTTCTTAGTTAAGATGAGAAACTTGTGAGCTTCGTTTACGATGTAGTTCCTTTGAGCTTTAAAGTAGCTGCCCTTAGTTGAATCGAAGTCCTCCTTGTAGGAAGACTCAGAGCCTGGGATTTAACTCCATTTCTGAAGTGAATCACACAGCAGAGTTCTCATCCATTGATAACACTCTGCTTTAGAGCAAGAAGCATGCTCTTGCTTCCTAGAGTCTCTAAGTCAGCAGGAAACTTGGGTGTGCTGAGAACAAAAGAACGGAGTTTCCTACACATGTGGACCATATCTAGTCCAACTCTGCTTCTGAAACTGATACAAAGCACTGGTCCTCTAACATCTTGCTTGTCAGTTAAGATGAGAAACGTGTGAGCTTCGTGAACGATGTAGTTCGTTGAGCTGAAAAGTGACTGCCCTTACCTGAAACGAAGTCTTCCTTGTAGGAAGACACAGAGCCTGGGGTTTAACTCCATTTCTGAAGTGAAACACATAACACAGTTGTCATCCATGGATCACACTCTGCTTTAGAACAAGAAGCACGCCCTTGCTTTCTAGAGTCTCTAATACAGCAGGAAACTTGAGTGTGCTCAGAACAAAAGAACGGTGTTTCCTACACATACGGGCCATATCTAGTTCAACTCTACTTCTGAAACTGAAACAAACCACTGGTCCTCAAACACCCAGTGCTCGACAGTTAACATGAGAAACGTGCGAGCTTTGTGAACGATGTTGTTCGTTTGAGCTGTAAGTAATTGCACTTACCTGAAACGAATTTTTGTTTATAGGAAGACTCAGAGCCTGGGATTTAACTCCATTTCTGATGTGAAACACACAGCAGAGTTCTCATCCATTGGTCACACTCTGCTTTAGAGCAAGAAGCACGCTCTTGGTTTCTAGAGTCTCTAATACAGCAGGAAACTTGAGTGTGCTGAGAACAAAAGAACGGTGTTTCCTACTCATAAGGACCATATCTAGTCCAACTCTGCTTCTCAAACTGATACAAAGCACTGGTCATATAACATCCGATGCTTGTCAGTTAAGATGAGAAACGTGTGAGCTTCGTGAACAATGTAGTTCGTTTGAGCTGAAATGTGACTGCCCTTACCTGAAACGAAGTCTTGCTTGTAGGAAGACACAGAGCCTGAGATTTAACTCCATTTCTGAAGGAAAACACACAGCATAGTTCTCATCCATGGATCACCATCTGCTTTAGAGCAAGAAGCACGCTCTTGCTTTCCAGAGACTCTAGGACAGCAAGAAACATGAATGTGATGAGAAAAAAATAACGTTGTTTCCCACACGTACGGACCATATCTAGTCCAACTCTGCTTCTGAAACTGATACAAAACACTGGTCCTCTAACATGCAATGCTTGTCACTTAAGATGAGAAACGTGCTGGCTTTGTGAACGATGTAGTTCGTTTGAGCTGAAAAGTGACTGCCCTTACCTGAAACGAATTCTTGATTGTAGGAAGACACAGAGCCTGGGATTAAACTCCATTTCTGAAGGGAAACACACAACACAGTTCTCATGCATTGATCACACTCTGCTTTAGAGCAAGAAGCACGCTCTTGCTTTCTAGAGTCTCTAATACCGCAGGAAACGTGAGTGTGCTCAGAACAAAATTATGGTGTTTCCTCCACATACGGGCCATATCTAGTTCAACTCTGTTTCTGAAACTGAAATAAACCACAGGTCCTCTAACATCCAATGCTAGTCAGTTTAGATGAGAAATGAGTGAGATTCGTGAATGATGTAGTTCTTTTGAGCTGTAAAGTAACTGCCCTTACCTGAAACGAAGTCTTGCTTGTAGGAAGACTCAGAGCCTGGGATTTAACTCCATTTCTGAAGGAAAACACAAAGCATAGTTCTCCTTCATGGATCACACTCTTCTTTAGATCAAGAAGCACGCTCTTGCTTTCTAGATTTTCTAATACAGCAGGAAGAGTGAGTGTGCTCACAACAAATGAACGGCGTTTCCTACACATACGGACCATATCTCGTCCAACTCTGCTGCTGAAACTGAAACAAAGCACTGGTCCTCTAACATCCAATGCTTGTCAGTTAAGATGAGAAACGTGTGAGCTTCGTGAACGATGTAGTTCGTTTGAGCTGTAAAGTAACTGCCCTTACCTGAAACGAAGTCTTGCTTGTAGGAAGACACAGAGCCTGGGATTTAACTCCATTTCTGAAGGGAAAAACATAGCAGAGTTCTCATATATAGATCACACTCTGCTTTAGAGCAAGAAGCACGCTCTTACTTTCTAGAGTCTCTGAGACAGTAGGAAACCTGAGTGTGCTGAGAACAAAAGAACGGTGTTTCCTACACATACGGACCATATATAGTCCAACTTTTCTTCTGAAACTGATACAAAACAATTGTCCTCTAACATTCAATGCTTCTCAGTTAAGATGAGACACGTGTGAGCTTCGTGAACGATGTAGTTCGTTTGAGCTGAAAAGTGAGTGCCATTACTTGAAACGAAGTGTTCCTTGTAGGAAGACACAGAGCCTGCAATATAACTCCATTTCTGAAGTGAAACACATAACACAGTTCTCATCCATGGATCACACTCTGCTTTAGAACAAGAAGCACGCCCTTGCTTTCTAGAGTCTCTAATACAGCAGGAAACTTGAGTGTGCTCAGAACAAAAGAACAGTGTTTCCTACACATACGGGCCATATCTAGTTCAACTCTACTTCTGAAACTGAAACAAACCACAGGTCCTCAAACATCCAGTGCTTGACAGTTAACATGAGAAACGTGCGAGCTTTGTGAACGATGTTGTTCGTTTGAGCTGTAACGTAATTGCCCTTACCTGAAACGAATTTTTGTTTGTAGGAAGACTCAGAGCCTGGGATTTAACTCCATTTCTGATGTGAAACACACAGCAGAGTTCTCATCCATTGGTCACACTCTGCTTTAGAGCAAGAAGCACGCTCTTGGTTTCTAGAGTCTCTAATACAGCAAGAAACATGAGTGTGATGAGAACAAAATAACGTTGTTTCCCACACGTACGGACCATATCTGGTCCAACTCGGCTTCTGAAACTGATATAAAACACTGGTCCTCTAACATGCAATGCTTGTCAGTTAAGATGAGAAACGTGCTGGCTTTGTGAACGATGTAGTTCTTTTGAGCTGAAAAGTGACTGCCCTTACCTGAAACGAATTCTTGATTGTAGGAAGACACAGAGGCTGGGATTAAACTCCATTTCTGAAGGGAAACACACAACACAGTTCTCATCCATTGATCACACTCTGCTTTAGAGCAAGAAGCACGCTCTTGCTTTCTAGAGTCTCTAATACCGCAGGAAACGTGAGTGTGCTCAGAACAAAATTATGGTGTTTCCTCCACATACGGGCCATATCTAGTTCAACTCTACTTCGGAAACTGAAACAAACCCAGGTCCTTTAACATCCAATGCTTGGCATTTAAGATGAGAAACGTGTGAGCTTTGTGAATGATGTAGTTCCTTTGAGCTGAAAAGTGACCGCCCTTACCTAAAACGATGTCTTGCTTGTAGGAAGACACAGAGCCTGGGATTTAACTCCATTTCTGAAGGGAAACACACAGCATAGTTCTCATCCATGGCTTACACTCTGCAGCATAGTTCTCATCCATGGATTACACTCTGCTTTAGTGCAAGAAGCACTCTCTTGCTTTCTAGATTCTCTAATACAGCAGGAAACGTGAGTGTGCTCAGAACAAATGAACGGTGTTTCCTACACATACTGACCATATATAGACCAACTCTGCATCTGAAACTGAAACAAACCACACGTCCTCTAAAATCCAATGCTTGTCATTTAAGATAAGAAACGTGTGAGCTTCGTGAACGATGTAGTTTGTTTTAGCTGTGAAGTAACTGCCCTTACTTGATTCGAAGTCTTCCTTGTAGGAAGACTCAGAGCATGGGATTTAACTCCATTTCTGAAGTGAAACACACAGCCGAGTTCTCATCCATTGATCACATTCTGCTTTAGAGAAAGAAGCATGCTCTTGCTTTCTAGATTCTCTAAGACAGCAGGAAACATGAGTGTGCTGAGAACAAAAGAACGGTGTTTTCTACACATACAGACCATATCTAGTCCAACTCTGCTTCTGAAAATGATACAAAGCACTGGTCCTCTAACATCCAATGCTTGTCAGTTAATAGGAGAAACGTGTGAGCTTTGTGAACAATGTAGTTCGTTTGAGCTGAAAAGTGACTGCCCTTACCTGAAATGAAGTCTTGCTTGTAGGAAGACTCAGAGCCTGTGATTTAACTCCATTTCTGAAATGAAACACACAACAGAGTTCTCATATATAGTTCACACTCTGCTTTAGAGCAAGAAGCACACTCTTGCTTTCTAGAGTCTCTAAGACATCAGGAAACATAAGTGTGCTGAGAACAAAAGAACGGTGTTCCCTACACATACGGACCGTATCTAGTACAACTCAGCCTCTGAAATTGATACAAAGCACAGGTCCTCTAACATCCAATCCTTGTCATTTAAGAGAGAAACGTGTGAGCTTCGTGAACGATGTAGTTCGTTTCAGCTGAAAAGTGACTGCCCTTACCTGAATCGAAGTAGTGCTTGTAGGAAGACACAGAGCCTGGCATCTAACTCCATTTCTGAAGGGAAACACACAGCATAGTTCTCAACCATGGATCACACTCTGCTTTAGTGCAAGAAGCACTCTCTTGCTTTCTAGATTCTCTAATAGAGCAGGAAACGTGAGTGTGCTCAGAACAAATGAATGGTGTTTCCTACACATACGGGCCATATCTACTTCAACTCTGCTTCTGAAAATGAAACAAACCACATTTCCTCTAACATCCAATGCTTGTCAGTTAAGTTGAGAAATGTGTGAGCTTCGTGAATGATGTAGTTCGTTTGAACTGTAAAGTAACTGCCCTTACCTGGAACGAATTTTTGCTTGTAGGAAGACTCAGACCCTGGGATTTAACTCCATTTCTGAAGTGAAACACTCAGCAGAGTTCTCATATACAGATCACACTCTGCTTTAGAGCAAGAAGAACCCTCTTACTTTCTAGAGTCTCTAAGACAGTAGAAAACGTGAGTGTGCGGAGAACAAAAGAACGGTGTTTCCTACACATACGGACCATATCTAGTCCAACTCTGCTTCTGAAACTGATAGAAAGCACTGGTCCTCTAACATCCAATGTTTGTCAGTTAAGATGACAAACGGGTGAGCTTTGTGAACAATGTAGTTCGTTTGAGTTGAAAAGTGACTGCCCTTACCTGAAATGAAGTAGTGCTTGAAGGAAGACACAGAGCCTGGGATTTAACTCCATTTCTGAAGGGAAACACACAGCATAGTTCTCATCCATGGATCACACTCTGCTTTAGAGCAAGAAGAGCGCTCTCGCTTTCTAGAATCTCTAATAGAGCAGGAAACTTGAGTGTGCTCAGACAAAAGAACATTGTTTCCTACACATACGGGCCATATCTAGTTCAAATCTGCTTCTGAAAATGAAACAAACCACAGGTCCTCTAACATCCAATGCTTGTCAGTTAAGTTGACAAATGTGTGAGCTTCGTGAATGATGTAGTTCGTTTGAACTGTAAAGTTACTACCCTTACCTGAAACGAAGTTTTGCTTGTAGGAAGACTCAGAGCCTGGGATTTTCCTCCATTTCTGAAGTGAAACACGCAGCAGAGTTCTCATATATAGATCACACTCTGCTTTAGAGCAAGAAGCATGCTCTTGCTTTCTAGAGTCTCTAAGACAGCAGCAAACATGATTGTGCTTACCACAAAAGAACGGTGTTTCCTACACAGACGGGCCATATCTGGTTCAACTCTGCTTCTGAAACTGAAACAAAACACAGGTCCTCAAACATCAAATGCTTGTCAGTTAAGATGAGAAATGTGTGTGCTTTATGAACAATGTAGTTCGTTTGAGCTGAAAATTGACTGCCCTTACCTGAAACGAAGTCTTAATTGTAGGAAGACTCAGAGCCAGGGATTTAACTCCATTTCTGAAATGAAACACACAACAGAGTTCTCATATATAGTTCACACTCTGATTTAGAGCAAGAAGCACACTCTTGCTTTCTAGAGTCTCTAAGACAGCAGGAAACATGATTGTGCTGAGAACAAAAGAACGGTTTTTCCTACACATACGGATCATATCTAGTACAACTCTGCCTCTGAAATTGATACAAAGCAAAGGTCCTCTAACATCCAATGTTTGTCACTTAAGATGAGAAACGTGTGAACTTCGTGAACGATGTAGTTCGTTTCAACTGAAAAGTGACTGCCCTTACCTGAAACGATGTAGTGCTTGTAGGAAGACACAGAGCCTGGGATTTATCTCCATTTCTGAAGGGAAACACACAACAGAGTTCCCATATGTAGATCACACTCTGCTTTAGAGCAAGAAGCACGCTCTTGCTTTCTAGAGTCTCTAAGACAGCAGGAAACATGAGTGTGCTGAGTACAAAAGAATGGTGTTCCCTACACATACAGAACATATCTAGTACAACTCTGCCTCTGAAACTGAAAAAACCACAGGTCCTCTAACATCCAATGCTTGTCAGTTAAGATGAGAAACATGTAAGCTTCGTGAACGATGTAGTTCGTTTGAGCTGTAAAGTTACTTCCTTACTTGAATCGAAGTCTTCCTTGTAGGAAGACACAGAGCCTGGGATTTAACACCATTTCTGAAGTGAAACTACAGCAGAGTTCTCATCCATTGATCACAGTCTGCTTTAGAGCAAGAAGCACGCTCTTGCTTTCTAGAGTCTCTAAGAAAGCAGGAAACATGAGTGTGCTCAGAACAAAAGAACGGTGTTTCCTACACATACGGGCCATATCCAGTTCAACTCTGCTTCTGAGCCTGAAACAAACCACAGGTCCTCAAACATCCAATGCTTGTCATTTAAGATGAGAAACGTGTGATATTTGTGAACAATTTAGTTCGTTTCAACTGAAAGTGACTGCCCTTACCTGAAACGAAGAGGTGCGTGTAGGAAGACACAGAGCCTGGGATTTAACTCCATTTCTGAAGGGAAACACACAGCATAGTTCTCATCCATGGATCACACTCTGCTTTAGGGCAAGAAGACCGCTCTTGCTTTCTAGATTCTCTAATAGAGCAGGAAACTTGAGTGTGCTCAGAACAAAAGAACAGTGTTTCCTACACATAGGGACCATAACTAGTTCAACTCTGCTTCTGAAACTTAAAGAAACCACAGTTCCTCTAACATCCAATGCTTGTCAGTTAAGATGAGAAACGTGTGAGCGTCGTGAACGATGTAGTTCGTTTGAGCTGAAAAGTGACTGCCCTTACTTGAAACGAAGTCTTGCTTGTAGGAAGACACAGAGCCTGGGATTTAACTCCATTTCTGAAGTGAAACACAAAGCAGAGTTCTCATATATAGATCACACTCTGCTTTAGAGCAAGAAGCACGCTCTTACTTTCTAGAGTCTCTGAGACAGCAGGAAACCTGAGTGTGCTGAGAACAAAAAACGGTGTTTCCTACACATAAGGACCATATATAGTCCAACTCTTCTTCTGAAACTGATACAAAACAACTGTTCTCTAACATTCAATGCTTCTCAGTTAAGATGAGACACGTGTGAGCTTCGTGAACGATGTAGTTCGTTTGAGCTGAAAAGTGAGTGCCATTACTTGAAACGAAGTCTTCCTTGTAGGAAGAAACAGAGCCTGCAATTTAACTCCATTTCTGAAGGGAAACACATAGCATAGTTTTCATCCAGGGATCACACTCTGCTTTAGAGCAAGAAGCACGCTCTTGCTTTCTAGAGTCTCTAAGACAGCAGGAAATGTGAGTGTGCTGAGTACAAAAGAATGGTGTTTCCTACACATACGGGCCATATCTAGTTCAACTCTGCTTCTGAAATTGAAAGAAAGCACAGGTCCTCTAATATCTAATGCTTGTCAGTTAAGATGTGAAAGGTGTGAGTTTAGTGAATGATGTAGTTCGTTTGAGCTGTAAAGAAACTGCCCTTACATGAAATGAAGTCTTGCTTGTAGGAAGACACAGAGCCTGGGATTTAACTCCATTTCTGATGGGAAATACACAGCATAGTTCTCATCCATTGATCACATTCTGCTTTACAGCAAGAAGCACGCTCCTGCTTTCTAGTGTCTCTAAGACAACAGGAAACGTGAGTGTGCTCAGAAGAAAAGAACGGTGTTTCCTACACATATGGGCCATATCTAGTTCAACCCTGCTTCTGAAACTGGAACAAACCACAGGTCCTCTAACATCCAATGCTTATCAGTTAAGATGAGAAACGTGTGAGCTTCGTGAACGATGTAGTTCGTTTGAGAAGTAAAGTAACTGCCCTTTCTTGAATCGAAGTCTTGCTTGTAGGAAGACACAGAGCCTGGGATTTAACTCCATTTCTGAAGTGAAACACGCAGCAGAGGTCTCATCCATGGATCACACTCTGCTTTAGAGCAAGAAGCACACACTTGCTTTCTAGAATCTCTAATACAGCAGGAAACATGAGTGTGCTCATAACAAGTGAACAGTGTTTCCTACACATACGGACCATATCTAGTCCAATACTGCTGCTGAAATTGATAAAAAGCACTGGTGCACTAACATCCAATGCTTGTCAGTTAAGATGAGAAACATGTGAGCTTCGTGAACAATGTAGTTCGTTTGAGCTGAAAGGTGACTGCCCTTACCTGAAAGGAAGTAGTGCATGTAGGAAGACTCAGAGCCTGGGATTGAACTCCATTTCTGAAGTGAAACACACAGCAGAGTTCTCATATATAGATCACACTCTGCATTAGAGCAAGAAGCACGCTCTTGCTTTCTAGATTCTCTAAGACAGCAGGAAACGTGAGTGTGCTGAGAAAAAAAGTATGGTGTTTAATACACATACAGACCATATCTAGTCCAACTCTGCTTCTGAAACTGATACAAAGCACTGGTCCTCTAACATCCGATGATTGTCAGTTAAGATGAGAAACGTGTGAGCTTCGAGAACAATTTAGTTCGTTTCAACTGAAAGTGACTGCCCTTACCTGAAACGAAGAGGTGCGTGTAGGAAGACACAGAGCCTGGGATTTAACTCCATTTCTGAAGGGAAACACACAACACAGTTCTCATCCATGGATCACACTCTGCTTTAGGGCAAGAAGACCGCTCTTGCTTTCTAGATTCTCTAATAGAGCAGGAAACTTGAGTGTGCTCAGAACAAAAGAACAGTGTTTCCTACACATAGGGACCATAACTAGTTCAACTCTGCTTCTGAAACTTAAAGAAACCACAGTTCCTCTAACATCCAATGCTTGTCAGTTAAGATGAGAAACGTGTGAGCGTCGTGAACAATGTAGTTCGTTTGAGCTGAAAAGTGACTGCCCTTACTTGAAACGAAGTCTTGCTTGTAGGAGGACACACAGCCTGGGATTTAACTCCATTTCTGAAGTGAAACACAAAGCAGAGTTCTCATATATAGATCACACTCTGCTTTAGAGCAAGAAGCACGCTCTTACTTTCTAGAGTCTCTGAGACAGCAGGAAACCTGAGTGTGCTGAGAACAAAAGAACGGTGTTTCCTACACATAAGGACCATATATAGTCCAACTCTTCTTCTGAAACTGATACAAAACAACTGTTCTCTAACATTCAATGCTTCTCAGTTAAGATGAGACACGTGTGAGCTTCGTGAACGATGTAGTTCGTTTGAGCTGAAAAGTGAGTGCCATTACTTGAAACGAAGTCTTCCTTGTAGGAAGAAACAGAGCCTGCAATTTAACTCCATTTCTGAAGGGAAACACATAGCATAGTTTTCATCCAGGGATCACACTCTGCTTTAGAGCAAGAAGCACGCTCTTGCTTTCTAGAGTCTCTAAGACAGCAGGAAATGTGAGTGTGCTGAGTACAAAAGAATGGTGTTTCCTACACATACGGGCCATATCTAGTTCAACTCTGCTTCTGAAATTGAAAGAAAGCACAGGTCCTCTAATATCTAATGCTTGTGAGTTAAGATGTGAAAGGTGTGAGCTTAGTGAATGATGTAGTTCGTTTGAGCTGTAAAGAAACTGCCCTTACATGAAATGAAGTCTTGCTTGTAGGAAGACACAGAGCCTGGGATTTAACTCCATTTCTGATGGGAAATACACAGCATAGTTCTCATCCATTGATCACATTCTGCTTTACAGCAAGAAGCACGCTCCTGCTTTCTAGTGTCTCTAATACAACAGGAAACGTGAGTGTGCTCAGAAGAAAAGAACGGTGTTTCCTACACATATGGGCCATATCTAGTTCAACCCTGCTTCTGAAACTGGAACAAACCAAAGGTCCTCTAACATCCAATGCTTATCAGTTAAGATGAGAAACGTGTGAGCTTCGTGAACGATGTAGTTCGTTTGAGAAGTAAAGTAACTGCCCTTTCTTCAATCGAAGTCTTGCTTGTAGGAAGACACAGAGCCTGGGATTTAACTCCATTTCTGAAGTGAAACACGCAGCAGAGGTCTCATCCATGGATCACACTCTGCTTTAGAGCAAGAAGCACACACTTGCTTTCTAGAATCTCTAATACAGCAGGAAACATGAGTGTGCTCATAACAAGTGAACAGTGTTTCCTACACATACGGACCATATCTAGTCCAATACTGCTGCTGAAATTGATAAAAAGCACTGGTGCACTAACATCCAATGCTTGTCAGTTAAGATGAGAAACGTGTGAGCTTCGTGAACAATGTAGTTCGTTTGAGCTGAAAGGTGACTGCCCTTACCTGAAAGGAAGTAGTGCATGTAGGAAGACTCAGAGCCTGGGATTGAACTCCATTTCTGAAGTGAAACACACAGCAGAGTTCTCATATATAGATCACACTCTGCATTAGAGCAAGAAGCACGCTCTTGCTTTCTAGATTCTCTAAGACAGCAGGAAACGTGAGTGTGCTGAGAAAAAAAGTATGGTGTTTAATACACATACAGACCATATCTAGTCCAACTCTGCTTCTGAAACTGATACAAAGCACTGGTCCTCTAACATCCGATGATTGTCAGTTAAGATGAGAAACGTGTGAGCTTCGAGAACGATGTAGTTCCTTTGAGCTGATAAGTGACGGCCCTTACCTGAAACGAAGTCTTGCATGTAGGAAGACACAGAGCCAGGGGTTTAACTCCATTTCTGAAGGGAAACACACAACACAGTTCTCATCCATTGATCACACTCTGCTTTAGAGCAAGAAGCACGCTCTTGCTTTCTAGAGTTTCTAATACCGCAGGAAACGTGAGTGTGCTCAGAACAAAATTATGGTGTTTCCTCCACATACGGGCCATATCTAGTTCAACTCTACTTCTGAAACTGAAACAAACCACAGGTCCTCAAACATCCAATGCTTGACAGTTAACATGAGAAACGTTTGAGCTTTGTGAACGATGTAGTTCGTTTGAGCTGAAATGTGACTGCCCTTACCTGAAACGAAGTTGTGCTTGTAGGACGACACAGAGCCTGAGATTTAACTCCATTTCTGAAGGGAAACACACAGCATAGTTCTCTTCCATGGATCACCATCTGCTTTAGAGCAGGAAGCACGCTCTTGCTTTCCAGAGACTCTAAGACAGCAAGAAACATGAGTGTGATGAGAACAAAATAACGTTGTTTCCCACACGTACGGACCATATCTAGTCCAACTCTGCTTCTGAAACTGATACAAAACACTGGTCCTCTAACATGCAATGCTTGTCAGTTAAGATGAGAAACGTGCTGGCTTTGTGAACGATGTAGTTCGTTTGAGCTGAAAAGTGACTGCCCTTACCTGAAACGAATTCTTGATTGTAGGAAGACACAGAGCCTGGGATTAAACTCCATTTCTGAAGGGAAACACACAACACAGTTCTCATCCATTGATCACACTCTGCTTTAGAGCAAGAAGCACGCTCTTGCTTTCTAGATTCTCTAATACAGCAGGAAGTGTGAGTGTGCTCACAACAAATGAACGGCGTTTCCTACACATACGGACCATATCTGGTCCAACTCTGCTGCTGAAACTGAAACAAAGCACTGGTCCTCTAACATCCAATGCTTGTCAGTTAAGATGAGAAACGTGTGAGCTTCGTGAACGATGTAGTTCGTTTGAGCTGTAAAGTAACTGCCCTTACCTGAAACGAAGTCTTGTTGTAGGAAGACTAGAGCCTGGGATTTAACTCCATTTCTGAAGTGAAACACACAGCAGAGTTCTCATCCATTGATCACACTCTGCTTTAGAGCAAGAAGCACGCTCTTTCTTTCTAGAGTCTCTAAGACAGCAGGAAACGTGAGTGTGCTTAGAACAAAAGAACGGTGTTTCCTACACATAAGGACCATATCTAGTCCAACTCTGCTTCTCAAACTGATACAAAGCACTGGTCATCTAACATCCGATGCTTGTCAGTTAAGATGAGAAACGTGTGAGCTTTGTGAACGATGTAGTTCGTTTGAGCTGAAAAGTGCTGCCCTTACCTGAAACGAAATCTTGCCTGTAGGAAGACACAGAGCCTGGGGTTTAACTCCATTTTGAAGGGAAACACACAACTCAGTTCTCATCCATGGATCACACTCTGCTTTAGAGCAAGAAGCACGCTCTTGCTTTCTAGATTCTCCAATACAGCAGGAAACGTGAGTGTGCTCAGAACAAATGAACAGTGTTTCCTACACATACAGACCATATCTAGTCCAACTCTGCTTCTGAAACTGATACAAAACACTGGTCCTCTAACATCCGATGATTGTCATTTAAGATGAGAAACGTGTGACATTCGTGAACAATTTAGTTCGTTTCAACTGAAAAGTGACTGCCCTTACCTGACACGAAGTAGTGCGTGTAGGAAGACACAGAGCCTTGCATTTAACTCCATTTCTGAAGGGAAACACACAGCATAGTTCTCGTCCATGGATCACACTCTGCTTTAGGGCAAGAAGACCGCTCTTGCTTTCTAGAATCTCTAATAGAGCAGGAAACTTGAGTGTGCTCAGAACAAAAGAACAGTGTTTCCTACACATAGGGACCATAACTAGTTCAACTCTGCTTCTGAAACTTAAAGAAACCACAGTTCCTCTAAAATCCAATGCTTGTCAGTTAAGATGAGAAACGTGTGAGCGTCGTGAACGATGTAGTTCGTTTGAGCTGAAAAGTGACTGCCCTTACTTGAAACGAAGTCTTGCTTGTAGGAAGACACAGAGCCTGGGATTTAACTCCATTTCTGAAGGGAAACACATAGCAGAGTTCTCATATATAGATCACACTGTGCTTTAGAGCAAGAAGCACGCTCTTACTTTCTAGAGTCTCTGAGACAGCAGGAAACCTGAGTGTGCTGAGAACAAAGGAACGGTGTTTCCTACACATACGGACCATATATAGTCCAACTCTTCTTCTGAAACTGATACAAAACAATTGTCCTCTAACATTCAATGCTTCTCAGTTAAGATGAGACACGTGTGAGCTTCGGGAACGATGTAGTTCGTTTGAGCTGAAAAGTGAGTGCCATTACTTGAAACGAAGTCTTCCTTGTAGGAAGACACAGAGCCTGCAATTTAACTCCATTTCTGAAGGGAAACACATAGCATAGTTTTCATCCTGGGATCACACTCTGCTTTAGAGCAAGAAGCACGCTCTTGCTTTCTAGAGTCTCTAAGACAGCAGGAAATGTGAGTGTGCTGAGAAAAAAGAATGGTGTTTCCTACACATACGGGCCATATCTAGTTCAACTCTGCTTCTGAAATTGAAAGAAAGCACAGGTCCTCTAATATCTAATGCTTGTCAGTTAAGATGTGAAAGGTGTGAGCTTAGAGAATGATGTAGTTCGTTTGAGCTGTAAAGAAACTGCCCTTACATGAAATGAAGTCTTGCTTGTAGGAAGACACAGAGCCTGGGATTTAACTCCATTTCTGATGGGAAATACACAGCATAGTTCTCATCCATTGATCACATTCTGCTTTACAGCAAGAAGCACGCTCCTGCTTTCTAGTGTCTCTAAGACAACAGGAAACGTGAGTGTGCTCAGAAGAAAAGAACGGTGTTTCCTACACATATGGGCCATATCTAGTTCAACCCTGCTTCTGAAACTGGAACAAACCACAGGTCCTCTAACATCCAATGCTTATCAGTTAAGATGAGAAACGTGTGAGCTTCGTGAACGATGTAGTTCGTTTGAGAAGTAAAGTAACTGCCCTTTCTTAAATTGAAGTCTTGCTTGTAGGAAGACACAGAGCCTGGGATTGAACTCCATTTCTGAAGTGAAACACGCAGCAGAGGTCTCATCCATGGTTCACACTCTGCTTTAGAGCAAGAAGCACACACTTGCTTTCTAGAATCTCTAATACAGCAAGAAACATGAGTGTGCTCATAACAAGTGAACAGTGTTTCCTACACATACAGACCATATCTAGTCCAATACTGCTGCTGAAATTGATAAAAAGCACTGGTGCACTAACATCCAATGCTTGTCAGTTAAGATGAGAAACGTGTGAGCTTCGTGAACAATGTAGTTCATTTGAGCTGAAAGGTGACTGCCCTTACCTGAAAGGAAGTAGTGCATGTAGGAAGACTCAGAGCCTGGGATTGAACTCCATTTCTGAAGTGAAACACACAGCAGAGTTCTCATATATAGATCACACTCTGCATTAGAGCAAGAAGCACGCTCTTGCTTTCTAGATTCTCTAAGACAGCAGGAAACGTGACTGTGCTGAGAAAAAAAGTATGGTGTTTCCTACACATACAGACCATATCTAGTCCAACTCTGCTTCTGAAACTGATACAAAGCACTGGTCCTCTAACATCCGATGATTGTCAGTTAAGATGAGAAACGTGTGAGCTTCGAGAACGATGTAGTTCCTTTGAGCTGATAAGTGACTGCCCTTACCTGAAACGAAGTCTTGCATGTAGGAAGACACAGAGCCAGGGGTTTAACTCCATTTCTGAAGGGAAACACACAACACAGTTCTCATCCATGCATCACACTCTGCTTTAGAGCAAGAAGCACACTCTTGATTTCTAGAGTGTCTAATACCGCAGGAAACGTGAGTGTGCTCAGAAGAAAAGAACGGTTTTTCCTATACATTACAAGCCATATCTTGTTCAACTCTGCTTGAAATTGATACAAAGCAAAGGTCCTCTAACATCCAATGCTTCTCAGTTAAGATGAGAAACGTGTGAGCTTCGTTAACGATGTAGTTCCTTTGAGCTGTAAAGTAGCTGCACTTACTTGAATCGAAGTCCTCATTGTAGGAAGACTCAGAGCCTGGGATTTAACTCAATTTCTGAAGTGAAACACCCAGCAGAGTTCTCATCCATTGATCACAATCTGCTTTAGAGCAAGAATCATGCTCTTTCTTTCTAGAGTCTCTAAGACAGCAGGAAACGTGAGTGTGCTGAGAACAAAAGAACGGAGTTTCCTACACATGTGGACCATATCTAGTCCAACTCTGCTTCTGAAACTGATACAAAGCACTGGTCATCTAACATCCGATGCTTGTCAGTGAAGATGAGAAACGTGTGAGCTTTGTGAACGATGTAGTTCGTTTGAGCTGAAAAGTGACTGCCCTTACCTGAAACGAAGTCTTTTTGTAGGAAGACTAGAGCCTGGGTTTTAACTCAATTTCTGAAGTGAAACACACAGCAGAGTTCTCATCCATTGATCACACTCTGCTTTAGAGCAAGAAGCATGCTCTTTCTTTCTAGATTCTCTAAGACAGCAGGAAACGTGAGTGTGCTGAGAACAAAAGAACGGTGTTTCCTACACATAAGGACCATATCTAGTCCAACTCTGCTTCTCAAACTGATACAAAGCACTGGTCATCTAACATCCGATGCTTGTCAGTGAAGATGAGAAACGTGTGAGCTTTGTGAACGTTGTAGTTAGTTTGAGCTGAAAAGTGACTGATCTTACCTGAAACGAAATCTTGCTTGTAGAAAAACATAGAGCCTGGGGTTTAACTCCATTTTGAAGGGAAACACACAACTCAGTTCTCATCCATGGATCACACTCTGCTTTAGACCAAGAAGCACGCTCTTGCTTTCTAGATTCTCCAATACAGCAGGAAACGTGAGTGTCCTCTGAACAAATGAACGGTGTTTCCTACACATACAGACCATATGTAGTCCAACTCTGCTTCTGAAACTGATACAAATCACTGGTCCTCTAACATCCGATGATTGTCAGTTAAGATGAAAAACGTGTGAGCTTGAGAACGATGTGGTTCCTCTGAGCTGATAAGTGACTGCCCTTACCTGAAACGAAGTCTTGCATGTAGGAAGATACAGAGCCTGGGGTTTAACTCCATTTCTGAAGGGAAACACACAACACAGTTCTCCTCCATGGATCACACTCTGCTTTAGAGCCAGAAGCATGCTCTTGATTTCTAGAGTCTCTAATACCGCAGGAAACGTGAGTGTGCTCAGAAGAAAAGAACGGTTTTTCCTATACATTACAAGCCATATCTAGTTCAACTCTGCTTGAAATTGATACAAAACAAAGGTCCTCTAACATCCAATGCTTCTCAGTTAAGATGAGAAACGTGTGATCTTTGTAAACGATGTAGTTCCTTTGAGCTGTAAAGTAGCTGCCCTTACTGGAATCGAAGTCCTCCTTGTAGGAAGACTCAGAGACTTGGATTTAACTCCATTTCTGAAGTGAAACACACAGCAGAGTTCTCATCCATTGATAACACTCTGCTTTAGAGCAAGAAGCACGCACTTGCTTCCTAGTGTCTCTAAGTCAGCAGGAATCGTGAGTGTGCTGAGAACAAAAGAACGGAGTTTCCTACACATGTGGACCATATCTAGTCCAACTCTGCTTCTGAAACTGATACAAAGCACTGGTCCTCTAACATCTTGCTTGTCAGTTAAGATGAGAAACGTGTGAGCTTCGTGAAGGATGTAGTTCATTGAGCTAAAAAGTGACTGCCCTTACCTGAAACGAAGTCTTGCTTGTAGGAAGACACAGAGCCTGAGATTTAACTCCATTTCTGAAGGGAAACACACAGCATAGTTCTCATCCATGGATCACACTCTGCTTTAGAGCAAGAAGCACGGTCTTGCTTTCCAGAGACTCTAAGACAGCAAGAAACATGAGTGTGATGAGAACAAAATAACGTTGTTTCCCACACGTACGGACCATATCTAGTCCAACTCTGCTTCTGAAACTGATACAAAACACTGGTCCACTAACATGCAATGCTTGTAAGTTAAGATGAGAAACGTGCTGGCTTTGTGAACAATGTAGTTTATTTGAGCTGAAAAGTGACTGCCCTTACCTGAAACGAATTCTTGATTGTAGGAAGACACAGAGCCTGGGATTAAACTCCATTTCTGAAGGGAAACACACAACACAGTTCTCATCCATTGATCACACTCTGCTTTAGAGCAAGAAGCATGCTCTTACTTTCTAGAGTCTCTAATACCGCAGGAAACGTGAGTGTGCTCAGAACAAAAGAACGGTGTTTCCACCACATACAGGTCATATCTAGTTCAACTCTGCTTCTGAAACTGAAAGAAACCACAGGTCCTCTAACATCCAATGCTTGTCAGTTTAGATGAGAAATGTGTGAGCTTCATGAATGATGTAGTTCTTTTGAGCTGTAAAGTAACTGCCCTTACCTGATATGAAGTCTTGCATGTAGGAAGACTCAGAGCCTGGGATTTAACTCCATTTCTGAAGTGAAACACACAGGAGAGTTCTCATCCATTGATAACACTGTGTGTTAGAGCAAGAAGCACGCTCTTGCTTTCCAGAGTCTCTAAGAGAGTAGAAAACTTGAGTGTGTTCAGAACAAAAGAACGGTGTTTCCTACACATACTGACCATATCTAGTCCAACTCTGCTTCTCAAACTGATACAAAGCACTGGTCATCTAACATCCAATGCTTGTCATTTAAGATGAGAAACATGTGAGCTTCGTGAACAATGTAGTTCATTTGAGCTGAAAGGTGACTGCCCTTACCTGAAAGGAAGTAGTGCATGTAGGAAGACTCAGAGCCTGGGATTGAACTCCATTTCTGAAGTGAAACACACAGCAGAGTTCTCATATATAGATCACACTCTGCATTAGAGCAAGAAGCACGCTCTTGCTTTCTAGATTCTCTAAGACAGCAGGAAACGTGACTGTGCTGAGAAAAAAAGTATGGTGTTTCCTACACATACAGACCATATCTAGTCCAACTCTGCTTCTGAAACTGATACAAAGCACTGGTCCTCTAACATCCGATGATTGTCAGTTAAGATGAGAAACGTGTGAGCTTCGAGAACGATGTAGTTCCTTTGAGCTGATAAGTGACTGCCCTTACCTGAAACGAAGTCTTGCATGTAGGAAGACACAGAGCCAGGGGTTTAACTCCATTTCTGAAGGGAAACACACAACACAGTTCTCATCCATGCATCACACTCTGCTTTAGAGCAAGAAGCACACTCTTGATTTCTAGAGTGTCTAATACCGCAGGAAACGTGAGTGTGCTCAGAAGAAAAGAACGGTTTTTCCTATACATTACAAGCCATATCTTGTTCAACTCTGCTTGAAATTGATACAAAGCAAAGGTCCTCTAACATCCAATGCTTCTCAGTTAAGATGAGAAACGTGTGAGCTTCGTTAACGATGTAGTTCCTTTGAGCTGTAAAGTAGCTGCACTTACTTGAATCGAAGTCCTCATTGTAGGAAGACTCAGAGCCTGGGATTTAACTCAATTTCTGAAGTGAAACACCCAGCAGAGTTCTCATCCATTGATCACAATCTGCTTTAGAGCAAGAATCATGCTCTTTCTTTCTAGAGTCTCTAAGACAGCAGGAAACGTGAGTGTGCTGAGAACAAAAGAACGGAGTTTCCTACACATGTGGACCATATCTAGTCCAACTCTGCTTCTGAAACTGATACAAAGCACTGGTCATCTAACATCCGATGCTTGTCAGTGAAGATGAGAAACGTGTGAGCTTTGTGAACGATGTAGTTCGTTTGAGCTGAAAAGTGACTGCCCTTACCTGAAACGAAGTCTTTTTGTAGGAAGACTAGAGCCTGGGTTTTAACTCAATTTCTGAAGTGAAACACACAGCAGAGTTCTCATCCATTGATCACACTCTGCTTTAGAGCAAGAAGCATGCTCTTTCTTTCTAGATTCTCTAAGACAGCAGGAAACGTGAGTGTGCTGAGAACAAAAGAACGGTGTTTCCTACACATAAGGACCATATCTAGTCCAACTCTGCTTCTCAAACTGATACAAAGCACTGGTCATCTAACATCCGATGCTTGTCAGTGAAGATGAGAAACGTGTGAGCTTTGTGAACGTTGTAGTTAGTTTGAGCTGAAAAGTGACTGATCTTACCTGAAACGAAATCTTGCTTGTAGAAAAACATAGAGCCTGGGGTTTAACTCCATTTTGAAGGGAAACACACAACTCAGTTCTCATCCATGGATCACACTCTGCTTTAGACCAAGAAGCACGCTCTTGCTTTCTAGATTCTCCAATACAGCAGGAAACGTGAGTGTCCTCTGAACAAATGAACGGTGTTTCCTACACATACAGACCATATGTAGTCCAACTCTGCTTCTGAAACTGATACAAATCACTGGTCCTCTAACATCCGATGATTGTCAGTTAAGATGAAAAACGTGTGAGCTTGAGAACGATGTGGTTCCTCTGAGCTGATAAGTGACTGCCCTTACCTGAAACGAAGTCTTGCATGTAGGAAGATACAGAGCCTGGGGTTTAACTCCATTTCTGAAGGGAAACACACAACACAGTTCTCCTCCATGGATCACACTCTGCTTTAGAGCCAGAAGCATGCTCTTGATTTCTAGAGTCTCTAATACCGCAGGAAACGTGAGTGTGCTCAGAAGAAAAGAACGGTTTTTCCTATACATTACAAGCCATATCTAGTTCAACTCTGCTTGAAATTGATACAAAACAAAGGTCCTCTAACATCCAATGCTTCTCAGTTAAGATGAGAAACGTGTGATCTTTGTAAACGATGTAGTTCCTTTGAGCTGTAAAGTAGCTGCCCTTACTTGAATCGAAGTCCTCCTTGTAGGAAGACTCAGAGACTTGGATTTAACTCCATTTCTGAAGTGAAACACACAGCAGAGTTCTCATCCATTGATAACACTCTGCTTTAGAGCAAGAAGCACGCACTTGCTTCCTAGTGTCTCTAAGTCAGCAGGAATCGTGAGTGTGCTGAGAACAAAAGAACGGAGTTTCCTACACATGTGGACCATATCTAGTCCAACTCTGCTTCTGAAACTGATACAAAGCACTGGTCCTCTAACATCTTGCTTGTCAGTTAAGATGAGAAACGTGTGAGCTTCGTGAAGGATGTAGTTCATTGAGCTAAAAAGTGACTGCCCTTACCTGAAACGAAGTCTTGCTTGTAGGAAGACACAGAGCCTGAGATTTAACTCCATTTCTGAAGGGAAACACACAGCATAGTTCTCATCCATGGATCACACTCTGCTTTAGAGCAAGAAGCACGGTCTTGCTTTCCAGAGACTCTAAGACAGCAAGAAACATGAGTGTGATGAGAACAAAATAACGTTGTTTCCCACACGTACGGACCATATCTAGTCCAACTCTGCTTCTGAAACTGATACAAAACACTGGTCCACTAACATGCAATGCTTGTAAGTTAAGATGAGAAACGTGCTGGCTTTGTGAACAATGTAGTTTATTTGAGCTGAAAAGTGACTGCCCTTACCTGAAACGAATTCTTGATTGTAGGAAGACACAGAGCCTGGGATTAAACTCCATTTCTGAAGGGAAACACACAACACAGTTCTCATCCATTGATCACACTCTGCTTTAGAGCAAGAAGCATGCTCTTACTTTCTAGAGTCTCTAATACCGCAGGAAACGTGAGTGTGCTCAGAACAAAAGAACGGTGTTTCCACCACATACAGGTCATATCTAGTTCAACTCTGCTTCTGAAACTGAAAGAAACCACAGGTCCTCTAACATCCAATGCTTGTCAGTTTAGATGAGAAATGTGTGAGCTTCATGAATGATGTAGTTCTTTTGAGCTGTAAAGTAACTGCCCTTACCTGATATGAAGTCTTGCATGTAGGAAGACTCAGAGCCTGGGATTTAACTCCATTTCTGAAGTGAAACACACAGGAGAGTTCTCATCCATTGATAACACTGTGTGTTAGAGCAAGAAGCACGCTCTTGCTTTCCAGAGTCTCTAAGAGAGTAGAAAACTTGAGTGTGTTCAGAACAAAAGAACGGTGTTTCCTACACATACTGACCATATCTAGTCCAACTCTGCTTCTCAAACTGATACAAAGCACTGGTCATCTAACATCCAATGCTTGTCATTTAAGATGAGAAACATGTGAGCTTTGTGAACGATGTAGTTCATTTGAGCTGAAAAGTGACTGCCCTTACCTGAAATGATGCTTTGCTTGTAGGAAGACTCAGAGGCTGGGATTTAACTCCATTTCTGAAGTCAATCACAGCAGAGTTCTCATCCATTGATCACACTCTGCTTTAGAGCAAGAAGCACGCTCTTGCTCTCCAGAGTCTCTAAGACAGCAAGAACCGTGAGTGTGATGAGAACAAAAGAACGGTGTTTCCTACATGTATGGACCATATCTAGTCCAACGCTGCTTCTGAAACTGATACAAAGCACTGGTCCTCTAACATCCGATTCTTGTCAGTTAAGATGAGAAACGTGTGAGCTTCGTGAAGGATGTAGTTCGTTTGAGCTGTAAAGTAACTGCCCTTGCCTGAAACGAAGTTTTGTTTGTAGGAAGACTCAGAGCCTGTGATTTAACTCCATTTCTGAAGTGAAAGACACAGCAGAGTTCTCATCCATTGGTCACACTCTGCTTTAGAGCAAGAAGCACGCTCTTGGTTTCTAGAATCTCTAATACAGCAGGAAACTTGAGTGTGCTGATAACAAAAGAACGGTGTTTCCTACACATAAGGACCATATCTAGTCCAACTCTGCTTCTCAAAATGATACAAAGAACAGGTCATCTAACATCCGATGCTTGTCAGTGAAGATGAGAAATATGTGAGCTTTGTGAACGATGTAGTTCGTTTGAGCTGAAATGTGACTGCCCTCACCTGAAACGAAGTCTTGCTTGTAAGAAGACACAGAGCCTGAGATTTAACTCCATTTCTGAAGGGAAACACAAAGCACAGTTCTCATCCATGGATCACCATCTGTTAGAGCAAGAAGCACACTCTTGCTTTCCAGAGACTCTAAGACAGCAAGAAACATGAGTGTGATGAGAACAAAATAACGTTGTTTCCCACACGTACGGACCATATCTAGTCCAACTCTGCTTCTGAAACTGATACAAAACACTGGTCCTCTAACATGCAATGCTTGTCACTTAAGATGAGAAACGTGCTGGCTTTGTGAACGATGTAGTTCGTTTGAGCTGAAAAGTTACTGCCCTTACCTGAAACGAATTCTTGATTGTAGGAAGACACAGAGCCTGGGATTAAACTCCATTTCTGAAGGGAAACACACAACACAGTTCTCATGCATTGATCACACTCTGCTTTAGAGCAAGAAGCACGCTCTTGCTTTCTAGAGTCTCTAATACCGCAGGAAACGTGAGTGTGCTCAGAACAAAAGAATGGTGTTTCCACCACATACAGGTCATATCTAGTTCACCTCTGCTTCTGAAACTGAAAGAAACCACAGGTCCTCTAACATCCAATGCTTGTCAGTGTAGATGAGAAATGTGTGAGCTTCGTGAATGATGTAGTTCTTTGGAGCTGTAAAGTAACTGCCCTTACCTGAAACGAAGTCTTGCTTGTAGGAGGACTCAGAGCCTGGGATTTAACTCCATTTCTGAAGTGAAACACACAGCAGAGTTCTCATCCATTGATAACACTCTGCTTTAGAGCAAGAAGCACGCACTTCCTCTCCAGAGTCTCTAAGACAGCAAGAACCGTGAGTGTGATGAGAACAAAAGAACGGAGTTTCCTACATGTACGGACCATATCTAGTCCAACTCTGCTTCTGAAACTGATACAAAGCACTGGTCCTCTAACATCCGATGCTTGTCAGTTAAGATGAGAAACGTGTGAGCTTCGTGAAGGATGTAGTTCGTTTGAGCTGAAAAGTGAATGCCCTTACCTGAAACGAAGTCAATTTGTAGGAAGACTAGAGCCTGGGATTTAACTCAATTTCTGAAGTGAAACACACAGCAGAGTTCTCATCCATTGATCACACTCTGCTTTAGAGCAAGAAGCATGCTCTTTCTTTCTAGATTCTCTAAGACAGCAGGAAACGTGAGTGTGCTGAGAACAAAAGAACGGTGTTTCCTACACATAAGGACCATATCTAGTCCAATTCTGCTTCTCAAACTGATACAAAGCACTGGTCATCTAACATCAGATGCTTGTCAGTGAAGATGAGAAACGTGTGAGCTTTGTGAACGTTGTAGTTCGTTTGAGCTGAAAAGTGACTGATCTTACCTGAAACGAAATCTTGCTTGTAGGAAAACATAGAGCCTGGGGTTTAACTCCATTTTGAAGGGAAACACACAACTCAGTTCTCATCCATGGATCACACTCTGCTTTAGACCAAGAAGCACGCTCTTGCTTTCTAGATTCTCCAATACAGCAGGAAACGTGAGTGTCCTCAGAACAAATGAACGGTGTTTCCTACACATACAGACCATATGTAGTCCAACTCTGCTTCTGAAACTGATACAAATCACTGGTCCTCTAACATCCGATGATTGTCAGTTAAGATGAAAAACGTGTGAGCTTGAGAACGATGTGGTTCCTCTGAGCTGATAAGTGACTGCCCTTACCTGAAACGAAGTCTTGCATGTAGGAAGATACAGAGCCTGGGGTTTAACTCCATTTCTGAAGGGAAACACACAACACAGTTCTCCTCCATGGATCACACTCTGCTTTAGAGCCAGAAGCACGCTCTTGATTTCTAGAGTCTCTAATACCGCAGGAAACGTGAGTGTGCTCAGAAGAAAAGAACGGTTTTTCCTATACATTACAAGCCATATCTAGTTCAACTCTGCTTGAAATTGATACAAAGCAAAGGTCCTCTAACATCCAATGCTTCTCTGTTAAGATGAGAAGCGTGTGAGCTTTGTAAACGATGTAGTTCCTTTGAGCTGTAAAGTAGCTGCCCTTACTTGAATCGAAGTCCTCCTTGTAGGAAGACTCAGAGCCTGGGATTTAACTCCATTTCTGAAGTGAAACACACAGCAGAGTTCTCATCCATTGATAACACTCTGCGTTAGAGCAAGAAGCACGCACTTGCTTCCTAGAGTCTCTAAGTCAGCAGGAATCGTGAGTGTGCTGAGAACAAAAGAACGGAGTTTCCTACACATGTGGACCATATCTAGTCCAACTCTGCTTCTGAAACTGATACAAAGCACTGGTCCTCTAACATCTTGCTTGTCAGTTAAGATGAGAAACGTGTGAGCTTCGTGAAGGATGTAGTTCATTGAGCTAAAAAGTGACTGCCCTTACCTGAAACGAAGTCTTGCTTGTAGGAAGACACAGAGCCTGAGATTTAACACCATTTCTGAAGGGAAACACACAGCATAGTTCTCATCCATTGATCACACTCTGCTTTAGAGCAAGAAGCACGGTCTTGCTTTCCAGAGACTCTAAGACAGCAAGAAACATGAGTGTGATGAGAACAAAATAACGTTGTTTCCCACACGTACGGACCATATCTAGTCCAAGTCTGCTTCTGAAACTGATACAAAACACTGGTCCACTAACATGCAATGCTTGTAAGTTAAGATGAGAAACGTGCTGGCTTTGTGAACAATGTAGTTTATTTGAGCTGAAAAGTGACTGCCCTTACCTGAAACGAATTCTTGATTGTAGGAAGACACAGAGCCTGGGATTAAACTCCATTTCTGAAGGGAAACACACAACACAGTTCTCATCCATTGATCACACTCTGCTTTAGAGCAAGAAGCATGCTCTTGCTTTCTAGAGTCTCTAATACCGCAGGAAACGTGAGTGTGCTCAGAACAAAAGAATGGTGTTTCCACCACATACAGGTCATATCTAGTTCAACTCTGCTTCTGAAACTGAAAGAAACCACAGGTCCTCTAACATCCAATGCTTGTCAGTTTAGATGAGAAATGTGTGAGCTTCATGAATGATGTAGTTCTTTTGAGCTGTAAAGTAACTGCCCTTACCTGATATGAAGTCTTGCATGTAGGAAGACTCAGAGCCTGGGATTTAACTCCATTTCTGAAGTGAAACACACAGCAGAGTTCTCATCCATTGATAACACTGTGTGTTAGAGCAAGAAGCACGCTCTTGCTTTCCAGAGTCTCTAAGAGAGTAGAAAACTTGAGTGTGTTCAGAACAAAAGAACGGTGTTTCCTACACATACTGACCATATCTAGTACAACTCTGCCTCTGAAAGTGATACAAAGCCTAGGTCCTCTAACATCCAATGCTTGTCATTTAAGATGAGAAACGTGTGAGCTTTGTGAACGATGTAGTTCGTTTGAGCTGAAAAGTGACTGCCCTTACCTGAAATGATGTCTTGCTTGTAGGAAGACTCAGAGCCTGGGATTTAACTCCATTTCTGAAGTCAATCACAGCAGAGTTCTCATCCATTGATCACACTCTGCTTTAGAGCAAGAAGCACGCACTTCCTCTCCAGAGTCTCTAAGACAGCAAGAACCGTGAGTGTGATGAGAACAAAAGAACGGTGTTTCCTACATGTATGGACCATATCTAGTCCAACGCTGCTTCTGAAACTGATACAAAGCACTGGTCCTCTAACATCCGATTCTTGTCAGTTAAGATGAGAAACGTGTGAGCTTCGTGAAGGATGTTGTTCGTTAGAGCTGAAAAGTGAAAGCCCTTACCTGAAACGAAGTCTTGCATGTAGGAAGACACAGAGCCTGGGGTTTAACTCCATTTCTGAAGGGAAACACACAACACAGTTCTCCTCCATGGATCACACTCTGCTTTAGAGCAAGAAGCACGCTCTTGATTTCTAGAGTCTCTAATACCGCAGGAAACGTGAGTGTGCTCAGAAGAAAAGAACGGTTTTTACTATACATTTCAAGCCATATCTAGTTCAACTCTGCTTGAAATTGATACAAAGCAAAGGTCCTCTAACATCCAATGCTTCTCAGTTAAGATGAGAAACGTGTGAGCTTCGTGAACGATGTAGTTCCTTTGAGCTGTAAAGTAGCTGACCTTACGTGAATCGAAGTCCTCCTTGTAGGAAGACTCAGAGCCTGGGATTTAACTCCATTTCTGAAGGGAAACACATAGCAGAGTTCTCATCCATTGATAACACTCTGCTTTAGAGCAAGAAGCACGCACTTGCTTCCTAGAGTCTCTAAGTCAGCAGGAAACGTGAGTGTGCTGAGAACAAAAGAACGGAGTTTCCTGCACATGTGACCCATATCTAGTCCAACTCTGCTTCTGAAACTGATACAAAGCACTGGTCCTCCAACATCTTGCTTGTCAGTTAAGATGAGAAACGTGTGAGCTTCGTGAAGGATGTAGTTCTTTGAGCTGAAAAGTGACTGCCCTTTCCTGAAACGAAGTCTTGCTTGTAGGAAGACACAGAGCCTGGGGTTTAACTCCATTTCTGAAGGGAAACACACAACACAGTTCTAATCCATGGATCACACTCTGTTTTAGAACAAGAAGCACGCTCTTGCTTTTTAGAGTCTCTAATACAGCAGGAAACTTGAGTGTGCTCAGAACAAAAGAACGGTGTTTCCTACACATACGGGCCATATCTAGTTCAACTCTACTTCTGAAACTGAAACAAACCACAGGTCCTCAAACATCTAATGCTTGACAGTTAACATGAGAAACGTGTGAGCTTTGTGAACGATGTAGTTCATTTGAGCTGTAAGTAATTGCCCTTACCTGAAACGAAGTTTTGTTTGTAGGAAGACTCAGAGCCTGGGATTTAACTCCATTTCTGAAGTGAAACACACAGCAGAGTTCTCATCCATTGGTCACACTCTGCTTTAGAGCAAGAAGCACGCTCTTGGCTTCTAGAGTCTCTAATACAGCAGGAAACTTGAGTGTGCTGAGAACAAAGAACGGTGTTTCCTACACATAAGGACCATATCTAGTCCAACTCTGCCTCTGAAACTGATACAAAGCACTGGTCCTCTAACATCCGATGCTTGTCAGTTAAGATGAGAAACGTGTGAGCTTCGTGAAGGATGTAGTTCGTTTGAGCTGTAAAGTAACTGCCCTTGCCTGAAACGAAGTTTTGTTTGTAGGAAGACTCAGAGCCTGGGATTTAACTCCATTTCTGAAGTGAAAGACACAGCAGAGTTCTCATCCATTGGTCACACTCTGCTTTAGAGCAAGAAGCACGCTCTTGGTTTCTAGAGTCTCTAATACAGCAGGAAACTTGAGTGTGCTGAGAACAAAAGAACGGTGTTTTCTACACATAAGGACCATATCTAGTCCAACTCTGCTTCTCAAACTGATACAAAGAACTGGTCATCTAACATCCGATGCTTGTCAGTGAAGATGAGAAATATGTGAGCTTTGTGAACGATGTAGTTCGTTTGAGCTGAAATGTGACTGCCCTCACCTGAAACGAAGTCTTGCTTGTAAGAAGACACAGAGCCTGAGATTTAACTCCATTTCTGAAGGGAAACACACAGCATAGTTCTCATCCATGGATCACCATCTGTTAGAGCAAGAAGCACACTCTTGCTTTCCAGAGACTCTAAGACAGCAAGAAACATGAGTGTGATGAGAACAAAATAACGTTGTTTCCCACACGTACGGACCATATCTAGTCCAACTCTGCTTCTGAAACTGATACAAAACACTGGTCCTCTAACATGCAATGCTTGTCACTTAAGATGAGAAACGTGCTGGCTTTGTGAACGATGTAGTTCGATTGAGCTGAAAAGTTACTGCCCTTACCTGAAACGAATTCTTGATTGTAGGAAGACACAGAGCCTTGGATTAAACTCCATTTCTGAAGGGAAACACACAACACAGTTCTCATGCATTGATCACACTCTGCTTTAGAGCAAGAAGCACGCTCTTGCTTTCTAGAGTCTCTAATACCGCAGGAAACGTGAGTGTGCTCAGAACAAAAGAATGGTGTTTCCACCACATACAGGTCATATCTAGTTCAACTCTGCTTCTGAAACTGAAAGAAACCACAGGTCCTCTAACATCCAATGCTTGTCAGTGTAGATGAGAAACGTGTGAGCTTCGTGAATGATGTAGTTCTTTGGAGCTGTAAAGTAACTGCCCTTACCTGAAACGAAGTCTTGCTTGTAGGAAGACTCAGAGCCTGGGATTTAACTCCATTTCTGAAGTGAAACACACAGCAGAGTTCTCATCCATTGATAACACTCTGTGTTAGAGCAAGAAGCACGCTCTTGCTTTCCAGAGTCTCTAAGAGAGTAGAAAACTTGAGTTTGTTCAGAACAAAAGAACGGTGTTTCCTACACATACTGACCATATCTAGTACAACTCTGCCTCTGAAATTGATACAAAGCCTAGATCCTCTAACGTCCAATGCTTGTCATTTAATATGAGAAACGTGTGAGCTTTGTGAACGATGTAGTTCGTTTGAGCTGAAAAGTGACTGCCCTTACCTGAAATGATTTCTTGCTTGTAGGAAGACTCAGACCCTGGGATTTTACTCCTAGTCTGAAGTCAATCACAGCAGAGTTCTCATCCATTGATCACACTCTGCTTTAGAGCAAGAAGCACGCACATCCTCTCCAGAGTCTCTAAGACAGCAAGAACCGTGAGTGTGATGAGAACAAAAGAACGGTGTTTCCTACACATAAGGACCATATCTAGTCCAACTCTGCTTCTGAAACTGATACAAAGCACTGGTCCTCTAACATCCGATGCTTGTCAGTTAAGATGAGAAACGTGTGAGATTTGTGAACGATGTAGTTCGTTTGAGATGAAAAGTGACTGCCCTTACCTGAATCGAAATCTTGCTTGTAGGAAGACACAGAGCCTGGGGTTTAACTCCATTTTGAAGGGAAACACACAACTCAGTTCTCATCCATGGATCACACTCTGCTTTAGAGCAAGAAGCACGCTCTTGCTTTCTAGATTCTCTAATACAGCAGGAAACGTGAGTGTGCTCAGAACAAAAGAATGGTGTTTCCTCCACATACGGGCCATATCTAGTTCAACTCTGCTTATGAAACTGAAAGTAACCACAGGTCCTCTAACATCCAATGCTTCTCAGTTAAGATGAGAAACGTGTGAGCTTTGTGAACGATGTAGTTCGTTTGAGCTGTAAAGTAACTGCCCTTAATTGAATTGAAGTCCTCCTTGTAGGAAGACTCAGAGCCTGGGATTTAACTGCATTCCTGAAGTGAAACACACAGCAGAGTTCTCATCCATTGATAACACTCTGCTTTATAGCAAGAAGCACGCTCTTGCTTCCTAGAGTCTATAAGTCAGCAGGAAACATGAGTGTGCTGAGAACAAAAGAACGGAGTTTCCTACACATGTGGACCATATCTAGTCCAACTCTGCTTCTGAAACTGATACAAAGCACTGGTCCTCTAATATCTTGCTTGTCAGTTAAGATGAGAAACGTGTGAGCTTCGTGAAGGATGTAGTTCGTTTGAGCTGAAAAGTGAATGCCCTTACCTGAAACGAAGTCTTTTTGTAGGAAGACTAGAGCCTGGGATTTAACTCAATTTCTGAAGTGAAACACACAGCAGAGTTCTCATCCATTGATCACACTCTGCTTTAGAGCAAGAAGCATGCTCTTTCTTTCTAGATTCTCTAAGACAGCAGGAAACGTGAGTGTGCTGAGAACAAAAGAACGGTGTTTCCTACACATAAGGACCATATCTAGTCCAATTCTGCTTCTCAAACTGATACAAAGCACTGGTCATCTAACATCAGATGCTTGTCAGTGAAGATGAGAAACGTGTGAGCTTTGTGAACGTTGTAGTTCGTTTGAGCTGAAAAGTGACTGATCTTACCTGAAATGAAATCTTGCTTGTAGGAAAACATAGAGCCTGGGGTTTAACTCCATTTTGAAGGGAAACACACAACTCAGTTCTCATCCATGGATCACACTCTGCTTTAGACCAAGAAGCACGCTCTTGCTTTCTAGATTCTCCAATACAGCAGGAAACGTGAGTGTCCTCAGAACAAATGAACGGTGTTTCCTACACATACAGACCATATGTAGTCCAACTCTGCTTCTGAAACTGTTACAACTCACTGGTCCTCTAACATCCGATGATTGTCAGTTAAGATGAAAAACGTGTGAGCTTGAGAACGATGTGGTTCCTCTGAGCTGATAAGTGACTGCCCTTACCTGAAAAGAAGTCTTGCATGTAGGAAGATACAGAGCCTGGGGTTTAACTCCATTTCTGAAGGGAAACACACAACACAGTTCTCCTCCATGGATCACACTCTGCTTTAGAGCAAGAAGCACGCTCTTGATTTCTAGAGTCTCTAATACCGCAGGAAACGTGAGTGTGCTCAGAAGAAAAGAACGGTTTTTCCTATACATTACAAGCCATATCTAGTTCAACTCTGCTTGAAATTGATACAAAGCAAAGGTCCTCTAACATCCAATGCTTCTCTGTTAAGATGAGAAACGTGTGAGCTTTGTAAACGATGTAGTTCCTTTGAGCTGTAAAGTAGCTGCCCTTACTTGAATCGAAGTCCTCCTTGTAGGAAGACTCAGAGCCTGGGATTTAACTCCATTTCTGAAGTGAAACACACAGCAGAGTTCTCATCCATTGATAACACTCTGCGTTAGAGCAAGAAGCACGCACTTGCTTCCTAGAGTCTCTAAGTCAGCAGGAATCGTGAGTGTGCTGAGAACAAAAGAACGGAGTTTCCTACACATGTGGACCATATCTAGTCCAACTCTGCTTCTGAAACTGATACAAAGCACTGGTCCTCTAACATCTTGCTTGTCAGTTAAGATGAGAAACGTGTGAGCTTCGTGAAGGATGTAGTTCATTGAGCTAAAAAGTGACTGCCCTTACCTGAAACGAAGTCTTGCTTGTAGGAAGACACAGAGCCTGAGATTTAACACCATTTCTGAAGGGAAACACACAGCATAGTTCTCATCCATAGATCACACTCTGCTTTAGAGCAAGAAGCACGGTCGTGCTTTCCAGAGACTCTAAGACAGCAAGAAACATGAGTGTGATGAGAACAAAATAACGTTGTTTCCCACACGTACGGACCATATCTAGTCCAAGTCTGCTTCTGAAACTGATACAAAACACTGGTCCACTAACATGCAATGCTTGTAAGTTAAGATGAGAAACGTGCTGGCTTTGTGAACAATGTAGTTTATTTGAGCTGAAAAGTGACTGCCCTTACCTGAAACGAATTCTTGATTGTAGGAAGACACAGAGCCTGGGATTAAACTCCATTTCTGAAGGGAAACACACAACACAGTTCTCATCCATTGATCACACTCTGCTTTAGAGCAAGAAGCATGCTCTTGCTTTCTAGAGTCTCTAATACCGCAGGAAACGTGAGTGTGCTCAGAACAAAAGAATGGTGTTTCCACCACATACAGGTCATATCTAGTTCAACTCTGCTTCTGAAACTGAAAGAAACCACAGGTCCTCTAACATCCAATGCTTGTCAGTTTAGATGAGAAATGTGTGAGCTTCATGAATGATGTAGTTCTTTTGAGCTGTAAAGTAACTGCCCTTACCTGATATGAAGTCTTGCATGTAGGAAGACTCAGAGCCTGGGATTTAACTCCATTTCTGAAGTGAAACACACAGCAGAGTTCTCATCCATTGATAACACTGTGTGTTAGAGCAAGAAGCACGCTCTTGCTTTCCAGAGTCTCTAAGAGAGTAGAAAACTTGAGTGTGTTCAGAACAAAAGAACGGTGTTTCCTACACATACTGACCATATCTAGTACAACTCTGCCTCTGAAAGTGATACAAAGCCTAGGTCCTCTAACATCCAATGCTTGACATTTAAGATGAGAAACGTGTGAGCTTTGTGAACGATGTAGTTCGTTTGAGCTGAAAAGTGACTGCCCTTACCTGAAATGATTTCTTGCTTGTAGGAAGACTCAGAGCCTGGGATTTAACTCCATTTCTGAAGTCAATCACAGCAGAGTTCTCATCCATTGATCACACTCTGCTTTAGAGCAAGAAGCACGCACTTCCTCTCCAGAGTCTCTAAGACAGCAAGAACCGTGAGTGTGATGAGAACAAAAGAACGGTGTTTCCTACATGTATGGACCATATCTAGTCCAACGCTGCTTCTGAAACTGATACAAAGCACTGGTCCTCTAACATCCGATTCTTGTCAGTTAAGATGAGAAACGTGTGAGCTTCGTGAAGGATGTTGTTCGTTAGAGCTGAAAAGTGAAAGCCCTTACCTGAAACGAAGTCTTGCATGTAGGAAGACACAGAGCCTGGGGTTTAACTCCATTTCTGAAGGGAAACACACAACACAGTTCTCCTCCATGGATCACACTCTGCTTTAGAGCAAGAAGCACGCTCTTGATTTCTAGAGTCTCTAATACCGCAGGAAACGTGAGTGTGCTCAGAAGAAAAGAACGGTTTTTACTATACATTTCAAGCCATATCTAGTTCAACTCTGCTTGAAATTGATACAAAGCAAAGGTCCTCTAACATCCAATGCTTCTCAGTTAAGATGAGAAACGTGTGAGCTTCGTGAACGATGTAGTTCCTTTGAGCTGTAAAATAGCTGACCTTACATGAATCGAAGTCCTCCTTGTAGGAAGACTCAGAGCCTGGGATTTAACTCCATTTCTGAAGTGAAACACACAGCGGAGTTCTCATCCATTGATAACACTCTGCTTTAGAGCAAGAAGCACGCACTTGCTTCCTAGAGTCTCTAAGTCAGCAGGAAACGTGAGTGTGCTGAGAACAAAAGAAAGGAGTTTCCTGCACATGTGACCCATATCTAGTCCAACTCTGCTTCTGAAACTGATACAAAGCACTGGTCCTCCAACATCTTGCTTGTCAGTTAAGATGAGAAACGTGTGAGCTTCGTGAAGGATGTAGTTCTTTGAGCTGAAAAGTGACTGCCCTTTCCTGAAACGAAGTCTTGCTTGTAGGAAGACACAGAGCCTGGGTTTTAACTCCATTTCTGAAGGGAAACACACAACACAGTTCTAATCCATGGATCACACTCTGTTTTATAACAAGAAGCACACTCTTGCTTTTTAGAGTCTCTAATACAGCAGGAAACATGAGTGTGCTCAGAACAAAAGAACGGTGTTTCCTACACATACGGGCCATATCTAGTTCAACTCTACTTCTGAAACTGAAACAAACCACAGGTCCTCAAACATCCAATGCTTGACAGTTAACATGAGAAACGTGTGAGCTTTGTGAACGATGTAGTTCATTTGAGCTGTAAGTAATTGCCCTTACCTGAAACGAAGTTTTGTTTGTAGGAAGACTCAGAGCCTGGGATTTAACTCCATTTCTGAAGTGAAACACACAGCAGAGTTCTCATCCATTGGTCACACTCTGCTTTAGAGCAAGAAGCACGCTCTTGGCTTCTAGAGTCTCTAATACAGCAGGAAACTTGAGTGTGCTGAGAACAAAGAACGGTGTTTCCTACACATAAGGACCATATCTAGTCCAACTCTGCCTCTGAAACTGATACAAAGCACTGGTCCTCTAACATCCGATGCTTGTCAGTTAAGATGAGAAACGTGTGAGCTTCGTGAACGATGTAGTTCGTTTGAGCTGTAAAGTAACTGCCCTTGCCTGAAACGAAGTTTTGTTTGTAGGAAGACTCAGAGCCTGGGATTTAACTCCATTTCTGAAGTGAAAGACACAGCAGAGTTCTCATCCATTGGTCACACTCTGCTTTAGAGCAAGAAGCACGCTCTTGGTTTCTAGAGTCTCTAATACAGCAGGAAACTTGAGTGTGCTGAGAACAAAAGAACGGTGTTTCCTACACATAAGGACCATATCTAGTCCAACTCTGCTTCTCAAACTGATACAAAGAACTGGTCATCTAACATCCGATGCTTGTCAGTGAAGATGAGAAATATGTGAGCTTTGTGAACGATGTAGTTCGTTTGAGCTGAAATGTGACTGCCCTCACCTGAAACGAAGTCTTGCTTGTAAGAAGACACAGAGCCTGAGATTTAACTCCATTTCTGAAGGGAAACACACAGCATAGTTCTCATCCAGGGATCACCATCTGTTAGAGCAAGAAGCACACTCTTGCTTTCCAGAGACTCTAAGACAGCAAGAAACATGAGTGTGATGAGAACAAAATAACGTTGTTTCCCACACGTACGGACCATATCTAGTCCAACTCTGCTTCTGAAACTGATACAAAACACTGGTCCTCTAACATGCAATGCTTGTCACTTAAGATGAGAAACGTGCTGGCTTTGTGAACGATGTAGTTCGTTTGAGCTGAAAAGTTACTGCCCTTACCTGAAACGAATTCTTGATTGTAGGAAGACACAGAGCCTGGGATTAAACTCCATTTCTGAAGGGAAACACACAACACAGTTCTCGTGCATTGATCACACTCTGCTTTAGAGCAAGAAGCACGCTCTTGCTTTCTAGAGTCTCTAATACCGCAGGAAACGTGAGTGTGCTCAGAACAAAAGAATGGTGTTTCCACCACATACAGGTCATATCTAGTTCAACTCTGCTTCTGAAACTGAAAGAAACCAGAGGTCCTCTAACATCCAATGCTTGTCAGTGTAGATGAGAAACGTGTGAGCTTCGTGAATGATGTAGTTCTTTGGAGCTGTAAAGTAACTGCCCTTACCTGAAACGAAGTCTTGCTTGTAGGAAGACTCAGAGCCTGGGATTTAACTCCATTTCTGAAGTGAAACACACAGCAGAGTTCTCATCCATTGATAACACTCTGTGTTAGAGCAAGAAGCACGCTCTTGCTTTCCAGAGTCTCTAAGAGAGTAGAAAACTTGAGTTTGTTCAGAACAAAAGAACGGTGTTTCCTACACATACTGACCATATCTAGTACAACTCTGCCTCTGAAATTGATACAAAGCCTAGATCCTCTAACATCCAATGCTTGTCATTTAATATGAGAAACGTGTGAGCTTTGTGAACGATGTAGTTCGTTTGAGCTGAAAAGTGACTGCCCTTACCTGAAATGATTTCTTGCTTGTAGGAAGACTCAGACCCTGGGATTTTACTCCTAGTCTGAAGTCAATCACAGCAGAGTTCTCATCCATTGATCACACTCTGCTTTAGAGCAAGAAGCACGCACTTCCTCTCCAGAGTCTCTAAGACAGCAAGAACCGTGAGTGTGATGAGAACAAAAGAACAGTGTTTCCTACACATAAGGACCATATCTAGTCCAACTCTGCTTCTGAAACTGATACAAAGCACTGGTCCTCTAACATCCGATGCTTGTCAGTTAAGATGAGAAACGTGTGAGATTTGTGAACGATGTAGTTCGTTTGAGATGAAAAGTGACTGCCCTTACCTGAATCGAAATCTTGCTTGTAGGAAGACACAGAGCCTGGGGTTTAACTCCATTTTGAAGGGAAACACACAACTCAGTTCTCATCCATGGATCAAACTCTGCTTTAGAGCAAGAAGCACGCTCTTGCTTTCTAGATTCTCTAATGCAGCAGGAAACGTGAGTGTGCTCAGAACAAAAGAATGGTGTTTCCTCCACATACGGGCCATATCTAGTTCAACTCTGCTTATGAAACTGAAAGTAACCACAGGTCCTCTAACATCCAATGCTTCTCAGTTAAGATGAGAAACGTGTGAGCTTTGTGAACGATGTAGTTCGTTTGAGCTGTAAAGTAACTGCCCTTAATTGAATTGAAGTCCTCCTTGTAGGAAGACTCAGAGCCTGGGATTTAACTGCATTCCTGAAGTGAAACACACAGCAGAGTTCTCATCCATTGATAACACTCTGCTTTATAGCAAGAAGCACGCTCTTGCTTCCTAGAGTCTATAAGTCAGCAGGAAACATGAGTGTGCTGAGAACAAAAGAACGGAGTTTCCTACACATGTGGACCATATCTAGTCCAACTCTGCTTCTGAAACTGATACAAAGCACTGGTCCTCTAACATCTTGCTTGTCAGTTAAGATGAGAAACGTGTGAGCTTCGTGAAGGATGTAGTTCGTTTGAGCTGAAAAGTGACTGCCCTTACCTGAAACGAAGTCTTGCTTGTAGGAAGACACAGAGCCTGGGGTTTAACTCCATTTCTCAAGGTAAACACACAACACAGTAATCATCCATGGATCACACTCTGCTTTAGAGCAAGAAGCACGCTCTTGCTTTCTAGAGTCTCTAAGACAGCAGGAAACTTGAGTGAGCTCAGAACTAAAGAACGGTGTTTCCTACACATACGGACCATATCTAGTCCAACTCTGCTTCTGAAACTGAAACAAACTACAGGTCCTATATCATCCAATGCTTGTCAGTTAAGATGAGAAACATGTGAGCTTCGTGAATGATGTAGTTCGTTTGAACAGTAAAGTGAATGTCCTTAACTGAAACGAAGTCTTGCTTGTAGGTGACTCAGAGCCTAGGATTTAACTCCATTTCTGAAGTGAAACACACAGCAGAGTTCTCATATATAGATCACACTCTGCTTTAGAGCAAGAAGGAGGCTCTTGCTTTCTAGAGTCTCTAAGACAGCAGGAAACATGAGTGTGCTGAGAACAAAAGAACGGTGTTTCCTACACATATGGACCATATATAGTACAACTCTGCCTCTGAAATTGATACAAAGCACAGGTCCTCTAACATCCAATGCTTGTCATTTAAGATGAGAAACGCGTGAGTTTTGTGAACAATGTAGTTCATTTGAGCTGAAAAGTGACTGCCCTTACCTGAAACGATGTCTTGCTTCTAGGAAGACACAGAGCCTGGGATTTAACTCCATTTCTGAAGTGAAACACACAGCAGAATTCTAACCTATTGATCACACTCTGCTTTAGAGCAAGAAACACGCTCTTACTTTCTAGAGTCTCTAAGACAGCAGGAAACTTGTGTGTGCTGTGAACAAAAGAACGGTGTTTCCTACACATAAGGACCATATCTAGTCCAACTATGCCTCTGAAACTGATACAAAGCACTGGTCCTCTAACATCCGATGATTGTCAGTTAAGATGAGAAACATATGAGCTTTGTGAATGATGTAGTTCGTTTGAGCTGAAAAGTGACTGCCCTTACCTGAAACGAAATCTTGCTTGTAGGAAGACACAGAGCCTGGGGTTTAACTCCATTTTGAAGGGAAACACACAACTCAGTTCTCATCCATGGATCACACTCTGCTTTAGAGCAAGAAGCACGCTCTTGCTTTCTAGATTCTCTAATACAGCAGGAAACGTGAGTGTGCTCAGAACAAAAGAATGGTGTTTCCTCCACATACGGACCTTATCTAGTCCAAAACTGCTTCTCAAACTGATACAAAGCACTGGTCATCTAACATCCGATGCTTGTCAGTTAAGATGAGAACCGTGTGAGCTTCGTGAACGATGTAGTTCGTTTGAGCTGTAAAGTAGCTGCCCTTACTTGAATCGAAGTCCTCCTTGTAGGAAGACTCAGAGCCTGGAATTTAACTCCATTTCTGAAGTGAAACACACAGCAGAGTTCTCATCCATTGATAACACTCTACTTTAGAGCAATAAGCACGCTCTTGCTTCCTAGAGTCTATAATTCAGCAGGAAACGTGAGTGTGCTGAGAACAAAAGAACGGAGTTTCCTACACATGTGGACCATATCTAGTCCAACTCTGCTTCTGAAACTGATACAAAGCACTGGTCCTCTAACATCTTGCTTGTCAGTTCAGATGAGAAACGTGTGAGCTTTGTGAACGATGTAGTTCGTTTGAGCTGTAAAGTAATTGACCTTACCTGAAACGAAGTTTTATTTGTAGGAAGACTCAGAGCCTGGGATTTAACTCCATTTCTGAAATGAAACACACAACAGAGTTCTCATATATAGGTCACACTCTCCTTTAGAGCAAGAAGCACACTCTTGCTTTCTAGAGTCTCTAAGACATCAGGAAACATGAGTGTGCTGAGAACAAAAGTACGGTGTTCCCTGCACATACAGACCGTACCTAGTACAACTCGGCCTCTGAAATTGATACAAAGCACAGGTCCTCTAACAACCAATGCTTGTCATTTAAGATGAGAAACTTGTGAGCTTCGTGAACAATGTAGTTCGTTTGAGCTATAAAGTAACTGCCCTTACATGAAACGAAGTATTGCATGTTGGAAGACTCAGAGACTGGGATTTAACTCCATTTCTGTAGTCAATCACAGCAGAGTTCTCTTCCATTGATCACACTATCCATTAGAGCAAGAAGCACGCTCTATCTTTCTAGAGTCTCTAAGACAGCAGGAAACATGAGTGTGCTCAGAACTAAAGAACGGTGTTTCCTACACATACGGGCCATATCTAGTCCAACCCTGCTTCTGAAACTGAAACAAACCACAGGTCCTATAACATCCAATGCTTGTCAGTTAAGATGAGAAACGTGTGAGCTTCGTGAATGATGTAGTTCGTTTGAACAGTAAAGTGACTGCCCTTACCTGAAACGATGTCTTGCTTCTAGGAAGACACAGAGCCTGTGATTTAACTCCATTTCTGAAGGGAAACACACAGCATAGTTTTCATCCATGGATCACACTCTGCTTTAGAGCAAGAAGCACGCTCTTGCTTTCTAGATTCTCTAATACAGCAGGAAATGTGAGTGTGCTCAGAACAAATGAACGGTGTTTCCTACACATACAGTCCATATCTAGTCCAACTCTGCTTCTGAAACTGATACAAAGCATTGGTCCTCTAACATCCGATGATTGTCAGTTAAGATGAGAAACGTGTGAGCTTCGAGAACGGTGTAGCCCCTTGGAGCTGATAAGTGACTGCCCTTACCTGAAACGAAGTTTTGCATGTAGGAAGACACAGAGCCTGGGGTTTAACTCCATTTCTGAAGGGAAACACACAACACAGTTCTCATCCATGGATCACACTCTGCTTTAGAGCAAGAAGCACGCTCTTGATTTCTAGAGTCTCTAATACCGCAGGAAACGTGAATGTGCTCAGAAGAAAAGAACAGTTTTTCCTATACATTACAAGCCATATCTAGTTCAACTCTGCTTGAAATTGATACAAAGCAAAGGTCCTCAAACATCCAAAGCTTCTCAGTTAAGATGAGAAACGTGTGAGCTTCATGAACGATGTAGTTTGTTTGAGCTGTAAAGTGCCTGCCCTTACCTGAAACGAAGTCTTGCTTCTTGGAAGACTCAGAGCCTGGGATTTAACTCTATTTCTGAAGTGAAACACACAGCAGAATTCTCACATATAGATCACACTCTGCTTTAGAGCAAGAAGTACCTTCTTGGTTTCTAGAGTCTCTAAGTCAGCAGGAAACATGAGTGTGCTGAGAGCAAAAGAACGGTGTTTCCTACACATACAGACCATATCTAGTACATCTCCGCCTCTGAAATTGATACAAAGCACAGGTCCTCTAACACCCAATGCTTGTCAGTTTAGATGTGAAACATGTGAGCTGCGTGAACGATGTAGTTCGTTTGAGCTGAAAAGTGACTGCCCTTACCTGAAACGAAGTCTTGCTTGTAGGAAAACACAGAGCCTGGGGTTTAAATCCATTTTGAAGGGAAACACACAAAACAGTTCTCATAGATGGATCACATTCTGCTTTAGAGCAAGAAGCACGCTATTTCATTCTTGAATCTCTCAGACAGCAGGAAAAGTGAGTGTGCTCAGAAGAAAAGAACGGTGTTTCCTATACATACGGACCATATCTAGTTCAACTCTGCTTGAAATTGATACAAAGCAAAGGTCCTCTAACATCCAATGCTTCTCAGTTAAGATGAGAAACATGTGAGCTTCGTGAATGATGTAGATCATTTCAGGTTAAAAGTGACTGCCCTTACCTGAAATGAGTAGTGCTTGTAGGAAGACACAGAGCGTGGGATTTAACTCAATTTCTGAAGTGAAACAGACAGCAGAGTTTTCTTCCATTGATCACACCCTGCTTTAGAGCAAGAAGCACGCTCTTGCTTTCTAGAGTCTCTAAGACAGCAGGAAACGTGAGTGTGCTCAGAACAAAAGAATGGTGTTTCCTCCACATATGGACCATATCTAGTTCAACACTGCTTCTGAAACTAAAAGAAACCACAGGTCCTCTAACATCCAATGCTTGTCAGTTTAGATGAGAAACGTGTGAGCTTTGTGAACGATGTAGTTCGTTTGAGCTGTAAAGTAACTGCCCTTACCTGAAAGGAAGTCTTGCTTATAGGAAGACTCAGAGCCTGGGAAATAACTCCATTTCTGAAGTGAAAAACACAGCAGAGTTCTCATCCATTGATCACACTCTGATTTAGAGCAAGAAGCACTCTCTTGCTTTCCAGAGTCTCTAAGAGAGCAGAAAACTTGAGTGTGCTCAGAACAAAAGAACGGTGTTTCCTACACATACTGACCATATCTAGTACAACTCTGCCTCTGAAATTGATACAAAGCCTAGGTCCTCTAACATCCAATGCTTGTCATTTAAGATGAGAAACGTGTGGTCTTCGAGAACGATGTAGTTCGTTTGAGCTGAAAAGTGACTGCCCTTACCTGAAACGAAGTCTTGCTTGTAGGAAAACACAGAGCCTGGGGTTTAAATCCATTTTGAAGGGAAACACACAAAACAGTTCTCATAGATGGATCACATTCTGCTTTAGAGCAAGAAGCACGCTATTGCTTTCTTGAGTCTCTCAGACAGCAGGAAAAGTGAGTGTGCTCAGAAGAAAAGAACGGTGTTTCCTATACATACGGACCATATCTAGTTCAACTCTGCTTGAAATTGATACAAAGCAAAGGTCCTCTAACATCCAATGCTTCTCAGTTAAGATGAGAAACATGTGAGCTTCGTGAATGATGTAGATCATTTCAGGTTAAAAGTGACTGCCCTTACCTGAAATGAGTAGTGCTTGTAGGAAGACACAGAGCGTGGGATTTAACTCAATTTCTGAAGTGAAACAGACAGCAGAGTTTTCTTCCATTGATCACACCCTGCTTTAGAGCAAGAAGCACGCTCTTGCTTTCTAGAGTCTCTAAGACAGCAGGAAACGTGAGTGTGCTCAGAACAAAAGAATGGTGTTTCCTCCACATATGGACCATATCTAGTTCAACACTGCTTCTGAAACTAAAAGAAACCACAGGTCCTCTAACATCCAATGCTTGTCAGTTTAGATGAGAAACGTGTGAGCTTTGTGAACGATGTAGTTCGTTTGAGCTGTAAAGTAACTGCCCTTACCTGAAAGGAAGTCTTGCTTATAGGAAGACTCAGAGCCTGGGAAATAACTCCATTTCTGAAGTGAAAAACACAGCAGAGTTCTCATCCATTGATCACACTCTGATTTAGAGCAAGAAGCACTCTCTTGCTTTCCAGAGTCTCTAAGAGAGCAGAAAACTTGAGTGTGCTCAGAACAAAAGAACGGTGTTTCCTACACATACTGACCATATCTAGTACAACTCTGCCTCTGAAATTGATACAAAGCCTAGGTCCTCTAACATCCAATGCTTGTCATTTAAGATGAGAAACGTGTGGTCTTCGAGAACGATGTAGTTCGTTTGAGCTGAAAAGTGACTGCCCTTACCTGAAATGATGTCTTGCTTGTAGGAAGACACAGAGCCTGGGATTTAAGTCCATTTTGAAGGGAAACACACAACACAGTTCTCATCCATGGATCACACTCTGCTTTAGAGCAAGAAGCACACTCTTGCTTTCTAGATTCTCTAATACAGCAGGAAACGTGAGTGTGCTCATAACAAATGAACGGTGTTACCTACACATACGGACCATATCTAGTCCAACTCTGCTTCTGAAACTTATACATACCACTGGTCCTCTAACATGAAATGCTTGTCAGTTAAGATGAGAAACGCGTTAGCTTCGAGAAAAATGTAGTTCGTTTGAGCTGAAAAGTGACTCCCCTTACCTGAAATGAATTCTTGCTTGTAGGAAGACACAGAGCCTGGGATTTAACTCCATTTCTGTAGGAAAACACACAGCATAGTTCTCCTTCATGGATCACACTCTTCTTTAGATCAAGAAGCACTCTCTTGCTTTCTAGATTCTCTAATACAGCAGGAAGCGTGAGTGTGCTCAGAAAAATGAACGGCATTTCCTACACATACGGACCATATCTAGTCCAACTCTGCTGCTGAAACTGAAACAAAGCATTGGTCCTCTAACATCCAATGCTTGTCAGATAAGATGAGAAACGTGTGACCTTTATGAACGATGTAGTTCGTTTGAGGTGAAAAGTGACTGCCCTTACCTGAAATGAAGTCTTGCTTGTAGGAAGACACAGAGCCTGGGGTTTAACTCCATTTCTGAAGGGAAACACACAAAAGAGTTCTCATCCATTGATCACACTATGCTTTAGAGCAAGAAGCACGCTCTATCTTTCTAGAGTCTCTAAGACAGCAGGAAACTTGAGTGTGCCTAGAACTAAAAAACGGTGTTTCCTACACATACAGGCCATATCTAGTCCAACTCTGCTTCTGAAACTGAAACAAACCACAGGTCCTATAACATCCAATGCTTGTCAGTTAAGATGAGAAACGTGTGAGCTTCGTGAATGATGTAGTTCATTTGAACAGTAAAGTGACTGCCCTTACCTGAAAGGAAGTCTTGCTTGTAGGTGACTCAGAGCCTGGGATTTAACTCCATTTCTGAAGTGAAACACACAGCAGAGTTCTCATATATAGATCACACGCTGCTTTAGAGCAAGAAGGAGGCTCTTGCTTTCTAGAGTCTCTAAGACAGCAGGAAACATGAGTTTGCTGAGAACAAAAGAACGGTGTTTCCTACACATACGGACCATATATAGTCCAACTCTGCCTCTGAAATTGATACAAAGCACAGGTCCTCTAACATCCAATGCTTGTCATTTAAGATGAGAAACGTGTGAGCTTTATGAACGATGTAGTTCATTTGAGCTGAAAAGTGACTGCCCTTACCTGAAATGATGTCTTGCTTCTAGGACGACACAGAGCCTGGGATTTAACTCCATTTCTGAAGGGAAACACACAGCATAGTTTTCATCCATGGATCACACTCTGCTTTAGATCAAGAAGCACGCTCTTGCTTTCTAGAGTCTCTAAGAGAGCAGTTAACTTGAGTGTGTTCAGAACAAAAGAACGGTGTTTCCTACACATACTGACCATATCTAGTACAACTCTGCCTCTGAAATTGATACAAAGCAAAGGTCCTCTAACATCCAATGCCTCTCAGTTAAGATGAGAAACATGTGAGCTTCGTGAACGCTGTAGTTTGTTTGAGCTGTAAAGAAACTGCCCTTACCTGAAAAGAATTCTTGCTTTAGGAAGACTCAGAGCCTGGGATTTAACTCCATTTCTGAAGTGAAACACGCAGCAGAGTTCATCCATTGATCACCCTCTATTTAGAACAAGAAGCACGCTCTTTCTTTCTAGAGTCTCTAAGACAGCAGGAAACGTGAGTGTGCTCAGAACAAAAGAACAGTGTTCCTCCACGTACAGGCCATATCTAGTTCAACTCTGCTTCTGAAACTGAAAGAAACAACAGGCCCTCTAACATCCAATGCTTGTCATTTTAGATGAGAAATGTGTGAGCTTTGTGAATGATGTAGTTCTTTTGAGCTGTAAAGTAACTTCCCTTACCTGAAACGAAGTCTTGCCGGTAGGAAGACTCAGAGCCCTGGATTTAACTCCATTTCTGAAGTGAAACACACAGCAGAGTTCTCATCCATTGATCACACTCTGCTTTAGAGCAAGAAGCACGCTCTTGCTTCCTAGAGTCTCTAAGACAGCAGGAAATGTGAGTGTGCTGAGAACAAAAGAACGGAGTTTCTTACCCATGTGGACCATATGTAGTCCAACTCTGCTTCTGAAACTGATACAAAGCACTGGTCCTCTAACATCTAATGCTTGTCAGTTAAGATGAGAAACGTGTGAGCTTCGTGAAGGATGTAGTTCATTTGAGCTGAAAAGTGACTACCCTTACCTGAAACGAAGTCTTGCTTGTAGGAAGACACAGAGCCTGGGGTTTAACTACATTTCTGATGGGAAATACACAACACAGTTCTCATCCATGGATCACATTCTGCTTTAGAACAAGGAGTATGCTCTTGCTTTCCAGAGTCTCTAAGAGAGCAGAAAACTTGAGTGTGCACAGAACAAAAGAATGCTGTTTCCTACACATACAGACCATATCTAGTCCAACTCTGCTTCTGAAACTTATACAAAGCACGGGTCCTCTAACATCCAATGCTTGTCATTTAAGATGAGAAAAGTGTGAGCTTCGTGAACGATGTAGTTGGTGTGAGCTGTAAAGTAGCTGCCCTTACTTGAATCGAAGTCCTCCTTGTAGGAAGACTCAGAGCCTGGAATTTAACGCCATTTCTGAAGTGAAAAACACAGCAGAGTTCTCATCCATTGATCACACTCTGATTTAGAGCAAGAAGCACTCTCTTGCTTTCCAGAGTCTCTAAGAGAGCAGAAAACTTGAGTGTGCTCAGAACAAAAGAACGGTGTTTCCTACACATACTGACCATATCTAGTACAACTCTGCCTCTGAAATTGATACAAAGCCTAGGTCCTCTAACATCCAATGCTTGTCATTTAAGATGAGAAACGTGTGGTCTTCGAGAACGATGTAGTTCGTTTGAGCTGAAAAGTGACTGCCCTTACCTGAAATGATGTCTTGCTTGTAGGAAGACACAGAGCCTGGGATTTAAGTCCATTTTGAAGGGAAACACACAACACAGTTCTCATCCATGGATCACACTCTGCTTTAGAGCAAGAAGCACACTCTTGCTTTCTAGATTCTCTAATACAGCAGGAAACGTGAGTGTGCTCATAACAAATGAACGGTGTTACCTACACATACGGACCATATCTAGTCCAACTCTGCTTCTGAAACTTATACATACCACTGGTCCTCTAACATGAAATGCTTGTCAGTTAAGATGAGAAACGCGTTAGCTTCGAGAAAAATGTAGTTCGTTTGAGCTGAAAAGTGACTCCCCTTACCTGAAATGAATTCTTGCTTGTAGGAAGACACAGAGCCTGGGATTTAACTCCATTTCTGTAGGAAAACACACAGCATAGTTCTCCTTCATGGATCACACTCTTCTTTAGATCAAGAAGCACTCTCTTGCTTTCTAGATTCTCTAATACAGCAGGAAGCGTGAGTGTGCTCAGAAAAATGAACGGCATTTCCTACACATACGGACCATATCTAGTCCAACTCTGCTGCTGAAACTGAAACAAAGCATTGGTCCTCTAACATCCAATGCTTGTCAGATAAGATGAGAAACGTGTGACCTTTATGAACGATGTAGTTCGTTTGAGGTGAAAAGTGACTGCCCTTACCTGAAATGAAGTCTTGCTTGTAGGAAGACACAGAGCCTGGGGTTTAACTCCATTTCTGAAGGGAAACACACAAAAGAGTTCTCATCCATTGATCACACTATGCTTTAGAGCAAGAAGCACGCTCTATCTTTCTAGAGTCTCTAAGACAGCAGGAAACTTGAGTGTGCCTAGAACTAAAAAACGGTGTTTCCTACACATACAGGCCATATCTAGTCCAACTCTGCTTCTGAAACTGAAACAAACCACAGGTCCTATAACATCCAATGCTTGTCAGTTAAGATGAGAAACGTGTGAGCTTCGTGAATGATGTAGTTCTTTTGAACAGTAAAGTGACTGCCCTTACCTGAAAGGAAGTCTTGCTTGTAGGTGACTCAGAGCCTGGGATTTAACTCCATTTCTGAAGTGAAACACACAGCAGAGTTCTCATATATAGATCACATGCTGCTTTAGAGCAAGAAGGAGGCTCTTGCTTTCTAGAGTCTCTAAGACAGCAGGAAACATGAGTTTGCTGAGAACAAAAGAACGGTGTTTCCTACACATACGGACCATATATAGTCCAACTCTGCCTCTGAAATTGATACAAAGCACAGGTCCTCTAACATCCAATGCTTGTCATTTAAGATGAGAAACGTGTGAGCTTTATGAACGATGTAGTTCATTTGAGCTGAAAAGTGACTGCCCTTACCTGAAATGATGTCTTGCTTCTAGGACGACACAGAGCCTGGGATTTAACTCCATTTCTGAAGGGAAACACACAGCATAGTTTTCATCCATGGATCACACTCTGCTTTAGATCAAGAAGCACGCTCTTGCTTTCTAGAGTCTCTAAGAGAGCAGTTAACTTGAGTGTGTTCAGAACAAAAGAACGGTGTTTCCTACACATACTGACCATATCTAGTACAACTCTGCCTCTGAAATTGATACAAAGCAAAGGTCCTCTAACATCCAATGCCTCTCAGTTAAGATGAGAAACATGTGAGCTTCGTGAACGCTGTAGTTTGTTTGAGCTGTAAAGAAACTGCCCTTACCTGAAAAGAATTCTTGCTTTAGGAAGACTCAGAGCCTGGGATTTAACTCCATTTCTGAAGTGAAACACGCAGCAGAGTTCATCCATTGATCACCCTCTATTTAGAACAAGAAGCACGCTCTTTCTTTCTAGAGTCTCTAAGACAGCAGGAAACGTGAGTGTGCTCAGAACAAAAGAACAGTGTTCCTCCACGTACAGGCCATATCTAGTTCAACTCTGCTTCTGAAACTGAAAGAAACAACAGGCCCTCTAACATCCAATGCTTGTCATTTTAGATGAGAAATGTGTGAGCTTTGTGAATGATGTAGTTCTTTTGAGCTGTAAAGTAACTTCCCTTACCTGAAACGAAGTCTTGCCGGTAGGAAGACTCAGAGCCCTGGATTTAACTCCATTTCTGAAGTGAAACACACAGCAGAGTTCTCATCCATTGATCACACTCTGCTTTAGAGCAAGAAGCACGCTCTTGCTTCCTAGAGTCTCTAAGACAGCAGGAAATGTGAGTGTGCTGAGAACAAAAGAACGGAGTTTCTTACCCATGTGGACCATATGTAGTCCAACTCTGCTTCTGAAACTGATACAAAGCACTGGTCCTCTAACATCTAATGCTTGTCAGTTAAGATGAGAAACGTGTGAGCTTCGTGAAGGATGTAGTTCATTTGAGCTGAAAAGTGACTACCCTTACCTGAAACGAAGTCTTGCTTGTAGGAAGACACAGAGCCTGGGGTTTAACTACATTTCTGATGGGAAATACACAACACAGTTCTCATCCATGGATCACATTCTGCTTTAGAACAAGGAGTATGCTCTTGCTTTCCAGAGTCTCTAAGAGAGCAGAAAACTTGAGTGTGCACAGAACAAAAGAATGCTGTTTCCTACACATACAGACCATATCTAGTCCAACTCTGCTTCTGAAACTTATACAAAGCACGGGTCCTCTAACATCCAATGCTTGTCATTTAAGATGAGAAAAGTGTGAGCTTCGTGAACGATGTAGTTGGTGTGAGCTGTAAAGTAGCTGCCCTTACTTGAATCGAAGTCCTCCTTGTAGGAAGACTCAGAGCCTGGAATTTAACGCCATTTCTGAAGTGAAAAACACAGCAGAGTTCTCATCCATTGATCACACTCTGATTTAGAGCAAGAAGCACTCTCTTGCTTTCCAGAGTCTCTAAGAGAGCAGAAAACTTGAGTGTGCTCAGAACAAAAGAACGGTGTTTCCTACACATACTGACCATATCTAGTACAACTCTGCCTCTGAAATTGATACAAAGCCTAGGTCCTCTAACATCCAATGCTTGTCATTTAAGATGAGAAACGTGTGGTCTTCGAGAACGATGTAGTTCGTTTGAGCTGAAAAGTGACTGCCCTTACCTGAAATGATGTCTTGCTTGTAGGAAGACACAGAGCCTGGGATTTAAGTCCATTTTGAAGGGAAACACACAACACAGTTCTCATCCATGGATCACACTCTGCTTTAGAGCAAGAAGCACACTCTTGCTTTCTAGATTCTCTAATACAGCAGGAAACGTGAGTGTGCTCATAACAAATGAACGGTGTTACCTACACATACGGACCATATCTAGTCCAACTCTGCTTCTGAAACTTATACATACCACTGGTCCTCTAACATGAAATGCTTGTCAGTTAAGATGAGAAACGCGTTAGCTTCGAGAAAAATGTAGTTCGTTTGAGCTGAAAAGTGACTCCCCTTACCTGAAATGAATTCTTGCTTGTAGGAAGACACAGAGCCTGGGATTTAACTCCATTTCTGTAGGAAAACACACAGCATAGTTCTCCTTCATGGATCACACTCTTCTTTAGATCAAGAAGCACTCTCTTGCTTTCTAGATTCTCTAATACAGCAGGAAGCGTGAGTGTGCTCAGAAAAATGAACGGCATTTCCTACACATACGGACCATATCTAGTCCAACTCTGCTGCTGAAACTGAAACAAAGCATTGGTCCTCTAACATCCAATGCTTGTCAGATAAGATGAGAAACGTGTGACCTTTATGAACGATGTAGTTCGTTTGAGGTGAAAAGTGACTGCCCTTACCTGAAATGAAGTCTTGCTTGTAGGAAGACACAGAGCCTGGGGTTTAACTCCATTTCTGAAGGGAAACACACAAAAGAGTTCTCATCCATTGATCACACTATGCTTTAGAGCAAGAAGCACGCTCTATCTTTCTAGAGTCTCTAAGACAGCAGGAAACTTGAGTGTGCCTAGAACTAAAAAACGGTGTTTCCTACACATACAGGCCATATCTAGTCCAACTCTGCTTCTGAAACTGAAACAAACCACAGGTCCTATAACATCCAATGCTTGTCAGTTAAGATGAGAAACGTGTGAGCTTCGTGAATGATGTAGTTCATTTGAACAGTAAAGTGACTGCCCTTACCTGAAAGGAAGTCTTGCTTGTAGGTGACTCAGAGCCTGGGATTTAACTCCATTTCTGAAGTGAAACACACAGCAGAGTTCTCATATATAGATCACACGCTGCTTTAGAGCAAGAAGGAGGCTCTTGCTTTCTAGAGTCTCTAAGACAGCAGGAAACATGAGTTTGCTGAGAACAAAAGAACGGTGTTTCCTACACATACGGACCATATATAGTCCAACTCTGCCTCTGAAATTGATACAAAGCACAGGTCCTCTAACATCCAATGCTTGTCATTTAAGATGAGAAACGTGTGAGCTTTATGAACGATGTAGTTCATTTGAGCTGAAAAGTGACTGCCCTTACCTGAAATGATGTCTTGCTTCTAGGACGACACAGAGCCTGGGATTTAACTCCATTTCTGAAGGGAAACACACAGCATAGTTTTCATCCATGGATCACACTCTGCTTTAGATCAAGAAGCACGCTCTTGCTTTCTAGAGTCTCTAAGAGAGCAGTTAACTTGAGTGTGTTCAGAACAAAAGAACGGTGTTTCCTACACATACTGACCATATCTAGTACAACTCTGCCTCTGAAATTGATACAAAGCAAAGGTCCTCTAACATCCAATGCCTCTCAGTTAAGATGAGAAACATGTGAGCTTCGTGAACGCTGTAGTTTGTTTGAGCTGTAAAGAAACTGCCCTTACCTGAAAAGAATTCTTGCTTTAGGAAGACTCAGAGCCTGGGATTTAACTCCATTTCTGAAGTGAAACACGCAGCAGAGTTCATCCATTGATCACCCTCTATTTAGAACAAGAAGCACGCTCTTTCTTTCTAGAGTCTCTAAGACAGCAGGAAACGTGAGTGTGCTCAGAACAAAAGAACAGTGTTCCTCCACGTACAGGCCATATCTAGTTCAACTCTGCTTCTGAAACTGAAAGAAACAACAGGCCCTCTAACATCCAATGCTTGTCATTTTAGATGAGAAATGTGTGAGCTTTGTGAATGATGTAGTTCTTTTGAGCTGTAAAGTAACTTCCCTTACCTGAAACGAAGTCTTGCCGGTAGGAAGACTCAGAGCCCTGGATTTAACTCCATTTCTGAAGTGAAACACACAGCAGAGTTCTCATCCATTGATCACACTCTGCTTTAGAGCAAGAAGCACGCTCTTGCTTCCTAGAGTCTCTAAGACAGCAGGAAATGTGAGTGTGCTGAGAACAAAAGAACGGAGTTTCTTACCCATGTGGACCATATGTAGTCCAACTCTGCTTCTGAAACTGATACAAAGCACTGGTCCTCTAACATCTAATGCTTGTCAGTTAAGATGAGAAACGTGTGAGCTTCGTGAAGGATGTAGTTCATTTGAGCTGAAAAGTGACTACCCTTACCTGAAACGAAGTCTTGCTTGTAGGAAGACACAGAGCCTGGGGTTTAACTACATTTCTGATGGGAAATACACAACACAGTTCTCATCCATGGATCACATTCTGCTTTAGAACAAGGAGTATGCTCTTGCTTTCCAGAGTCTCTAAGAGAGCAGAAAACTTGAGTGTGCACAGAACAAAAGAATGCTGTTTCCTACACATACAGACCATATCTAGTCCAACTCTGCTTCTGAAACTTATACAAAGCACGGGTCCTCTAACATCCAATGCTTGTCATTTAAGATGAGAAAAGTGTGAGCTTCGTGAACGATGTAGTTGGTGTGAGCTGTAAAGTAGCTGCCCTTACTTGAATCGAAGTCCTCCTTGTAGGAAGACTAAGAGCCTGGGATTTAACGCCATTTCTGAAGTGAAACACACATTAGAATTCTCATCCATTGATAACACTCTGCTTTAGAGCAAGAAGCACGCTCTTGCTTCCTAGAGTCTCTAACTCAGCAGGAAACGTGACTGTGCTGAGAACAAAAGAATGGAGTTTCCTACACATGTGGACCATATCTAGTCCAACTCTGCTTCTGAAACTGATACAAAGCACTGGTCCTCTAACATCTTGCTTGTCAGTTAAGACGAGAAACGTGTGAGATTCTTGAAGGATGTAGTTCCTTTGAGCTGAAAAGTGACTGCCCTTATCTGAAACGAAGTCTTGCTTGTAGGAAGACACAGAGACTGGGGTTTAACTCCATTTCTGAAGGGAAACACACAACACAGTTCTCATCCATGGATCACACTCTTCTTTAGAACAAGAAGCACGCTCTTGCTTTCTAGAGTCTCTAATACAGCAGGAAACTTGAGTGTGTTCAGAACAAAAGAACGGTGTTTCCTAAAATTTCGGGCTATATCTAGTTCAACTCTACTTCTGAAACTGAAACAAACCACAGGTCGTCAAAAATCCAATGCTTGTCAGTTAAGATGAGAAACGTGTGAGCTTTGTGAACGATGTAGTTCGTTTGAGCAGTAAAGTAATTGTCCTTACCTGAAACGAACTTTTGTTTGTAGGGAGACTCAGAGCCTGGGATTTAACTCCCTTTCTGAAGTGAAACACACAGCAGAGTTCTCATCCATTGATCACACTCTGCTTTAGAGCAAGAATCACGCTCTTGCTTTCCAGAGTCTCTAAGAGAGCAGAAAACTTGAGTGTGCTCAGAACAAAAGAGCAGTGTTTCCCTCATATACAGACCATATCTAGTTCAACTCTGCTTCTGAAACTGATAAAAAGCACTGGTCCTCTAAAATCCAATGCTTGTCATTTAAGATAAGAAACGTGTTAGCTTCGTGAACGATGTAGTTCGTTTGAGCTGAAAAGTGACTGCCCTTACCTGAAACAATGTCTTGCTTCTAGGAAGACACAGAGCCTGGGGTTTAACTCCATTTCTGAAGGGAAACACACAGCATAGTTCTCATCCATGGATCACACTCTGCTTTCGAGCAAGAAGCACGCTCTTGCTTTCTCGAATCTCTAATACATCAGGAAACTTGAGTGTGCTCAGAACAAAAGAACGGTGTTTCCTACACATACGGATCATATGTAGTTCAACTCTGCTTCTGAAAATGAAACAAAACACAGTTCCTCTAACATCCAATGCTTGTCAGTTAAGATGAGAAACGTGTGAGCTTCGTGAACGATGTTGTACGTTTGAGCTGTAAAGTAACTGCCCTTACCTGAAATGATGTCTTTTTGTAGGAAGACTCAGAGCCTGGGATTTAACTCCATTTCTGAAGTGAAACACACGGCAGAGTTCTCATCCATGGATCAAACTCTGCTTTAGAGCAAGAAGCACTCTCTTGCTTTCTAGATTCTCTAATACAGCAAGAAACGTGAGTGTGCTCAGAACAAATGAACGGTGTTTCCTACTCATACGGTCCATATATAGTACAACTCTGCTTCAGAAACTGATACAACGCAAGTGTCCTCTAACATTGAATGCTTGTCACTTAAGATGAGACACGTGTGAGCTTTGTGAATGATGTAGTTTGTTTGAGCTGAAAAGTGAGTGCACTTACTTGAAACGAAATCTTGCTTGTAGGAAGACACAGAGCCTGGAATTTAACTTCATTTCTGAAGGGAAACACACAGCATAGTTTTCATCCATGGATCACACTCTGCTTTAGAGCAAGAAGCACGCTCTTGCTTTCTAGAGTCTCTAAGAGAGCAGGAAACATGAGTGTGCTGAAAGCAAAAGAACAGTGTTTCCTACACATACAGACCATATCTAGTACATCTCTGCCTCTGAAATTGATACAAAGCCCAAGTCCTCTAACACCCAATGTGTGTCAGTTTAGATGTGAAACATGTGAGCTGCGTGAACGATGTAGTTCGTTTGAGCTGAAAAGAGACTGCCCTTACCTGAAACGAAATCTTGCTTGTAGGAAAACACAGAGCCTGGGGTTTAACTCCATTTCGAAGGGAAACACACAAAACAGTTCTCATAGATCGATCACACTCTTCTTTAGAGCAAGAAGCACGCTCTTGCTTTCTAGAGTCTCTAAGACATCAGGAAACGTGAGTGTGCTCAGAAGAAAAGAATGGTGTTTCCTATACATGCGGACCATATCTATTTCAACTCTGCTTGAAATTGATACAAAGCAAAGGTCCTCTAACATCCAATGCTTCTCAGTTAAGATGAGAAACGTGTGAGCTTCGTGAATGATGTAGATCGTTCCAGGTTAAAAGTGACTGCCCTTACCTGAAATTTGTAGTGCTTGTAGGAAGACACAGAGCATGGGATTTAACTCAATTTCTGAAGTGAAACAGACAGCAGAGTTTTCTTCCATTGATCATACCCTGCTTTAGAGCAAGAAGCACGCTCTTGCTTTCCAGAGTCTCTAAGAGAGCAGAAAACTTGAGTGTGCTCAGAACAAAAGAACGGTGTTTCCTACACATACTGACCATATCTAGGACAACTCTGCCTCTGAAATTGATACAAAGTCTAGGTCCTCTAACATCCAATGCTTGTCATTTAAGATGAGAAACGTGTGAACTTCGAGAACGATGTAGTTCCTTTGAGCTGAAAAGTGACTGGCCTTACCTGAAACGATGTCTTGCTTGTAGGAAGACACAGAGCCTGGGATTTAACTCCATTTTGAAGGGAAACACACAACACAGTTCTCATCTATGGATCACACTCTGCTTTAGAGCAAGAAGCACGCTCTTGCTTTCTAGATTCTCTAATACAGCAGAAAACGTGAGTGTGTTCAGAACAAATGAACGGTGTTTCCTGCACATACGGACCATATCTGGTCCAACTCTGCTTCTGAAACTGTTACAAAGCACTGGTCCTCTAACATCCGATGATTGTCAGTTAAGATGAGAAACGTGTGAGCTTCAAGAATGATGTAGTTCCTTTGAGCTGATAAGTGACTGCCCTTACCTGAAACAAAGTCTTGCATGTAGGAAGACACAGAGCCTGGGGTTTGCTCCAATCCTGAAGGGAAACACACAACACAGTTCTCATTCATGGATCACACTCTGCTTTAGAGCAAGAAGCATGCTCTTGATTTCTAGAGTCTCTAATACCGCAGGAAACGTGATTGTGCTCAGAAGAAAAGAACAGTTTTTCCTATAAGTTACAGGCCATATCTAGTTCAACTCTGCTTGAAATTGATACAATGCAAAGGTCCTCTAACATCCAATGCTTCTCAGTTAAGATGATAAACGTGTGAGCTTCGTGAACAATGTAGTTCCTTTGAGCTGTAAAGTAACTGCCCTTACATGAATCGAAGTCCTCCTGGTAGGAGGACTCAGAGCCTGGGATTTAACTCCATTTCTGAAGTGAAACACACAGCAGAGTTCTCATCCATTGATAACACTCTGCTTTAGAGCAAGAAGCACGCTCTTGCTTCCTAGAGTCTCTAAGACAGCAGGAAACGTGAGTGTTATGAGAACAAAAGAACGGAGTTTCCTACACATGTGGACCATATCTAGTCCAACTCTGCTTCTGAAAATGATACAAAGCACTGGTCCTCAAACATCTAATGCTTGTCAGTTAAGATGAGAAACGTGTGAGCTTCGTGAAGAATGTAGTTCGTTTGAGCTTTAAAGTAAGTGCCCTTACCTGAAACGAAGTTTTGCTTGTAGGAAGACTCAGAGCCTGGGATTTAACTCCATTTCTGAAATGAAACACAGAACACAGTTCTCATCCATGGATCACACTCTGCTTTAGAACAAGAAGCACGCTCTTGCTTTCTAGAGTCTCTAACACAGCAGGAAACTTGAGTGTGCTCAGAAAAAAAGAACGGTGTTTCCTACACATACAGGCCATATCTAGTTCTACTCTACTTCAGAAACTGAAACAAACAACAGGTCCTCAAATGTCCAATGCTTGTCAGTTAACATGAGAAACGTATGAGCTTTGTGAATGATGTATTTCGTTTGAGCTTTAAAGTAAGTGCCCTTACCTGAAACGAAGTTTTGCTTGTAGGAAGACTCAGAGCCTGGGATTTAACTCCATTTCTGAAATGAAACACACAACAGAGTTCTCATATATAGATCACACTCTGCTCTAGAGCAAGAAGCACACTCTTGCTTTCTAGAGTCTCTAAGACAGCAAGAACCGTGAGTGTGATGAGAACAAAATTACGGTGTTCCCTACACATACGGACCATATCTAGTCCAACTCTGCTTCTGAAACTGATACAAAGCACTGGTCCTCTAACATGAAATGCTTGTCAGTTAAGATGAGAAACGAGTTAGCTTCGAGAAAAATGTAGTTCGTTTGAGCTGAAAAGTGACTCCCCTTACCTGAAACGAATTCTTGATTGTAGGAAGACACAGAGCCTGGGATTTAACTCCATTTCTGCAGGAAAACACACAGCATAGTTCTCCTTCATGGATCATACTCTTCTTTAGATCAAGAAGCACGCTGTTGCTTTCTAGATTCTCTAATACAGCAGGAAGCATGAGTGTGCTCAGAAAAAATGAACGGCGTTTCCTACACATACGGACCATATCTAGTCCAACTCTGCTGCTGAAACTGAAACAAAACACTGGTCCTCTAACATCCAATGCTTGTCAGTTAAGATGAGAAACGTGTGACCTTCATGAACGATGTAGTTCGTTTGAGCTGAAAAGTGACTGCCCTTACCTGAAATGAAGTCTTGCTTGCAGGAAGACACAGAGCCTGGGGTTTAACTGCATTTCTGAAGGGAAACACACAACAGAGTTCTCATCCATTGATCACACTATGCTTTAGAGCAAGAAGCACGCTCTATCTTTCTAGAGTCTCTAAGACAGCAGGAAACTTGAGTGTGCTCAGAACTAAAAAACGGTGTTTCCTACACATACGGGCCATATCTAGTACAACTCTGCTTCTGAAACTGAAACAAAGCACAGGTCCTATAACATCCAATGCTTGTCAGTTAAGATGAGAAACGCGTGAGCTTTGTGAACGATGTAGTTCATTTGAGCTGAAAAGTGACTGCCCTTACCTGAAATGATGTCTTGCTTCTAGGACGACACAGAGCCTGGGATTTAACTCCATTTCTGAAGGGAAACACACAGCATAGTTTTCATCCATGGATCACACTCTGCTTTAGATCAAGAAGCATGCTCTTGCTTTCTAGAGTCTCTAAGAGAGCAGTAAACTTGAGTGTGTTCAGAACAAAAGAACGGTGTTTCTTACACATACTGACCATATCTAGTACAACTCTGCTTCTGAAACTGATACAAAGCATAGGTCCTCTAACATCCAATGCCTCTCAGTTAAGATGAGAAACATGTGAGCTTCTTGAACGATGTAGGTCGTTTGAGCTGTAAAGTAATTGCCCTTACTTGAATCGAAGTCCTCCTTGTAGGAAGACTCAGAGCCTGGCATTTAACTCCATTTCTGAAGTGAAACACAATGCAGAGTTCTCATATATAGATCACACTCTGCTTTAGAGCAAGAAGGAGGCTCTTGCTTTCTAGAGTCTCTAAGACAGCAGGAAACATGAGTTTGCTGAGAAAAAAAAAACGGTGTTTCCTACACATACGGACCGAATATAGTACAACTCTGCCTCTGAAACTGATACAAAGCACTGGTCCTCTAACATCCGATGCTTGTCAGTTAAGATGAGAAACGTGTGAGCTTCATGAACGATATAGTTCGTTTGAGCTGAAAAGTGACTGCCCTTACCTGAAACGAAGTAGTGCTCGTGGGAAGACTCAGAACCTGTGATTTAACTCCATTACTGAAGTCAAACACACAGCAGAGTTCTCATCCATTGATCAAACTCTGCTTTAGAGCAAGAAGCACACTCTTGCTTCCTAGAGTCTCTAAGACAGCAGGAAACGTGAGTGTGCTGAGAACAAAAGAACGGAGTTTCCTACCCATGTGGACCATATCTAGTCCAACTCTGCTTCTGAAACTGATACAAAGCACTGGTCCTCTAACATCTAATGCTTTTCAGTTAAGATGAGAAACGTGTGAGTTTCGTGAAGGATGTAGTTCATTTGAGATGAAAAGTGACTGCCATTACCTGAAACGAAGTCTTGCTTGTAGGAAGACACAGAGCCTGGGGTTTAACTCCATTTCTGATGGGAAATACACAATACAGTCCTCATCCATGGATCACATTCTGCTTTAGAGCAAGAAGCACGCTCTTGCTTTCTAGAGTCTCTAATACAGCAGTAAACATGAGTGTGCTCAGAACAGTGAACGGTGTTTCCTGCACATATGGGCCATATCTAGTTCATCTCTACTTCTGAAACTGAAACAAACCACAGGTCCTCAAACATCCAATGCTTGTCAGTTAACATGAGACACGTGTGAGCTTTGTGAACGGTGTAGTTCATTTGTGCTGTAAAGTAAGTGCCCTTACCTGAAACGAAGTTTTGCTTGTAGGAAGACTCAGAGCCTGGGATTTAACTCCATTTCTGAAATGAAAAACACAACAGAGTTCTCATATATAGATCACACTCTGCTTTAGATCAAGAAACACACTCCTGCTTTCTAGAGTCTCTAAGATATCAGGAAACATGAGTGTGCTCAGAACAAAAGTACGGTGTTCCCTACACATACGGACCATACCAAGTACAACTCGGCCTCTGAAATTGATGCAAAGCACAGGTCCTCTAACAACCAATGCTTGTCATTAAGATGAGAAACGTGTGAGCTTCTTGAACGATATAGTTCGTTTCAGCTGAAAAGTGACTGCCCTTACCTGAAACGAAGTAGTGCTTGTAGGGAGACACAGAGCCTGGGATTTAACTCCATTTCTGAAGTGAAACACAAAGCAGAGTTCTCATATATAGATCACACTCTGCTTTAGAGCAAGATTGAGGCTCTTGCTTTCTAGAGTCTCTAAGACAGCAGGAAACATGAGTTTGCTGAGAACAAAAGAATGGTGTTTCCTACACATACGGACCATATATAGTACAACTCTGCCTCTGAAATTGATTCAAAGCACAGGTCCTCTAACATCCAATGCTTGTCATTTAAGATGAGAAACGCGTGAGCTTTGTGAACGATGTAGTTCATTTGAGCTGAAAAGTGACTGCCCTTACCTGAAACGATGTCTTGCTTCTAGGAAGACACAGAGCCTGGGATTTAACTCCATTTCTGAAGGAAAACACAAAGCATAGTTTTCATCCATGGATCACACTCTGCTTTAGAGCAAGAAGCATGCTCTTGCTTTCTAGAATCTCTAAGACAGCAGTAAACTTGAGTGTGCTCAGAAGAAAAGAACGTTGTTTCCTACACATACGGACCATATCTAGTTCAAATCTACTTGAAATTGATACAAAGCAAAGGTCCTCTAACATCCAATGTCTCTCAGTTAAGATGAGAAACATGTGAGCTTCTTGAATGATGTAGGTCGTTTGAGCTGTAAAGTAATTGCCCTTACTTGAATCGAAGTCCTCCTTGTAGGAAGACTCAGAGCCTGGGATTTAACTACATTTCTGAAGTGAAACACACAGCAGAGTTCATCCATTGATCACCCTCTATTTAGAGCAAGATGCATGCTCTTTCTTTCTAGAGTCTCTAAGACAGCAGGAAACGTGAGTGTGGTCAGAACAAAAGTACAATGTTTCCTCCACATACGGGCCATATCTATTTCAACTCTGCTTCTGAAACTGAAAGAAACAACAGGTCCTCTAACATCCAATGCTTGTCAATTTAGATGAGAAACGTGTGAGCTTTGTGAATGATGTAGTTCTTTTGAGCTGTAAAGTAACTGCCCTTACCTGAAACGAAGTCTTGCTTGTAGGAAGACTCAGAGCCCTGGATTTAACTCCATTTCTGAAGTGAAACAAACAGCAGAGTTCTCATCCATTGATCACACTCTGCTTTGGTGCAAGAAGCACGCTCTTGCTTTCCAGAGTCTCTAAGAGAGCAGAAAACTTTCGAGTGCTCAGAACAAAAGAATGGTGTTTCCTACACATACAGACCATATCTAGTCCAACTCTGCTTCTGAAACTGATACAAAGCGTGGGTCCTCTAACATCCAATGCTTGTCATTTAAGATGAGAAACGTGTGACCTTCATGAACGATGTAGTTCGTTTGAGCAGAAAAGTGACTGCCCTTATCTGAAACAAAGTAGTGCTTGTAGGAAGACACACAGCATGGAATTTAACTCCTTTTCTGAAGGGAAACACACAGCAGAGTTCTGATCAATGGATCACACTCTGCTTTAGAGCAAGAAGCACTCTCTTGCTTTCTAGATTCTCTAATACAGCAGGAATCTTGAGTGTGCTCAGAAGAAAGAACGGTGTTTCCTACAAATACGGACCATATCTAGTTCATCTCTGCTTCTGAAACTGAAACAAACCATAGGCCCTCTAACATCCAATGCTTGTGAGTTAAGATGAGAAACGTGTGAGCTTTGTGAACGATGTAGTTCGTTTGAGCTGTAAAGTAACTGCACTTACCTTAAAAGAAGTCTTGCTTGTAGGAAGACACAGAGCCTGGGGTTTAACCCCATTTCAAAGGGAAACACACAACACTGTTTTCATCCATGAATCACCCTCTGCTTTAGAGCAGGAAGCACGCTCTTGCTTTCTAGAGTCTCTAAGACAGCAGGAAATGTGAGTGTGCTCAGAAGAAAAGAACGGTGTTTCCTATACATACGGACCATATCTATTTCAACTCTGCCTGAAATTGATACAAAGCAAAGGTCCTCTAACATCCAATGCTTCTCAGTTAAGATGAGAAACGTGTGAGCTTCGTGAACCATGTAGTTCGTTTGAGCTGTAAAGTAACTGCTCTTACCTGAAACGAAGTCTTGCTTGTAGGAAGACTCAGAGCCTGTGATTTAACTCCATTTCTGAAGTGAAACACACAGCAGAGTTCTCATCCATTGATTACACTCTGCTTTAGAGCAAGGAGTATGCTCTTGCTTTCCACAGTCTCTAAGAGACCAGAAAACTTGAGTGTGCTCAGAACAAAAGAATGGTGTTTCCTACACATACAGACCATATCTAGTCCAACTCTGCTTCTGAAACTAATACAAAGCACGGGTCCTCTAACATCCAATGCTTGTCATTTAAGATGAGAAACGTGTGAGCTTCCTGAACGATGTAGTTCGTGTGAGCTGTAAAGTAGGTGCCCTTACTTGAATCGAAGTCCTCCTTGTAGGAAAACTAAGAGCCTGGGATTTAACTCCATTTCTGAAGTGAAACACACATTAGAGTTCTCATCCATTGATAACACTCTGCTTTAGAGCAAGAAGCACGCTCTTGCTTCCTAGAGTCTCTAACTCAGCAGGAAACGTGAGTGTGCTGAGAACAAAAGAACGGAGTTTCCTAAACATGTGGACCATATCTAGTCCATCTCTGCTTCTGAAACTGATACAAAGCACTGGTCCTCTAACATCTTGCTTGTCAGTTAAGACGAGAAACGTGTGAGATTCGTGAAGGATGTAGTTCATTTGAGCTGAAAAGTGACTGCCCTTATCTGAAACGAAGTCTTGCTTGTAGGAAGACACAGAGCCTGGGGTTTAACTCCATTTCTGAAGGGAAACACACAACACAGTTCTCATCCATGGATCAAACTCTTCTTTAGAACAAGAAGCACGCTCTTGCTTTCTAGAGTCTCTAATACAGGAGGAAACTTGAGTGTGCTCAGAACAAAAGAACGGTGTTTCCTACACATTTGGGCCATATCTAGTTCAACTCTACTTCTGAAACTGAAACAAACCACAGGTTCTCAAACATCCAATGCTTGTCAGTTAAGATGAGAAACGTGTGAGCTTTGTGAACGATGTAGTTCGTTTGAGCTGTAAAGTAATTGTCCTTACCTGAAACGAAGTTTTGTTTGTAGGAAGACTCAGAGACTGGGATTTAACTCCATTTCTGAAGTGAAACACACAGCAGAGTTCTCATCCATTGATCACACTCTGCTTTAGAGCAAGAAGCACGCTCTTGCTTTCCAGAGTCTCTAAGAGAGCAGAAAACTTGAGTGTGCTCAGAACAAAAGAGCGGTGTTTCCCTCACATACAGACCATATCTAGTTCAACTCTGCTTCTGAAACTGATAAAAAGCACTGGTCCTCTAAAATCCAATGCTTGTCATTTAAGATGAGAAAGGTGTGAGCTTTGTGAACGATGTAGTTCGTTTGAGCTGTAAAGTAACTGCCCTAACCTGAAATGATGTCTTGCTTCTAGGAAGACACAGAGCCTGGGATTTAACTCCATTTCTGAAGGGAAACACACAGCATAGTTTTCATCCATGGATCACACTCTGCTTTAGATCAAGAAGCATGCTCTTGCTTTCTAGAGTCTCTAAGAGAGCAGTAAACTTGAGTGTGTTCAGAACAAAAGAACGGTGTTTCTTACACATACTGACCATATCTAGTACAACTCTGCTTCTGAAATTGATACAAAGCAAAGGTCCTCTAACATCCAATGCCTCTCAGTTAAGATGAGAAACATGTGAGCTTCTTGAACGATGTAGGTCGTTTGAGCTGTAAAGTAATTGCCCTTACTTGAATCGAAGTCCTCCTTGTAGGAAGACTCAGAGCATGGCATTTAACTCCATTTCTGAAGTGCAACACAATGCAGAGTTCTCATATATAGATCACACTCTGCTTTAGAGCAAGAAGGAGGCTCTTGCTTTCTAGAGTCTCTAAGACAGCAGGAAACATGAGTTTGCTGAGAAAAAAAGAACGGTGTTTCCTACACATACGGACCGAATATAGTACAACTCTGCCTCTGAAACTGATACAAAGCACTGGTCCTCTAACATCCGATGCTTGTCAGTTAAGATGAGAAACGTGTGAGCTTCATGAACGATGTAGTTCATTTGAGCTGAAAAGTGACAGCCCTTACCTGAAACGAAGTCGTGCTTGTAGGAACACACAGACTGGGGTTTAACTCCATTTCTGAAGGGAAACAAACAACACAGTTCTCATCCTTTGATCACACTCTGCTTTAGAGCAAGAGCATGCTCTTGCTTTCTAGAGTCTCTAAGACAGCAGTAAACTTGAGTGTGCTCAGAAGAAAAGAAGGGTGTTTCCTACACATACAGACCATATCTAGTTCAAATCTGCTTGAAATTGATACAAAGCAAAGGTCCTCTAACATCCAATGCTTGTCAGTTAAGATGAGAAAGGTGTGTGCTTTGTGAACGATGTAGGTCGTTTGAGCTGTAAAGTAACTGCCCTTACCTTAAAAGAAGTCTTGCTTGTAGGAAGACACAGAGCCTGGGGTTTAACTCCATTTCGAAGGGAAACACACAACACAGTTCTCATCCATGAATAACCCTCTGCTTTAGAGCAAGAAGTACGCTCTTGCTTTCTAGAGTCTCTAACACAGCAGGAAACGTGAGTGTGCTCAGAAGAATATAACGGTGTTTCCTATACATACAGACCATATCTAGTTCAACTCTGCTTGAAATTGATACAAAGCAAAGGTCCTCTAACATCCAATGCTTCTCAGTCAAGATGAGAAACGTGTGAGCTTCGTGAACGATATAGTTCGTTTGAGCTGAAAAGTGACTGCCCTTACCTGAAACGAAGTAGTGCTCGTGGGAAGACTCAGAACCTGGGATTTAACTCCATTACTGAAGTCAAACACACAGCAGAGTTCTCATCCATTGATCAAACTCTGCTTTAGAGCAAGAAGCACGCTCTTGCTTCCTAGAGTCTCTAAGACAGCAGGAAACGTGAGTGTGCTGAGAACAAAAGAACGGAGTTTCCTACCCATGTGGACCATATCTAGTCCAACTCTGCTTCTGAAACTGATACAAAGCACTGGTCCTCTAACATCTAATGCTTTTCAGTTAAGATGAGAAACGTGTGAGCTTCGTGAAGGATGTAGTTCATTTGAGATGAAAAGTGACTGCCATTACCTGAAATGAAGTCTTGCTTGTAGGAAGACACAGAGCCTGGGGTTTAACTCCATTTCTGATGGGAAATACACAATACAGTTCTCATCCATGGATCACATTCTGCTTTAGAGCAAGAAGCACGCTCTTGCTTTCTAGAGTCTCTAATACAGCAGGAAACATGAGTGTGCTCAGAACAAAAGAACGGTGTTTCCTGCACATATGGGCCATATCTAGTTCATCTCTACTTCTGAAACTGAAACAAACCACAGGTCCTCAAACATCCAATGCTTGTCAGTTAACATGAGACACGTGTGAGCTTTGTGAACGGTGTAGTTCATTTGTGCTGTAAAGTAAGTGCCCTTACCTGAAACGAAGTTTTGCTTGTAGGAAGACTCAGAGCCTGAGATTTAACTCCATTTCTGAAATGAAAAACACAACAGAGTTCTCATATATAGATCACACTCTGCTTTAGATCAAGAAACACACTCCTGCTTTCTAGAGTCTCTAAGACATCAGGAAACATGAGTGTGCTCAGAACAAAAGTACGGTGTTCCCTACACATACGGACCATACCAAGTACAACTCAGCCTCTGAAATTGATGCAAAGCACAGGTCCTCTAACAACCAATGCTTGTCATTAAGATGAGAAACGTGTGAGCTTCTTGAACGATATAGTTCGTTTCAGCTGAAAAGTGACTGCCCTTACCTGAAAAGAAGTAGTGCTTGTAGGGAGACACAGAGCCTGGGATTTAACTCCATTTCTGAAGTGAAACACAAAGCAGAGTTCTCATATATAGATCACACTCTGCTTTAGAGCAAGAAGGAGGCTCTTGCTTTCTAGAGTCTCTAAGACAGCAGGAAACATGAGTTTGCTGAGAACCAAAGAATGGTGTTTCCTACACATACGGACCATATATAGTACAACTCTGCCTCTGAAATTGATTCAAAGCACAGGTCCTCTAACATCCAATGCTTGTCATTTAAGATGAGAAACGCGTGAGCTTTGTGAACGATGTAGTTCATTTGAGCTGAAAAGTGACTGCCCTTACCTGAAACGATGTCTTGCTTCTAGGAAGACACAGAGCCTGGGATTTAACTCCATTTCTGAAGGAAAACACAAAGCATAGTTTTCATCCATGGATCACACTCTGCTTTAGAGCAAGAAGCATGCTCTTGCTTTCTAGAGTCTCTAAGACAGCAGTAAACTTGAGTGTGCTCAGAAGAAAAGAACGTTGTTTCCTACACATACGGACCATATCTAGTTCAAATCTACTTGAAATTGATACAAAGCAAAGGTCCTCTAACATCCAATGTCTCTCAGTTAAGATGAGAAACATGTGAGCTTCTTGAATGATGTAGGTCGTTTGAGCTGTAAAGTAATTGCCCTTACTTGAATCGAAGTCCTCCTTGTAGGAAGACTCAGAGCCTGGGATTTAACTACATTTCTGAAGTGAAACACACAGCAGAGTTCATCCATTGATCACCCTCTATTTAGAGCAAGATGCATGCTCTTTCTTTCTAGAGTCTCTAAGACAGCAGGAAACGTGAGTGTGGTCTGAACAAAAGTACAATGTTTCCTCCACATACGGGCCATATCTATTTCAACTCTGCTTCTGAAACTGAAAGAAACAACAGGTCCTCTAACATCCAATGCTTGTCAATTTAGATGAGAAACGTGTGAGCTTTGTGAATGATGTAGTTCTTTTGAGCTGTAAAGTAACTGCCCTTACCTGAAACGAAGTCTTGCTTGTAGGAAGACTCAGAGCCCTGGATTTAACTCCATTTCTGAAGTGAAACAAACAGCAGAGTTCTCATCCATTGATCACACTCTGCTTTAGAGCAAGAAGCACGCTCTTGCTTTCCAGAGTCTCTAAGAGAGCAGAAAACTTTCGAGTGCTCAGATCAAAAGAATGGTGTTTCCTACACATACAGACCATATCTAGTCCAACTCTGCTTCTGAAACTGATACAAAGCGTGGGTCCTCTAACATCCAATGCTTGTTATTTAAGATGAGAAACGTGTGAGCTTCATGAACGATGTAGTTCGTTTGAGCAGAAAAGTGACTGCCCTTATCTGAAACAAAGTAGTGCTTGTAGGAAGACACAGAGCATGGAATTTAACTCCTTTTCTGAAGGGAAACACACAGCAGAGTTCTCATCAATGGATCACACTCTGCTTTAGAGCAAGAAGCACTCTCTTGCTTTCTAGATTCTCTAATACAGCAGGAATCTTGAGTGTGCTCAGAAGAAAGAACGGTGTTTCCTACAAATACGGACCATATCTAGTTCATCTCTGCTTCTGAAACTGAAACAAACCAAAAGCCCTCTAACATCCAATGCTTGTGAGTTAAGATGAGAAACGTGTGAGCTTTGTGAACGATGTAGTTCGTTTGAGCTGTAAAGTAACTGCCCTTACCTTAAAAGAAGTCTTGCTTGTAGGAAGACACAGAGCCTGGGGTTTAACCCCATTTCAAAGGGAAACACACAACATTGTTTTCATCCATGAATCACCCTCTGCTTTAGAGCAGGAAGCACGCTCTTGCTTTCTAGGGTCTCTAAGACAGCAGGAAATGTGAGTGTGCTCAGAAGAAAAGAACGGTGTTTCCTATACATACGGACCATATCTATTTCAACTCTGATTGAAATTGATACAAAGCAAAGGTCCTCTAACATCCAATGCTTCTCAGCTAAGATGAGAAACGTGTGAGCTTCGTGAACGATGTAGTTCGTTTGAGCTGAAAAGTGACTGCCCTTACCTGAAACGAAGTAGTGCTTGTAGGAAGACTCAGATCCTGGGATTTAACTCCATTTCTGAAGTCAAACACACAGCAGAGTTCTCATCCATTGATCACACTCAGCTTTAGAGCAAGAAGCAAGCTCTTGCTATCCAGAGTCTCTAAGACGCAAGAAACGTGAGTGTGATGAGAAGAAAAGAAGGGGGTTCATACACGTACGGACCATATCTAGTCCAACTCTGCTTCTGAAACTGATACAAAGCACTGGTCCTCTAACATCCAATGCTTGTCATTTAAGATGAGAAACGTGTGAGCTTCGTGAAGGATGTAGTTCGTGTGAGCTGTAAAGTAGCTGCCCTTACTTGAATCGAAGTCCTCCTTGTAGGAAGACTCAGAGCCTGGGATTTAACTCCATTTCTGAAGTGAAACACACATTAGAGTTCTCATCCATTGATAACACTCTGCTTTAGAGCAAGAAGCACGCTCTTGCTTCCTAGAGTCTCTAACTCAGCAGGAAACGTGAGTGTGCTGAGAACAAAAGAACGGAGTTTCCTAAACATGTGGACCATATCTAGTCCATCTCTGCTTCTGAAACTGATGCAAAGCACTGGTCCTCTAACATCTTGCTTGTCAGTTAAGACGAGAAATGTGTGAGATTCGTGAAGGATGTAGTTCCTTTGAGCTGAAAAGTGACTGCCCTTATCTGAAACAAAGTCTTGCTTGTAGGAAGACACAGAGCCTGGGGTTTAACTCCATTTCTGAAGGGAAACACACAACACAGTTCTCATCCATGGATCAAACTCTTCTTTAGAACAAGAAGCACGCTCTTGCTTTCTAGAGTCTCTAATACAGCAGGAAACTTGAGTGTGCTCAGAACAAAGAACGGTGTTTCCTACACATTCGGGCCATATCTAGTTCAACTCTACTTCTGAAACTGAAACAAACCACAGGTTCTCAAACATCCAATGCTTGTCAGTTAAGATGAGAAACGTGTGAGCTTTGTGAACGAAGTAGTTCGTTTCAGCTGTAAAGTAATTGTCCTTACCTGAAACGAAGTTTTGTTTGTAGGAAGACTCAGAGCCTGGGATTTAACTCCATTTCTGAAGTGAAACACACAGCAGAGTTCTCATCCATTGATCACACTCTGCTTTAGAGCAAGAAGCACGCTCTTGCTTTCCAGTGTCTCTAAGAGAACAGAAAACTTGAGTGTGCTCAGAACAAAAGAGCGGTGTTTCCCTCACATACAGACCATATCTAGTTCAACTCTGCTTCTGAAACTGATAAAAAGCACTGGTCCTCTAAAATCCAATACTTGTCATATAAGATGAGAAAGGCGTGAGCTTCGTGAACGATGTAGTTCGTTTGAGCAGAAAAGTGACTGCCCTTATCTGAAACAAAGTAGTGCTTGTAGGAAGACACAGAGCATGGAATTTAACTCTTGTTCTGAAGGGAAACACACAGCAGAGTTCTCATCGATGGATCACACTCTGCTTTAGAGCAAGAAGCACTCTCTTGCTTTCTAGATTCTCTAATACAGCAGGAATCTTGAGTGTGCTCAGCAGAAAGAACGGTGTTTCCTACAAATACGGACCATATCTAGTTCATCTCTGCTTCTGAAACTGAAACAAACCATAGGACCTCTAACATCCAATGCTTGTCAGTTAAGACGAGAAACATGTGAGCTTTGTGAACGATGTAGTTCGTTTGAGCTGTAAAGTAACTGCCCTTACCAGAAACGAAGTCTTGCTTGTAGGAAGACTCAGAGCCTGTGATTTAACTCCATTTCTGAAGTGAAACACACAGCAGAATTCTCATCCATTGATCACACTCTGCTTTAGAGCAAGAAGCACGCTCTTGCTTTCTAGAGTCTCTAAGACAGCAGGAAACTTGAGTGTGCTCAGAACAAAAGAACAGTGTTTCCTCCACATACGGGCCATATCTATTTCAACTCTGCTTCTGAAACTGAAATAAACAACAGGTCCTCTAACATCCAATGCTAGTCAATTTAGATGAGAAACTTGTGAGCTTTGTGAATGATGTAGTTCTTTTGAGCTGTAAAGTAACTGCCCTTACCTGAAACGAAGTCTTGCTTGTAGGAAGACTCAGAGCCCTGGATTTAACTCCATTTCTGAAGTGAAACACACAGCAGAGTTCTCATCCATTGATCACACTCTGCTTTAGTGCAAGAAGCACGCTCTTGCTTTCCAGAGTCTCTAAGAGACCAGAAAACTTGAGAGTGCTCAGAACAAAAGAATGGTGTTTCCTACACATACAGACCATATCTAGTCCAACTCTGCTTCTGAAACTGATACAAAGCGTGGGTCCTCTAACATCCAATGTTTGTCATTTAAGATGAGAAAGGTGTGAGCTTTGTGAACGATGTAGTTCGTTTGAGCAGAAAAGTGACTGCCCTTATCTGAAACAAAGTAGTACTTGTAGGAAGACACAGAGCATGGAATTTAACTCCTTTTCTGAAGGGAAACACACAGCAGAGTTCTCATCAATGGATCACACTCTGCTTTAGAGCAAGAAGCACTCTCTTGCTTTCTAGATTCTCTAATACAGCAGGAATCTTGAGTGTGCTCAGAAGAAAAAACGGTGTTTCCTACAAATACGGACCATATCTAGTTCATCTCTGCTTCTGAAACTGAAACAAACCATAGGCCCTCTAACATCCAATGCTTGTGAGTTAAGATGAGAAACGTGTGAGCTTTGTGAACGATGTAGTTCGTTTGAGCTGTAAAGTAACTGCCCTTACCTTAAAAGAAGTCTTGCTTGTAGGAAGACACAGAGCCTGGGGTTTAACCCCATTTCAAAGGGAAACACACAACATTGTTTTCATCCATGAATCACCCTCTGCTTTAGAGCAGGAAGCACGCTCTTGCTTTCTAGGGTCTCTAAGACAGCAGGAAATGTGAGTGTGCTCAGAAGAAAAGAACGGTGTTTCCTATACATACGGACCATATCTATTTCAACTCTGATTGAAATTGATACAAAGCAAAGGTCCTCTAACATCCAATGCTTCTCAGCTAAGATGAGAAACGTGTGAGCTTCGTGAACGATGTAGTTCGTTTGAGCCGAAAAGTGACTGCCCTTACCTGAAACGAAGTAGTGCTTGTAGGAAGACTCAGATCCTGGGATTTAACTCCATTTCTGAAGTCAAACACACAGCAGAGTTCTCATCCATTGATCACACTCAGCTTTAGAGCAAGAAGCAAGCTCTTGCTATCCAGAGTCTCTAAGACGCAAGAAACGTGAGTGTGATGAGAAGAAAAGAAGGGGGTTCATACACGTACGGACCATATCTAGTCCAACTCTGCTTCTGAAACTGATACAAAGCACTGGTCCTCTAACATCCAATGCTTGTCATTTAAGATGAGAAACGTGTGAGCTTCGTGAAGGATGTAGTTCGTGTGAGCTGTAAAGTAGCTGCCCTTACTTGAATCGAAGTCCTCCTTGTAGGAAGACTCAGAGCCTGGGATTTAACTCCATTTCTGAAGTGAAACACACATTAGAGTTCTCATCCATTGATAACACTCTGCTTTAGAGCAAGAAGCACGCTCTTGCTTCCTAGAGTCTCTAACTCAGCAGGAAACGTGAGTGTGCTGAGAACAAAAGAACGGAGTTTCCTAAACATGTGGACCATATCTAGTCCATCTCTGCTTCTGAAACTGATGCAAAGCACTGGTCCTCTAACATCTTGCTTGTCAGTTAAGACGAGAAATGTGTGAGATTCGTGAAGGATGTAGTTCCTTTGAGCTGAAAAGTGACTGCCCTTATCTGAAACAAAGTCTTGCTTGTAGGAAGACACAGAGCCTGGGGTTTAACTCCATTTCTGAAGGGAAACACACAACACAGTTCTCATCCATGGATCAAACTCTTCTTTAGAACAAGAAGCACGCTCTTGCTTTCTAGAGTCTCTAATACAGCAGGAAACTTGAGTGTGCTCAGAACAAAGAACGGTGTTTCCTACACATTCGGGCCATATCTAGTTCAACTCTACTTCTGAAACTGAAACAAACCACAGGTTCTCAAACATCCAATGCTTGTCAGTTAAGATGAGAAACGTGTGAGCTTTGTGAACGATGTAGTTCGTTTCAGCTGTAAAGTAATTGTCCTTACCTGAAACGAAGTTTTGTTTGTAGGAAGACTCAGAGCCTGGGATTTAACTCCATTTCTGAAGTGAAACACACAGCAGAGTTCTCATCCATTGATCACACTCTGCTTTAGAGCAAGAAGCACGCTCTTGCTTTCCAGTGTCTCTAAGAGAACAGAAAACTTGAGTGTGCTCAGAACAAAAGAGCGGTGTTTCCCTCACATACAGACCATATCTAGTTCAACTCTGCTTCTGAAACTGATAAAAAGCACTGGTCCTCTAAAATCCAATACTTGTCATATAAGATGAGAAAGGCGTGAGCTTCGTGAACGATGTAGTTCGTTTGAGCAGAAAAGTGACTGCCCTTATCTGAAACAAAGTAGTGCTTGTAGGAAGACACAGAGCATGGAATTTAACTCTTGTTCTGAAGGGAAACACACAGCAGAGTTCTCATCGATGGATCACACTCTGCTTTAGAGCAAGAAGCACTCTCTTGCTTTCTAGATTCTCTAATACAGCAGGAATCTTGAGTGTGCTCAGCAGAAAGAACGGTGTTTCCTACAAATACGGACCATATCTAGTTCATCTCTGCTTCTGAAACTGAAACAAACCATAGGACCTCTAACATCCAATGCTTGTCAGTTAAGACGAGAAACATGTGAGCTTTGTGAACGATGTAGTTCGTTTGAGCTGTAAAGTAACTGCCCTTACCAGAAACGAAGTCTTGCTTGTAGGAAGACTCAGAGCCTGTGATTTAACTCCATTTCTGAAGTGAAACACACAGCAGAATTCTCATCCATTGATCACACTCTGCTTTAGAGCAAGAAGCACGCTCTTGCTTTCTAGAGTCTCTAAGACAGCAGGAAACTTGAGTGTGCTCAGAACAAAAGAACAGTGTTTCCTCCACATACGGGCCATATCTATTTCAACTCTGCTTCTGAAACTGAAATAAACAACAGGTCCTCTAACATCCAATGCTAGTCAATTTAGATGAGAAACTTGTGAGCTTTGTGAATGATGTAGTTCTTTTGAGCTGTAAAGTAACTGCCCTTACCTGAAACGAAGTCTTGCTTGTAGGAAGACTCAGAGCCCTGGATTTAACTCCATTTCTGAAGTGAAACACACAGCAGAGTTCTCATCCATTGATCACACTCTGCTTTAGTGCAAGAAGCACGCTCTTGCTTTCCAGAGTCTCTAAGAGACCAGAAAACTTGAGAGTGCTCAGAACAAAAGAATGGTGTTTCCTACACATACAGACCATATCTAGTCCAACTCTGCTTCTGAAACTGATACAAAGCGTGGGTCCTCTAACATCCAATGTTTGTCATTTAAGATGAGAAAGGTGTGAGCTTTGTGAACGATGTAGTTCGTTTGAGCAGAAAAGTGACTGCCCTTATCTGAAACAAAGTAGTACTTGTAGGAAGACACAGAGCATGGAATTTAACTCCTTTTCTGAAGGGAAACACACAGCAGAGTTCTCATCAATGGATCACACTCTGCTTTAGAGCAAGAAGCACTCTCTTGCTTTCTAGATTCTCTAATACAGCAGGAATCTTGAGTGTGCTCAGAAGAAAAAACGGTGTTTCCTACAAATACGGACCATATCTAGTTCATCTCTGCTTCTGAAACTGAAACAAACCATAGGCCCTCTAACATCCAATGCTTGTGAGTTAAGATGAGAAACGTGTGAGCTTTGTGAACGATGTAGTTCGTTTGAGCTGTAAAGTAACTGCCCTTACCTTAAAAGAAGTCTTACTTGTAGGAAGACACAGAGCCTGGGGTTTAACCCCATTTCAAAGGGAAACAAACAACACTGTTCTCATCCATGAATCACCCTCTGCTTTAGAGCAGGAAGCACGCTCTTGCTTTCTAGAGTCTCTAAGACAGCAGGAAATGTGAGTGTGCTCAGAAGAAAAGAACGGTGTTTCCTATACATACGGACCATATCTATTTCAACTCTGATTGAAATTGATACAAAGCAAAGGTCCTCTAACATCCAATGCTTCTCAGCTAAGATGAGAAACGTGTGAGCTTCGTGAACGATGTAGTTCGTTTGAGCCGAAAAGTGACTGCCCTTACCTGAAACGAAGTAGTGCTTGTAGGAAGACTCAGATCCTGGGATTTAACTCCATTTCTGAAGTCAAACACACAGCAGAGTTCTCATCCATTGATCACACTCAGCTTTAGAGCAAGAAGCAAGCTCTTGCTATCCAGAGTCTCTAAGACGCAAGAAACGTGAGTGTGATGAGAAGAAAAGAAGGGGGTTCATACACCTACGGACCATATCTAGTCCAACTCTGCTTCTGAAACTGATACAAAGCACTGGTCCTCTAACATCCAATGCTTGTCATTTAAGATGAGAAACGTGTGAGCTTCGTGAAGGATGTAGTTCGTGTGAGCTGTAAAGTAGCTGCCCTTACTTGAATCGAAGTCCTCCTTGTAGGAAGACTCAGAGCCTGGGATTTAACTCCATTTCTGAAGTGAAACACACATTAGAGTTCTCATCCATTGATAACACTCTGCTTTAGAGCAAGAAGCACGCTCTTGCTTCCTAGAGTCTCTAACTCAGCAGGAAACGTGAGTGTGCTGAGAACAAAAGAACGGAGTTTCCTAAACATGTGGACCATATGTAGTCCATCTCTGCTTCTGAAACTGATGCAAAGCACTGGTCCTCTAACATCTTGCTTGTCAGTTAAGACGAGAAACGTGTGAGATTCGTGAAGGATGTAGTTCCTTTGAGCTGAAAAGTGACTGCCCTTATCTGAAACGAAGTCTTGCTAGTAGGAAGACACAGAGCCTGGGGTTTAACTCCATTTCTGAAGGGAAACACACAACACAGTTCTCATCCATGGATCAAACTCTTCTTTAGAACAAGAAGCACGCTCTTGCTTTCTAGAGTCTCTAATACAGCAGGAAACTTGAGTGTGCTCAGAACAAAAGAACGGTGTTTCCTACACATTCGGGCCATATCTACTTCAACTCTACTTCTGAAACTGAAACAAACCACAGGTTCTCAAACATCCAATGCTTGTCAGTTAAGATGAGAAACGTGTGAGCTTTGTGAACGATGTAGTTCGTTTGAGCTGTAAAGTAATTGTCCTAAACTGAAACGAAGTTTTGTTTGTAGGAAGACTCAGAGCCTGGGATTTAACTCCATTTCTGAAGTGAAACACACAGCAGAGTTCTCATCCATTGATCACACTCTGCTTTAGAGCAAGAATCACGCTCTTGCTTTCCAGAGTCTCTAAGAGAGCAGAAAACTTGAGTGTGCTCAGAACAAAAGAGCGGTGTTTCCCTCACATACAGACCATATCTAGTTCAACTCTGCTTCTGAAACTGATAAAAAGCACTGGTCCTCTAAAATCCAATGCTTGTCATTTAAGATGAGAAAGGTGTGAGCTTCGTGAACAATGTAGTTTGTTTGAGCAGAAAAGTGACTGCCCTTATCTGAAACAAATTATGCTTGTAGAAAGACACAGAGCATGGAATTTAAATCTTTTTCTGAAGGGAAACACACAGCAGAGTTCTCATCCATGGATCACACTCTGCTTTAGAGCAAGAAGCACTCTCTTGCTTTCTAGATTCTCTAATACAGCAGGAATCTTGAGTGTGCTCAGAAGAAAGAACGGTGTTTCCTACAAATACGGACCATATCTAGTTCATCTCTGCTTCTGAAACTGAAACAAACCATAGGCCCTCTAACATCCAATGCTTTTCAGTAAAGATGAGAAACGTGTGAGCTTTGTGAACGATGTAGTTCGTTTGAGCTTAAAGTAACTGCCCTTACCAGAAACGAAGTCTTGCTTGTAGGAAGACTCACAGCCTGGGATTCAACTCCATTTCTGAAGTGAAACACACAGGAGAATTCTCATCCATTGATCACACTCTGCTTTAGAGCAAGAAGCACGCTCTTGCTTTCTAGAGTCTCTAAGACAGCAAGAAACATGAGTGTGCTCAGAACAAAAGAACAGTGTTTCCTCCACATACGGGCCATATCTATTTCAACTCTGCTTCTGAAACTGAAAGAAACAACAGGTCCTCTAACATCCAATGCTTGTCAATTTAGATGAGAAACTTGTGAGCTTTGTGAATGATGTAGTTCTTTTGAGCTGTAAAGTAACTGCCCTTACCTGAAACGAAGTCTTGCTTGTAGGAAGACTCAGAGCCCTGGATTTAACTCCATTTCTGAAGTGAAACAAACAGCAGAGTTCTCATCCATTGATCACACTCTGCTTTAGTGCAAGAAGCACGCTCTTGCTTTCCAGAGTCTCTAAGAGAGCAGAAAACTTGAGAGTGCTCAGAACAAAAGAATGGTGTTTCCTACACATACAGACCATATCTAGTCCAACTCTGCTTCTGAAACTGATACAAAGCGTGGGTCTTCTAACATCCAATGCTTGTCATTTAAGATGAGAAACATGTGAGCTTCGTGAATGATGTAGTTCGTTTGAGCAGAAAAGTGACTGCCCTTATCTGAAACAAAGTAGTGCTTGTAGGAAGACACACAGCATGGAATTTAACTCCTTTTCTGAAGGGAAACACACAGCAGAGTTCTCATCAATGGATCACACTCTGCTTTAGAGCAAGAAGCACTCTCTTGCTTTCTAGAGTCTCTAAGACAGCAGGAAATGTGAGTGTGCTCAGAAGAAAACAACGGTGTTTCCTATACATACGGACCATATCTATTTCAACTCTGCTTGAAATTGATACAAAGCAAAGGTCCTCTAACATCCAATGCTTCTCAGTTAAGATGAGAAACGTGTGAGCTTTGTGAACGATGTAGTTTGTTGGAGCTGTAAAGTAACTGCCCTTACCAGAAACGAAGTCTTGCTTGTAGGAAGACTCAGAGCCTGGGATTTAACTCCATTTCTGAACTGAAACACACAGCAGAATTCTCATCCATTGATCACACTCTGCTTTAGAGCAAGAAGCACGCTCTTGCTTTCTAGAGTCTTTAAGACAGCAGGAAACGTGTGTGTGCTGAGAACAAAAGAATGGTGTTTCCTACAAATACCGACCATATCTAGTCCAACTCTGCCTCTGAAACTGATACAAAGCACTGGTCTTCTAACATCCGATGATTGTCATTTAAGATGAGAAACGTATGAGCTTTGTGAATGATGTGGTTCTTTTGAGCTGAAAAGTGACCGCCCTTACCTGAAACGAAGTCTTGCTTGTAGGAAGACACACAGCCTGGGGTTTAACTCCATTACAGAAGGGAAACAAACAACACAGTTCTCATGATTTGGTCACAATCTGCTTTAGAGCAAGAAGCATTCTCTTGCTTTCTGGAGTCTCTAAGAGAGCAGTAAACTTGAGTGTGCTCAGAAGAAAAGAACGGTGTTTCCTACACATACCGACCATATCTAGTCCAACTCTGCTTCTGAAACTGATACAAAGGAATTGTCCTCTAACATTGAATGCTTGTCACTTAAGATGACACATGTGTGAGCTTCGTGAACGATGTAGTTCTTTTGAGCTGGAAAGTGACTGCCCTTACCTGAAATGATGTCTTGCTTCTAGGAAGAAACAGAGCCTGGGATTTAACTCCATTTCTGAAGGGAAACACTCAGCATAGTTCTCATCAATGGATCACACTCTGCTTTTGAGCAAGAAGAACGCTCTTGCTTTCTAGAATCTCTAATACAGCAGGAAATTTGAGTGTGCTCAGAACAAAAGAACAGTGTTTCCTACACATACGGATCATATTTAGATCAACTCTGCTTCTGAAACTGAAACAAAACACAGTTCCTCTTATATCCCAGGCTTGTCAGTTTAGATGAGAAATGTGTGAGCTTCGTGAACGATGTAGTTCGTTTGAGCTGTAAAGTAACTGCCCTTACCTGAAATGAAGTCTTTTTGTAGGAAGACTCAGAGCCTGGGATTTAACTCCATTTCTGAAGTGAAATACACAGCAGAGTTCTCATCCATGGATCACACTCTGATTTACAGCAAGAAGCACTCTCTTGCTTTCTAGATTCTCTAATACAGCAGGAAACGTGAGTGTGCTCAGAACAAATGTACGGTGTTTCCTACACATGTGGACCATATCTAGTCCAACTCTCCTTCTGAAACTGATACAAAGCAATTGTCCTCTAACATTCAATGCTTGTCACTTAAGATAAGACACGTGTGAGCTTCGTGAACGATGTAGATCGTTTGAGCTGAAAAGTGAGTGCCCTTACTTGAAACGAAGTCTTGCTTGTAGGACGACACAGAGCCTGGAATTTAACTCCATTTCTGAAGAGAAACACACAGCATAGTTTTCATCCATGGATCACACTCTGCTTTAGAGCAAGAAGCACGCTCTTGCTTTCTAGAGTATCTAAGACAGCAGGAAACTTGAGTGTGCTCAGAAGAAAAAAATGGTGTTTCCTACACATACGGACTGTATCTAGTTCATCTCTGCTTCTGAAATAGAAACAAACCAGAGGTCCTCTAACATCCAATGCTTGTCAGTTTAGATGAGAAACGTGTGAGCTTCGTGAACGATGTAGTTTGTTTGAGCTGTAAAGTAACTACCCTTACCTTAAAAGAAATCTTGCTTGTAGGAAGACACAGAGCCTGGGGTTTAACTGCATTTCGAAGGGAAACACACAACACAGTTCAATCCATGAATCACACTCTGCTTTAGAGCAAGAAGCATGCTCTTGCTTTCTAGATTCTCTAAGACAGCAGGAAATGTGAGTGTGCTCAGAAGAAAAAAACGGTGTTTCCTATACATACAGACCATATCTAGTTCAATTCTGCTTGAAATTGATACAAAGCAAAGGTCCTCTAACATCCAATTCTTCTCAGTTGAGATGAGAAACGTGTGAGCTTCGTGAACGATGTAGTTCCCTTGAGACGAAAAGTGACTGCCCTTACCTGTAACGAATTAGTGCTTGTAGGAAGACTCAGAGCCTGGGATTTAACTCCATTTCTGAAGTCAAACACACAGCAGAGTTCTCCTCCATTGATCAAACTCTGCTTTAGAGCAAGAAGCACGCTCTTGCTTCCTAGAGTCTCTAAGACAGCAGGAAACGTGAGTGTGCTGAGAACAAAAGAACGGAGTTTCCTACCCATGTGGACCATATCTAGTCCAACTCTGCTTCTGAAACTGATACAAAGCACTGGTCCTCTAACATCTAATGCTTTTCAGTTAAGATGAGAAACGTGTGAGCTTCGTGAAGGATGTAGTTCATTTGAGATGAAAAGTGACTGCCATTACCTGAAATGAAGTCTTGCTTGTAGGAAGACACAGAGCCTGGGGTTTAACTCCATTTCTGATGGGAAATACACAATACAGTTCTCATCCATGGATCACATTCTGCTTTAGAGCAAGAAGCACGCTCTTGCTTTCTAGAGTCTCTAATACAGCAGGAAACATGAGTGTGCTCAGAACAAAAGAACGGTGTTTCCTGCACATATGGGCCATATCTAGTTCATCTCTACTTCTGAAACTGAAACAAACCACAGGTCCTCAAACATCCAATGCTTGTCAGTTAACATGAGACACGTGTGAGCTTTGTGAACGGTGTAGTTCATTTGTGCTGTAAAGTAAGTGCCCTTACCTGAAACGAAGTTTTGCTTGTAGGAAGACTCAGAGCCTGAGATTTAACTCCATTTCTGAAATGAAAAACACAACAGAGTTCTCATATATAGATCACACTCTGCTTTAGATCAAGAAACACACTCCTGCTTTCTAGAGTCTCTAAGACATCAGGAAACATGAGTGTGCTCAGAACAAAAGTACGGTGTTCCCTACACATACGGACCATACCAAGTACAACTCAGCCTCTGAAATTGATGCAAAGCACAGGTCCTCTAACAACCAATGCTTGTCATTAAGATGAGAAACGTGTGAGCTTCTTGAACGATATAGTTCGTTTCAGCTGAAAAGTGACTGCCCTTACCTGAAAAGAAGTAGTGCTTGTAGGGAGACACAGAGCCTGGGATTTAACTCCATTTCTGAAGTGAAACACAAAGCAGAGTTCTCATATATAGATCACACTCTGCTTTAGAGCAAGAAGGAGGCTCTTGCTTTCTAGAGTCTCTAAGACAGCAGGAAACATGAGTTTGCTGAGAACCAAAGAATGGTGTTTCCTACACATACGGACCATATATAGTACAACTCTGCCTCTGAAATTGATTCAAAGCACAGGTCCTCTAACATCCAATGCTTGTCATTTAAGATGAGAAACGCGTGAGCTTTGTGAACGATGTAGTTCATTTGAGCTGAAAAGTGACTGCCCTTACCTGAAACGATGTCTTGCTTCTAGGAAGACACAGAGCCTGGGATTTAACTCCATTTCTGAAGGAAAACACAAAGCATAGTTTTCATCCATGGATCACACTCTGCTTTAGAGCAAGAAGCATGCTCTTGCTTTCTAGAGTCTCTAAGACAGCAGTAAACTTGAGTGTGCTCAGAAGAAAAGAACGTTGTTTCCTACACATACGGACCATATCTAGTTCAAATCTACTTGAAATTGATACAAAGCAAAGGTCCTCTAACATCCAATGTCTCTCAGTTAAGATGAGAAACATGTGAGCTTCTTGAATGATGTAGGTCGTTTGAGCTGTAAAGTAATTGCCCTTACTTGAATCGAAGTCCTCCTTGTAGGAAGACTCAGAGCCTGGGATTTAACTACATTTCTGAAGTGAAACACACAGCAGAGTTCATCCATTGATCACCCTCTATTTAGAGCAAGATGCATGCTCTTTCTTTCTAGAGTCTCTAAGACAGCAGGAAACGTGAGTGTGGTCTGAACAAAAGTACAATGTTTCCTCCACATACGGGCCATATCTATTTCAACTCTGCTTCTGAAACTGAAAGAAACAACAGGTCCTCTAACATCCAATGCTTGTCAATTTAGATGAGAAACGTGTGAGCTTTGTGAATGATGTAGTTCTTTTGAGCTGTAAAGTAACTGCCCTTACCTGAAACGAAGTCTTGCTTGTAGGAAGACTCAGAGCCCTGGATTTAACTCCATTTCTGAAGTGAAACAAACAGCAGAGTTCTCATCCATTGATCACACTCTGCTTTAGAGCAAGAAGCACGCTCTTGCTTTCCAGAGTCTCTAAGAGAGCAGAAAACTTTCGAGTGCTCAGATCAAAAGAATGGTGTTTCCTACACATACAGACCATATCTAGTCCAACTCTGCTTCTGAAACTGATACAAAGCGTGGGTCCTCTAACATCCAATGCTTGTTATTTAAGATGAGAAACGTGTGAGCTTCATGAACGATGTAGTTCGTTTGAGCAGAAAAGTGACTGCCCTTATCTGAAACAAAGTAGTGCTTGTAGGAAGACACAGAGCATGGAATTTAACTCCTTTTCTGAAGGGAAACACACAGCAGAGTTCTCATCAATGGATCACACTCTGCTTTAGAGCAAGAAGCACTCTCTTGCTTTCTAGATTCTCTAATACAGCAGGAATCTTGAGTGTGCTCAGAAGAAAGAACGGTGTTTCCTACAAATACGGACCATATCTAGTTCATCTCTGCTTCTGAAACTGAAACAAACCAAAAGCCCTCTAACATCCAATGCTTGTGAGTTAAGATGAGAAACGTGTGAGCTTTGTGAACGATGTAGTTCGTTTGAGCTGTAAAGTAACTGCCCTTACCTTAAAAGAAGTCTTGCTTGTAGGAAGACACAGAGCCTGGGGTTTAACCCCATTTCAAAGGGAAACACACAACATTGTTTTCATCCATGAATCACCCTCTGCTTTAGAGCAGGAAGCACGCTCTTGCTTTCTAGGGTCTCTAAGACAGCAGGAAATGTGAGTGTGCTCAGAAGAAAAGAACGGTGTTTCCTATACATACGGACCATATCTATTTCAACTCTGATTGAAATTGATACAAAGCAAAGGTCCTCTAACATCCAATGCTTCTCAGCTAAGATGAGAAACGTGTGAGCTTCGTGAACGATGTAGTTCGTTTGAGCCGAAAAGTGACTGCCCTTACCTGAAACGAAGTAGTGCTTGTAGGAAGACTCAGATCCTGGGATTTAACTCCATTTCTGAAGTCAAACACACAGCAGAGTTCTCATCCATTGATCACACTCAGCTTTAGAGCAAGAAGCAAGCTCTTGCTATCCAGAGTCTCTAAGACGCAAGAAACGTGAGTGTGATGAGAAGAAAAGAAGGGGGTTCATACATGTACGGACCATATCTAGTCCAACTCTGCTTCTGAAACTGATACAAAGCACTGGTCCTCTAACATCCAATGCTTGTCATTTAAGATGAGAAACGTGTGAGCTTCGTGAAGGATGTAGTTCGTGTGAGCTGTAAAGTAGCTGCCCTTACTTGAATCGAAGTCCTCCTTGTAGGAAGACTCAGAGCCTGGGATTTAACTCCATTTCTGAAGTGAAACACACATTAGAGTTCTCATCCATTGATAACACTCTGCTTTAGAGCAAGAAGCACGCTCTTGCTTCCTAGAGTCTCTAACTCAGCAGGAAACGTGAGTGTGCTGAGAACAAAAGAACGGAGTTTCCTAAACATGTGGACCATATCTAGTCCATCTCTGCTTCTGAAACTGATGCAAAGCACTGGTCCTCTAACATCTTGCTTGTCAGTTAAGACGAGAAATGTGTGAGATTCGTGAAGGATGTAGTTCCTTTGAGCTGAAAAGTGACTGCCCTTATCTGAAACAAAGTCTTGCTTGTAGGAAGACACAGAGCCTGGGGTTTAACTCCATTTCTGAAGGGAAACACACAACACAGTTCTCATCCATGGATCAAACTCTTCTTTAGAACAAGAAGCACGCTCTTGCTTTCTAGAGTCTCTAATACAGCAGGAAACTTGAGTGTGCTCAGAACAAAGAATGGTGTTTCCTACACATTCGGGCCATATCTAGTTCAACTCTACTTCTGAAACTGAAACAAACCACAGGTTCTCAAACATCCAATGCTTGTCAGTTAAGATGAGAAACGTGTGAGCTTTGTGAACGATGTAGTTCGTTTCAGCTGTAAAGTAATTGTCCTTACCTGAAACGAAGTTTTGTTTGTAGGAAGACTCAGAGCCTGGGATTTAACTCCATTTCTGAAGTGAAACACACAGCAGAGTTCTCATCCATTGATCACACTCTGCTTTAGAGCAAGAAGCACGCTCTTGCTTTCCAGTGTCTCTAAGAGAACAGAAAACTTGAGTGTGCTCAGAACAAAAGAGCGGTGTTTCCCTCACATACAGACCATATCTAGTTCAACTCTGCTTCTGAAACTGATAAAAAGCACTGGTCCTCTAAAATCCAATACTTGTCATATAAGATGAGAAAGGCGTGAGCTTCGTGAACGATGTAGTTCGTTTGAGCAGAAAAGTGACTGCCCTTATCTGAAACAAAGTAGTGCTTGTAGGAAGACACAGAGCATGGAATTTAACTCTTGTTCTGAAGGGAAACACACAGCAGAGTTCTCATCGATGGATCACACTCTGCTTTAGAGCAAGAAGCACTCTCTTGCTTTCTAGATTCTCTAATACAGCAGGAATCTTGAGTGTGCTCAGCAGAAAGAACGGTGTTTCCTATAAATACGGACCATATCTAGTTCATCTCTGCTTCTGAAACTGAAACAAACCATAGGACCTCTAACATCCAATGCTTTTCAGTTAAGACGAGAAACATGTGAGCTTTGTGAACGATGTAGTTCGTTTGAGCTGTAAAGTAACTGCCCTTACCAGAAACGAAGTCTTGCTTGTAGGAAGACTCAGAGCCTGTAATTTAACTCCATTTCTGAAGTGAAACACACAGCAGAATTCTCATCCATTGATCACACTCTGCTTTAGAGCAAGAAGCACGCTCTTGCTTTCTAGAGTCTCTAAGACAGCAGGAAACTTGAGTGTGCTCAGAACAAAAGAACAGTGTTTCCTCCACATACGGGCCATATCTATTTCAACTCTGCTTCTGAAACTGAAATAAACAACAGGTCCTCTAACATCCAATGCTACTCAATTTAGATGAGAAACTTGTGAGCTTTGTGAATGATGTAGTTCTTTTGAGCTGTAAAGTAACTGCCCTTACCTGAAACGAAGTCTTGCTTGTAGGAAGACTCAGAGCCCTGGATTTAACTCCATTTCTGAAGTGAAACACACAGCAGAGTTCTCATCCATTGATCACACTCTGCTTTAGTGCAAGAAGCACGCTCTTGCTTTCCAGAGTCTCTAAGAGACCAGAAAACTTGAGAGTGCTCAGAACAAAAGAATGGTGTTTCCTACACATACAGACCATATCTAGTCCAACTCTGCTTCTGAAACTGATACAAATCGTGGGTCCTCTAACATCCAATGTTTGTCATTTAAGATGAGAAAGGTGTGAGCTTCGTGAACGATGTAGTTCGTTTGAGCAGAAAAGTGACTGCCCTTATCTGAAACAAAGTAGTACTTGTAGGAAGACACAGAGCATGGAATTTAACTCCTTTTCTGAAGGGAAACACACAGCAGAGTTCTCATCAATGGATCACACTCTGCTTTAGAGCAAGAAGCACTCTCTTGCTTTCTAGATTCTCTAATACAGCAGGAATCTTGAGTGTGCTCAGAAGAAAAAACGGTGTTTCCTACAAATACGGACCATATCTAGTTCATCTCGGCTTCTGAAACTGAAACAAACCATAGGCCCTCTAACATCCAATGCTTGTGAGTTAAGATGAGAAACGTGTGAGCTTTGTGAACGATGTAGTTCGTTTGAGCTGTAAAGTAACTGCCCTTACCTTAAAAGAAGTCTTACTTGTAGGAAGACACAGAGCCTGGGGTTTAACCCCATTTCAAAGGGAAACAAACAACACTGTTCTCATCCATGAATCACCCTCTGCTTTAGAGCAGGAAGCACGCTCTTGCTTTCTAGAGTCTCTAAGACAGCAGGAAATGTGAGTGTGCTCAGAAGAAAAGAACGGTGTTTCCTATACATACGGACCATATCTATTTCAACTCTGATTGAAATTGATACAAAGCAAAGGTCCTCTAACATCCAATGCTTCTCAGCTAAGATGAGAAACGTGTGAGCTTCGTGAACGATGTAGTTCGTTTGAGCCGAAAAGTGACTGCCCTTACCTGAAACGAAGTAGTGCTTGTAGGAAGACTCAGATCCTGGGATTTAACTCCATTTCTGAAGTCAAACACACAGCAGAGTTCTCGTCCATTGATCACACTCAGCTTTAGAGCAAGAAGCAAGCTCTTGCTATCCAGAGTCTCTAAGACGCAAGAAACGTGAGTGTGATGAGAAGAAAAGAAGGGGGTTCATACATGTACGGACCATATCTAGTCCAACTCTGCTTCTGAAACTGATACAAAGCACTGGTCCTCTAACATCCAATGCTTGTCATTTAAGATGAGAAACGTGTGAGCTTCGTGAAGGATGTAGTTCGTGTGAGCTGTAAAGTAGCTGCCCTTACTTGAATCGAAGTCCTCCTTGTAGGAAGACTCAGAGCCTGGGATTTAACTCCATTTCTGAAGTGAAACACACATTAGAGTTCTCATCCATTGATAACACTCTGCTTTAGAGCAAGAAGCACGCTCTTGCTTCCTAGAGTCTCTAACTCAGCAGGAAACGTGAGTGTGCTGAGAACAAAAGAACGGAGTTTCCTAAACATGTGGACCATATGTAGTCCAACTCTGCTTCTGAAACTGATGCAAAGCACTGGTCCTCTAACATCTTGCTTGTCAGTTAAGACGAGAAATGTGTGAGATTCGTGAAGGATGTAGTTCCTTTGAGCTGAAAAGTGACTGCCCTTATCTGAAACAAAGTCTTGCTTGTAGGAAGACACAGAGCCTGGGGTTTAACTCCATTTCTGAAGGGAAACACACAACACAGTTCTCATCCATGGATCAAACTCTTCTTTAGAACAAGAAGCAGGCTCTTGCTTTCTAGAGTCTCTAATACAGCAGGAAACTTGAGTGTGCTCAGAACAAAGAATGGTGTTTCCTACACATTCGGGCCATATCTAGTTCAACTCTACTTCTGAAACTGAAACAAACCACAGGTTCTCAAACATCCAATGCTTGTCAGTTAAGATGAGAAACGTGTGAGCTTTGTGAACGATGTAGTTCGTTTCAGCTGTAAAGTAATTGTCCTTACCTGAAACGAAGTTTTGTTTGTAGGAAGACTCAGAGCCTGGGATTTAACTCCATTTCTGAAGTGAAACACACAGCAGAGTTCTCATCCATTGATCACACTCTGCTTTAGAGCAAGAAGCACGCTCTTGCTTTCCAGTGTCTCTAAGAGAACAGAAAACTTGAGTGTGCTCAGAACAAAAGAGCGGTGTTTCCCTCACATACAGACCATATCTAGTTCAACTCTGCTTCTGAAACTGATAAAAAGCACTGGACCTCTAAAATCCAATACTTGTCATATAAGATGAGAAAGGCGTGAGCTTCGTGAACGATGTAGTTCGTTTGAGCAGAAAAGTGACTGCCCTTATCTGAAACAAAGTAGTGCTTGTAGGAAGACACAGAGCATGGAATTTAACTCTTGTTCTGAAGGGAAACACACAGCAGAGTTCTCATCGATGGATCACACTCTGCTTTAGAGCAAGAAGCACTCTCTTGCTTTCTAGATTCTCTAATACAGCAGGAATCTTGAGTGTGCTCAGCAGAAAGAACGGTGTTTCCTACAAATACGGACCATATCTAGTTCATCTCTGCTTCTGAAACTGAAACAAACCATAGGACCTCTAACATCCAATGCTTTTCAGTTAAGACGAGAAACATGTGAGCTTTGTGAACGATGTAGTTCGTTTGAGCTGTAAAGTAACTGCCCTTACCAGAAACGAAGTCTTGCTTGTAGGAAGACTCAGAGCCTGTAATTTAACTCCATTTCTGAAGTGAAACACACAGCAGAATTCTCATCCATTGATCACACTCTGCTTTAGAGCAAGAAGCACGCTCTTGCTTTCTAGAGTCTCTAAGACAGCAGGAAACTTGAGTGTGCTCAGAACAAAAGAACAGTGTTTCCTCCACATACGGGCCATATCTATTTCAACTCTGCTTCTGAAACTGAAATAAACAACAGGTCCTCTAACATCCAATGCTAGTCAATTTAGATGAGAAACTTGTGAGCTTTGTGAATGATGTAGTTCTTTTGAGCTGTAAAGTAACTGCCCTTACCTGAAACGAAGTCTTGCTTGTAGGAAGACTCAGAGCCCTGGATTTAACTCCATTTCTGAAGTGAAACACACAGCAGAGTTCTCATCCATTGATCACACTCTGCTTTAGTGCAAGAAGCACGCTCTTGCTTTCCAGAGTCTCTAAGAGACCAGAAAACTTGAGAGTGCTCAGAACAAAAGAATGGTGTTTCCTACACATACAGACCATATCTAGTCCAACTCTGCTTCTGAAACTGATACAAAGCGTGGGTCCTCTAACATCCAATGTTTGTCATTTAAGATGAGAAAGGTGTGAGCTTCGTGAACGATGTAGTTCGTTTGAGCAGAAAAGTGACTGCCCTTATCTGAAACAAAGTAGTACTTGTAGGAAGACACAGAGCATGGAATTTAACTCCTTTTCTGAAGGGAAACACACAGCAGAGTTCTCATCAATGGATCACACTCTGCTTTAGAGCAAGAAGCACTCTCTTGCTTTCTAGATTCTCTAATACAGCAGGAATCTTGAGTGTGCTCAGAAGAAAGAACGGTGTTTCCTACAAATACGGACCATATCTAGTTCATCTCGGCTTCTGAAACTGAAACAAACCATAGGCCCTCTAACATCCAATGCTTGTGAGTTAAGATGAGAAACGTGTGAGCTTTGTGAACGATGTAGTTCGTTTGAGCTGTAAAGTAACTGCCCTTACCTTAAAAGAAGTCTTACTTGTAGGAAGACACAGAGCCTGGGGTTTAACCCCATTTCAAAGGGAAACAAACAACACTGTTCTCATCCATGAATCACCCTCTGCTTTAGAGCAGGAAGCACGCTCTTGCTTTCTAGAGTCTCTAAGACAGCAGGAAATGTGAGTGTGCTCAGAAGAAAAGAACGGTGTTTCCTATACATACGGACCATATCTATTTCAACTCTGATTGAAATTGATACAAAGCAAAGTTCCTCTAACATCCAATGCTTCTCAGCTAAGATGAGAAACGTGTGAGCTTCGTGAACGATGTAGTTCGTTTGAGCCGAAAAGTGACTGCCCTTACCTGAAACGAAGTAGTGCTTGTAGGAAGACTCAGATCCTGGGATTTAACTCCATTTCTGAAGTCAAACACACAGCAGAGTTCTCATCCATTGATCACACTCAGCTTTAGAGCAAGAAGCAAGCTCTTGCTATCCAGAGTCCCTAAGACGCAAGAAACGTGAGTGTGATGAGAAGAAAAAAAGGGGGTTCATACACCTACGGACCATATCTAGTCCAACTCTGCTTCTGAAACTGATACAAAGCACTGGTCCTCTAACATCCAATGCTTGTCATTTAAGATGAGAAACGTGTGAGCTTCGTGAAGGATGTAGTTCGTGTGAGCTGTAAAGTAGCTGCCCTTACTTGAATCGAAGTCCTCCTTGTAGGAAGACTCAGAGCCTGGGATTTAACTCCATTTCTGAAGTGAAACACACATTAGAGTTCTCATCCATTGATAACACTCTGCTTTAGAGCAAGAAGCACGCTCTTGCTTCCTAGAGTCTCTAACTCAGCAGGAAACGTGAGTGTGCTGAGAACAAAAGAACGGAGTTTCCTAAACATGTGGACCATATGTAGTCCATCTCTGCTTCTGAAACTGATGCAAAGCACTGGTCCTCTAACATCTTGCTTGTCAGTTAAGACGAGAAACGTGTGAGATTCGTGAAGGATGTAGTTCCTTTGAGCTGAAAAGTGACTGCCCTTATCTGAAACGAAGTCTTGCTAGTAGGAAGACACAGAGCCTGGGGTTTAACTCCATTTCTGAAGGGAAACACACAACACAGTTCTCATCCATGGATCAAACTCTTCTTTAGAACAAGAAGCACGCTCTTGCTTTCTAGAGTCTCTAATACAGCAGGAAACTTGAGTGTGCTCAGAACAAAAGAACGGTGTTTCCTACACATTCGGGCCATATCTACTTCAACTCTACTTCTGAAACTGAAACAAACCACAGGTTCTCAAACATCCAATGCTTGTCAGTTAAGATGAGAAACGTGTGAGCTTTGTGAACGATGTAGTTCGTTTGAGCTGTAAAGTAATTGTCCTAAACTGAAACGAAGTTTTGTTTGTAGGAAGACTCAGAGCCTGGGATTTAACTCCATTTCTGAAGTGAAACACACAGCAGAGTTCTCATCCATTGATCACACTCTGCTTTAGAGCAAGAATCACGCTCTTGCTTTCCAGAGTCTCTAAGAGAGCAGAAAACTTGAGTGTGCTCAGAACAAAAGAGCGGTGTTTCCCTCACATACAGACCATATCTAGTTCAACTCTGCTTCTGAAACTGATAAAAAGCACTGGTCCTCTAAAATCCAATGCTTGTCATTTAAGATGAGAAAGGTGTGAGCTTCGTGAACAATGTAGTTTGTTTGAGCAGAAAAGTGACTGCCCTTATCTGAAACAAATTATGCTTGTAGAAAGACACAGAGCATGGAATTTAAATCTTTTTCTGAAGGGAAACACACAGCAGAGTTCTCATCCATGGATCACACTCTGCTTTAGAGCAAGAAGCACTCTCTTGCTTTCTAGATTCTCTAATACAGCAGGAATCTTGAGTGTGCTCAGAAGAAAGAACGGTGTTTCCTACAAATACGGACCATATCTAGTTCATCTCTGCTTCTGAAACTGAAACAAACCATAGGCCCTCTAACATCCAATGCTTTTCAGTAAAGATGAGAAACGTGTGAGCTTTGTGAACGATGTAGTTCGTTTGAGCTTAAAGTAACTGCCCTTACCAGAAACGAAGTCTTGCTTGGAGGAAGACTCACAGCCTGGGATTCAACTCCATTTCTGAAGTGAAACACACAGGAGAATTCTCATCCATTGATCACACTCTGCTTTAGAGCAAGAAGCACGCTCTTGCTTTCTAGAGTCTCTAAGACAGCAAGAAACATGAGTGTGCTCAGAACAAAAGAACAGTGTTTCCTCCACATACGGGCCATATCTATTTCAACTCTGCTTCTGAAACTGAAAGAAACAACAGGTCCTCTAACATCCAATGCTTGTCAATTTAGATGAGAAACTTGTGAGCTTTGTGAATGATGTAGTTCTTTTGAGCTGTAAAGTAACTGCCCTTACCTGAAACGAAGTCTTGCTTGTAGGAAGACTCAGAGCCCTGGATTTAACTCCATTTCTGAAGTGAAACAAACAGCAGAGTTCTCATCCATTGATCACACTCTGCTTTAGAGCAAGAAGCATGCTCTTGCTTTCCAGAGTCTCTAAGAGAGCAGAAAACTTGAGAGTGCTCAGAACAAAAGAATGGTGTTTCCTACACATACAGACCATATCTAGTCCAACTCTGCTTCTGATACTGATACAAAGCGTGGGTCTTCTAACATCCAATGCTTGTCATTTAAGATGAGAAACATGTGAGCTTCGTGAATGATGTAGTTCGTTTGAGCAGAAAAGTGACTGCCCTTATCTGAAACAAAGTAGTGCTTGTAGGAAGACACACAGCATGGAATTTAACTCCTTTTCTGAAGGGAAACACACAGCAGAGTTCTCATCAATGGATCACACTCTGCTTTAGAGCAAGAAGCACTCTCTTGCTTTCTAGAGTCTCTAAGACAGCAGGAAATGTGAGTGTGCTCAGAAGAAAACAACGGTGTTTCCTATACATACGGACCATATCTATTTCAACTCTGCTTGAAATTGATACAAAGCAAAGGTCCTCTAACATCCAATGCTTCTCAGTTAAGATGAGAAACGTGTGAGCTTTGTGAACGATGTAGTTTGTTGGAGCTGTAAAGTAACTGCCCTTACCAGAAACGAAGTCTTGCTTGTAGGAAGACTCAGAGCCTGGGATTTAACTCCATTTCTGAACTGAAACACACAGCAGAATTCTCATCCATTGATCACACTCTGCTTTAGAGCAAGAAGCACGCTCTTGCTTTCTAGAGTCTTTAAGACAGCAGGAAACGTGTGTGTGCTGAGAACAAAAGAATGGTGTTTCCTACAAATACCGACCATATCTAGTCCAACTCTGCCTCTGAAACTGATACAAAGCACTGGTCTTCTAACATCCGATGATTGTCATTTAAGATGAGAAACGTATGAGCTTTGTGAATGATGTGGTTCTTTTGAGCTGAAAAGTGACCGCCCTTACCTGAAACGAAGTCTTGCTTGTAGGAAGACACACAGCCTGGGGTTTAACTCCATTACAGAAGGGAAACAAACAACACAGTTCTCATGATTTGGTCACAATCTGCTTTAGAGCAAGAAGCATTCTCTTGCTTTCTGGAGTCTCTAAGAGAGCAGTAAACTTGAGTGTGCTCAGAAGAAAAGAACGGTGTTTCCTACACATACCGACCATATCTAGTCCAACTCTGCTTCTGAAACTGATACAAAGGAATTGTCCTCTAACATTGAATGCTTGTCACTTAAGATGACACATGTGTGAGCTTCGTGAACGATGTAGTTCTTTTGAGCTGGAAAGTGACTGCCCTTACCTGAAATGATGTCTTGCTTCTAGGAAGAAACAGAGCCTGGGATTTAACTCCATTTCTGAAGGGAAACACTCAGCATAGTTCTCATCAATGGATCACACTCTGCTTTTGAGCAAGAAGAACGCTCTTGCTTTCTAGAATCTCTAATACAGCAGGAAATTTGAGTGTGCTCAGAACAAAAGAACAGTGTTTCCTACACATACGGATCATATTTAGATCAACTCTGCTTCTGAAACTGAAACAAAACACAGTTCCTCTTATATCCCAGGCTTGTCAGTTTAGATGAGAAATGTGTGAGCTTCGTGAACGATGTAGTTCGTTTGAGCTGTAAAGTAACTGCCCTTACCTGAAATGAAGTCTTTTTGTAGGAAGACTCAGAGCCTGGGATTTAACTCCATTTCTGAAGTGAAATACACAGCAGAGTTCTCATCCATGGATCACACTCTGATTTACAGCAAGAAGCACTCTCTTGCTTTCTAGATTCTCTAATACAGCAGGAAACGTGAGTGTGCTCAGAACAAATGTACGGTGTTTCCTACACATGTGGACCATATCTAGTCCAACTCTCCTTCTGAAACTGATACAAAGCAATTGTCCTCTAACATTCAATGCTTGTCACTTAAGATAAGACACGTGTGAGCTTCGTGAACGATGTAGATCGTTTGAGCTGAAAAGTGAGTGCCCTTACTTGAAACGAAGTCTTGCTTGTAGGACGACACAGAGCCTGGAATTTAACTCCATTTCTGAAGAGAAACACACAGCATAGTTTTCATCCATGGATCACACTCTGCTTTAGAGCAAGAAGCACGCTCTTGCTTTCTAGAGTATCTAAGACAGCAGGAAACTTGAGTGTGCTCAGAAGAAAAAAATGGTGTTTCCTACACATACGGACTGTATCTAGTTCATCTCTGCTTCTGAAATAGAAACAAACCAGAGGTCCTCTAACATCCAATGCTTGTCAGTTTAGATGAGAAACGTGTGAGCTTCGTGAACGATGTAGTTTGTTTGAGCTGTAAAGTAACTACCCTTACCTTAAAAGAAATCTTGCTTGTAGGAAGACACAGAGCCTGGGGTTTAACTGCATTTCGAAGGGAAACACACAACACAGTTCAATCCATGAATCACACTCTGCTTTAGAGCAAGAAGCATGCTCTTGCTTTCTAGAGTCTCTAAGACAGCAGGAAATGTGAGTGTGCTCAGAAGAAAAAAACGGTGTTTCCTATACATACAGACCATATCTAGTTCAATTCTGCTTGAAATTGATACAAAGCAAAGGTCCTCTAACATCCAATTCTTCTCAGTTGAGATGAGAAACGTGTGAGCTTCGTGAACGATGTAGTTCCCTTGAGACGAAAAGTGACTGCCCTTACCTGTAACGAATTAGTGCTTGTAGGAAGACTCAGAGCCTGGGATTTAACTCCATTTCTGAAGTCAAACACACAGCAGAGTTCTCCTCCATTGATCAAACTCTGCTTTAGAGCAAGAAGCACGCTCTTGCTTCCTAGAGTCTCTAAGACAGCAGGAAACGTGAGTGTGCTGAGAACAAAAGAACGGAGTTTCCTACCCATGTGGACCATATCTAGTCCAACTCTGCTTCTGAAACTGATACAAAGCACTGGTCCTCTAACATCTAATGCTTTTCAGTTAAGATGAGAAACTGGTGAGCTTCGTGAAGGATGTAGTTCATTTGAGATGAAAAGTGACTGCCATTACCTGAAATGAAGTCTTGCTTGTAGGAAGACACAGAGCCTGGGGTTTAACTCCATTTCTGATGGGAAATACACAATACAGTTCTCATCCATGGATCACATTCTGCTTTAGAGCAAGAAGCACGCTCTTGCTTTCTAGAGTCTCTAATACAGCAGGAAACATGAGTGTGCTCAGAACAAAAGAACGGTGTTTCCTGCACATATGGGCCATATCTAGTTCATCTCTACTTCTGAAACTGAAACAAACCACAGGTCCTCAAACATCCAATGCTTGTCAGTTAACATGAGACACGTGTGAGCTTTGTGAACGGTGTAGTTCATTTGTGCTGTAAAGTAAGTGCCCTTACCTGAAACGAAGTTTTGCTTGTAGGAAGACTCAGAGCCTGAGATTTAACTCCATTTCTGAAATGAAAAACACAACAGAGTTCTCATATATAGATCACACTCTGCTTTAGATCAAGAAACACACTCCTGCTTTCTAGAGTCTCTAAGACATCAGGAAACATGAGTGTGCTCAGAACAAAAGTACGGTGTTCCCTACACATACGGACCATACCAAGTACAACTCAGCCTCTGAAATTGATGCAAAGCACAGGTCCTCTAACAACCAATGCTTGTCATTAAGATGAGAAACGTGTGAGCTTCTTGAACGATATAGTTCGTTTCAGCTGAAAAGTGACTGCCCTTACCTGAAAAGAAGTAGTGCTTGTAGGGAGACACAGAGCCTGGGATTTAACTCCATTTCTGAAGTGAAACACAAAGCAGAGTTCTCATATATAGATCACACTCTGCTTTAGAGCAAGAAGGAGGCTCTTGCTTTCTAGAGTCTCTAAGACAGCAGGAAACATGAGTTTGCTGAGAACCAAAGAATGGTGTTTCCTACACATACGGACCATATATAGTACAACTCTGCCTCTGAAATTGATTCAAAGCACAGGTCCTCTAACATCCAATGCTTGTCATTTAAGATGAGAAACGCGTGAGCTTTGTGAACGATGTAGTTCATTTGAGCTGAAAAGTGACTGCCCTTACCTGAAACGATGTCTTGCTTCTAGGAAGACACAGAGCCTGGGATTTAACTCCATTTCTGAAGGAAAACACAAAGCATAGTTTTCATCCATGGATCACACTCTGCTTTAGAGCAAGAAGCATGCTCTTGCTTTCTAGAGTCTCTAAGACAGCAGTAAACTTGAGTGTGCTCAGAAGAAAAGAACGTTGTTTCCTACACATACGGACCATATCTAGTTCAAATCTACTTGAAATTGATACAAAGCAAAGGTCCTCTAACATCCAATGTCTCTCAGTTAAGATGAGAAACATGTGAGCTTCTTGAATGATGTAGGTCGTTTGAGCTGTAAAGTAATTGCCCTTACTTGAATCGAAGTCCTCCTTGTAGGAAGACTCAGAGCCTGGGATTTAACTACATTTCTGAAGTGAAACACACAGCAGAGTTCATCCATTGATCACCCTCTATTTAGAGCAAGATGCATGCTCTTTCTTTCTAGAGTCTCTAAGACAGCAGGAAACGTGAGTGTGGTCTGAACAAAAGTACAATGTTTCCTCCACATACGGGCCATATCTATTTCAACTCTGCTTCTGAAACTGAAAGAAACAACAGGTCCTCTAACATCCAATGCTTGTCAATTTAGATGAGAAACGTGTGAGCTTTGTGAATGATGTAGTTCTTTTGAGCTGTAAAGTAACTGCCCTTACCTGAAACGAAGTCTTGCTTGTAGGAAGACTCAGAGCCCTGGATTTAACTCCATTTCTGAAGTGAAACAAACAGCAGAGTTCTCATCCATTGATCACACTCTGCTTTAGAGCAAGAAGCACGCTCTTGCTTTCCAGAGTCTCTAAGAGAGCAGAAAACTTTCGAGTGCTCAGATCAAAAGAATGGTGTTTCCTACACATACAGACCATATCTAGTCCAACTCTGCTTCTGAAACTGATACAAAGCGTGGGTCCTCTAACATCCAATGCTTGTTATTTAAGATGAGAAACGTGTGAGCTTCATGAACGATGTAGTTCGTTTGAGCAGAAAAGTGACTGCCCTTATCTGAAACAAAGTAGTGCTTGTAGGAAGACACAGAGCATGGAATTTAACTCCTTTTCTGAAGGGAAACACACAGCAGAGTTCTCATCAATGGATCACACTCTGCTTTAGAGCAAGAAGCACTCTCTTGCTTTCTAGATTCTCTAATACAGCAGGAATCTTGAGTGTGCTCAGAAGAAAGAACGGTGTTTCCTACAAATACGGACCATATCTAGTTCATCTCTGCTTCTGAAACTGAAACAAACCAAAAGCCCTCTAACATCCAATGCTTGTGAGTTAAGATGAGAAACGTGTGAGCTTTGTGAACGATGTAGTTCGTTTGAGCTGTAAAGTAACTGCCCTTACCTTAAAAGAAGTCTTGCTTGTAGGAAGACACAGAGCCTGGGGTTTAACCCCATTTCAAAGGGAAACACACAACATTGTTTTCATCCATGAATCACCCTCTGCTTTAGAGCAGGAAGCACGCTCTTGCTTTCTAGGGTCTCTAAGACAGCAGGAAATGTGAGTGTGCTCAGAAGAAAAGAACGGTGTTTCCTATACATACGGACCATATCTATTTCAACTCTGATTGAAATTGATACAAAGCAAAGGTCCTCTAACATCCAATGCTTCTCAGCTAAGATGAGAAACGTGTGAGCTTCGTGAACGATGTAGTTCGTTTGAGCCGAAAAGTGACTGCCCTTACCTGAAACGAAGTAGTGCTTGTAGGAAGACTCAGATCCTGGGATTTAACTCCATTTCTGAAGTCAAACACACAGCAGAGTTCTCATCCATTGATCACACTCAGCTTTAGAGCAAGAAGCAAGCTCTTGCTATCCAGAGTCTCTAAGACGCAAGAAACGTGAGTGTGATGAGAAGAAGAGAAGGGGGTTCATACATGTACGGACCATATCTAGTCCAACTCTGCTTCTGAAACTGATACAAAGCACTGGTCCTCTAACATCCAATGCTTGTCATTTAAGATGAGAAACGTGTGAGCTTCGTGAAGGATGTAGTTCGTGTGAGCTGTAAAGTAGCTGCCCTTACTTGAATCGAAGTCCTCCTTGTAGGAAGACTCAGAGCCTGGGATTTAACTCCATTTCTGAAGTGAAACACACATTAGAGTTCTCATCCATTGATAACACTCTGCTTTAGAGCAAGAAGCACGCTCTTGCTTCCTAGAGTCTCTAACTCAGCAGGAAACGTGAGTGTGCTGAGAACAAAAGAACGGAGTTTCCTAAACATGTGGACCATATCTAGTCCATCTCTGCTTCTGAAACTGATGCAAAGCACTGGTCCTCTAACATCTTGCTTGTCAGTTAAGACGAGAAATGTGTGAGATTCGTGAAGGATGTAGTTCCTTTGAGCTGAAAAGTGACTGCCCTTATCTGAAACAAAGTCTTGCTTGTAGGAAGACACAGAGCCTGGGGTTTAACTCCATTTCTGAAGGGAAACACACAACACAGTTCTCATCCATGGATCAAACTCTTCTTTAGAACAAGAAGCACGCTCTTGCTTTCTAGAGTCTCTAATACAGCAGGAAACTTGAGTGTGCTCAGAACAAAGAATGGTGTTTCCTACACATTCGGGCCATATCTAGTTCAACTCTACTTCTGAAACTGAAACAAACCACAGGTTCTCAAACATCCAATGCTTGTCAGTTAAGATGAGAAACGTGTGAGCTTTGTGAACGATGTAGTTCGTTTCAGCTGTAAAGTAATTGTCCTTACCTGAAACGAAGTTTTGTTTGTAGGAAGACTCAGAGCCTGGGATTTAACTCCATTTCTGAAGTGAAACACACAGCAGAGTTCTCATCCATTGATCACACTCTGCTTTAGAGCAAGAAGCACGCTCTTGCTTTCCAGTGTCTCTAAGAGAACACAAAACTTGAGTGTGCTCAGAACAAAAGAGCGGTGTTTCCCTCACATACAGACCATATCTAGTTCAACTCTGCTTCTGAAACTTATAAAAAGCACTGGTCCTCTAAAATCCAATACTTGTCATATAAGATGAGAAAGGCGTGAGCTTCGTGAACGATGTAGTTCGTTTGAGCAGAAAAGTGACTGCCCTTATCTGAAACAAAGTAGTGCTTGTAGGAAGACACAGAGCATGGAATTTAACTCTTGTTCTGAAGGGAAACACACAGCAGAGTTCTCATCGATGGATCACACTCTGCTTTAGAGCAAGAAGCACTCTCTTGCTTTCTAGATTCTCTAATACAGCAGGAATCTTGAGTGTGCTCAGCAGAAAGAACGGTGTTTCCTACAAATACGGACCATATCTAGTTCATCTCTGCTTCTGAAACTGAAACAAACCATAGGACCTCTAACATCCAATGCTTGTCAGTTAAGACGAGAAACATGTGAGCTTTGTGAACGATGTAGTTCGTTTCAGCTGTAAAGTAACTGCCCTTACCAGAAACGAAGTCTTGCTTGTAGGAAGACTAAGAGCCTGTGATTTAACTCCATTTCTGAAGTGAAACACACAGCAGAATTCTCATCCATTGATCACACTCTGCTTTAGAGCAAGAAGCACGCTCTTGCTTTCTAGAGTCTCTAAGACAGCAGGAAACTTGAGTGTGCTCAGAACAAAAGAACAGTGTTTCCTCCACATACGGGCCATATCTATTTCAACTCTGCTTCTGAAACTGAAATAAACAACAGGTCCTCTAACATCCAATGCTAGTCAATTTAGATGAGAAACTTGTGAGCTTTGTGAATGATGTAGTTCTTTTGAGCTGTAAAGTAACTGCCCTTACCTGAAACGAAGTCTTGCTTGTAGGAAGACTCAGAGCCCTGGATTTAACTCCATTTCTGAAGTGAAACACACAGCAGAGTTCTCATCCATTGATCACACTCTGCTTTAGTGCAAGAAGCACGCTCTTGCTTTCCAGAGTCTCTAAGAGACCAGAAAACTTGAGAGTGCTCAGAACAAAAGAATGGTGTTTCCTACACATACAGACCATATCTAGTCCAACTCTGCTTCTGAAACTGATACAAAGCGTGGGTCCTCTAACATCCAATGTTTGTCATTTAAGATGAGAAAGGTGTGAGCTTCGTGAACGATGTAGTTCGTTTGAGCAGAAAAGTGACTGCCCTTATCTGAAACAAAGTAGTACTTGTAGGAAGACACAGAGCATGGAATTTAACTCCTTTTCTGAAGGGAAACACACAGCAGAGTTCTCATCCATTGATCACACTCAGCTTTAGAGCAAGAAGCAAGCTCTTGCTATCCAGAGTCTCTAAGACGCAAGAAACGTGAGTGTGATGAGAAGAAAAGAAGGGGGTTCATACACCTACGGACCATATCTAGTCCAACTCTGCTTCTGAAACTGATACAAAGCACTGGTCCTCTAACATCCAATGCTTGTCATTTAAGATGAGAAACGTGTGAGCTTCGTGAAGGATGTAGTTCGTGTGAGCTGTAAAGTAGCTGCCCTTACTTGAATCGAAGTCCTCCTTGTAGGAAGACTCAGAGCCTGGGATTTAACTCCATTTCTGAAGTGAAACACACATTAGAGTTCTCATCCATTGATAACACTCTGCTTTAGAGCAAGAAGCACGCTCTTGCTTCCTAGAGTCTCTAACTCAGCAGGAAACGTGAGTGTGCTGAGAACAAAAGAACGGAGTTTCCTAAACATGTGGACCATATGTAGTCCATCTCTGCTTCTGAAACTGATGCAAAGCACTGGTCCTCTAACATCTTGCTTGTCAGTTAAGACGAGAAACGTGTGAGATTCGTGAAGGATGTAGTTCCTTTGAGCTGAAAAGTGACTGCCCTTATCTGAAACGAAGTCTTGCTAGTAGGAAGACACAGAGCCTGGGGTTTAACTCCATTTCTGAAGGGAAACACACAACACAGTTCTCATCCATGGATCAAACTCTTCTTTAGAACAAGAAGCACGCTCTTGCTTTCTAGAGTCTCTAATACAGCAGGAAACTTGAGTGTGCTCAGAACAAAAGAACGGTGTTTCCTACACATTCGGGCCATATCTACTTCAACTCTACTTCTGAAACTGAAACAAACCACAGGTTCTCAAACATCCAATGCTTGTCAGTTAAGATGAGAAACGTGTGAGCTTTGTGAACGATGTAGTTCGTTTGAGCTGTAAAGTAATTGTCCTAAACTGAAACGAAGTTTTGTTTGTAGGAAGACTCAGAGCCTGGGATTTAACTCCATTTCTGAAGTGAAACACACAGCAGAGTTCTCATCCATTGATCACACTCTGCTTTAGAGCAAGAATCACGCTCTTGCTTTCCAGAGTCTCTAAGAGAGCAGAAAACTTGAGTGTGCTCAGAACAAAAGAGCGGTGTTTCCCTCACATACAGACCATATCTAGTTCAACTCTGCTTCTGAAACTGATAAAAAGCACTGGTCCTCTAAAATCCAATGCTTGTCATTTAAGATGAGAAAGGTGTGAGCTTCGTGAACAATGTAGTTTGTTTGAGCAGAAAAGTGACTGCCCTTATCTGAAACAAATTATGCTTGTAGAAAGACACAGAGCATGGAATTTAAATCTTTTTCTGAAGGGAAACACACAGCAGAGTTCTCATCCATGGATCACACTCTGCTTTAGAGCAAGAAGCACTCTCTTGCTTTCTAGATTCTCTAATACAGCAGGAATCTTGAGTGTGCTCAGAAGAAAGAACGGTGTTTCCTACAAATACGGACCATATCTAGTTCATCTCTGCTTCTGAAACTGAAACAAACCATAGGCCCTCTAACATCCAATGCTTTTCAGTAAAGATGAGAAACGTGTGAGCTTTGTGAACGATGTAGTTCGTTTGAGCTTAAAGTAACTGCCCTTACCAGAAACGAAGTCTTGCTTGTAGGAAGACTCACAGCCTGGGATTCAACTCCATTTCTGAAGTGAAACACACAGGAGAATTCTCATCCATTGATCACACTCTGCTTTAGAGCAAGAAGCACGCTCTTGCTTTCTAGAGTCTCTAAGACAGCAAGAAACATGAGTGTGCTCAGAACAAAAGAACAGTGTTTCCTCCACATACGGGCCATATCTATTTCAACTCTGCTTCTGAAACTGAAAGAAACAACAGGTCCTCTAACATCCAATGCTTGTCAATTTAGATGAGAAACTTGTGAGCTTTGTGAATGATGTAGTTCTTTTGAGCTGTAAAGTAACTGCCCTTACCTGAAACGAAGTCTTGCTTGTAGGAAGACTCAGAGCCCTGGATTTAACTCCATTTCTGAAGTGAAACAAACAGCAGAGTTCTCATCCATTGATCACACTCTGCTTTAGTGCAAGAAGCACGCTCTTGCTTTCCAGAGTCTCTAAGAGAGCAGAAAACTTGAGAGTGCTCAGAACAAAAGAATGGTGTTTCCTACACATACAGACCATATCTAGTCCAACTCTGCTTCTGATACTGATACAAAGCGTGGGTCTTCTAACATCCAATGCTTGTCATTTAAGATGAGAAACATGTGAGCTTCGTGAATGATGTAGTTCGTTTGAGCAGAAAAGTGACTGCCCTTATCTGAAACAAAGTAGTGCTTGTAGGAAGACACACAGCATGGAATTTAACTCCTTTTCTGAAGGGAAACACACAGCAGAGTTCTCATCAATGGATCACACTCTGCTTTAGAGCAAGAAGCACTCTCTTGCTTTCTAGAGTCTCTAAGACAGCAGGAAATGTGAGTGTGCTCAGAAGAAAACAACGGTGTTTCCTATACATACGGACCATATCTATTTCAACTCTGCTTGAAATTGATACAAAGCAAAGGTCCTCTAACATCCAATGCTTCTCAGTTAAGATGAGAAACGTGTGAGCTTTGTGAACGATGTAGTTTGTTGGAGCTGTAAAGTAACTGCCCTTACCAGAAACGAAGTCTTGCTTGTAGGAAGACTCAGAGTCTGGGATTTAACTCCATTTCTGAACTGAAACACACAGCAGAATTCTCATCCATTGATCACACTCTGCTTTAGAGCAAGAAGCACGCTCTTGCTTTCTAGAGTCTTTAAGACAGCAGGAAACGTGTGTGTGCTGAGAACAAAAGAATGGTGTTTCCTACAAATACCGACCATATCTAGTCCAACTCTGCCTCTGAAACTGATACAAAGCACTGGTCTTCTAACATCCGATGATTGTCATTTAAGATGAGAAACGTATGAGCTTTGTGAATGATGTGGTTCTTTTGAGCTGAAAAGTGACCGCCCTTACCTGAAACGAAGTCTTGCTTGTAGGAAGACACACAGCCTGGGGTTTAACTCCATTACAGAAGGGAAACAAACAACACAGTTCTCATGATTTGGTCACAATCTGCTTTAGAGCAAGAAGCATTCTCTTGCTTTCTGGAGTCTCTAAGAGAGCAGTAAACTTGAGTGTGCTCAGAAGAAAAGAACGGTGTTTCCTACACATACCGACCATATCTAGTCCAACTCTGCTTCTGAAACTGATACAAAGGAATTGTCCTCTAACATTGAATGCTTGTCACTTAAGATGACACATGTGTGAGCTTCGTGAACGATGTAGTTCTTTTGAGCTGGAAAGTGACTGCCCTTACCTGAAATGATGTCTTGCTTCTAGGAAGAAACAGAGCCTGGGATTTAACTCCATTTCTGAAGGGAAACACTCAGCATAGTTCTCATCAATGGATCACACTCTGCTTTTGAGCAAGAAGAACGCTCTTGCTTTCTAGAATCTCTAATACAGCAGGAAATTTGAGTGTGCTCAGAACAAAAGAACAGTGTTTCCTACACATACGGATCATATTTAGATCAACTCTGCTTCTGAAACTGAAACAAAACACAGTTCCTCTTATATCCCAGGCTTGTCAGTTTAGATGAGAAATGTGTGAGCTTCGTGAACGATGTAGTTCGTTTGAGCTGTAAAGTAACTGCCCTTACCTGAAATGAAGTCTTTTTGTAGGAAGACTCAGAGCCTGGGATTTAACTCCATTTCTGAAGTGAAATACACAGCAGAGTTCTCATCCATGGATCACACTCTGATTTACAGCAAGAAGCACTCTCTTGCTTTCTAGATTCTCTAATACAGCAGGAAACGTGAGTGTGCTCAGAACAAATGTACGGTGTTTCCTACACATGTGGACCATATCTAGTCCAACTCTCCTTCTGAAACTGATACAAAGCAATTGTCCTCTAACATTCAATGCTTGTCACTTAAGATAAGACACGTGTGAGCTTCGTGAACGATGTAGATCGTTTGAGCTGAAAAGTGAGTGCCCTTACTTGAAACGAAGTCTTGCTTGTAGGACGACACAGAGCCTGGAATTTAACTCCATTTCTGAAGAGAAACACACAGCATAGTTTTCATCCATGGATCACACTCTGCTTTAGAGCAAGAAGCACGCTCTTGCTTTCTAGAGTATCTAAGACAGCAGGAAACTTGAGTGTGCTCAGAAGAAAAAAATGGTGTTTCCTACACATACGGACTGTATCTAGTTCATCTCTGCTTCTGAAATAGAAACAAACCAGAGGTCCTCTAACATCCAATGCTTGTCAGTTTAGATGAGAAACGTGTGAGCTTCGTGAACGATGTAGTTTGTTTGAGCTGTAAAGTAACTACCCTTACCTTAAAAGAAATCTTGCTTGTAGGAAGACACAGAGCCTGGGGTTTAACTGCATTTCGAAGGGAAACACACAACACAGTTCAATCCATGAATCACACTCTGCTTTAGAGCAAGAAGCATGCTCTTGCTTTCTAGAGTCTCTAAGACAGCAGGAAATGTGAGTGTGCTCAGAAGAAAAAAACGGTGTTTCCTATACATACAGACCATATCTAGTTCAATTCTGCTTGAAATTGATACAAAGCAAAGGTCCTCTAACATCCAATTCTTCTCAGTTGAGATGAGAAACGTGTGAGCTTCGTGAACGATGTAGTTCCCTTGAGACGAAAAGTGACTGCCCTTACCTGTAACGAATTAGTGCTTGTAGGAAGACTCAGAGCCTGGGATTTAACTCCATTTCTGAAGTCAAACACACAGCAGAGTTCTCCTCCATTGATCAAACTCTGCTTTAGAGCAAGAAGCACGCTCTTGCTTCCTAGAGTCTCTAAGACAGCAGGAAACGTGAGTGTGCTGAGAACAAAAGAACGGAGTTTCCTACCCATGTGGACCATATCTAGTCCAACTCTGCTTCTGAAACTGATACAAAGCACTGGTCCTCTAACATCTAATGCTTTTCAGTTAAGATGAGAAACGTGTGAGCTTCGTGAAGGATGTAGTTCATTTGAGATGAAAAGTGACTGCCATTACCTGAAATGAAGTCTTGCTTGTAGGAAGACACAGAGCCTGGGGTTTAACTCCATTTCTGATGGGAAATACACAATACAGTTCTCATCCATGGATCACATTCTGCTTTAGAGCAAGAAGCACGCTCTTGCTTTCTAGAGTCTCTAATACAGCAGGAAACATGAGTGTGCTCAGAACAAAAGAACGGTGTTTCCTGCACATATGGGCCATATCTAGTTCATCTCTACTTCTGAAACTGAAACAAACCACAGGTCCTCAAACATCCAATGCTTGTCAGTTAACATGAGACACGTGTGAGCTTTGTGAACGGTGTAGTTCATTTGTGCTGTAAAGTAAGTGCCCTTACCTGAAACGAAGTTTTGCTTGTAGGAAGACTCAGAGCCTGAGATTTAACTCCATTTCTGAAATGAAAAACACAACAGAGTTCTCATATATAGATCACACTCTGCTTTAGATCAAGAAACACACTCCTGCTTTCTAGAGTCTCTAAGACATCAGGAAACATGAGTGTGCTCAGAACAAAAGTACGGTGTTCCCTACACATACGGACCATACCAAGTACAACTCAGCCTCTGAAATTGATGCAAAGCACAGGTCCTCTAACAACCAATGCTTGTCATTAAGATGAGAAACGTGTGAGCTTCTTGAACGATATAGTTCGTTTCAGCTGAAAAGTGACTGCCCTTACCTGAAAAGAAGTAGTGCTTGTAGGGAGACACAGAGCCTGGGATTTAACTCCATTTCTGAAGTGAAACACAAAGCAGAGTTCTCATATATAGATCACACTCTGCTTTAGAGCAAGAAGGAGGCTCTTGCTTTCTAGAGTCTCTAAGACAGCAGGAAACATGAGTTTGCTGAGAACCAAAGAATGGTGTTTCCTACACATACGGACCATATATAGTACAACTCTGCCTCTGAAATTGATTCAAGGCACAGGTCCTCTAACATCCAATGCTTGTCATTTAAGATGAGAAACGCGTGAGCTTTGTGAACGATGTAGTTCATTTGAGCTGAAAAGTGACTGCCCTTACCTGAAACGATGTCTTGCTTCTAGGAAGACACAGAGCCTGGGATTTAACTCCATTTCTGAAGGAAAACACAAAGCATAGTTTTCATCCATGGATCACACTCTGCTTTAGAGCAAGAAGCATGCTCTTGCTTTCTAGAGTCTCTAAGACAGCAGTAAACTTGAGTGTGCTCAGAAGAAAAGAACGTTGTTTCCTACACATACGGACCATATCTAGTTCAAATCTACTTGAAATTGATACAAAGCAAAGGTCCTCTAACATCCAATGTCTCTCAGTTAAGATGAGAAACATGTGAGCTTCTTGAATGATGTAGGTCGTTTGAGCTGTAAAGTAATTGCCCTTACTTGAATCGAAGTCCTCCTTGTAGGAAGACTCAGAGCCTGGGATTTAACTACATTTCTGAAGTGAAACACACAGCAGAGTTCATCCATTGATCACCCTCTATTTAGAGCAAGATGCATGCTCTTTCTTTCTAGAGTCTCTAAGACAGCAGGAAACGTGAGTGTGGTCTGAACAAAAGTACAATGTTTCCTCCACATACGGGCCATATCTATTTCAACTCTGCTTCTGAAACTGAAAGAAACAACAGGTCCTCTAACATCCAATGCTTGTCAATTTAGATGAGAAACGTGTGAGCTTTGTGAATGATGTAGTTCTTTTGAGCTGTAAAGTAACTGCCCTTACCTGAAACGAAGTCTTGCTTGTAGGAAGACTCAGAGCCCTGGATTTAACTCCATTTCTGAAGTGAAACAAACAGCAGAGTTCTCATCCATTGATCACACTCTGCTTTAGAGCAAGAAGCACGCTCTTGCTTTCCAGAGTCTCTAAGAGAGCAGAAAACTTTCGAGTGCTCAGATCAAAAGAATGGTGTTTCCTACACATACAGACCATATCTAGTCCAACTCTGCTTCTGAAACTGATACAAAGCGTGGGTCCTCTAACATCCAATGCTTGTTATTTAAGATGAGAAACGTGTGAGCTTCATGAACGATGTAGTTCGTTTGAGCAGAAAAGTGACTGCCCTTATCTGAAACAAAGTAGTGCTTGTAGGAAGACACAGAGCATGGAATTTAACTCCTTTTCTGAAGGGAAACACACAGCAGAGTTCTCATCAATGGATCACACTCTGCTTTAGAGCAAGAAGCACTCTCTTGCTTTCTAGATTCTCTAATACAGCAGGAATCTTGAGTGTGCTCAGAAGAAAGAACGGTGTTTCCTACAAATACGGACCATATCTAGTTCATCTCTGCTTCTGAAACTGAAACAAACCAAAAGCCCTCTAACATCCAATGCTTGTGAGTTAAGATGAGAAACGTGTGAGCTTTGTGAACGATGTAGTTCGTTTGAGCTGTAAAGTAACTGCCCTTACCTTAAAAGAAGTCTTGCTTGTAGGAAGACACAGAGCCTGGGGTTTAACCCCATTTCAAAGGGAAACACACAACATTGTTTTCATCCATGAATCACCCTCTGCTTTAGAGCAGGAAGCACGCTCTTGCTTTCTAGGGTCTCTAAGACAGCAGGAAATGTGAGTGTGCTCAGAAGAAAAGAACGGTGTTTCCTATACATACGGACCATATCTATTTCAACTCTGATTGAAATTGATACAAAGCAAAGGTCCTCTAACATCCAATGCTTCTCAGCTAAGATGAGAAACGTGTGAGCTTCGTGAACGATGTAGTTCGTTTGAGCCGAAAAGTGACTGCCCTTACCTGAAACGAAGTAGTGCTTGTAGGAAGACTCAGATCCTGGGATTTAACTCCATTTCTGAAGTCAAACACACAGCAGAGTTCTCATCCATTGATCACACTCAGCTTTAGAGCAAGAAGCAAGCTCTTGCTATCCAGAGTCTCTAAGACGCAAGAAACGTGAGTGTGATGAGAAGAAAAGAAGGGGGTTCATACACCTACGGACCATATCTAGTCCAACTCTGCTTCTGAAACTGATACAAAGCACTGGTCCTCTAACATCCAATGCTTGTCATTTAAGATGAGAAACGTGTGAGCTTCGTGAAGGATGTAGTTCGTGTGAGCTGTAAAGTAGCTGCCCTTACTTGAATCGAAGTCCTCCTTGTAGGAAGACTCAGAGCCTGGGATTTAACTCCATTTCTGAAGTGAAACACACATTAGAGTTCTCATCCATTGATAACACTCTGCTTTAGAGCAAGAAGCACGCTCTTGCTTCCTAGAGTCTCTAACTCAGCAGGAAACGTGAGTGTGCTGAGAACAAAAGAACGGAGTTTCCTAAACATGTGGACCATATCTAGTCCATCTCTGCTTCTGAAACTGATGCAAAGCACTGGTCCTCTAACATCTTGCTTGTCAGTTAAGACGAGAAATGTGTGAGATTCGTGAAGGATGTAGTTCCTTTGAGCTGAAAAGTGACTGCCCTTATCTGAAACAAAGTCTTGCTTGTAGGAAGACACAGAGCCTGGGGTTTAACTCCATTTCTGAAGGGAAACACACAACACAGTTCTCATCCATGGATCAAACTCTTCTTTAGAACAAGAAGCACGCTCTTGCTTTCTAGAGTCTCTAATACAGCAGGAATCTTGAGTGTGCTCAGAACAAAGAACGGTGTTTCCTACAAATACGGACCATATCTAGTTCATCTCTGCTTCTGAAACTGAAACAAACCAAAAGCCCTCTAACATCCAATGCTTGTGAGTTAAGATGAGAAACGTGTGAGCTTTGTGAACGATGTAGTTCGTTTGAGCTGTAAAGTAACTGCCCTTACCTTAAAAGAAGTCTTGCTTGTAGGAAGACACAGAGCCTGGGGTTTAACCCCATTTCAAAGGGAAACACACAACATTGTTTTCATCCATGAATCACCCTCTGCTTTAGAGCAGGAAGCACGCTCTTGCTTTCTAGGGTCTCTAAGACAGCAGGAAATGTGAGTGTGCTCAGAAGAAAAGAACGGTGTTTCCTATACATACGGACCATATCTATTTCAACTCTGATTGAAATTGATACAAAGCAAAGGTCCTCTAACATCCAATGCTTCTCAGCTAAGATGAGAAACGTGTGAGCTTCGTGAACGATGTAGTTCGTTTGAGCCGAAAAGTGACTGCCCTTACCTGAAATGAAGTAGTGCTTGTAGGAAGACTCAGATCCTGGGATTTAACTCCATTTCTGAAGTCAAACACACAGCAGAGTTCTCATCCATTGATCACACTCAGCTTTAGAGCAAGAAGCAAGCTCTTGCTATCCAGAGTCTCTAAGACGCAAGAAACGTGAGTGTGATGAGAAGAAAAGAAGGGGGTTCATACACCTACGGACCATATCTAGTCCAACTCTGCTTCTGAAACTGATACAAAGCACTGGTCCTCTAACATCCAATGCTTGTCATTTAAGATGAGAAACGTGTGAGCTTCGTGAAGGATGTAGTTCGTGTGAGCTGTAAAGTAGCTGCCCTTACTTGAATCGAAGTCCTCCTTGTAGGAAGACTCAGAGCCTGGGATTTAACTCCATTTCTGAAGTGAAACACACATTAGAGTTCTCATCCATTGATAACACTCTGCTTTAGAGCAAGAAGCACGCTCTTGCTTCCTAGAGTCTCTAACTCAGCAGGAAACGTGAGTGTGCTGAGAACAAAAGAACGGAGTTTCCTAAACATGTGGACCATATCTAGTCCATCTCTGCTTCTGAAACTGATGCAAAGCACTGGTCCTCTAACATCTTGCTTGTCAGTTAAGACGAGAAATGTGTGAGATTCGTGAAGGATGTAGTTCCTTTGAGCTGAAAAGTGACTGCCCTTATCTGAAACAAAGTCTTGCTTGTAGGAAGACACAGAGCCTGGGGTTTAACTCCATTTCTGAAGGGAAACACACAACACAGTTCTCATCCATGGATCAAACTCTTCTTTAGAACAAGAAGCACGCTCTTGCTTTCTAGAGTCTCTAATACAGCAGGAAACTTGAGTGTGCTCAGAACAAAGAACGGTGTTTCCTACACATTCGGGCCATATCTAGTTCAACTCTACTTCTGAAACTGAAAGAAACCACAGGTCCTCAAACATCCAATGCTTGTCAGTTAAGATGAGAAACGTGTGAGCTTTGTGAACGATGTAGTTCGTTTCAGCTGTAAAGTAATTGTCCTTACCTGAAACGAAGTTTTGTTTGTAGGAAGACTCAGAGCCTGGGATTTAACTCCATTTCTGAAGTGAAACACACAGCAGAGTTCTCATCCATTGATCACACTCTGCTTTAGAGCAAGAAGCACGCTCTTGCTTTCCAGTGTCTCTAAGAGAACAGAAAACTTGAGTGTGCTCAGAACAAAAGAGCGGTGTTTCCCTCACATACAGACCATATCTAGTTCAACTCTGCTTCTGAAACTGATAAAAAGCACTGGTCCTCTAAAATCCAATACTTGTCATATAAGATGAGAAAGGCGTGAGCTTTGTGAACGATGTAGTTCGTTTGAGCAGAAAAGTGACTGCCCTTATCTGAAACAAAGTAGTGCTTGTAGGAAGACACAGAGCATGGAATTTAACTCTTGTTCTGAAGGGAAACACACAGCAGAGTTCTCATCGATGGATCACACTCTGCTTTAGAGCAAGAAGCACTCTCTTGCTTTCTAGATTCTCTAATACAGCAGGAATCTTGAGTGTGCTCAGAAGAAAGAACGGTGTTTCCTACAAATACGGACCATATCTAGTTCATCTCTGCTTCTGAAACTGAAACAAACCATAGGACCTCTAACATCCAATGCTTGTCAGTTAAGACGAGAAACATGTGAGCTTTGTGAACGATGTAGTTCGTTTGAGCTGTAAAGTAACTGCCCTTACCAGAAACGAAGTCTTGCTTGTAGGAAGACTCAGAGCCTGTGATTTAACTCCATTTCTGAAGTGAAACACACAGCATAGTTTTCATCCATGGATCACACTCTGCTTTAGAGCAAGAAGCACGCTCTTGCTTTCTAGAGTATCTAAGACAGCAGGAAACTTGAGTGTGCTCAGAAGAAAAAAATGGTGTTTCCTACACATACGGACTGTATCTAGTTCATCTCTGCTTCTGAAATAGAAACAAACCAGAGGTCCTCTAACATCCAATGCTTGTCAGTTTAGATGAGAAACGTGTGAGCTTCGTGAACGATGTAGTTTGTTTGAGCTGTAAAGTAACTACCCTTACCTTAAAAGAAATCTTGCTTGTAGGAACACACAGAGCCTGGGGTTTAACTGCATTTCGAAGGGAAACACACAACACAGTTCAATCCATGAATCACACTCTGCTTTAGAGCAAGAAGCATGCTCTTGCTTTCTAGAGTCTCTAAGACAGCAGGAAATGTGAGTGTGCTCAGAAGAAAAAAACGGTGTTTCCTATACATACAGACCATATCTAGTTCAATTCTGCTTGAAATTGATACAAAGCAAAGGTCCTCTAACATCCAATTCTTCTCAGTTGAGATGAGAAACGTGTGAGCTTCGTGAACGATGTAGTTCCCTTGAGACGAAAAGTGACTGCCCTTACCTGTAACGAATTAGTGCTTGTAGGAAGACTCAGAGCCTGGGATTTAACTCCATTTCTGAAGTCAAACACACAGCAGAGTTCTCCTCCATGGATCACACTCAGCTTTAGAGCAAGAAGCACGCTCTTGCTTTCCAGAGTCTCTAACACAGCAAGAAACGTGAGTGTGATGAGAACAAAAGAACGGTATTCATACACGTACCGACCATATCTAATCCAACTCTGCTTCTGAAATTGATACAAAGCAAGGGTTCTCTAATATCCAATGCCTCTCACTTAAGATGAGAAACGTGTGAGCTTCATGAACGATGTAGTTCATTTGAGCTGTAAAGTACCTGCCCATACTTGAATCGAAGTCCTCCTTGTAGGAAGAATCAGAGCCTGGGATTTAACTCCATTTCTGAAGTGAAATACACAGCAGAGTTCATTCATTTATCACACTCTGCTTTAGAGCAAGAAGCACGCTCTTGCTTTCTAGAGTCTCTAAGACAGCAGGAAACTTGAGTGTGCTCAGAACAAAAGAACGGTGTTTCCTACAAATACGGACCATATCTAGTTCATCTCTGCTTCTGAAACTGAAACAAACCAGAAGTCCTCTAACATCCAATGCTTGTCAGTTTAGGTGAGAAACGTGTGAGCTTCGTGAACGATGTAGATCGTTTGAGCTGAAAAGAGACTGCCCTTACCTGAAACGAAGTCTTGCTTGTATGAAGACACAGAGCCTGGGGTTTAACTCCATTTTTGATGGGAAACACACAACTCATTTGTCATCCATGGATCACACTCTGCTTTAGAGCAAGAAGCACACTCTTGCTTTCTAGAGGCTCTAATAACGCAGGAAACGTGAGTGTGCTCAGAAGAAAAGAACGGTGTTTCCTATACATACGAACCATTTCTAGTTCAACTCTGCTTGAAATTGATTCAAAGCAAAGGTCCTCTAACATCCAATGCTTCTCAGTTAAGATGAGAAACGTGTGAATTTCGTGATCGATGTAGTTCGTTTGAGCTGAAAAGTGACTGCCCTTACTTGAAACGAAGTCTTGCATGTATGAAGACACAGAGCCTGGAATTTAAATCAATTTCTGAAGTGAAACACACAACAGAGTTCTCATCCATTGATCTCACTCTGCTTTAGAGCAAGAAGTACGCTCTAGCTTTCTAGATTCTCTAAGATAGCAGGAAACTTGAGTGTGGTGAGAACAAATGAAAGGTGTTTCCTACACATGCGGACCATATCTAGTCCAACTCTGCTTCTGAAACTGATAAAATGCACTGCTCCTCTAACATTCAATGCTTGTCAGTTAAGATCAGGAACGTGTGAGCTTCCTGAACGATGTAGTTCTTTTGAGCTGAAGAGTGACTGCCCTTAATTGAAACGTTGTAGTGCATGTAGGAAGACACAGAGCCTGGGCATTAACTCCATTTCTGAAGTGAAACACACTGTATAGTTCTCATCCATGGATCACACCCTGCTTTAGAGTATGAAGAACACTCTTGAATTCTAGAATCTATAATACAGCAGGAAACGTGGTTGTGCTCAGAAGAAAAGAACAGTGTTTCCTACACATGCGGACCATATCTAGTTCAACTCTGCTTGAAATTGATACAAAGCAAAGGTCCTCTAACATCCAATGCATCTCAGTTAAGATGAGAAATGTGTGAGCCACGTGAACGATGTAGTTCCTATGAGCTGTAAGGTAACTGCCCTTACCTGAAATGAAGTCTTGCTTGTAGGATTCTCAGAGCCAGTGATTTAACTCCATTTCTGATGTGAAACACACAGCATAGTTCTCATCCATGGATCACACTCTGCTTTAGAGCAAGAAGCACTCTCTTGCTTTCTAGAGTCTCTAATACAGCAGGAAACTTGAGTGAGCTCAGGACAAAGGAACGGTGCTTCCTACAAATACGGACCATATCTAGATCATCTCGGCTTCTGAAACTGAAACAAACCAGACGTCCTCTAACATCCAATGCTTGTCAGTTTAGATGAGAAACGTGTAAGCTTCGTGAACGATGTAGTTTGTTTGAGCTGTAAAGTAACTACCCTTACCTTAAAAGAAATCTTGCTTGTAGGAAGACACAGAGCCTGGGGTTTAACTGCCTTTCCAAGGGAAACACACAACACAGTTCAATCCATGAATCACACTCTGCTTTAGAGCAAGAAGCATGGTCTTGCTTTCTAGAGTCTCTAAGACAGCAGGAAACGTCAGTGTGCTCAGAAGAAGAGAACGGTGTTTCCTATACATACAGACCATATCTAGTTCAATTCTGCTTGAAATTGATACAAAGCAAAGGTCCTCTAACATCCAATTCTTCTCAGTTAAGATGAGAAACGTGTGAGCTTCGTGAACGATGTAGTTCCCTTGAGACGAAAAGTGACTGCCCTTACCTGAAACGAAGTAGTGCTTGTAGGAAGACACAGAGCCTGGGATTTAACTCCATTTCTGAAGTCAAACACACAGCAGGGTTCTCTTCCATGGATCACACTCAGCTTTAGAGCAAGAAGCACGCTCTTGCTTTCCAGAGTCTCTAACACAGCAAGAAACGTAAGTGTGATGAGAACAAAAGAACGGTGTTCATACACGTACCGACCATATCTAGTCCAACTCTGCTTCTGAAATTGATACAAAGCAAAGGTCCTCAAATATCCAATGCCTCTCACTTAAGATGAGAAACGTGTGAGCTTCTTGAACGATGTAGTTCATTTGAGCTCTAAAGTACCTGCCCATACTTGAATCGAAGTCCTCCTTGTAGGAAGAATCAGAGCCTGGGATTTAACTCCATTTCTGAAGTGAAACACACAGCAGAGTTCTCATCCATTGATCACACAATGCTTTAGAGCAAGAAGCACGCTCTTGCTTTCCAGAGTCTAGGAGAGCAGAAAACATGAGTGTGCTCAGAACAAAAGAACGGTGTTTCCCACACACACAGACCATATCTAGTACAACTCTGCCTCTGAAATTGATTCAAAGCACAGGTTCTCTAACATCCAATGCTTGTCATTTAAGATGAGAAACGTGTGAGCTTTGTGAATGATGTAGTTCGTTTGAGCTGAAAAGTGACTGTGCTTACATGAAACGATGTCTTGCTTCAAGGAAGGCACTGGACCTGGGATTTAACTCCATTTCTGAAGGGAAACACACAGCAGAGTTCTCATCCATGGATCACACTCTGCTTTAGAGCAAGATGAACGCTCTTGCTTTCTAGAATATCTAATACAGCAGGAAACTTGAGTGTGCTCAAACAAAAGAACACTGTTTCCTACACATAAGGATCATATTTGGTTCAACTCTCCTTCTGAAACTGAATCAAAACACAGTTCCTCTAACATCCAATGCTTGTCAGTTAAGACGAGGAACGTGTGAGCTTCGTGAACGATGTAGAATATTTGAGCTGAAAAGTGACTGCCTTTACCTGAAATGAAGTCTGCTTGTATGAAGACACAGAGCCTGGGGTTTAACTCCATTTTTGATGGGAAACACACAACTCATTTGGCATCCATGGATCACACTCTGCTTTAGAGCAAGAAGCACACTCTTGCTTTCTAGAGTCTCTAATAACGCAGGAAACGTGAGTGTGCTCAGAAGAAAAGAACGGTGTTTCCTATACATACGAACCATTTCTAGCTCAACGCTGCTTGAAATTGATATAAAGCAAAGGTCCTCTAACATCCAATACCTCTCAGTTAAGATGAGAAACGTGAGCTTCTTGAACGATAAAGTTCAGTTGAGCTGTAAAGTAACTGCCCTTACTTGAATCGAAGTCCTTCTTGTAGGAAGACTCAGAGCCTGGGATTTGACTCCATTTCTGAAGTGAAACACACAGCAGAGTTCATTCATTGATCACACTCTGCTTTAGAGCAAGAAGCACGCTCTTGCTTTCTAGAGTCTCCAAGACAGCAGGAAACATGAGTGTGCTAAGAAGAAAAGAACGGTGTTTCCTCCACATACGGGCCATATCTAGTTCAACTCTGCTTCTGAAACTGAAAGAAACAAAAGGTCCTCTAACATCCAATGCTTGTCAGTTTAGATGAGAAACGTGTGAACTTCGTGAACGATGTAGTTCTTTTGAGCTGTAAAGTAACTGCCTTACCTGAAACGAAGTCTTGCTTGTAGGAAGACTCGGAGCCTGGGATATAACTCCATTTCTGATGTGAAACACACAGCAGAGTTTTCATCCATGGATCACACTCTGCTTTAGAGCAAGAAGCATGCTCTTGCTTTCCAGAGTCTCTAAGAGAACAGAAAACGTGAGTGTGCTCAGAACAATAGAACGGTGTTTTCTACACATACAGACCATATCTAGTTCAACTCTGGTTCTGAAACTGATAAAAACCACTGGTCCCCTAACATCCAATGCTTTCATTTTAGATAAGGAACGTGTGAGCTCGTGAACGATGTAGTTCGTTTGAGCTGAAAAGTGAATGCCCTTATCTGAAACAAATTAGTGCTTGTAGGAAGACACAAAGCATGGGATTTAACTCCATTTCTGAAGGGAAACACACAGCAGAGTTCTCATCCATGGATCACACTCTGCTTTAGAGCAAGAAGGACGCTCTTGCTTTCTAGAGTCTCTAAGACAGCAGGAAACATGAGTGTGCTGTGAACCAAAGAACGGTGATTCCTACACGTACGGACCACATCTAGTACAAATTTGCCTCTGAAATTGATACAAAGCAAAAGTTCTATAACATCCAATGCTTGTCATTTAAGATGAGAAACGTGTGAGCTTTGTGAACGATGTAGTTCGTTTGAGCTGAAAAGTGACTGCCCTTACCTGAAACGATGTCTTGCTTCTAGGAAGAAAGAGAGCCTGGGATTTAACTCCATTTCTGAAGGGAAACACACAGCATAGTTCTCATCAATGGATCACACTCTGCTTTTGAGCAAGAAGAACGCTCTTGCTTTCTAGAATCTCTAATACAGCAGGAAATTTGAGTGTGCTCAGAACAAAAGAACAGTGTTTCCTACACATACGGATCATATTTAGATCAACTCTGCTTCTGAAACTGAAACAAAACACAGTTCCTCTAACATCCAAGGCTTGTCAGTTAAGATGAGAAACGTGTGAGCTTCGTGAACGATGTAGTTCTTTTGAGCTGTAAGGTAACTGCCCTTACCTGAAACGAAGTCTTTTTGTAGGAAGACTCAGAGCCTGGGATTTAACTCCATTTCTGAAGTGAAATACACAGCAGAGTTCTCATCCATGGATCACACTCTGCTTTACAGCAAGAAGCACTCTCTTGCTTTCTAGATTCTCTAATACAGCAGGAAACGTGAGTGTGCTCAGAACAAATGTACGGTGTTTCCTACACATATGGACCATATATAGTCCAACTCTGCTTCTGAAACTGATACAAAGCAATTGTCCTCTAACATTCAATGCTTGTCACTTAAGATGAGACACGTGTGAGCTTCGTGAACGATGTAGATCGTTTGAGCTGAAAAGTGAGTGCCCTTACTTGAAACGAAGTCTTGCTTGTAGGAAGACACAGAGCCTGGAATTTAACTCCATTTCTGAAGGGAAACACACAGCATAGTTTTCATCCATGGATCACACTCTGCTTTAGAGCAAGAAGCACGCTCTTGCTTTCTAGAGTCTCTAAGACAGCAGGAAACTTGAGTGTGCTCAGAAGAAAAAAATGGTGATACCTACACATACGGACTGTATCTAGTTCATCTCTGCTTCTGAAACTGAAACAAACCAGAGGTCCTCTAACATCCAATGCTTGTCAGTTTAGATGAGAAACGTGTGAGCTTCGTCAACGATGTAGTTCCCTTGAGACGAAAAGTGACTGCCCTTACCTGTAACGAATTAGTGCTTGTAGGAAGACTCAGAGCCTGGGATTTAACTCCATTTCTGAAGTCAAACACACAGCAGAGTTCTCCTCTATGGATCACACTCAGCTTCAGAGCAAGAAGCACGCTCTTGCTTTCCAGAGTCTCTAACACAGCAAGAAACGTGAGTGTGATGAGAACAAAAGAACGGTGTTCATACACATACCGACCATATCTAGTCCAACTCTGCTTCTGAAATTGATACAAAGCAAAGGTTCTCTAATATCCAATGCCTCTCAATTAAGATGAGAAACGTGTGAGCTTCATGAACGATGTAGTTCATTTGAGCTGTAAAGTACCTGCCCAGACTTGAATCGAAGTCCTCCTTGTAGGAAGAATCAGAGCCTGGGATTTAACTCCATTTCTGAAGTGAAACACACAGCAGAGTTCATTCATTGATCACACTCTGCTTTAGAGCAAGAAGCACGCTCTTGCTTTCTAGAGTCTCTAAGACAGCAGGAAACTTGAGTGTGCTCAGAACAAAAGAACGGTGTGTCCTACAAATACGGACCATATCTAGTTCATCTCTGCTTCTGAAACTGAAACAAACCAGAAGTCCTCTAACATCCAATGCTTGTCAGTTTAGGTGAGAAACGTGTGAGCTTCGTGAACGATGTAGATCGTTTGAGCTGAAAAGAGACTGCCCTTACCTGAAACGAAGTCTTGCTTGTATGAAGACACAGAGCCTGGGGTTTAACTCCATTTTTGATGGGAAACACACAACTCATTTGTCATCCATGGATCACACTTTGCTTTAGAGCAAGAAGCACACTCTTGCTTTCTAGAGTCTCTAATAACGCAGGAAACGTGAGTGTGCTCAGAAGAAAAGAACGGTGTTTCCTATACATACAAACCATTTCTAGTTCAAATCTGCTTGAAATTGATTCAAAGCAAAGGTCCTCTAACATCCAATGCTTCTCAGTTAAGATGAGAAACGTGTGAATTTCGTGATCGATGTAGTTCGTTTGAGCTGAAAAGTGACTGCCCTTTCTTGAAACGAAGTCTTGCATGTATGAAGACACAGAGCCTGGAATTTAAATCCATTTCTGAAGTGAAACACACAACAGAGTTCTCATCCATTGATCTCACGCTGCTTTAGAGTATGAAGAACGCTCTTGCTTTCTAGAATCTCTAATACAGCAGGAAACGTGGTTGTGCTCAGAAGAAAAGAACAGTGTGTCCTACAAATACGGACCATATCTAGGTCATCTCTGCTTCTGAAACTGAAACAAACCAGAAGTCCTCTAACATCCGATGCTTGTCAGTTAAGATGAGAAACGTGTGAGCTTCGTGATCGATGTAGTTCGTTTGAGCTATAAAGTAACTGCCCTTACCTGAAAGGAAGTCTTGGTTGTAGGAAGACTCAGAGACTGGGATTTAACTCCATTTCTGAAGTGAAACACACAACAGAGTTCTAATCCATTGATCACACTCTGCTTTAGAGCAAGAAGCACGCTCTAGCTTTCTAGAGTCTCTAAGACAGCAGGAAATTTGAGTGTGGTGAGAACAAATGAAAGGTGTTTCCTACACATACGGACCATATCTAATCCACCTCTGCTTCTGAAACTGATACAATGCACTGGTCCTCTAACATTCAATGCTTGTCAGTTAAGATCATAAACGTTTGGGCTTCCTGAACAATGTAGTTCTTTTGAGCTGAAGAGTGACTGCTCTTACCTGAAACGAAGTAGTGCTTGTAGGAAGACTCAGAGCCTGGGATTTAACTCCATTTCTGAAGGGAAACACACAGTATAGTTCTCTTCCATGGATCACACTCTGCTTTAGAGCAAGAAGAACGCTCTTGCTTTCTAGAATCTATAATACAGGAGGAAACGTGGTTGTGCTCAGAAGAAAAGAACAGTGTTTCCTACACATGCAGACCATATCTAGTTCAACTCTGCTTGAAATTGATACAAAGCAAAGGTCCTCTAACATCCAATGCATCTCAGTTAAGATGAGAAATGTGTGAGCCACGTGAACGATGTAGTTCCTTTGAGCTGTAAGGTAACTGCCCTTACCTGAAACGAAGTCTTGCTTGTAGGATTCTCAGAGCCAGTGATTTAACTCCATTTCTGAAGTGAAACACACAGCATAGTTCTCATCCATGGATCACACTCTGCTTTAGAGCAAGAAGCACTCTCTTGCTTTCTAGAGTCTCTAATACAGCAGGAAACTTGAGTGAGCTCAGGACAAAGGAACGGTGCTTCCTACAAATACGGACCATATCTAGTTCATCTCGGCTTCTGAAACTGAAACAAACCAGACGTCCTCTAACATCCAATGCTTGTCAGTTTAGGTGAGAAACGTGTGAGCTTCGTGAACGATGTACTTCGTTTGAGCTGTAAGGTAACTGCCCTTACCTGAAACGAAGTCTTGTTTGGATGACGACACAGAGCCTGGGGTTTAACTCCATTTCTGATGGGAAACACACAACTCATTTGTCATCCATGGATCACACGCTGCTTTAGAGCAAGAAGCACGCTCTTGCTTTCTAGAGTCTCGAAGACAGCAGGAAACTTGAGTGTGGTGAGAACAAATGAAAGGTGTTTCCTACACATGCGGATAATATCTATTCCAACTCTGCTCTTGAATCTGATACAATGCACTGGTCCTCTAACATTCAATGCTTGTCAGTTAAGAGCAGAAACGTGTCAGCTTCCTGAAAGATGTAGTTCTTGTGAGCTGAAGAGTGACTGCCCTTACCTGAAACGATGTAGTGCTTGTAGGAAGACACAGAGCCTGGGTTTTAACTCCATTACTGAAGTGAAACACACAGCATAGTTCTCATCCATGGATCACACTCTGTTTTAGAGTAAGAAGAACGCTCTTGCTTTCTAGAATCTCTAATACAGCAGGAAACGTGGTTGTGATCAGAAGAAAAGAACAGTGTTTCCTGCACATACGGACCATATCTAGTTCAACTCTGCTTTTGAAACTGAAAGAAACCACAGGTCCTCTAACATCCAATGCTTGTCAGCTTACATGAGAAACGTGTGAGCTTCATGAACGATGTAGTTCGTTTGAGCTGTAAAGTAACTGCCCTTACCTGAAACGAAGTCTTGCTTATAGGAAGACTCAGAGCCTGGGAAATAACTCCATTTCTGAAGTGAAAAACACAGCAGAGTTCTCATCCATTGATCACACTCTGTTTTAGAGCAAGAAGCACGCTCTTGCTTTCCAGAGTCTCTAAGAGAGCAGAAAACTTGAGTGTGCTCAGAAGAAAAGAACGGTGTTTCCTACACACACTGACCATATCTAGTACAACTCTGCCTCTGAAATTGATACAAAGCCGAGGTCCTCTAACATCCAATGCTTGTCATTTAAGATGAGAAACGTGTGAACTTTGTGAACGATGTAGTTCGTTTGAGCTGAAAAGTGACTGCCCTTACCTGACACGATGTCTAGCTTGTAGGAAGACACAGAGCCTGGGATTTAACTCCATTTTGAAGGGAAACACACAACACAGTTCCCATCCTTGGATCACACTCTGCTTTAGAGCAAGAAGCACGCTCTAGCTTTCTAGAGTCTCTAAGACAGCAAGAAACTTGAGTGTGCTCAGAAGAAAAGAACGGTGTTTCCTACACATACGGACCATATCTAGTTCAAATCTGCTTGAAATTGATACAAAGCAAAGGTCCTCTAACATCCAATACCTCTCAGTTAAGATGAGAAACATGTGAGCTTCTTGAACGATATAGTTCAGTTGAGCTGTAAAGTAACTGCCCTTAGCTGAAACGAAGTCTTTTTGTAGGAAGACTCAGAGCCTGGGATTTAACTCCATTTCTGAAGTGAAATACACAGCAGAGTTCTCATCCATGGATCACACTCTGCTTTACAGCAAGAAGCACTCTCTTGCTTTCTAGATTCTCTAATACAGCAGGAAACGTGAGTGTGCTCAGAACAAATGTACGGTGTTTCCTACACATACGGACCATATATAGTCCAACTCTGCTTCTGAAACTGATACAAAGCAATTGTCCTCTAACATTCAATGCTTGTCACTTAAGATGAGACACGTGTGAGCTTCGGGAACGATGTATATCGTTTGAGCTGATAAGTGTGTGCCCTTACTTGAAAAGAAGTCTTGCTTGTAGGAAGACACAGAGCCTGGGGTTTAACTGCCTTTCCAAGGGAAACACACAACACAGTTCAATCCATGAATCACACTCTGCTTTAGAGCAAGAAGCATGCTCTTGCTTTCTAGAGTCTCTAAGACAGCAGGAAACGTCAGTGTGCTCAGAAGAAAAGAACGGTGTTTCCTGTACATACAGACCATATCTAGTTCAATTCTGCTTGAAATTGATACAAAGCAAAGGTCCTCTAACATCCAATTCTTCTCAGTTAAGATGAGAAACATGTGAGCTTCTTGAACGATGTAGTTCATTTGAGCTCTAAAGTACCTGCCCATACTTGAATCGAAGTCCTCCTTGTAGGAAGAATCAGAGCCTGGGATTTAACTCCATTTCTGAAGTGAAACACACAGCAGAGTTCTCATCCATTGATCACACAATGCTTTAGAGCAAGAAGCACGCTCTTGCTTTCCAGAGTCTCTAGGAGAGCAGAAAACATGAGTGTGCTCAGAACAAAAGAACGGTGTTTCCTACACACACACAGACCATATATAGTACAACTCTGCCTCTGAAATTGATTCAAATCACAGGTTCTCTAACATCCAATGCTTGTCATTTAAGATGAGAAACGTGTGAGCTTTGTGAATGATGTAGTTCGTTTGAGCTGAAAAGTGACTGTGCTTACATGAAACGATGTCTTGCTTCAAGGAAGGCACTGGACCTGGGATTTAACTCCATTTCTGAAGGGAAACACACAGCAGAGTTCTCATCCATGGATCACACTCTGCTTTAGAGCAAGAAGAACGCTCTTGCTTTCTATTATATCTAATACAGCAGGAAACTTGAGTGTGCTCAAACAAAAGAACACTGTTTCCTACACATAAGGATCATATTTAGTTCAGCTCTCCTTCTGAATCTGAAACAAAACACAGTTCCTCTAACATCCAATGCTTGTCAGTTAAGATGAGAAACGTGTGAATTTCGTGAACGATGTGGTTCGTTTGAGGTGAAAAGTGACTGCCCTTTCTTGAAACGAAGTCTTGCATGTATGAAGACACAGAGCCTGGAATTTAAATCCATTTCTGAAGTGAAACACACAACAGAGTTCTCATCCATGGATCACACTCTGCTTTAGAGCAAGAAGTATGCTCTAGCTTTCTAGATTCTCTAAGATAGCAGGAAATTGAGTGTGGTGAGAACAAATGAAAGGTGTTTCCTACACATGCGGAACATATCTAGTCCAACTCTGCTTCTGAAACTGATACAATGCACTGGTCCTCTAACATTCAATGCTTGTCAGTTAAGATCAGAAACGTGTGAGCTTCCTGAACGATGTAGTTCTTTTGAGCTGAAGAGTGACTGCCCTTAACTGAAACGAAGTAGTGCATGTAGGAAGACACAGAGCCTGGGATTTAACTCCATTTCTAAAGTGAAACACACTGTATAGTTCTCATCCATGGATCACACTCTGCTTTAGAGTAAGAAGAACGATCTTGCTTTCTAGAATCTCTAATACAGCAGGAAACGTGGTTGTGCTCAGAAGAAAAGAACAGTGTGTCCTACAAATACGGACCATATCTAGTTCATCTCTGCTTCTGAAACTGAAACAAACCAGAAGTCCTCTAACATCCGATGCTTGTCAGTTAAGATGAGAAACGTGTGAGCTTCGTGAACGATGTAGTTCGTTTGAGCTGAAAAGTGACTGCCCTTACTTGAAACGAAGTCTTGCTTGTATGAAGACACAGAGCCTGGAATTTAAATCCATTTCTGAAGGGAAACACACAACAGAGTTCTCATCCATGGATCACACTCTGCTTTAGAGCAAGAAGTATGCTCTAGCTTTCTAGATTCTCTAAGACAGCAGGAAAGTTGAGTGTGGTGAGAACAAATGAAAGGTGTTTCCTACACATACAGATCATATCTAGTCCAACTCTGCTTCTGAAACTGATACAATGCACTGGTCCTCTAACATTCAATGCTTGTCAGTTAAGATCATAAACGTGTGAGCTTCCTGAAAGATGTAGATCTTTTGAGCTGAAGAGGGACTGCCCTTACCAGAAACGAAGTAGTGCTTGTAGGAAGACACAGAGCCTGGGATTTCACTCCATTACTGAAGGGAAACACACAGTATAGTTCTCTTCCATGGATCACACTCTGCTTTAGAGCATGAAGAACGCTCTTGCTTTCTAGAATCTCTAATAGAGCAGAAAACGTGGTTGTGCTCAGAAGAAAAGAACAGTGTTTCCTACACATACAGACCATATCTTGTTCAACGCTGCTTGAAATTGATACAAAGCAAACGTCCTCTAACATCCAATGCTTCTCAGTTAAGATGAGAAATGTGTGAGCTTCGTGAACGATGTAGTTTGTTTGAGCTGTAAGGTAACTGCCCTTACCTGAAACGAAGTCATCTTGTAGGAAGACTCAGAGCCAGGTATTTAACTCCATTTCTGAAGTGAAACACAAAGCAGAGTTCTCATCCATGGATCACACTCTGCTTTAGAGCAAGGAGCACTCTCTTGCTTTCTTAGTCTCTAATACAGCAGGAAACATGAGTGTGTTCAGAACAAAAGAACGGTGTGTCCTACGAATACGGACCATATCTAATTCATCTCTGCTTCTGAAACTGAAACAAACCAGAAGTCTTCTAACATCCAATGCTTGTCAGTTTAGGTGAGAAACGTGTGAGCTTCGTGATCGATGTAGTTTGTTTGATCTATAAAGTAACTGCCCTTACCTGAAACGAAGTCTTGCTTGTAGGAAGACTCAGATACTGGGATTTAACTCCATTTCTGAAGTGAAACAGACAACAGAGTTCTCATCCATTGATCACACTCTGCTTTAGAGCAAGAAGCACGCTCTTGTTTTCTAGAGTCTCTAATACCGCAGGAAACGTGAGTGTGCTCAGAAGAAAACAACGGTGTTTCCTATACATACGAACCATTTCTAGTTCAACTCTGCCTGAAATTTATACAAAGCAAAGGTCCTCTAACATCCAATGCTTCTCAGTTAAGATGAGAAACGTGTGAATTTCCTTATCGATGTAATTCGTTTGAGCTGAAAAGTGACTGCCCTTACCTGAAACGAAGTCTTGCTTGTAGGAAGACACAGAGCCTGGGATTTAACGAAATTTCTGAAGGGAAACACACAGCAGAGGTCTCATCCATGGATCACACTCTGCTTTAGAGCAAGAAGCACGCACTTGCTTTCTTGATTCTCTAATACAGCAGGTAACGTGAGTGTGCTTGAACAAATGAACGGTGTTTCCTACACATACGGACCATATCTAGTCCAACTCTGCTGCTGAAACTGATACAAAGCACAGGTCCTCTAACATCCAATGCTTGTCAATTAAGATGAGAAACGTGTGAGCTTCGTGAACGATGTGGTTCGTTTGAGCTGAAAAGTGACTGCCCTTACTTGAAACGAAGTCTTGCTTGTATGAAGACACAGAGCCTGGGATTTAACTCCATTTCTGAAGTGAAACACACAGTATAGTTCACATCCATGGATAACACTCTGTTTTAGAGTAAGAAGAACGCTCTTGCTTTCTAGAATCTCTAATACATCAGGAAACGTTGTTGTGCTCAGAAGAAAAGAACAGTGTTTCCTGCACATGCAGACCATATCTAGTTCAACTCTCATTGAAATTGATACAAAGCAAAGGTCCTCTAACATCCAATGCTTCTCAGTTAAGATGAGAAATGTGTGAGCTTCATGAAACATGTAGTTCGTTTTAGCTGTAAGGTAACTGCCCTTACCTGAAACGAAGTCATCTTGTAGGAAGACTCAGAGCCAGGTATTTACCTCCATTTCTGAAGTGAAACACAAAGCGTAGTTCTCATCCATGGATCACACTCTGCTTTAGAGCAAGTAGCACTCTCTTTCTTTCTTAGTCTCTAATACAGCAGGAAACTTGAGTGTGCTCAGAACAAAAGAACGGTGTGTCCTACAAATACGGACCATATCTAGTTCATCTCTGCTTCTGAAACTGAAACAAACCAGAAGTCCTCTAACATCCAATGCTTGTCAGTTTAGGTGAGAAACGTGTGAGCTTCGTGAACGATTTAGATTTTTTGAGCTGAAAAGTGACTGCCCTTAGCTGAAACGAAGTCTTGCTTGTGGAAGACACAGAGCCTGGGATTTAACTCCACTTCTGAAGGGAAACACACAGCAGAGGTCTAATCCATGGATCACACTCTGCTTTAGAGCAAGAAGCACGTACTTGCTTTCTAGATTCTCTAATACAGCAGGTAACGTGAGTGTGCTCAGAACAAATGAACGGTGTTTCCTACACATACGGACCATATCTAGTCCAACTCTGCTGCTGAAACTGATACAAAGCACTGGTCCTCTAACATCCAATGCTTGTCAGTTAAGATGAGAAACGTGTGAGCTTCGTGAACAATGTAGTTCGTTTGAGCTGAAAAGTGACTGCCCTTACTTGAAACGAAGTCTTGCTTGTATGAAGACACAGAGCCTGGAATTTAAATCCATTTCTGAAGTGAAACACACAACAGAGTTCTCATCCATTGATCACACTCTGCTTTAGAGCAAGAAGCACGCTCTAGCATTCTAGAGTCTCTAAGACAGCAGGAAACTTGAGTGTGGTGAGAACAAATGAAAGGTGTTTCCTACACATACGGATCATATCTAGTCCAAATCTGCTTCTGAAACTGATACAATGCACTGGTCCTCTAACATTCAATGCTTGTCAGTTAGGATCATAAACGTGTGAGCTTCCTGAATGATGTAGTTCTTTTGAGCTGAAGAGTGACTGCCCTTACCTGAAACGAAGTAGTGCTTGTAGGAAGACACAGGGCCTGGGATTTAACTCCATTTCTGAAGGGAAACACACAGTATAGTTCTCTTCCATGGATCACACTCTGCTTTAGAGCACGAAGAACGCTCTTGCTTTCTAGAATCTCTAATACAGCAGGAAACAAGGTTGTGCTCAGAAGAAAAGAACAGTGTTTCCTACACATACAGATCATATCTAGTTCAACTCTGCTTGAAATTGATACAAAGCAAACGTCCTCTTACATCCAATGCTTCTCAGTTAGGATGAGAAATGTGTTAGCTTCGTGAACGATGTAGTTCGTTTGAGCTGTAAGGTAACTGCCCTTAACTGAAACGAAGTCTTGCTTGTAGGAAGACTCAGAGCCAGGGATTTAACTCCATTTCTGAAGGGAAACACACAGCATAGTTCTCATCCATGGATCACACTCTGCTTTAGAGCAAGAAGCACGCTCTTGCTTTCTAGAGTCTCTAATAACGCAGGAAACGTGAGTGTGCTCAGAAGAAAAGAACTGTGTTTCCTATACATACGGACCAATTCTAGTTCAACTCTGCTTGAAATTGATACAAAGCAAAGGTCCTCTAACATCCAATGCTTCTCAGTTAAGATGAGAACTTGTGAATTTCGTGATCGATGTAGTTCGTTTGAGCTGAAAAGTGACTGCCCTTACCTGAAACGAAGTCTTGCTTGTAGGAAGACACAGAGACTGGGATTTAACTCCATTTCTGAAGGGAAACACACAGCAGAGTTCTCATCCATGGATCACACTCTGCTTTAGAGCAAGGAGCACTCTCTTTCTTTCTTAGTCTCTAATACATCAGGAAACTTGGGTGTGCTCAGAACAAAAGAACGGTGTGTCCTACAAATACGGACCATATCTAGTTCATCTCTGCTTCTGAAACTGAAACAAACCAGAAGTCCTCTAACATCCAATGCTTGTCAGTTTAGGTGAGAAACGTGTGAGCTTCGTGAACGATGTAGATTTTTTGAGCTGAAAAGTGACTGCCCTTAGCTGAAACGAAGTCTTGCTTGTATGAAGACACAGAGCCTGGGGTTTAACTCCATTTCTGATGGGAAACACACAACTCATTTGTCATCCATGGATCACACTCTGCTTTAGAGCAAGAAGCACGCTCTTGCTTTCTAGAGTCTCTAATACCACAGGAAACGTGAGTGTGCTCAGAAGAAAAGAACGGTGTTTCCTATACATACAAACCATTTCTAGTTCAACTCTGCGTGAAATTTATACAAAGCAAAGGTCCTCTAACATCCAATGCTTCTCAGTTAAGATGAGAAACGTGTGAATATTCTGATCGATGTAGTTCGTTTGAGCTGAAAAGTGACTGCCCTTACCTGAAACGAAGTCTTGCTTGTAGGAAGACACAGAGCCTGGGATTTAACTAAATTTCTGAAGGGAAACACACAGCAGAGGTCTCATCCATGGATCACACTCTGCTTTAGAGCAAGAAGCACGCACTTGCTTTCTCGATTCTCTAATACAGCAGGTAACGTGAGTGTGCTTGAACAAATGAACGGTGTTTCCTACACATACGGACCATATCTAGTCCAACTCTGCTGCTGAAACTGATACAAAGCACTGGTCCTCTAACATCCAATGCTTGTCAATTAAGATGAGAAACGTGTGAGCTTCGTGAACGATGTGGTTCGTTTGAGCTGAAAAGTGACTGCCCTTACTTGAAACGAAGTCTTGCTTGTATGAAGACACAGAGCCTGGGATTTAACTCCATTTCTGAAGTGAAACACACTGTATAGTTCACATCCATGGATAACACTCTGTTTTAGAGTAAGAAGAACGCTCTTGCTTTCTAGAATCTCTAATACATCAGGAAACGTGGTTGTGCTCAGAAGAAAAGAACAGTGTTTCCTGCACATGCGGACCATATCTAGTTCAACTCTCATTGAAATTGATACAAAGCAAAGGTCCTCTAACATCCAATGCTTCTCAGTTAAGATGAGAAATGTGTGAGCTTCATGAAACATGTAGTTCGTTTGAGCTGTAAGGTAACTGCCCTTACCTGAAACGAAGTCATCTTGTAGGAAGACACAGAGCCTGGGATTTAACTCCACTTCTTAAGGGAAACACACAGCAGAGGTCTCATCCATGGATCACACTCTGCTTTAGAGCAAGAAGCACGCACTTGCTTTCTAGATTCCCTAATACAGCAGTTAACGTGAATGTGCTCAGTACAAAAGAACGGTGTGTCCTACAAATACGGACCATATCTAGTTCATCTCTGCTTCTGAAACTGAAACAAACCAGAAGTCCTCTAACATCCAATGCTTGTCAGTTTAGGTGAGAAACGTGTGAGCTTCGTGAACGATGTAGATTTTTTGAGCTGAAAAGTGACTGCCCTTAGCTGAAACGAAGTCTTGCTTGTATGAAGACACAGAGCCTGGGGTTTAACTCCATTTCTGATGGGAAACACACAACTCATTTGTCATCCATGGATCACACTCTGCTTTAGAGCAAGAAGCACGCTCTTGCTTTCTAGAGTCTGTAATACCACAGGAAACGTGAGTGTGCTCAGAAGAAAAGAACGGTGTTTCCTATACATACAAACCATTTCTATTTCAACTCTGCGTGAAATTTATACAAAGCAAAGGTCCTCTAACATCCAATGCTTCTCAGTTAAGATGAGAAACGTGTGAATTTCGTGATCGATGTAGTTCGTTTGAGCTGAAAAGTGACTGCCCTTACCTGAACCGAAGTCTTGCTTGTGGAAGACACAGAGCCTGGGATTTAACTCCACTTCTGAAGGGAAACACACAGCAGAGGTCTAATCCATGGATCACACTCTGCTTTAGAGCAAGAAGCACGCACTTGCTTTCTAGATTCTCTAATACAGCAGGTAACGTGAGTGTCCTCAGAACAAATGAACGGTGTTTCCTACACATACGGACCATATCTAGTCCAACTCTGCTGCTGAAACTGATACAAAGCACTGGTCCTCTAACATCCAATGCTTGTCAGTTAAGATGAGAAACATGTGTGCTTCGTGAACAATGTAGTTCGTTTGAGCTGAAAAGTGACTGCCCTTACTTGAAACGAAGTCTTGCTTGTATGAAGACACAGAGCCTGGAATTTAAATCCATTTCTGAAGTGAAACACACAACAGAGTTCTCATCCATTGATCACACTCTGCTTTAGAGCAAGAAGCATGCTCTAGCATTCTAGAGTCTCTAAGACAGCAGGAAACTTGAGTGTGGTGAGAACAAATGAAAGGTGTTTCCTACACATACGGATCATATCTAGTCCAAATCTGCTTCTGAAACTGATACAATGCACTGGTCCTCTAACATTCAATGCTTGTCAGTTAGGATCATAAACGTGTGAGCTTCCTGAATGATGTAGTTCTTTTGAGCTGAAGAGTGACTGCCCTTACCTGAAATGAAGTAGTGCTTGTAGGAAGACACAGGGCCTGGGATTTAACTCCATTTCTGAAGGGAAACACACAGTATAGTTCTCTTCCATGGATCACACTCTGCTTTAGAGCACGAAGAATGCTCTTGCTTTCTAGAATCTCTAATACAGCAGGAAACATGGTTGTGCTCAGAAGAAAAGAACAGTGTTTCCTACACATACAGACCATATCTAATTCAACTCTGCTTGAAATTGATACAAAGCAAACGTCCTCTTACATCCAATGCTTCTCAGTTAGGATGAGAAATGTGTTAGCTTCGTGAACGATGTAGTTCGTTTGAGCTGTAAGGTAACTGCCCTTAACTGAAACGAAGTCTTGCTTGTAGGAAGACTCAGAGCCAGGGATTTAACTCCATTTCTGAAGGGAAACACACAGCATAGTTCTCATCCATGGATCACACTCTGCTTTAGAGCAAGAAGCACGCTCTTGCTTTCTAGAGTCTCTAATAACGCAGGAAACGTGAGTGTGCTCAGAAGAAAAGAACGGTGTTTCCTATACATACGGACCAATTCTAGTTCAACTCTGCTTGAAATTGATACAAAGCAAAGGTCCTCTAACATCCAATGCTTCTCAGTTAAGATGAGAACTTGTGAATTTCGTGATCGATGTAGTTCGTTTGAGCTGAAAAGTTACTGCCCTTACCTGAAACGAAGTCTTGCTTGTAGGAAGACTCAGAGACTGGGATTTAACTCCATTTCTGAAGGGAAACACACAGCAGAGTTCTCATCCATGGATCACACTCTGCTTTAGAGCAAGGAGCACTCTCTTTCTTTCTTAGTCTCTAATACATCAGGAAACTTGAGTGTGCTCAGAACAAAAGAACGGTGTGTCCTACAAATACGGACCATATCTAGTTCATCTCTGCTTCTGAAACTGAAACAAACCAGAAGTCCTCTAACATCCAATGCTTGTCAGTTTAGGTGAGAAACGTGTGAGCTTCGTGAACGATGTAGATTTTTTGAGCTGAAAAGTGACTGCCCTTAGCTGAAACGAAGTCTTGCTTGTATGAAGACACAGAGCCTGGGGTTTAACTCCATTTCTGATGGGAAACACACAACTCATTTGTCATCCATGGATCACACTCTGCTTTAGAGCAAGAAGCACGCTCTTGCTTTCTAGAGTCTCTAATACCACAGGAAACATGAGTGTGCTCAGAAGAAAAGAACGGTGTTTCCTATACATACAAACCATTTCTAGTTCAACTCTGCTTGAAATTGATACAAAGCAAAGGTCCTCTAATAGCCAATGCTTCTCAGTTAAGATGAGAAACGTGTGAATTTCGTGATCGATGTAGTTCGTTTGAGCTGAAAAGTGACTGCCCTTACCTGAACCGAAGTCTTGCTTGTGGAAGACACAGAGCCTGGGATTTAACTCCACTTCTGAAGGGAAACACACAGCAGAGGTCTCATCCATGGATCACACTCTGCTTTAGAGCAAGAAGCACGCACTTGCTTTCTAGATTCCCTAATACAGCAGTTAACGTGAGTGTGCTCAGTACAAAAGAACAGTGTGTCCTACAAATACGGAACATATCTAGTTCATCTCTGCTTCTGAAACTGAAACAAACCAGAAGTCCTCTAACATCCAATGCTTGTCAGTTTAGGTGAGAAACGTGTGAGCTTCGTGAACGATGTAGATTTTTTGAGCTGAAAAGTGACTGCCCTTAGCTGAAACGAAGTCTTGCTTGTATGAAGACACAGAGCCTGGGGTTTAACTCCATTTCTGATGGGAAACACACAACTCATTTGTCATCCATGGATCACACTCTGCTTTAGAGCAAGAAGCACGCTCTTGCTTTCTGGAGTCTCTAATACCACAGGAAACGTGAGTGTGCTCAGAAGAAAAGAACGGTGTTTCCTATACATACAAACCATTTCTAGTTCAACTCTGCGTGAAATTTATACAAAGCAAAGGTCCTCTAACATCCAATGCTTCTCAGTTAAGATGAGAAACGTGTGAATTTCCTGATCGATGTAGTTCGTTTGAGCTGAAAAGTGACTGCCCTTACCTGAAACGAAGTCTTGCTTGTAGGAAGACACAGAGCCTGGGATTTAACTAAATTTCTGAAGGGAAACAAACAGCAGAGGTCTCATCCATGGATCACACTCTGCTTTAGAGCAAGAAGCACGCACTTGCTTTCTCGATTCTCTAATACAGCAGGTAACGTGAGTGTGCTTGAACAAATGAACGGTGTTTCCTACACATACGGACCATATCTAGTCCAACTCTGCTGCTGAAACTGATACAAAGCACTGGTCCTCTAACATCCAATGCTTGTCAATTAAGATGAGAAACGTGTGAGCTTCGTGAACGATGTGGTTCGTTTGAGCTGAAAAGTGACTGCCCTTACTTGAAACGAAGTCTTGCTTGTATGAAGACACAGAGCCTGGGATTTAACTCCATTTCTGAAGTGAAACACACTGTATAGTTCACATCCATGGATAACACTCTGTTTTAGAGTAAGAAGAACGCTCTTGCTTTCTAGAATCTCTAATACATCAGGAAACGTGGTTGTGCTCAGAAGAAAAGAACAGTGTTTCCTGCACATGCGGACCATATCTAGTTCAACTCTCATTGAAATTGATACAAAGCAAAGGTCCTCTAACATCCAATGCTTCTCAGTTAAGATGAGAAATGTGTGAGCTTCATGAAACATGTAGTTCGTTTGAGCTGTAAGGTAACTGCCCTTACCTGAAACGAAGTCATCTTGTAGGAAGACACAGAGCCTGGGATGTAACTCCACTTCTTAAGGGAAACACACAGCAGAGGTCTCATCCATGGATCACACTCTGCTTTAGAGCAAGAAGCACGCACTTGCTTTCTAGATTCCCTAATACAGCAGTTAACGTGAGTGTGCTCAGTACAAAAGAACGGTGTGTCCTACAAATACGGACCATATCTAGTTCATCTCTGCTTCTGAAACTGAAACAAACCAGAAGTCCTCTAACATCCAATGCTTGTCAGTTTAGGTGAGAAACGTGTGAGCTTCGTGAACGATGTAGATTTTTTGAGCTGAAAAGTGACTGCCCTTAGCTGAAACGAAGTCTTGCTTGTATGAAGACACAGAGCCTGGGGTTTAACTCCATTTCTGATGGGAAACACACAACTCATTTGTCATCCATGGATCACACTCTGCTTTAGAGCAAGAAGCACGCTCTTGCTTTCTAGAGTCTCTAATACCACAGGAAACGTGAGTGTGCTCAGAAGAAAAGAACGGTGTTTCCTATACATACAAACCATTTCTAGTTCAACTCTGCTTGAAATTGATACAAAGCAAAGGTCCTCTAATAGCCAATGCTTCTCAGTTAAGATGAGAAACGTGTGAATTTCGTGATCGATGTAGTTCGTTTGAGCTGAAAAGTGACTGCCCTTACCTGAACCGAAGTCTTGCTTGTGGAAGACACAGAGCCTGGGATTTAACTCCACTTCTGAAGGGAAACACACAGCAGAGGTCTAATCCATGGATCACACTCTGCTTTAGAGCAAGAAGCACGCACTTGCTTTCTAGATTCTCTAATACAGCAGGTAACGTGAGTGTCCTCAGAACAAATGAACGGTGTTTCCTACACATACGGACCATATCTAGTCCAACTCTGCTGCTGAAACTGATACAAAGCACTGGTCCTCTAACATCCAATGCTTGTCAGTTAAGATGAGAAACGTGTGAGCTTCGTGAACAATGTAGTTCGTTTGAGCTGAAAAGTGACTGCCCTTACTTGAAACGAAGTCTTGCTTGTATGAAGACACAGAGCCTGGAATTTAAATCCATTTCTGAAGTGAAACACACAACAGAGTTCTCATCCATTGATCACACTCTGCTTTAGAGCAAGAAGCATGCTCTAGCATTCTAGAGTCTCTAAGACAGCAGGAAACTTGAGTGTGGTGAGAACAAATGAAAGGTGTTTCCTACACATACGGATCATATCTAGTCCAAATCTGCTTCTGAAACTGATACAATGCACTGGTCCTCTAACATTCAATGCTTGTCAGTTAGGATCATAAACGTGTGAGCTTCCTGAATGATGTAGTTCTTTTGAGCTGAAGAGTGACTGCCCTTACCTGAAATGAAGTAGTGCTTGTAGGAAGACACAGGGCCTGGGATTTAACTCCATTTCTGAAGGGAAACACACAGTATAGTTCTCTTCCATGGATCACACTCTGCTTTAGAGCACGAAGAATGCTCTTGCTTTCTAGAATCTCTAATACAGCAGGAAACATGGTTGTGCTCAGAAGAAAAGAACAGTGTTTCCTACACATACGGACCATATCTAATTCAACTCTGCTTGAAATTGATACAAAGCAAACGTCCTCTTACATCCAATGCTTCTCAGTTAGGATGAGAAATGTGTTAGCTTCGTGAACGATGTAGTTCGTTTGAGCTGTAAGGTAACTGCCCTTAACTGAAACGAAGTCTTGCTTGTAGGAAGACTCAGAGCCAGGGATTTAACTCCATTTCTGAAGGGAAACACACAGCATAGTTCTCATCCATGGATCACACTCTTCTTTAGAGCAAGAAGCACGCTCTTGCTTTCTAGAGTCTCTAATAACGCAGGAAACGTGAGTGTGCTCAGAAGAAAAGAACGGTGTTTCCTATACATACGGACCAATTCTAGTTCAACTCTGCTTGAAATTGATACAAAGCAAAGGTCCTCTAACATCCAATGCTTCTCAGTTAAGATGAGAACTTGTGAATTTCGTGATCGATGTAGTTCGTTTGAGCTGAAAAGTGACTGCCCTTACCTGTAACGAAGTCTTGCTTGTAGGAAGACTCAGAGACTGGGATTTAACTCCATTTCTGAAGGGAAACACACAGCAGAGTTCTCATCCATGGATCACACTCTGCTTTAGAGCAAGGAGCACTCTCTTTCTTTCTTAGTCTCTAATACATCAGGAAACTTGAGTGTGCTCAGAACAAAAGAACGGTGTGTCCTACAAATACGGACCATATCTAGTTCATCTCTGCTTCTGAAACTGAAACAAACCAGAAGTCCTCTAACATCCAATGCTTGTCAGTTTAGGTGAGAAACGTGTGAGCTTCGTGAACGATGTAGATTTTTTGAGCTGAAAAGTGACTGCACTTAGCTGAAACGAAGTCTTGCTTGTATGAAGACACAGAGCCTGGGGTTTAACTCCATTTCTGATGGGAAACACACAACTCATTTGTCATCCATGGATCACACTCTGCTTTAGAGCAAGAAGCACGCTCTTGCTTTCTAGAGTCTCTAATACCACAGGAAACGTGAGTGTGCTCAGAAGAAAAGAACGGTGTTTCCTATACATACAAACCATTTCTAGTTCAACTCTGCTTGAAATTGATACAAAGCAAAGGTCCTCTAATAGCCAATGCTTCTCAGTTAAGATGAGAAACGTGTGAATTTCGTGATCGATGTAGTTCGTTTGAGCTGAAAAGTGACTGCCCTTACCTGAACCGAAGTCTTGCTTGTGGAAGACACAGAGCCTGGGATTTAACTCCACTTCTGAAGGGAAACACAGCAGAGGTCTCATCCATGGATCACACTCTGCTTTAGAGCAAGAAGCACGCACTTGCTTTCTAGATTCCCTAATACAGCAGTTAACGTGAGTGTGCTCAGTACAAAAGAACAGTGTGTCCTACAAATACGGACCATATCTAGTTCATCTCTGCTTCTGAAACTGAAACAAACCAGAAGTCCTCTAACATCCAATGCTTGTCAGTTTAGGTGAGAAACTTGTGAGCTTCGTGAACGATGTAGATTTTTTGAGCTGAAAAGTGACTGCCCTTAGCTGAAACGAAGTCTTGCTTGTATGAAGACACAGAGCCTGGGGTTTAACTCCATTTCTGATGGGAAACACACAACTCATTTGTCATCCATGGATCACACTCTGCTTTAGAGCAAGAAGCACGCTCTTGCTTTCTAGAGTCTCTAATACCACAGGAAACGTGAGTGTGCTCAGAAGAAAAGAACGGTGTTTCCTATACATACAAACCATTTCTAGTTCAACTCTGCTTGAAATTGATACAAAGCAAAGGTCCTCTAATAGCCAATGCTTCTCAGTTAAGATGAGAAACTTGTGAATTTCTTGATCGATGTAGTTCGTTTGAGCTGAAAAGTGACTGCCCTTACCTGAACCGAAGTCTTGCTTGTGGAAGACACAGAGCCTGGGATTTAACTCCACTTCTGAAGGGAAACACACAGCAGAGGTCTCATCCATGGATCACACTCTGCTTTAGAGCAAGAAGCACTCTCTTGCTTTCTAGAGTCTCTAATAACGCAGGAAACGTGAGTGTGCTCAGAAGAAAAGAACGGTGTTACCTACACATACGGACCATATCTAGTCCAACTCTGCTGCTGAAACTGATACAAAGCACTGGTCCTCTAACATCCAATGCTTGTCAGTTAAGATGAGAAACGTGTGAGCTTCGTGAACAATGTAGTTCGTTTGAGCTGAAAAGTGACTGCCCTTACTTGAAACGAAGTCTTGCTTGTATGAAGACACAGAGCCTGGAATTTAAATCCATTTCTGAAGTGAAACACACAACAGAGTTCTCATCCATTGATCACACTCTGCTTTAGAGCAAGAAGCACGCTCTAGCATTCTAGAGTCTCTAAGACAGCAGGAAACTTGAGTGTGCTCAGAACAAAAAAGAGGTATTTCCTACAATTACAGGCCATATCTAGTCCAACTCTGCTTCTGAAACTGATACAAAGCACTGGTCCTCTAACATTCAATGTTTCTCAGTTAAGATGAGAAACGTGTGAGCTTCGTGATCGATGTAGTTCGTTTGAGCTATAAAGTAACTGCCCTTACCTGAAACGAAGTCTTGTTTGTAGGAAGACTCAGAGACTGGGATTTAACTCCATTTCTGAAGTGAAACACACAACAGAGTTCTCATCCATTGATCACACTCTGCTTTAGAGCAAGAAGCACGCTATAGTATTCTAGAGTCTCTAAGACAGCAGGAAACTTGAGTGGGGTGAGTACAAATGAAAGGAGTTTCCTACACATACGGACCATATCTAGTCCAACTCTGCTTCTGAAACTGATACAATGCAATGGTCCTCTAACATTTAATGCTTGTCGGTTAAGATCAGAAACGTGTGAGCTTCCTGAATGATGTAGTTCTTTTGAACTGAAGAGTGACTGCCCTTACCTGAAACGAAGTAGCGCTTGTAGGAAGACACAGAGCCTGGGATTTAACTCCATTTCTGAAGGGAAACACACAGTATAGTTCTCACCCATGGATCACACACTGCTTTAGAGCAAGAAGAACGCTCTTCTTTCTAGAATCTCTAATACAGCAGGAAACGTGGTTGTGCTCAGAAGAAAAGAACAGTGTTTCCTACACATACGGACCATATCTAGTTCAACTATGCTTGAAATTGATACAAAGCAAACGTCCTCTAACATCCAGTGCTTCTCAGTTAATATGAGAAATGTGTGAGCTTCGTGAACGATGTAGTTCGTTTGAGCTCTAAGGTAACTGCCCTTACCTGAAACGAAGTCTTGCTTGTGTGAAGACACAGAGCCTGGGCTTTAACTCCATTTCTGAAGTGAAACACACAGCATAGTTCTCATCCATGGATCACATTCTGCTTTAGAGCTAGAAGCACTCTCTTGCTTTCTAGAGTCTCTAATACAGCAGGAAACGTGAGTGTGCTCAGAAGAAAAGAACAGTGTTTCCTACAAATACGGACAATAACTAGTTCATCTCTGCTTCTGTAACTGAAACAAACCAGTAGTCCTCTAACATCCAATGCTTGTCAGTTTAGGTGAGAAACGTGTGAGCTTCGTGAAAGATGTAGTTCTTTTGAACTGAAGAGTGACTGCCCTTACCTGAAACGAAGTCTTGCTTGTTTGAAGACACCGAGCCTGGGGTTTAAGTGCATTTTTGATGGGAAATACACAACTCATTTGTCATCCATGGATCACACTCTGCTTTAGACCAAGAAGCACGCTCTTGCTTTCTAGAGTCTCTAATACCACAGGAAACGTGAGTGTGCTCAGAAGAAAAGAACGGTGTTTCCTATACATAGGGCCCATTTCTAGTTCATCTCTGCTTGAAATTGATACAAAGCAAAGGTCCTCTAACATCCAATGCTTCTCAGTTAAGATGAGAAATGTGTGAATTTCGTGATTGATGTAGTTCGTTTGAGCTGAAAAGTGACTGCCCTTACTTGAAACGAAGTCTTGCTTGTATGAAGACACAGAGCCTGGAATTTAAATCCATTTCTGAAGTGAAACACACAACAGAGTTCTCATCCATTGATCACACTCTGCTTTAGAGCAAGAAGCACGCTCTAGCATTCTAGAGTCTCTAAGACAGCAGGAAACTTGAGTGTGGTGAGAACAAATGAAAGGTGTTTCCTACACATACGAAACATATCTAGTCCAACTCTGCTTCTGAAACTGATACAATGCACTGGTCCTCTAACATTCAATGCTTGTCAGTTAGGATCATAAACGTGTGAGCTTCCTGAATGATGTAGTTCTTTTGAGCTGAAGAGTGACTGCCCTTACCTGAAACGAAGTAGTGCTTGTAGGAAGACACAGAGCCTGGGATTTAACTCCATTTCTGAAGGGAAACACACAGTATAGTTCTCTTCCATGGATCACACTCTGCTTTAGAGCACGAAGAACGCTCTTGCTTTCTAGAATCTCTAATACAGCAGGAAACATGGTTGTGCTCAGAAGAAAAGAACAGTGTTTCCTACACATACGGACCATATCTAGTTCAACTCTGCTTGAAATTGATACAATGCAAACGTCCTCTTACATCCAATGCTTCTCAGTTAGGATGAGAAATGTGTTAGCTTCCTGAACTATGTAGTTCATTTGAGCTGTAAGGTAACTGCCCTTAACTGAAACGAAGTCTTGCTTGTAGGAAGACTCAGAGCCAGGGATTTAACTCCATTTCTGAAGGGAAACACACAGCATAATTCTCATCCATGGATCACACTCTGCTTTAGAGCAAGAAGCACTCTCTTGCTTTCTAGAGTCTCTAATAACGCAGGAAACGTGAGTGTGCTCAGAAGAAAAGAACGGTGTTTCCTATACATACGGACCAATTCTAGTTCAACTCTGCTTGAAATTGATACAAAGCAAAGGTCCTCTAACATCCAATGCTTCTCAGTTAAGATGAGAACTTGTGAATTTCGTGATCGATGTAGTTCGTTTGAGCTGAAAAGTGACTGCCCTTACCTGAAATGAACTCTTGCTTGTAGGAAGACTCAGAGACTGGGATTTAACTCCATTTCTGAAGGGAAACACACAGCAGAGTTCTCATCCCTAGATCACACTCTGCTTTAGAGCAAGAAGCACGCACTTGCTTTCTAGATTCTCTAATACAGCAGGTAACGTGAGTGTGCTCAGAACAAATGAACGGTGTTTCCTACACATACGCACCATTTCTAGTCCAAGTCTGCTGCTGAAACTGATAAAAAGCACTGGTCCTCTAACATCCAATGTTTCTCAGTTAAGATGAGAAACGTGTGAGCTTCGTGATCAATGTAGTTCGTTGGAGCTATAAAGTAACTGCCCTTACCTGAAACGAAGTCTTGCTTGTAGGAAGACTCAGAGACTGGGATTTAACTCCATTTCTGAAGCGAAACACACAGCACAGTTCTCATCCATGAATCACACTCAGCTTTAGTGCAAGAACCACGCTCTTCCTTTCTAGAGTCTCTAATAAAGCAGGAAACGTGATTGTGCTCAGAACAAAAGAACTGTGGTTCCTACGCATATGGACCATATCTAGTTCAACTCTTATTCTGAAACTGACACAAAGCACAGTTCCTGTAAATCCAAAGCTTTTCAATTAAGACCAAGAAACGTGTGAGCTTCGAGTACGATGTAGATCGTTTGAGCTCTAATGTTCCTGTCCTTACCTGAAATGAAGTCTTGCTTGTAGGAAGACTCAGAGCCTGGGATTTAACTCCATTTCTGAAATGAAACACACAGCAGAGTTCTCATCCATTGATCACATTCTGCTTTAGAGCAAGAAGCACCCTCTTGCTTTCTGGATTCCTTAAGACAGCAGGAAACGTGAGTGAGTTCAGAACAAAAGAACGGTGTTTCCTACACATTCGGACCATATCTATTCCAACTTTGCTTCTGAAACTGATAGAAAGCACTGGTCCTCTAACATCTGATGCTTGTCAGTTAAGATGAGAAATGTGTGAGCTTCGTGAAAGATGTAGTTCGTTTGAGCTGAAAATTGACTGCCCTTACTTGAAACGAAGTCTTGCTTGTAGGAAGACACAGAGTCTGGAATATAAATCCATTTCTGAAGGGAAACACACAGCATAGTTCTCAACCATGGATCACACTCTGCTTTAGAGCAAGAAGCATGCACTTGCTTTCTAGATTCTCTAATACAGCAGGTAACGTGATTGTGCTCAGAACAAATGAACTGAGTTTCTTACACATACGGACCATATCTAGTCCAACTCTGCTGCTGAAACTGATACAAAGCACTGGTCCTCTAACATCCAATGCTTGTCAGTTAAGATGAGAAACGTGTGAGCTTCGTGAACGATGTAGTTCGTTTGAGCTGAAAAGTGACTGCCCTTACTTGAAACGAAGTCTTGCTTGTATAAAGACACAGAGCCTGGAATTTAAATCCATTTCTGAAGTGAAACACACAACAGAGTTCTCATCCATTGATCACACTCTGCTTTAGAGCAAGAAGCACGCTCTAGCATTCTAGAGTCTCTAAGACAGCAGGAAACTTGAGTGTGCTCAGAACAAAAAAGAGGTATTTCCTACAATTACAGGCCATATCTAGTCCAACTCTGCTTCTGAAACTGATACAAAGCACTGGTCCTCTAACATTCAATGTTTCTCAGTTAAGATGAGAAACATGTGAGCTTCGTGATCGATGTAGTTCGTTTGAGCTATAAAGTAACTGCCCTTACCTGAAACGAAGTCTTGTTTGTAGGAAGACTCAGAGACTGGGATTTAACTCCATTTCTGAAGTTAAACACACAACAGAGTTCTCATCCATTGATCACACTCTGCTTTAGAGCAAGAAGCACGCTCTAGCATTCTAGAGTCTCTAAGACAGCAGGAAACTTGAGTGTGGTGAGAACAAATGAAAGGTGTTTCCTACACATAGGGATCATATCTAGTCCAACTCTGCTTCTGAAACTGATACAATGCACTGGTCCTCTAACATTCAATGCTTGTCAGTTAGGATCAAAAACGTGTGAGCTTCCTGAATGATGTAGCTCTTTTGAGCTGAAGAGTGACTGCCCTTACCTGAAACGAAGTAGTGCTTGTAGGAAGACACAGAGCCTGGGATTTAACTCCATTTCTGAAGGGAAACACACAGTATAGTTCTCTTCCATGGATCACACTCTGCTTTAGAGCACGAAGAACGCTCTTGCTTTCTAGAATCTCTAATACAGCAGGAAACGTGGTTGTGCTCAGAAGAAAAGAACAGTGTTTCCTACACATACAGACCATATCTAGTTCAACTCTGCTTGAAATTGATACAAAGCAAACGTCCTCTTACATCCAATGCTTCTCAGTTAGGATGAGAAATGTGTTAGCTTCGTGAACGATGTAGTTCGTTTGAGCTGTAAGGTAACTGCCCTTAACTGAAACGAAGTCTTGCTTGTAGGAAGACTCAGAGCCAGGGATTTAACTCCATTTCTGAAGGGAAACACACAGCATAGTTCTCATCCATGGATCACACTCTGCTTTAGAGCAAGAAGCACGCTCTTGCTTTCTAGAGTCTCTAATAACGCAGGAAACGTGAGTGTGCTCAGAAGAAAAGAACTGTGTTTCCTATACATACGGACCAATTCTAGTTCAACTCTGCTTGAAATTGATACAAAGCAAAGGTCCTCTAACATCCAATGCTTCTCAGTTAAGATGAGAACTTGTGAATTTCGTGATCGATGTAGTTCGTTTGAGCTGAAAAGTGACTGCCCTTACCTGAAACGAAGTCTTGCTTGTAGGAAGACTCAGAGACTGGGATTTAACTCCATTTCTGAAGGGAAACACACAGCAGAGTTCTCATCCATGGATCACACTCTGCTTTAGAGCAAGGAGCACTCTCTTTCTTTCTTAGTCTCTAATACATTAGGAAACTTGAGTGTGCTCAGAACAAAAGAAGGGTGTGTCCTACAAATACGGACCATATCTAGTTCATCTCTGCTTCTGAAACTGAAACAAAGCAGAAGTCCTCTAACATCCAATGCTTGTCAGTTAAGGTGAGAAACGTGTGAGCTTCATGAACGATGTAGATTTTTTGAGCTGAAAAGTGACTGCCCTTACCTGAAACGAAGTCTTGCTTGTAGGAAGACTCAGAGACTGGGATTTAACTCCATTTCTGAAGCGAAACACACAGCACAGTTCTCATCCATGAATCACACTCAGCTTTAGTGCAAGAACCACGCTCTTCCTTTCTAGAGTCTCTAATAAAGCAGGAAACGTGATTGTGCTCAGAACAAAAGAACTGTGGTTCCTACACATATGGACCATATCTAGTTCAACTCTTATTCTGAAACTGACACAAAGCACAGTTCCTGTAAATCCAAAGCTTTTCAATTAAGACCAAGAAACGTGTGAGCTTCGTGTACGATGTAGTTCGTTTGAGCTCTAAAGTTCCTGTCCTTACCTGAAATGAAGTCTTGCTTGTAGGAAGACTCAGAGCCTGGGATTTAACTCCATTTCTGAAATGAAACACACAGCAGAGTTCTCATCCATTGATCACACTCTGCTTTAGAGCAAGAAGCACCCTCTTGCTTTCTGGATTCCTTAAGACAGCAGGAAACGTGAGTGAGTTCAGAACAAAAGAACGGTGTTTCCTACACATTCGGACCATATCTATTCCAACTTTGCTTCTGAAACTGATAGAAAGCACTGGTCCTCTAACATCTGATGCTTGTCAGTTAAGATGAGAAACGTGTGAGCTTCGTGATCGATGTAGTTCGTTTGAGCTATAAAGTAACTGCCCTTACCTGAAACGAAGTCTTGTTTGTAGGAAGACTCAGAGACTGGGATTTAACTCCATTTCTGATTTGAAACACACAACAGAGTTCTCATCCATTGATCACACTCTGCTTTAGAGCAAGAAGCACGCTATAGTATTCTAGAGTCTCTAAGACAGCAGGAAACTTGAGTGTGGTGAGTACAAATGAAAGGAGTTTCCTACACATACGGACCATATCTAGTCCAACTCTGCTTCTGAAACTGATACAATGCACTGGTCCTCTAACATTCAATGCTTGTCGGTTAAGATCAGAAACGTGTGAGCTTCCTGAACGATGTAGTTCTTTTGAACTGAAGAGTGACTGCCCTTACCTGAAACGAAGTCTTGCTTGTTTGAAGACACCGAGCCTGGGGTTTAAGTGCATTTTTGATGGGAAATACACAACTCATTTGTCATCCATGGATCACACTCTGCTTTAGACCAAGAAGCACGCTCTTGCTTTCTAGAGTCTCTAATACCACAGGAAACGTGAGTGTGCTCAGAAGAAAAGAACGGTGTTTCCTATACATAGGGACCATTTCTAGTTCATCTCTGCTTGAAATTGATACAAAGCAAAGGTCCTCTAACATCCAATGCTTCTCAGTTAAGATGAGAAATGTGTGAATTTCGTGATTGATGTAGTTCGTTTGACCTGAAAAGTGACTGCCCTTACCTGAAATGAAGTCTTGCTTGTAGGAAGACACAGAGCCTGGGATTTAACTCCATTTCTGAAGGGAAACACACAGTATAGTTCTCATCCATGGATCACACTCTGCTTTAGAGCAAGAAGAACGCTCTTGCTTTCTAGAGTCTCTAATACTGCAGGAAACGTGGTTGTGCTCAGAAGAAAAGAACAGTGGTTCCTCCACATACGGACCATATCTAGTTCAACTATGCTTGAAATTGATACAAAGCAAACGTCCTCTAAAATCCAGTGCTTCTCAGTTAATATGAGAAATGTGTGAGCTTCGTGAACGATGTAGTTCGTTTGAGCTCTAAGGTAACTGCCCTTACCTGAAACGAAGTCTTGCTTGTGTGAAGACACAGAGCCTGGAATTTAAATCCATTTCTGAAGTGAAACACACAACAGAGTTCTCATCCATTGATCACACTCTGCTTTAGAGCAAGAAGCACGCTCTAGCATTCTAGAGTCTCTAAGAGAGCAGGAAACTTGAGTGTACTCAGAACAAAAAAGAGGTATTTCCTACACATACAGGCCATATCTAGTCCAACTCTGCTTCTGAAACTGATACAAAGCACTGGTCCTCTAACATTCAATGCTTCTCAGTTAAGATGAGAAACGTGTGAGCTTCGTGAACGATGTAGTTCGTTTGAGCTATAAAGTAACTGCCCTTACCTGAAAAGAAGTCTTGCTTGTAGGAAGACTCAGAGACTGGGATTTAACTCCATTTCTGAAGTGAAACACACAAAAGAGTTCTCATCCATTGATCACACTCTGCTTTAGAGCAAGAAGCACGCTCTAGCATTCTAGAGTCTCTAAGACAGCAGGAAACTTGAGTGTGGTGAGAACAAATGAAAGGTGTTTCCTACACATACGGACCATATCTAGTCCAACTCTGCTTCTGAAACTGATACAATGCACTGGTCCTCTAACATTCAATGCTTGTCAGTTAAGATCAGAAACGTGTGAGCTTCCTGAACGATGTAGTTCTTTTGAACTGAAGAGTGACTGCCCTTACCTGAAACGAAGTCTTGCTTGTAGGAAGACACAGAGTCTGGAATATAAATCCATTTCTGAAGGGAAACACACAGCATAGTTCTCAACCATGGATCACACTCTGCTTTAGAGCAAGAAGCACGCACTTGCTTTCTAGATTCTCTAATACAGCAGGTAGCGTGATTGTGCTCAGAACAAATAAGCTGTGTTTCCTACACATACGGACGATATCTAGTCCAACTCTGCTGCTGAAACTGATACAAAGCACTGGTCCTCTAACATCCAGTGCTTGTCAGTTAAGATGAGAAACGTGTGAGCTTCGTGAACGATGTAGTTCTTTTGAGAAGAAAAGTGACTGCCCTTACTTGAAACGAAGTCTTGCTTGTATGAAGACACAGAGCCTGGAATTTAAATCCATTTCTGAAGTGAAACACACAACACAGTTCTCATCCATTGATCACACTCTGCTTTAGAGCAAGAAGCACGCTCTAGCATTCTAGAGTCTCTAAGAGAGCAGGAAACTTGAGTGTACTCAGAACAAAAAAGAGGTATTTCCGACACATACAGGCCATATCTAGTCCAACTCTGCTTCTGAAACTGATTCAAAGCACTGGTCCTCTAACATTCAATGCTTCTCAGTTAAGATGAGAAACGTGTGAGCTTCGTGAACGATGTAGTTCGTTTGAGCTATAAAGTAACTGCCCTTACCTGAAAAGAAGTCTTGCTTGTAGGAAGACTCAGAGACTGGGATTTAACTCCATTTCTGAAGTGAAACACACAAAAGAGTTCTCATCCATTGATCACACTCTGCTTTAGAGCAAGAAGCACGCTCTAGCATTCTAGAGTCTCTAAGAGAGCAGGAAACTTGAGTGTACTCAGAACAAAAAAGAGGTATTTCCTACACATACAGGCCATATCTAGTCCAACTCTGCTTCTGAAACTGATTCAAAGCACTGGTCCTCTAACATTCAATGCTTCTCAGTTAAGATGAGAAACGTGTGAGCTTCGTGAACGATGTAGTTCGTTTGAGCTATAAAGTAACTGCCCTTACCTGAAACGAAGTCTTGCTTGTGTGAAGACACAGAGCCTGGGGTTTAACTCCATTTCTGAAGTGAAACACACAGCATAGTTCTCATCCATGGATCACACTCTGCTTTAGAGCAAGAAGCACTCTCTTGCTTTCTAGAGTCTCTAATACAGCAGGAAACGTGAGTGTGCTCAGAAGAAAAGAACAGTGTTTCCTACAAATACGGACCATAACTAGTTCATCTCTGCTTCTGTAACTGAAACAAACCAGTAGTCCTCTAACATCCAATGCTTGTCAGTTTAGGTGAGAAACGTGTGAGCTTCGTGAACGATGTAGATCGTTTGAGCTGAAAAGTGACTGCCCTTACCTGAAACGAAGTCTTTCTTGTATGAAGACACAGAGCCTGGGATTGAACTCCATTTCTGAAGGGAAACACACAGCAGAGTTCTCATCCATGGATCACACTCTGCTTTAGAGCAAGAAGAACGCTCTTGCTTTCTAGATTCTCTAATACAGCAGGGAACGTGATTGTGCCCAGAACAAATAAGCTGTGTTTCCTACACATATGGACGATATCTAGTCCAACTCTGCTGCTGAAACTGATACAAAGCACTGGTCCTCTAACATCCAGTGCTTGTCAGTTAAGATGAGAAACATGTGAGCTTCGTGAATGATGTAGTTCGTTTGAGAAGAAAAGTGACTGCCCTTACTTGAAACGAAGTCTTGCTTGTATGAAGACACAGAGCCTGGAATTTAAATCCATTTCTGAAGTGAAACACACAACAGAGTTCTCATCCATTGATCACACTCTGCTTTAGAGCAAGAAGCACGCTCTAGCATTCTAGAGTCTCTAAGAGAGCAGGAAACTTGAGTGTGCTCAGAACAAAAAAGAGGTATTTCCTACACATACAGGCCATATCTAGTCCAACTCTGCTTCTGAAACTGATACAAAGCACTGGTCCTCTAACTTTCAATGCTTCTCAGTTAAGATGAGAAACGTGTGAGCTTTGTGATCGATGTAGTTCGTGTGAGCTATAAAGTAACTGCCCTTACCTGAAAAGTAGTCTTGCTTGTAGGAAGACTCAGAGACTTGGATTTAACTCCATTTCTGAAGTGAAACACACAACAGAGTTCTCATCCATTGATCACACTCTGCTTTAGAGCAAGAAGCACGCTCTAGCATTCTAGAGTCTCTAAGACAGCAGGAAACTTGAGTGTGGTGAGAACAAATGAAAGGTGTTTCCTACACATACGGACTATATCTAGTCCAACTCTGCTTCTGAAACTGATACAATGCACTGGTCCTCTAACATTCAATGCTTGTCAGTTAAGATCAGAAACGTGTGAGCTTCCTGAACGATGTAGTTCTTTTGAACTGAAGAGTGACTGCCCTTACCTGAAACGAATTAGCACTTGTAGGAAGACACAGAGCCTGGGATTTAACTCCATTTCTGAAGGGAAACACACAGTATAGTTCTCATCCATGGATCACACTCTGCTTTAGAGCAAGAAGAACGCTCTTGCTTTCTAGAATCTCTAATACAGCAGGAAACGTGGTTGTGCTCAGAAGAAAAGAACAGTGTTTCCTACAAATACGGACCATAACTAGTTCATCTCTGCTTCTGAAACTGAAACAAACCAGAAGTCCTCTAACATCCAATGCTTGTCAGTTTATGTGAGAAACGTGTGAGCTTCGTGAACGATGTAGATCGTTTGAGCTGAAAAGTGACTGCCCTTACCTGAAACGAAGTCTTGCTTGTATGAAGACACAGAGCCTGGGGTTTAACTGCATTTCTGATGGGAAACACAAAACTCATTTGTCATCCATGGATCACACTCTGCTTTAGACCAAGAAGCTCGCTCTTGCTTTCTAGAGTCTCTAATACCGCAGGAAACGTGAGTGTGCTCAGAAGAAAAGAACGGTGTTTCCTATACATACGGACCATATCTAGTTCAACTCTGCTTCTGAAACTGAAAAAAACCACAGGTCCTCTAACATCCACTGCTTGTCAGTTAAGATGAGAAACGTGTGAGCTTCGTGAAAGATGTAGTTCGTTTGAGCTGAAAAGTGACTGCCCTTACTTGAAACGAAGTCTTGCTTGTAGGAAGACACAGAGTCTGGAATATAAATCCATTTCTGAAGGGAAACACACAGCATAGTTCTCAACCATGGATCACACTCTGCTTTAGAGCAAGAAGCACGCTCTAGCATTCTAGAGTCTCTAAGAGAGCAGGAAAGTTGAGTGTGCTCAGAACAAAAAAGAGGTATTTCCTACACATACAGGCCATATCTAGTCCAACTCTGCTTCTGAAACTGATACAAAGCACTGGTCCTCTAACATTCAATGCTTCTCAGTTAAGATGAGAAACGTGTGAGCTTCGAGATCGATGTAGTTCGTTTGAGCTATAAAGTAACTGCCCTTACCTGAAAAGAAGTCTTGCTTGTAGGAAGACTCAGAGACTGGGATTTAACTCCATTTCTGAAGTGAAACACACAACAGAGTTCTCATCCATTGATCACACTCTGCTTTAGAGCAAGAAGCACGCTCTAGCATTCTAGAGTCTCTAATACCACAGGAAACGTGAGTGTGCTCAGAAGTAAAGAACGGTGTTTCCTATACATAGGGACCATTAGTAGTTCATCTCTGCTTGAAATTGATACAAAGCAAAGGTCCTCTAAAATCCAATGCTTCTCAGTTAAGATGAGAAATGTGTGAATTTCGTGATTGATGTAGTTCGTTTGACCTGAAAAGTGACTGCCCTTACCTGAAACGAAGTAGCGCTTGTAGGAAGACACAGAGCCTGGGATTTAACTCCATTTCTGAAGGGAAACACCAAGTATAGTTCTCATCCATGGATCACACTCTGCTTTAGAGCAAGAAGAACCCTCTTGCTTTCTACAATCTCTAATAGAGCAGGAAACGTGGTTGTGCTCAGAAGAAAAGAACAGTGTTTCCTCCACATACGGACCATATCTAGTTCAACTATGCTTGAAATTGATACAAAGCAAACGTCCTCTAACATCCAGTGCTTCTCAGTTAATATGAGAAATGTGTGAGCTTCGTGAACGATGTAGTTCGTTTGAGCTCTAAGGTAACTGCCCTTACCTTAAACGAAGTCTTGCTTGTGTGAAGACACAGAGCCTGGGCTTTAACTCCATTTCTGAAGGGAAACACACAACTCATTTCTCATCCATGGATCACACTCTGCTTTAGACCAAGAAGCTCGCTCTTGCTTTCTAGAGTCTCTAATACCGTAGGAAATGTGAGTGTGCTCAGAAGAAAAGAACGGTGTTTCCTATACATACGGACCATATCTAGTTCAACTCTGCTTCTGAAACTGAAACAAACCACAGGTCCTCTAACATCCACTGCTTGTCAGTTAAGATGAGAAACGTGTGAGCTTCGTGAAAGATGTAGTTCGTTTGAGCTGAAAAGTGACTGCCCTTACTTGAAACGAAGTCTTGCTTGTAGGAAGACACAGAGTCTGGAATATAAATCCATTTCTGAAGGGAAACACACAGCATAGTTCTCAACCATGGATCACACTCTGCTTTAGAGCAAGAAGCACGCACTTGCTTTCTAGATTCTCTAATAAAGTAGGTAACGTGATTGTGCTCAGAAAAAATGAGCTGTGTTTCCTACACATACGGACCATATCTAGTCCAACTCTGTTGCTGAAACTGATACAAAGCACTGGTCCTCTAACATCCAATGCTTGTCAGTTAAGATGAGAAGCGTGTGAGCTTCGTGAACAATGTAGTTCGTTTGAGAGGAAAAGTGACTGCCCTTACTTGAAACGAAGTCTTGCTTGTATGAAGACACAAAGCCTGGAATTTAAATCCATTTCTGAAGTGAAACACACAACAGAGTTCTCATCCATTGATCACACTCTGCTTTAGAGCAAGAAGCACGCTCTAGCATTCTAGAGTCTCTAAGACAGCAGGAAACTTGAGTGTGGTGAGAACAAATGAAAGGTGTTTCCTACACATACGGACCATATCTAGTCCAACTCTGCTTCTGAAAATGATACAATGCACTGCTCCTCTTAACATTCAATGCTTGTCAGTTAAGATCAGAAACGTGTGAGCTTCCTGAACGATGTAGTTCTTTTGAACTGAAGAGTGACTGCCCTTACCTGAAATGAAGTAGCACTTGTAGGAAGACACAGAGCCTGGGATTTAACTCCATTTCTGAAGGGAAACACACAGTATAGTTCTCATCCATGGATCACACTCTGCTTTAGAGCAAGAAGAACGCTCTTGCTTTCTAGAATCTCTAATACAGCAGGAAACATGGTTGTGCTCAGAAGAAAAGAACAGTGTTTCCTAAACATACGGAAAATATCTAGTTCAACTCTGCTTGATATTGATACAAAGCAAAGGTCCTCTAACATCCAATGCTTCTCAGTTAAGATGAGAAACGTGTGAGCTTCGTGAACCATGTAGTTCGTTTGAGCTGAAAAGTGACTGCCCTTACTTGAAACGAAGTCTTGCTTGTACGAAGACACAGAGCCTGGAATTAAAATCCATTTCTGAAGGGAAACACACAACTCATTTCTGATCCATGGATCACACTATGCTTTAGACCAAGAAGCTCACTCTTGCTTTCTAGAGTCTCTAATACCGCAGGAAATGTGAGTGTGCTCAGAAGAAAAGAACGGTGTTTCCTATACATATGGACCATATCTAGTTCAACTCTGCTTCTGAAACTGAAACAAACCTCAGGTCCCCTAACATCCAATGCTTGTCATTTAAGATGAGAAACGTGTGAGCTTCGTGAAAGATGTAGTTCGTTTGAGCTGAAAAGTGACTGCCCTTACTTGAAACGAAGTCTTGCTTGTAGGAAGACACAGAGTCTGGAATATAAATCCATTTCTGAAGGGAAACACACAGCATAGTTCTCAACCATGGATCACACTCTGCTTTAGAGCAAGAAGCACGCACTTGCTTTCTAGATTCTCTAATACAGCAGGTAACGTGATTGTGCCCAGAACAAATAAGCTGTGTTTCCTACACATATGGACGATATCTAGTCCAACTCTGCTGCTGAAACTGATACAAAGCACTGGTCCTCTAACATCCAGTGCTTGTCAGTTAAGATGAGAAACGTGTGAGCTTCGTGAATGATGTAGTTCGTTTGAGAAGAAAAGTGACTGCCATTACTTGAAACGAAGTCTTGCTTGTATGAAGACACAGAGCCTGGAATTTAAATCCATTTCTGAAGTGAAACACACAACAGAGTTCTCATCCATTGATCACACTCTGCTTTAGAGCAAGAAGCACGCTCTAGCATTCTAGAGTCTCTAAGAGAGCAGGAAACTTGAGTGTGCTCAGAACAAAAAAGAGGTATTTCCTACACATACAGGCCATATCTAGTCCAACTCTGCTTCTGAAACTGATACAAAGCACTGGTCCTCTAACTTTCAATGCTTCTCAGTTAAGATGGGAAACGTGTGAGCTTCGTGATCGATGTAGTTCGTTTGAGCTATAAAGTAACTGCCCTTACCTGAAAAGTAGTCTTGCTTGTAGGAAGACTCAGAGACTTGGATTTAACTCCATTTCTGAAGTGAAACACACAACAGAGTTCTCATCCATTGATCACACTCTGCTTTAGAGCAAGAAGCACGCTCTAGCATTCTAGAGTCTCTAAGACAGCAGGAAACTTGAGTGTGGTGAGAACAAATGAAAGGTGTTTCCTACACATACGGACTATATCTAGTCCAACTCTGCTTCTGAAACTGATACAATGCACTGGTCCTCTAACATTCAATGCTTGTCAGTTAAGATCAGAAACGTGTGAGCTTCCTGAACGATGTAGTTCTTTTGAACTGAAGAGTGACTGCCCTTACCTGAAACGAAGTAGCGCTTGTAGGAAGACACAGAGCCTGGGATTTAACTCCATTTCTGAAGGGAAACACACAGCATAGTTCTCATCCATGGATCACACTCTACATTACAGCAAGAAGTACGCTCGAGCTTTCTAAATTCTCTAATACAGCAGGAAACGTGGTTGTGCTCAGAACAAATGAACGGTGTTTCCTACACATACGGGCCATATCTAGTCCAAATCTGCTTCTGAAACTGATACAAAGCACTGGTCCTCTAACATTCAATGCTTCTCAGTTAAGATGAGAAACGTGTGAGCTTCGTGATCGATGGAGTTCGTTTGAGCTGAAAAGTGACTGCCCTTACCTGAAACGAAGTCTTGCTTGTATGAAGACACAGAGCCTGGGGTTTAACTGCATTTCTGAAGGGAAACACACAACTCATTTCTCATCCACGGATCACACTCTGCTTTAGACCAAGAAGCTCGCTCTTGCTTTCTAGAGTCTCTAATACCGCAGGAAAAGTGAGTGTGCTCAGAAGAAAAGAACGGTGTTTCCTATACATTCGCACCATATCTAGTTCAACTCTGCTTCTGAAACTGAAACAAACCACAGGTCCTCTAACATCCAATGCTTGTCACTTTAGGTGAGAAACGTGTGAGCTTCTTGAACAATGTAGATCTTTTGAGCTGAAAAGTGACTGCCCTTACCTGAAACGAAGTTTTGCTTGTATGAAGACACAGAGCCTGGGGTTTAACTGCATTTCTGATGGGAAACACAAAACTCATTTGTCATCCATGGATCACACTCTGCTTTAGACCAAGAAGCTCGCTCTTGCTTTCTAGAGTCTCTAATACCGCAGGAAACGTGAGTGTGCTCAGAAGAAACGAACGGTGTTTCCTATACATACGGACCATATCTAGTTCAACTCTGCTTCTGAAACTGAAACAAACCACAGGTCCTCTAACATCCACTGCTTGTCAGTTAAGATGAAAAACGTGTGAGCTTTGTGAAAGATGTAGTTCGTTTGAGCTGAAAAGTGACTGCCCTTACTTGAAACGAAGTCTTGCTTGTAGGAAGACACAGAGCCTGGAATTTAAATCCATTTCTGTAGTGAAACACACAACAGAGTTCTCATCCATTGATCACACTCTGCTTTAGAGCAAGAAGCACGCTCTAGCATTCTAGAGTCTCTAAGACAGCAGGAAACTTGAGTGTGGTGAGAACAAATGAAAGGTGTTTCCTACACATACGGACCATATCTAGTCCAACTCTGCTTCTGAAAATGATACAATGCACTGCTCCTCTTAACATTCAATGCTTCTCAGTTAAGATCAGAAACGTGAGAGCTTCCTGAACGATGTAGTTCTTTTGAACTGAAGAGTGACTGCCCTTACCTGAAATGAAGTAGCACTTGTAGGAAGACACAGAGCCTGGGATTTAACTCCATTTCTGAAGGGAAACACACAGTATAGTTCTCATCCATGGATCACACTGTGCTTTAGAGCAAGAAGAACGCTCTTGCTTTCTAGAATCTCTAATACAGCAGGAAACATGGTTGTGCTCAGAAGAAAAGAACAGTGTTTCCTAAACATACGGAAAATATCTAGTTCAACTCTGCTTGATATTGATACAAAGCAAAGGTCCTCTAAAATCCAATGCTTCTCAGTTAAGATGAGAAACGTGTGAGCTTCGTGAACCATGTAGTTCGTTTGAGCTGAAAAGTGACTGCCCTTACTTGAAACGAAGTCTTGCTTGTACGAAGACACAGAGCCTGGAATTTAACTCCATTTCTGAAGGGAAACACACAGCAGAGTTCTCATCCATGGATCACACTCTGCTTTAGAGCAAGAAGAACGCTCTTGCGTTCTAGAATCTCTAATACAGCAGGAAACGTGGTTGTGCTCAGAAGAAAAGAACAGTGTTTCCTACACATACGGGCCATATCTAGTTCAACTCTGCTTCTGAAACTGAAAGAAACCACAGGTCCTCAAACATCCAATGCTTGTCAGTTAAGATGAGAAACGTGTGAGCTTCATGAACGATGTAATTCTTTTGAGCTGAAAAGTGAATGCCCTTACTTGAAACGAAGTCTTGCCTGTAGGAAGACACAGAGCCTGGAATTTAAATCCATTTCTGAAAGGAAACACACAGCATAGTTCTCATCCATGGATCACACTCTGCTTTAGAGCAAGAAGTACGCTCGAGCTTTCTAGATTCTCTAAGACAGCAGGAAACTTGAGTGTGGTGAGAACAAATGCAAGGTGTTTCCTACACATACGGAACATATCTAGTCCAACTCTGCTTCTGAAACTGATACAATGCACTGGTCCTCTAACATTCAATGCTTCTCAGTTAAGATCAGAAATGTGTGACCTTCCTGAACGATGTAGTCCTTTTGAGCTGAAGAGTAACTGCCCTTCCCTGAAACGAAGTAGTGCTTGTAGGAAGACACAGATCCTGGGATTTAACTCATTTTCTGAAGTGAAACACAAAGTATAGTTCTCATCCATGGATCACACTCTGCTTTAGAGCAAGAAGAACGCTCTTGCCTTCTAAAATCTCTAATAGAGCAGGAAACGTGGTTGTGTTCAGAAGAAAAGAACAGTGTTTCCTACACATACGGACCATATCAAGTTCAACTCTGCTTGATATTGATACAAAGCAAAGGTCCTCTAACATCCAATGCTTCTCAGGTAAGATGAGAAACTTGTGAGCTTCGTGAACCATGTAGTTCGTTTGAGCTGAAAAGTGACTGCCCTTACTTGAAACGAAGTCTTGCTTGTACGAAGACACAGAGCCTGGAATTTAAATCCATTTCTGAAGGGAAACACACAACTCATTTCTCATCCATGGATCACACTCTGCTTTAGACCAAGAAGCTCGCTCTTGCTTTCTAGAGTCTCTAATACCGCAGGAAACGTGAGTGTGCTCAGAAGAAAAGAACGGTGTTTCCTATACATACGGACCATATCTAGTTCAACTCTGCTTCTGAAACTGAAACAAACCACAGGTCCTCTAACATCCAATGCTTGTCAGTTAAGATGAGAAACGTGTGAGCTTCGTGAAAGATGTAGTTCGTTTGAGCTGAAAAGTGACTGCCCTTACTCGAAATGAAGTCTTGCTTGTAGGAAGACACAGAGTCTGGAATATAAATCCATTTATGAAGGGAAACACACAGCATAGTTCTCATCCATGGATCACACTCTGCTTTAGAGCAAGAAGCACGCACTTGCTTTCTAGATTCTCTAATACAGCAGGTAACGTGATTGTGCTCAGAAAAAATAAACGGTGTTTCCTACACAAACGGACCATATCTAGTCCAACTCTGCTGCTGAAACTGATACAAAGCACTGGTCCTCTAACATCCAATGCTTGTCAGTTAAGATGAGAAACGTGTGAGCTTCGTGAACGATGTATTTCATTTGAGAAGAAAAGTGACTGCCCTTACTTGAAACGAAGTCTTGCTTGTATGAAGACACAGAGCCCTGAATTTAAATCCATTTCTGAAGTGAAACACACAACAGAGTTCTCATCCATTGATCACAATCTGCTTTAGAGCAAGAAGCACGCTCTAGCATTCTAGAGTCTCTAAGACAGCAGGAAACTTGAGTGTGCTCAGAACAAAAAAGAGGTATTTCCTACAATTACAGGCCATATCTAGTCCAACTCTGCTTCTGAAACTGATACAAAGCACTGGTCCTCTAACATTCAATGCTTCTCAGTTAAGATGAGAAACGTGTGAGCTTCGTGATCGATGTAGTTCGTTTGAGCTATAAAGTAACTGCCTTTACCTGAAACGAAGTCTTGCTTGTAGGAAGACTCAGAGATTGGGATTTAACTTCATTTCTGAAGTGAAACACACAACAGAGTTCTCATCCATTGATCACACTCTGCTTTAGAGCAAGAAGCACGCTCTAGCATTCTAGAGTCTCTAAGACAGCAGGAAACTTGAGTGTGGTGAGTACAAATGAAAGGTGTTTCCTACACATACGGACCATTTCTAGTCCAACTATGCTTCTGAAACTGATAAAATGCACTGGTCCTCTAACATTCAATGCTTGTCAGTTAAGATCAGAAACGTGTGAGCTTCGTGAACGATGTAGTTCTTTTGAACTGAAGAGTGACTGCCCTTACCTGAAACGAAGTAGCGCTTGTAGGAAGACACAGAGCCTGGGATTTAACTCCATTTCTGAAGGGAAACACACAGTATAGTTCTCATCCATGGATCACACTGTGCTTTAGAGCAAGAAGAATGCTCTTGCTTTCTAGAATCTCTAATACAGCAGGAAACGTGGTTGTGCTCAGAAGAAAAGAACAGTGTTTCCTACACATACGGACCATATCTAGTTCAACCATGCTTGAAATTGATACAAAGCAAACGTCCTCTAACATCCAGTGCTTCTCAGTTAATATGAGAAATGTGTGAGCTTCGTGAACGATGTAGTTCGTTTGAGCTCTAAGGTAACTGCCCTTACCTGAAACGAAGTCTTGCCTGTGTGAAGACACAGAGCCTGGGATTTAACTCCATTTCTGAAGTGAAACACACAGCATAGTTCTCATCCATGGATCACACTCTGCTTTAGAGCAAGAAGAACTCTCTTGCTTTCTAGAGTCTCTAATACAGCAGGAAACGTGAGTGTGCTCTGAAGAAAAGAACAGTATTTCCTACAAATATGGACCATAACTAGTTCATCTCTGCTTCTGTAACTGAAACAAACCAGTAGTCCTCTAACATCCAATGCTTGTCAGTTTAGGTGAGAAACGTGTGAGCTTCGTGAACGATGTAGATCGTTTGACCTGAAAAGTGACTGCCCTTACCTGAAACGAAGTCTTGCTTGTATGAAGACACAGAGCCTGGGGTTTAACTGCATTTCTGATTGGAAACACAAAACTCATTTGTCATCCATGGATCACACTCTGCTTTAGACCAAGAAGCACGCTCTTGCTTTCTAGAGTATCTAAAACCGCAGGAAACGTGATTGTGCTCAGAAGAAAAGAACGGTGTTTCCTATACATACAGACCATTTCTAGTTCATCTCTCCTTGAAATTGATACAAAGCAAAGGTCCTCTAACATTAAATGCTTCTCAATTAAGATGAGAAACGTGTGAATTTCGTGATTGATGTAGTTCGTTTGACCTGAAAAGTGACTGCCCTTACCTGAAACAAAGTCTTGCTTGTAGGAAGACACAAAGCCTGGGATTTAACTCCATTTCTGAAGGGAAACTCACAGCAGAGTTCTCATCCATGGATCACACTCTGCTTTAGAGCAAGAAGAACGCTATTGATTTCTAGATTATCTAATACAGCAGGAAACGTGAGTGTGCTCAGAACAAATGAACGGTGTTTCCTACACATACGGGGCATATCTAGGCCAACTCTGCTGCTGAAACTGATACAAAGCACTGGTCCTCTAACATCCAATGCTTGTCAGTTAAGATGAGAAACGTGTGAGCTTCGTGAACGATGTAATTCATTTGAGCTGAAAAGTGACTGCCCTTACTTGAAACGAAGTCTTGACTGTAGGAAGACATAGAGCCAAGAATTTAAATCCAATACTGAAGGGAAACACACAGCATAGTTTTCATCCATGGATCACACTCTGCATTACAGCAAGAAGTACGCTCGAGCTTTCTAGATTCTCTAAGACAGCAGGAAACTTGAGTGTGGTGAGAACAAATGAAAGGTGTTTCCTACACATACGGACCATATCTAGTCGAACTCTGCTTCTGAAACTGATACAATGCACTGGTCCTCTAACATTCAATGCTGGTCAGTTAAGATCAGAAACGTGTGAGCTTCCTGAACTATGTAGTCCTTTTTAGCTGAAGAGTGACTGTCCTTACCTGAAACGAAGTAGTGCTTGTATGAACACACAGAGCCTGGGATTTAACTCCATTTCTGAAGGGAAACACACAGTATAGTTCTCATCCATGGATCACACTGTGCTTTAGAGCAAGAAGAACGCTCTTGCTTTCTAGAATCTCAAATACAGCAGGAAACGTGGTTGTGCTCAGAAGAAAAGAACAGTGTTTCCAACACATACGGACCATATCTAGTTCAACCATGCTTGAAATTGATACAAAGCAAACGTCCTCTAACATCCAGTGCTTCTCAGTTAATATGAGAAATGTGTGAGCTTCGTGAACGATGTAGTTCGTTTGAGCTCTAAGGTAACTGCCCTTACCTGAAACGAAGTCTTGCCTGTGTGAAGACACAGAGCCTGGGATTTAACTCCATTTCTGAAGTGAAACACACAGCATAGTTCTCATCCATGGATCACACTCTGCTTTAGAGCAAGAAGAACTCTCTTGCTTTCTAGAGTCTCTAATACAGCAGGAAACGTGAGTGTGCTCAGAAGAAAAGAACAGTGTTTCCTACAAATATGGACCATAACTAGTTCATCTCTGCTTCTGTAACTGAAACAAACCAGTAGTCCTCTAACATCCAATGCTTGTCAGTTTAGGTGAGAAACGTGTGAGCTTCGTGAACGATGTAGATCGTTTGACCTGAAAAGTGACTGCCCTTACCTGAAACGATGTCTTGCTTGTATGAAGACACAGAGCCTGGGGTTTAACTGCATTTCTGATTGGAAACACAAAACTCATTTGTCATCCATGGATCACACTCTGCTTTAGACCAAGAAGCACGCTCTTGCTTTCTAGAGTCTCTAAAACCGCAGGAAACGTGATTGTGCTCAGAAGAAAAGAACGGTGTTTCCTATACATACGGACCATTTCTAGTTCATCTCTCCTTGAAATTGATACAAAGCAAAGGTCCTCTAACATTAAATGCTTCTCAATTAAGATGAGAAACGTGTGAATTTCGTGATTGATGTAGTTCGTTTGACCTGAAAAGTGACTGCCCTTACCTGAAACGAAGTCTTGCTTGTAGGAAGACACAGAGCCTGGGATTTAACTCCATTTCTGAAGGGAAACTCACAGCAGAGTTCTCATCCATGGATCACACTCTGCTTTAGAGCAAGAAGAACGCTCTTGCTTTCTAGATTATCTATTACAGCAGGAAACGTGAGTGTGCTCAGAACAAATGAACGGTGTTTCCTACACATACGGGGCATATCTAGGCCAACTCTGCTGCTGAAACTGATACAAAGCACTGGTCCTCTAACATCCAATGCTTGTCAGTTAAGATGAGAAACGTGTGAGCTTCGTGAATGATGTAATTCGTTTGAGCTGAAAAGTGACTGCCCTTACGTGAAACGAAGTCTTGCCTGTAGGAAGACATAGAGCCTGGAATTTAAATCCATTTCTGAAGGGAAACACACAGCATAGTTCTCATCCATGGATCACACTCTGCATTACAGCAAGAAGTACGCTCGAGCTTTCTAGATTCTCTAAGACAGCAGGAAACTTGAGTGTGGTGAGAACAAATGAAAGGTGTTTCCTACACATACGGACCATATCTAGTCCAACTCTGCTTCTGAAACTGATAAAATGCACTGGTCCTCTAACATTCAATGCTGGTCAGTTAAGATCAGAAACGTGTGAGCTTCCTGAACTATGTAGTCCTTTTTAGCTGAAGAGTGACTGTCCTTACCTGAAACGAAGTAGTGCTTGTAGGAAGACACAGATCCTGGGTTTTAACTCCATTTCTGAAGTGAAACACAAAGTATAGTTCTCATCCATGGATCACACTCTGCTTTAGAGCAAGAAGAACGCTCTTGCTTTCTAGAATCTCTAATACAGCAGGAAACGTGGTTGTGCTCAGAAGAAAAGAACAGTGGTTCCTACACATACGGACCATATCTAGTTCAACCATGCTTGAAATTGATACAAAGCAAACGTCCTCTAACATCCAGTGCTTCTCAGTTAATATGAGAAATGTGTGAGCTTCGTGAACGATGTAGTTCGTTTGAGCTCTAAGGTAACTGCCCTTACCTGAAACGAAGTCTTGCCTGTGTGAAGACACAGAGCCTGGGATTTAACTCCATTTCTGAAGTGAAACACACAGCATAGTTCTCATCCATGGATCACACTCTGCTTTAGAGCAAGAAGAACTCTCTTGCTTTCTAGAGTCTCTAATACATCAGGAAACTTGAGTGTGCTCAGAACAAAAGAACTGTGTGTCCTACAAATACGGACCATATCTAGTTCATCTCTGCTTCTGAAACTGAAACAAACCAGAAGTCCTCTAACATCCAATGCTTGTCAGTTTAGGTGAGAAACGTGTGAGCTTCGTGAACGATGTAGATTTTTTGAGCTGAAAAGTGACTGCCCTTAGCTGAAACGAAGTCTTGCTTGTATGAAGACACAGAGCCTGGGGTTTAACTCCATTTCTGATGGGAAACACACAACTCATTTGTCATCCATGGATCACACTCTGCTTTAGAGCAAGAAGCACGCTCTTGCTTTCTAGAGTCTCTAATACCACAGGAAACGTGAGTGTGCTCAGAAGAAAAGAACGGTGTTTCCTATACATACAAACCATTTCTAGTTCAACTCTGCTTGAAATTGATACAAAGCAAAGGTCCTCTAATAGCCAATGCTTCTCAGTTAAGATGAGAAACGTGTGAATTTCGTGATCGATGTAGTTCGTTTGAGCTGAAAAGTGACTGCCCTTACCTGAACCGAAGTCTTGCTTGTGGAAGACACAGAGCCTGGGATTTAACTCCACTTCTGAAGGGAAACACACAGCAGAGGTCTCATCCATGGATCACACTCTGCTTTAGAGCAAGAAGCACGCACTTGCTTTCTAGATTCCCTAATACAGCAGTTAACGTGAGTGTGCTCAGTACAAAAGAACAGTGTGTCCTACAAATACGGACCATATCTAGTTCATCTCTGCTTCTGAAACTGAAACAAACCAGAAGTCCTCTAACATCCAATGCTTGTCAGTTTAGGTGAGAAACGTGTGAGCTTCGTGAACGATGTAGATTTTTTGAGCTGAAAAGTGACTGCCCTTAGCTGAAACGAAGTCTTGCTTGTATGAAGACACAGAGCCTGGGGTTTAACTCCATTTCTGATGGGAAACACACAACTCATTTGTCATCCATGGATCACACTCTGCTTTAGAGCAAGAAGCACGCTCTTGCTTTCTAGAGTCTCTAATACCACAGGAAACGTGAGTGTGCTCAGAAGAAAAGAACGGTGTTTCCTATACATACAAACCATTTCTAGTTCAACTCTGCGTGAAATTTATACAAAGCAAAGGTCCTCTAACATCCAATGCTTCTCAGTTAAGATGAGAAACGTGTGAATTTCCTGATCGATGTAGTTCGTTTGAGCTGAAAAGTGACTGCCCTTACCTGAAACGAAGTCTTGCTTGTAGGAAGACACAGAGCCTGGGATTTAACTAAATTTCTGAAGGGAAACACACAGCAGAGGTCTCATCCATGGATCACACTCTGCTTTAGAGCAAGAAGCACGCACTTGCTTTCTCGATTCTCTAATACAGCAGGTAACGTGAGTGTGCTTGAACAAATGAACGGTGTTTCCTACACATACGGACCATATCTAGTCCAACTCTGTTGCTGAAACTGATACAAAGCACTGGTCCTCTAACATCCAATGCTTGTCAATTAAGATGAGAAACGTGTGAGCTTCGTGAACGATGTGGTTCGTTTGAGCTGAAAAGTGACTGCCCTTACTTGAAACGAAGTCTTGCTTGTATGAAGACACAGAGCCTGGGATTTAACTCCATTTCTGAAGTGAAACACACTGTATAGTTCACATCCATGGATAACACTCTGTTTTAGAGTAAGAAGAACGCTCTTGCTTTCTAGAATCTCTAATACATCAGGAAACGTGGTTGTGCTCAGAAGAAAAGAACAGTGTTTCCTGCACATGCGGACCATATCTAGTTCAACTCTCATTGAAATTGATACAAAGCAAAGGTCCTCTAACATCCAATGCTTCTCAGTTAAGATGAGAAATGTGTGAGCTTCATGAAACATGTAGTTCGTTTGAGCTGTAAGGTAACTGCCCTTACCTGAAACGAAGTCATCTTGTAGGAAGACACAGAGCCTGGGATGTAACTCCACTTCTTAAGGGAAACACACAGCAGAGGTCTCATCCATGGATCACACTCTGCTTTAGAGCAAGAAGCACGCACTTGCTTTCTAGATTCCCTAATACAGCAGTTAACGTGAGTGTGCTCAGTACAAAAGAACAGTGTGTCCTACAAATACGGACCATATCTAGTTCATCTCTGCTTCTGAAACTGAAACAAACCAGAAGTCCTCTAACATCCAATGCTTGTCAGTTTAGGTGAGAAACGTGTGAGCTTCGTGAACGATGTAGATTTTTTGAGCTGAAAAGTGACTGCCCTTAGCTGAAACGAAGTCTTGCTTGTATGAAGACACAGAGCCTGGGGTTTAACTCCATTTCTGATGGGAAACACACAACTCATTTGTCATCCATGGATCACACTCTGCTTTAGAGCAAGAAGCACGCTCTTGCTTTCTAGAGTCTCTAATACCACAGGAAACGTGAGTGTGCTCAGAAGAAAAGAACGGTGTTTCCTATACATACAAACCATTTCTAGTTCAACTCTGCTTGAAATTGATACAAAGCAAAGGTCCTCTAATAGCCAATGCTTCTCAGTTAAGATGAGAAACGTGTGAATTTCGTGATCGATGTAGTTCGTTTGAGCTGAAAAGTGACTGCCCTTACCTGAACCGAAGTCTTGCTTGTGGAAGACACAGAGCCTGGGATTTAACTCCACTTCTGAAGGGAAACACACAGCAGAGGTCTAATCCATGGATCACACTCTGCTTTAGAGCAAGAAGCACGCACTTGCTTTCTAGATTCTCTAATACAGCAGGTAACGTGAGTGTCCTCAGAACAAATGAACGGTGTTTCCTACACATACGGACCATATCTAGTCCAACTCTGCTGCTGAAACTGATACAAAGCACTGGTCCTCTAACATCCAATGCTTGTCAGTTAAGATGAGAAACGTGTGAGCTTCGTGAACAATGTAGTTCGTTTGAGCTGAAAAGTGACTGCCCTTACTTGAAACGAAGTCTTGCTTGTATGAAGACACAGAGCCTGGAATTTAAATCCATTTCTGAAGTGAAACACACAACAGAGTTCTCATCCATTGATCACACTCTGCTTTAGAGCAAGAAGCATGCTCTAGCATTCTAGAGTCTCTAAGACAGCAGGAAAATTGAGTGTGGTGAGAACAAATGAAAGGTGTTTCCTACACATACGGATCATATCTAGTCCAAATCTGCTTCTGAAACTGATACAATGCACTGGTCCTCTAACATTCAATGCTTGTCAGTTAGGATCATAAACGTGTGAGCTTCCTGAATGATGTAGTTCTTTTGAGCTGAAGAGTGACTGCCCTTACCTGAAATGAAGTAGTGCTTGTAGGAAGACACAGGGCCTGGGATTTAACTCCATTTCTGAAGGGAAACACACAGTATAGTTCTCTTCCATGGATCACACTCTGCTTTAGAGCACGAAGAATGCTCTTGCTTTCTAGAATCTCTAATACAGCAGGAAACGTGGTTGTGCTCAGAAGAAAAGAACAGTGTTTCCTACACATACGGACCATATCTAATTCAACTCTGCTTGAAATTGATACAAAGCAAACGTCCTCTTACATCCAATGCTTCTCAGTTAGGATGAGAAATGTGTTAGCTTCGTGAACGATGTAGTTCGTTTGAGCTGTAAGGTAACTGCCCTTAACTGAAACGAAGTCTTGCTTGTAGGAAGACTCAGAGCCAGGGATTTAACTCCATTTCTGAAGGGAAACACACAGCATAGTTCTCATCCATGGATCACACTCTGCTTTAGAGCAAGAAGCACGCTCTTGCTTTCTAGAGTCTCTAATAACGCAGGAAACGTGAGTGTGCTCAGAAGAAAAGAACGGTGTTTCCTATACATACGGACCAATTCTAGTTCAACTCTGCTTGAAATTGATACAAAGCAAAGGTCCTCTAACATCCAATGCTTCTCAGTTAAGATGAGAACTTGTGAATTTCGTGATCGATGTAGTTCGTTTGAGCTGAAAAGTGACTGCCCTTACCTGTAACGAAGTCTTGCTTGTAGGAAGACTCAGAGACTGGGATTTAACTCCATTTCTGAAGGGAAACACACAGCAGAGTTCTCATCCATGGATCACACTCTGCTTTAGAGCAAGGAGCACTCTCTTTCTTTCTTAGTCTCTAATACATCAGGAAACTTGAGTGTGCTCAGAACAAAAGAACGGTGTGTCCTACAAATACGGACCATATCTAGTTCATCTCTGCTTCTGAAACTGAAACAAACCAGAAGTCCTCTAACATCCAATGCTTGTCAGTTTAGGTGAGAAACGTGTGAGCTTCGTGAACGATGTAGATTTTTTGAGCTGAAAAGTGACTGCCCTTAGCTGAAACGAAGTCTTGCTTGTATGAAGACACAGAGCCTGGGGTTTAACTCCATTTCTGATGGGAAACACACAACTCATTTGTCATCCATGGATCACACTCTGCTTTAGAGCAAGAAGCACGCTCTTGCTTTCTAGAGTCTCTAATACCACAGGAAACGTGAGTGTGCTCAGAAGAAAAGAACGGTGTTTCCTATACATACAAACCATTTCTAGTTCAACTCTGCTTGAAATTGATACAAAGCAAAGGTCCTCTAATAGCCAATGCTTCTCAGTTAAGATGAGAAACGTGTGAATTTCGTGATCGATGTAGTTCGTTTGAGCTGAAAAGTGACTGCCCTTACCTGAACCGAAGTCTTGCTTGTGGAAGACACAGAGCCTGGGATTTAACTCCACTTCTGAAGGGAAACACACAGCAGAGGTCTCATCCATGGATCACACTCTGCTTTAGAGCAAGAAGCACGCACTTGCTTTCTAGATTCCCTAATACAGCAGTTAACGTGAGTGTGCTCAGTACAAAAGAACAGTGTGTCCTACAAATACGGACCATATCTAGTTCATCTCTGCTTCTGAAACTGAAACAAACCAGAAGTCCTCTAACATCCAATGCTTGTCAGTTTAGGTGAGAAACGTGTGAGCTTCGTGAACGATGTAGATTTTTTGAGCTGAAAAGTGACTGCCCTTAGCTGAAACGAAGTCTTGCTTGTATGAAGACACAGAGCCTGGGGTTTAACTCCATTTCTGATGGGAAACACACAACTCATTTGTCATCCATGGATCACACTCTGCTTTAGAGCAAGAAGCACGCTCTTGCTTTCTAGAGTCTCTAATACCACAGGAAACGTGAGTGTGCTCAGAAGAAAAGAACGGTGTTTCCTATACATACAAACCATTTCTAGTTCAACTCTGCTTGAAATTGATACAAAGCAAAGGTCCTCTAATAGCCAATGCTTCTCAGTTAAGATGAGAAACGTGTGAATTTCGTGATCGATGTAGTTCGTTTGAGCTGAAAAGTGACTGCCCTTACCTGAACCGAAGTCTTGCTTGTGGAAGACACAGAGCCTGGGATTTAACTCCACTTCTGAAGGGAAACACACAGCAGAGGTCTAATCCATGGATCACACTCTGCTTTAGAGCAAGAAGCACGCACTTGCTTTCTAGATTCTCTAATACAGCAGGTAACGTGAGTGTCCTCAGAACAAATGAACGGTGTTTCCTACACATACGGACCATATCTAGTCCAACTCTGCTGCTGAAACTGATACAAAGCACTGGTCCTCTAACATCCAATGCTTGTCAGTTAAGATGAGAAACGTGTGAGCTTCGTGAACAATGTAGTTCGTTTGAGCTGAAAAGTGACTGCCCTTACTTGAAACGAAGTCTTGCTTGTATGAAGACACAGAGCCTGGAATTTAAATCCATTTCTGAAGTGAAACACACAACAGAGTTCTCATCCATTGATCACACTCTGCTTTAGAGCAAGAAGCATGCTCTAGCATTCTAGAGTCTCTAAGACAGCAGGAAACTTGAGTGTGGTGAGAACAAATGAAAGGTGTTTCCTACACATACGGATCATATCTAGTCCAAATCTGCTTCTGAAACTGATACAATGCACTGGTCCTCTAACATTCAATGCTTGTCAGTTAGGATCATAAACGTGTGAGCTTCCTGAATGATGTAGTTCTTTTGAGCTGAAGAGTGACTGCCCTTACCTGAAATGAAGTAGTGCTTGTAGGAAGACACAGGGCCTGGGATTTAACTCCATTTCTGAAGGGAAACACACAGTATAGTTCTCTTCCATGGATCACACTCTGCTTTAGAGCACGAAGAATGCTCTTGCTTTCTAGAATCTCTAATACAGCAGGAAACGTGGTTGTGCTCAGAAGAAAAGAACAGTGTTTCCTACACATACGGACCATATCTAATTCAACTCTGCTTGAAATTGATACAAAGCAAACGTCCTCTTACATCCAATGCTTCTCAGTTAGGATGAGAAATGTGTTAGCTTCGTGAACGATGTAGTTCGTTTGAGCTGTAAGGTAACTGCCCTTAACTGAAACGAAGTCTTGCTTGTAGGAAGACTCAGAGCCAGGGATTTAACTCCATTTCTGAAGGGAAACACACAGCATAGTTCTCATCCATGGATCACACTCTGCTTTAGAGCAAGAAGCACGCTCTTGCTTTCTAGAGTCTCTAATAACGCAGGAAACGTGAGTGTGCTCAGAAGAAAAGAACGGTGTTTCCTATACATACGGACCAATTCTAGTTCAACTCTGCTTGAAATTGATACAAAGCAAAGGTCCTCTAACATCCAATGCTTCTCAGTTAAGATGAGAACTTGTGAATTTCGTGATCGATGTAGTTCGTTTGAGCTGAAAAGTGACTGCCCTTACCTGTAACGAAGTCTTGCTTGTAGGAAGACTCAGAGACTGGGATTTAACTCCATTTCTGAAGGGAAACACACAGCAGAGTTCGCATCCATGGATCACACTCTGCTTTAGAGCAAGGAGCACTCTCTTTCTTTCTTAGTCTCTAATACATCAGGAAACTTGAGTGTGCTCAGAACAAAAGAACGGTGTGTCCTACAAATACGGACCATATCTAGTTCATCTCTGCTTCTGAAACTGAAACAAACCAGAAGTCCTCTAACATCCAATGCTTGTCAGTTTAGGTGAGAAACGTGTGAGCTTCGTGAACGATGTAGATTTTTTGAGCTGAAAAGTGACTGCCCTTAGCTGAAACGAAGTCTTGCTTGTATGAAGACACAGAGCCTGGGGTTTAACTCCATTTCTGATGGGAAACACACAACTCATTTGTCATCCATGGATCACACTCTGCTTTAGAGCAAGAAGCACGCTCTTGCTTTCTAGAGTCTCTAATACCACAGGAAACGTGAGTGTGCTCAGAAGAAAAGAACGGTGTTTCCTATACATACAAACCATTTCTAGTTCAACTCTGCTTGAAATTGATACAAAGCAAAGGTCCTCTAATAGCCAATGCTTCTCAGTTAAGATGAGAAACGTGTGAATTTCGTGATCGATGTAGTTCGTTTGAGCTGAAAAGTGACTGCCCTTACCTGAACCGAAGTCTTGCTTGTGGAAGACACAGAGCCTGGGATTTAACTCCACTTCTGAAGGGAAACACACAGCAGAGGTCTCATCCATGGATCACACTCTGCTTTAGAGCAAGAAGCACGCACTTGCTTTCTACATTCTCTAATACAGCAGGTAAGGTGAGTGTGCTCAGAACAAATGAACGGTGTTTCCTACACATACGGGGCATATCTAGGCCAACTCTGCTGCTGAAACTGATACAAAGCACTGGTCCTCTAACATCCAATGCTTGTCAGTTAAGATGAGAAATGTGTGAGCTTCGTGAATGATGTAATTCGTTTGAGCTGAAAAGTGACTGCCCTTACGTGAAACGAAGTCTTGCCTGTAGGAAGACATAGAGCCTGGAATTTAAATCCATTTCTGAAGGGAAACACACAGCATAGTTCTCATCCATGGATCACACTCTGCATTACAGCAAGAAGTACGCTCGAGCTTTCTAGATTCTCTAAGACAGCAGGAAACTTGAGTGTGGTGAGAACAAATGAAAGGTGTTTCCTACACATACGGACCATATCTAGTCCAACTCTGCTTCTGAAACTGATAAAATGCACTGGTCCTCTAACATTCAATGCTGGTCAGTTAAGATCAGAAACGTGTGAGCTTCCTGAACTATGTAGTCCTTTTTAGCTGAAGAGTGACTGTCCTTACCTGAAACGAAGTAGTGCTTGTAGGAAGACACAGATCCTGGGTTTTAACTCCATTTCTGAAGTGAAACACAAAGTATAGTTCTCATCCATGGATCACACTCTGCTTTAGAGCAAGAAGAACGCTCTTGCTTTCTAGAATCTCTAATACAGCAGGAAACGTGGTTGTGCTCAGAAGAAAAGAACAGTGTTTCCTACACATACGGACCATATCTAGTTCAACCATGCTTGAAATTGATACAAAGCAAACGTCCTCTAACATCCAGTGCTTCTCAGTTAATATGAGAAATGTGTGAGCTTCGTGAACGATGTAGTTCGTTTGAGCTCTAAGGTAACTGCCCTTACCTGAAACGAAGTCTTGCCTGTGTGAAGACACAGAGCCTGGGATTTAACTCCATTTCTGAAGTGAAACACACAGCATAGTTCTCATCCATGGATCACACTCTGCTTTAGAGCAAGAAGAACTCTCTTGCTTTCTAGAGTCTCTAATACATCAGGAAACTTGAGTGTGCTCAGAACAAAAGAACGGTGTGTCCTACAAATACGGACCATATCTAGTTCATCTCTGCTTCTGAAACTGAAACAAACCAGAAGTCCTCTAACATCCAATGCTTGTCAGTTTAGGTGAGAAACGTGTGAGCTTCGTGAACGATGTAGATTTTTTGAGCTGAAAAGTGACTGCCCTTAGCTGAAACGAAGTCTTGCTTGTATGAAGACACAGAGCCTGGGGTTTAACTCCATTTCTGATGGGAAACACACAACTCATTTGTCATCCATGGATCACACTCTGCTTTAGAGCAAGAAGCACGCTCTTGCTTTCTAGAGTCTCTAATACCACAGGAAACGTGAGTGTGCTCAGAAGAAAAGAACGGTGTTTCCTATACATACAAACCATTTCTAGTTCAACTCTGCTTGAAATTGATACAAAGCAAAGGTCCTCTAATAGCCAATGCTTCTCAGTTAAGATGAGAAACGTGTGAATTTCGTGATCGATGTAGTTCGTTTGAGCTGAAAAGTGACTGCCCTTACCTGAACCGAAGTCTTGCTTGTGGAAGACACAGAGCCTGGGATTTAACTCCACTTCTGAAGGGAAACACACAGCAGAGGTCTCATCCATGGATCACACTCTGCTTTAGAGCAAGAAGCACGCACTTGCTTTCTAGATTCCCTAATACAGCAGTTAACGTGAGTGTGCTCAGTAAAAAAGAACAGTGTGTCCTACAAATACGGACCATATCTAGTTCATCTCTGCTTCTGAAACTGAAACAAACCAGAAGTCCTCTAACATCCAATGCTTGTCAGTTTAGGTGAGAAACGTGTGAGCTTCGTGAACGATGTAGATTTTTTGAGCTGAAAAGTGACTGCCCTTAGCTGAAACGAAGTCTTGCTTGTATGAAGACACAGAGCCTGGGGTTTAACTCCATTTCTGATGGGAAACACACAACTCATTTGTCATCCATGGATCACACTCTGCTTTAGAGCAAGAAGCACGCTCTTGCTTTCTAGAGTCTCTAATACCACAGGAAACGTGAGTGTGCTCAGAAGAAAAGAACGGTGTTTCCTATACATACAAACCATTTCTAGTTCAACTCTGCTTGAAATTGATACAAAGCAAAGGTCCTCTAATAGCCAATGCTTCTCAGTTAAGATGAGAAACTTGTGAATTTCTTGATCGATGTAGTTCGTTTGAGCTGAAAAGTGACTGCCCTTACCTGAACCGAAGTCTTGCTTGTGGAAGACACAGAGCCTGGGATTTAACTCCACTTCTGAAGGGAAACACACAGCAGAGGTCTCATCCATGGATCACACTCTGCTTTAGAGCAAGAAGCACGCACTTGCTTTCTACATTCTCTAATACAGCAGGTAAGGTGAGTGTGCTCAGAACAAATGAACGGTGTTTCCTACACATACGGACCATATCTAGTCCAACTCTGCTGCTGAAACTGATACAAAGCACTGGTCCTCTAACATCAAATGCTTGTCAGTTAAGATGAGAAACGTGTGAGCTTCGTGAACAATGTAGTTCGTTTGAGCTGAAAAGTGACTGCCCTTACTTGAAACGAAGTCTTGCTTGTATGAAGACACAGAGCCTGGAATTTAAATCCATTTCTGAAGTGAAACACACAACAGAGTTCTCATCCATTGATCACACTCTGCTTTAGAGCAAGAAGCACGCTCTAGCATTCTAGAGTCTCTAAGACAGCAGGAAACTTGAGTGTGCTCAGAACAAAAAAGAGGTATTTCCTACAATTACAGGCCATATCTAGTCCAACTCTGCTTCTGAAACTGATACAAAGCACTGGTCCTCTAACATTCAATGTTTCTCAGTTAAGATGAGAAACGTGTGAGCTTCGTGATCGATGTAGTTCGTTTGAGCTATAAAGTAACTGCCCTTACCTGAAACGAAGTCTTGTTTGTAGGAAGACTCAGAGACTGGGATTTAACTCCATTTCTGAAGTGAAACACACAACAGAGTTCTCATCCATTGATCACACTCTGCTTTAGAGCAAGAAGCACGCTATAGTATTCTAGAGTCTCTAAGACAGCAGGAAACTTGAGTGGGGTGAGTACAAATGAAAGGAGTTTCCTACACATACGGACCATATCTAGTCCAACTCTGCTTCTGAAACTGATACAATGCAATGGTCCTCTAACATTTAATGCTTGTCGGTTAAGATCAGAAACGTGTGAGCTTCCTGAATGATGTAGTTCTTTTGAACTGAAGAGTGACTGCCCTTACCTGAAACGAAGTAGCGCTTGTAGGAAGACACAGAGCCTGGGATTTAACTCCATTTCTGAAGGGAAACACACAGTATAGTTCTCACCCATGGATCACACACTGCTTTAGAGCAAGAAGAACGCTCTTGTTTCTAGAATCTCTAATACAGCAGGAAACGTGGTTGTGCTCAGAAGAAAAGAACAGTGTTTCCTACACATACGGACCATATCTAGTTCAACTATGCTTGAAATTGATACAAAGCAAACGTCCTCTAACATCCAGTGCTTCTCAGTTAATATGAGAAATGTGTGAGCTTCGTGAACGATGTAGTTCGTTTGAGCTCTAAGGTAACTGCCCTTACCTGAAACGAAGTCTTGCTTGTGTGAAGACACAGAGCCTGGGCTTTAACTCCATTTCTGAAGTGAAACACACAGCATAGTTCTCATCCATGGATCACATTCTGCTTTACAGCTAGAAGCACTCTCTTGCTTTCTAGAGTCTCTAATACAGCAGGAAACGTGAGTGTGCTCAGAAGAAAAGAACAGTGTTTCCTACAAATACGGACCATAACTAGTTCATCTCTGCTTCTGTAACTGAAACAAACCAGTAGTCCTCTAACATCCAATGCTTGTCAGTTTAGGTGAGAAACGTGTGAGCTTCGTGAAAGATGTAGTTCTTTTGAACTGAAGAGTGACTGCCCTTACCTGAAACGAAGTCTTGCTTGTTTGAAGACACCGAGCCTGGGGTTTAAGTGCATTTTTGATGGGAAATACACAACTCATTTGTCATCCATGGATCACACTCTGCTTTAGACCAAGAAGCACGCTCTTGCTTTCTAGAGTCTCTAATACCACAGGAAACGTGAGTGTGCTCAGAAGAAAAGAACGGTGTTTCCTATACATAGGGCCCATTTCTAGTTCATCTCTGCTTGAAATTGATACAAAGCAAAGGTCCTCTAACATCCAATGCTTCTCAGTTAAGATGAGAAATGTGTGAATTTCGTGATTGATGTAGTTCGTTTGAGCTGAAAAGTGACTGCCCTTACTTGAAACGAAGTCTTGCTTGTATGAAGACACAGAGCCTGGAATTTAAATCCATTTCTGAAGTGAAACACACAACAGAGTTCTCATCCATTGATCACACTCTGCTTTAGAGTAAGAAGCACGCTCTAGCATCTAGAGTCTCTAAGACAGCAGGAAACTTGAGTGTGGTGAGAACAAATGAAAGGTGTTTCCTACACATACGAAACATATCTAGTCCAACTCTGCTTCTGAAACTGATACAATGCACTGGTCCTCTAACATTCAATGCTTGTCAGTTAGGATCATAAACGTGTGAGCTTCCTGAATGATGTAGTTCTTTTGAGCTGAAGAGTGACTGCCCTTACCTGAAACGAAGTAGTGCTTGTAGGAAGACACAGAGCCTGGGATTTAACTCCATTTCTGAAGGGAAACACACAGTATAGTTCTCTTCCATGGATCACACTCTGCTTTAGAGCACGAAGAACGCTCTTGCTTTCTAGAATCTCTAATACAGCAGGAAACATGGTTGTGCTCAGAAGAAAAGAACAGTGTTTCCTACACATACGGACCATATCTAGTTCAACTCTGCTTGAAATTGATACAAAGCAAACGTCCTCTTACATCCAATGCTTCTCAGTTAGGATGAGAAATGTGTTAGCTTCCTGAACTATGTAGTTCATTTGAGCTGTAAGGTAACTGCCCTTAACTGAAACGAAGTCTTGCTTGTAGGAAGACTCAGAGCCAGGGATTTAACTCCATTTCTGAAGGGAAACACACAGCATAATTCTCATCCATGGATCACACTCTGCTTTAGAGCAAGAAGCACTCTCTTGCTTTCTAGAGTCTCTAATAACGCAGGAAACGTGAGTGTGCTCAGAAGAAAAGAACGGTGTTTCCTATACATACGGACCAATTCTAGTTCAACTCTGCTTGAAATTGATACAAAGCAAAGGTCCTCTAACATCCAATGCTTCTCAGTTAAGATGAGAACTTGTGAATTTCGTGATCGATGTAGTTCGTTTGAGCTGAAAAGTGACTGCCCTTACCTGAAATGAAGTCTTGCTTGTAGGAAGACTCAGAGACTGGGATTTAACTCCATTTCTGAAGGGAAACACACAGCAGAGTTCTCATCCCTGGATCACACTCTGCTTTAGAGCAAGAAGCACGCACTTGCTTTCTAGATTCTCTAATACAGCAGGTAACGTGAGTGTGCTCAGAACAAATGAACGGTGTTTCCTACACATACGCACCATTTCTAGTCCAAGTCTGCTGCTGAAACTGATAAAAAGCACTGGTCCTCTAACATCCAATGTTTCTCAGTTAAGATGAGAAACGTGTGAGCTTCGTGATCAATGTAGTTCGTTGGAGCTATAAAGTAACTGCCCTTACCTGAAACGAAGTCTTGCTTGTAGGAAGACTCAGAGACTGGGATTTAACTCCATTTCTGAAGCGAAACACACAGCACAGTTCTCATCCATGAATCACACTCAGCTTTAGTGCAAGAACCACGCTCTTCCTTTCTAGAGTCTCTAATAAAGCAGGAAACGTGATTGTGCTCAGAACAAAAGAACTGTGGTTCCTACGCATATGGACCATATCTAGTTCAACTCTTATTCTGAAACTGACACAAAGCACAGTTCCTGTAAATCCAAAGCTTTTCAATTAAGACCAAGAAACGTGTGAGCTTCGAGTACGATGTAGATCGTTTGAGCTCTAATGTTCCTGTCCTTACCTGAAATGAAGTCTTGCTTGTAGGAAGACTCAGAGCCTGGGATTTAACTCCATTTCTGAAATGAAACACACAGCAGAGTTCTCATCCATTGATCACATTCTGCTTTAGAGCAAGAAGCACCCTCTTGCTTTCTGGATTCCTTAAGACAGCAGGAAACGTGAGTGAGTTCAGAACAAAAGAACGGTGTTTCCTACACATTCGGACCATATCTATTCCAAGTTTGCTTCTGAAACTGATAGAAAGCACTGGTCCTCTAACATCTGATGCTTGTCAGCTAAGATGAGAAATGTGTGAGCTTCGTGAAAGATGTAGTTCGTTTGAGCTGAAAATTGACTGCCCTTACTTGAAACGAAGTCTTGCTTGTAGGAAGACACAGAGTCTGGAATATAAATCCATTTCTGAAGGGAAACACACAGCATAGTTCTCAACCATGGATCACACTCTGCTTTAGAGCAAGAAGCATGCACTTGCTTTCTAGATTCTCTAATACAGCAGGTAACGTGATTGTGCTCAGAACAAATGAACTGAGTTTCTTACACATACGGACCATATCTAGTCCAACTCTGCTGCTGAAACTGATACAAAGCACTGGTCCTCTAACATCCAATGCTTGTCAGTTAAGATGAGAAACGTGTGAGCTTCGTGAACGATGTAGTTCGTTTGAGAAGAAAAGTGACTGCCCTTACTTGAAACGAAGTCTTGCTTGTATAAAGACACAGAGCCTGGAATTTAAATCCATTTCTGAAGTGAAACACACAACAGAGTTCTCATCCATTGATCACACTCTGCTTTAGAGCAAGAAGCACGCTCTAGCATTCTAGAGTCTCTAAGACAGCAGGAAACTTGAGTGTGCTCAGAACAAAAAAGAGGTATTTCCTACAATTACAGGCCATATCTAGTCCAACTCTGCTTCTGAAACTGATACAAAGCACTGGTCCTCTAACATTCAATGTTTCTCAGTTAAGATGAGAAACATGTGAGCTTCGTGATCGATGTAGTTCGTTTGAGCTATAAAGTAACTGCCCTTACCTGAAACGAAGTCTTGTTTGTAGGAAGACTCAGAGACTGGGATTTAACTCCATTTCTGAAGTGAAACACACAACAGAGTTCTCATCCATTGATCACACTCTGCTTTAGAGCAAGAAGCACGCTCTAGCATTCTAGAGTCTCTAAGACAGCAGGAAACTTGAGTGTGGTGAGAACAAATGAAAGGTGTTTCCTACACATAGGGATCATATCTAGTCCAACTCTGCTTCTGAAACTGATACAATGCACTGGTCCTCTAACATTCAATGCTTGTCAGTTAGGATCAAAAACGTGTGAGCTTCCTGAATGATGTAGCTCTTTTGAGCTGAAGAGTGACTGCCCTTACCTGAAACGAAGTAGTGCTTGTAGGAAGACACAGAGCCTGGGATTTAACTCCATTTCTGAAGGGAAACACACAGTATAGTTCTCTTCCATGGATCACACTCTGCTTTAGAGCACGAAGAACGCTCTTGCTTTCTAGAATCTCTAATACAGCAGGAAACGTGGTTGTGCTCAGAAGAAAAGAACAGTGTTTCCTACACATACAGACCATATCTAGTTCAACTCTGCTTGAAATTGATACAAAGCAAACGTCCTCTTACATCCAATGCTTCTCAGTTAGGATGAGAAATGTGTTAGCTTCGTGAACGATGTAGTTCGTTTGAGCTGTAAGGTAACTGCCCTTAACTGAAACGAAGTCTTGCTTGTAGGAAGACTCAGAGCCAGGCATTTAACTCCATTTCTGAAGGGAAACACACAGCATAGTTCTCATCCATGGATCACACTCTGCTTTAGAGCAAGAAGCACGCTCTTGCTTTCTAGAGTCTCTAATAACGCAGGAAACGTGAGTGTGCTCAGAAGAAAAGAACTGTGTTTCCTATACATACGGACCAATTCTAGTTCAACTCTGCTTGAAATTGATACAAAGCAAAGGTCCTCTAACATCCAATGCTTCTCAGTTAAGATGAGAACTTGTGAATTTCGTGATCGATGTAGTTCGTTTGAGCTGAAAAGTGACTGCCCTTACCTGAAACGAAGTCTTGCTTGTAGGAAGACTCAGAGACTGGGATTTAACTCCATTTCTGAAGGGAAACACACAGCAGAGTTCTCATCCATGGATCACACTCTGCTTTAGAGCAAGGAGCACTCTCTTTCTTTCTTAGTCTCTAATACATTAGGAAACTTGAGTGTGCTCAGAACAAAAGAAGGGTGTGTCCTACAAATACGGACCATATCTAGTTCATCTCTGCTTCTGAAACTGAAACAAAGCAGAAGTCCTCTAACATCCAATGCTTGTCAGTTTAGGTGAGAAACGTGTGAGCTTCATGAACGATGTAGATTTTTTGAGCTGAAAAGTGACTGCCCTTACCTGAAACGAAGTCTTGCTTGTAGGAAGACTCAGAGACTGGGATTTAACTCCATTTCTGAAGCGAAACACACAGCACAGTTCTCATCCATGCATCACACTCAGCTTTAGTGCAAGAACCACGCTCTTCCTTTCTAGAGTCTCTAATAAAGCAGGAAACATGATTGTGCTCAGAACAAAAGAACTGTGGTTCCTACACATATGGACCATATCTAGTTCAACTCTTATTCTGAAACTGACACAAAGCACAGTTCCTGTAAATCCAAAGCTTTTCAATTAAGACCAAGAAACGTGTGAGCTTCGTGTACGATGTAGTTCGTTTGAGCTCTAAAGTTCCTGTCCTTACCTGAAATGAAGTCTTGCTTGTAGGAAGACTCAGAGCCTGGGATTTAACTCCATTTCTGAAATGAAACACACAGCAGAGTTCTCATCCATTGATCACACTCTGCTTTAGAGCAAGAAGCACCCTCTTGCTTTCTGGATTCCTTAAGACAGCAGGAAACGTGAGTGAGTTCAGAACAAAAGAACGGTGTTTCCTACACATTCGGACCATATCTATTCCAAGTTTGCTTCTGAAACTGATAGAAAGCACTGGTCCTCTAACATCTGATGCTTGTCAGTTAAGATGAGAAACGTGTGAGCTTCGTGATCGATGTAGTTCGTTTGAGCTATAAAGTAACTGCCCTTACCTGAAACGAAGTCTTGTTTGTAGGAAGACTCAGAGACTGGGATTTAACTCCATTTCTGAAGTGAAACACACAACAGAGTTCTCATCCATTGATCACACTCTGCTTTAGAGCAAGAAGCACGCTATAGTATTCTAGAGTCTCTAAGACAGCAGGAAACTTGAGTGTGGTGAGTACAAATGAAAGGAGTTTCCTACACATACGGACCATATCTAGTCCAACTCTGCTTCTGAAACTGATACAATGCACTGGTCCTCTAACATTCAATGCTTGTCGGTTAAGATCAGAAACGTGTGAGCTTCCTGAACGATGTAGTTCTTTTGAACTGAAGAGTGACTGCCCTTACCTGAAACGAAGTCTTGCTTGTTTGAAGACACCGAGCCTGGGGTTTAAGTGCATTTTTGATGGGAAATACACAACTCATTTGTCATCCATGGATCACACTCTGCTTTAGACCAAGAAGCACGCTCTTGCTTTCTAGAGTCTCTAATACCACAGGAAACGTGAGTGTGCTCAGAAGAAAAGAACGGTGTTTCCTATACATAGGGACCATTTCTAGTTCATCTCTGCTTGAAATTGATACAAAGCAAAGGTCCTCTAACATCCAATGCTTCTCAGTTAAGATGAGAAATGTGTGAATTTCGTGATTGATGTAGTTCGTTTGACCTGAAAAGTGACTGCCCTTACCTGAAATGAAGTCTTGCTTGTAGGAAGACACAGAGCCTGGGATTTAACTCCATTTCTGAAGGGAAACACACAGTATAGTTCTCATCCATGGATCACACTCTGCTTTAGAGCAAGAAGTACGCTCTTGCTTTCTAGAGTCTCTAATACTGCAGGAAACGTGGTTGTGCTCAGAAGAAAAGAACAGTGGTTCCTCCACATACGGACCATATCTAGTTCAACTATGCTTGAAATTGATACAAAGCAAACGTCCTCTAACATCCAGTGCTTCTCAGTTAATATGAGAAATGTGTGAGCTTCGTGAACGATGTAGTTCGTTTGAGCTCTAAGGTAACTGCCCTTACCTGAAACGAAGTCTTGCTTGTGTGAAGACACAGAGCCTGGAATTTAAATCCATTTCTGAAGTGAAACACACAACAGAGTTCTCATCCATTGATCACACTCTGCTTTAGAGCAAGAAGCACGCTCTAGCATTCTAGAGTCTCTAAGAGAGCAGGAAACTTGAGTGTACTCAGAACAAAAAAGAGGTATTTCCTACACATACAGGCCATATCTAGTCCAACTCTGCTTCTGAAACTGATACAAAGCACTGGTCCTCTAACATTCAATGCTTCTCAGTTAAGATGAGAAACGTGTGAGCTTCGTGAATGATGTAGTTCGTTTGAGCTATAAAGTAACTGCCCTTACCTGAAAAGAAGTCTTGCTTGTAGGAAGACTCAGAGACTGGGATTTAACTCCATTTCTGAAGTGAAACACACAAAAGAGTTCTCATCCATTGATCACACTCTGCTTTAGAGCAAGAAGCACGCTCTAGCATTCTAGAGTCTCTAAGACAGCAGGAAACTTGAGTGTGGTGAGAACAAATGAAAGGTGTTTCCTACACATACGGACCATATCTAGTCCAACTCTGCTTCTGAAACTGATACAATGCACTGGTCCTCTAACATTCAATGCTTGTCAGTTAAGATCAGAAACGTGTGAGCTTCCTGAACGATGTAGTTCTTTTGAACTGAAGAGTGACTGCCCTTACCTGAAACGAAGTCTTGCTTGTAGGAAGACACAGAGTCTGGAATATAAATCCATTTCTGAAGGGAAACACACAGCATAGTTCTCAACCATGGATCACACTCTGCTTTAGAGCAAGAAGCACGCACTTGCTTTCTAGATTCTCTAATACAGCAGGTAGCGTGATTGTGCTCAGAACAAATAAGCTGTGTTTCCTACACATACGGACGATATCTAGTCCAACTCTGCTGCTGAAACTGATACAAAGCACTGGTCCTCTAACATCCAGTGCTTGTCAGTTAAGATGAGAAACGTGTGAGCTTCGTGAACGATGTAGTTCTTTTGAGAAGAAAAGTGACTGCCCTTACTTGAAACGAAGTCTTGCTTGTATGAAGACTCAGAGACTGGGATTTAACTCCATTTCTGAAGTGAAACACACAACAGAGTTCTCATCCATTGATCACACTCTGCTTTAGAGCAAGAAGCATGCTCTAGCATTCTAGAGTCTCTAAGAGAGCAGGAAACTTGAGTGTACTCAGAACAAAAAAGAGGTATTTCCGACACATACAGGCCATATCTAGTCCAACTCTGCTTCTGAAACTGATTCAAAGCACTGGTCCTCTAACATTCAATGCTTCTCAGTTAAGATGAGAAACGTGTGAGCTTCGTGAACGATGTAGTTCGTTTGAGCTATAAAGTAACTGCCCTTACCTGAAAAGAAGTCTTGCTTGTAGGAAGACTCAGAGACTGGGATTTAACTCCATTTCTGAAGTGAAACACACAAAAGAGTTCTCATCCATTGATCACACTCTGCTTTAGAGCAAGAAGCACGCTCTAGCATTCTAGAGTCTCTAAGAGAGCAGGAAACTTGAGTGTACTCAGAACAAAAAAGAGGTATTTCCGACACATACAGGCCATATCTAGTCCAACTCTGCTTCTGAAACTGATTCAAAGCACTGGTCCTCTAACATTCAATGCTTCTCAGTTAAGATGAGAAACGTGTGAGCTTCGTGAACGATGTAGTTCGTTTGAGCTATAAAGTAACTGCCCTTACCTGAAAAGAAGTCTTGCTTGTAGGAAGACTCAGAGACTGGGATTTAACTCCATTTCTGAAGTGAAACACACAAAAGAGTTCTCTTCCATTGATCACACTCTGCTTTAGAGCAAGAAGCACGCTCTAGAATTCTAGAGTCGCTAAGACAGCAGGAAACTTGAGTGTGGTGAGAACAAATGAAAGGTGTTTCCTACACATTACGGACCATATCTAGTCCAACTCTGCTTCTGAAACTGATACAATGCACTGGTCCTCTAACATTCAATGCTTGTCAGTTAAGGTCAGAAACGTGTGAGCTTCCTGAACGATGTAGTCCTTTTGAACTGAAGAGTGACTGCCCTTACCTGAAACGAAGTCTTGCTTGTAGGAAGACACAGAGTCTGGAATATAAATCCATTTCTGAAGGGAAACACACAGCATAGTTCTCAACCATGGATCACACTCTGCTTTAGAGCAAGAAGAACGCTCTTGCTTTCTAGAATCTCTAATACAGCAGGAAACGTGGTTGTGCTCAGAAGAAAAGAACAGTGTTTCCAACACATACGGACCATATCTAGTTCAACTATGCTTGAAATTGATACAAAGCAAACGTCCTCTAACATCCAGTACTTCTCAGTTAATATGAGAAATGTGTGAGCTTCGTGAACTATGTACTTCGTTTGAGCTCTAAGGTAACTGCCCTTACCTGAAACGAAGTCTTGCTTGTGTGAAGACACAGAGCCTGGGGTTTAACTCCATTTCTGAAGTGAAACACACAGCATAGTTCTCATCCATGGATCACACTCTGCTTTACAGCAAGAAGCACTCTCTTGCTTTCTAGAGTCTCTAATACAGCAGGAAACGTGAGTGTGCTCAGAAGAAAAGAACAGTGTTTCCTACAAATACGGACCATAACTAGTTCATCTCTGCTTCTGTAACTGAAACAAACCAGTAGTCCTCTAACATCCAATGCTTGTCAGTTTAGGTGAGAAACGTGTGAGCTTCGTGAACGATGTAGATCGTTTGAGCTGAAAAGTGACTGCCCTTACCTGAAACGAAGTCTTTCTTGTATGAAGACACAGAGCCTGGGATTGAACTCCATTTCTGAAGGGAAACACACAGCAGAGTTCTCATCCATGGATCACACTCTGCTTTAGAGCAAGAAGAACGCTCTTGCTTTCTAGATTCTCTAATACAGCAGGAAACGTGGTTGTGCTCAGAAGAAAAGAACAGTGTTTCGTACACATACGGGCCATATCTAGTTCAACTCTGCTTCTGAAACTGAAAGAAACCACAGGTCCTCAAACATCCAATGCTTGTCAGTTAAGATGAGAAACGTCTGACCTTCGTAAACTATGTAGTCCTTTTGAGCTGAAGAGTAACTGCCCTTACCTGAAACGAAGAAGTGCTTGTAGGAAGACAGAGATCCTGGGATTTAACTCCATTTCTGAAGTGAAACACAAAGTATAGTTCTCATCCATGGATCACACTCTGCTTTAGAGCAAGAAGAACGCTCTTGCTTTCTAAAATCTCTAATAGAGCAGGAAACGTGGTTGTGCTCAGAAGAAAAGAACAGTGTTTCCTACACATACGGATCATATCTAGTTCAACTCTGCTTGATATTGATACAAAGCAAAGGTCCTCTAACATCCACTGCTTCTGAGTTAAGATGAGAAACGTGTGAGCTTCGTGAACCATGTAGTTCGTTTGAGCTGAAAAGTGACTGCCCTTCCTTGAAACGAAGTCTTGCTTGTACGAAGACTCAGAGCCTGGAATTTAAATCCATTTCTGAAGGGAAACACACAACTCATTTCTCATCCATGGATCACACTCTGCTTTAGACCAAGAAGCTCGCTCTTGCTTTCTAGATTCTCTAATACAGCAGGGAACGTGATTGTGCCCAGAACAAATAAGCTGTGTTTCCTACACATATGGACGATATCTAGTCCAACTCTGCTGCTGAAACTGATACAAAGCACTGGTCCTCTAACATCCAGTGCTTGTCAGTTAAGATGAGAAACATGTGAGCTTCGTGAATGATGTAGTTCGTTTGAGAAGAAAAGTGATTGCCCTTACTTGAAACGAAGTCTTGCTTGTATGAAGACACAGAGCCTGGAATTTAAATCCATTTCTGAAGTGAAACACAAAACAGAGTTCTCATCCATTGATCACACTCTGCTTTAGAGCAAGAAGCACGCTCTAGCATTCTAGAGTCTCTAAGAGAGCAGGAAACTTCAGTGTGCTCAGAACAAAAAAGAGGTATTTCCTACACATACAGGCCATATCTAGTCCAACTCTGCTTCTGAAACTGATACAAAGCACTGGTCCTCTAACTTTCAATGCTTCTCAGTTAAGATGAGAAACGTGTGAGCTTCGTGATCGATGTAGTTCGTGTGAGCTATAAAGTAACTGCCCTTACCTGAAAAGTAGTCTTGCTTGTAGGAAGACTCAGAGACTTGGATTTAACTCCATTTCTGAAGTGAAACACACAACAGAGTTCTCATCCATTGATCACACTCTGCTTTAGAGCAAGAAGCACGCTCTAGCATTCTAGAGTCTCTAAGACAGCAGGAAACTTGAGTGTGGTGAGAACAAATGAAAGGTGTTTCCTACACATACGGACTATATCTAGTCCAACTCTGCTTCTGAAACTGATACAATGCACTGGTCCTTAACATTCAATGCTTGTCAGTTAAGATCAGAAACGTGTGAGCTTCCTGAACGATGTAGTTCTTTTGAACTGAAGAGTGACTGCCCTTACCTGAAACGAATTAGCACTTGTAGGAAGACACAGAGCCTGGGATTTAACTCCATTTCTGATGGGAAACACACAGTATAGTTCTCATCCATGGATCACACTCTGCTTTAGAGCAAGAAGAACGCTCTTGCTTTCTAGAATCTCTAATACAGCAGGAAACGTGGTTGTGCTCAGAAGAAAAGAACAGTGTTTCCTACAAATACGGACCATAACTAGTTCATCTCTGCTTCTGAAACTGAAACAAACCAGAAGTCCTCTAACATCCAATGCTTGTCAGTTTATGTGAGAAACGTGTGAGCTTCGTGAACGATGTAGATCGTTTGAGCTGAAAAGTGACTGCCCTTACCTGAAACGAAGTCTTGCTTGTATGAAGACACAGAGCCTGGGGTTTAACTGCATTTCTGAAGGGAAACACACAACTCATTTCTCATCCATGGATCACACTCTGCTTTAGACCAAGAAGCTCGCTCTTGCTTTCTAGAGTCTCTAATACCGCAGGAAAAGTGAGTGTGCTCAGAAGAAAAGAACGGTGTTTCCTATACATACGGACCATATCTAGTTCAACTCTGCTTCTGAAACTGAAACAAACCACAGGTCCTCTAACATCCAATGCTTGTCACTTTAGGTGAGAAACGTGTGAGCTTCTTGAACGATGTAGATCGTTTGAGCTGAAAAGTGACTGCCCTTACCTGAAACGAAGTCTTGCTTGTATGAAGACACAGAGCCTGGGGTTTAACTGCATTTCTGATGGGAAACACAAAACTCATTTGTCATCCATGGATCACACTCTGCTTTAGACCAAGAAGCTCGCTCTTGCTTTCTAGAGTCTCTAATACCGCAGGAAACGTGAGTGTGCTCAGAAGAAAAGAACGGTGTTTCCTATACATACGGACCATATCTAGTTCAACTCTGCTTCTGAAACTGAAAAAAACTACAGGTCCTCTAACATCCACTGCTTGTCAGTTAAGATGAGAAACGTGTGAGCTTCGTGAAAGATGTAGTTCGTTTGAGCTGAAAAGTGACTGCCCTTACTTGAAACGAAGTCTTGCTTGTAGCAAGACACAGAGTCTGGAATATAAATCCATTTCTGAAGGGAAACACACAGCATAGTTCTCAACCATGGATCACACTCTGCTTTAGAGCAAGAAGCACGCTCTAGCATTCTAGAGTCTCTAAGAGAGCAGGAAAGTTGAGTGTGCTCAGAACAAAAAAGAGGTATTTCCTACACATACAGGCCATATCTAGTCCAACTCTGCTTCTGAAACTGATACAAAGCACTGGTCCTCTAACATTCAATGCTTCTCAGTTAAGATGAGAAACGTGTGAGCTTCGAGATCGATGTAGTTCGTTTGAGCTATAAAGTAACTGCCCTTACCTGAAAAGAAGTCTTGCTTGTAGGAAGACTCAGAGACTGGGATTTAACTCCATTTCTGAAGTGAAACACACAACAGAGTTCTCATCCATTGATCACACTCTGCTTTAGAGCAAGAAGCACGCTCTAGCATTCTAGAGTCTCTAATACCACAGGAAACGTGAGTGTGCTCAGAAGTAAAAAAAGGTGTTTCCTATACATAGGGACCATTAGTAGTTCATCTCTGCTTGAAATTGATACAAAGCAAAGGTCCTCTAAAATCCAATGCTTCTCAGTTAAGATGAGAAATGTGTGAATTTCGTGATTGATGTAGTTCGTTTGACCTGAAAAGTGACTGCCCTTACCTGAAACGAAGTAGCGCTTGTAGGAAGACACAGAGCCTGGGATTTAACTCCATTTCTGAAGGGAAACACCAAGTATAGTTCTCATCCATGGATCACACTCTGCTTTAGAGCAAGAAGAACCCTCTTGCTTTCTACAATCTCTAATAGAGCAGGAAACGTGGTTGTGCTCAGAAGAAAAGAACAGTGTTTCCTCCACATACGGACCATATCTAGTTCAACTATGCTTGAAATTGATACAAAGCAAACGTCCTCTAACATCCAGTGCTTCTCAGTTAATATGAGAAATGTGTGAGCTTCGTGAACGATGTAGTTCGTTTGAGCTCTAAGGTAACTGCCCTTACCTTAAACGAAGTCTTGCTTGTGTGAAGACACAGAGCCTGGGCTTTAACTCCATTTCTGAAGGGAAACACACAACTCATTTCTCATCCATGGATCACACTCTGCTTTAGACCAAGAAGCTCGCTCTTGCTTTCTAGAGTCTCTAATACCGTAGGAAATGTGAGTGTGCTCAGAAGAAAAGAACGGTGTTTCCTATACATACGGACCATATCTAGTTCAACTCTGCTTCTGAAACTGAAACAAACCACAGGTCCTCTAACATCCACTGCTTGTCAGTTAAGATGAGAAACTTGTGAGCTTCGTGAAAGATGTAGTTCGTTTGAGCTGAAAAGTGACTGCCCTTACTTGAAACGAAGTCTTGCTTGTAGGAAGACACAGAGTCTGGAATATAAATCCATTTCTGAAGGGAAACACACAGCATAGTTCTCAACCATGGATCACACTCTGCTTTAGAGCAAGAAGCACGCACTTGCTTTCTAGATTCTCTAATAAAGCAGGTAACGTGATTGTGCTCAGAAAAAATGAGCTGTGTTTCCTACACATACGGACCATATCTAGTCCAACTCTGTTGCTGAAACTGATACAAAGCACTGGTCCTCTAACATCCAATGCTTGTCAGTTAAGATGAGAAGCGTGTGAGCTTCGTGAACAATGTAGTTCGTTTGAGAGGAAAAGTGACTGCCCTTACTTGAAACGAAGTCTTGCTTGTATGAAGACACAAAGCCTGGAATTTAAATCCATTTCTGAAGTGAAACACACAACAGAGTTCTCATCCATTGATCACACTCTGCTTTAGAGCAAGAAGCACGCTCTAGCATTCTAGAGTCTCTAAGACAGCAGGAAACTTGAGTGTGGTGAGAACAAATGAAAGGTGTTTCCTACACATACGGACCATATCTAGTCCAACTCTGCTTCTGAAAATGATACAATGCACTGCTCCTCTTAACATTCAATGCTTGTCAGTTAAGATCAGAAACGTGTGAGCTTCCTGAACGATGTAGTTCTTTTGAACTGAAGAGTGACTGCCCTTACCTGAAATGAAGTAGCACTTGTAGGAAGACACAGAGCCTGGGATTTAACTCCATTTCTGAAGGGAAACACACAGTATAGTTCTCATCCATGGATCACACTCTGCTTTAGAGCAAGAAGAACGCTCTTGCTTTCTAGAATCTTTAATACAGCAGGAAACATGGTTGTGCTCAGAAGAAAAGAACAGTGTTTCCTAAACATACGGAAAATATCTAGTTCAACTCTGCTTGATATTGATACAAAGCAAAGGTCCTCTAACATCCAATGCTTCTCAGTTAAGATGAGAAACGTGTGAGCTTCGTGAACCATGTAGTTCGTTTGAGCTGAAAAGTGACTGCCCTTACTTGAAACGAATTCTTGCTTGTACGAAGACACAGAGCCTGGAATTTAAATCCATTTCTGAAGGGAAACACACAACTCATTTCTGATCCATGGATCACACTATGCTTTAGACCAAGAAGCTCACTCTTGCTTTCTAGAGTCTCTAATACCGCAGGAAATGTGAGTGTGCTCAGAAGAAAAGAACGGTGTTTCCTATACATATGGACCATATCTAGTTCAACTCTGCTTCTGAAACTGAAACAAACCTCAGGTCCCCTAACATCCAATGCTTGTCATTTAAGATGAGAAACGTGTGAGCTTCGTGAAAGATGTAGTTCGTTTGAGCTGAAAAGTGACTGCCCTTACTTGAAACGAAGTCTTGCTTGTAGGAAGACACAGAGTCTGGAATATAAATCCATTTCTGAAGGGAAACACACAGCATAGTTCTCAACCATGGATCACACTCTGCTTTAGAGCAAGAAGCACGCACTTGCTTTCTAGATTCTCTAATACAGCAGGTAACGTGATTGTGCCCAGAACAAATAAGCTGTGTTTCCTACACATATGGACGATATCTAGTCCAACTCTGCTGCTGAAACTGATACAAAGCACTGGTCCTCTAACATCCAGTGCTTGTCAGTTAAGATGAGAAACGTGTGAGCTTCGTGAATGATGTAGTTCGTTTGAGAAGAAAAGTGACTGCCATTACTTGAAACGAAGTCTTGCTTGTATGAAGACACAGAGCCTGGAATTTAAATCCATTTCTGAAGTGAAACACACAACAGAGTTCTCATCCATTGATCACACTCTGCTTTAGAGCAAGAAGCACGCTCTAGCATTCTAGAGTCTCTAAGAGAGCAGGAAACTTGAGTGTGCTCAGAACAAAAAAGAGGTATTTCCTACACATATAGGCCATATCTAGTCCAACTCTGCTTCTGAAACTGATACAAAGCACTGGTCCTCTAACTTTCAATGCTTCTCAGTTAAGATGAGAAACGTGTGAGCTTCGTGATCGATGTAGTTCGTTTGAGCTATAAAGTAACTGCCCTTACCTGAAAAGTAGTCTTGCTTGTAGGAAGACTCAGAGACTTGGATTTAACTCCATTTCTGAAGTGAAACACACAACAGAGTTCTCATCCATTGATCACACTCTGCTTTAGAGCAAGAAGCACGCTCTAGCATTCTAGAGTCTCTAAGACAGCAGGAAACTTGAGTGTGGTGAGAACAAATGAAAGGTGTTTCCTACACATACGGACTATATCTAGTCCAACTCTGCTTCTGAAACTGATACAATGCACTGGTCCTCTAACATTCAATGCTTGTCAGTTAAGATCAGAAACGTGTGAGCTTCCTGAACGATGTAGTTCTTTTGAACTGAAGAGTGACTGCCCTTACCTGAAACGAAGTAGCGCTTGTAGGAAGACACAGAGCCTGGGATTTAACTCCATTTCTGAAGGGAAACACACAACTCATTTCTCATCCACGGATCACACTCTGCTTTAGACCAAGAAGCTCGCTCTTGCTTTCTAGAGTCTCTAATACCGCAGGAAAAGTGAGTGTGCTCAGAAGAAAAGAACGGTGTTTCCTATACATTCGCACCATATCTAGTTCAACTCTGCTTCTGAAACTGAAACAAACCACAGGTCCTCTAACATCCAATGCTTGTCACTTTAGGTGAGAAACGTGTGAGCTTCTTGAACAATGTAGATCTTTTGAGCTGAAAAGTGACTGCCCTTACCTGAAACGAAGTTTTGCTTGTATGAAGACACAGAGCCTGGGGTTTAACTGCATTTCTGATGGGAAACACAAAACTCATTTGTCATCCATGGATCACACTCTGCTTTAGACCAAGAAGCTCGCTCTTGCTTTCTAGAGTCTCTAATACCGCAGGAAACGTGAGTGTGCTCAGAAGAAAAGAACGGTGTTTCCTATACATACGGACCATATCTAGTTCAACTCTGCTTCTGAAACTGAAACAAACCACAGGTCCTCTAACATCCACTGCTTGTCAGTTAAGATGAAAAACGTGTGAGCTTTGTGAAAGATGTAGTTCGTTTGAGCTGAAAAGTGACTGCCCTTACTTGAAACGAAGTCTTGCTTGTAGGAAGACACAGAGCCTGGAATTTAAATCCATTTCTGTAGTGAAACACACAACAGAGTTCTCATCCATTGATCACACTCTGCTTTAGAGCAAGAAGCACGCTCTAGCATTCTAGAGTCTCTAAGACAGCAGGAAACTTGAGTGTGGTGAGAACAAATGAAAGGTGTTTCCTACACATACGGACCATATCTAGTCCAACTCTGCTTCTGAAAATGATACAATGCACTGCTCCTCTTAACATTCAATGCTTCTCAGTTAAGATCAGAAACGTGAGAGCTTCCTGAACGATGTAGTTCTTTTGAACTGAAGAGTGACTGCCCTTACCTGAAATGAAGTAGCACTTGTAGGAAGACACAGAGCCTGGGATTTAACTCCATTTCTGAAGGGAAACACACAGTATAGTTCTCATCCATGGATCACACTGTGCTTTAGAGCAAGAAGAACGCTCTTGCTTTCTAGAATCTCTAATACAGCAGGAAACATGGTTGTGCTCAGAAGAAAAGAACAGTGTTTCCTAAACATACGGAAAATATCTAGTTCAACTCTGCTTGATATTGATACAAAGCAAAGGTCCTCTAAAATCTAATGCTTCTCAGTTAAGATGAGAAACGTGTGAGCTTCGTGAACCATGTAGTTCGTTTGAGCTGAAAAGTGACTGCCCTTACTTGAAACGAAGTCTTGCTTGTACGAAGACACAGAGCCTGGAATTTAACTCCATTTCTGAAGGGAAACACACAGCAGAGTTCTCATCCATGGATCACACTCTGCTTTAGAGCAAGAAGAACGCTCTTGCGTTCTAGAATCTCTAATACAGCAGGAAACGTGGTTGTGCTCAGAAGAAAAGAACAGTGTTTCCTACACATACGGGCCATATCTAGTTCAACTCTGCTTCTGAAACTGAAAGAAACCACAGGTCCTCAAACATCCAATGCTTGTCAGTTAAGATGAGAAACGTGTGAGCTTCATGAACGATGTAATTCTTTTGAGCTGAAAAGTGAATGCCCTTACTTGAAACGAAGTCTTGCCTGTAGGAAGACACAGAGCCTGGAATTTAAATCCATTTCTGAAAGGAAACACACAGCATAGTTCTCATCCATGGATCACACTCTGCTTTAGAGCAAGAAGTACGCTCGAGCTTTCTAGATTCTCTAAGACAGCAGGAAACTTGAGTGTGGTGAGAACAAATGCAAGGTGTTTCCTACACATACGGAACATATCTAGTCCAACTCTGCTTCTGAAACTGATACAATGCACTGGTCCTCTAACATTCAATGCTTCTCAGTTAAGATCAGAAATGTGTGACCTTCCTGAACGATGTAGTCCTTTTGAGCTGAAGAGTAACTGCCCTTCCCTGAAACGAAGTAGTGCTTGTAGGAAGACACAGATCCTGGGATTTAACTCATTTTCTGAAGTGAAACACAAAGTATAGTTCTCATCCATGGATCACACTCTGCTTTAGAGCAAGAAAAACGCTCTTGCTTTCTAAAATCTCTAATAGAGCAGGAAACGTGGTTGTGTTCAGAAGAAAAGAACAGTGTTTCCTACACATACGGACCATATCAAGTTCAACTCTGCTTGATATTGATACAAAGCAAAGGTCCTCTAACATCCAATGCTTCTCAGGTAAGATGAGAAACTTGTGAGCTTCGTGAACCATGTAGTTCGTTTGAGCTGAAAAGTGACTGCCCTTACTTGAAACGAAGTCTTGCTTGTACGAAGACACAGAGCCTGGAATTTAAATCCATTTCTGAAGGGAAACACACAACTCATTTCTCATCCATGGATCACACTCTGCTTTAGACCAAGAAGCTCGCTCTTGCTTTCTAGAGTCTCTAATACCGCAGGAAACGTGAGTGTGCTCAGAAGAAAAGAACGGTGTTTCCTATACATACGGACCATATCTAGTTCAACTCTGCTTCTGAAACTGAAACAAACCACAGGTCCTCTAACATCCAATGCTTGTCAGTTAAGATGAGAAACGTGTGAGCTTCGTGAAAGATGTAGTTCGTTTGAGCTGAAAAGTGACTGCCCTTACTCGAAATGAAGTCTTGCTTGTAGGAAGACACAGAGTCTGGAATATAAATCCATTTATGAAGGGAAACACACAGCATAGTTCTCATCCATGGATCACACTCTGCTTTAGAGCAAGAAGCACGCACTTGCTTTCTAGATTCTCTAATACAGCAGGTAACGTGATTGTGCTCAGAAAAAATAAACGGTGTTTCCTACACATACGGACCATATCTAGTCCAACTCTGCTGCTGAAACTGATACAAAGCACTGGTCCTCTAACATCCAATGCTTGTCAGTTAAGATGAGAAACGTGTGAGCTTCGTGAACGATGTATTTCATTTGAGAAGAAAAGTGACTGCCCTTACTTGAAACGAAGTCTTGCTTGTATGAAGACACAGAGCCCTGAATTTAAATCCATTTCTGAAGTGAAACACACAACAGAGTTCTCATCCATTGATCACAATCTGCTTTAGAGCAAGAAGCACGCTCTAGCATTCTAGAGTCTCTAAGACAGCAGGAAACTTGAGTGTGCTCAGAACAAAAAAGAGGTATTTCCTACAATTACAGGCCATATCTAGTCCAACTCTGCTTCTGAAACTGATACAAAGCACTGGTCCTCTAACATTCAATGCTTCTCAGTTAAGATGAGAAACGTGTGAGCTTCGTGATCGATGTAGTTCGTTTGAGCTATAAAGTAACTGCCTTTACCTGAAACGAAGTCTTGCTTGTAGGAAGACTCAGAGATTGGGATTTAACTTCATTTCTGAAGTGAAACACACAACAGAGTTCTCATCCATTGATCACACTCTGCTTTAGAGCAAGAAGCACGCTCTAGCATTCTAGAGTCTCTAAGACAGCAGGAAACTTGAGTGTGGTGAGTACAAATGAAAGGTGTTTCCTACACATACGGACCATTTCTAGTCCAACTATGCTTCTGAAACTGATAAAATGCACTGGTCCTCTAACATTCAATGCTTGTCAGTTAAGATCAGAAACGTGTGAGCTTCCTGAACGATGTAGTTCTTTTGAACTGAAGAGTGACTGCCCTTACCTGAAATGAAGTAGCACTTGTAGGAAGACACAGAGCCTGGGATTTAACTCCATTTCTGAAGGGAAACACACAGTATAGTTCTCATCCATGGATCACACTGTGCTTTAGAGCAAGAAGAACGCTCTTGCTTTCTAGAATCTCTAATACAGCAGGAAACATGGTTGTGCTCAGAAGAAAAGAACAGTGTTTCCTAAACATACGGAAAATATCTAGTTCAACTCTGCTTGATATTGATACAAAGCAAAGGTCCTCTAAAATCCAATGCTTCTCAGTTAAGATGAGAAACGTGTGAGCTTCGTGAACCATGTAGTTCGTTTGAGCTGAAAAGTGACTGCCCTTACTTGAAACGAAGTCTTGCTTGTACGAAGACACAGAGCCTGGAATTTAACTCCATTTCTGAAGGGAAACACACAGCAGAGTTCTCATCCATGGATCACACTCTGCTTTAGAGCAAGAAGAACGCTCTTGCGTTCTAGAATCTCTAATACAGCAGGAAACGTGGTTGTGCTCAGAAGAAAAGAACAGTGTTTCCTACACATACGGGCCATATCTAGTTCAACTCTGCTTCTGAAACTGAAAGAAACCACAGGTCCTCAAACATCCAATGCTTGTCAGTTAAGATGAGAAACGTGTGAGCTTCATGAACGATGTAATTCTTTTGAGCTGAAAAGTGAATGCCCTTACTTGAAACGAAGTCTTGCCTGTAGGAAGACACAGAGCCTGGAATTTAAATCCATTTCTGAAAGGAAACACACAGCATAGTTCTCATCCATGGATCACACTCTGCTTTAGAGCAAGAAGTACGCTCGAGCTTTCTAGATTCTCTAAGACAGCAGAAAACTTGAGTGTGGTGAGAACAAATGCAAGGTGTTTCCTACACATACGGAACATATCTAGTCCAACTCTGCTTCTGAAACTGATACAATGCACTGGTCCTCTAACATTCAATGCTTCTCAGTTAAGATCAGAAATGTGTGACCTTCCTGAACGATGTAGTCCTTTTGAGCTGAAGAGTAACTGCCCTTCCCTGAAACGAAGTAGTGCTTGTAGGAAGACACAGATCCTGGGATTTAACTCATTTTCTGAAGTGAAACACAAAGTATAGTTCTCATCCATGGATCACACTCTGCTTTAGAGCAAGAAAAACGCTCTTGCTTTCTAAAATCTCTAATAGAGCAGGAAACGTGGTTGTGTTCAGAAGAAAAGAACAGTGTTTCCTACACATACGGACCATATCAAGTTCAACTCTGCTTGATATTGATACAAAGCAAAGGTCCTCTAACATCCAATGCTTCTCAGGTAAGATGAGAAACTTGTGAGCTTCGTGAACCATGTAGTTCGTTTGAGCTGAAAAGTGACTGCCCTTACTTGAAACGAAGTCTTGCTTGTACGAAGACACAGAGCCTGGGATTTAACTCCATTTCTGAAGGGAAACACACAGTATAGTTCTCATCCATGGATCACACTGTGCTTTAGAGCAAGAAGAATGCTCTTGCTTTCTAGAATCTCTAATACAGCAGGAAACGTGGTTGTGCTCAGAAGAAAAGAACAGTGTTTCCTACACATACGGACCATATCTAGTTCAACCATGCTTGAAATTGATACAAAGCAAACGTCCTCTAACATCCAGTGCTTCTCAGTTAATATGAGAAATGTGTGAGCTTCGTGAACGATGTAGTTCGTTTGAGCTCTAAGGTAACTGCCCTTACCTGAAACGAAGTCTTGCCTGTGTGAAGACACAGAGCCTGGGATTTAACTCCATTTCTGAAGTGAAACACACAGCATAGTTCTCATCCATGGATCACACTCTGCTTTAGAGCAAGAAGAACTCTCTTGCTTTCTAGAGTCTCTAATACAGCAGGAAACGTGAGTGTGCTCTGAAGAACAGTATTTCCTACAAATATGGACCATAACTAGTTCATCTCTGCTTCTGTAACTGAAACAAACCAGTAGTCCTCTAACATCCAATGCTTGTCAGTTTAGGTGAGAAACGTGTGAGCTTCGTGAACGATGTAGATCGTTTGACCTGAAAAGTGACTGCCCTTACCTGAAACGAAGTCTTGCTTGTATGAAGACACAGAGCCTGGGGTTTAACTGCATTTCTGATTGGAAACACACAACTCATTTGTCATCCATGGATCACACTCTGCTTTAGACCAAGAAGCACGCTCTTGCTTTCTAGAGTCTCTAAAACCGCAGGAAACGTGATTGTGCTCAGAAGAAAAGAACGGTGTTTCCTATACATACAGACCATTTCTAGTTCATCTCTCCTTGAAATTGATACAAAGCAAAGGTCCTCTAACATTAAATGCTTCTCAATTAAGATGAGAAACGTGTGAATTTCGTGATTGATGTAGTTCGTTTGACCTGAAAAGTGACTGCCCTTACCTGAAACAAAGTCTTGCTTGTAGGAAGACACAAAGCCTGGGATTTAACTCCATTTCTGAAGGGAAACTCACAGCAGAGTTCTCATCCATGGATCACACTCTGCTTTAGAGCAAGAAGAACGCTATTGATTTCTAGATTATCTAATACAGCAGGAAACGTGAGTGTGCTCAGAACAAATGAACGGTGTTTCCTACACATACGGGGCATATCTAGGCCAACTCTGCTGCTGAAACTGATACAAAGCACTGGTCCTCTAACATCCAATGCTTGTCAGTTAAGATGAGAAACGTGTGAGCTTCGTGAACGATGTAATTCATTTGAGCTGAAAAGTGACTGCCCTTACTTGAAACGAAGTCTTGACTGTAGGAAGACATAGAGCCAAGAATTTAAATCCAATACTGAAGGGAAACACACAGCATAGTTCTCATCCATGGATCACACTCTGCATTACAGCAAGAAGTACGCTCGAGCTTTCTAGATTCTCTAAGACAGCAGGAAACTTGAGTGTGGTGAGAACAAATGCAAGGTGTTTCCTACACATACGGACCATTTCTAGTCCAACTATGCTTCTGAAACTGATTCAATGCACTGGTCCTCTAACATTCAATGCTTCTCAGTTAAGATCAGAAACGTGTGAGCTTCCTGAACGATGTAGTTCTTTTGAACTCAAGAGTGACTGCCCTTACCTGAAACGAAGTAGCGCTTGTAGGAAGACACAGATCCTGGGTTTTAACTCCATTTCTGAAGTGAAACACAAAGTATAGTTCTCATCCATGGATCACACTCTGCTTTAGAGCAAGAAGAACGCTCTTGCTTACTAAATTCTCTAATACAGCAGGAAACGTGGTTGTGCTCAGAACAAATGAACGGTGTTTCCTACACATATGGGGCATATCTAGGCCAACTCTGCTGCTGAAACTGATACAAAGCACTGGTCCTCTAACATCCAATGCTTGTCAGTTAAGATGAGAAACGTGTGAGCTTCGTGAACGATGTAATTCGTTTGAGCTGAAAAGTGACTGCCCTTACTTGAAACGAAGTCTTGCCTGTAGGAAGACATAGAGCCTGGAATTTAAATCCATTTCTGAAGGGAAACACACAGCATAGTTCTCATCCATGGATCACACTCTGCATTACAGCAAGAAGTACGCTCGAGCTTTCTAAATTCTCTAATACAGCAGGAAACGTGGTTGTGCTCAGAACAAATGAACGGTGTTTCCTACACATACGGGCCATATCTAGTCCAACTCTGCTTCTGAAACTGATACAAAGCACTGGTCCTCTAACATTCAATGCTTCTCAGTTAAGATGAGAAACGTGTGAGCTTCGTGATCGATGTAGTTCGTTTGAGCTGAAAAGTGACTGCCCTTACCTGAAACGAAGTCTTGCTTGTATGAAGACACAGAGCCTGGGGTTTAACTCCATTTCTGAAGGGAAACACACAACTCATTTCTCATCCATGGATCACACTATGCTTTAGACCAAGAAGCTCGCTCTTGCTTTCTAGAGTCTCTAATACCGCAGGAAACGTGAGTGTGCTCAGAAGAAAAGAACGGTGTTTCCTATACATACGGACCATATATAGTTCAACTCTGTTTCTGAAACTGAAACAAACCACAGGTACTCTAACATCCAATGCTTGTTAGTTTAGGTGAGAAACATGTGAGCTTCGTGAACGATGTAGATCGTTTGAGCAGAAAAGTGACTGCCCTTACCTGAAACGAAGTCTTGCTTGTATGAAGACACAGAGCCTGGGGTTTAACTGCATTTCTGATGGGAAACACACAACTCATTTGTCATCCATGGATCACACTCTGCTTTAGACCAAGAAGGACACTCTTGCTTTCTAGAGTCTCTAATACCGCAGGAAACGTGAGTGTGCTCAGAAGAAAAGAACGGTGTTTCATATACATACGGACCATTTCTTGTTCATCTCTGCTTGAAATTGATACAAAGCAAAGGTCCTCTAACATCCAATGCTTCTCAGTTAAGATGAGAAACGTGTGAATTTCGTGATTGATGTAGTTCGTTTGACCTGAAAAGTGACTGCCCTTACCTGAAACGAAGTCTTGCTTGTAGGAAGACACAGAGCCTGGGATTTAACTCCATTTCTGAAGGGAAACACACAGCAGAGTTCTCATCCATGGATCACACTCTGCTTTAGAGCAAGAAGAATGCTTGAGCTTTCTAGATTCTCTAAGACAGCAGGAAACTTGAGTGTGGTGAGAACAAATGCAAGGTGTTTCCTACACATACGGACCATTTCTAGTCCAACTATGCTTCTGAAACTGATACAATGCACTGGTCCTCTAACATTCAATGCTTGTCAGTTAAGATCAGAAACGTGTGAGCTTCCTGAACGATGTAGTTCTTTTGAACTGAAGAGTACTGCCATTACCTGAAACGAAGTAGCACTTGTAGGAAGACACAGAGCCTGGGATTTAACTCCATTTCTGAAGGGAAACACACAGTATAGTTCTCATCCATGGATCACACTGTGCTTTAGAGCAAGAAGAACGCTCTTGCTTTCTAGAATCTCAAATACAGCAGGAAACGTGGTTGTGCTCAGAAGAAAAGAACAGTGTTTCCAACACATACGGACCATATCTAGTTCAACCATGCTTGAAATTGATACAAAGCAAACGTCCTCTAACATCCAGTGCTTCTCAGTTAATATGAGAAATGTGTGAGCTTCGTGAACGATGTAGTTCGTTTGAGCTCTAAGGTAACTGCCCTTACCTGAAACGAAGTCTTGCCTGTGTAAAGACACAGAGCCTGGGATTTAACTCCATTTCTGAAGTGAAACACACAGCATAGTTCTCATCCATGGATCACACTCTGCTTTAGAGCAAGAAGAACTCTCTTGCTTTCTAGAGTCTCTAATACAGCAGGAAACGTGAGTGTGCTCAGAAGAAAAGAACAGTGTTTCCTACAAATATGGACCATAACTAGTTCATCTCTGCTTCTGTAACTGAAACAAACCAGTAGTCCTCTAACATCCAATGCTTGTCAGTTTAGGTGAGAAACGTGTGAGCTTCGTGAACGATGTAGATCGTTTGACCTGAAAAGTGACTGCCCTTACCTGAAACGATGTCTTGCTTGTATGAAGACACAGAGCCTGGGGTTTAACTGCATTTCTGATTGGAAACACAAAACTCATTTGTCATCCATGGATCACACTCTGCTTTAGACCAAGAAGCACGCTCTTGCTTTCTAGAGTCTCTAAAACCGCAGGAAACGTGATTGTGCTCAGAAGAAAAGAACGGTGTTTCCTATACATACGGACCATTTCTAGTTCATCTCTCCTTGAAATTGATACAAAGCAAAGGTCCTCTAACATTAAATGCTTCTCAATTAAGATGAGAAACGTGTGAATTTCGTGATTGATGTAGTTCGTTTGACCTGAAAAGTGACTGCCCTTACCTGAAACGAAGTCTTGCTTGTAGGAAGACACAGAGCCTGGGATTTAACTCCATTTCTGAAGGGAAACTCACAGCAGAGTTCTCATCCATGGATCACACTCTGCTTTAGAGCAAGAAGAACGCTCTTGCTTTCTAGATTATCTATTACAGCAGGAAACGTGAGTGTGCTCAGAACAAATGAACGGTGTTTCCTACACATACGGGGCATATCTAGGCCAACTCTGCTGCTGAAACTGATACAAAGCACTGGTCCTCTAACATCCAATGCTTGTCAGTTAAGATGAGAAACGTGTGAGCTTCGTGAATGATGTAATTCGTTTGAGCTGAAAAGTGACTGCCCTTACGTGAAACGAAGTCTTGCCTGTAGGAAGACATAGAGCCTGGAATTTAAATCCATTTCTGAAGGGAAACACACAGCATAGTTCTCATCCATGGATCACACTCTGCATTACAGCAAGAAGTACGCTCGAGCTTTCTAGATTCTCTAAGACAGCAGGAAACTTGAGTGTGGTGAGAACAAATGAAAGGTGTTTCCTACACATACGGACCATATCTAGTCCAACTCTGCTTCTGAAACTGATAAAATGCACTGGTCCTCTAACATTCAATGCTGGTCAGTTAAGATCAGAAACGTGTGAGCTTCCTGAACTATGTAGTCCTTTTTAGCTGAAGAGTGACTGTCCTTACCTGAAACGAAGTAGTGCTTGTAGGAAGACACAGATCCTGGGTTTTAACTCCATTTCTGAAGTGAAACACAAAGTATAGTTCTCATCCATGGATCACACTCTGCTTTAGAGCAAGAAGAACGCTCTTGCTTTCTAGAATCTCTAATACAGCAGGAAACGTGGTTGTGCTCAGAAGAAAAGAACAGTGTTTCCTACACATACGGACCATATGTAGTTCAACCATGCTTGAAATTGATACAAAGCAAACGTCCTCTAACATCCAGTGCTTCTCAGTTAATATGAGAAATGTGTGAGCTTCGTGAACGATGTAGTTCGTTTGAGCTCTAAGGTAACTGCCCTTACCTGAAACGAAGTCTTGCCTGTGTGAAGACACAGAGCCTGGGATTTAACTCCATTTCTGAAGTGAAACACACAGCATAGTTCTCATCCATGGATCACACTCTGCTTTAGAGCAAGAAGAACTCTCTTGCTTTCTAGAGTCTCTAATACAGCAGGAAACGTGAGTGTGCTCAGAAGAAAAGAACAGTGTTTCCTACAAATATGGACCATAACTAGTTCATCTCTGCTTCTGTAACTGAAACAAACCAGTAGTCCTCTAACATCCAATGCTTGTCAGTTTAGGTGAGAAACGTGTGAGCTTCGTGAACGATGTAGATCGTTTGACCTGAAAAGTGACTGCCCTTACCTGAAACGATGTCTTGCTTGTATGAAGACACAGAGCCTGGGGTTTAACTGCATTTCTGATTGGAAACACATAACTCATTTGTCATCCATGGATCACACTCTGCTTTAGACCAAGAAGCACGCTCTTGCTTTCTAGAGTCTCTAAAACCGCAGGAAACGTGATTGTGCTCAGAAGAAAAGAACGGTGTTTCCTATACATACGGACCATTTCTAGTTCATCTCTCCTTGAAATTGATACAAAGCAAAGGTCCTCTAACATTAAATGCTTCTCAATTAAGATGAGAAACGTGTGAATTTCGTGATTGATGTAGTTCGTTTGACCTGAAAAGTGACTGCCCTTACCTGAAACGAAGTCTTGCTTGTAGGAAGACACAGAGCCTGGGATTTAACTCCATTTCTGAAGGGAAACTCACAGCAGAGTTCTCATCCATGGATCACACTCTGCTTTGGAGCAAGAAGAACGCTCTTGCTTTCTAGATTATCTATTACAGCAGGAAACGTGAGTGTGCTCAGAACAAATGAACGGTGTTTCCTACACATACGGGGCATATCTAGGCCAACTCTGCTGCTGAAACTGATACAAAGCACTGGTCCTCTAACATCCAATGCTTGTCAGTTAAGATGAGAAACGTGTGAGCTTCGTGAATGATGTAATTCGTTTGAGCTGAAAAGTGACTGCCCTTACGTGAAACGAAGTCTTGCCTGTAGGAAGACATAGAGCCTGGGTTTTAACTCCATTTCTGAAGGGAAACACACAGCAGAGTTCTCATCCATGGATCACACTCTGCTTTAGAGCAAGAAGAATGCTCGAGCTTTCTAGATTCTCTAAGACAGCAGGAAACTTGAGTGTAGTGAGAACAAATGCAAGGTGTTTCCTACACATACGGACCATTTCTAGTCCAACTATGCTTCTGAAACTGATACAATGCACTGGTCCTCTAACATTCAATGCTTGTCAGTTAAGATCAGAAACGTGTGAGCTTCCTGAACGATGTAGTTCTTTTGAACTGAAGAGTGACTGCCCTTACCTGAAACGAAGTAGCGCTTGTAGGAAGACACAGAGCCTGGGATTTAACTCCATTTCTGAAGGGAAACACACAGTATAGTTCTCATCCATGGATCGCACTGTGCTTTAGAGCAAGAAGAACGCTCTTGCTTTCTAGAATCTCTAATACAGCAGGAAACGTGGTTGTGCTCAGAAGAAAAGAACAGTGTTTCCTACACATACGGACCATATCTAGTTCAACCATGGTTGAAATTGATACAAAGCAAACGTCCTCTAACATCCAGTGCTTCTCAGTTAATATGAGAAATGTGTGAGCTTCATGAACTTTGTAGTTCGTTTGAGCTCTAAGGTAACTGCCCTTACCTGAAACGAAGTCTTGCCTGTGTGAAGACACAGAGCATGGGATTTAACTCCATTTCTGAAGTGAAACACACAGCATAGTTCTCATCCATGGATCACACTCTGCTTTAGAGCAAGAAGAACTCTCTTGCTTTCTAGAGTCTCTAATACAGCAGGAAACGTGAGTGTGCTCAGAAGAAAAGAACAGTGTTTCCTACAAATATGGACCATAACTAGTTCATCTCTGCTTCTGTAACTGAAACAAACCAGTAGTCCTCTAACATCCAATGCTTGTCAGTTTAGGTGAGAAACGTGTGAGCTTCGTGAACGATGTAGATCGTTTGACCTGAAAAGTGACTGCCCTTACCTGAAACGATGTCTTGCTTGTATGAAGACACAGAGCCTGGGGTTTAACTGCATTTCTGATTGGAAACACAAAACTCATTTGTCATCCATGGATCACACTCTGCTTTAGACCAAGAAGCACGCTCTTGCTTTCTAGAGTCTCTAAAATCGCAGGAAACGTGATTGTGCTCAGAAGAAAAGAACGGTGTTTCCTATACATACGGACCATTTCTAGTTCATCTCTCCTTGAAATTGATACAAAGCAAAGGTCCTCTAACATTAAATGCTTCTCAATTAAGATGAGAAACGTGTGAATTTCGTGATTGATGTAGTTCGTTTGACCTGAAAAGTGACTGCCCTTACCTGAAACGAAGTCTTGCTTGTAGGAAGACACAGAGCCTGGGATTTAACTCCATTTCTGAAGGGAAACTCACAGCAGAGTTCTCATCCATGGATCACACTCTTCTTTAGAGCAAGAAGAACGCTCTTGCTTTCTAGATTATCTATTACAGCAGGAAACGTGAGTGTGCTCAGAACAAATGAACGGTGTTTCCTACACATACGGGGCATATCTAGGCCAACTCTGCTGCTGAAACTGATACAAAGCACTGGTCCTCTAACATCCAATGCTTGTCAGTTAAGATGAGAAACGTGTGAGCTTCGTGAATGATGTAATTCGTTTGAGCTGAAAAGTGACTGCCCTTACGTGAAACGAAGTCTTGCCTGTAGGAAGACATAGAGCCTGGAATTTAAATCCATTTCTGAAGGGAAACACACAGCATAGTTCTCATCCATGGATCACACTCTGCATTACAGCAAGAAGTACGCTCGAGCTTTCTAGATTCTCTAAGACAGCAGGAAACTTGAGTGTGGTGAGAACAAATGAAAGGTGTTTCCTACACATACGGACCATATCTAGTCCAACTCTGCTTCTGAAACTGATAAAATGCACTGGTCCTCTAACATTCAATGCTGGTCAGTTAAGATCAGAAACGTGTGAGCTTCCTGAACTATGTAGTCCTTTTTAGCTGAAGAGTGACTGTCCTTACCTGAAACGAAGTAGTGCTTGTAGGAAGACACAGATCCTGGGTTTTAACTCCATTTCTGAAGTGAAACACAAAGTATAGTTCTCATCCATGGATCACACTCTGCTTTAGAGCAAGAAGAACGCTCTTGCTTTCTAGAATCTCTAATACAGCAGGAAACGTGGTTGTGCTCAGAAGAAAAGAACAGTGTTTCCTACACATACGGACCATATCTAGTTCAACCATGCTTGAAATTGATACAAAGCAAACGTCCTCTAACATCCAGTGCTTCTCAGTTAATATGAGAAATGTGTGAGCTTCGTGAACGATGTAGTTCGTTTGAGCTCTAAGGTAACTGCCCTTACCTGAAACGAAGTCTTGCCTGTGTGAAGACACAGAGCCTGGGATTTAACTCCATTTCTGAAGTGAAACACACAGCATAGTTCTCATCCATGGATCACACTCTGCTTTAGAGCAAGAAGAACTCTCTTGCTTTCTAGAGTCTCTAATACAGCAGGAAACGTGAGTGTGCTCAGAAGAAAAGAACAGTGTTTCCTACAAATATGGACCATAACTAGTTCATCTCTGCTTCTGTAACTGAAACAAACCAGTAGTCCTCTAACATCCAATGCTTGTCAGTTTAGGTGAGAAACGTGTGAGCTTCGTGAACGATGTAGATCGTTTGACCTGAAAAGTGACTGCCCTTACCTGAAACGATGTCTTGCTTGTATGAAGACACAGAGCCTGGGGTTTAACTGCATTTCTGATTGGAAACACAAAACTCATTTGTCATCCATGGATCACACTCTGCTTTAGACCAAGAAGCACGCTCTTGCTTTCTAGAGTCTCTAAAACCGCAGGAAACGTGATTGTGCTCAGAAGAAAAGAACGGTGTTTCCTATACATACGGACCATTTCTAGTTCATCTCTCCTTGAAATTGATACAAAGCAAAGGTCCTCAAACATTAAATGCTTCTCAATTAAGATGAGAAACGTGTGAATTTCGTGATTGATGTAGTTCGTTTGACCTGAAAAGTGACTGCCCTTACCTGAAACGAAGTCTTGCTTGTAGGAAGACACAGAGCCTGGGATTTAACTCCATTTCTGAAGGGAAACTCACAGCAGAGTTCTCATCCATGGATCACACTCTGCTTTGGAGCAAGAAGAACGCTCTTGCTTTCTAGATTATCTATTACAGCAGGAAACGTGAGTGTGCTCAGAACAAATGAACGGTGTTTCCTACACATACGGGGCATATCTAGGCCAACTCTGCTGCTGAAACTGATACAAAGCACTGGTCCTCTAACATCCAATGCTTGTCAGTTAAGATGAGAAACGTGTGAGCTTCGTGAATGATGTAATTCGTTTGAGCTGAAAAGTGACTGCCCTTACTTGAAACGAAGTCTTGCCTGTAGGAAGACATAGAGCCTGGGTTTTAACTCCATTTCTGAAGGGAAACACACAGCAGAGTTCTCATCCATGGATCACACTCTGCTTTAGAGCAAGAAGAATGCTCGAGCTTTCTAGATTCTCTAAGACAGCAGGAAACTTGAGTGTAGTGAGAACAAATGCAAGGTGTTTCCTACACATACGGACCATTTCTAGTCCAACTATGCTTCTGAAACTGATACAATGCACTGGTCCTCTAACATTCAATGCTTGTCAGTTAAGATCAGAAACGTGTGAGCTTCCTGAACGATGTAGTTCTTTTGAACTGAAGAGTGACTGCCCTTACCTGAAACGAAGTAGCGCTTGTAGGAAGACACAGAGCCTGGGATTTAACTCCATTTCTGAAGGGAAACACACAGTATAGTTCTCATCCATGGATGGCACTGTGCTTTAGAGCAAGAAGAACGCTCTTGCTTTCTAGAATCTCTAATACAGCAGGAAACGTGGTTGTGCTCAGAAGAAAAGAACAGTGTTTCCTACACATACGGACCATATCTAGTTCAACCATGGTTGAAATTGATACAAAGCAAACGTCCTCTAACATCCAGTGCTTCTCAGTTAATATGAGAAATGTGTGAGCTTCATGAACTTTGTAGTTCGTTTGAGCTCTAAGGTAACTGCCCTTACCTGAAACGAAGTCTTGCCTGTGTGAAGACACAGAGCATGGGATTTTACTCCATTTCTGAAGTGAAACACACAGCATAGTTCTCATCCATGGATCACACTCTGCATTACAGCAAGAAGTACGCTCGAGCTTTCTAGAATCTCTAAGACAGCAGGAAACTTGGGTGTGGTGAGAACAAATGAAAGGTGTTTCCTACACATACGGACCATATCTAGTCCAACTCTGCTTCTGAAACTGATAAAATGCACTGGTCCTCTAACATTCAATGATGGTCAGTTAAGATCAGAAACGTGTGAGCTTCCTGAACTATGTAGTCCTTTTTAGCTGAAGAGTGACTGTCCTTACCTGAAACGAAGTAGTGCTTGTAGGAAGACACAGATCCTGGGTTTTAACTCCATTTCTGAAGTGAAACACAAAGTATAGTTCTCATCCATGGATCACACTCTGCTTTAGAGCAAGAAGAACGCTCTTGCTTTCTAAATTCTCTAATACAGCAGGAAACGTGGTTGTGCTCAGAACAAATGAACGGTGTTTCCTACACATACGGGGCATATCTAGGCCAACTCTCCTGCTGAAACTGATACAAAGCACTGGTCCTCTAACATCCAATGCTTGTCAGTTAAGATGAGAAACGTGTGAGCTTCGTGAACGATGTAATTCGTTTGAGCTGAAAAGTGACTGCCCTTACTTGAAACGAAGTCTTGCCTGTAGGAAGACATAGAGACTGGGTTTTAACTCCATTTCTGAAGGGAAACACACAGCAGAGTTCTCATCCATGGATCACACTCTGCTTTAGAGCAAGAAGAATGCTCGAGCTTTCTAGATTCTCTAAGACAGCAGGAAACTTGAGTGTAGTGAGAACAAATGCAAGGTGTTTCCTACACATACGGACCATTTCTAGTCCAACTATGCTTCAGAAACTGATACAATGCACTGGTCCTCTAACATTCAATGCTTGTCAGTTAAGATCAGAAACGTGTGAGCTTCCTGAACGATGTAGTTCTTTTGAACTGAAGAGTGACTGCCCTTACCTGAAACGAAGTAGCGCTTGTAGGAAGACACAGAGCCTGGGATTTAACTCCATTTCTGAAGGGAAACACACAGTATAGTTCTCATCCATGGATCGCACTGTGCTTTAGAGCAAGAAGAACGCTCTTGCTTTCTAGAATCTCTAATACAGCAGGAAACGTGGTTGTGCTCAGAAGAAAAGAACAGTGTTTCCTACACATACGGACCATATCTAGTTCAACCATGGTTGAAATTGATACAAAGCAAACGTCCTCTAACATCCAGTGCTTCTCAGTTAATATGAGAAATGTGTGAGCTTCATGAACGTTGTAGTTCGTTTGAGCTCTAAGGTAACTGCCCTTACCTGAAACGAAGTCTTGCCTGTGTGAAGACACAGAGCATGGGATTTAACTCCATTTCTGAAAAGAAACACACAGCATAGTTCTCATCCATGGATCACACTCTGCTTTAGAGCAAGAAGAACTCTCTTGCTTTCTAGAGTCTCTAATACAGCAGGAAACGTGAGTGTGCTCAGAAGAAAAGAACAGTGTTTCCTACAAATATGGACCATAACTAGTTCATCTCTGCTTCTGTAACTGAAACAAACCAGTAGTCCTCTAACATCCAATGCTTGTCAGTTTAGGTGAGAAACGTGTGAGCTTCGTGAACGATGTAGATCGTTTGACCTGAAAAGTGACTGCCCTTACCTGAAACGATGTCTTGCTTGTATGAAGACACAGAGCCTGGGGTTTAACTGCATTTCTGATTGGAAACACAAAACTCATTTGTCATCCATGGATCACACTCTGCTTTAGACCAAGAAGCACGCTCTTGCTTTCTAGAGTCTCTAAAATCGCAGGAAACGTGATTGTGCTCAGAAGAAAAGAACGGTGTTTCCTATACATACGGACCATTTCTAGTTCATCTCTCCTTGAAATTGATACAAAGCAAAGGTCCTCTAACATTAAATGCTTCTCAATTAAGATGAGAAACGTGTGAATTTCGTGATTGATGTAGTTCGTTTGAACCTGAAAAGTGACTGCCCTTACCTGAAACGAAGTCTTGCTTGTAGGAAGACACAGAGCCTGGGATTTAACTCCATTTCTGAAGGGAAACTCACAGCAGAGTTCTCATCCATGGATCACACTCTGCTTTAGAGCAAGAAGAACGCTCTTGCTTTCTAGATTATCTATTACAGCAGGAAACGTGAGTGTGCTCAGAACAAATGAACGGTGTTTCCTACACATACGGGGCATATCTAGGCCAACTCTGCTGCTGAAACTGATACAAAGCACTGGTCCTCTAACATCCAATGCTTGTCAGTTAAGATGAGAAACGTGTGAGCTTCGTGAATGATGTAATTCGTTTGAGCTGAAAAGTGACTGCCCTTACGTGAAACGAAGTCTTGCCTGTAGGAAGACATAGAGCCTGGAATTTAAATCCATTTCTGAAGGGAAACACACAGCATAGTTCTCATCCATGGATCACACTCTGCATTACAGCAAGAAGTACGCTCGAGCTTTCTAGATTCTCTAAGACAGCAGGAAACTTGAGTGTGGTGAGAACAAATGAAAGGTGTTTCCTACACATACGGACCATATCTAGTCCAACTCTGCTTCTGAAACTGATACAATGCACTGGTCCTCTAACATTCAATGCTGGTCAGTTAAGATCAGAAACGTGTGAGCTTCCTGAACTATGTAGTCCTTTTTAGCTGAAGAGTGACTGTCCTTACATGAAACGAAGTAGTGCTTGTAGGAAGACACAGATCCTGGGTTTTAACTCCATTTCTGAAGTGAAACACAAAGTATAGTTCTCATCCATGGATCACACTCTGCTTTAGAGCAAGAAGAACGCTCTTGCTTTCTAAATTCTCTAATACAGCAGGAAACGTGGTTGTGCTCAGAACAAATGAACGGTGTTTCCTACACATACGGGGCATATCTAGGCCAACTCTGCTGCTGAAACTGATACAAAGCACTGGTCCTCTAACATCCAATGCTTGTCAGTTAAGATGAGAAACGTGTGAGCTTCGTGAACGATGTAATTCGTTTGAGCTGAAAAGTGACTGCCCTTACTTGAAACGAAGTCTTGCCTGTAGGAAGACATAGAGCCTGGGTTTTAACTCCATTTCTGAAGGGAAACACACAGCAGAGTTCTCATCCATGGATCACACTCTGCTTTAGAGCAAGAAGAATGCTCGAGCTTTCTAGATTCTCTAAGACAGCAGGAAACTTGAGTGTAGTGAGAACAAATGCAAGGTGTTTCCTACACATACGGACCATTTCTAGTCCAACTATGCTTCTGAAACTGATACAATGCACTGGTCCTCTAACATTCAATGCTTGTCAGTTAAGATCAGAAACGTGTGAGCTTCCTGAACGATGTAGTTCTTTTGAACTGAAGAGTGACTGCCCTTACCTGAAACGAAGTAGCGCTTGTAGGAAGACACAGAGCCTGGGATTTAACTCCATTTCTGAAGGGAAACACACAGTATAGTTCTCATCCATGGATCGCACTGTGCTTTAGAGCAAGAAGAACGCTCTTGCTTTCTAGAATCTCTAATACAGCAGGAAACGTGGTTGTGCTCAGAAGAAAAGAACAGTGTTTCCTACACATACGGACCATATCTAGTTCAACCATGGTTGAAATTGATACAAAGCAAACGTTCTCTAACATCCAGTGCTTCTCAGTTAATATGAGAAATGTGTGAGCTTCATGAACTTTGTAGTTCGTTTGAGCTCTAAGGTAACTGCCCTTACCTGAAACGAAGTCTTGCCTGTGTGAAGACACAGAGCATGGGATTTAACTCCATTTCTGAAGTGAAACACACAGCATAGTTCTCATCCATGGATCACACTCTGCTTTAGAGCAAGAAGAACTCTCTTGCTTTCTAGAGTCTCTAATACAGCAGGAAACGTGAGTGTGCTCAGAAGAAAAGAACAGTGTTTCCTACAAATATGGACCATAACTAGTTCATCTCTGCTTCTGTAACTGAAACAAACCAGTAGTCCTCTAACATCCAATGCTTGTCAGTTTAGGTGAGAAACGTGTGAGCTTCGTGAACGATGTAGATCGTTTGACCTGAAAAGTGACTGCCCTTACCTGAAACGATGTCTTGCTTGTATGAAGACACAGAGCCTGGGGTTTAACTGCATTTCTGATTGGAAACACAAAACTCATTTGTCATCCATGGATCACACTCTGCTTTAGACCAAGAAGCACGCTCTTGCTTTCTAGAGTCTCTAAAACCGCAGGAAACGTGATTGTGCTCAGAAGAAAAGAACGGTGTTTCCTATACATACGGACCATTTCTAGTTCATCTCTCCTTGAAATTGATACAAAGCAAAGGTCCTCTAACATTAAATGCTTCTCAATTAAGATGAGAAACGTGTGAATTTCGTGATTGATGTAGTTCGTTTGACCTGAAAAGTGACTGCCCTTACCTGAAACGAAGTCTTGCTTGTAGGAAGACACAGAGCCTGGGATTTAACTCCATTTCTGAAGGGAAACTCACAGCAGAGTTCTCATCCATGGATCACACTCTGCTTTGGAGCAAGAAGAACGCTCTTGCTTTCTAGATTATCTATTACAGCAGGAAACGTGAGTGTGCTCAGAACAAATGAACGGTGTTTCCTACACATACGGGGCATATCTAGGCCAACTCTGCTGCTGAAACTGATACAAAGCACTGGTCCTCTAACATCCAATGCTTGTCAGTTAAGATGAGAAACGTGTGAGCTTCGTGAATGATGTAATTCGTTTGAGCTGATAAGTGACTGCCCTTACGTGAAACGAAGTCTTGCCTGTAGGAAGACATAGAGCCTGGAATTTAAATCCATTTCTGAAGGGAAACACACAGCATAGTTCTCATCCATGGATCACACTCTGCATTACAGCAAGAAGTACGCTCGAGCTTTCTAGAATCTCTAAGACAGCAGGAAACTTGAGTGTGGTGAGAACAAATGAAAGGTGTTTCCTACACATACGGACCATATCTAGTCCAACTCTGCTTCTGAAACTGATAAAATGCACTGGTCCTCTAACATTCAATGATGGTCAGTTAAGATCAGAAACGTGTGAGCTTCCTGAACTATGTAGTCCTTTTTAGCTGAAGAGTGACTGTCCTTACCTGAAACGAAGTAGTGCTTGTAGGAAGACACAGATCCTGGGTTTTAACTCCATTTCTGAAGTGAAACACAAAGTATAGTTCTCATCCATGGATCACACTCTGCTTTAGAGCAAGAAGAACGCTCTTGCTTTCTAAATTCTCTAATACAGCAGGAAACGTGGTTGTGCTCAGAACAAATGAACGGTGTTTCCTACACATACGGGGCATATCTAGGCCAACTCTCCTGCTGAAACTGATACAAAGCACTGGTCCTCTAACATCCAATGCTTGTCAGTTAAGATGAGAAACGTGTGAGCTTCGTGAACGATGTAATTCGTTTGAGCTGAAAAGTGACTGCCCTTACTTGAAACGAAGTCTTGCCTGTAGGAAGACATAGAGACTGGGTTTTAACTCCATTTCTGAAGGGAAACACACAGCAGAGTTCTCATCCATGGATCACACTCTGCTTTAGAGCAAGAAGAATGCTCGAGCTTTCTAGATTCTCTAAGACAGCAGGAAACTTGAGTGTAGTGAGAACAAATGCAAGGTGTTTCCTACACATACGGACCATTTCTAGTCCAACTATGCTTCTGAAACTGATACAAAGCACTGGTCCTCTAACATTCAATGTTTCTCAGTTAAGATGAGAAACGTGTGAGCTTCGTGATCGATGTAGTTCGTTTGAGCTATAAAGTAACTGCCCTTACCTGAAACGAAGTCTTGTTTGTAGGAAGACTCAGAGACTGGGATTTAACTCCATTTCTGAAGTGAAACACACAACAGAGTTCTCATCCATTGATCACACTCTGCTTTAGAGCAAGAAGCACGCTCTAGCATTCTAGAGTCTCTAAGACAGCAGGAAACTTGAGTGTGGTGAGAACAAATGAAAGGTGTTTCCTACACATACGGATCATATCTAGTCCAACTCTGCTTCTGAAACTGATGCAATGCACTGGTCCTCTAACATTCAATGCTTGTCAGTTAGGATCAAAAACGTGTGAGCTTCCTGAATGATGTAGTTCTTTTGAGCTGAAGAGTGACTGCCCTTACCTGAAACGAAGTAGTGCTTGTAGGAAGACACAGAGCCTGGGATTTAACTCCATTTCTGAAGGGAAACACACAGTATAGTTCTCTTCCATGGATCACACTCTGCTTTAGAGCACGAAGAACAATCTTGCTTTCTAGAATCTCTAATACAGCAGGAAACATGGTTGTGCTCAGAAGAAAAGAACAGTGTTTCCTACACATACGGACCATATCTAGTTCAACTCTGCTTGAAATTGATACAAAGCAAACGTCCTCTTACATCCAATGCTTCTCAGTTAGGATGAGAAATGTGTTAGCTTCGTGAACGATGTTGTTCGTTTGAGCTGTAAGGTAACTGCCCTTAACTGAAACGAGTCTTGCTTGTAGGAAGACTCAGAGCCAGGGATTTAACTCCATTTCTGATGGGAAACACACAGTATAGTTCTCATCCATGGATCACACTCTGCTTTAGAGCAAGAAGCACTCTCTTGCTTTCTAGAGTCTCTAATAACGCAGGAAACGTGAGTGTGCTCAGAAGAAAAGAACGGTGTTTCCTATACATACGGACCAATTCTAGTTCAACTCTGCTTGAAATTGATACAAAGCAAAGGTCCTCTAACATCCAATGCTTCTCAGTTAAGATGAGAACTTGTGAATTTCGTGATCGATGTAGTTCGTTTGAGCTGAAAAGTGACTGCCCTTACCTGAAATGAAGTCTTGCTTGTAGGAAGACTCAGAGACTGGGATTTAACTCCATTTCTGAAGGGAAACACACAGCAGAGTTCTCATCCCTGGATCACACTCTGCTTTAGAGCAAGAAGCACGCACTTGCTTTCTAGATTCTCTAATACAGCAGGTAACGTGAGTGTGCTCAGAACAAATGAACGGTGTTTCCTACACATATGGACCATTTCTAGTCCAAGTCTGCTGCTGAAACTGATAAAAAGCACTGGTCCTCTAACATCCAATGTTTCTCAGTTAAGATGAGAAACGTGTGAGCTTCGTGATCAATGTAGTTCGTTGGAGCTATAAAGTAACTGCCCTTACCTGAAACGAAGTCTTGCTTGTAGGAAGACTCAGAGACTGGGATTTAACTCCATTTCTGAAGCGAAACACACAGCACAGTTCTCATCCATGAATCACACTCAGCTTTAGTGCAAGAACCACGCTCTTCCTTTCTAGAGTCTCTAATAAAGCAGGAAACGTGATTGTGCTCAGAACAAAAGAACTGTGGTTCCTACACATATGGACCATATCTAGTTCAACTCTTATTCTGAAACTGACACAAAGCACAGTTCCTGTAAATCCAAAGCTTTTCAATTAAGACCAAGAAACGTGTGAGCTTCGTGTACGATGTAGTTCGTTTGAGCTCTAAAGTTCCTGTCCTTACCTGAAATGAAGTCTTGCTTGTAGGAAGACTCAGAGCCTGGGATTTAACTCCATTTCTGAAATGAAACACACAGCAGAGTTCTCATCCATTGATCACACTCTGCTTTAGAGCAAGAAGCACCCTCTTGCTTTCTGGATTCCTTAAGACAGCAGGAAACGTGAGTGAGTTCAGAACAAAAGAACGGTGTTTCCTACACATTCGGACCATATCTATTCCAACTTTGCTTCTGAAACTGATAGAAAGCACTGGTCCTCTAACATCTGATGCTTGTCAGTTAAGATGAGAAACGTGTGAGCTTCGTGATCGATGTAGTTCGTTTGAGCTATAAAGTAACTGCCCTTACCTGAAACGAAGTCTTGTTTGTAGGAAGACTCAGAGACTGGGATTTAACTCCATTTCTGAAGTGAAACACACAACAGAGTTCTCATCCATTGATCACACTCTGCTTTAGAGCAAGAAGCACGCTATAGTATTCTAGAGTCTCTAAGACAGCAGGAAACTTGAGTGTGGTGAGTACAAATGAAAGGAGTTTCCTACACATACGGACCATATCTAGTCCAACTCTGCTTCTGAAACTGATACAATGCACTGGTCCTCTAACATCCAATGCTTGTCAGTTTAGGTGAGAAACGTGTGAGCTTCGTGAACGATGTAGATCGTTTGACCTGAAAAGTGACTGCCCTTACCTGAAACGATGTCTTGCTTGTATGAAGACACAGAGCCTGGGGTTTAACTGCATTTCTGATTGGAAACACAAAACTCATTTGTCATCCATGGATCACACTCTGCTTTAGAGCAAGAAGCACGCTCTTGCTTTCTAGAGTCTCTAAAACCGCAGGAAACGTGATTGTGCTCAGAAGAAAAGAACGGTGTTTCCTATACATACGGACCATTTCTAGTTCATCTCTCCTTGAAATTGATACAAAGCAAAGGTCCTCTAACATTAAATGCTTCTCAATTAAGATGAGAAACGTGTGAATTTCGTGATTGATGTAGTTCGTTTGACCTGAAAAGTGACTGCCCTTACCTGAAACGAAGTCTTGCTTGTAGGAAGACACAGAGCCTGGGATTTAACTCCATTTCTGAAGGGAAACTCACAGCAGAGTTCTCATCCATGGATCACACTCTGCTTTAGAGCAAGAAGAACGCTCTTGCTTTCTAGATTATCTATTACAGCAGGAAACGTGAGTGTGCTCAGAACAAATGAACGGTGTTTCCTACACATACGGGGCATATCTAGGCCAACTCTGCTGCTGAAACTGATACAAAGCACTGGTCCTCTAACATCCAATGCTTGTCAGTTAAGATGAGAAACGTGTGAGCTTCGTGAATGATGTAATTCGTTTGAGCTGAAAAGTGACTGCCCTTACTTGAAACGAAGTCTTGCCTGTAGGAAGACATAGAGCCTGGAATTTAAATCCATTTCTGAAGGGAAACACACAGCATAGTTCTCATCCATGGATCACACTCTGCATTACAGCAAGAAGTACGCTCGAGCTTTCTAGATTCTCTAAGACAGCAGGAAACTTGAGTGTGGTGAGAACAAATGAAAGGTGTTTCCTACACATACGGACCATATCTAGTCCAAATCTGCTTCTGAAACTGATAAAATGCACTGGTCCTCTAACATTCAATGCTGGTCAGTTAAGATCAGAAACGTGTGAGCTTCCTGAACTATGTAGTCCTTTTTAGCTGAAGAGTGACTGTCCTTACCTGAAACGAAGTAGTGCTTGTAGGAAGACACAGATCCTGGGTTTTAACTCCATTTCTGAAGTGAAACACAAAGTATAGTTCTCATCCATGGATCACACTCTGCTTTAGAGCAAGAAGAACGCTCTTGCTTACTAAATTCTCTAATACAGCAGGAAACGTGGTTGTGCTCAGAACAAATGAACGGTGTTTCCTACACATATGGGGCATATCTAGGCCAACTCTGCTGCTGAAACTGATACAAAGCACTGGTCCTCTAACATCCAATGCTTGTCAGTTAAGATGAGAAACGTGTGAGCTTCGTGAACGATGTAATTCGTTTGAGCTGAAAAGTGACTGCCCTTACTTGAAACGAAGTCTTGCCTGTAGGAAGACATAGAGCCTGGAATTTAAATCCATTTCTGAAGGGAAACACACAGCATAGTTCTCATCCATGGATCACACTCTGCATTACAGCAAGAAGTACGCTCGAGCTTTCTAAATTCTCTAATACAGCAGGAAACGTGGTTGTGCTCAGAACAAATGAACGGTGTTTCCTACACATACGGGCCATATCTAGTCCAACTCTGCTTCTGAAACTGATACAAAGCACTGGTCCTCTAACATTCAATGCTTCTCAGTTAAGATGAGAAACGTGTGAGCTTCGTGATCGATGTAGTTCGTTTGAGCTGAAAAGTGACTGCCCTTACCTGAAACGAAGTCTTGCTTGTATGAAGACACAGAGCCTGGGGTTTAACTCCATTTCTGAAGGGAAACACACAACTCATTTCTCATCCATGGATCACACTCTGCTTTAGACCAAGAAGCTCGCTCTTGCTTTCTAGAGTCTCTAATACCGCAGGAAACGTGAGTGTGCTCAGAAGAAAAGAACGGTGTTTCCTATACATACGGACCATATATAGTTCAACTCTGTTTCTGAAACTGAAACAAACCACAGGTCCTCTAACATCCAATGCTTGTTAGTTTAGGTGAGAAACATGTGAGCTTCGTGAACGATGTAGATCGTTTGAGCAGAAAAGTGACTGCCCTTACCTGAAACGAAGTCTTGCTTGTATGAAGACACAGAGCCTGGGGTTTAACTGCATTTCTGATGGGAAACACACAACTCATTTGTCATCCATGGATCACACTCTGCTTTAGACCAAGAAGGACACTCTTGCTTTCTAGAGTCTCTAATACCGCAGGAAACGTGAGTGTGCTCAGAAGAAAAGAACGGTGTTTCATATACATACGGACCATTTCTTGTTCATCTCTGCTTGAAATTGATACAAAGCAAAGGTCCTCTAACATCCAATGCTTCTCAGTTAAGATGAGAAACGTGTGAATTTCGTGATAGATGTAGTTCGTTTGACCTGAAAAGTGACTGCCCTTACCTGAAACGAAGTCTTGCTTGTAGGAAGACACAGAACCTGGGATTTAACTCCATTTCTGAAGGGAAACACACAGCAGAGTTCTCATCCATGGATCACACTCTGCTTTAGAGCAAGAAGAACGCTCGAGCTTTCTAGATTCTCTAAGACAGCAGGAAACTTGAGTGTGGTGAGAACAAATGCAAGGTGTTTCCTACACATACGGACCATTTCTAGTCCAACTATGCTTCTGAAACTGATACAATGCACTGGTCCTCTAACATTCAATGCTTGTCAGTTAAGATCAGAAACGTGTGAGCTTCCTGAACGATGTAGTTCTTTTGAACTGAAGAGTGACTGCCCTTACCTGAAACGAAGTAGCGCTTGTAGGAAGACACAGAGCCTGGGATTTAACTCCATTTCTGAAGGGAAACACACAGTATAGTTCTCATCCATGGATCACACTGTGCTTTAGAGCAAGAAGAACGCTCTTGCTTTCTAGAATCTCTAATACAGCAGGAAACGTGGTTGTGCTCAGAAGAAAAGAACAGTGTTTCCTACACATACGGACCATATCTAGTTCAACCATGCTTGAAATTGATACAAAGCAAACGTCCTCTAACATCCAGTGCTTCTCAGTTAATATGAGAAATGTGTGAGCTTCGTGAACGATGTAGTTCGTTTGAGCTCTAAGGTAACTGCCCTTACCTGAAACGAAGTCTTGCCTGTGTGAAGACACAGAGCCTGGGATTTAACTCCATTTCTGAAGTGAAACACACAGCATAGTTCTCATCCATGGATCACACTCTGCTTTAGAGCAAGAAGAACTCTCTTGCTTTCTAGAGTCTCTAATACAGCAGGAAACGTGAGTGTGCTCAGAAGAAAAGAACAGTGTTTCCTACAAATATGGACCATAACTAGTTCATCTCTGCTTCTGTAACTGAAACAAACCAGTAGTCCTCTAACATCCAATGCTTGTCAGTTTAGGTGAGAAACGTGTGAGCTTCGTGAACGATGTAGATCGTTTGACCTGAAAAGTGACTGCCCTTACCTGAAACGATGTCTTGCTTGTATGAAGACACAGAGCCTGGGGTTTAACTGCATTTCTGATTGGAAACACAAAACTCATTTGTCATCCATGGATCACACTCTGCTTTAGACCAAGAAGCACGCTCTTGCTTTCTAGAGTCTCTAAAACCGCAGGAAACGTGATTGTGCTCAGAAGAAAAGAACGGTGTTTCCTATACATACGGACCATTTCTAGTTCATCTCTCCTTGAAATTGATACAAAGCAAAGGTCCTCTAACATTAAATGCTTCTCAATTAAGATGAGAAACGTGTGAATTTCGTGATTGATGTAGTTCGTTTGACCTGAAAAGTGACTGCCCTTACCTGAAACGAAGTCTTGCTTGTAGGAAGACACAGAGCCTGGGATTTAACTCCATTTCTGAAGGGAAACTCACAGCAGAGTTCTCATCCATGGATCACACTCTGCTTTGGAGCAAGAAGAACGCTCTTGCTTTCTAGATTATCTATTACAGCAGGAAACGTGAGTGTGCTCAGAACAAATGAACGGTGTTTCCTACACATACGGGGCATATCTAGGCCAACTCTGCTGCTGAAACTGATACAAAGCACTGGTCCTCTAACATCCAATGCTTGTCAGTTAAGATGAGAAACGTGTGAGCTTCGTGAATGATGTAATTCGTTTGAGCTGAAAAGTGACTGCCCTTACGTGAAACGAAGTCTTGCCTGTAGGAAGACATAGAGCCTGGAATTTAAATCCATTTCTGAAGGGAAACACACAGCATAGTTCTCATCCATGGATCACACTCTGCATTACAGCAAGAAGTACGCTCGAGCTTTCTAGAATCTCTAAGACAGCAGGAAACTTGGGTGTGGTGAGAACAAATGAAAGGTGTTTCCTACACATACGGACCATATCTAGTCCAACTCTGCTTCTGAAACTGATAAAATGCACTGGTCCTCTAACATTCAATGATGGTCAGTTAAGATCAGAAACGTGTGAGCTTCCTGAACTATGTAGTCCTTTTTAGCTGAAGAGTGACTGTCCTTACCTGAAACGAAGTAGTGCTTGTAGGAAGACACAGATCCTGGGTTTTAACTCCATTTCTGAAGTGAAACACAAAGTATAGTTCTCATCCATGGATCACACTCTGCTTTAGAGCAAGAAGAACGCTCTTGCTTTCTAAATTCTCTAATACAGCAGGAAACGTGGTTGTGCTCAGAACAAATGAACGGTGTTTCCTACACATACGGGGCATATCTAGGCCAACTCTCCTGCTGAAACTGATACAAAGCACTGGTCCTCTAACATCCAATGCTTGTCAGTTAAGATGAGAAACGTGTGAGCTTCGTGAACGATGTAATTCGTTTGAGCTGAAAAGTGACTGCCCTTACTTGAAACGAAGTCTTGCCTGTAGGAAGACATAGAGACTGGGTTTTAACTCCATTTCTGAAGGGAAACACACAGCAGAGTTCTCATCCATGGATCACACTCTGCTTTAGAGCAAGAAGAATGCTCGAGCTTTCTAGATTCTCTAAGACAGCAGGAAACTTGAGTGTAGTGAGAACAAATGCAAGGTGTTTCCTACACATACGGACCATTTCTAGTCCAACTATGCTTCAGAAACTGATACAATGCACTGGTCCTCTAACATTCAATGCTTGTCAGTTAAGATCAGAAACGTGTGAGCTTCCTGAACGATGTAGTTCTTTTGAACTGAAGAGTGACTGCCCTTACCTGAAACGAAGTAGCGCTTGTAGGAAGACACAGAGCCTGGGATTTAACTCCATTTCTGAAGGGAAACACACAGTATAGTTCTCATCCATGGATCGCACTGTGCTTTAGAGCAAGAAGAACGCTCTTGCTTTCTAGAATCTCTAATACAGCAGGAAACGTGGTTGTGCTCAGAAGAAAAGAACAGTGTTTCCTACACATACGGACCATATCTAGTTCAACCATGGTTGAAATTGATACAAAGCAAACGTCCTCTAACATCCAGTGCTTCTCAGTTAATATGAGAAATGTGTGAGCTTCATGAACGTTGTAGTTCGTTTGAGCTCTAAGGTAACTGCCCTTACCTGAAACGAAGTCTTGCCTGTGTGAAGACACAGAGCATGGGATTTAACTCCATTTCTGAAAAGAAACACACAGCATAGTTCTCATCCATGGATCACACTCTGCTTTAGAGCAAGAAGAACTCTCTTGCTTTCTAGAGTCTCTAATACAGCAGGAAACGTGAGTGTGCTCAGAAGAAAAGAACAGTGTTTCCTACAAATATGGACCATAACTAGTTCATCTCTGCTTCTGTAACTGAAACAAACCAGTAGTCCTCTAACATCCAATGCTTGTCAGTTTAGGTGAGAAACGTGTGAGCTTCGTGAACGATGTAGATCGTTTGACCTGAAAAGTGACTGCCCTTACCTGAAACGATGTCTTGCTTGTATGAAGACACAGAGCCTGGGGTTTAACTGCATTTCTGATTGGAAACACAAAACTCATTTGTCATCCATGGATCACACTCTGCTTTAGACCAAGAAGCACGCTCTTGCTTTCTAGAGTCTCTAAAATCGCAGGAAACGTGATTGTGCTCAGAAGAAAAGAACGGTGTTTCCTATACATACGGACCATTTCTAGTTCATCTCTCCTTGAAATTGATACAAAGCAAAGGTCCTCTAACATTAAATGCTTCTCAATTAAGATGAGAAACGTGTGAATTTCGTGATTGATGTAGTTCGTTTGAACCTGAAAAGTGACTGCCCTTACCTGAAACGAAGTCTTGCTTGTAGGAAGACACAGAGCCTGGGATTTAACTCCATTTCTGAAGGGAAACTCACAGCAGAGTTCTCATCCATGGATCACACTCTGCTTTAGAGCAAGAAGAACGCTCTTGCTTTCTAGATTATCTATTACAGCAGGAAACGTGAGTGTGCTCAGAACAAATGAACGGTGTTTCCTACACATACGGGGCATATCTAGGCCAACTCTGCTGCTGAAACTGATACAAAGCACTGGTCCTCTAACATCCAATGCTTGTCAGTTAAGATGAGAAACGTGTGAGCTTCGTGAATGATGTAATTCGTTTGAGCTGAAAAGTGACTGCCCTTACGTGAAACGAAGTCTTGCCTGTAGGAAGACATAGAGCCTGGAATTTAAATCCATTTCTGAAGGGAAACACACAGCATAGTTCTCATCCATGGATCACACTCTGCATTACAGCAAGAAGTACGCTCGAGCTTTCTAGATTCTCTAAGACAGCAGGAAACTTGAGTGTGGTGAGAACAAATGAAAGGTGTTTCCTACACATACGGACCATATCTAGTCCAACTCTGCTTCTGAAACTGATAAAATGCACTGGTCCTCTAACATTCAATGCTGGTCAGTTAAGATCAGAAACGTGTGAGCTTCCTGAACTATGTAGTCCTTTTTAGCTGAAGAGTGACTGTCCTTACATGAAACGAAGTAGTGCTTGTAGGAAGACACAGATCCTGGGTTTTAACTCCATTTCTGAAGTGAAACACAAAGTATAGTTCTCATCCATGGATCACACTCTGCTTTAGAGCAAGAAGAACGCTCTTGCTTTCTAAATTCTCTAATACAGCAGGAAACGTGGTTGTGCTCAGAACAAATGAACGGTGTTTCCTACACATACGGGGCATATCTAGGCCAACTCTGCTGCTGAAACTGATACAAAGCACTGGTCCTCTAACATCCAATGCTTGTCAGTTAAGATGAGAAACGTGTGAGCTTCGTGAACGATGTAATTCGTTTGAGCTGAAAAGTGACTGCCCTTACTTGAAACGAAGTCTTGCCTGTAGGAAGACATAGAGCCTGGGTTTTAACTCCATTTCTGAAGGGAAACACACAACTCATTTCTCATCCATGGATCACACTCTGCTTTAGACCAAGAAGCTCTCTCTTGCTTTCTAGAGTCTCTAATACCGCAGGAAACGTGAGTGTGCTCAGAAGAAAAGAACGGTGTTTCCTATACATACGGACCATATGTAGTTCAACTCTGTTCCTGAAACTGAAACAAACCACAGGTCCTCTAACATCCAATGCTTGTTAGTTTAGGTGAGAAACATGTGAGCTTCGTGAACGATGTAGATCGTTTGAGCAGAAAAGTGACTGCCCTTACCTGAAACGAAGTCTTGCTTGTATGAAGACACAGAGCCTGGGGTTTAACTGCATTTCTGATGGGAAACACACAACTCATTTGTCATCCATGGATCACACTCTGCTTTAGACCAAGAAGGACACTCTTGCTTTCTAGAGTCTCTAATACCGCAGGAAACGTGAGTGTGCTCAGAAGAAAAGAACGGTGTTTCATATACATACGGACGATTTCTTGTTCATCTCTGCTTGAAATTGATACAAAGCAAAGGTCCTCTAACATCCAATGCTTCTCAGTTAAGATGAGAAACGTGTGAATTTCGTGATTGATGTAGTTCGTTTGACCTGAAAAGTGACTGCCCTTACCTGAAACGAAGTCTTGCTTGTAGGAAGACACAGAGCCTGGGATTTAACTCCATTTCTGAAGGGAAACACACAGCAGAGTTCTCATCCATGGATCACACTCTGCTTTAGAGCAAGAAGAACGCTCGAGCTTTCTAGATTCTCTAAGACAGCAGGAAACTTGAGTGTGGTGAGAACAAATGCAAGGTGTTTCCTACACATACGGACCATATCTAGTCCAACTCGGCTGCTGAAACTGATACAAAGCACTGGTCCTCTAACATCCAATGCTTGTCAGTTAAGATGAGAAACGTGTGAGCTTCATGAACGATGTAGTTCGTTCGAGAAGAAAAGTGACTGCCCTTACTTGAAACGAAGTCTTGCTTGTATGAAGACACAGAGCCAGGAATTTAAATCCATTTCTGAAGTGAAACACACAACAGAGTTCTTATCCATTGATCACACCCTGCTTTAGAGCAAGAAGCACGCTCTAGCATTCTAGAGTCTCTAAGAGAGCAGGAAACTTGAGTGTGCTCAGAACAAAAAAGAGGTATTTCCTACAATTACAGGCCATATCTAGTCCAACTCTGCTTCTGAAACTGATACAAAGCACTGGTCATCTAACATTCAATGCTTCTCAGTTAAGATGAGAAACGTGTGAGCTTCGAATTCGTTGTAGTTCGTTTGAGCTATAAAGTAACTGCCCTTACCTGAAACGAAGTCTTGCTTGTAGGAAGACTCAGAGACTGGGATTTAACTCCATTTCTGAAGTGAAACACACAACAGAGTTCTCATCCATTGATCACACTCTGCTTTAGAGCAAGAAGCACGCTCTAGCATTCTAGAGTCTCTAAGACAGCAGGAACCTTGAGTGTGGTGAGTACAAATGAAAGGTGTTTCCTACACATACGGACCATATCTAGTCCAACTCTCATTCTGAAACTGATACAATGCACTTGTCCTCTAACATTCAATGCTTGTCAGTTAAGATCAGAAACGTGTGAGCTTCCTGAACGATGTAGTCCTTTTGAGCTGAAGAGTAACTGCCCTTACCTGAAACGAAGTAGTGCTTGTAGGAAGACACAGATCCTGGGATTTAACTCCATTTCTGAAGTGAAACACAAAGTATAGTTCTCATCCATGGATCACACTCTGCTTTAGAGCAAGAAGAACGCTCTTGCTTTCTAAATTCTCTAATACACCAGGAAAAGTGGTTGTGCTCAGAACAAATGAACGGTGTTTCCTACACATACGGGGCATATCTAGGCCAACTCTGCTGCTGAAACTGATACAAAGCACTGGTCCTCTAACATAGAATGCTTGTCAGTTAAGATGAGAAACGTGTGAGCTTCGTGAACGATGTAATTCGTTTGAGCTGAAAAGTGACTGCCCTTACTTGAAACGAAGTCTTGCCTGTAGGAAGACACAGAGCCTGGAATTTAAATCCATTTCTGAAGGGAAAGACACACCATAGTTCTCATCCATGGATCACACTCTGCTTTAGAGCAAGAAGTACGCTCGAGCTTTCTAGATTCTCTAAGACTGCAGGAAACTTGAGTGTGGTGAGAACAAATGCAAGGTGTTTCCTATACATACGGACCATATCTAGTTCAACTCTGCTTCTGAAACTGAAACAAACCACATGTCCTCTAACATCCAATGCTTGTCAGTTAAGATGAGAAACGTGTGAGCTTCGTGAAAGATGTAGTTCGTTTGAGCTGAAAATTGACTGCCCTTACTTGAAACGAAGTCTTGCTTGTAGGAAGACACAGAGTCTGGAATATAAATCCATTTCTGAAGGGAAACACACAGCATAGTTCTCAACCATGGATCACACTCTGCTTTAGAGCAAGAAGCACGCACTTGCTTTCTAGATTCTCTAATACAGCAGGTAACGTGATTGTGCTCAGAACAAATGAACTGAGTTTCTTACACATACGGACCATATCTAGTCCAACTCTGCTGCTGAAACTGATACAAAGCACTGGTCCTCTAACATCCAATGCTTGTCAGTTAAGATGAGAAACGTGTGAGCTTCGTGAACGATGTAGTTCGTTTGAGAAGAAAAGTGACTGCCCTTACTTGAAACGAAGTCTTGCTTGTATGAAGACACAGAGCCTGGAATTTAAATCCATTTCTGAAGTGAAACACACAACAGAGTTCTCATCCATTGATCACACTCTGCTTTAGAGCAAGAAGCACGCTCTAGCATTCTAGAGTCTCTAAGAGAGCAGGAAACTTGAGTGTGCTCAGAACAAAAAAGAGGTATTTCCTACAATTACAGGCCATATCTAGTCCAACTCTGCTTCTGAAACTGATACAAAGCACTTGTCCTCTAACATTCAATGCTTCTCAGTTAAGATGAGAAACGTGTGAGCTTCGAATTCGATGTAGTTCGTTTGAGCTATAAAGTAACTGCCCTTACCTGAAACGAAGTCTTGCTTGTAGGAAGAGTCAGAGACTGGGATTTAACTCCATTTCTGAAGTGAAACACACAACAGAGTTCTCATCCATTGATCACACTCTGCTTTAGAGCAAGAAGCCTCGCTAGCATTCTAGAGTCTCTAAGACAGCAGGAAACTTGAGTGTGGTGAGAACAAATGAAAGGTGTTTCCTACACATACGGACCATATCTAGTCCAACTCTGCTTCTGAAACTGATACAAAGCAAACGTCCTCTAACATCCAGTGCTTCTCAGTTAATATGAGAAATGTGTGAGCTTCGTGAACGATGTAGTTCCTTTGAGCTCTAAGGTAACTGCCCTTACCTGAAACGAAGTCTTGCCTGTGTGAAGACACAGAGCCTGGGGTTTAACTCCATTTCTGAAGGGAAACACACAGCAGAGTTCTCATCCATGGATAACACTCTGCTTTAGAGAAAGAAGAACGCTCTTGCTTTCTAGAATCTCTAATACAGCAGGAAACGTGGTTGTGCTTAAGAAAAGAACAGTGATTCCTACACATACGGCCATATCTAGTTCAACTCTGCTTCTGAAACTGAAAGAAACCACAGGTCCTCAAATATCCAATGCTTGTCAGTTAAGATGAGAAACGTGTGAGCTTCGTGAACGATGTAATTCGTTTGAGCTGAAAAGTGACTGCCCTTACTTGAAACGAAGTCTTGCCTGTAGGAAGACATAGAGCCTGGAATTTAAATCCATTTCTGAAGGGAAACACACAGCATAGTTCTCATCCATGGATCATACTCTGCTTTACAGCAAGAAGTACGCTCGAGCTTTCTAGATTCTCTAATACACCAGGAAACGTGGTTGTGCTCAGAACAAACGAACAGTGTTTCCTACACATACGGGGCATATCTAGGCCAACTCTGCTGCTGAAACTGATACAAAGCACTGGTCCTCTAACATCCAATGCTTGTCAGTTAAGATGAGAAACGTGTGAGCTTCGTGAATGATGTAATTCGTTTGAGCTGAAAAGTGACTGCCCTTACGTGAAACGAAGTCTTGCCTGTAGGAAGACATAGAGCCTGGAATTTAAATCCATTTCTGAATGGAAACACACAGCATATTTCTCATCCATGGATCACACTCTGCATTACAGCAAGAAGTACGCTCGAGCTTTCTAGAATCTCTAAGACAGCAGGAAACTTGAGTGTGGTGAGAACAAATGAAAGGTGTTTCCTACACATACGGACCATATCTAGTCCAACTCTGCTTCTGAAACTGATAAAATGCACTGGTCCTCTAACATTCAATGATGGTCAGTTAAGATCAGAAACGTGTGAGCTTCCTGAACTATGTAGTCCTTTTTAGCTGAAGAGTGACTGTCCTTACCTGAAACGAAGTAGTGCTTGTAGGAAGACACAGATCCTGGGTTTTAACTCCATTTCTGAAGTGAAACACAAAGTATAGTTCTCATCCATGGATCACACTCTGCTTTAGAGCAAGAAGAACGCTCTTGCTTTCTAAATTCTCTAATACAGCAGGAAACGTGGTTGTGCTCAGAACAAATGAACGGTGTTTCCTACACATACGGGGCATATCTAGGCCAACTCTCCTGCTGAAACTGATACAAAGCATTGGTCCTCTAACATCCAATGCTTGTCAGTTAAGATGAGAAACGTGTGAGCTTCGTGAACGATGTAATTCGTTTGAGCTGAAAAGTGACTGCCCTTACTTGAAACGAAGTCTTGCCTGTAGGAAGACATAGAGACTGGGTTTTAACTCCATTTCTGAAGGGAAACACACAGCAGAGTTCTCATCCATGGATCACACTCTGCTTTAGAGCAAGAAGAATGCTCGAGCTTTCTAGATTCTCTAAGACAGCAGGAAACTTGAGTGTAGTGAGAACAAATGCAAGGTGTTTCCTACACATACGGACCATTTCTAGTCCAACTATGCTTCTGAAACTGATACAATGCACTGGTCCTCTAACATTCAATGCTTGTCAGTTAAGATCAGAAACGTGTGAGCTTCCTGAACGATGTAGTTCTTTTGAACTGAAGAGTGACTGCCCTTACCTGAAACGAAGTAGCGCTTGTAGGAAGACACAGAGCCTGGGATTTAACTCCATTTCTGAAGGGAAACACACAGTATAGTTCTCATCCATGGATCGCACTGTGCTTTAGAGCAAGAAGAACGCTCTTGCTTTCTAGAATCTCTAATACAGCAGGAAACGTGGTTGTGCTCAGAAGAAAAGAACAGTGTTTCCTACACATACGGACCATATCTAGTTCAACCATGGTTGAAATTGATACAAAGCAAACGTCCTCTAACATCCAGTGCTTCTCAGTTAATATGAGAAATGTGTGAGCTTCATGAACGTTGTAGTTCGTTTGAGCTCTAAGGTAACTGCCCTTACCTGAAACGAAGTCTTGCCTGTGTGAAGACACAGAGCATGGGATTTAACTCCATTTCTGAAGTGAAACACACAGCATAGTTCTCATCCATGGATCACACTCTGCTTTAGAGCAAGAAGAACTCTCTTGCTTTCTAGAGTCTCTAATACAGCAGGAAACGTGAGTGTGCTCAGAAGAAAAGAACAGTGTTTCCTACAAATATGGACCATAACTAGTTCATCTCTGCTTCTGTAACTGAAACAAACCAGTAGTCCTCTAACATCCAATGCTTGTCAGTTTAGGTGAGAAACGTGTGAGCTTCGTGAACGATGTAGATCGTTTGACCTGAAAAGTGACTGCCCTTACCTGAAACGATGTCTTGCTTGTATGAAGACACAGAGCCTGGGGTTTAACTGCATTTCTGATTGGAAACACAAAACTCATTTGTCATCCATGGATCACACTCTGCTTTAGACCAAGAAGCACGCTCTTGCTTTCTAGAGTCTCTAAAATCGCAGGAAACGTGATTGTGCTCAGAAGAAAAGAACGGTGTTTCCTATACATACGGACCATTTCTAGTTCATCTCTCCTTGAAATTGATACAAAGCAAAGGTCCTCTAACATTAAATGCTTCTCAATTAAGATGAGAAACGTGTGAATTTCGTGATTGATGTAGTTCGTTTGAACCTGAAAAGTGACTGCCCTTACCTGAAACGAAGTCTTGCTTGTAGGAAGACACAGAGCCTGGGATTTAACTCCATTTCTGAAGGGAAACTCACAGCAGAGTTCTCATCCATGGATCACACTCTGCTTTAGAGCAAGAAGAACGCTCTTGCTTTCTAGATTATCTATTACAGCAGGAAACGTGAGTGTGCTCAGAACAAATGAACGGTGTTTCCTACACATACGGGGCATATCTAGGCCAACTCTGCTGCTGAAACTGATACAAAGCACTGGTCCTCTAACATCCAATGCTTGTCAGTTAAGATGAGAAACGTGTGAGCTTCGTGAATGATGTAATTCGTTTGAGCTGAAAAGTGACTGCCCTTACGTGAAACGAAGTCTTGCCTGTAGGAAGACATAGAGCCTGGAATTTAAATCCATTTCTGAAGGGAAACACACAGCATAGTTCTCATCCATGGATCACACTCTGCATTACAGCAAGAAGTACGCTCGAGCTTTCTAGATTCTCTAAGACAGCAGGAAACTTGAGTGTGGTGAGAACAAATGAAAGGTGTTTCCTACACATACGGACCATATCTAGTCCAACTCTGCTTCTGAAACTGATAAAATGCACTGGTCCTCTAACATTCAATGCTGGTCAGGTAAGATCAGAAACGTGTGAGCTTCCTGAACTATGTAGTCCTTTTTAGCTGAAGAGTGACTGTCCTTACATGAAACGAAGTAGTGCTTGTAGGAAGACACAGATCCTGGGTTTTAACTCCATTTCTGAAGTGAAACACAAAGTATAGTTCTCATCCATGGATCACACTCTGCTTTAGAGCAAGAAGAACGCTCTTGCTTTCTAAATTCTCTAATACAGCAGGAAACGTGGTTGTGCTCAGAACAAATGAACGGTGTTTCCTACACATACGGGGCATATCTAGGCCAACTCTGCTGCTGAAACTGATACAAAGCACTGGTCCTCTAACATCCAATGCTTGTCAGTTAAGATGAGAAACGTGTGAGCTTCGTGAACGATGTAATTCGTTTGAGCTGAAAAGTGACTGCCCTTACTTGAAACGAAGTCTTGCCTGTAGGAAGACATAGAGCCTGGGTTTTAACTCCATTTCTGAAGGGAAACACACAACTCATTTCTCATCCATGGATCACACTCTGCTTTAGACCAAGAAGCTCTCTCTTGCTTTCTAGAGTCTCTAATACCACAGGAAACGTGAGTGTGCTCAGAAGAAAAGAACGGTGTTTCCTATACATACGGACCATATATAGTTCAACTCTGTTCCTGAAACTGAAACAAACCACAGGTCCTCTAACATCCAATGCTTGTTAGTTTAGGTGAGAAACATGTGAGCTTCGTGAACGATGTAGATCGTTTGAGCAGAAAAGTGACTGCCCTTACCTGAAACGAAGTCTTGCTTGTATGAAGACACAGAGCCTGGGGTTTAACTGCATTTCTGATGGGAAACACACAACTCATTTGTCATCCATGGATCACACTCTGCTTTAGACCAAGAAGGACACTCTTGCTTTCTAGAGTCTCTAATACCGCAGGAAACGTGAGTGTGCTCAGAAGAAAAGAACGGTGTTTCATATACATACGGACGATTTCTTGTTCATCTCTGCTTGAAATTGATACAAAGCAAAGGTCCTCTAACATCCAATGCTTCTCAGTTAAGATGAGATACGTGTGAATTTCGTGATTGATGTAGTTCGTTTGACCTGAAAAGTGACTGCCCTTACCTGAAACGAAGTCTTGCTTGTAGGAAGACACAGAGCCTGGGATTTAACTCCATTTCTGAAGGGAAACACACAGCAGAGTTCTCATCCATGGATCACACTCTGCTTTAGAGCAAGAAGAACGCTCGAGCTTTCTAGATTCTCTAAGACAGCAGGAAACTTGAGTGTGGTGAGAACAAATGCAAGGTGTTTCCTACACATACGGACCATATCTAGTCCAACTCGGCTGCTGAAACTGATACAAAGCACTGGTCCTCTAACATCCAATGCTTGTCAGTTAAGATGAGAAACGTGTGAGCTTCATGAACGATGTAGTTCGTTCGAGAAGAAAAGTGACTGCCCTTACTTGAAACGAAGTCTTGCTTGTATGAAGACACAGAGCCAGGAATTTAAATCCATTTCTGAAGTGAAACACACAACAGAGTTCTTATCCATTGATCACACCCTGCTTTAGAGCAAGAAGCACGTTCTAGCATTCTAGAGTCTCTAAGAGAGCAGGAAACTTGAGTGTGCTCAGAACAAAAAAGAGGTATTTCCTACAATTACAGGCCATATCTAGTCCAACTCTGCTTCTGAAACTGATACAAAGCACTGGTCCTCTAACATTCAATGCTTCTCAGTTAAGATGAGAAACGTGTGAGCTTCGAATTCGATGTAGTTCGTTTGAGCTATAAAGTAACTGCCCTTACCTGAAACGAAGTCTTGCTTGTAGGAAGACTCAGAGACTGGGATTTAACTCCATTTCTGAAGTGAAACACACAACAGAGTTCTCATCCATTGATCACACTCTGCTTTAGAGCAAGAAGCACGCTCTAGCATTCTAGAGTCTCTAAGACAGCAGGAACCTTGAGTGTGGTGAGTACAAATGAAAGGTGTTTCCTACACATACGGACCATATCTAGTCCAACTCTCATTCTGAAACTGATACAATGCACTTGTCCTCTAACATTCAATGCTTGTCAGTTAAGATCAGAAACGTGTGAGCTTCCTGAACGATGTAGTCCTTTTGAGCTGAAGAGTAACTGCCCTTACCTGAAACGAAGTAGTGCTTGTAGGAAGACACAGATCCTGGGATTTAACTCCATTTCTGAAGTGAAACACAAAGTATAGTTCTCATCCATGGATCACACTCTGCTTTAGAGCAAGAAGAACGCTCTTGCTTTCTAAATTCTCTAATACACCAGGAAAAGTGGTTGTGCTCAGAACAAATGAACGGTGTTTCCTACACATACGGGGCATATCTAGGCCAACTCTGCTGCTGAAACTGATACAAAGCACTGGTCCTCTAACATCCAATGCTTGTCAGTTAAGATGAGAAACGTGTGAGCTTCGTGAACGATGTAATTCGTTTGAGCTGAAAAGTGACTGCCCTTACTTGAAACGAAGTCTTGCCTGTAGGAAGACACAGAGCCTGGAATTTAAATCCATTTCTGAAGGGAAAGACACACCATAGTTCTCATCCATGGATCACACTCTGCTTTAGAGCAAGAAGTACGCTCGAGCTTTCTAGATTCTCTAAGACAGCAGGAAACTTGTGTGTGGTGAGAACAAATGAACTGAGTTTCTTACACATACGGACCATATCTAGTCCAACTCTGCTGCTGAAACTGATACAAAGCACTGGTCCTCTAACATCCAATGCTTGTCAGTTAAGATGAGAAACGTGTGAGCTTCGTGAACGATGTAGTTCGTTTGAGAAGAAAAGTGACTGCCCTTACTTGAAACGAAGTCTTGCTTGTATGAAGACACAGAGCCTGGAATTTAAATCCATTTCTGAAGTGAAACACACAACAGAGTTCTCATCCATTGATCACACTCTGCTTTAGAGCAAGAAGCACGCTCTAGCATTCTAGAGTCTCTAAGAGAGCAGGAAACTTGAGTGTGCTCAGAACAAAAAAGAGGTATTTCCTACAATTACAGGCCATATCTAGTCCAACTCTGCTTCTGAAACTGATACAAAGCACTGGTCCTCTAACATTCAATGCTTCTCAGTTAAGATGAGAAACGTGTGAGCTTCAAATTCGATGTAGTTCGTTTGAGCTATAAAGTAACTGCCCTTACCTGAAACGAAGTCTTGCTTGTAGGAAGACTCAGAGACTGGGATTTAACTCCATTTCTGAAGTGAAACACACAACAGAGTTCTCATCCATTGATCACACTCTGCTTTAGAGCAAGAAGCCTCGCTAGCATTCTAGAGTCTCTAAGACAGCAGGAAACTTGAGTGTGGTGAGAACAAATGAAAGGTGTTTCCTACACATACGGACCATATCTAGTCCAACTCTGCTTCTGAAACTGATACAAAGCAAACGTCCTCTAACATCCAGTGCTTCTCAGTTAATATGAGAAATGTGTGAGCTTCGTGAACGATGTAGTTCCTTTGAGCTCTAAGGTAACTGCCCTTACCTGAAACGAAGTCTTGCCTGTGTGAAGACACAGAGCCTGGGGTTTAACTCCATTTCTGAAGGGAAACACACAGCAGAGTTCTCATCCATGGATAACACTCTGCTTTAGAGAAAGAAGAACGCTCTTGCTTTCTAGAATCTCTAATACAGCAGGAAACGTGGTTGTGCTTAAGAAAAGAACAGTGATTCCTACACATACGGCCATATCTAGTTCAACTCTGCTTCTGAAACTGAAAGAAACCACAGGTCCTCAAATATCCAATGCTTGTCAGTTAAGATGAGAAACGTGTGAGCTTCGTGAACGATGTAATTCGTTTGAGCTGAAAAGTGACTGCCCTTACTTGAAACGAAGTCTTGCCTGTAGGAAGACATAGAGCCTGGAATTTAAATCCATTTCTGAAGGGAAACACACAGCATAGTTCTCATCCATGGATCATACTCTGCTTTACAGCAAGAAGTACGCTCGAGCTTTCTAGATTCTCTAATACACCAGGAAACGTGGTTGTGCTCAGAACAAACGAACAGTGTTTCCTACACATACGGGGCATATCTAGGCCAACTCTGCTGCTGAAACTGATACAAAGCACTGGTCATATAACATCCAATGCTTGTCAGTTAAGATGAGAAACGTGTGAGCTTCGTGAACGATGTAATTCGTTTGAGCTGAAAAGTGACTGCCCTTACTTGAAACGAAGTCTTGCTCTTAGGAAGACACAGAGTCTGGAATATAAATCCATTTCTGAAGGGAAACACACAGCATAGTTGTCAACCATGGATCACAATCTGTTTTAGAGCAAGAAGCACACACTTGCTTTCTAGATTCTCTAATACAGCAGGTAACGTGATTGTGCTCAGAACAAATGAACTGTGTTTCCTACACATACGGACCATATCTAGTCCAACTCTGCTGCTGAAACTGATACAACGCACTGGTCCTCTAACATCCAATGCTTGTCAGTTAAGATGAGAAACGTGTGAGCTTCGTGAACGATGTAGTTCGTTTGAGAAGAAAAGTGACTGCCCTTACTTGAAACGAAGTCTTGCTTGTATGAAGACACAGAGCCTGGAATTTAAATCCATTTCTGAAGTGAAACACACAACAGAGTTCTCATCCATTGATCACACTCTGCTTTAGAGCAAGAAGCATGCTCTAGCATTCTAGAGTCTCTAAGAGAGCACGAAACTGGAGTGTGCTCAGAACAAAAAAGAGGTATTTCCTACAGTTACAGGCCATATCTAGTCCAACTCTGCTTCTGAAACTGATACAAAGCACTGGTCCTCTATCATCCAATGCTTGTCAGTTAAGATGAGAAACGTGTGAGCTGCGTGACCGATGTAATTCGTTTGAGCTGAAAAGTGACTGCCCTTACTTGAAACGAAGTCTTGCCTGTAGGAAGACACAGAGCCTGGAATTTAAATCCATTTCTGAAGGGAACCACACAGCATAGTTCTCATCCATGGATCACACTCTGCTTTAGAACAAGAAGTACGCTCGAGCTTTCTAGATTCTCTAAGACAGCAGGAAACTTGAGTGTGGTGAGAACAAATGCAAGGTGTTTCCTACACATACGGACCATATCTAGTCCAACTCTGCTTCTGAAACTGATACAATGCACCGGTCCTCTAACATTCAATGCTTGTCAGTTAAGATCAGAAACGTGTGAGCTTCCTGAACGATGTAGTCCTTTTGAGCTGAAGAGTAACTGCCCTTACCTGAAACGAAGTAGTGCTTGTAGGAAGACACAGATCCTGGGATTTAACTCCATTTCTGAAGTGAAACACAAAGTATAGTTCTCATCCATGGATCACACTCTGCTTTAGAGCAAGAAGAACGCTCTTGCTTTCTAGAATCTCTAATACAGCAGTAAACGTGGTTGTGCTCAGAAGAAAAGAACAGTGTTTCCTACACACACGGACCATATCTAGTTCAACTCTGCTTGATATTGATACAAAGCAAAGGTCCTCTAACATCCAATGCTTCTCAGTTAATATGAGAAACGTGTGAGCATCGTGAACGATGTAGTTCGTTTGAGAAGAAAAGTGACTGCCCTTACTTGAAACGAAGTCTTGCTTGTAGAAAGACTCAGAGCCTGGGATTTAACACCATTTCTGAAGTGAAACACACAACTCAGTTCTCATCCATGGATCACCCTCTGCTTTAGAACAAGAAGCACGCTCTTGCTCTAGTATCTCTAATACATCAGGAAACTTGAGTGTGCTCAGGACAAAAAAGAGGTATTTCCTACACATACAGGCCATACCTAGTCCAACTCTGCTTCTGAAACTGATACAATGCACTGGTCCTCTAACATTCAATGCTTGTCAGTTAAGATCAGAAACGTGTGAGCTTCCTGAACGATGTAGTCCTTTTGAGCTGAAGAGTGACTGCCCTTACCTGAAACGAAGTAGTGCTTGTAGGAAGACAGAGATCCTGGGATTTAACTCCATTTCTGAAGTGAAACACAAAGTATAGTTCTCATCCATGGATCACACTCTGCTTTAGAGCAAGAAGAACGCTCTTGCTTTCTACAATCTCTAATACAGCAGGAAACGTGGTTGTGCTCAGAAGAAAAGAACAGTGTTTCCTACACATACAGACCATATCTAGTTCAACTCTGCTTGATATTGATACAAAGCAAAGGTCCTCTAACATCCAATGCTTCTCAGTTAAGATGAGAAACGTGTGAGCTCCGTGAACCATGTAGTTAGTTTGAGCTGAAAAGTGACTGCCCTTACTTGAAACGAAGTCTTGCTTGTAGGAAGACACAGAGCCTGGAATTTAAATCCATTTCTGAAGTGAAACATACAAAAGAGTTCTCATCCATTGGTCACACTCTGCTTTAGAGCAAGAAGCACGCTCTAGAATTCTAGAGTCTCTAAGAGAGCAGGAAACTTGAGTGTGCTCAGAACAAAAAAGTGGTATTTCCTACACATACAAGCCATATCTAGTCCAACTCTGCTTCTGAAACTGATACAAAGCACTGGTCCTCTAACATTCAATGCATCTCAGTTAAGATGAGAAACGTGTGAGCTTTGTGATCGATGTAGATCGTTTGAGCTATAAAGTAACTGCCCTTACATGAAACGAAGTCTTGCTTGTAGGAAGACTCAGAGACTGGGATTTAACTCCATTTCTGAAGTGAAACACACAACAGAGTTCTCATCCATTGATCACACTCTGCTTTAGAGCAAGAAGCACGCTCTAGCATTCTAGAGTCTCTAAGACAGCAGGAAACTTGAGTGTGGTGAGAACAAATGAAAGGTGTTTCCTACACATACGGACCATATCTAGTCCAACTCTGCTTCTGAAACTGATACAATGCACTGGTCCTCTAAAATTCAATGCTTGTCAGTTAAGATCAGAAACGTGTGAGCTTCCTGAACGATGTAGTTCTTTTGAACTGAAGAGTTACTGCCCTTACCTGAAACGAAGTAGTGTTTGTAGGAAGACTCAGAGCCTGGGATGTAACTCCATTTCTGAAGGGAAACACACAGTATAGTTCTCATCCATGGATCACACTCTGCTTTAGAGCAAGAAGAACGCTCTTGCTTTCTAAAATCTCTAATACAGCAGGAAACGTGGTTGTGCTCAGAAGAAAAGAACAGTGTTTCCTACACATACGGACCATATCTAGTTCAACTATGCTTGAAATTGATACAAAGCAAACGTCCTCTAACATCCAGTGCTTCTCAGTTAATATGAGTAATGTGTGTGCTTCGTGAACGATGTAGTTCTTTTGAGTTCTAAGGTAACTGCCCTTACCTGAAACGAAGTCTTGCTTGTGTGAAGACACAGAGCCTGGGGTTTAACTCCATTTCTGATGGGAAGCACACAGCATAGTTCTCATCCTTGGATCACAATCTGCTTTAGCGCAAGAACCACGCACTTGCTTTCTAGATTATCTAATACAGCAGGAAACGTGAGTGTGCTCAGGACAAATGAACGGTGTTTCCTACACATACGGGGCATATCTAGGCCAACTCTGCTGCTGAAACTGATACAAAGCACTGGTCCTCTATCATCCAATGCTTGTCAGTTAAGATGAGAAACGTGTGAGCTGCGTGAACGATGTAATTCGTTTGAGCTGAAAAGTGACTGCCCTTACTTGAAACGAAGTCTTGCCTGTAGGAAGACACAGAGCCTGGAATTTAAATCCATTTCTGAAGGGAACCACACGCATTGTTCTCATCCATGGATCACACTCTGCTTTAGAGCAAGAAGTACGCTCGAGCTTTCTAGATTCTCTAAGACAGCAGGAAACTTGAGTGTGGTGAGAACAAATGCAAGGTGTTTCCTACACATACGGATCATATCTATTCCAACTCTGCTTCTGAAACTGATACAATGCACCGGTCCTCTAACATTCAATGCTTGTCAGTTAAGATCAGAAACGTGTGAGCTTCCTGAACGATGTAGTCCTTTTGAGCTGAAGAGTAACTGCCCTTACCTGAAACGAAGTAGTGCTTGTAGGAAGACACAGATCCTGGGATTTAACTCCATTTCTGAAGTGAAACACAAAGTATAGTTCTCATCCATGGATCACACTCTGCTTTAGAGCAAGAAGAACGCTCTTGCTTTCTAGAATCTCTAATACAGCAGTAAACGTGGTTGTGATCAGAAGAAAAGAACAGTGTTTCCTACACACACGGACCATATCTAGTTCAACTCTGCTTGTTATTGATACAAAGCAAAGGTCCTCTAACATCCAATGCTTCTCAGTTAATATGAGAAACGTGTGAGCTTCGTGAACGACGTAGTTCGTTTGAGAAGAAAAGTGACTGCCCTTACTTGAAACGAAGTCTTGCTTGTACGAAGACACAGAGCCTAGAATTTAAATCCATTTCTGAAGGGAAACACACAGCAGAGTTCTCATCCATGGATCACACTCTGCTTTAGAGCAGGAAGCACTCTCTTGCTTTCTAGAGTCTCTAATACAGCAGGAATCTTGAGTGTGCTCAGAAAAAAAAAGAGGTATTTCCTACACATACAGGCCTTATCTAGTTCAACTCTGCTTCTGAAACTGATACAAAGGACTGGTCCTCTAACATTCAATGCTTCTCAGTTAAGATGAAAAACGCGTGAGGTTCGTGATCGATGTAGTTCGTTTGAGCTCTAAAGTAACTGCCCTTAACTGAAACGAAGTCTTGCTTGTAGGAAGACTCAGAGCCAGGGATTTAACTCCATTTCTGAAGTGAAACACACAGCATAGTTCTCATCCATGGATCACACTCTGCTTTAGAGCAAGAAGCACTCTCTTGCTTTCTAGAGTCTCTAATACAGCAGGAAACTTGAGTGTGCTCAGAACAAAAGAACGGTGTGTCCTACAAATACAGACCATATCTAGTTCATCTCTGCTTCTGAAACTGAAATAAACCAGAAGTCCTCTAACATCCAATGCTTGCCAGTTTAGGTGAGAAACGTATGAGCTTCGTGAACGATGTAGTTCGTTTGAGCTCTAAAGAAACTGCCCTTATCTGAAACGAAGTCTTGCTTGTAGGAAGACTCAGAGCGTGGGATTTAACACCATTTCTGAAGTGAAACACACAACTCAGTTCTCATCCATGGATCACACTCTGCTTTAGAGCAAGAAGCACGCTCTAGCTTTCTAGAGTCTCTAAGACAGCAGGAAACTTGAGTGTGGTTGAGAACAAATGAAAGGTGTTTCCTACACATACGGACAATATCTAGTCCAACTCTGCTTCTGAAACTGATACAATGCACTGGTCCTCTAACATTCAATGCTTGTCAGTTAAGATCAGAAACGTTTGAGCTTCCTGAATGATGTAGTTCTTTTGAGATGAAGAGTGACTGCCATTACCTGAAAAGAAGTAGTGCTTGTAGGAAGACACAGACCCTGGATTTTAACTACATTTCTGAAGGAACACAGTATAGTTCAAATCCATGGATCACACTCTGCTTTAGAGCAAGAAGAATGCTCTTGCTTTCTAGAATCTCTAATACAGCAGGTAACATGGTTGTGCTCTGAAGAAAAGAACAGTGTTTCCTACACATACGGACCATATCTAGTTCAACTATGCTTGAAATTGATAAAAAAGCAAAGGTCCTCTAACATCCAATGCTTCTCAGTTAAGATGAGAAATGTGTGAGTTTCGTGAACGATGTAGTTCGTTTGAGCTGTATGTTAACTGCCCTTACCTGAAACGAAGTCTTGCTTGTAGGAAGACTCAGAGCAATGGATTTAACTCCATTTCGGAAGTGAAACACACAGCATAGTTCTCATCCTTGGATCACACTCTGCTTTAGAGCAAGAAGCACTCTCTTGCTATCTAGAGTCTCTAATACAACAGGAAACTTGAGTGTGCTCAGAACAAAAGAACGGTGTGTCCTAAAAATACGGACCATATCTAGTTCATTTCTGCTTCTTAAACTGAAACAAACCAGAAGTCCTCTAACATCCAATGCTTGTCAGTTTAGGTGAGAAACATGTGAGCTTAGTGAACGATGTAGTTCGTTTGAGCTGTAAAGAAACTGCCCTTACATGAAACGAAGTCTTGCTTGTAGAAAGACTCAGAGCCTGGGATTTAACACCATTTCTGAAGTGAAACACACAACTCAGTTCTCATCCATGGATCACCCTCTGCTTTAGAACAAGAAGCACGCTCTTGCTCTAGTATCTCTAATACAGCAGGAAACTTGAGTGTGCTCAGGACAAAAAAGAGGTATTTCCTACACATACAGGCCATACCTAGTCCAACTCTGCTTCTGAAACTGATACAATGCACTGGTCATCTAACATTCAATGCTTGTCAGTTAAGATCAGAAACGTGTGAGCTTCCTGAACGATGTAGTCCTTTTGAGCTGAAGAGTGACTGCCCTTACCTGAAACGAAGTAGTGCTTGTAGGAAGACACAGATCCTGGGATTTAACTCCATTTCTGAAGTGAAACACAAAGTATAGTTCTCATCCATGGATCACACTCTGCTTTAGAGCAAGAAGAACGCTCTTGCTTTCTACAATCTCTAATACAGCAGGAAACGTGGTTGTGCTCAGAAGAAAAGAACAGTGTTTCCTACACATACGGACCATATCTAGTTCAACTCTGCTTGATATTGATACAAAGCAAAGGTCCTCTAACATCCAATGCTTCTCAGTTAAGATGAGAAACGTGTGAGCTTCTTGAACCATGTAGTTAGTTTGAGCTGAAAAGTGACTGCCCTTACTTGAAACGAAGTCTTGCTTGTAGGAAGACACAGAGCCTGGAATTTAAATCCATTTCTGAAGTGAAACATACAAAAGAGTTCTCATCCATTGGTCACACTCTGCTTTAGAGCAAGAAGCACGCTCTAGCATTCTAGAGTCTCTAAGAGAGCAGGAAACTTGAGTGTGCTCAGAACAAAAAAGTGGTATTTCCTACACATACAGGCCATATCTAGTCCAACTCTGCTTCTGAAACTGATACAAAGCACTGGTCCTCTAACATTCAATGCATCTCAGTTAAGATGAGAAACGTGTGAGCTTTGTGATCGATGTAGATCGTTTGAGCTATAAAGTAACTGCCCTTACATGAAACGAAGTCTTGCTTGTAGGAAGACTCAGAGACTGGGATTTAACTCCATTTCTGAAGTGAAACACACAACAGAGTTCTCATCCATTGATCACACTCTGCTTTAGAGCAAGAAGCACACTCTAGCATTCTAGAGTCTCTAAGACAGCAGGAAACTTGAGTGTGGTGAGAACAAATGAAAGGTGTTTCCTACACATACGGACCATATCTAGTCCAACTCTGCTTCTGAAACTGATACAATGCACTGGTCCTCTAACATTCAATGCTTGTCAGTTAAGATCAGAAACGTGTGAGCTTCCTGAACGATGTAGTTCTTTTGAACTGAAGAGTTACTGCCCTTACCTGAAACGAAGTAGTGTTTGTAGGAAGACTCAGAGCCTGGGATGTAACTCCATTTCTGAAGGGAAACACACAGTATAGTTGTCATCCATGGATCACACTCTGCTTTAGAGCAAGAAGAACTCTCTTGCTTTCTAAAATCTCTAATACAGCAGGAAACGTGGTTGTGCTCAGAAGAAAAGAACAGTGTTTCCTACACATACGGACCATATCTAGTTCAACTATGCTTGAAATTGATACAAAGCAAACGTCCTCTAACATCCAGTGCTTCTCAGTTAATATGAGTAATGTGTGTGCTTCGTGAACGATGTAGTTCTTTTGAGCTCTAAGGTAACTGCCCTTACCTGAAACGAAGTCTTGCTTGTGTGAAGACACAGAGCCTGGGGTTTAACTCCATTTCTGATGGGAAGCACACAGCATAGTTCTCATCTTTGGATCACAATCTGCTTTAGCGCAAGAACCACGCACTTGCTTTCTAGATTATCTAATACAGCAGGAAACGTGAGTGTGCTCAGGACAAATGAACGGTGTTTCCTACACATACGGGGCATATCTAGGCAAACTCTGCTGCTGAAACTGATACAAAGCACTGGTCCTCTATCATCCAATGCTTGTCAGTTAAGATGAGAAACATGTGAGCTGCGTGAACGATGTAATTCGTTTGAGCTGAAAAGTGACTGCCCTTACTTGAAACGAAGTCTTGCCTGTAGGAAGACACAGAGCCTGGAATTTAAATCCATTTCTGAAGGGAACCACACAGCATAGTTCTCATCCATGGATCACACTCTGCTTTAGAGCAAGAAGTACGCTCGAGCTTTCTAGATTCTCTAAGACAGCAGGAAACTTGAGTGTGGTGAGAACAAATGCAAGGTGTTTCCTACACATACGGATCATATCTATTCCAACTCTGCTTCTGAAACTGATACAATGCACCGGTCCTCTAACATTCAATGCTTGTCAGTTAAGATCAGAAACGTGTGAGCTTCCTGAACGATGTAGTCCTTTTGAGCTGAAGAGTAACTGCCCTTACCTGAAACGAAGTAGTGCTTGTAGGAAGACACAGATCCTGGGATTTAACTCCATTTCTGAAGTGAAACACAAAGTATAGTTCTCATCCATGGATCACACTCTGCTTTAGAGCAAGAAGAACGCTCTTGCTTTCTAGAATCTCTAATACAGCAGTAAACGTGGTTGTGATCAGAAGAAATGAACAATGTTTCCTACACACACGGACCATATCTAGTTCAACTCTGCTTGATATTGATACAAAGCAAAGGTCCTCTAACATCCAATGCTTCTCAGTTAATATGAGAAACGTGTGAGCTTCGTGAACGATGTAGTTCGTTTGAGAAGAAAAGTGGCTGCCCTTACTTGAAACGAAGTCTTGCTTGTACGAAGACACAGAGCCTAGAATTTAAATCCATTTCTGAAGGGAAACACACAGCAGAGTTCTCATCCATGGATCACACTCTGCTTTAGAGCAGGAAGCACTCTCTTGCTTTCTAGAGTCTCTAATACAGCAGGAATCTTGAGTGTGCTCAGAACAAAAAAGAGGTATTTCCTACACATACAGGCCTTATCTAGTTCAACTCTGCTTCTGAAACTGATACAAAGGACTGGTCCTCTAACATTCAATGCTTCTCAGTTAAGATGAAAAACGTGTGAGGTTCGTGATCGATGTAGTTCGTTTGAGCTCTAAAGTAACTGCCCTTAACTGAAACGAAGTCTTGCTTGTAGGAAGACACAGAGCCTGGAATTTAAATCCATTTCTGAAGTGAAACATACAAAAGAGTTCTCATCCATTGGTCACACTCTGCTTTAGAGCAAGAAGCACGCTCTAGCATTCTAGAGTCTCTAAGACAGCAGGAAACTTGAGTGTGCTCAGAACAAAAAAGTGGTATTTCCTACATATACAGGCCATATCTAGTCCAACTCTGCTTCTGAAACTGATACAAAGCACTGGTCCTCTAACATTCAATGCATCTCAGTTAAGATGAGAAACGTGTGAGCTTTGTGATCGATGTAGATCGTTTGAGCTGAAAAGTGACTGCCCTTATCTGAAACGAAGTCTTGGTTGTAGGAAGACTCAGAGAGAGGATTTAACTGAATTTCTGAAGTGAACCACACAAGGGTTCTCATCCAGTGATCACACTCTGCTTTAGAGCAAGAAGCACGCTCTAGCTTTCTAGAGTCTCTAAGACAGCAGGAATCGTGAGTGTGCTGAGAACAAAAGAACGGTGTGTCCTACAAATACGGACCATATGTAGTTCATCTCTGCTTCTGAAACTGAAACAAACCAGAAGTCCTCTAACATTCAATGCTTTTCATTTAAGATGAGAAACGTGTGAGCTTCGTGATCGATGTAGTTCGTTTGAGCTGAAAAGTAACTGCCCTCTCCTGAAACGAAGTCTTGCTTGTAGGAAGACTCAGAGACTGGGTTTAACTGAATTTCTGAAGTGAACCACACAACAGAGTTCTCATCCATGGATCACACTCTGCTTTAGAGCAAGAAGCACGCTCTAGCTTTCTAGAGTCTCTAAGACAGCAGGAAACGTGAGTGTAGTGAGAACAAAAGAACGGTGTGTCCTACAAATATGGACAATATCTAGTCCAACTCTGCTTCTGAAACTGATACAATGCACTGGTCCTCTAACATTCAGTGCTTGTCAGTTAAGATGAGAAACGTTTGAGCTTCGTGAACGATGTAGTTCGTTTGAGCTGAAAAATGACTGCCCTTACCTGAAACGAAGTCTTGCTTGTAGGAAGACTCAGAGACTGGGATTTAACTCCATTTCTGAAGTGAAACACACAACAGAGTTCTCATCCATTGAACAAACTCTGCTTTAGAGCAAGAAGCACGCTCTAGCTTTCTAGAATCTCTAAGACAGCAGGAAACTAGAGTGTGGTGACAACAAATGAAAGGTGTTTCCTACACATAAGGACGGTATCTAGTCCAACTCTGCTTCTGAAACTGATACAATGCACTGGTCCTCTAACATTCAGTGCTTTTCAGTTAAGATCAGAAACGTGTGAGCTTCCTGAACGATGTAGTTGTTTTGAGCCTAAGAGTGACTGCCCTTACCTGAAATGAAGTAGTGCATGTAGGAAGACACAGAGCCTGGGATTTAACTCCATTTCTGAAGGGAATCACACAGTATAGTTTCATCCATGGATCACACTCTGCTTTAGAGAAAGAAGAACGCTCTTGCTTTCTAGAGTCTCTAAGACAGCAGGAATCGTGAGTGTGCTGAGAACAAAAGAACGGTGTGTCCTATAAATACGGACTATATGTAGTTCATCTCTGCTTCTGAAACTGAAACAAACCAGAAGTCCTCTAACATTCAATGCTTGTCATTTAAGATGAGAAACGTGTGAGCTTCGTGATCCATGTAGTTCTTTTGAGCTATAAAGTAACTGCCCTTACCTGAAACGAAGTCTTGCTTGTAGGAAGACTCAGAGACTGGGATTTAACTCCATTTCTGAAGTGAAACACACAACAGAGTTCTCATCCATTGAACAAACTCTGCTTTAGAGCAAGAAGCACGCTCTAGCTTTCTAGAGTCTCTAAGACAGCAGGAAACGTGGTTGTGCTCAGAAGAAAAGAACAGTGTTTCCTACACATACGGACCATATCTAGTTCAACTCTGCTTGAAATTGATACAAAGCAAACGTCCTCTAACATCCAATGCTGCTCAGTTAAAATGAGAAATGTGTGAGCTTCGTTTACGATGTAGTTCCTTTGAGCTGTAAGGTAACTGCCCTTATCTGAAACGAAGTCTTGCTTGTAGGAAGACACAGAGCCTGGAATTTAACTCCATTTCTGAAGGGAAACACACAGCATAGTTCTCATCCTTGGATCACAATCTGCTTTCGAGCAAGAAGCACGCACTTGCTTTCTAGATTATCTAATACAGCAGGAAACGTGAGTGTGCTCAGAACAAATGAACGGTGTTTCCTACACATACGGGGCATATCTAGGCCAACTCTGCTGCTGAAACTGATACAAAGCACTGGTCCTCTAACATCCAATGCTTGTCAGTTAAGATGAGAATCGTGTGAGCTTCGTGAACGATGTAATTCGTTTGAGCTGAAAAGAGACTGCCCTTGCTTAAAACGAAGTCTTGCCTGTAGGAAGACACAGAGCTTGGAATTTAAATCCATTTCTGAAGGGAAACACACAGCATAGTTCTCATCCATGGATCACACTCTGCTTTAGAGCAAGAAGTATTCTCGAGCTTTCTAGATTCTCTAAGACAGCAGGAAACTTGAGTGTGGTGAGAACAAATGCAAGGTGTTTCCTACACATACGGACCATATCTAGTCCAACTCTGCTTCTGAAAATGATACAATGCACTGGTCCTCTAACATTCAATGCTTGTCAGTTAAGATCAGAAACGTGTGAGCTTCCTGAATGATGTAGTCCTTTTGAGCTGAAGAGTGACTGCCCCTACCTGAAACGAAATAGTGCTTGTAGGAAGACACAGATCATGGCATTTAACTCCATTTCTGAAGTGAAACACACAGCATAGTTCTCATCCATGGATCACACTCTGCTTTAGAGCAAGTAGCACTCTCTTGCTTTCTAGAGTCTCTAATACAGCAGGAAACTTGTGTGTGCTTAGAACAAAAGAGCGGTGTGTCCTACAAATACGGACCATATCTAGTTCTTCTCTGCTTCTGAAACTTAAACAAACCAGAAGTCCTCTAACATCCAATGCTTGTCAGTTTAGGTGAGAAACGTGTGAGCTTCGTGAACGATGTAGTTCGTTTGAGCTGTAAAGAACCTGCCCTTACCTGAAACGAAGTCTTGCTTGTAGGAAGACTCAGAGCGTGGGATTTAACACCATTTCTGAAGTGAAACACACAACTCAGTTCTCATCCATGGATCACACTCTGCTTTAGAGCAAGAAGCATGCTCTAGCTTTCTAGAGTCTCTAAGAGAGCAGGAAACTTGAGTGTGCTGAGAACAAATGAACGGTGTTTCCTAAACATATGGACCATATCCTAGTCCAACTCTGCTTCTGAGCCTGATACAAAGCCCTGGTCCTCTAACATCCAATGCTTGTCAGTTAAGATGAGAAACGTTTGAGCTTCGTGAACGATGTAGTTCGTTTGAGCTGAAAAATGACTGCCCTTACTTGAAACGAAGTCTTGCTTGTAGGAAGACACAGAGCCTGGAATTTGAATCCATTTCTGAAGGGAAACACAGAGCAGAGTTCTCATCCATGGATCACACTCTGCTTTAGAGCAAGAAGCACGCCCTAGCTTTCAAAAGTCTCTAAGACAGCAGAAAACTTGAGTGTGGTGAGAACAAATGAAAGGTGTTTCCTACCCATACGGACAATATCTAGTCCAACTCTGCTTCTGAAACTGATAAAATGCACTGGTCCCCTAACATTCAATGCTTGTCAGTTAAGATCAGAAACGTTTGAGCTTCCTGAACGATGTAGTTCTTTTGAGATGAAGAGTGACTGCCCTTACCTGAAAAGAAGTAGTGCTAGTAGGAAGACACAGACCCTGGATTTTAACTCCATTTCTGAAGGAACACAGTATAGTTCAAATCCATGGATCACACTCTGCTTTAGAGCAAGAAGAACGCTCTTGCTTTCTAGAATCTCTAATACAGCAGGTAACGTGGTTGTACTCTGAAGAAAAGAACAGTGTTTCCTACACATACGGACCATATCTAGTTCAACTCTGCTTGAAATTGATACAAAGCAAAGGTCCTCTAACATCCAATGCTTCTCACTTAAGATGAGAAATGTGTGAGCTTCTTGAACGATGTAGTTCGTTTGAGCTGTAAGGTAAATGCCCTTAACTGAAATGAAGTCTTGCTTGTAGGAAGACTCAGAGCCAGGGATTTAACTCCATTTCTAAAGTGAAACACACAGCATAGTTCTCATTCATGGATCAAACTCTGCTTTGAGCAAGAAGCACACCCTTGCTTTCTAGAGACTCTAATACAGCAGGAAACTTGAGTGTGCTCAGAACAAAAGAACGGTGTGTCCTACAAATACGGACCATATCTAGTTCATCTCTGCTTCTGAAACTGAAACAAACCAGAAGTCCTCTGACATCCAATGCTTGTCAGTTTGGGTGAGAAACGTGTGAGCTTCGTGAACGATGTAGTTCGTTTGAGCTGAAAAGTGACTGCCCTTTCCTGAAACGAAGTCTTGCTTGTAGGAAGACACAGAGCCTGGGATTTAACTCCATTTCTGAAGGGAACACACAGCATAGTTCTCATCCTTGGCTCACACTCTTCTTTAGAGCAAGAAGCACGCACTTGCTTTCTAGATTCTCTAATACAGCAGGAAACGTGAGTGTGCTCAGAACAAATGAACGGTGTTTCCTAAACATACCGAACAAATCTAGTTCAACTCTGCTTGAAATTGATACAAAGCACTGGTCCTCTAACATTCAATGCTTGTCAGTTAAGATGAGAAATGTGTGAGCGTCGTGATCGATGTAGTTCGTTTGAGCTATAAAGTAACTGCCCTTACCTGAAACGAAGTCTTGCTTGTAGGAAGACTCAGAGACTGGGATTTAACTCCATTTCTGAAGTAAAACACACAACAGAGTTCTCATCCATTGAACAAACTCTGCTTTAGTGCAAGAAGCACGCTCTAGCTTTCTAGATTCTCTAAGACAGCAGGAAACTTGAGTGTGGTGACAACAAATGAAAGGTGTTTCCTACACATACGGACCATATCTAGTCCAACTCTGCTTCTAAAACTGATACAATGCACTGGTCCTCTAACATTCAATGCTTGTCATTTAAGATCAGAAATGTGTGAGCTACCTGAACGATGTAGTTGTTTTGAGCCTAAGAGTGACTGCCCTTACCTGAAACGAAGTAGTGCTTGTAGGAAGACACAGAGCCTGGCGTTTAACTCCATTTCTGAAGGGAAACACACAGTATAGTTCTCATCCATGGATCACACTCTGCTTTAGAGTAAGAAGAACGCTCTTGCTTTCTAGAATCTCTAAAACAGCAGGAAACGTGGTTGTGCTCAGAAGAAAAGAACAGTGTTTCCTACACATACGGACCTTATCTAGTTCAACTCTGCTTGAAATTGATACAAACCAAACGTCCTCTAACATCCAATGCTTCTCAGTTAAGATGAGAAATGTGTGAGCTTCGTTTACGATGTACTTCGTTTAAGCTGTAAGGTAACTGCCCTTATCTGAAACGAAGTCTTGCTTGTAGGAAGAGGTAGAGCCAGGGATTTAACTCCATTTCTGAAGTGAAACACACAGCATAGTTCTCATCCATGGATCACACTCTACTTGAAAGCAAGAAGCACTCTCTTGCTTTCTAGAGTCTCTAATACAGCAGGAAACGTGAGTGTGCTCAGAAGAAAAGAACGGTGTTTCCTATACATACGGACCACTTCTAGTTCAACTCTGCTTGAAATTGATACAAAGCAAAGGTCCTCTAACATCCAATGCTTCTCAGTTAAGATGAGAAACGTCTGAATTTCGTGATTGATGTAGTTCGATTGAGCTGAAAAGTGACTGCCAGTACCTGAAACGAAGTCTTGCTTGTAGGAAGACTCAGAGACAGGATTTAAAGGAATTTCTGAATGAACCACACAACGGTTCTCATCCATGGATCACACTCTGCTTTAGAGCAAGAAGCACGCACTTGCTTTCTAGATTCTCTAATACAGCAGGAAACTTGAGTGTGCTGAAACAAATGAACTGTGTTTCCTACACATATGGACCATATCTAGTCCAACTCTGCTTCTGGGACTGGTACAAAGCACTGATCCTCTAACATTCAATGCTTGTCAGTTAAGATCAGAAACGTGTGAGCTTCCTGAACGATGTAGTTCTTTTGAGATGAAGAGTGACTGTCCTTACCTGAAACGAAGTAGTGCTTGTAGGAAGACACAGACCCTGGGATTTAACTCCATTTCTGAAGGGAAACACACAGTATAGTTCTCATCCATGGATCACATTCTGCTTTAGAACAAGAAGCACGCTCTTGCTTTCTAGAGTCTCTAATACAGCAGGAAACTTGAGTGTGCTCAGAACAAAAAAGAGGTATTTCCTACACATACAGGCCATATCTAGTCCAACTCTGCTTCTGAAACTGATACAAAGCACTGGTCCTCTAACATTCAATGCTTGTCAGTTAAGATGAGAAATGTGTGAGCTTTGTGATCGATGTAGTTCGTTTCAGCTATAAAGTAACTGCCCTTACCTGAAACGAAGTCTTGCTTGTAGGAAGACTCAGAGACTGGGATTGAACTCCATTTCTGAAGTGAAACACACAACAGAGTTCTCATCCATTGAACAAACTCTGCTTTAGTGCAAGAAGCACTCTCTAGCTTTCTAGAATCTCTAAGACAGCAGGAAACATGAGTGTGGTGACAACAAATGAAAGGTGTTTCATACACATACGGACCATATCTAGTCCAACTCTGCTTCTGAAACTGATACAATGCACTGGACATCTAACATTCAATGCTTGTCAGTTAAGATCAGAAACGTGGGAGCTACCTGAACGATGTAGTTGTTTTGAGCCTAAGAGTGACTGCCCTTACCTGAAACGAAGTAGTGCTTGTAGGAAGACACAGAGCCTGGGATTTAACTCGATTTCGGAAGGGAAACACACAGTATAGTTCTCATCCATGGATCACACTCTGCTTTAGAGTAAGAAGAACGCTCTTGCTCTCTAGAATCTCTAATACAGCAGGAAACTTGGTTGTGCTCAGAAGAAAAGAACAGTGTTTCCTACACATACGGACCATATCTAGTTCAACTCTGCTTGAAATTGATACAAAGCAAACGTCTTCTAACATCCAATGCTTCTCAGTTAAGATGAGAAACGTGTGAATTTCGTGATCGATTTAGTTCGTTTGAGCTGAAAAGTGACTGCCCTTATCTGAAACGAAGTCTTGGTTGTAGGAAGACTCAGAGAGAGGATTTAACTGAATTTCTGAAGTGAACCACACAAGGGTTCTCATCCAGTGATCACACTCTGCTTTAGAGCAAGAAGCACGCTCTAGCTTTCTAGAGTCTCTAAGACAGCAGGAATCGTGAGTGTGCTGAGAACAAAAGAACGGTGTGTCCTACAAATACGGACCATATGTAGTTCATCTCTGCTTCTGAAACTGAAACAAACCAGAAGTCCTCTAACATTCAATGCTTTTCATTTAAGATGAGAAACGTGTGAGCTTCGTGATCGATGTAGTTCGTTTGAGCTGAAAAGTAACTGCCCTCTCCTGAAACGAAGTCTTGCTTGTAGGAAGACTCAGAGACTGGGTTTAACTGAATTTCTGAAGTGAACCACACAACAGAGTTCTCATCCATGGATCACACTCTGCTTTAGAGCAAGAAGCACGCTCTAGCTTTCTAGAGTCTCTAAGACAGCAGGAAACGTGAGTGTAGTGAGAACAAAAGAACGGTGTGTCCTACAAATATGGACAATATCTAGTCCAACTCTGCTTCTGAAACTGATACAATGCACTGGTCCTCTAACATTCAGTGCTTGTCAGTTAAGATGAGAAACGTTTGAGCTTCGTGAACGATGTAGTTCGTTTGAGCTGAAAAATGACTGCCCTTACCTGAAACGAAGTCTTGCTTGTAGGAAGACTCAGAGACTGGGATTTAACTCCATTTCTGAAGTGAAACACACAACAGAGTTCTCATCCATTGAACAAACTCTGCTTTAGAGCAAGAAGCACGCTCTAGCTTTCTAGAATCTCTAAGACAGCAGGAAACTAGAGTGTGGTGACAACAAATGAAAGGTGTTTCCTACACATAAGGACCATATCTAGTCCAACTCTGCTTCTGAAACTGATACAATGCACTGGTCCTCTAACATTCAGTGCTTTTCAGTTAAGATCAGAAACGTGTGAGCTTCCTGAACGATGTAGTTGTTTTGAGCCTAAGAGTGACTGCCCTTACCTGAAATGAAGTAGTGCATGTAGGAAGACACAGAGCCTGGGATTTAACTCCATTTCTGAAGGGAATCACACAGTATAGTTTCATCCATGGATCACACTCTGCTTTAGAGAAAGAAGAACGCTCTTGCTTTCTAGAGTCTCTAAGACAGCAGGAATCGTGAGTGTGCTGAGAACAAAAGAACGGTGTGTCCTATAAATACGGACTATATGTAGTTCATCTCTGCTTCTGAAACTGAAACAAACCAGAAGTCCTCTAACATTCAATGCTTGTCATTTAAGATGAGAAACGTGTGAGCTTCGTGATCCATGTAGTTCTTTTGAGCTATAAAGTAACTGCCCTTACCTGAAACGAAGTCTTGCTTGTAGGAAGACTCAGAGACTGGGATTTAACTCCATTTCTGAAGTGAAACACACAACAGAGTTCTCATCCATTGAACAAACTCTGCTTTAGAGCAAGAAGCACGCTCTAGCTTTCTAGAGTCTCTAAGACAGCAGGAAACGTGGTTGTGCTCAGAAGAAAAGAACAGTGTTTCCTACACATACGGACCATATCTAGTTCAACTCTGCTTGAAATTGATACAAAGCAAACGTCCTCTAACATCCAATGCTGCTCAGTTAAAATGAGAAATGTGTGAGCTTCGTTTACGATGTAGTTCCTTTGAGCTGTAAGGTAACTGCCCTTATCTGAAACGAAGTCTTGCTTGTAGGAAGACACAGAGCCTGGAATTTAACTCCATTTCTGAAGGGAAACACACAGCATAGTTCTCATCCTTGGATCACAATCTGCTTTCGAGCAAGAAGCACGCACTTGCTTTCTAGATTATCTAATACAGCAGGAAACGTGAGTGTGCTCAGAACAAATGAACGGTGTTTCCTACACATACGGGGCATATCTAGGCCAACTCTGCTGCTGAAACTGATACAAAGCACTGGTCCTCTAACATCCAATGCTTGTCAGTTAAGATGAGAATCGTGTGAGCTTCGTGAACGATGTAATTCGTTTGAGCTGAAAAGAGACTGCCCTTGCTTAAAACGAAGTCTTGCCTGTAGGAAGACACAGAGCTTGGAATTTAAATCCATTTCTGAAGGGAAACACACAGCATAGTTCTCATCCATGGATCACACTCTGCTTTAGAGCAAGAAGTATTCTCGAGCTTTCTAGATTCTCTAAGACAGCAGGAAACTTGAGTGTGGTGAGAACAAATGCAAGGTGTTTCCTACACATACGGACCATATCTAGTCCAACTCTGTTTCTGAAAATGATACAATGCACTGGTCCTCTAACATTCAATGCTTGTCAGTTAAGATCAGAAACGTGTGAGCTTCCTGAATGATGTAGTCCTTTTGAGCTGAAGAGTGACTGCCCCTACCTGAAACGAAATAGTGCTTGTAGGAAGACACAGATCATGGCATTTAACTCCATTTCTGAAGTGAAACACACAGCATAGTTCTCATCCATGGATCACACTCTGCTTTAGAGCAAGTAGCACTCTCTTGCTTTCTAGAGTCTCTAATACAGCAGGAAACTTGTGTGTGCTTAGAACAAAAGAGCGGTGTGTCCTACAAATACGGACCATATCTAGTTCTTCTCTGCTTCTGAAACTTAAACAAACCAGAAGTCCTCTAACATCCAATGCTTGTCAGTTTAGGTGAGAAACGTGTGAGCTTCCTGAACGATGTAGTTCTTTTGAGATGAAGAGTGACTGTCCTTACCTCAAACGAAGTAGTGCTTGTAGGAAGACACAGACCCTGGGATTTAACTCCATTTCTGAAGGGAAACACACAGTATAGTTCTCATCCATGGATCACATTCTGCTTTAGAACAAGAAGCACGCTCTTGCTTTCTAGAGTCTCTAATACAGCAGGAAACTTGAGTGTGCTCAGAACAAAAAAGAGGTATTTCCTACACATACAGGCCATATCTAGTCCAACTCTGCTTCTGAAACTGATACAAAGCACTGGTCCTCTAACATTCAATGCTTGTCAGTTAAGATGAGAAATGTGTGAGCTTTGTGATCGATGTAGTTCGTTTCAGCTATAAAGTAACTGCCCTTACCTGAAACGAAGTCTTGCTTGTAGGAAGACTCAGAGACTGGGATTGAACTCCATTTCTGAAGTGAAACACACAACAGAGTTCTCATCCATTGAACAAACTCTGCTTTAGTGCAAGAAGCACTCTCTAGCTTTCTAGAATCTCTAAGACAGCAGGAAACATGAGTGTGGTGACAACAAATGAAAGGTGTTTCATACACATACGGACCATATCTAGTCCAACTCTGCTTCTGAAACTGATACAATGCACTGGACATCTAACATTCAATGCTTGTCAGTTAAGATCAGAAACGTGGGAGCTACCTGAACGATGTAGTTGTTTTGAGCCTAAGAGTGACTGCCCTTACCTGAAACGAAGTAGTGCTTGTAGGAAGACACAGAGCCTGGGATTTAACTCGATTTCGGAAGGGAAACACACAGTATAGTTCTCATCCATGGATCACACTCTGCTTTAGAGTAAGAAGAACGCTCTTGCTCTCTAGAATCTCTAATACAGCAGGAAACTTGGTTGTGCTCAGAAGAAAAGAACAGTGTTTCCTACACATACGGACCATATCTAGTTCAACTCTGCTTGAAATTGATACAAAGCAAACGTCTTCTAACATCCAATGCTTCTCAGTTAAGATGAGAAACGTGTGAATTTCGTGATCGATTTAGTTCGTTTGAGCTGAAAAGTGACTGCCCTTATCTGAAACGAAGTCTTGGTTGTAGGAAGACTCAGAGAGAGGATTTAACTGAATTTCTGAAGTGAACCACACAAGGGTTCTCATCCAGTGATCACACTCTGCTTTAGAGCAAGAAGCACGCTCTAGCTTTCTAGAGTCTCTAAGACAGCAGGAATCGTGAGTGTGCTGAGAACAAAAGAACGGTGTGTCCTACAAATACGGACCATATGTAGTTCATCTCTGCTTCTGAAACTGAAACAAACCAGAAGTCCTCTAACATTCAATGCTTTTCATTTAAGATGAGAAACGTGTGAGCTTCGTGATCGATGTAGTTCGTTTGAGCTGAAAAGTAACTGCCCTCTCCTGAAACGAAGTCTTGCTTGTAGGAAGACTCAGAGACTGGGTTTAACTGAATTTCTGAAGTGAACCACACAACAGAGTTCTCATCCATGGATCACACTCTGCTTTAGAGCAAGAAGCACGCTCTAGCTTTCTAGAGTCTCTAAGACAGCAGGAAACGTGAGTGTAGTGAGAACAAAAGAACGGTGTGTCCTACAAATATGGACAATATCTAGTCCAACTCTGCTTCTGAAACTGATACAATGCACTGGTCCTCTAACATTCAGTGCTTGTCAGTTAAGATGAGAAACGTTTGAGCTTCGTGAACGATGTAGTTCGTTTGAGCTGAAAAATGACTGCCCTTACCTGAAACGAAGTCTTGCTTGTAGGAAGACTCAGAGACTGGGATTTAACTCCATTTCTGAAGTGAAACACACAACAGAGTTCTCATCCATTGAACAAACTCTGCTTTAGAGCAAGAAGCACGCTCTAGCTTTCTAGAATCTCTAAGACAGCAGGAAACTAGAGTGTGGTGACAACAAATGAAAGGTGTTTCCTACACATAAGGACCATATCTAGTCCAACTCTGCTTCTGAAACTGATACAATGCACTGGTCCTCTAACATTCAGTGCTTTTCAGTTAAGATCAGAAACGTGTGAGCTTCCTGAACGATGTAGTTGTTTTGAGCCTAAGAGTGACTGCCCTTACCTGAAATGAAGTAGTGCATGTAGGAAGACACAGAGCCTGGGATTTAACTCCATTTCTGAAGGGAATCACACAGTATAGTTTCATCCATGGATCACACTCTGCTTTAGAGAAAGAAGAACGCTCTTGCTTTCTAGAGTCTCTAAGACAGCAGGAATCGTGAGTGTGCTGAGAACAAAAGAACGGTGTGTCCTATAAATACGGACTATATGTAGTTCATCTCTGCTTCTGAAACTGAAACAAACCAGAAGTCCTCTAACATTCAATGCTTGTCATTTAAGATGAGAAACGTGTGAGCTTCGTGATCCATGTAGTTCTTTTGAGCTATAAAGTAACTGCCCTTACCAGAAACGAAGTCTTGCTTGTAGGAAGACTCAGAGACTGGGATTTAACTCCATTTCTGAAGTGAAACACACAACAGAGTTCTCATCCATTGAACAAACTCTGCTTTAGAGCAAGAAGCACGCTCTAGCTTTCTAGAGTCTCTAAGACAGCAGGAAACGTGGTTGTGCTCAGAAGAAAAGAACAGTGTTTCCTACACATACGGACCATATCTAGTTCAACTCTGCTTGAAATTGATACAAAGCAAACGTCCTCTAACATCCAATGCTGCTCAGTTAAAATGAGAAATGTGTGAGCTTCGTTTACGATGTAGTTCCTTTGAGCTGTAAGGTAACTGCCCTTATCTGAAACGAAGTCTTGCTTGTAGGAAGACACAGAGCCTGGAATTTAACTCCATTTCTGAAGGGAAACACACAGCATAGTTCTCATCCTTGGATCACAATCTGCTTTCGAGCAAGAAGCACGCACTTGCTTTCTAGATTATCTAATACAGCAGGAAACGTGAGTGTGCTCAGAACAAATGAACGGTGTTTCCTACACATACGGGGCATATCTAGGCCAACTCTGCTGCTGAAACTGATACAAAGCACTGGTCCTCTAACATCCAATGCTTGTCAGTTAAGATGAGAATCGTGTGAGCTTCGTGAACGATGTAATTCGTTTGAGCTGAAAAGAGACTGCCCTTGCTTAAAACGAAGTCTTGCCTGTAGGAAGACACAGAGCTTGGAATTTAAATCCATTTCTGAAGGGAAACACACAGCATAGTTCTCATCCATGGATCACACTCTGCTTTAGAGCAAGAAGTATTCTCGAGCTTTCTAGATTCTCTAAGACAGCAGGAAACTTGAGTGTGGTGAGAACAAATGCAAGGTGTTTCCTACACATACGGACCATATCTAGTCCAACTCTGCTTCTGAAAATGATACAATGCACTGGTCCTCTAACATTCAATGCTTGTCAGTTAAGATCAGAAACGTGTGAGCTTCCTGAATGATGTAGTCCTTTTGAGCTGAAGAGTGACTGCCCCTACCTGAAACGAAATAGTGCTTGTAGGAAGACACAGATCATGGCATTTAACTCCATTTCTGAAGTGAAACACACAGCATAGTTCTCATCCATGGATCACACTCTGCTTTAGAGCAAGTAGCACTCTCTTGCTTTCTAGAGTCTCTAATACAGCAGGAAACTTGTGTGTGCTTAGAACAAAAGAGCGGTGTGTCCTACAAATACGGACCATATCTAGTTCTTCTCTGCTTCTGAAACTTAAACAAACCAGAAGTCCTCTAACATCCAATGCTTGTCAGTTTAGGTGAGAAACGTGTGAGCTTCGTGAACGATGTAGTTCGTTTGAGCTGTAAAGAACCTGCCCTTACCTGAAACGAAGTCTTGCTTGTAGGAAGACTCAGAGCGTGGGATTTAACACCATTTCTGAAGTGAAACACACAACTCAGTTCTCATCCATGGATCACACTCTGCTTTAGAGCAAGAAGCATGCTCTAGCTTTCTAGAGTCTCTAAGAGAGCAGGAAACTTGAGTGTGCTGAGAACAAATGAACGGTGTTTCCTAAACATATGGACCATATCTAGTCCAACTCTGCTTCTGAGCCTGATACAAAGCCCTGGTCCTCTAACATCCAATGCTTGTCAGTTAAGATGAGAAACGTTTGAGCTTCGTGAACGATGTAGTTCGTTTGAGCTGAAAAATGACTGCCCTTACTTGAAACGAAGTCTTGCTTGTAGGAAGACACAGAGCCTGGAATTTGAATCCATTTCTGAAGGGAAACACAGAGCAGAGTTCTCATCCATGGATCACACTCTGCTTTAGAGCAAGAAGCACGCCCTAGCTTTCAAAAGTCTCTAAGACAGCAGAAAACTTGAGTGTGGTGAGAACAAATGAAAGGTGTTTCCTACCCATACGGACAATATCTAGTCCAACTCTGCTTCTGAAACTGATAAAATGCACTGGTCCCCTAACATTCAATGCTTGTCAGTTAAGATCAGAAACGTTTGAGCTTCCTGAACGATGTAGTTCTTTTGAGATGAAGAGTGACTGCCCTTACCTGAAAAGAAGTAGTGCTAGTAGGAAGACACAGACCCTGGATTTTAACTCCATTTCTGAAGGAACACAGTATAGTTCAAATCCATGGATCACACTCTGCTTTAGAGCAAGAAGAACGCTCTTGCTTTCTAGAATCTCTAATACAGCAGGTAACGTGGTTGTACTCTGAAGAAAAGAACAGTGTTTCCTACACATACGGACCATATCTAGTTCAACTCTGCTTGAAATTGATACAAAGCAAAGGTCCTCTAACATCCAATGCTTCTCACTTAAGATGAGAAATGTGTGAGCTTCTTGAACGATGTAGTTCGTTTGAGCTGTAAGGTAAATGCCCTTAACTGAAATGAAGTCTTGCTTGTAGGAAGACTCAGAGCCAGGGATTTAACTCCATTTCTAAAGTGAAACACACAGCATAGTTCTCATTCATGGATCAAACTCTGCTTTGAGCAAGAAGCACACCCTTGCTTTCTAGAGACTCTAATACAGCAGGAAACTTGAGTGTGCTCAGAACAAAAGAACGGTGTGTCCTACAAATACGGACCATATCTAGTTCATCTCTGCTTCTGAAACTGAAACAAACCAGAAGTCCTCTGACATCCAATGCTTGTCAGTTTGGGTGAGAAACGTGTGAGCTTCGTGAACGATGTAGTTCGTTTGAGCTGAAAAGTGACTGCCCTTTCCTGAAACAAAGTCTTGCTTGTAGGAAGACACAGAGCCTGGGATTTAACTCCATTTCTGAAGGGAACACACAGCATAGTTCTCATCCTTGGCTCACACTCTTCTTTAGAGCAAGAAGCACGCACTTGCTTTCTAGATTCTCTAATACAGCAGGAAACGTGAGTGTGCTCAGAACAAATGAACGGTGTTTCCTAAACATACCGAACAAATCTAGTTCAACTCTGCTTGAAATTGATACAAAGCACTGGTCCTCTAACATTCAATGCTTGTCAGTTAAGATGAGAAATGTGTGAGCGTCGTGATCGATGTAGTTCGTTTGAGCTATAAAGTAACTGCCCTTACCTGAAACGAAGTCTTGCTTGTAGGAAGACTCAGAGACTGGGATTTAACTCCATTTCTGAAGTAAAACACACAACAGAGTTCTCATCCATTGAACAAACTCTGCTTTAGTGCAAGAAGCACGCTCTAGCTTTCTAGATTCTCTAAGACAGCAGGAAACTTGAGTGTGGTGACAACAAATGAAAGGTGTTTCCTACACATACGGACCATATCTAGTCCAACTCTGCTTCTAAAACTGATACAATGCACTGGTCCTCTAACATTCAATGCTTGTCATTTAAGATCAGAAACGTGTGAGCTACCTGAACGATGTAGTTGTTTTGAGCCTAAGAGTGACTGCCCTTACCTGAAACGAAGTAGTGCTTGTAGGAAGACACAGAGCCTGGGATTTAACTCCATTTCTGAAGGGAAACACACAGTATAGTTCTCATCCATGGATCACACTCTGCTTTAGAGTAAGAAGAACGCTCTTGCTTTCTAGAATCTCTAAAACAGCAGGAAACATGGTTGTGCTCAGAAGAAAAGAACAGTGTTTCCTACAAATACGGACCTTATCTAGTTCAACTCTGCTTGAAATTGATACAAACCAAACGTCCTCTAACATCCAATGCTTCTCAGTTAAGATGAGAAATGTGTGAGCTTCGTTTACGATGTACTTCGTTTAAGCTGTAAGGTAACTGCCCTTATCTGAAACGAAGTCTTGCTTGTAGGAAGAGGTAGAGCCAGGGATTTAACTCCATCTCTGAAGTGAAACACACAGCATAGTTCTCATCCATGGATCACACTCTACTTGAAAGCAAGAAGCACTCTCTTGCTTTCTAGAGTCTCTAATACAGCAGGAAACGTGAGTGTGCTCAGAAGAAAAGAACGGTGTTTCCTATACATACGGACCACTTCTAGTTCAACTCTGCTTGAAATTGATACAAAGCAAAGGTCCTCTAACATCCAATGCTTCTCAGTTAAGATGAGAAACGTCTGAATTTCGTGATTGATGTAGTTCGATTGAGCTGAAAAGTGACTGCCAGTACCTGAAACGAAGTCTTGCTTGTAGGAAGACTCAGAGACAGGATTTAAAGGAATTTCTGAATGAACCACACAACGGTTCTCGTCCATGGATCACACTCTGCTTTAGAGCAAGAAGCACGCACTTGCTTTCTAGATTCTCTAATACAGCAGGAAACTTGAGTGTGCTGAAACAAATGAACGGAGTTTCCTACACATATGGACCATATCTAGTTCAACTCTGCTTCTGAAACTGAAAGAAACCATAGGTTGAAACATCCCATGCTTGTCAGTTAGGATGAGAAACGTGTGAGCTTCCTGAACAATGTAGTTCGTTTGAGCTGAAAAGTAACTGCCCTCTCCTGAGACGAAGTCTTGCTTTTAGCAAGAATAACAGACTGGATTTAACTGAATTTCTGAAGTGAACCACACAACAGAGTTCTCATCCATTGATCACACTCTGCTTTAGAGCAAGAATCACGCTCTAGCTTTCTAGAGTCTCTAAGACAGCAGGAAACGTGACTGTGCTGAGAACAAAAGAACGGAGTGTCCTACAAATACGGACCATATCTTGTTCATCTCTGCTTCTGAAACTGAAACAAACCAGAAGTCCTCTAACATCCAATGCATGTCAGTTAAGATGAGAAACGTGTGAGCTTCGTGATCGATGTAGTTCGTTTGAGCTATAAAGTAACTGCCCTTACCTGAAACGAGGTCTTGCTTGTAGGAAGATTCAGAGACTGGGATTTAACTCCATTTCTGAAGTGAAACACACAACAGAGTTCTCATGCATTGAACAAACTCTGCTTTCGAGCAAGAAGCACGCTGTGGCTTTCTAGAGTCTCTAATACAGCAGGAAACTTGAGTGTGCTTACAACAAAAAAACGGTGTGTCCTACAAATACGACCATATCTAGTTCATCTGTGCTTCTGAAACTGAAACAAACCAGAAGTTCTCTAACATCCAATGCTTGTCAGTTTAGGTGAGAAACGTGTGAGCTTCGTGAATGATGTAGTTCGTTTGAGCTGTAAAGAAACTGCCCTTACGTGAAACGAAGTCTTGCTTGTAGGAAGACTCAGAGACTGGGATTGAACTCCATTTCTGAAGTGAAACACACAGCATAGTTCTCATCCATGGATCACACTCTGCTTTAGAGCAAGAAGCACTCTCTTGCTTTCTAGAGTCTCTAATACAGCAGGAAACGTGAGTGTGCTCAGAAGAAAAGAACAGTGTTTCCTACACATATGGACCATATCTAGACCCACTCTGCTTCTGAGACTGGTACAAAGCAATGGTCCTCTAACATTCAATGCTAGTCAGTTAAGATCAGAAACGTGTGAGCTTCCTGAACAATGTAGTTCTTTTGAGCTGAAGAGTAACTGCCCTTACATGAAACGAAGTAGTGCTTGTAGGAAGACACAGACCCTGGGATTTAACTCCATTTCTGAAGGGAAACAAACACACAGTATAGTTCAAATCCTTGGATCACACTCTGCTTTAGAGCAAGAAGAACGCTCTTGCTTTCTAGAATCTCTAATACAGCAGGAAACGTGGTTGTGCTCTGAAGAAAAGAACAGTGTTTCCTACACATACGGACCATATCTAGTTCAACTCTGCTTGTAATTGATACAAAGCAAAGGTCCTCTAACATCCAATGCTTCTCAGTTAAGATGAGAAATGTGTGAGCTTCGTGAACGATGTAGTTTGTTTGAGCTGTAAGGTAACTGCCCTTACCTGAAATGACGTCTTGCTTGTAGGAAGACTCAGAGCCAGGGATTTAACTCCATTTCTGAAGTGAAACACAGCATAGTTCTCATCCATGGATCACACTCTGCTTTAGAGCAAGAAGCACTCTCTTGCTTTCTAGAGACTCTAATACAGCAGGAAACTTGAGTGTGCTCAGAACAAAAGATTGGTGTGTCCTACAAATACGGACCATATCTAGTTCATCTCTGCTTCAGAAACTGAAACAAACCAGAAGTCCTCTAACATCCAATGCTTGTCAGTTTGGGTGAGAAACGTGTGAGCTTCGTGAACGATTTAGTTCGTTTGAGCTGTAAAGAAACTCCCCTTACCTGAAACGAAGTCTTGCTTGTAGGAAGACTCAGAGCCTGGGATTTAACACCATTTCTGAAGTGAAACACACAACTCAGTTCTCATCCATGGATCACACTCTGCTTTAGAGCAAGAAGCACGCTCTGCTTTCTAGAGACTCTAATACTACAGGAAACGTGAGTGTGCCCAGAAGAAAAGAACAGTGTTTCCTATACATACGGACCATTTCTAGTTCAACTCTGCTTGAAATTGATACAAAGCAAAGGTCCTCTAACATCCAATGCTTCTCAGTTAAGATGAGAAACGTGTGAATTTCGTGATCGATGTAGTTTGTTTGAGCTGAAAAGTGACTGCCCTTACCTGAAACGATGTCTTGCTTGTAGGAAGACACAGAGCCTGGGATTTAACTCCATTTCTGAAGGGAAACACACAGCATAGTTCTCATCCTTGGATCACAGTCTACTTTAGAGCAAGAAGCACGCACTTGCTTTCTAGATTCTGTAATACAGCAGAAACGTGAGTGTGCTCAGAACAAATGAACGGTGTTTCCTACACATACGGACCAGATCTAGTCCAACTCTGCTGCTGAAACTGATACAAAGCACTGGTCCTCTAACATCCAATGCTTGTCATTTAATCTGAGAAACGTGTGAGCTTCGTGAACGATGTAGTTCGTTTGAGCTGAAAAGTGACTGCCCTTACTTTAAACGAAGTCTTGCTGGTATGAAGACACAGAGCCTGGAATTTAAATCCATTTCTGAACGGAAACACACAGCATAGTTCTCATCCATGGATCACACTCTGCTTTAGAGCAAGAAGCACGCTCTTGCTTTCTAGAGTCTCTAATACAGCAGGAAACTTGAGTGTACTCAGAACAAAAAAGACGTATTTCCTACACTTACAGGACATATCTAGTCCAACTCTGCTTCTGAAACTGATACAAAGCACTGGTACTCTAACATTCAATGCTTGTCAGTTAAGATCAGAAATGTGTGAGCTTCATGATCGATGTAGTTCGTTTGAGCTATAAAGTAACTGCCCTTACCTGAAATGAAGTCTTGCTTGTAGGAAGACTCAGAGACTGGGATTGAACTCCATTTCTGAAGTGAAACACACAACAGAGTTCTCATCCATTGAACAAACTCTGCTTTAGAGCAAGAAGCACGCTCTTGCTTTCTAGAGTCTCTAAGACAGCAGGAAACATGAGTGTGATGAGAACAAAAGAACGGTATTTCCTACACATACGGACCATATCTAGTCCAACTCTGCTTCTTACACTGATACATTGCTCTGGTCCTCTAACATTCAATGCTTGTCAGTTAAGATCAGAAACGTGTGAGCTTCCTGAACGATGTAGTTGTTTTGAGCCTAAGAGTGACTGACCTTACCTGAAACGAAATACAGCTTGTAGGAAGACACAGAGCCTGGGATTTAACTCCAATTCTGAAGTGAAACACACAGCATAGTTCTCATCCATGGATCACACTCTGCTTTAGAGCAAGAAGCATTCTCTTGCTTTCTAGAGTCTCTAATACAGCAGGAAACTAGAGTGTGCTTAGAACAAAAGTACGGTGTGTCCTACAAATACGGACCATATCTAGTTCATCTCTGCTTCTGAAACTGAAACAAACCAGAAGTCTTCTAACATCCAATGCTTGTCAGTTTAGGTGAGAAACGTGTTAGCTTAGTGAACGATGTAGTTCCTTTGAGCTGTAAAGAGACTGCCCTTACCTGAAACGAAGTCTTGCTTGTAGGAAGACTCAGAGCCTGGGATTTAACACCATTTCTGAAGTGAAACACACAACTCAGTTCTCATCCATGGATCACACTATGCTTTAGAGCAAGAAGCACGCTCTAGCTTTCTAGAGTCTCTAAGACAGCAGGAAACTTGAGTGTGCTGAGAACAAATGAACTGTGTTTCCTACACATATGGACCATATCTAGTCCAACTCTGCTTCTGAGACTGGTACAAAGCACTGGTCCTCTAACATTCAGTGCTAGTCAGTTAAGATCAGAAACGTGTGAGCTTCCTGAACGATGTAGTTCTTTTGAGCTGAAGAGTAACTGCCCTTACATGAAACGAAGTAGTGCTTGTAGGAAGACACAGACCCTGGGATTTAACTCCATTTCTGAAGGGAAACACACAGTATAGTTCAAATCCTTGGATCACACTCTGCTTTAGAGCAAGAAGAACGCTCTCGCTTTCTAGAATCTCTAATACAGCAGGAAACGTCGTTGTGCTCTGAAGAAAAGAACAGTGTTTCCTACACATACGGACCATATCTAGTTCAACTCTGCTTGAAATTGATACAAAGCAAAGGTCCTCTAACATGCAATGCTTCTCAGTTAAGATGAGAAATGTGTGAGCTTCGTGAACGATGTAGTTCGTTTGACCTGAAAAGTGACTGCCCTTACTTAGAAAAGAAGTCTTGCTTGTAGGAAGACACAGAGTCTGGAATTAAAATCCATTTCTGAAGGGAAACACACAGCATAGTTCTCATCCATGGATCACACTCTGCTTTAGAGCAAGAAGCACGCTCTTGCTTTCTAGAGTCTCTAATACAGCAGGAAACGTGAGTGTGCTCAGAACAAATGAACGGTGTTTCCTACACATACGGACCATATCTAGTCCAACTCTGCTGCTGAAACTGATACAAAGCACTGGTCCTCTAACATCCAATGCTTGTCAGTTAAGATGAGAAACGTGTGAGCTTCGTGAAGGATGTAGTTCGTTTGAGCTGAAAAGTGACTGCCCTTACTTAAAACGAAGTCTTGCTTGGATGAAGACAAAGAGCCTGGAATTTAAATCCATTTCTGAACGGAAACACACAGCATAGTTCTCATCCATGGATCACACTCTGCTTTAGAGCAAGAAGCACGCTCTTGCTTTCTACAGTTTCTAATACAGCAGTAAACTTGAGTGTGCTCAGAAAAAAAAAGAGGTATTTCCTACACATACAGGCCATATCTAGTCCAACTCTGCTTCTGAAACTGATACAAATCACTGGTCCTCTAACATTCAATGCTTCTCAGTTAAGATGAGAAATGTGTGAGCTTCTTGATCGATGTAGTTCGTTTGAGCTATAAAGTCACTGCCCTTACTTGAAACGAAGTCTTGCTTGTAGGAAGACTCAGAGACTGGGATTGAACTCCATTTCTGAAGTGAAACACACAACAGAGTTCTCATCCATTGAACAAACTCTGCTTTAGAGCAAGAAGCACGCTCTAGCTTTCTAGAGTCTCTAAGACAGCAGGAAACTTGAGTGTGGTGACAACAAATGAAAGGTGTTTCCTACACATACGGACCATATCTAGTCCAACTCTGCTTCTGAAACTGATACAATGCACTGGTCCTCTAACATTCAATGCTTGTCAGTTAAGATGAGAAACGTGTGAGCTTCGTGAACGATGTAGTTCGTTTGAGCTGAAAAGTGACTGCCCTTACTTTAAACGAAGTCTTGCTTGTATGAAGACACAGAGCCTGGAATTTAAATCCATTTCTGAACGGAAACACACAGCATAGTTCTCATCCATGGATCACACTCTGCTTTAGAGCAAGAAGCACGCTCTTGCTTTCTAGAGTCTCTAATACAGCAGGAAACTTGAGTGTACTCAGAACAAAAAAGAGGTATTTCCTACACTTACAGGACATATCTAGTCCAACTCTGCTTCTGAAACTGATACAAAGCACTGGTCCTCTAACATTCAATGCTTGTCAGTTAAGATCAGAAATGTGTGAGCTTCATGATCGATGTAGTTCGTTTGAGCTATAAAGTAACTGCCCTTACCTGAAATGAAGTCTTGCTCGTAGGAAGACTCAGAGACTGGGATTGAAATCCATTTCTGAAGTGAAACACACAACAGAGTTCTCATCCATTGAACAAACTCTGCTTTAGAGCAAGAAGCACGCTCTTGCTTTCTAGAGTCTCTAAGACAGCAGGAAACATGAGTGTGATGAGAACAAAAGAACGGTATTTCCTACACATACGGACCTTATCTAGTCCAACTCTGCTTCTGAAACTGATACAAGGCACTGGTCCTCTAACATTCAATGCTTGTCAGTTAAGATCAGAAACGTGTGAGCTTCCTGAACGATGTAGTTGTTTTGAGCCTAAGAGTGACTGACCTTACCTGAAACGAAATACAGCTTGTAGGAAGACACAGAGCCTGGGATTTAACTCCAATTCTGAAGTGAAACACACAGCATAGTTCTCATCCATGGATCACACTCTGCTTTAGAGCAAGAAGCATTCTCTTGCTTTCTAGAGTCTCTAATACAGCAGGAAACTAGAGTGTGCTTAGAACAAAAGTACGGTGTGTCCTACAAATACGGACCATATCTAGTTCATCTCTGCTTCTGAAACTGAAACAAACCAGAAGTCTTCTAACATCCAATGCTTGTCAGTTTAGGTGAGAAACGTGTTAGCTTAGTGAACGATGTAGTTCCTTTGAGCTGTAAAGAAACTGTCCTTACCTGAAACGAAGTCTTGCTTGTAGGAAGACTCAGAGCCTGGGATTTAACACCATTTCTGAAGTGAAACACACAACTCAGTTCTCATCCATGGATCACACTATGCTTTAGAGCAAGAAGCACGCTCTAGCTTTCTAGAGTCTCTAAGACAGCAGGAAACTTGAGTGTGCTGAGAACAAATGAACTGTGTTTCCTACACATATGGACCATATCTAGTCCAACTCTGCTTCTGAGACTGGTACAAAGCACTGGTCCTCTAACATTCAGTGCTAGTCAGTTAAGATCAGAAACGTGTGAGCTTCCTGAACGATGTAGTTCTTTTGAGCTGAAGAGTAACTGCCCTTACATGAAACGAAGTAGTGCTTGTAGGAAGACACAGACCCTGGGATTTAACTCCATTTCTGAAGGGAAACACACAGTATAGTTCAAATCCTTGGATCACACTCTGCTTTAGAGCAAGAAGAACGCTCTCGCTTTCTAGAATCTCTAATACAGCAGGAAACGTCGTTGTGCTCTGAAGAAAAGAACAGTGTTTCCTACACATACGGACCATATCTAGTTCAACTCTGCTTGAAATTGATACAAAGCAAAGGTCCTCTAACATGCAATGCTTCTCAGTTAAGATGAGAAATGTGTGAGCTTCGTGAACGATGTAGTTCGTTTGACCTGAAAAGTGACTGCCCTTACTTAGAAAAGAAGTCTTGCTTGTAGGAAGACACAGAGTCTGGAATTAAAATCCATTTCTGAAGGGAAACACACAGCATAGTTCTCATCCATGGATCACACTCTGCTTTAGAGCAAGAAGCACGCTCTTGCTTTCTAGAGTCTCTAATACAGCAGGAAACGTGAGTGTGCTCAGAACAAATGAACGGTGTTTCCTACACATACGGACCATATCTAGTCCAACTCTGCTGCTGAAACTGATACAAAGCACTGGTCCTCTAACATCCAATGCTTGTCAGTTAAGATGAGAAACGTGTGAGCTTCGTGAAGGATGTAGTTCGTTTGAGCTGAAAAGTGACTGCCCTTACTTGAAACGAAGTCTTGCTTGGATGAAGACAAAGAGCCTGGAATTTAAATCCATTTCTGAACGGAAACACACAGCATAGTTCTCATCCATGGATCACACTCTGCTTTAGAGCAAGAAGCACGCTCTTGCTTTCTAGAGTTTCTAATACAGCAGTAAACTTGAGTGTGCTCAGAAAAAAAAAGAGGTATTTCCTACACATACAGGCCATATCTAGTCCAACTCTGCTTCTGAAACTGATACAAATCACTGGTCCTCTAACATTCAATGCTTCTCAGTTAAGATGAGAAATGTGTGAGCTTCTTGATCGTTGTAGTTCGTTTGAGCTATAAAGTCACTGCCCTTACTTGAAACGAAGTCTTGCTTGTAGGAAGACTCAGAGACTGGGATTGAACTCCATTTCTGAAGTGAAACACACAACAGAGTTCTCATCCATTGAACAAACTCTGCTTTAGAGCAAGAAGCATGCTCTAGCTTTCTAGAGTCTCTAAGACAGCAGGAAACTTGAGTGTGGTGACAACAAATGAAAGGTGTTTCCTACACATACGGACCATATCTAGTCCAACTCTGCTTCTGAAACTGATACAATGCACTGGTCCTCTAACATTCAATGCTTGTCAGTTAAGATGAGAAACGTGTGAGCTTCGTGAACGATGTAGTTCGTTTGAGCTGAAAAGTGACTGCCCTTACTTTAAACGAAGTCTTGCTTGTATGAAGACACAGAGCCTGGAATTTAAATCCATTTCTGAACGGAAACACACAGCATAGTTCTCATCCAAGGATCACACTCTGATTTAGAGCAAGAAGCACGCTCTTGATTTCTAGAGTCTCTAATACAGCAGGAAACTTGAGTGTACTCAGAACAAAAAAGACGTATTTCCTACACTTACAGGACATATCTAGTCCAACTCTGCTTCTGAAACTGATACAAAGCACTGGTCCTCTAACATTCAATGCTTGTCAGTTAAGATCAGAAATGTGTGAGCTTCATGATCGATGTAGTTCGTTTGAGCTATAAAGTAACTGCCCTTACCTGAAATGAAGTCTTGCTTGTAGGAAGACTCAGAGACTGGGATTGAACTCCATTTCTGAAGTGAAACACACAACAGAGTTCTCATCCATTGAACAAACTCTGCTTTAGAGCAAGAAGCACGCTCTTGCTTTCTAGAGTCTCTAAGACAGCAGGAAACATGAGTGTGATGAGAACAAAAGAACGGTATTTCCTACACATACGGACCATATCTAGTCCAACTCTGCTTCTGAAGCTGATACAATGCACTGGTCCTCTAACATTCAATGCTTGTCAGTTAAGAACAGAAACGTGTGAGCTTCCTGAACGATGTAGTTGTTTTGAGCCTAAGAGTGACTGACCTTACCTGAAACGAAATACAGCTTGTAGGAAGACACAGAGCCTGGGATTTAACTCCAATTCTGAAGTGAAACACACAGCATAGTTCTCATCCATGGATCACACTCTGCTTTAGAGCAAGAAGCATTCTCTTGCTTTCTAGAGTCTCTAATACAGCAGGAAACTAGAGTGTGCTTAGAACAAAAGTACGGTGTGTCCTACAAATACGGACCATATCTAGTTCATCTCTGCTTCTGAAACTGAAACAAACCAGAAGTCTTCTAACATCCAATGCTTGTCAGTTTAGGTGAGAAACGTGTTAGCTTAGTGAACGATGAAGTTCCTTTGAGCTGTAAAGAAACTGCCCTTACCTGAAACGAAGTCTTGCTTGTAGGAAGACTCAGAGCCTGGGATTTAACACCATTTCTGAAGTGAAACACACAACTCAGTTCTCATCCATGGATCACACTATGCTTTAGAGCAAGAAGCACGCTCTAGCTTTCTAGAGTCTCTAAGACAGCAGGAAATTTGAGTGTGCTGAGAACAAATGAACTGTGTTTCCTACACATATGGACCATATCTAGGCCAACTCTGCTTCTGAGACTGGTACAAAGCACTGGTCCTCTAACATTCAGTGCTAGTCAGTTAAGATCAGAAACGTGTGAGCTTCCTGAACGATGTAGTTCTTTTGAGCTGAAGAGTAACTGCCCTTACATGAAACGAAGTAGTGCTTGTAGGAAGACACAGACCCTGGGATTTAACTCCATTTCTGAAGGGAAACACACAGTATAGTTCAAATCCTTGGATCACACTCTGCTTTAGAGCAAGAAGAACGCTCTCGCTTTCTAGAATCTCTAATACAGCAGGAAACGTCGTTGTGCTCTGAAGAAAAGAACAGTGTTTCCTACACATACGGACCATATCTAGTTCAACTCTGCTTGAAATTGATACAAAGCAAAGGTCCTCTAACATGCAATGCTTCTCAGTTAAGATGAGAAATGTGTGAGCTTCGTGAACGATGTAGTTCGTTTGACCTGAAAAGTGACTGCCCTTACTTAGAAAAGAAGTCTTGCTTGTAGGAAGACACAGAGTCTGGAATTAAAATCCATTTCTGAAGGGAAACACACAGCGTAGTTCTCATCCATGGATCACACTCTGCTTTAGAGCAAGAAGCACGCTCTTGCTTTCTAGAGTCTCTAATACAGCAGGAAACGTGAGTGTGCTCAGAACAAATGAACAGTGTTTCCTACACATATGGACCATATCTAGTACAACTCTGCTTCTGAAACTGATACAATGCACTGGTCCTCTAACATTCAATGCTTGTCAGTTAAGATGAGAAACGTGTGAGCTTCGTGAACGATGTAGTTCGTTTGAGCTGAAAAGTGACTGCCCTTACTTGAAACGAAGTCTTGCTTGTATGAAGACACAGAGTCTGGAATTTAAATCCATTTCTGAACTAAAACACACAGCATAGTTCTCATCCATGGATCACACTCTGCTTTAGAGCAAGAAGCACGCTCTTGCTTTCTAGAGTCTCTAATACAGCAGGAAACTTGAGTGTACTCAGAACAAAAAAGACGTATTTCCTACACTTACAGGACATATCTAGTCCAACTCTGCTTCTGAAACTGATACAAAGCACTGGTCCTCTAACATTCAATACTTGTCAGTTAAGATCAGAAATGTGTGAGCTTCGTGATCGATGTAGTTCGTTTGAGCTATAAAGTAACTGCCTTTACCTGAAACGAAGTCTTGCTTGTAGGAAGACTCAGAGACTGGGATTGAACTCCATTTCTGAAGTGAAAAACACAACAGAGTTCTCATCCATTGAACAAACTCTGCTTTAGAGCAAGAAGCACGCTCTAGCTTTCTAGAGTCTCTAAGAGAGCAGGAAACTTGAGTGTGGTGACAACAAATGAAAGGTGTTTTCTACACATACAGACCATATCTAGTCCAACTCTGCTTCTGAAACTGATACAATGCACTGGTCCTCTAACATTCAATGCTTGTCAGTTAAGATCAGAAACGTGTGAGCTTCCTGAATGATGTAGTTGTTTTGAGCCTAAGAGTGACTGCCCTTACCTGAAACCAAGTAGAGCTTGTAGGAAGACACAGAGCCAGGGATTTAACACCATTTCTGAAGTGAAACACACAGCATAGTTCTCATCCATGGATCACACTCTGCTTTAGAGCAAGAAGCACTCTCTTGCTTTCTAGAGTCTCTAATACAGCAGGAAACGTGAGTGTGCTCAGAAGAAAAGAACAGTGTTTCCTACACATATGGACCATATCTAGTCCCACTCTGCTTCTAAGACTGGTACAAAGCACTGGTCCTCTAACATTCAATGCTAGTCAGTTAAGATCAGAAACGTGTGAGCTTCCTGAACAATGTAGTTCTTTTGAGCTGAAGAGTAACTGCCCTTACATGAAACGAAGTAGTGCTTGTAGGAAGACACAGACCCTGGGATTTAACTCCATTTCTGAAGTGAAACACAGCATAGTTCTCATCCATGGATCACACTCTGCTTTAGAGCAAGAAGCACTCTCTTGCTTTCTAGAGACTCTAATACAGCAGGAAACTTGAGTGTGCTCAGAACAAAAATTGGTGTGTCCTACAAATACGGACCATATCTAGTTCATCTCTGCTTCAGAAACTGAAACAACCAGAAGTCCTCTAACATCCAATGCTTGTCAGTTTGGGTGAGAAACGTGTGAGCTTCGTGAACGATGTAGTTCATTTGAGCTGTAAAGAAACTCCCCTTACCTGAAACGAAGTCTTGCTTGTAGGAAGACTCAGAGCCTGGGATTTAAAACCATTTCTGAAGTGAAACACACAACTCAGTTCTCATCCATGGATCACACTCTGCTTTAGAGCAAGAAGCACGCTCTGCTTTCTAGAGACTCTAATACTACAGGAAACGTGAGTGTGCCCAGAAGAAAAGAACAGTGTTTCCTATACATACGGACCATTTCTAGTTCAACTCTGCTTGAAATTGATACAAAGCAAAGGTCCTCTAACATCCAATGCTTCTCAGTTAAGATGAGAAACGTGTGAATTTCGTGATCGATGTAGTTTGTTTGAGCTGAAAAGTGACTGCCCTTACCTGAAACGTAGTCTTGCTTGTAGGAAGACACAGAGCCTGGGATTTAACTCCATTTCTGAAGGGAAACACACAGCATAGTTCTCATCCTTGGATCACAGTCTGCTTTAGAGCAAGAAGCACGCACTTGCTTTCTAGATTCTGTAATACAGCAGAAACGTGAGTGTGCTCAGAACAAATGAACGGTGTTTCCTACACATACGGACCAGATCTAGTCCAACTCTGCTGCTGAAACTGATACAAAGCACTGGTCCTCTAACATCCAATGCTTGTCATTTAATCTGAGAAACGTGTGAGCTTCGTGAACGATGTAGTTCCTTTGAGCTGAAAAGTGACTGCCCTTACTTGAAACGAAGTCTTGCTTGGATGAAGACAACGGGCCTGGAATTTAAATCCATTTCTGAAGGGAAACACACAGCATAGTTCTCATCCATGGATCACACTCTGCTTTAGAGCAAGAAGCACGCTCTTGCTTTCTAGAGTTTCTAATACAGCAGTAAACTTGAGTGTGCTCAGAAAAAATAAGAGGTATTTCCTACACATACAGGCCATATCTAGTCCAACTCTGCTTCTGAAACTGATACAAATCACTGGTCCTCTAACATTCAATGCTTCTCAGTTAAGATGAGAAATGTGTGAGCTTCTTGATCGATGTAGTTCGTTTGAGCTATAAAGTAACTGCCCTTACCTGAAACGAAGTCTTGCATGTAGGAAGACTCAGAAACTGGGATTGAACTCCATTTCTGAAGTGAAACACACAACAGAGTTCTCATCCATTGAACAAACTCTGCTTTAGAGCAAAAAGCACGCTCTAGCTTTCTAGAGTCTCTAAGACAGCAGGAAACTTGAGTGTGGTGACAACAAATGAAAGGTGTTTCCTACACATACGGACCATATCTAGTCCAACTCTGCTTCTGAAACTGATACAATGCACTGGTCCTCTAACATTCAATGCTTGTCAGTTAAGATCACAAACGTGTGAGCTTCCTGAACGATGTAGTTGTTTTGAGCCTAAAGGTGACTGACCTTACCTGAAACGAAATACAGCTTGTAGGAAGACACAGAGCCTGGGATTTAACTCCAATTCTGAAGTGAAACACACAACATAGTTCTCATCCATGGATCACACTCTGCTTTAGAGCAAGAAGCACTCTCTTGCTTTCTAGAGTCTCTAATACAGCAGGAAACTAGAGTGTGCTTAGAACAAAAGTAAGGTGTGTCCTACAAATACGGACCATATCTAGTTCATCTCTGCTTCTGAAACTGAAACAAACCAGAAGTCTTCTAACATCCAATGCTTGTCAGTTTAGGTGAGAAACGTGTTAGCTTAGTGAACGATGTAGTTCGTTTGAGCTGTAAAGAAACTGCCCTTAACTGAAACGAAGTCTTGCTTGTAGGAAGACTCAGAGCCTGGGATTTAACTCCATTTCTGAAGGGAAACACACAGTACAGTTCTCATCCATGGATCACACTCTGCTTTAGAGTAAGAAGAACGCTCTTGCTTTCTAGAATCTCTAATACAGCAGGAAACGTGGTTGTGCTCAGAAGAAAAGAACAGTGTTTCCTACACATACGGACCATATCTAGTTCAACTCTGCTTGAAATTGATACAAAGCAAACGACCTCTAACATCCAATGCTTCTCAGGTGAGATGAGAAATATGTGAGCTTCGTTTACGATGTAGTTCGTTTGAGCTGTAAGGTAACTGCCCTTTCTGAAACGAAGTCTTGCTTGTAGGAAGAACCAGAGCCAGGGATTTAACTCCATTTCCGAAGTGAAACACACAACAGAGTTCTCATCCATTGAACAAACTCTGCTTTAGAGCAAGAAGCACGCTCTAGCTTTCTAGAGTCTCTAAGACAGCAGGAAAATTGAGTGTGCTGAGAACAAATGAACGGTGTTTCCTACAGATACGGACCATATCTAGTCCAACTCTGCTGATGAAACTGATACAAAGCAATGATCCTCTAACATCCAGTGCTTGTCAGTTAAGATGAGAAACGTGTGAACTTCGTGAACGATGTAGTTCGTTTGAGCTGAAAAGTAACTACCCTTACCTGAAAAGAAGTCTTGCTTTTAAGAAGACTCAGAGCCTGGGATTTAACTCCATTTCTGAAGTGAAACACACAGCAGAGTTCTCATCCATGGATCACACTCTGCTTTAGAGCAAGAAGCACTCTCTTGCTTTCTAGAGTCTCTAATACAGCAGGAAACGTGAGTGTGCTCAGAAGAAAAGAACAGTGTTTCCTACACATATGGACCATATCTAGTCCAACTCTGCTTCTGAGACTGGTACAAAGCACTGGTCCTCTAACATTCAATGCTAGTCAGTTAAGATCAGAAACGTGTGAGCTTCCTGAACGATGTAGTTCTTTTGAGCTGAAGAGTAACTGCCCTTACATGAAACGAAGTAGTGCTTGTAGGAAGACACAGACCCTGGGATTTAACTCCATTTCTGAAGGGAAACACACAGTATAGTTCAAATCCTTGGATCACACTCTGCTTTAGAGCAAGAAGAACGCTCTTGCTTTCTAGAATCTCTAATAAAGCAGGAAACGTGGTTGTGCTCTGAAGAAAAGAACAGTGTTTCCTACACATACGGACCATATCTAGTTCAACTCTGCTTGAAATTGATACAAAGCAAAGGTCCTCTAACATCCAATGCTTCTCAGTTAAGATGAGAAATCTGTGAGCTTCGTGAACGATGTAGTTCGTTTGACCTGAAAAGTGACTGCCCTTACTTGAAACGAAGTTTTGCTTGTATGAAGACACAGAGCCTGGAATTTAAATCCATTTCTGAACGGAAACACACAGCATACTTCTCATCCATGGATCACACTCTGCTTTAGAGCAAGAAGCACGCTCTTGCTTTCTAGATTCTCTAATACAGCAGGAAACTTGAGTGTACTCAGAACAAAAAAGACGTATTTCCTACACTTACAGGACATATCTAGGCCAACTCTGCTTCTGAAACTGATACAAAGCACTGGTCCTCTAACATTCAATGCTTGTCAGTTAAGATCAGAAACGTGTGAGCTTCCTGAACGATGTAGTTCTTTTGAGCTGAAGAGTAACTGCCCTTACCTGAAAATAAGTAGTGCTTGTAGGAAGACACAGACCCTGGGATTTAACTCCATTTCTGAATGAAACACACAGTATAGTTGAAATCCATGGATCACACTCTGCTTTAGAGCAAGAAGAACGCTCTTGCTTTCTAGTATCTCTAAAACAGCAGGAAATGTGGTTGTGCTCTGAAGAAAAGAACAGTGTTTCCCACACATACGGCCCATATCTAGTTCAACTCTGCTTGAAATTGATACAAAGCAAAGGTCCTCTAACATCCAATACTTCTCAGTTAAGATGAGAAATGTGTGAGCTTCGTGAACGATGTAGTTCGTTTGACCTGAAAAGAGACTGCCCTTACTGAAACGAAGTGTGGCTTGTAGGAAGACACACAGCCTGGAATTCAAATCCATTACTGAAGGGAAACACACAGCATAGTTCTCATCCATATATCACACTCTGCTTTAGAGCAAGAAGCACGCTCTTGCTTTCTAGAGTCTCTAATACGGCAGGAAACGTGAGTGTGCTGAGAAAAAAGAACAGTGTTTCCTACACATACGACCATATCTAGTCCAACTCTGCTGTTGAAACTGATACAATGCACAGGTCCTCTAACATCCAATGCTTGTCAGTTAAGATGAGAAATGTGTGAGCTTCGTGATCGTTGTAATTCGTTTGAGCTATAAAGTAACTGCCCTTACCTGAAACGAAGTCTTGCTTGTAGGAAGACTCAGAGACTGGGATTGAACTCCATTTCTGAAGTGAAACACACAACAGAGTTCTCATCCATTGAACAAACTCTGCTTTAGAGCAAGAAGCACGCTCTAGCTTTCTAGAGTCTCTAAGACAGCAGGAAACTTGAGTGTGGTGACAACAAATGAAAGGTGTTTCCTACAGATATGGACCATATCTAGTCCAACTCTGCTTCTGAAACTGATACAATGCACTGGTCCTCTAACATTCAATGCTTGTCAGTTAAGATCAGAAACGTGTCAGCTTCCTGAACGATGTAGTTGTTTTGAGCCTAAGAGTGACTGCCCTTACATGAAACGAAGTAGTGCTTGTAGGAAGACACAGAGCCTGGGATTTAACTCCATTTCTGAAGGGAAACACACAGTATAGTTCTCATCAATGGATCTCACTCTGTTTTAGAGTAAGAAGAACGCTCTTGCTTTCTAGAATCTATAATACAGCAGGAAACGTGGTTGTGCTCAGAAGAAAAGAACAGTGTTTCCTACACATACGGACCATATCTAGTTCAACTCTGCTTGAAATGGATACAAAGGAAACGACCTCTAACATCCAATGCTTCTCAGGTGAGATGAGAAATGTGTGAGCTTGGTTTTCGATGTAGTTCGTTTGAGCTGAAAAGTGACTGCCCTTACTTGAAACGAAGTCTTGCTGGTAGGAACACACAGAGCCTGGAATTTAACCCCATTTCTGAAAGGAAACACACAGCATAGTTCTCATCGATGGATCACACTCTGCTTTAGAGCAAGAAGGATGCTCTTGCTTTCTAGAGTCTCTAATACCGCAGGAAACGTGAGTGTGCTCAGAAGGAAAGAACGGTGTTTCCTATACATACAGACCATATCTAGTACAACTCTGCTGCTGAAACTGATACAAAGCACGGGTCCTCTAACTTCCAATGCTTGTCAGTTAAGATGAGAAACGTGTGAGCTTCGTGAATGATGTAGTTCGTTTGAGCTGAAAAGTGACTGCCCCTACTTGAAACGAAGTCTTGCTTGTAGGAAGACACAGAGCCTGCTATTTAAATCAATTTCTGAAGGGAAACTCACAGCATAGTTCTCATCCATGGATCACACTCTGCTTTAGAGCAAGAAGGATGCTCTTGCAATCTAGAGTCTCTAATACAGCAGGAAACATGAGTGTGCTCAGAACAAAAAAGCGGTGTTTCCTACACATACAGGCCATATCTAGTTCAACTCTGCTTCTGTAACTGATACAAAGCACAGGTCCTCTAACATTCAATGCTTCTCAGTTAAGATGAGACACTTGTGAGCTTCGTGAACGATGTAGATCCTTTGAGCTGAAAAGTGACTGCCCATACCTGAAACGAAGTCTGGCTTGTAGGAAGACACAGAACCTGGGATTTAACTCCATTTCTGAAGGGAAACACACAACACAGTTCTCATCCATGGATCACACTCTGCTTTAGAGCACGAAGCACTATCTTGCTTTCTAGATTCTCTAATACAGCAGGAAACGTGTGTGTGCTCAGAAGAAAAGAACGGTGTTTCCTATACATACTTACCAAATCTAGTTCAACTCTGCTTGAAATTGATGCAAAGCAAAGGTCCTCTAACATCCAATGCTTCTCAGTTAAGATGAGACATGTGTGAGCTTCGTGAACGATGTAGTTCGTTTGAGCTGTAAGGTAACTACCCTTACCTGAAACGAAGTCTTGCTTGTAGGAAGACTCAGAGCCAGGGATTTAACTCCATTTGTGAAGTGAAACACACAGCATAGTTCTCATCCATGGATCACACTCTGCTTTAGAGCAAGAAGTACGCTCTAGCTTTCTAGAGTCTCTAAGACAGCAGGAAACTTGAGTGTGCTGAGAACAAATGAACGGTGTTTCCTACACATATGGACCATATCTAGTCCAACTCTGCTTCTGAGACTGGTACAAAGCATTGGTCCTCTAACATTCAATGCTTGTCAGTTAAGATCAGAAACGTGTGAGCCTCCTGAACGATGTAGTCCTTTTGAGCTGAATAGTGACTGCCCTTACCTGAAACGAAGTAGTGCTTGTAGGAAGACACAGATCCTTGGATTTAACTCCATTTCTGAAGTGAAACAAAAAGTATACTTCTCATCCATGGATCAAACTCTGCTTTAGAGCAAGAAGAACGCTCTTGTTTCTAGAATCTCTAATACAGCAGGAAACGTGGTTGTTCTCAGAAGAAAAGAACAGTGTTTCCTACACATACGGACCATATCTAGTTCAACTCTGCTTGATATTGATACAAAGCAAAGGTCCTCTAACATCCAATGCTTCTCAGTTAAGATGAGAAATGTGTGAGCTTTGTGAACGATGTAGTTCGTTTGAGCTGTAAGGTAACTGCCCTTACCTGAAACGAAGTCTTGCTTGTAGGAAGACACAGAGCCAGGGATTTAACTCCATATCTGAAGTGAAACACACAGCATAGTTCTCATAAATGGAACACACTCTGCTTTAGAGCAAGAAGCACTCTCTTGCTTTCTAGAGTCTCTAATACAGCAGGAAACTAGAGTGTGCTTAGAACAAAAGTACGGTGTGTCCTACAAATACGGACCATATCTAGTTCATCTCTGCTTCTGAAACTGAAACAAACCAGAAGTCCTCTAACATCCAATGCTTGTCAGTTTGGGTGAGAAACGTGTGAGCTTCGTGAACGATGTAGTTCGTTTGAGCTGTAAAGAAACTGCCCTTACCTGAAACGAAGTCTTGCTTGTAGGAAGACTCAGAGCCTGGGATTTAACACCATTTCTGAAGTGAAACACACAACTCAGTTCTCATCCATGGATCACACTCTGCTTTAGAGCAAGAAGCATGCTCTAGCTTTCTAGAGTCTCTAAGACAGCAGGAAACTTGAGTGTGCTGAGAACAAATGAACGGTGTTTCCTACACATATGGACCATATCTAGTCCAACTCTGCTTCTGAGACTGGTACAAAGCACTGGTCCTCTAACATTCAATGCTAGTCAGTTAAGATCAGAAACGTGTGAGCTTCCTGAACGATGTAGTTCTTTTGAGCTGAAGAGTAACTGCCCTTACATGAAACGAAGTAGTGCTTGTAGGAAGACACAGACCCTGGGATTTAACTCCATTTCTGAAGGGAAACACACAGTATAGTTCAAATCCTTGGATCACACTCTGCTTTAGAGCAAGAAGCACGCTCTGCTTTCTAGAGACTCAAATACTACAGGAAACGTGAGTGTGCCCAGAAGAAAAGAACAGTGTTTCCTATACATACGGACCATTTCTAGTTCAACTCTGCTTGAAATTGATACAAAGCAAAGGTCCTCTAACATCCAATGCTTCTCAGTTAAGATGAGAAACGTGTGAATATCGTGATCGATGTAGTTTGTTTGAGCTGAAAAGTGACTGCCCTTACCTGAAACGAAGTCTTGCTTGTAGGAAGACACAGAGCCTGGGATTTAACTCCATTTCTGAAGGGAAACTCACAGCATAGTTCTCATCCTTGGATCACAGTCTGCTTTAGAGCAAGAAGCATGCACTTGCTTTCTAGATTCTGTAATACAGCAGAAACGTGAGTGTGCTCAGAACAAATGAACGGTGTTTCCTACACATACGGACCATATCTAGTCCAACTCTGCTGCTGAAACTGATACAAAGCCCGGGTCCTCTAACTTCCAATGCTTGTCAGTTAAGATGAGAAACGTGTGAGCTTCGTGAATGATGTAGTTCGTTTGAGCTGAAAAGTGACTGCCCCTACTTGAAACGAAGTCTTGCTTGTAGGAAGACACAGAGCCTGCTATTTAAATCAATTTCTGAAGGGAAACTCACAGCATAGTTCTCATCCATGGATCACACTCTGCTTTAGAGCAAGAAGGATGCTCTTGCAATCTAGAGTCTCTAATACAGCAGGAAACATGAGTGTGCTCAGAACAAAAAAGCGGTGTTTCCTACACATACAGGCCATATCTAGTTCAACTCTGCTTCTGAAACTGATACAAAGCACAGGTCCTCTAACATTCAATGCTTCTCAGTTAAGATGAGACACTTGTGAGCTTCGTGAACGATGTAGATCCTTTGAGCTGAAAAGTGACTGCCCATACCTGAAACGAAGTCTGGCTTGTAGGAAGACACAGAACCTGGGATTTAACTCCATTTCTGAAGGGAAACACACAACACAGTTCTCATCCATGGATCACACTCTGCTTTAGAGCACGAAGCACTATCTTGCTTTCTAGATTCTCTAATACAGCAGGAAACGTGTGTGTGCTCAGAAGAAAAGAACGGTGTTTCCTATACATACTTACCAAATCTAGTTCAACTCTGCTTGAAATTGATGCAAAGCAAAGGTCCTCTAACATCCAATGCTTCTCAGTTAAGATGAGACATGTGTGAGCTTCGTGAACGATGTAGTTCGTTTGAGCTGTAAGGTAACTACCCTTACCTGAAACGAAGTCTTGCTTGTAGGAAGACTCAGAGCCAGGGATTTAACTCCATTTGTGAAGTGAAACACACAGCATAGTTCTCATCCATGGATCACACTCTGCTTTAGAGCAAGAAGTACGCTCTAGCTTTCTAGAGTCTCTAAGACAGCAGGAAACTTGAGTGTGCTGAGAACAAATGAACGGTGTTTCCTACACATATGGACCATATCTAGTCCAACTCTGCTTCTGAGACTGGTACAAAGCATTGGTCCTCTAACATTCAATGCTTGTCAGTTAAGATCAGAAACGTGTGAGCCTCCTGAACGATGTAGTCCTTTTGAGCTGAATAGTGACTGCCCTTACCTGAAACGAAGTAGTGCTTGTAGGAAGACACAGATCCTTGGATTTAACTCCATTTCTGAAGTGAAACAAAAAGTATACTTCTCATCCATGGATCAAACTCTGCTTTAGAGCAAGAAGAACGCTCTTGTTTCTAGAATCTCTAATACAGCAGGAAACGTGGTTGTTCTCAGAAGAAAAGAACAGTGTTTCCTACACATACGGACCATATCTAGTTCAACTCTGCTTGATATTGATACAAAGCAAAGGTCCTCTAACATCCAATGCTTCTCAGTTAAGATGAGAAATGTGTGAGCTTTGTGAACGATGTAGTTCGTTTGAGCTGTAAGGTAACTGCCCTTACCTGAAACGAAGTCTTGCTTGTAGGAAGACTCAGAGCCAGGGATTTAACTCCATATCTGAAGTGAAACACACAGCATAGTTCTCATAAATGGAACACACTCTGCTTTAGAGCAAGAAGCACTCTCTTGCTTTCTAGAGTCTCTAATACAGCAGGAAACTAGAGTGTGCTTAGAACAAAAGTACGGTGTGTCCTACAAATACGGACCATATCTAGTTCATCTCTGCTTCTGAAACTGAAACAAACCAGAAGTCCTCTAACATCCAATGCTTGTCAGTTTGGGTGAGAAACGTGTGAGCTTCGTGAACGATGTAGTTCGTTTGAGCTGTAAAGAAACTGCCCTTACCTGAAACGAAGTCTTGCTTGTAGGAAGACTCAGAGCCTGGGATTTAACACCATTTCTGAAGTGAAACACACAACTCAGTTCTCATCCATGGATCACACTCTGCTTTAGAGCAAGAAGCATGCTCTAGCTTTCTAGAGTCTCTAAGACAGCAGGAAACTTGAGTGTGCTGAGAACAAATGAACGGTGTTTCCTACACATATGGACCATATCTAGTCCAACTCTGCTTCTGAGACTGGTACAAAGCACTGGTCCTCTAACATTCAATGCTAGTCAGTTAAGATCAGAAACGTGTGAGCTTCCTGAACGATGTAGTTCTTTTGAGCTGAAGAGTAACTGCCCTTACATGAAACGAAGTAGTGCTTGTAGGAAGACACAGACCCTGGGATTTAACTCCATTTCTGAAGGGAAACACACAGTATAGTTCAAATCCTTGGATCACACTCTGCTTTAGAGCAAGAAGCACGCTCTGCTTTCTAGAGACTCAAATACTACAGGAAACGTGAGTGTGCCCAGAAGAAAAGAACAGTGTTTCCTATACATACGGACCATTTCTAGTTCAACTCTGCTTGAAATTGATACAAAGCAAAGGTCCTCTAACATCCAATGCTTCTCAGTTAAGATGAGAAACGTGTGAATATCGTGATCGATGTAGTTTGTTTGAGCTGAAAAGTGACTGCCCTTACCTGAAACGAAGTCTTGCTTGTAGGAAGACACAGAGCCTGGGATTTAACTCCATTTCTGAAGGGAAACTCACAGCATAGTTCTCATCCTTGGATCACAGTCTGCTTTAGAGCAAGAAGCATGCACTTGCTTTCTAGATTCTGTAATACAGCAGAAACGTGAGTGTGCTCAGAACAAATGAACGGTGTTTCCTACACATACGGACCATATCTAGTCCAACTCTGCTGCTGAAACTGATACAAAGCCCGGGTCCTCTAACTTCCAATGCTTGTCAGTTAAGATGAGAAACGTGTGAGCTTCGTGAATGATGTAGTTCGTTTGAGCTGAAAAGTGACTGCCCCTACTTGAAACGAAGTCTTGCTTGTAGGAAGACACAGAGCCTGCTATTTAAATCAATTTCTGAAGGGAAACTCACAGCATAGTTCTCATCCATGGATCACACTCTGCTTTAGAGCAAGAAGGATGCTCTTGCAATCTAGAGTCTCTAATACAGCAGGAAACATGAGTGTGCTCAGAACAAAAAAGCGGTGTTTCCTACACATACAGGCCATATCTAGTTCAACTCTGCTTCTGAAACTGATACAAAGCACAGGTCCTCTAACATTCAATGCTTCTCAGTTAAGATGAGACACTTGTGAGCTTCGTGAACGATGTAGATCCTTTGAGCTGAAAAGTGACTGCCCATACCTGAAACGAAGTCTGGCTTGTAGGAAGACACAGAACCTGGGATTTAACTCCATTTCTGAAGGGAAACACACAACACAGTTCTCATCCATGGATCACACTCTACTTGAAAGCAAGAAGCACTCTCTTGCTTTCTAGAGTCTCTAATACAGCAGGAAACTTGAGTGTGGTGACAACAAATGAAAGGTGTTTCCTACACATACGGACCATATCTAGTCCAACTCTGCTTCTAAAACTGATACAATGCACTGGTCCTCTAACATTCAATGCTTTTCATTTAAGATCAGAAATGTGTGAGCTACCTGAACGATGTAGTTGTTTTGAGCCTAAGAGTGACTGCCCTTACCTGAAACGAAGTAGTGCTTGTAGGAAGACACAGAGCCTGGGATTTAACTCCATTTCTGAAGGGAAACACACAGTATAGTTCTCATCCATGGATCACACTCTGCTTTAGAGTAAGAAGAACGCTCTTGCTTTCTAGAATCTTTAAAACAGCAGGAAACGTGGTTGTGCTCAGAAGAAAAGAACAGTGTTTCCTACACATACGGACCTTATCTAGTTCTACTCTGCTTATAATTGATACAAACCAAACGTCCTCTAACATCCAATGCTTCTCAGTTAAGATGAGAAATGTGTGAGCTTCGTTTACGATGTACTTCGTTTAAGCTGTAAGGTAACTGCCCTTATCTGAAACGAAGTCTTGCTTGTAGGAAGAGGTAGAGCCAGGGATTTAACTCCATTTCTGAAGTGAAACACACAGCATAGTTCTCATCCATGGATCACACTCTACTTGAAAGCAAGAAGCACTCTCTTGCTTTCTAGAGTCTCTAATACAGCAGGAAACTTGGTTGTGCTCAGAAGAAAAGAACAGTGTTTCCTACACATACGGACCATATCTAGTTCAACTCTGCTTGAAATTGATACAAAGCAAACATCTTCTAACATCCAATGCTTCTCAGTTAAGATGAGAAACGTGTGAATTTCGTGATCGATTTAGTTCGTTTGAGCTGAAAAGTGACTGCCCTTATCTGAAACGAAGTCTTGGTTGTAGGAAGACTCAGAGAGAGGATTTAACTGAATTTCTGAAGTGAACCACACAAGGGTTCTCATCCAGTGATCACACTCTGCTTTAGAGCAAGAAGCACGCTCTAGCTTTCTAGAGTCTCTAAGACAGCAGGAATCGTGAGTGTGCTGAGAACAAAAGAACGGTGTGTCCTACAAATACGGACCATATGTAGTTCATCTCTGCTTCTGAAACTGAAACAAACCAGAAGTCCTCTAACATTCAATGCTTTTCATTTAAGATGAGAAACGTGTGAGCTTCGTGATTGATGTAGTTCGTTTGAGCTGAAAAGTAACTGCCCTCTCCTGAAACGAAGTCTTGCTTGTAGGAAGACTCAGAGACTGGGTTTAACTGAATTTCTGAAGTGAACCACACAACAGAGTTCTCATCCATGGATCACACTCTGCTTTAGAGCAAGAAGCACGCTCTAGCTTTCTAGAGTCTCTAAGACAGCAGGAAACGTGAGTGTAGTGAGAACAAAAGAACGGTGTGTCCTAAAAATATGGACAATATCTAGTCCAACTCTGCTTCTGAAACTGATACAATGCACTGGTCCTCTAACATTCAGTGCTTGTCAGTTAAGATCAGAAACGTGTGAGCTTCCTGAACGATGTAGTTTGTTTGAGCTGAAAAGTGACTGCCCTTACCTGAAACGAAGTCTTGCTTGTAGGAAGACACAGAGCCTGTGATTTAACTCCATTTCTGAAGGGAAACACACAGCATAGTTCTCATCCTTGGATCACACTCTGCTTTAGAGCAAGAAGGACACACTTGCTTTCTAGAGTCTCTAATAGAGCAGGAAACTTGTGTGTGCTCAGAACAAAAGAGCGGTGTGTCCTACAAATACGGACCATATCTAGTTCTTCTCTGCTTCTGAAACTTAAACAAACCAGAAGTCCTCTAACATACAATGCTTGTCAGTTTAGGTGAGAAACGTGTGAGCTTCGTGAACGATGTAGTTCGTTTGAGCTGTAAAGAACCTGCCCTTACCTGAAACGAAGTCTTGCTTGTAGGAAGACTCAGAGCGTGGGATTTAACACCATTTCTGAAGTGAAACACACAACTCAGTTCTCATCCATAGATCACACTCTGCTTTAGAGCAAGAAGCACGCTCTAGCTTTCTAGAGTCTCTAAGAGAGCAGGAAACTTGAGTGTGCTGAGAACAAATGAACGGTGTTTCCTACACATATGGACCATATCTAGTCCAACTCTGCTTCTGAGCCTGATACAAAGCACTGGTCCTCTAACATCCAATGCTTGTCAGTTAAGATGAGAAACGTTTGAGCTTCGTGAACGATGTAGTTCGTTTGAGCTGAAAAATGACTGCCCTTACCTGAAACGAAGTCTTGCTTGTAGGAAGACTCAGAGACTGTGATTTAACTCCATTTCTGAAGTGAAACACACGACAGAGTTCTCATCCATTGAACAAACTCTGCTTTAGAGCAAGAAGCACGCTCTAGCTTTCTAGAATCTCTAAGACAGCAGGAAACTAGAGTGTGGTGACAACAAATGAAAGGTGTTTCCTACACATAAGGACCATATCTAGTCCAACTCTGCTTCTGAAACTGATACAATGCACTGGTCCTCTAACATTCAGTGCTTTTCAGTTAAGATCAGAAACGTGTGAGCTTCCTGAACGATGTAGTTGTTTTGAGCCTAAGAGTGACTGCCCTTACCTGAAATGAAGTAGTGCATGTAGGAAGACACAGAGCCTGGGATTTAACTCCATTTCTGAAAGGAATCACACAGTATAGTTCTCATCCATGGATCACACTCTGCTTTAGAGAAAGAAGAACGCTTTTGCTTTCTAGAGTCTCTAAGACAGCAGGAATCGTGAGTGTGCTGAGAACAAAAGAACGGTGTGTCCTATAAATACGGACTATATGTAGTTCATCTCTGCTTCTGAAACTGAAACAAACCAGAAGTCCTCTAACATTCAATGCTTGTCATTTAAGATGAGAAACGTGTGAGCTTCGTGATCCATGTAGTTCTTTTGAGCTATAAAGTAACTGCCCTTACCTGAAACGAAGTCTTGCTTGTAGGAAGACTCAGAGACTGGGATTTAACTCCATTTCTGAAGTGAAACACACAACAGAGTTCTCATCCATTGAACAAACTCTGCTTTAGAGCAAGAAGCACGCTCTAGCTTTCTAGAGTCTCTAAGACAGCAGGAAACGTGGTTGTGCTCAGAAGAAAAGAACAGTGTTTCCTACACATACGGACCATATCTAGTTCAACTCTGCTTGAAATTGATACAAAGCAAACGTCCTCTAACATCCAATGCTTCTCAGTTAAAATGAGAAATGTGTGAGCTTCGTTTACGATGTAGTTCCTTTGAGCTGTAAGGTAACTGCCCTTATCTGAAACGAAGTCTTGCTTGTAGGAAGACACAGAGCCTGGAATTTAACTCCATTTCTGAAGGGAAACACACAGCATAGTTCTCATCCTTGGATCACAATCTGCTTTCGAGCAAGAAGCACGCACTTGCTAAGTAGATTATCTAATACAGCAGGAAACGTGAGTGTGCTCAGAACAAATGAACGGTGTTTCCTACACATACGGGGCATATCTAGGGCAACTCTGCTGCTGAAACTGATACAAAGCACTGGTCCTCTAACATCCAATGCTTGTCAGTTAAGATGAGAATCGTGTGAGCTTCGTGAACGATGTAATTCGTTTGAGCTGAAAAGAGACTGCCCTTGCTTGAAACGAAGTCTTGCCTGTAGGAAGACACAGAGCTTGGAATTTAAATCCATTTCTGAAGGGAAACACACAGCATAGTTCTCTTCCATGGATCACACTCTGCTTTAGAGCAAGAAGTATGCTCGAGCTTTCTAGATTCTCTAAGACAGCAGGAAACTTGAGTGTGGTGAGAACAAATGCAAGGTGTTTCCTACACATACGGACCATATCTAGTCCAACTCTGCTTCTGAAAATGATACAATGCACTGGTCCTCTAACATTCAATGCTTGTCAGTTAAGATCAGAAACGTGTGAGCTTCCTGAATGATGTAGTCCTTTTGAGCTGAAGAGTGACTGCCCCTACCTGAAACGAAATAGTGCTTGTAGGAAGACACAGATCCTGGCATTTAACTCCATTTCTGAAGTGAAACACACAGCATAGTTCTCATCCATGGATCACACTCTGCTTTAGAGCAAGTAGCACTCTCTTGCTTTCTAGAGTCTCTAATACAGTAGGAAACTTGTGTGTGCTCAGAACAAAAGAGCGGTGTGTCCTACAAATACGGACCATATCTAGTTCTTCTCTGCTTCTCAAACTTAAACAAACCAGAAGTCCTCTAACATCCAATGCTTGTCAGTTTAGGTGAGAAACGTGTGAGCTTCGTGAACGATGTAGTTCGTTTGAGCTGTAAAGAACCTGCCCTTACCTGAAACGAAGTCTTGCTTGTAGGAAGACTCAGAGCGTGGGATTTAACACCATTTCTGAAGTGAAACACACAACTCAGTTCTCATCCATGGATCACACTCTGCTTTAGAGCAAGAAGCACGCCCTAGCTTTCAAAAGTCTCTAAGACAGCAGAAAACTTGAGTGTGGTGAGAACAAATGAAAGGTGTTTCCTACCCATACGGACAATATCTAGTCCAACTCTGCTTCTGAAACTGATAAAATGCACTGGTCCCCTAACATTCAATGCTTGTCAGTTAAGATCAGAAACGTTTGAGCTTCCTGAACGATGTTGTTCTTTTGAGATGAAGAGTGACTGCCCTTACCTGAAAAGAAGTAGTGCTAGTAGGAAGACACAGACCCTGGATTTTAACTCCATTTCTGAAGGAACACAGTATAGTTCAAATCCATGGATCACACTCTGCTTTAGAGCAAGAAGAACGCTCTTGCTTTCTAGAATCTCTAATACAGCAGGTAACGTGGTTGTACTCTGAAGAAAAGAACAGTGTTTCCTACACATACGGACCATATCTAGTTCAACTGTGCTTGAAATTGATACAAAGCAAAGGTCCTCTAACATCCAATGCTTCTCACTTAAGATGAGAAATGTGTGAGCTTCTTGAACGATGTAGTTCGTTTGAGCTGTAAGGTAAATGCCCTTAACTGAAATGAAGTCTTGCTTGTAGGAAGACTCAGAGCCAGGGATTTAACTCCATTTCTAAAGTGAAACACACAGCATAGTTCTCATCCATGGATCAAACTCTGCTTTGAGCAAGAAGCACACCCTTGCTTTCTAGAGACTCTAATACAGCAGGAAACTTGAGTGTGCTCAGAACAAAAGAACGGTGTGTCCTACAAATACGGACCATATCTAGTTCATCTCTGCTTCTGAAACTGAAACAAACCAGAAGTCCTCTGACATCCAATGCTTGTCAGTTTGGGTGAGAAACGTGTGAGCTTCGTGAACGATGTAGTTCGTTTGAGCTGAAAAGTGACTGCCCTTTCCTGAAACGAAGTCTTGCTTGTAGGAAGACACAGAGCCTGGGATTTAACTCCATTTCTGAAGGGAACACACAGCATAGTTCTCATCCTTGGCTCACACTCTTCTTTAGAGCAAGAAGCACGCACTTGCTTTCTAGATTCTCTAATACAGCAGGAAACGTGAGTGTGCTCAGAACAAATGAACGGTGTTTCCTACACATACCGAACAAATCTAGTTCAACTCTGCTTGAAATTGATACAAAGCACTGGTCCTCTAACATTCAATTCTTGTCAGTTAAGATGAGAAATGTGTGAGCTTCGTGATCGATGTAGTTCATTTGAGCTATAAAGTAACTGCCCTTACCTGAAACGAAGTCTTGCTTGTAGGAAGACTCAGAGACTGGGATTTAACTCCATTTCTGAAGTAAAACACACAACAGAGTTCTCATCCATTGAACAAACTCTGCTTTAGTGCAAGAAGCACGCTCTAGCTTTCTAGATTCTCTAAGACAGCAGGAAACTTGAGTGTGGTGACAACAAATGAAAGGTGTTTCCTACACATACGGACCATATCTAGTCCAACTCTGCTTCTAAAACTGATACAATGCACTGGTCCTGTAACATTCAATGCTTGTCATTTAAGATCAAAAATGTGTGAGCTACCTGAACGATGTAGTTGTTTTGAGCCTAAGAGTGACTGCCCTTACCTGAAACGAAGTAGTGCTTGTAGGAAGACACAGAGCCTGGGATTTAACTCCATTTCTGAAGGGAAACGCACAGTATAGTTCTCATCCATGGATCACACTCTGCTTTAGAGTAAGAAGAACGCTCTTGCTTTCTAGAATCTCTAAAACAGCAGGAAACGTGGTTGTGCTCAGAAGAAAAGAACAGTGTTTCCTACACATACGGACCTTATCTAGTTCAACTCTGCTTGAAATTGATACAAACCAAACGTCCTCTAACATCCAATGCTTCTCAGTTAAGATGAGAAATGTGTGAGCTTCGTTTACGATGTACTTCGTTTAAGCTGTAAGGTAACTGCCCTTATCTGAAACGAAGTCTTGCTTGTAGGAAGAGGTAGAGCCAGGGATTTAACTCCATTTCTGAAGTGAAACACACAGCATAGTTCTCATCCATGGATCACACTCTACTTGAAAGCAAGAAGCACTCTCTTGCTTTCTAGAGTCTCTAATACAGCAGGAAACGTGAGTGTGCTCAGAAGAAAAGAACGGTGTTTCCTATACATACGGACCACTTCTAGTTTAACTCTGCTTGAAATTGATACAAAGCAAAGGTCCTCTAACATCCAATGCTTCTCAGTTAAGATGAGAAACGTCTGAATTTCGTGATCGATGTAGTTCGTTTGAGCTGAAAAGTGACTGCCAGTACCTGAAACGAAGTCTTGCTTGTAGGAAGACTCAGAGACAGGATTTAAAGGAATTTCTGAATGAACCACACAACGGTTCTCATCCATGGATCACACTCTGCTTTAGAGCAAGAAGCACGCACTTGCTTTCTAGATTCTCTAATACAGCAGGAAACTTGAGTGTGCTGAAACAAATGAACGGAGTTTCCTACACATATGGACCATATCTAGTTCAACTCTGCTTCTTAGACTGGTACAAAGCACTGGTCCTCTAACATTCAATGCTTGTCAGTTAGGATGAGAAACGTGTGAGCTTCGTGAACAATGTAGTTCGTTTGAGCTGAAAAGTAACTGCCCTCTCCTGAGACGAAGTCTTGCTTTTAGCAAGAATAACAGACTGGATTTAACTGAATTTCTGAAGTGAACCACACAACAGAGTTCTCATCCATTGATCACACTCTGCTTTAGAGCAAGAATCACGCTCTAGCTTTCTAGAGTCTCTAAGACAGCAGGAACCGTGAGTGTGCTGAGAACAAAAGAATGGAGTGTCCTACATATACGGACCATATCTTGTTCATCTCTGCTTCTGAAACTGAAACAAACCAGAAGTCCTCTAACATCCAATGCATGTCAGTTAAGATGAGAAACGTGTGAGCTTCATGATCGATGTAGTTCGTTTGAGCTATAAAGTAACTGCCCTTACCTGAAACGAGGTCTTGCTTGTAGGAAGATTCAGAGACTGGGATTTAATTCCATTTCAGAAGTGAAACACACAACAGAGTTCTCATCCATTGAACAAACTCTGCTTTCGAGCAAGAAGCACGCTCTGGCTTTCTAGAGTCTCTAATACAGCAGGAAACTTGAGTGTGCCTACAACAAAAGAACGGTGTGTCCTACAAATACGACCATATCTAGTTCATCTGTGCTTCTGAAACTGAAACAAACCAGAAGTTCTCTAACATCCAATGCTTGTCAGTTTAGGTGAGAAACGTGTGAGCTTCGTGAATGATGTAGTTCGTTTGAGCTGTAAAGAAACTGCCCTTACCTGAAACGAAGTCTTGCTTGTAGAAGACTCAGAGACTGGGATTGAACTCCATTTCTGAAGTGAAACACACAACAGAGTTCTCATCCATTGAACAAACTCTGCTTTAGAGCAAGAAGCACGCTCTAGCTTTCTAGAGTCTCTAAGACAGCAGGAAAAATGAGTGTGGTGACAACAAATGAAAGGTGTTTTCTACACATACGGACCATATCTAGTCCAACTCTGCTTCTGAAACTGATACAATGCACTGGTCCTCTAACATTCAATGCTTGTCATTTAAGATCAGAAACGTGTGAGCTTCCTGAACGATGTAGTTGTTTTGAGCCTAAGAGTGAATGACCTTACCTGAAACGAAGTAGAGCTTGTAGGAAGACACAGAGCCTGGGATTTAACTCCATTTCTAAAGTGAAACACACAGCATAGTTCTCATCCATGGATCACACTCTGCTTTAGAGCAAGAAGCACTCTCTTGCTTTCTAGAGTCTCTAATACAGCAGGAAACGTGAGTGCGCTCAGAAGAAAAGAACAGTGTTTCCTACACATATGGACCATATCTAGACCCACTCTGCTTCTGAGACTGGTACAAAGCAATGGTCCTCTAACATTCAATGCTAGTCAGTTAAGATCAGAAACGTGTGAGCTTCCTGAACAATGTAGTTCTTTTGAGCTGAAGAGTAACTGCCCTTTCATGAAACGAAGTAGTGCTTGTAGGAAGACACAGACCCTGGGATTTAACTCCATTTCTGAAGGGAAACACACAGTATAGTTCAAATCCTTGGATCACACTCTGCTTTAGAGCAAGAAGAACGCTCTTGCTTTCTAGAATCTCTAATACAGCAGGAAACGTGGTTGTGCTCTGAAGAAAAGAACAGTGTTTCCTACACATACGGACCATATCTAGTTCAACTCTGCTTGTAATTGATACAAAGCAAAGGTCCTCTAACATCCAATGCTTCTCAATTAAGATGAGAAATGTGTGAGCTTCGTGAACGATGTAGTTTGTTTGAGCTGTAAGGTAACTGCCCTTACCTGAAATGACATCTTGCTTGTAGGAAGACTCAGAGCCAGGGATTTAACTCCATTTCTGAAGTGAAACACAGCATAGTTCTCATCCATGGATCACACTCTGCTTTAGAGCAAGAAGCACTCTCTTGCTTTCTAGAGACTCTAATACAGCAGGAAACTTGAGTGTGCTCAGAACAAAAGATTGGTGTGTCCTACAAATACGGACCATATCTAGTTCATCTCTGCTTCAGAAACTGAAACAAACCAGAAGTCCTCTAACATCCAATGCTTGTCAGTTTGGGTGAGAAACGTGTGAGCTTCGTGAACGATGTAGTTCGTTTGAGCTGTAAAGAAACTCCCCTTACCTGAAACGAAGTCTTGCTTGTAGGAAGACTCAGAGCCTGGGATTTAACACCATTTCTGAAGTGAAACACACAACTCAGTTCTCATCCATGGATCACAATCTGCTTTAGAGCAAGAAGCACGCTCTGCTTTCTAGAGACTCTAATACTACAGGAAACGTGAGTGTGCCCAGAAGAAAAGAACAGTGTTTCCTATACATACGGACCATTTCTAGTTCCACTCTGCTTGAAATTGATACAAAGCAAAGGTCCTCTAACATCCAATGCTTCTCAGTTAAGATGAGAAACGTGTGAATATCGTGATCGATGTAGTTTGTTTGTGCTGAAAAGTGACTGCCCTTACCTGAAACGATGTCTTGCTTGTAGGAAGACACAGAGCCTGGGATTTAACTCCATTTCTGAAGGGAAACACACAGCATAGTTCTCATCCTTGGATCACAGTCTACTTTAGAGCAAGAAGCACGCACTTGCTTTCTAGATTCTGTAATACAGCAGAAACGTGAGTGTGCTCAGAACAAATGAACGGTGTTTCCAACACATACGGACCATATCTAGTCCAACTCTGCTGCTGAAACTGATAGAAAGCACTGGTCCTCTAACATCCAATGCTTGTCATTTAATCTGAGAAACGTGTGTGCTTCGTGAACGATGTAGTTCCTTTGAGCTGAAAAGTGACTGCCCTTTCTTGAAACGAAGTCTTGCTTGGATGAAGACAAAGAGCCTGGAATTTAAATCCATTTCTGAAGGGAAACACACAGCATAGTTCTCATCCATGGATCACACTCTGCTTTAGAGCAAGAAGCACGCTCTTGCTTTCTAGACTTTCTAATACAGCAGTAAACTTGAGTGTGCTCAGAAAAAAAAAGAGGTATTTCCTACACATACAGGCCATATCTAGTCCAACTCTGCTTCTGAAACTGATACAAATCACTGGTCCTCTAACATTCAATGCTTCTCAGTTAAGATGAGAAATGTGTGAGCTTCTTGATCGATGTAGTTCGTTTGAGCTATAAAGTCACTGCCCTTACTTGAAACGAAGTCTTGCTTGTAGGAAGACTCAGAGACTGGGATTGAACTCCATTTCTGAAGTGAAACACACAACAGAGTTCTCATCCATTGAACAAACTCTGCTTTAGAGCAAGAAGCACGCTCTAGCTTTCTAGAGTCTCTAAGACAGCAGGAAACTTGAATGTGGTGACAACAAATGAAAGGTGTTTCCTACACATACGGACCATATCTAGTCCAACTCTGCTTCTGAAACTGATACAATGCACTGGTCCTCTAACATTCAATGCTTGTCAGTTAAGATGAGAAACGTGTGAGCTTTGTGAATGATGTAGTTCGTTTGAGCTGAAAAGTGACTGCCCTTACTTTAAACTAAGTCTTGCTTGTATGAAGACACAGAGCCAGGGATTTAACACCATTTCTGAAGTGAAAAACACAGCATAGTTCTCATCCATGGATCACACTCTGCTTTAGAGCAAGAAGCACTCTCTTGCTTTCTAGAGTCTCTAATACAGCAGGAAACTTGAGTGTACTCAGAACAAAAAAGACGTATTTCCTACACTTACAGGACATATCTAGTCCAACTCTGCTTCTGAAACTGATACAAAGCACTGGTCCTCTAACATTCAATGCTTGTCAGTTAAGATCAGAAACGTGTGAGCTTCCTGAACGATGTAGTTGTTTTGAGCCTAAGAGTGACTGACCTTACCTGAAACGAAATACAGCTTGTAGGAAGACACAGAGCCTGGGATTTAACTCCAATTCTGAAGTGAAACACACAGCATAGTTCTCATCCATGGATCACACTCTGCTTTAGAGCAAGAAGCATTCTCTTGCTTTCTAGAGTCTCTAATACAGCAGAAAACTAGAGTGTGCTTAGAACAAAAGTACGGTGTGTCCTACAAATACGGACCATATCTAGTTCATCTCTGCTTCTGAAACTGAAACAAACCAGAAGTCTTCTAACATCCAATGCTTGTCAGTTTAGGTGAGAAACGTGTTAGCTTAGTGAACGATGTAGTTCCTTTGAGCTGTAAAGAAACTGCCCTTACCTGAAACGAAGTCTTGCTTGTAGGAAGACTCAGAGCCTGGGATTTAACACCATTTCTGAAGTGAAACACACAACTCAGTTCTCATCCATGGATCACACTAAGCTTTAGAGCAAGAAGCACGCTCTAGCTTTCTAGAGTCTCTAAGACAGCAGGAAACTTGAGTGTGCTGAGAACAAATGAACTGTGTTTCCTACACATATGGACCATATCTAGTCCAACTCTGCTTCTGAGACTGGTACAAAGCACTGGTCCTCTAACATTCAGTGCTAGTCAGTTAAGATCAGAAACGTGTGAGCTTCCTGAACGATGTAGTTCTTTTGAGCTGAAGAGTAACTGCCCTTACATGAAACGAAGTAGTGCTTGTAGGAAGACACAGACCCTGGGATTTAACTCCATTTCTGAAGGGAAACACACAGTATAGTTCAAATCCTTGGATCACACTCTGCTTTAGAGCAAGAAGAACGCTCTCGCTTTCTAGAATCTCTAATACAGCAGGAAACGTCGTTGTGCTCTGAAGAAAAGAACAGTGTTTCCTACACATACGGACCATATCTAGTTCAACTCTGCTTGAAATTGATACAAAGCAAAGGTCCTCTAACATCCAATGCTTCTCAGTTAAGATGAGAAATGTGTGAGCTTCGTGAACGATGTAGTTCGTTTGACCTGAAAAGTGACTGCCCTTACTTAGAAAAGAAGTCTTGCTTGTAGGAAGACACAGAGTCTGGAATTAAAATCCATTTCTGAAGGGAAACACACAGCATAGTTCTCATCCATGGATCACACTCTGCTTTAGAGCAAGAAGCACGCTCTAGCTTTCTAGAGTCTCTAATACAGCAGGAAACTTGAGTGTACTCAGAACAAAAAAGACGTATTTCCTACACTTACAGGACATATCTAGTCCAACTCTGCTTCTGAAACTGATACAAAGCACTGGTCCTCTAACATTCAATGCTTGTCAGTTAAGATCAGAAATGTGTGCCCTTCATGATCGATGTAATTCGTTTGAGCTATAAAGTAACTGCCCTTACCTGAAACGAATTCTTGCTTGTAGGAAGACTCAGAGCCAGGGATTTAACTCCATTTCTGAAGTGAAACACAGCATAGTTCTCATCCATGGATCACACTCTGCTTTAGAGCAAGAAGCACTCTCTTGCTTTCTAGAGACTCTAATACAGCAGGAAACTTGAGTGTGCTCAGAACAAAAGATTGGTGTGTCCTACAAATACGGACCATATCTAGTTCATCTCTGCTTCAGAAACTGAAACAAACCAGAAGTCCTCTAACATCCAATGCTTGTCAGTTTGGGTGAGAAACGTGTGAGCTTCGTGAACGATGTAGTTCGTTTGAGCTGTAAAGAAACTCCCCTTACCTGAAACGAAGTCTTGCTTGTAGGAAGACTCAGAGCCTGGGATTTAACACCATTTCTGAAGTGAAACACACAACTCAGTTCTCATCCATGGATCACACTCTGCTTTAGAGCAAGAAGCACGGTCTGCTTTCTAGAGACTCAAATACTACAGGAAACGTGAGTGTGCCCAGAAGAAAAGAACAGTGTTTCCTATACATACGGACCATTTCTAGTTCAACTCTGGTTGAAATTGATACAAAGCAAAGGTCCTCTAACATCCAATGCTTCTCAGTGAAGATGAGAAACGTGTGAATTTCGTGATCGATGTAGTTTGTTTGAGCTGAAAAGTGACTGCCCTTACCTGAAACGAAGTCTTGCTTGTAGGAAGACACAGAGCCTGGAATTTAACTCCATTTCTGAAGGGAAACACACAGCATAGTTCTCATCCTTGGATCACAGTCTGCTTTAGAGCAAGAAGCATGCACTTGCTTTCTAGATTCTGTAATACAGCAGAAACGTGAGTGTGCTCAGAACAAATGAACGGTGTTTCCTACACATACGGACCATATCTAGTCCAACTCTGCTGCTGAAACTGATACAAAGCACTGGTCCTCTAACATCCAATGCTTGTCATTTAATCTGAGAAACGTGTGAGCTTCGTGAACGATGTAGTTCCTTTGAGCTGAAAAGTGACTGCCCTTACTTGAAATGAAGTCTTGCTTGGATGAAGACAAAGAGCCTGGAATTTAAATCCATTTCTGAAGGGAAACACACAGCATAGTTCTCATCCATGGATCACACTCTGCTTTAGAGCAAGAAGCACGCTCTTGCTTTCTAGAGTTTCTAATACAGCAGTAAACTTGAGTGTGCTCAGAAAAAAAAAGAGGTATTTCCTACACATACAGGCCATATCTAGTCCAACTCTGCTTCTGAAACTGATACAAATCACTGGTCCTCTAACATTCAATGCTTCTCAGTTAAGATGAGAAATGTGTGAGCTTCTTGATCGATGTAGTTCGTTTGAGCTATAAAGTAACTGCCCTTACCTGAAACGAAGTCTTGCTTGTAGGAAGACTCAGAGACTGGGATTGAACTCCATTTCTGAAGTGAAACACACAACAGAGTTCTCATCCATTGAACAAACTCTGCTTTGAGCAAGAAGCACGCTCTAGCTTTCTAGAGTCTCTAAGACAGCAGGAAACTTGAGTGTGGTGACAACAAATGAAAGGTGTTTCCTACACATACGGACCATATCTAGTCCATCTCTGCTTCTGAAACTGCTACAATGCACTGGTCCTCTAACATTCAATGCTTGTCAGTTAAGATCAGAAACGTGTGAGCTTCCTGAACGATGTAGTTGTTTTGAGCCTAAGAGTGACTGACCTTACCTGAAACGAAATACAGCTTGTAGGAAGACACAGAGCCTGGGATTTAACTCCAATTCTGAAGTGAAACACACAGCATAGTTCTCATCCATGGATCACACTCTGCTTTAGAGCAAGAAGCACTCTCTTGCTTTCTAGAGTCTCTAATACAGCAGGAAACTAGAGTGTGCTTAGAACAAAAGTACGGTGTGTCCTACAAATACGGACCATATCTAGTTCATCTCTGCTTCTGAAACTGAAACAAACCAGAAGTCTTCTAACATCCAATGCTTGTCAGTTTAGGTGAGAAACGTGTTAGCTTAGTGAACGATGTAGTTCCTTTGAGCTGTAAAGAAACTGCCCTTACCTGAAACGAAGTCTTGCTTGTAGGAAGACTCAGAGCCTGGGATTTAACACCATTTCTGAAGTGAAACACACAACTCAGTTCTCATCCATGGATCACACTATGCTTTAGAGCAAGAAGCACGCTCTAGCTTTCTAGAGTCTCTAAGACAGCAGGAAACTTGAGTGTGCTGAGAACAAATGAACTGTGTTTCCTACACATATGGACCATATCTAGTCCAACTCTGCTTCTGAGACTGGTACAAAGCACTGGTCCTCTAACATTCAGTGCTAGTCAGTTAAGATCAGAAACGTGTGAGCTTCCTGAACGATGTAGTTCTTTTGAGCTGAAGAGTAACTGCCCTTACATGAAACGAAGTAGTGCTTGTAGGAAGACACAGACCCTGGGATTTAACTCCATTTCTGAAGGAAAACACACAGTATAGTTCAAATCCTTGGATCACACTCTGCTTTAGAGCAAGAAGAACGCTCTTGCTTTCTAGAATCTCTAATACAGCAGGAAACGTGGTTGTGCTCTGAAGAAAAGAACAGTGGTTCCTACACATACGGACCATATCTAGTTCAACTCTGCTTGAAATTGATACAAAGCAAAGGTCCTCTAACATCCAATGCTTCTCAGTTAAGATGAGAAATGTGTGAGCTTCGTGAACGATGTAGTTCGTTTGACCTGAAAAGTGACTGCCCTTACTTAGAAAAGAAGTCTTGCTTGTAGGAAGACACAGAGTCTGGATTAAAATCCATTTCTGAAGGGAAACACACAGCATAGTTCTCATCCATGGATCACACTCTGCTTTAGAGCAAGAAGCACGCTCTTGCTTTCTAGAGTCTCTAATACAGCAGGAAACTTGAGTGTACTCAGAACAAAAAAGACGTATTTCCTACACTTACAGGACATATCTAGTCCAACTCTGCTTCTGAAACTGATACAAAGCACTGGTCCTCTAACATTCAATGCTTGTCAGTTAAGATCAGAAATGTGTGCGCTTCATGATCGATGTAGTTCGTTTGAGCTATAAAGTAACTGCCCTTACCTGAAACGAAGTCTTGCTTGTAGGAAGACTCAGAGCCAGGGATTTAACTCCATTTCTGAAGTGAAACACAGCATAGTTCTCATCCATGGATCACACTCTGCTTTAGAGCAAGAAGCACTCTCTTGCTTTCTACAGACTCTAATACAGCAGGAAACTTGAGTGTGCTCAGAACAAAAGATTGGTGTGTCCTACAAATACGGACCATATCTAGTTCATCTCTGCTTCAGAAACTGAAACAAACCAGAAGTCCTCTAACATCCAATGCTTGTCAGTTTGGGTGAGAAACGTGTGAGCTTCGTGAACGATGTAGTTCGTTTGAGCTGTAAAGAAACTCCCCTTACCTGAAACGAAGTCTTGCTTGTAGGAAGACTCAGAGCCTGGGATTTAACACCATTTCTGAAGTGAAACACACAACTCAGTTCTCATCCATGGATCACACTCTGCTTTAGAGCAAGATGCACGCTCTGCTTTCTAGAGACTCAAATACTACAGGAAACGTGAGTGTGCCCAGAAGAAAAGAACAGTTTTTCCTATACATACGGACCATTTCTAGTTCAACTCTGCTTGAAATTGATACAAAGCAAAGGTCCTCTAACATCCAATGCTTCTCAGTTAAGATGAGAAACGTGTGAATATCGTGATCAATGTAGTTTGTTTGAGCTGAAAAGTGACTGCCCTTACCTGAAACGAAGTCTTGCTTGTAGGAAGACACAGAGCCTGGGATTTAACTCCATTTCTGAAGGGAAACACACAGCATAGTTCTCATCCTTGGATCACAGTCTGCTTTAGAGCAAGAAGCATGCACTTGCTTTCTAGATTCTGTAATACAGCAGAAACGTGAGTGTGCTCAGAACAAATGAACGGTGTTTCCTACACATACGGACCAGATCTAGTCCAACTCTGCTGCTGAAACTGATACAAAGCACTGGTCCTCTAACATCCAATGCTTGTCATTTAATCTGAGAAACGTGTGAGCTTCGAAACGATGTAGTTCCTTTGAGCTGAAAAGTGACTGCCCTTACTTGAAACGAAGTCTTGCTTGGATGAAGACAAAGAGCCTGGAATTTAAATCCATATCTGAAGTGAAACACACAGCATAGTTCTCATCCATGGATCACACTCTGCTTTAGAGCAAGAAGCACGCTCTTGCTTTCTAGAGTTTCTAATACAGCAGTAAACTTGAGTGTGCTCAGAAAAAAAAAGAGGTATTTCCTACACATACAGGCCATATCTAGTCCAACTCTGCTTCTGAAACTGATACAAATCACTGGTCCTCTAACATTCAATGCTTCTCAGTTAAGATGAGAAATGTGTGAGCTTCTTGATCGATGTAGTTCGTTTGAGCTATAAAGTAACTGCCCTTACCTGAAACGAAGTCTTGCTTGTAGGAAGACTCAGAGACTGGGATTGAACTCCATTTCTGAAGTGAAACACACAACAGAGTTCTCATCCATTGAACAAACTCTGCTTTGAGCAAGAAGCACGCTCTAGCTTTCTAGAGTCTCTAAGACAGCAGGAAACTTGAGTGTGGTGACAACAAATGAAAGGTGTTTCCTACACATACGGACCATATCTAGTCCATCTCTGCTTCTGAAACTGCTACAATGCACTGGTCCTCTAACATTCAATGCTTGTCAGTTAAGATCAGAAACGTGTGAGCTTCCTGAACGATGTAGTTGTTTTGAGCCTAAGAGTGACTGACCTTACCTGAAACGAAATACAGCTTGTAGGAATACACAGAGCCTGGGATTTAACTCCAATTCTGAAGTGAAACACACAGCATAGTTCTCATCCATGGATCACACTCTGCTTTAGAGCAAGAAGCACTCTCTTGCTTTCTAGAGTCTCTAATACAGCAGGAAACTAGAGTGTGCTTAGAACAAAAGTACGGTGTGTCCTACAAATACGGACAATATCTAGTTCATCTCTGCTTCTGAAACTGAAACAAACCAGAAGTCTTCTAACATCCAATGCTTGTCAGTTTAGGTGAGAAACGTGTTAGCTTAGTGAACGATGTAGTTCGTTTGAGCTGTAAAGAAACTGCCCTTAACTGAAACGAAGTCTTGCTTGTAGGAAGACTCAGAGCCTGGGATTTAACACCATTTCTGAAGTGAAACACACAACTCAGTTCTCATCCATGGATCACACTATGCTTTAGAGCAAGAAGCACGCTCTAGCTTTCTAGAGTCTCTAAGACAGCAGGAAACTTGAGTGTGCTGAGAACAAATGAACTGTGTTTCCTACACATATGGACCATATCTAGGCCAACTCTGCTTCTGAGACTGGTACAAAGCACTGGTCCTCTAACATTCAGTGCTAGTCAGTTAAGATCAGAAACGTGTGAGCTTCCTGAACGATGTAGTTCTTTTGAGCTGAAGAGTAACTGCCCTTACATGAAACGAAGTAGTGCTTGTAGGAAGACACAGACCCTGGGATTTAACTCCATTTCTGAAGGGAAACACACAGTATAGTTCAAATCCTTGGATCACACTCTGCTCTAGAGCAAGAAGAACGCTCTTGCTTTCTAGAATCTCTAATACAGCAGGAAACGTGGTTGTGCTCTGAAGAAAAGAACAGTGGTTCCTACACATACGGACCATACCTAGTTCAACTCTGCTTGAAATTGATACAAAGCAAAGGTCCTCTAACATCCAATGCTTCTCAGTTAAGATGAGAAATGTGTGAGCTTCGTGAACGATGTAGTTCGTTTGACCTGAAAAGTGACTGCCCTTACTTGAAACGAAGTCTTGCTTGTAGGAAGACACAGAGTCTGGAATTAAAATCCAATTCTGAAGGGAAACACACAGCATAGTTCTCATCCATGGATCACACTCTGCTTTAGAGCAAGAAGCACGCTCTTGCTTTCTAGAGTCTCTAATACAGCAGGAAACGTGAGTGTGCTCAGAACAAATGAACGGTGTTTCCTACACATACGGACCATATCTAGTCCAACTCTGCTGCTGAAACTGATACAAAGCACTGGTCCTCTAACATCCAATGCTTGTCAGTTAAGATGAGAAACGTGTGAGCTTCGTGAACGATGTAGTTCGTTTGAGCTGAAAAGTGACTGCCCTTACTTGAAACGAAGTCTTGCTTGTATGAAGACACAGAGCCTTGAATTTAAATCCATTTCTGAACGGAAACACACAGAATAGTTCTCATCCATGGATCACACTCTGCTTTAGAGCAAGAAGCACGCTCTTGCTTTCTAGAGTCTCTAATACAGCAGGAAACTTGAGTGTACTCAGAACAAAAAAGACATATTTCCTACACTTACAGGACATATCTAGTCCAACTCTGCTTCTGAAACTGATACACAGCACCGGTCCTCTAACATTCAATGCTTGTCAGTTAAGATCAGAAATGTGTGAGCTTCATGATCGATGTAGTTCGTTTGAGCTATAAAGTAACTGCCCTTACCTGAAACGAAGTCTTGCTTGTAGGAAGACTCAGAGCCAGGGATTTAACTCCATTTCTGAAGTGAAACACAGCATAGTTCTCATCCATGGATCACACTCTGCTTTAGAGCAAGAAGCACTCTCTTGCTTTCTAGAGACTCTAATACAGCAGGAAACTTGAGTGTGCTCAGAACAAAAGATTGGTGTGTCCTACAAATACGGACCATATCTAGTTCATCTCTGCTTCAGAAACTGAAACAAACCAGAAGTCCTCTAACATCCAATGCTTGTCAGTTTGGGTGAGAAACGTGTGAGCTTCGTGAACGATGTAGTTCGTTTGAGCTGTAAAGAAACTCCCCTTACCTGAAACGAAGTCTTGCTTGTAGGAAGACTCAGAGCCTGGGATTTAACACCATTTCTGAAGTGAAACACACAACTCAGTTCTCATCCATGGATCACACTCTGCTTTAGAGCAAGATGCACGCTCTGCTTTCTAGAGACTCAAATACTACAGGAAACGTGAGTGTGCCCAGAAGAAAAGAACAGTTTTTCCTATACATACGGACCATTTCTAGTTCAACTCTGCTTGAAATTGATACAAAGCAAAGGTCCTCTAACATCCAATGCTTCTCAGTTAAGATGAGAAACGTGTGAATATCGTGATCAATGTAGTTTGTTTGAGCTGAAAAGTGACTGCCCTTACCTGAAACGAAGTCTTGCTTGTAGGAAGACACAGAGCCTGGGATTTAACTCCATTTCTGAAAGGAAACACACAGCATAGTTCTCATCCTTGGATCACAGTCTGCTTTAGAGCAAGAAGCATGCACTTGCTTTCTAGATTCTGTAATACAGCAGAAACGTGAGTGTGCTCAGAACAAATGAACGGTGTTTCCTACACATACGGACCAGATCTAGTCCAACTCTGCTGCTGAAACTGATACAAAGCACTGGTCCTCTAACATCCAATGCTTGTCATTTAATCTGAGAAACGTGTGAGCTTCGTGAACGATGTAGTGCCTTTGAGCTGAAAAGTGACTGCCCTTACTTGAAACGAAGTCTTGCTTGGATGAAGACAAAGAGCCTGGAATTTAAATCCATTTCTGAAGGGAAACACACAGCATAGTTCTCATCCATGGATCACACTCTGCTTTAGAGCAAGAAGCACGCTCTTGCTTTCTAGAGTTTCTAATACAGCAGTAAACTTGAGTGTGCTCAGAAAAAAAAAGAGGTATTTCCTACACATACAGGCCATATCTAGTCCAACTCTGCTTCTGAAACTGATACAAATCACTGGTCCTCTAACATTCAATGCTTCTCAGTTAAGATGAGAAATGTGTGAGCTTCTTGATCGATGTAGTTCGTTTGAGCTATAAAGTAACTGCCCTTACCTGAAACGAAGTCTTGCTTGTAGGAAGACTCAGAGACTGGGATTGAACTCCATTTCTGAAGTGAAACACACAACAGAGTTCTCATCCATTGAACAAACTCTGCTTTGAGCAAGAAGCACGCTCTAGCTTTCTAGAGTCTCTAAGACAGCAGGAAACTTGAGTGTGGTGACAACAAATGAAAGGTGTTTCCTACACATACGGACCATATCTAGTCCATCTCTGCTTCTGAAACTGCTACAATGCACTGGTCCTCTAACATTCAATGCTTGTCAGTTAAGATCAGAAACGTGTGAGCTTCCTGAACGATGTAGTTGTTTTGAGCCTAAGAGTGACTGACCTTACCTGAAACGAAATACAGCTTGTAGGAATACACAGAGCCTGGGATTTAACTCCAATTCTGAAGTGAAACACACAGCATAGTTCTCATCCATGGATCACACTCTGCTTTAGAGCAAGAAGCACTCTCTTGCTTTCTAGAGTCTCTAATACAGCAGGAAACTAGAGTGTGCTTAGAACAAAAGTACGGTGTGTCCTACAAATACGGACAATATCTAGTTCATCTCTGCTTCTGAAACTGAAACAAACCAGAAGTCTTCTAACATCCAATGCTTGTCAGTTTAGGTGAGAAACGTGTTAGCTTAGTGAACGATGTAGTTCGTTTGAGCTGTAAAGAAACTGCCCTTAACTGAAACGAAGTCTTGCTTGTAGGAAGACTCAGAGCCTGGGATTTAACACCATTTCTGAAGTGAAACACACAACTCAGTTCTCATCCATGGATCACACTATGCTTTAGAGCAAGAAGCACGCTCTAGCTTTCTAGAGTCTCTAAGACAGCAGGAAACTTGAGTGTGCTGAGAACAAATGAACTGTGTTTCCTACACATATGGACCATATCTAGGCCAACTCTGCTTCTGAGACTGGTACAAAGCACTGGTCCTCTAACATTCAGTGCTAGTCAGTTAAGATCAAAAACGTGTGAGCTTCCTGAACGATGTAGTTCTTTTGAGCTGAAGAGTAACTGCCCTTACATGAAACGAAGTAGTGCTTGTAGGAAGACACAGACCCTGGGATTTAACTCCATTTCTGAAGGGAAACACACAGTATAGTTCAAATCCTTGGATCACACTCTGCTCTAGAGCAAGAAGAACGCTCTTGCTTTCTAGAATCTCTAATACAGCAGGAAACGTGGTTGTGCTCTGAAGAAAAGAACAGTGGTTCCTACACATACGGACCATACCTAGTTCAACTCTGCTTGAAATTGATACAAAGCAAAGGTCCTCTAACATCCAATGCTTCTCAGTTAAGATGAGAAATGTGTGAGCTTCGTGAACGATGTAGTTCGTTTGACCTGAAAAGTGACTGCCCTTACTTGAAACGAAGTCTTGCTTGTAGGAAGAAACAGAGTCTGGAATTAAAATCCAATTCTGAAGGGAAACACACAGCATAGTTCTCATCCATGGATCACACTCTGCTTTAGAGCAAGAAGCACGCTCTTGCTTTCTAGAGTCTCTAATACAGCAGGAAACGTGAGTGTGCTCAGAACAAATGAACGGTGTTTCCTACACATACGGACCATATCTAGTCCAACTCTGCTGCTGAAACTGATACAAAGCACTGGTCCTCTAACATCCAATGCTTGTCAGTTAAGATGAGAAACGTGTGAGCTTCGTGAACGATGTAGTTCGTTTGAGCTGAAAAGTGACTGCCCTTACTTGAAACGAAGTCTTGCTTGTATGAAGACACAGAGCCTTGAATTTAAATCCATTTCTGAACGGAAACACACAGAATAGTTCTCATCCATGGATCACACTCTGCTTTAGAGCAAGAAGCACGCTCTTGCTTTCTAGAGTCTCTAATACAGCAGGAAACTTGAGTGTACTCAGAACAAAAAAGACATATTTCCTACACTTACAGGACATATCTAGTCCAACTCTGCTTCTGAAACTGATACACAGCACTGGTCCTCTAACATTCAATGCTTGTCAGTTAAGATCAGAAATGTGTGAGCTTCATGATCGATGTAGTTCGTTTGAGCTATAAAGTAACTGCCCTTACCTGAAACGAAGTCTTGCTTGTAGGAAGACTCAGAGACTGGGATTGAACTCCATTTCTGAAGTGAAACACACAACAGAGTTCTCATCCATTGAACAAACTCTGCTTTAGAGCAAGAAGCACGCTCTAGCTTTCTAGAGTCTCTAAGACAAAAGGAAACTTGAGTGTGGTGACAACAAATGAAAGGTGTTTTCTACACATACGGACCATATCTAGTCCAACTCTGCTTCTGAAACTGATACAATGCACAGGTCCTCTAACATTCAATGCTTGTCAGTTAAGATCAGAAACGTGTGAGCTTCCTGAACGATGTAGTTGTTTTGAGCCTAAGAGTGACTGACCTTACCTGAAACGAAGTAGAGCTTGTAGGAAGACACAGAGCCTGGGATTTAACTCCATTTCTGAAGTGAAACACACTGCATAGTTCTCATCCATGGATCACACTCTGCTTTAGAGCAAGAAGCACTCTCTTGCTTTCTAGAATCTCTAATACAGCAGGGAAACGTGAGTGTGCTCAGAAGAAAAGAAAAGTGTTTCCTACACATATGGACTATATCTAGTCCAACTCTGCTTCTGAGACTGGTACAAAGCACTGGTCCTCTAACATTCAATGCTAGTCAGTTAAGATCAGAAACGTGTGAGCTTCGTGAACGATGTAGTTCGTTTGAGCTGAAAAGTGACTGCCCTTACTTGAAACAAAGTCTTGCTTGGATGAAGACACAGAGCCTGGAATTTAAATCCATTTCTGAACGGAAACACACAGCATAGTTCTCATCCATGGATCACACTCTGCTTTAGAGCAAGAAGCACGCTCTTGCTTTCTAGATTCTCTAATACAGCAGGAAACTTGAGTGTACTCAGAACAAAAAAGACGTATTTCCTACACTTACAGGACATATCTAGTCCAACTCTGGTTCTGAAACTGATACAAAGCACTGGTCCTCTAACATTCAATGCTTGTCAGTTAAGATCAGAAACGTGTGAGCTTCCTGAACGATGTAGTTCTTTTGAGCTGAAGAGTAACTGCCCTTACCTGAAATGAAGTAGTGCTTGTAGGAAGACACAGACCCTGGGATTTAACTCCATTTCTGAATGAAACACACAGTATAGTTCAAATCCATGGATCACACTCTGTTTTAGAGCAAGAAGAACGCTCTTGCTTTCTAGAATCTCTAATACAGCAGGAAACGTGGTTGTGCTCTGAAGAAAAGAACAGTGTTTCCGACACATACGGCCCATATCTAGTTCAACTCTGCTTGAAATTGATACAAAGCAAAGGTCCTTTAACATCCAATGCTTCTCAGTTAAGATGAGAAATGTGTGAGCTTCGTGAACGATGTAGTTCCCTTGACCTGAAAATTGACTGCCCTTACTTGAAACGAAGTCTGGCTTGTAGGAAGACACAGAGTCTGGAATTAAAATCCATTACTGAAGGGAAACACACAGCATAGTTCTCATCCATGGATCACACTCTGCTTTAGAGCAAGAAGCACGCTCTTGCTTTCTAGAGTCTCTAATACAGCAGGAAACGTGAGTGTACTGAGATAAAAGAACAGTGTTTCCTACACATACGGACCATATCTAGTCCAACTCTGCTGTTGAAACTGATACAATGCACAGGTCCTCTAACATCCAATGCTTGTCAGTTAAGATGAGAAATGTGTGAGCTTCGTGATCGATGTAGTTCGTTTGAGCTATAAAGTAACGGCCCTTACCTGAAACGAAGTCTTGCTTGTAGGAAGACTCAGAGACTGGGATTGAACTCCATTTCTGAAGTGAAACACACAACAGAGTTCTCATCCATTGAACAAACTCTGCTTTAGAGCAAGAAGCACGCTCTAGCTTTCTAGAGTCTCTAAGACAGCAGGAAACTTGATTGTGGTGACAACAAATAAAAGGTGTTTCCTACACATATGGACCATATCTAGTCCAACTCTGCTTCTGAAACTGATACAATGCATTGGTCCTCTAACTTTCAATGCTTGTCAGTTAAGATCAGAAACGTGTCAGCTTCCTGAACGATGTAGTTGTTTTGAGCCTAAGAGTGACTGCCCTTACCTGAAACGAAGTAGTGCTTGTAGGAAGACACAGAGCCTGGGATTTAACTCCATTTCTGAAGGGAAACACACAGTATAGTTCTCATCCATGGATCACACTCTGCTTTAGAGTAAGAAGAACGCTCTTGCTTTCTAGAATCTCTAATACAGCAGGAAACGTGGTTGTGCTCAGAAGAAAAGAACAGTGTTTCCTACACATACGGACCATATCTAGTTCAACTCTGCTTGAAACTGATACAAAGCAAACGACGTCTAACATCCAATGCTTCTCAGGTGAGATGAGAAATATGTGAGCTTCGTTTACAATGTAGTTCATTTGAGCTGTAAGGTAACTGCCCTTATCTGAAATGAATTCTTGCTTGTAGGAATACCCAGAGCCAGGGATTTAACTCCATTTCTGAAGTGAAACACACAACAGAGTTCTCATCCATTGAACAAACTCTGCTTTAGAGCAAGAAGCACGCTCTAGCTTTCTAGAGTCTCTAAGACAGCAGGAAACTTGAGTGTGTTGACAACAAATGAAAGGTGTTTCCTACACATATGGACCATATCTAGTCCAACTCTGCTTCTGAAACTGATACAATGCACTGGTCCTCTAACATTCAATGCTTGTCAGTTAAGATTAGAAACGTGTGAGAATCGTGAACGATGTAGTTCGTTTGAGCTGAAAAGTGACTGCCCTTACTTGAAACGAAGTCTTGCTGGTAGGAACACACAGAGCCTGGAATTTAACCCCATTTCTGAAAGGAAACACACAGCATAGTTCTCATCGATGGATCACACTCTGCTTTAGAGCAAGAAGGATGCTCTTGCTTTCTAGACTCTCTAATACCGCAGGAAACGTGAGTGTGCTCAGAAGAAAAGAACGGTGTTTCCTATACATACAGACCATATCTAGTACAACTCTGCTGCGGAAACTGATACAAAGCACGGGTCCTCTAACTTCCAATGCTTGTCAGTTAAGATGAGAAACGTGTGAGCTTCGTGAATGATGTAGTTCGTTTGAGCTGAAAAGTGACTGCCCCTACTTGAAACGAAGTCTTGCTGGTAGGAAGACACAGAGCCTGCTATTTAAATCAATTTCTGAAGGGAAACTCACAGCATAGTTCTCATCCATGGATCACACTCTGCTTTAGAGCAAGAAGGATGCTCTTGCATTCTAGAGTCTCTAATACAGCAGGAAACATGAGTGTGCTCAGAACAAAAAAGCGGTGTTTCCTACACATACAGGCTATATCTAGTTCAACTCTGCTTCTGAAACTGATACAAAGCACAGGTCCTCTAACATTCAATGCTTCTCAGTTAAGATGAGAAACGTGTGAGCTTCGTGAACGATGTAGATCCTTTGAGCTGAAAAGTGACTGCCCATACCTGAAACGAAGTCTGGCTTGTAGGAAGACACAGAACCTGGGATTTAACTCCATTTCTGAAGGGAAACACACAACACAGTTCTCATCCATGGATCACACTCTGCTTTAGAGCACGAAGCACTATCTTGCTTTCTAGATTCTCTAATACAGCAGGAAACGTGTGTGTGCTCAGAAGAAAAGAACGGTGTTTCCTATACATACGTACCAAATCTAGTTCAACTCTGCTTGAAATTGATGCAAAGCAAAGGTCCTCTAACATCCAATGCTTGTCAGTTAAGATCAGAAACGTGTGAGCCTCCTGAACGATGTAGCCCTTTTGAGCTGAATAGTGACTGCCCTTACCTGAAACGAAGTAGTGCTTGTAGGAAGACACAGATCCTTGGATTTAACTCCATTTCTGAAGTGAAACAAAAAGTATACTTCTCATCCATGGATCAAACTCTGCTTTAGAGCAAGAAGAACGCTCTTGCTTTCTAGAATCTCTAATACAGCAGGAAACGTGGTTGTGCTCAGAAGAAAAGAACAGTGTTTCCTACACATACGGACCATATCTAGTTCAACTCTGCTTGATATTGATACAAAGCAAAGGTCCTCTAACCTCCAATGCTTCTCAGTTAAGATGAGAAATGTGTGAGCTTCATGAACGATGTAGTTCGTTTGAGCTGTAAGGTAACTGCCCTTACCTGAAACGAAGTCTTGCTTGTAGGAAGACTCAGAGCCAGGGATTAAACTCCATATCTGAAGTGAAACACACAGCATAGTTCTCATAAATGGAACACACTCTGCTTTAGAGCAAGAAGCACTCTCTTGCTTTCTAGAGTCTCTAATACAGCAGGAAACTAGAGTGTGCTTAGAACAAAAGTACGGTGTGTCCTACAAATACGGACCATATCTAGTTCATCTCTGCTTCTGTAACTGAAACAAACCAGAAGTCCTCTAACATCCAATGCTTGTCAGTTTAGGTGAGAAACGTGTTAGCTTAGTGAACGATGTAGTTCGTTTGAGCTGTAAAGAAACTGCCCTTACCTGAAACGAAGTCTTGCTTGTAGGAAGACTCAGAGCCTGGGATTTAACACCATTTCTGAAGTGAAACACACAACTCAGTTCTCATCCATGGATCACACTCTGCTTTAGAGCAAGAAGCACTCTCTTGCTTTCTAGAGTCTCTAATACAGCAGGAAACGTGAGTGTACTCAGAAGAAAAGAACAGTGTTTCCTACACATATGGACCATATCTAGTCCAACTCTGCTTCTGAGACTGGTACAAAGCACTGGTCCTCTAACATTCAATGCTAGTCAGTTAAGATCAGAAACGTGTGAGCTTCCTGAACGATGTAGTTCTTTTGAGCTGAAGAGTAACTGCCCTTACATGAAACGAAGTAGTGCTTGTAGGAAGACACAGACCCTGGGATTTAACTCCATTTCTGAAGGGAAACACACAGTATAGTTCAAATCCTTGGATCACACTCTGCTTTAGAGCAAGAAGAACGCTCTTGCTTTCTAGAATCTCTAATAAAGCAGGAAACGTGGTTGTGCTCTGAAGAAAAGAACAGTGTTTCCTACACATACGGACCATATCTAGTTCAACTCTGCTTGAAATTGATACAAAGCAAAGGTCCTCTAACATCCAATGCTTCTCAGTTAAGATGAGAAATGTGTGAGCTTCGTGAACGATGTAGTTCCCTTGACCTGAAAATTGACTGCCCTTACTTGAAACGAAGTCTGGCTTGTAGGAAGACACAGAGTCTGGAATTAAAATCCATTACTGAAGGGAAACACACAGCATAGTTCTCATCCATGGATCACACTCTGCTTTAGAGCAAGAAGCACGCTCTTGCTTTCTAGAGTCTCTAATACAGCAGGAAACGTGAGTGTACTGAGATAAAAGAACAGTGTTTCCTACACATACGGACCATATCTAGTCCAACTCTGCTGTTGAAACTGATACAATGCACAGGTCCTCTAACATCCAATGCTTGTCAGTTAAGATGAGAAATGTGTGAGCTTCGTGATCGATGTAGTTCGTTTGAGCTATAAAGTAACGGCCCTTACCTGAAACGAAGTCTTGCTTGTAGGAAGACTCAGAGACTGGGATTGAACTCCATTTCTGAAGTGAAACACACAACAGAGTTCTCATCCATTGAACAAACTCTGCTTTAGAGCAAGAAGCACGCTCTAGCTTTCTAGAGTCTCTAAGACAGCAGGAAACTTGAGTGTGGTGACAACAAATGAAAGGTGTTTCCTACACATATGGACCATATCTAGTCCAACTCTGCTTCTGAGACTGGTACAAAGCATTGGTCCTCTAACATTCAATGCTTGTCAGTTAAGATCAGAAACGTGTGAGCCTCCTGAACGATGTAGCCCTTTTGAGCTGAATAGTGACTGCCCTTACCTGAAACGAAGTAGTGCTTGTAGGAAGACACAGATCCTTGGATTTAACTCCATTTCTGAAGTGAAACAAAAAGTATACTTCTCATCCATGGATCAAACTCTGCTTTAGAGCAAGAAGAACGCTCTTGCTTTCTAGAATCTCTAATACAGCAGGAAACGTGGTTGTGCTCAGAAGAAAAGAACAGTGTTTCCTACACATACGTACCATATCTAGTTCAACTCTGCTTGATATTGATACAAAGCAAAGGTCCTCTAACCTCCAATGCTTCTCAGTTAAGATGAGAAATGTGTGAGATTCATGAACGATGTAGTTCGTTTGAGCTGTAAGGTAACTGCCCTTACCTGAAACGAAGTCTTGCTTGTAGGAAGACTCAGAGCCAGGGATTTAACTCCATATCTGAAGTGAAACACACAGCATAGTTCTCATAAATGGAACACACTCTGCTTTAGAGCAAGAAGCACTCTCTTGCTTTCTAGAGTCTCTAATACAGCAGGAAACTAGAGTGTGCTTAGAACAAAAGTACGGTGTGTTCTACAAATACGGACCATATCTAGTTCATCTCTGCTTCTGTAACTGAAACAAACCAGAAGTCCTCTAACATCCAATGCTTGTCAGTTTAGGTGAGAAACGTGTTAGCTTAGTGAACGATGTAGTTCGTTTGAGCTGTAAAGAAACTGCCCTTACCTGAAACGAAGTCTTGCTTGTAGGAAGACTCAGAGCCTGGGATTTAACACCATTTCTGAAGTGAAACACACAACTCAGTTCTCATCCATGGATCACACTCTGCTTTAGAGCAAGAAGCACTCTCTTGCTTTCTAGAGTCTCTAATACAGCAGGAAACGTGAGTGTGCTCAGAAGAAAAGAACAGTGTTTCCTACACATATGGACCATATCTAGTCCAACTCTGCTTCTGAGACTGGTACAAAGCACTGGTCCTCTAACATTCAATGCTAGTCAGTTAAGATCAGAAACGTGTGAGCTTCCTGAACGATGTAGTTCTTTTGAGCTGAAGAGTAACTGCCCTTACATGAAACGAAGTAGTGCTTGTAGGAAGACACAGACCCTGGGATTTAACTCCATTTCTGAAGGGAAACACACAGTATAGTTCAAATCCTTGGATCACACTCTGCTTTAGAGCAAGAAGAACGCTCTTGCTTTCTAGAATCTCTAATAAAGCAGGAAACGTGGTTGTGCTCTGAAGAAAAGAACAGTGTTTCCTACACATACGGACAATATCTAGTTCAACTCTGCTTGAAATTGATACAAAGCAAAGGTCCTCTAACATCCAATGCTTCTCAGTTAAGATGAGAAATGTGTGAGCTTCGTGAGCGATGTAGTTCGTTTGACCTGAAAAGTGACTGCCCTTACTTGAAACGAAGTTTTGCTTGTATGAAGACACAGAGCCTGGAATTTAAATCCATTTCTGAACGGAAACACACAGCATACTTCTCATCCATGGATCACACTCTGCTTTAGAGCAAGAAGCACGCTCTTGCTTTCTAGATTCTCTAATACAGCAGGAAACTTGAGTGTACTCAGAACAAAAAAGACGTATTTCCTACACTTACAGGACATATCTAGTCCAACTCTGCTTCTGAAACTGATACAAAGCACTGGTCCTCTAACATTCATTGCTTGTCAGTTAAGATCAGAATCGTGTGAGCTTCCTGAACGATGTAGTTCTTTTGAGCTGAAGAGTAACTGCCCTTACCTGAAAATAAGTAGTGCTTGTAGGAAGACACAGACCCTGGGATTTAACTCCATTTCTGAATGAAACACACACTATAGTTCAAATCCATGGGTCACACTCTGCTTTAGAGCAAGAAGAACGCTCTTGCTTTCTAGAATCTCTAAAACAGCAGGAAATGTGGTTGTGCTCTGAAGAAAAGAACAGTGTTTCCCACACATACGGCCCATATCTAGTTCAACTCTGCTTGAAATTGATACAAAGCAAAGGTCCTCTAACATCCAATACTTCTCAGTTAAGATGAGAAATGTGTGAGCTTCGTGAACGATGTAGTTCGTTTGACCTGAAAAGTGACTGCCCTTACTGAAACGAAGTGTGGCTTGTAGGAAGACACAGAGTCTGGAATTTAAATCCATTACTGAAGGGAAACACACAGCATAGTTCTCATCCATGGATCACACTCTGCTTTAGAGCAAGAAGCCCTCTCTGGCTTTCTAGAGTCTCTAATAAGCAGGAAAAGTGAGTGTGCTCTGAAGAAAAGAACAGTGTTTCCTACAAATACGGACCATATCTAGTTCATCTCTGCTTCTGAAACTGAAACAAACCAGAAGTCCTCTAACATCCAATGCTTGTCAGTTTAGGTGAGAAACGTGTAAGCTTCGTGAACGATGTAGATCGTTTGAGCTGAAAAGTGACTGCCCTTACCTGAAACGAAGTCTTGCTTGTATGAAGAAACAGAGCCTGGGGTTTAACTGCATTTGTGGTGGGAAACACACAACTCATTTGTCATCCATGGATCACACTCTGCTATAGAGGAAGAAGCACGCTCTTGCCTTCTAGAGTCTCTAATACCACAGGAAACATGAGTGTGCTCAGAAGAAAAGAACGGTGTTTCCTATACATATGGACCATTTCTAGTTCAACTCTGCTTGAAATTGATACAAAGAAAAGGTCCTCTAACATCCAATGCTTCTCAGTTAAGATGAGAAACGTGAGAATTTCGTGATCGATGTAGTTCGTTTGAGCGAAATGTGACTGCCCTTACCTGAAACGAAGTCTTGCTTGTAGGAAGACACAGAGCCTCGGAATTAACTCCATTTCTAAAGGGAAACACACAGCAGATTTCTCATCCATGGATCACACTCTGCTTTAGAGCAAGTAGAACGCTCTTGCTTTCTAGAATCTCTAATACAGCAGGAAACTTGAGTGTGCTCAGAACAAAAGAAAGGTGTGTCCTACAAATACGGACCATATCTAGTTCATCTCTGCTTCTGAAACTGACAGAAACCAGAAGTCCTCTAACATCCAATGCTTGTCAGTTTAGGTGAGAAACGTGTGAGCTTCGTGAACAATGTAGTTCGTTTGAGCTGAAAAGTAACTGCCCTTACCTGAAACGAAGTGTTGCTTGTCGGAAGACATAGAGCCTGGGATTTAACTCCATTTCTGCAGGGAAACACACAGCATAGTTCTCATCCTTGGATCACAATCTGCTTTAGAGCAAGAAGCATGCACTTGCTTTCTAGATTCTCTAATACAGCAGGAAACGTGAGTGTGCTCAGAACAAATGAACGGTGTTTCCTACACATACGGACCATATCTAGTCCAACTCTGCTGCTGAAACTGATACAAAGCAATGATCCTCTAACATCCAATGCTTCTCAGTTAAGATGAGAAACGTGTGAACTTTGTGAACTATGTAGTTCGTTTGAGCTGAAAAGTAACTACCCTTACCTGAAAAGAAGTCTTGCTTTTAAGAAGACTCAGAGCCTGGGATTTAACTCCATTTCTGAAGTGAAACACACAGCAGAGTTCTCATCCATTGCTCACACTCTGCTTTAGAGGAAGAAGCACACTCTTGCTTTCTAGAATCGCAAATACAGCAGGAAACGTTGTTGAGCTCAGAAGAAAAGAACAGTGTTTCCTACACATACGCACCATATCTAGTTCAACTCTGCTTCTGAAACTGATACAAAGCACAGGTCCTCTAACATTCAATGCTTGTCAGTTAAGATGAGAAACGTGTTAGGTTCATGAACGATGTAGTTCCTTTGAGCTGAAAAGTGACTGCCCTTGACTGAAAAGAATTCTTGCTTGTAGGAAGACACAGAGCCTGGGATTTAACTCCATTTCTGAAGGGAAACACACATGGATCACACTCTGCTTTAGAGCAAGAAGCACGCTCTTGCTTTCTCGATTCTCTAATACAGCAGGAAACGTGAGTGTGCTCCGAAGAAAAGAACGGTGTTTCCTATACATAAGGACCATTTCTAGTTCAACTCTGCTTGAAATTGATACGAACCAAAGGTCCTCTAACATCCAATGCTTCTCAGTTAAGATGAGAAACGTGTCAGTATCGTGATCGATGTAGTTCGTTTGAGGTGTAAAATAACTGTCCTTACCTGAAACGAAGTCTTGCTTGTAGGATGACTCAGAGACTGGGATTTAACTCCATTTCTGAAGTGAAACACACAACAGTGGTCTCATCCATTGATCACACTCTGCTTTAGAGCAAGAAGCACGCTCTAGCTTTCTGGATCTCTAAGACAGCAGGAAACTTGAGTGTGTTGAGAACAAATGAACGGTGTTTCGTTCACATATGGACCATACCTAGTCCAACTCTGCTTCTGAAACTGATACAATGCACTGGTCCTCTAACATTCAATGCTTGTCAGTTAAGATGAGAAACGTGTGAGCTTCGTGAACGATGTAGTTCCTTTGAGCTGAAAAGTGACTGTCCTTACTTGAAACGAAGTCTTGCTGGTAGGAACACACAGAGCCTGGAATTAAACCCCATTTCAGAAAGGAAACACACAGCATAGTTCTCATCGATGGATCACACTCTGCTTTAGAGCAAGAAGGATGCTCTTGCTTTCTAGAGTCTCTAATACCGCAAGAAACGTGAGTGTGCTCAGAAAAAGAACAGTGCTTCCTATACGTACGGACCATATGTAGTTCAACTCTGCTTGAAAATGATACAAAGCACTGGTCCTCTAACATCCAATGCTTCTCAGTTAAGATGGAAAACTTGTTAGCTTCGTGAACGATGTAGTTCGTTTGAGCAGTTAGGTAACTGCCCTTACCTGAAACGAAGTCTTGCTTGTAGGAAGACTCAGAGCCAGGGATTTAACTCCATTTTTGATGTGAAACACACAACAGAGTTCTCATCCATTTATCACACTCTGCTTTATAGCAAGAAACACGCTCTAGCTTTCTAGAGACTCTAAGACAGCATTAAACTTGAGTGTGCTGAGAACAAATGAACGGTGTGTCCTACACATACAGACCATATCTAGTACAACTCTGCTGCTGAAACTTATACAAAGCATGGGTCCTCTAACTTCCAATGCTTGTCAGTTAAGATGAGAAACGTGTGAGCTTCGTGAATGATGTAGTTCGTTTGAGCTGAAAAGTGACTGCCCCTACTTGAAACGAAGTCTTGCTTGTAGGAAGACACAGAGCCTGCTATTTAAATCAATTTCTGAAGGGAAACTCACAGCATAGTTCTCATCAATGGATCTCACTCTGCTTTAGAGTAAGAAGAACGCTCTTGCTTTCTAGAATCTCTAATACAGCAGGAAACGTGGTTGTGCTCAGAAGAAAAGAATAGTGTTTCCTACACATACGGACCATATGTAGTTCAACTCTGCTTGAAATTGATACAAAGCAAACGACCTCTAACATCCAATGCTTCTCAGGTGAGATGAGAAATGTGTGAGCTTCGTTTACGATGTAGTTCGTTTGAGCTGTAAGGTAACTGCCCATATCTGAAACGAAGTCTTGCTTGTAGGAAGACCCAGAGCCAGGGATTTAACTCCATTTCTGAAGGGAAACACACAGCATAGTTCTCATCCATGGATCACACTCTGCTTTAGAGCAAGAAGCACGCACTTGCTTTCTAGATTCTCTAATACAGCAGGAAACGTGAGTGTGCTCAGAACAAATGAACGGTGTTTCCTACACATAGGGACCATATCTAGTCCAACTCTGCTTCTGAAACTGATACAAAGCATTGGTCCTCTAACATTCAATATTGTCAGTTAAGGTGAAAAACGTGTGAGCTTCGTGAACGATGTAGTTCGTTTGAGCTGAAAAGTGACTGTCCTTTCTTCAATCGAAGTTTAGCTTGGAGGAAGACAAAGCGCCTGGGATTTAACTCCATTTGTGAAGTGAAACACACAGCAGAGTTCTCATCCATAGATCACACTCTGCTTTAGAGCAAGAAGCTCGCTCTTGCTTTCTAGATTCTCTAACACAGCAGGAAACGTTAGTGTGCTGAGAACAAAAGAACGGTGTTTTCTAAACATAGGGAAAATATCTAGTCCAACTCTGCTTCTGAAATTGATACAAAGCAAAGGTCCTCTAACATCCAATGCATGTCATTTAAGATGAGAAACGTGTGAGCTTCGTGAATGATGTAGTTTGTTTAAGCTGAAAAGTGACTGCCCTTACCTGATACGAAATAGTGCTTGTAGGAAGACAGAGAGCCTGGGATTTAACTCCATTTCTGAAGGGAAACCCACAGCGTAGTTCTCATCCATGGATCACACTCTGCTTTAGAGCAAGAAGCACGCTCTTGTTTCTAGATTCTCTAATACAACAGGATAATTGAGCATGCTAGGAACAAAAGAACGATTTTTCCTACACATACGGACCATATCTAGTTCATCCCTGCTTCTGACTCTGAAACAAACCAGAGGTCCTCTAACACCCAATGCTTGTCAGTTTAGATGAGAAACGTGTGAACTTCGTGAACGATGTAGTTCGTTTTAGCTGTAAAGTAACTACCCTTACCTGAAAAGGAGTCTTGCTTTTAAGAAGACTCAGAGCCTGGGATTTAACTCCATTTCTGAAGTGAAACACACAGCAGAGTTCTCATCCATTGCTCACACTCTGCATTAGAGCAAGAAGCACATTCTTGCTTTCTAGAATCTCTAATACAGCAGGAAACGTGGTTGAGCTCAGAAGAAAAAAACAGTGTTTCCTACACATACGGACCATATCTAGTTCAACTCTGCTTCTGAAACTGTAAGAAACCACAGGTCCTCTAACATTCAATGCTTGTCAGTTAAGATGAGAAACGTGTGAGCTTCGTGAACGATGTAGTTCCTTTGAGCTGAAAAGTGACTGCCCTTGACTGAAACGAATTCTTGCTTGTAGGAAGACACAGGACCTGGGATTTAACTCCATTTCTGAAGGGAAACACACAACACAGTTCTCATCCATGGATCACACTCTGCTTTAGAGCAAGAAGCACGCTCTTGCTTTCTCGATTCTCTAATACAGCAGGAAACGTGAGTGTGCTCCGAAGAAAAGAACGGTGTTTCCTATACATACGGACCATTTCTAGTTCAACTCTGCTTGAAATTAATACGAACCAAAGGTCCTCTAACATCCAATGCTTCTCAGTAAAGATGAGAAACGTGTGAGTATCGTGATCGATGTAGTTCGTTTGAGGTGTAAAATAACTGTCCTTACCTGAAACGAAGTCTTGCTTGTAGGATGACTCAGAGACTGGGATTTAACTCCATTTCTGAAGTGAAACACACAACAGAGTTCTCATCCATTGATCACACTCTGCTTTAGAGCAAGAAGCACGCTCTAGCTTTCTGGATCTCTAAGACAGCAGGAAACTTGAGTGTGCTGAGAACAAATGAATGGTGTTTTCTACACATACGGACCATATCTAGTCCAACTCTGCTTCTGAAACTGATACAATGCACTGGTCCTCTAACATTCAATGCTTGTCAGTTAAGATGAGAAACGTGTGAGCTTCGTGAACGATGTAGTTAATTTGAGCTGAAAAGTGACTGCCCTTACTTGAAATGAAGTCTTGCTTGTAGGAACACACAGAGCCTGGAATTTAACCCCATTTCTGAAAGGAAACACACAGCAAAGTTCTCATCGATGGATCACACTCTGCTTTAGAGCAAGAAGGATGCTCTTGCTTTCTAGAGTCTCTAATACCGCAGGAAACGTGAGTGTGATCAGAAGAAAAGAACGGGGTTTCCTATACATACGGACCATATCTAGTTCAACTCTGCTTGAAATTGATACAAAGCACTGGTCCTCTAACATCCAATGCTTCTCAGTTAAGATGGAAAACTTGTTAGCTTCATGAACGATGTAGTTAGTTTGAGCAGTTAGGTAACTGCCCTTACCTCTAACGAAGTCTTGCTTGTAGGAAGACTCAGAGCCAGGGATTTATCTCCATTTCTGAAGTGAAACACACAACAGAGTTCTCATCCATTGATCACACTCTGCTTTAGAGCAAGAAACACGCTCTAGCTTTCTAGAGTCTCTAAGACAGTAGTTAATTTGAGTGTGCTGAGAACAAATGAACGGTATTTCCTACACATACGGACCATATCTAGTCCAAATCTGCTTCTGAAACTGATACAAAGCACGGGTCCTCTAACTTCCAATGCTTCTCAGTTAAGATGAGAAACGTGTGAACTTCGTGAACGATGTAGATCTTTTGGGCTGAAAAGTGACTGTCTTTTCTTCAAACGAAGTCTAGCTTGGAGGAAGACTAGAGCCTGGGATTTAACTCCATTTGTGAATTGAAACACACAGCAGAGTTCTCATCCATGGATCACACTCTGCTTTAGAGCAAGAAGGATGCTCTTGCTTTCTAGAGTCTCTAATACAGCAGGAAACTTGAGTGTGCTCAGAACAAAAAAGCGGTGTTTCCTACACATACAGGCCATATCTAGTTCAACTCTGCTTCTGAAACGGATACAAAGCACTGGTCCTCTAACATTCAATGCTTCTCAGTTAAGATGAGAAACGTGTGAGCTTCGAGAACGATGTAGATCCTTTCAGCTGAAAAGTGACTGCCCATACTTGAAACGAAGTCTGGCTTGTAGGAAGACACAGAGCCTGGGATTTAACTCCATTTCTGAAGGGAAACACACAACACAGTTCTCATCCATGGATCACACTCTGCTTTAGAGCAAGAAGAACTATCTTGCTTTTTAGATACTCTAGTACAGCAGGAAATGTGTGTGTGCTCAGAAGAAAAGAACGGTGTTTCCTATACATACGGACCATATCTAGTTCAACTCTGCTTGAAATTGATGCAAAGCAAAGGTCCCCTAACATCCAATGCTTCTCTGTTAAGATGAGAAATGTGTGAGCTTTGTGAACGAAGTAGTTCGTTTGAGCTGTAAGGTAACTGCCCTTACCTGAAACGAAGTCTTGCTTGTAGGAAGACTCAGAGCCAGGGATATATCTCCATTTCTGAAGTGAAACACACAGCATAGTTCTCATCCATTGATCACACTCTGCTTTAGAGCAAGAAACACGCTCTAGCTTTTTAGAGTCTCTAAGACAGCAGGAAACTTGAGTGTGCTGGGAACAAATGAACGGTGTTTCCTACACATACGGACCATATGTAGTTCAACTCTGCTTCTGAAACTGATACAGAGCACGGGTCCTCTAACTTCCAATGCTTCTCAGTTAAGATGAGAAACGTGTGAGCTTCGTGAATGATGTAGTTCGTTTGAGCTGAAAAGTGACTGCCCTTACTTGAAATGAAGTCTTCCTTGTAGGAAGACACAGAGCCTCCTATTTAAATCAATTTCTGAAGGGAAACTCACAGCATAGTTCTCATCCATGGATCACACTCTGCTTTAGAGCAAGAAGGATGCTCTTGCTTTCTAGAGGTTCTAATACAGCAGGAAATTTGAGTGTGCTCAGAACAAAAAAGCGGTGTTTCCTACACATACAGGCCATATCTACTTCAACTCTGCTTCTGAAACTGATACAAAGCACAGGTCCTCTAACATTCAATGCTTGTCAGTTAAGATGAGAAACGTGTGAGCTTTGTGAACGATGTAGATCCTTTGAGCTGAAAAGTGACTGCCCATACTTGAAACGAAGTCTGGCTTGTAGGAAGACACAGAGCCTGGGATTTAACTCCATTTCTGAAGGGAAACACACAACACAGTTCTCATCCATGGATCACACTCTGCCTTAGAGCAAGAAGCTCGCTCTTGCTTTCTAGATTCTCTAAGACAGCAGGAAACGTGAGTGTGCTGAGAACAAAAGAACGGTGTTTCCTAAACATAGGCACCATATCTAGTCCAACTCTGCTTCTGAAATTGATACAAAGCACAGGACCTCTAACATCCAATACTTGTCATTTAAGATGAGAAACGTGTGAGCTTCGTGAATGATGGAGTTTGTTTGAGCTGAAAAGTGACTGCCCTTACCTGAAACAAAATAGTGCTTGTAGGAAGACAGAGAGCCTGGGATTTAACTCCATTTCTGAAGGGAAACACACAGCATAGTTCTCAACAATGGATCACACTGTGCTTTACAGCAAGAAGCACGCTCTTGCTTCTAGATTCTCTAATACAGCAGGAAACTTGAGCATGCTCAGAACAAAGAACGATTTTTTTTTCCTACACATACGGACCATATCTAGTTCATCTCTGCTTCTGACTCTGAAACAAACCAGAGGTCCTCTAACACCCAATGCTTCTCAGTTAAGATAAGAAACGTGTGAGCTTCGTGAACGATGTTGTTCCATTGAGCAGAAAAGAGACTGCCCTTGACTGAAACGAAGTCTTGCTTGTAGGAAGATCAGAGCCAGGGATTTAACTCCAATACTGAAGTGAAACACACAGCATAGTTCTCATCCATGGATCACACTCTGCTTTAGAGCAAGAAGCACGCTCTTGCTTTCTAGATTCTCTAATACAGCAGGAAACTACAGTGTGCACAGAACAAAAGAACGGTGTTTCCTACAAATACGGACCATATCTAGTTCATCTCTGCTTCTGAAACTGAAACAAACCAGAAGTCCTCTAAAATCCAATGCTTGTCAGTTTAGGTTAGAAACGTGTGAACTTCGTGAACGATGTAGTTCTTTTGAGCTGAAAAGTGACTGCCCTTACCTGAAACAATATCTTGCTTGTAGGAAGACACAGAGCCAGGGATTTAACTCCATTTCTGAAGGGAAACACACAACACAGTTCTCATCCATGGATCACACTCTGCTTTAGAGCAAGAAGCACACTTTTGCTTTCTAGAGTCTCTAAGACAGCAGGAAACTTGAGTGTGCTGAGAACAAATGAACGGTGTTTCCTACACATAGGGACCATATCTAGTCCAACTCTACTTCTGAAACTGATACAAAGCATTGTTCCTCTAACATTCAATATTGTCAGTTTAGGTGAAAACGTGTGAGCTTCGTGAAAGATGTAGTTCGTTTGAGCTGAAAAGTGACTGTCCTTTCGTCAAACGAAGTCTAGCTTGGAGGAACACAAAGAGCCTGGGATTTAACTCCATTTGTGAAGTGAAACACACCGCAGAGTTCTCATCCATAGATCACACTCTGCTTTAGAGCAAGAAGCACGCTCTTGCTTTCTAGATTCTCTAAGACATCAGGAAACGTGAGTGTGCTGAGAAGAAAAGAACGGTGTTTCCTAAAAATAGGGACCATATCTAGTCCAACTCTGCTTCTGAAATTGATACAAAGCACAGGTCCTCTAACATCCAATGCTTGTCATTTAAGATGAGAAACGTGTGAGCTTCGTGAACGATGTAGTTTGTTTGAGCTGAAAAGTGACTGCCCTTACCTGAAACGAAATAGTGCTTGTAGGAAGACAGAGATCCTGGGATTTAACTCCATTTCTGAAGGGAAACACACAGCATAGTTCTCATCCATGGATCACACTCTGCTTTAGAGCAAGAAGCACGCTCTTGCTTTCTAGATTCTCTAATACAGCAGGAACCATGAGTGTGCTCCAAGGAAAAGAACGGTGTTTCCTATACATACGGATGATTTCTAGTTCAACTCTGCTTGAAATTGATACAAAGCAAAGGTCCTCTAACATCCAATGCTTCTCAGTTAAGATGAGAAACGTGTGAGTATCGTGATCGATGTAGTTCATTTGAGGTGTAAAGTGACTGCCCTTACCTGAAACGAAGTCTTGCTTGTAGGATGACTCAGAGACTGGGATTTAACTCCATTTGTGAAGTGAAACACACAGCAGAGTTCTCATCCATAGATCACACTCTGCTTTAGAGCAAGAAGCACGCTCTAGCTTTCTGGATCTCTAAGACAGCAGGAAACTTGAGTGTGCTGAGAACAAATGAAGGGTGTTTCCTACACATACGGACCATATCTATTCCAACTCTGCTTCTGAAACTGATACAATGCACTGGTCCTCTAACATTCAATATTGTCAGACAAGAAGAAAAACTTGTGAGGTTCGTGAACGATGTAGTTCGTTTGAGCTGAAAAGTGGCTGCCCTTTCTTGAAATGAATTCCAGCTTGTAGGATGACACAGAGCCTGGGATTTAACTCCATTTGTGAAGTGAAAAACACAGCAGAGTTCTCATCCATAGATCACACTCTGCTTTAGAGCAAGAAGCACGCTCTTGCTTTCTAGATTCTCTAAGAGAGCAGGAAACTTGAGTGTGCTGAGAACAAATGAACGGTGTTTCCTACACATACAGACGATATCTAGTCCAACACTGCTGCTGAAACTGATACAAAGCACGGGTACTCTAACTTCCAATGCTTCTCAGTTAAGATGAGGAACGGGTGAGCTTCGTGAATGATGTACTCCGTTTGAGCTGAAAAGTGACTGCCCTTACTTGAAATGAAGTCTTGCTTGTAGGAATACACAGAGCCTGCTATTTAAATCAATTTCTGAAGGGAAACTCACAGCATAGTTCTCATCCATGGATCACACTCTGCTTTAGAGCAAGAAGGATGCTCTTGCTTTCTACAGTCTCTAATACAGCAGGAAACTTGAGTGTGCTCAGAACAAAAAAGCGGTGTCTCCTACACATACAGGCCATATCTAGTTCAACTCTGCTTCTGAAACTGATACAAAGCACTGGCCCTCTAACATTCAATGCTTCTCAGTTAAGATGAGAAATGTGTGAGCTTCGTGAACGATGTAGTTCGTTTGAGCTGTAAGGTAACTGGCCTTACCTGAAACGAAGTCTTGCTTGTAGGAAGACTCAGAGCCAGGTATTTAACTCCATTTCTGAAGTGAAACACACAGCATAGTTCTCATCCATGGATCACACTCTGCTTTAGAGAAAGAAGCACTCTCTTGCTTTCTAGAGTCTCTAATAGAGCAGGAAACTAGAGTGTGCTCAGAACAAAAGAACGGTGTTTCCTACAAACACGGACCATATCTAGGTCATCTCTGCTTCTGAAACTGAAAGAAACCAGAAGTCCTCTAACATCCAATGCTTGTCAGTTTAGGTGAGAAACGTGTGAGCTTCGTGAACGATGTAGTTTGTTTGAGGTGTAAAGTAACTGCCCTTACCTGAAACGAAGTCTTGCTTGTAGGATGACTCAGAGACTGGGATTTAACTCCATTTCTGAAGTGAAACACACAACAGAGTTCTCATCCATTGATCACACTCTGCTTTAGAGCAAGAACCACGCTCTAGCTTTCTAGATTCTCTAAGACAGCAGGAAACATGAGTGTGCTGAGAACAAATGAACGGTGTTTCTTACACATATGGACCATATCTAGTCCAACTCTGCTTCTGAAACTGATACAATGCACTGGTCCTCTAACATTCAATGCTTGTCAGTTAAGATGAGAAACGTGTGAGCTTCCTGAACGATGTAGTTTCTTTGAGCTGAAAAGTGACTACCCTAACTTGAAACGAAGTCTTGCTTGTAGGAAGACACAGAGCCTGGAATATAACTCCATTTCTTATGGGAAACACACAGCAAAGTTCTCATCGATGGATCACACTCTGCTTTAGAGCAAGAAGGATGCTCTTGCTTTCTAGATTCTCTAATACCGCAGGAAAAGTGAGTGTGCTCAGAAGAAAAGAACGGTGTTTCCTATACATACGGACCATATCTAGTTCAACTCTGCTTGAAATTGATACATAGCATTGGTCCTCTAACATCCAATGCTTCTCAGTTAACATGGGAAACTTGTTAGCTTCGTGAACGATGTAGTTCGTTTGAGCAGTTAGGTAACTGCCCTTACCTGAAACGAAGTCTTGCTTGTAGGAACACTCAGAGCCAGGGATTTAACTCCATTTCTGAAGTGAAACACACAGCAGAGTTCTCATCCATTGATCACACTCTGCTTTAGAGTAAGAAACACGCTCTAGCTTTCTAGATTCTCTAAGACAGCAGAAAACGTGAGTGTGCTGAGAACAAATGAACGGTGTTTCCTACACATACCGACCATATCTAGTCCAACTCTGCTGCTGAAACTGATACAAACAACAGGTCCTCTAACATTCAATGCTTTTCAGTTAAGATGAGAAACGTGTGAGCTTCGTGAACGATGTAGTTTGTTTGAGCTGAAAAGTGACTGCCCTTACCTGAAACGAAATAGTGCTTGTAGGAAGACACAGAGCCTGGGATTTAACTCCATTTGTGAAGTGAAACACACAGCAGAGTTCTCATCCATAGATCACACTCTGCTTTAGAGCAAGAAGCACGCTCTTGCTTTCTAGATTCTCTAAGACAGCAGGAAACGTGAGTGTGCTGAGAACAAAAGAACGGTGTTTGCAATACATAGGGACCCTATCTAGTCCCACTCTGCTTCTGAAATTGATACAAAGCACAGGTCCTCTAACATCCAATGCTTGTCATTTAAGATGAGAAACGTGTGAGCTTCGTGAAGTATGTAGTTTGTTTGAGCTGAAAAGTGACTGCCCTTACCTGAAACGAAATAGTGCTTGTAGGAAGACAGAGAGCCTGGGATTTAACTCCATTTCTGAAGGGAAACACACAGCATAGTTCTCATCCATGGATCACACTCTGCTTTAGAGCAAGAAGCACACTCTTGCTTCTAGATTCTCTAATACAGCAGGAAACTTGAGCATTCTCAGAACAAAAGAACGGTTTTTCCTACACATAAGGACCATATCTAGTTGATATCCGCTTCTGACTCTGAAACAAACCAGAGGTCCTCTAACACCCAATGCTTCTCAGTTAAGATGAGAAATGTGTGAGCTTCTGGAACGATGTAGTTCATTTGAGCAGTTAGATTACTGCCCTTACCTGAAACGAAGTCTTGCTTGTAGGAAGACGCAGAGCCAGGGATTTAAATCCATTTCTTAAGTGAAACACACAGCAGAGTTATTATCCATTGATCACACTCTGCTTTAGAGCAAGAAACACGCTCTAGCTTTCTAGAGTCTCTAATAGAGCAGGAAACTTGAGTGGGCTGAGAACAAATGAACGGTGTTTTCTACACATACAGACCATATCTAGTCCAACTCTGCTGCTGAAACTGATACAAAGCACTGGTCCTCTAACATCCAATGCTTGTCAGTTAAGATGAGAAACGTGTGAGCTTTGTGAACGATGTAGTTCGTTTGAGCTGAAGAGTGACTGCCCTTACCTGAATCGAAGTAGTGCTTGTAGGAAGACACAGAGCCTGGGATTTAACTCCATTTCTGAAGGGAAACACACAGTATAGTTCTCATCCATGGATCACACTCTGCTTTAGAGCAAGAAGAACGCTCTTGCTTTCTAGAATCTCTAATACAGCAGGAAACGTGGTTGTGCTAAGAAGAAAAGTACAGTGTTTCCTACATATACAGACCATGTCTAGTTCAACTCTGCTTCTAAAACTGAAAGAAACCACATGTCCTCTAACATCCAATGCTTGTCAGTTAAGATGAGAATCGTGTGAGCTTCGTGAACGATGTAGTTCGTTTGAGCTGAAAAGTAACTGCCCTTACCTGAAACAAAAACTTACTTGTAGGAAGACTCAGAGCCAGGTATTTAACACCATTTCTGAAGTGAAACACACAGCATAGTTCTCATCCATGGATCACACTCTGCTTTAGAGCAAGAAACACGCTCTAGCTTTCTAGAGTCTCTAAGGCAGCAGGAAACTTGAGTGTGCTGAGAACAAATGAATGGTGTTTCCTACACATCCGGACCATATCTAGTCCAACTCTGCTGCTGAAACTGATACAAAGCAGTGGTCCTCTAACATCCAATGCTTGTCAGTTAAGATGAGAAACGTGTGAGCTTTGTGAACGATGTAGGTCGTTTGAGCTGAAGAGTGAGTGCCCTTACCTGAATCGAAGTAGTGCTTGTAGGAAGACACAGAGCCTGGGATTTAACTCCATTTCTGAAGGGAAACACACAGTATAGTTCTCATCCATGGATCACACTCTGCTTTAGAGCAAGAAACACGCTCTAGCTTTCTAGAGTCTCTAAGACAGCAGGAAACTTGAGTGTGCTGAGAACAAATGAACGGTGTTTCCTACACATACGGACCATATCTAGTCCAGCTCTGCTGCTGAAAGTGATACAAAGAACTGGTCCTCTAACATCCAATGCTTGTCAGTTAAGATGAGAAACGTGTGAGCTTTGTGAACGATGTAGTTCGTTTGAGCTGAAGAGTGACTGCCCTTACCTGAATCGAAGTAGTGCTTATAGGAAGACACAGAGCCTGGGATTTAACTCCATTTCTGAAAGGAAACACACAGTATAGTTCTCATCCATGGATCACACTCTGCTTTAGAGCAAGAAGAACGCTCTTGCTTTCTAGAAACTCTAATACAGCAGGAAACGTGTTTGTGCTCAGAAGAAAAGTACAGTGTTTCCTACATATATGGACCATGTCTAGTTCAACTCTGCTTCTAAAACTGAAAGAAACCACAGGTCCTCTAACATCCAATGCTTGTCAGTTAAGATGAGAAATGTGTGAGCTTCGTGAACGATGTAGTTCGTTTGAGCTGTAAGGTAACTGGCCTTACCTGAAACGAAGTCTTGCTTGTAGGAAGACTCAGAGCCAGGTATTTAACTCCATTTCTGAAGTGAAACACACAGCATAGTTCTCATCCATGGATCACACTCTGCTTTAGACTAAGAAGCACTCTCTTGCTTTCTAGAGTCTCTAATACAGCAGGAAACTAGAGTGTGCTCAGAACAAAAGAACGGTGTTTCCTACAAACACGGACCATATCTAGGTCATCTCTGCTTCTGAAACTGAAAGAAACCAGAAGTCCTCTAACATCCAATGCTTGTCAGTTAAGATGAGGAACGTGTGAGCTTCGTGAACGATGTACTTCTTTTGAGCTGAAAAGTGACTACACTTACTTGAAACGAAGTCTTGCTTGTAGGAAGACACAGAGCCTGGGACTTAACTCCATTTGTGAAGTGAAACACACAGCATAGTTCTCATCGATGGATCACACTCTGCTTTAGAGCAAGAAGGATGCTCTTGCTTTCTAGAGTCTCTAATACCGCAGGAAAAGTGAGTGTGCTCAGAAGAAAAGAACGGTGTTTCCTATACATACGGACCATATCTAGTTCAACTCTGCTTGAAATTGATACAAAGCATTGGTCCTCTAACATCCAATGCTTGTCAGTTAAGATGGGAAACTTGTTAGCTTCGTGAACGATGTAGTTCGTTTGAGCAGTTAGGGAACTGCCCTTACCTGAAACGAAGTCTTGATTGTAGGAAGACTCAGAGCCAGGGATTTAACTCCATTTCTGAAGTGAAACAAACAACAGAGTTCTCATCCATTGATCACACTCTGCTTTAGAGCAAGAAACACGCTCTAGCTTTCTAGAGTCTCTAAGGCAGCAGGAAACTTGTGTGTGCTGAGAACAAATGAACGGTGTTTCCTACACATACGGACCATATCTAGTCCAACTCTGCTGCTGAAAATGATACAAAGCAGTGGTCCTCTAACATCCAATGCTTGTCAGTTAAGATGAGAAACGTGTGAGCTTTGTGAACGATGTAGTTCGTTTGAGCTGAAGAGTGACTGCCCTTACCTGAATCGAAGTAGTGCTTGTAGGAAGACACAGAGCCTGGGATTTAACTCCATTTCTGAAGGGAAACACACAGTATAGTTCTCATCCATGGATCACACTCTGCTTTAGAGCAAGAAACACGCTCTAGCTTTCTAGAGTCTCTAATACAGCAGGAAACGTGTTTGTGCTCAGAAGAAAAGTACAGTGTTTCCTACATATATGGACCATGTCTAGTTCAACTCTGCTTCTAAAACTGAAAGAAACCACAGGTCCTCTAACATCCAATGCTTGTCAGTTAAGATGAGAAACGTGTGAGCTTTGTGAACGATGTAGGTCGTTTGAGCTGAAGAGTGACTGCCCTTACCTGAATCGAAGTAGTGCTTGTAGGAAGACACAGAGCCTGGGATTTAACTCCATTTCTGAAGGGAAACACACAGTATAGTTCTCATCCATGGATCACACTCTGCTTTAGAGCAAGAAGAACGCTCTTGCTTTCTAGAATCTCTAATACAGAACGAAACGTGGTTGTGCTCAGAAGAAAAGTACACTGTTTCCTACATATAAGGACCATATCTAGTCCAACTCTGCTTCTGAAACTGATACAAAGCATTGGTCCTCTAACATTCAATATTGTCAGATAAGATGAAAAACGTGTGAGCTTTGTGAACGATGTAGTTCGTTTGAACTGAAAAGTGACTGCCCTTTTTTGAAACGAAGTCTAGCTTGTAGGAAGACACAGAGCCTGGGATTTAACTCCATTTGTGAAGTGAAACACACAGCAGAGGTCTCATCCATAGATCACACTCTGCTTTAGAGCAAGAAGCACGCTCTTGCTTCTAGATTCTCTAATACAGCAGGAAACTTGAGCATGCTCAGAAAAAAAGAACGGATTTTCCTACACATACGGACCATATCTAGTTCATCTCTGCTTCTAACTCTGAAACAAACCAGAGGTCCTCTAACACCCAATGCTTGTCAGTTAAGATGAGAAAGGTGTGAACTTCCTGAACGATGTAGTTCGTTTGAGCTGTAAAGTAACTACCCTTACCTGAAAAGAAGTCTTGCTTTCAAGAAGACTCAGAGCCTGGGATTTAACTCCATTTCTGAAGTGAAACACACAGCAGAGTTCTCATCCATTGCTCACACTCTGCTTTAGAGCAAGAAGCACACACTTGCTTTCTAGAATCTCTAATACAGCAGGAAACGTGGTTGAGCTCAGAAGAAAAGAACAGTGGTTCCTACACTATTGACCATATCTAGTTCAACTCTGCTTTTGAAACTGAAAGAAACCACAGGTCCTCTCACATTCAATGCTTGTCATTTAAGATGAGAAACGTGTGAGCTTTGTGAACGATGTAGTTCCTTTGAGCTGAAAAGTGACTGCCCTTGACTGAAACGAAGTCTTGCTTGTAGAAAGACACAGAGCCTGGGATTTAACTCCATTTCTGAAGGGAAACACACAACACAGTTCTCATCCATGGATCACACTCTGCTTTAGAGCAAGAAGCACGCTCTTGCTTTCTAGATTCCCTAATACAGCAGGAAACGTGAGTGTGCTCCGAATAAAAGAACGGTGTTTCCTATACATATGGACCATTTCTAGTTTAACTATGCTTGAAATTGATACAAAGCAAAGGTCCTCTAACATCCAATGCTTCTCAGTTAAGATGAGAAACGTGTGAGTTTCGTGAATGATGTAGTTCGTTTGAGGTGAAAAGTGACTGCCCTTACTTGAAACGAAGTCTAGCTTGTAGGAAGACACAGCACCTGGGATTTAACTCCATTTGTGAAGTGAAACACACAGCAGAGTTCTCATCCATAGATCACACTCTGCTTTAGAGCAAGAAGCACGCTCTTGCTTTCTAGATTCTCTAAGACAGCAGGAAACGTGAGTGTGCTGAGAACAAAAGAACGGTGTTTGCTATACATAGGGACCCTATCTAGTCCAACTCTGCTTCTGAAATTGATACAAAGCACAGGTCCTCTAACATCCAATGCTTGTCATTTAAGATGAGAAACGTGTGAGCTTCGTGAACTATGTAGTATTTTGAGCTGAAAATTGACTGCCCTTACCTGAAACGAAATAGTGCTTGTAGGAAGACACAGAGCCTGGGATTTAACTCCATTTCTGAAGGGAAACACACAGCATAGTTCTCATCCATGGATCACTCTCTGCTTTAGAGCAAGAAGCACACTCTTGCTTCTAGATTCTCTAATACAGCAAGAAACTTGAGCATTCTCAGAACAAAAGAACGGTTTTTCCTACACATAAGGACCATATCTAGTTCATCTCAGATTCTGACTCTGAAATAAACCAAAGGTCCTCTAACACCCAATACTTGTCAGTTTAGATGAGAAACGTGTGAACTTCGTGAAAGAAGTAGTTCGTTTGAGCTGTAAATTAACTACCCTTACCTGAAAAGAAGTCTTGCTTTTAGTAAGACTCAGAGCCTGGGATTTAACTCCATTTCTGAAGGGAAACACACAGCAGAGTTGTCATCCATTGCTCACACTCTGCTTTAGAGCAAGAGGCACACTCTTGCTTCTAGATTCTCTAATACAGCAGGAAACGTGAGTGTGCTCAGATGAAAAGAACGGTTTTTCCTATACATACGGACCATATCTAGTTCAACTCTGCTTGAAATTGATACAAAGCAAAGGTCCTCTAACATCCAATGCTTCTCAGTTAAGATGAGAAATGTGTGAGCTTCTGGAACGTTGTAGTTCGTTTGAGCAGTTAGATAACTGCCCTTACCTGAAACGAAGTCTTGCTTGTAGGAAGACGCAGAGCCAGGGATTTAACACCATTTCTGAAGTGAACCACACAGCAGAGTTCTCATCAATTGATCACACTCTGCTTTAGAGCAAGAAACACGCTCTAGCTTTCTAGAGTCTCTAATAGAGCAGGAAACTTGAGTGGGCTGAGAACAAATGAACGGTGTTTTCTACTCATACGGACCATATCTAGTCCAAATCTGCTGATGAGACTGATGCAAAGCACTGGTCCTCTAACTTCCAATGCTTGTCAGTTAAGATGAGAAACGTGTGAGCTTTGTGAATGATGTAGTTCGTTTGAGCTGAAAAGTGACTGGCCTTACTTGAAACGAAGTCTTGATTGTGGGAAGACACAGAGCCCGCTAATTAAATCCATTTCTGAAAGGAAACTCACAGCATAGTTCTCATCCATGGATCACAGTCTGCTTTAGAGCAAGAAACACTCTCTTGCTTTCTAGATTCTCTAATACAGCAGGAAACGTGAATGTGCTCAGAAGAAAAGAACGGTGTTTCCTATAAATACGGACCATATCTAGTTCAACTCTGCATGAAATTGATACAAAGCAAAGGTCCTCTATCATCCAATGCTTCTCAGTTAAGATGAGAAATGTGTGAACTTCGTGAACGATGTAGTTCGTTTGAGCTGAAAAGTGACTGCCCTTCTTGAAACAAAGTCTTGCTTGTAGGATGACACAGAGCCTGGGATTTAACTCCATTTCTGAAGGGAAACACAACACAGTTCTCATCCATGGATCACACTCTGCTTTAGAGCAAGGAGCACGCTCTTGCTTTCTAGATTCTCTAATACAGCAGGAAACATGAGTGTGCTCAGAAGAAAAGTACGGTATTTCCTACACATACGGACCATATCTAGGTCAACTCTGCTTGAAATTGATACAAAGCAAAGGTCCTCTAACATCCAATGCTTCTCAGTTAAGATGAGAAACGTGTGAGTTTCGTGAACGATGTAGTTCGTTTGAGGTGAAAAGTGACTGCCCTTTCTTGAAACGAAGTCTAGCTTGTAGGAAGACACAGCGCCTGGGATTTAACTCCATTTGTGAAGTGAAACACACAGCAGAGTTCTCATCCATAGATCACACTCTGCTTTAGAGCAAGAAGCACGCTCTTGCTTTCTAGATTCTCTAAGACAGCAGGAAACGTGAGTGTGCTGAGAACAAAAGAACGGTGTTTGCTATACATAGGGACCCTATCTAGTCCAACTCTGCTTCTGAAATTGATACAAAGCACAGGTCCTCTAACATCCAATGCTTGTCATTTAAGATGAGAAACGTGTGAGCTTCGTGAACTATGTAGTTTGATTGAGCTGAAAAGTGACTGCCCTTACCTGAAACGAAATAGTGCTTGTAGGAAGACAGAGAGCCTGGGATTTAACTCCATTTCTGAAGGGAAACACACAGCATAGTTCTCATCCATGAATCACACTCTGCTTAAGAGGAAGAAGCACACTCTTGCTTCTAGATTCTCTAATACAGCAGGAAACTTGAGCATGCTCAGAACAAAAGAACGGTTTTTCCTACACATAAGGACCATATCTAGTTCAGCTCAGATTCTGACTCTGAAACAAACCAGAGGTCCTCTAACACCCAATGCTTGTCAGTTTAGATGAGACACGTGTGAACTTCGTGAACGATGTAGTTCGTTTGAGCTGTAAAGTAACTACCCTTACCTGAAAAGAAGTCTTGCTTTTAGTAAGACTCAGAGCCTGGGATTTAACTCCATTTCTGAAGCGAAACACACAGCAGAGTTCTCATCCATTGCTCACACTCTGCTTTAGAGCAAGAAGCACACTCTTGCTTCTAGATTCTCTAATACAGCATGAAACGTGAGTGTGCTCAGATGAAAAGAACGGTGTTTCCTATACATACGGACCATATCTAGTTCAACTCTGCATGAAATTGATACAAAGCAAAGGTCCTCTAACATCCAATGCTTCTCAGTTAAGATGAGAAATGTGTGAGCTTCTGGAACGATGTAGTTCGTTTGAGCACTTAGGTAACTGCCCTTACCTGAAACGAAGTCTTCCTTGCAGGAAGACTCAGAGCCAGGGATTTATCTCCATTTCTGAAGTGAAACACACAACAGAGTTCTCATCCATTGATCACACTCTGCTTTAGAGCAAGAAACACGCTCTAGCTTTCTAGAGTCTCTAAGACAGCAGGAAACTTGAGTGTGCTGAGAACAAATGAACGGTGTTTCCTACACATACGGACCATATCTAGTCCAACACTGCTGCTGAAACTGATACAAAGCACTGGTCCTCTAACATTCAATGCTTCTCAGTTAAGATGAGAAATGTGTGAGCTTCGTGAACGATGTAGTTCGTTTGAGCTTTAAGGTAACTGGCCTTACCTGAAACGAAGTCTTGCTTGTAGGAAGACTCAGATCCAGGTATTTAACTCCATTTCTGAAGTGAAACACACAGCATAGTTCTCATCCATGGATCACACTCTGCTTTAGAGCAAGAAGCACTCTCTTGCTTTCTAGAGTCTCTAATAGAGCAGGAAACTAGAGTGTGCTCAGAACAAAGAACGGTGTTTCCTACAAACCCGGACCATATCTAGGTCATCTCTGCTTCTGAAACTGAAAGAAATCAGAAGTCCTCTAACATCCAATGCTTGTCAGTTTAGGTGAGAAACGTGTGAGCTTCGTGAACGATGTACTTCGTTTGAGCTGAAAAGTGACTACCCTTACTTGAAACGAAGTCTTGCTTGTAGGAAGACACAGAGCCTGGAATTTAACACCATTTCTGATGGGAATAACACAGCATAGTTCTCATCGATGGATCACACTCTGCTTTAGAGCAAGAAGGACGCTCTTGCTTTCTAGAGTCTCTAGACCGCAGGAAAAGTGAGTGTGCTCAGAAGAAAAGAACGGTGTTTCCTATACATACGGACCATATCTAGTTCAACTCTGCTTGAAATTGATACAAAGCATTGGTCCTCTAACATCCAATGCTTCTCAGTTAACATGGGAAACTTGTTAGCTTTGTGAACCATGTAGTTCGTTTGAGCAGTTAGGTAACTGCCCTTACCTGAAACGAAGTCTTGCTTGTAGGAAGACTCAGAGCCAGGGATTTAACTCCATTTCTGAAGTGAAACACACAACAGAGTTCTCATCCATTGATCACACTCTGCTTTAGAGCAAGAAACACGCTCTAGCTTTCTAGAGTCTCTAAGACAGCAGGAAACTTGAGTGTGCTGAGAACAAATGAACGGTGTTTCCTACACATACGGACCATATCTAGTCCAACTCTGCTGCTGAAACTGATACAAAGCACTGGTCCTCTAACATCCAATGCTTGTCAGTTAAGATGAGAAACGTGTGAGCTTTGTGAACGATGTAGTTCGTTTGAGCTGAAGAGTGACTGCCCTTACCTGAATCGAAGTAGTGCTTGTAGGAAGACACAGAGCTTGGGATTTAACTCCATTTCTGAAGGGAAACACACAGTATAATTCTCATCCATGGATCACACTCTGCTTTAGAGCAAGAAGAACGCTCTTGCTTTCTAGAATCTCTAATACAGCAGGAAACGTGGTTGTGCTCAGAAGAAAAGTACAGTGTTTCCTACATATACGGACCATATCTAGTCCAACTCTGCTGCTGAAACTGATACAAAGCACTGGTCCTCTAACATCCAATGCTTGTCAGTTAAGATGAGAAACGTGTGAGCTTTGTGAACGATGTAGTTCGTTTGAGCTGAAGAGAGATTGCCCTTACATGAATCGAAGTAGTGCTTGTAGGAAGACAGAGACCCTGGGATTTAACTCCATTTCTGAAGGGAAACACACAGTATAGTTCTCATCCATCGATCACACTCTGCTGTAGAGCAAGAAACACGCTCTAGCTTTCTAGAGTCTCTAAGACAGCAGGAAACGTGAGTGTGCTCAGAACAAAAAAGCGGTGTTTGCTATACATAGGGACCATATCTAGTCCAACTCTGCTTCTGAAATTGATACAAAGCACAGGTCCTCTAACATCCAATGCTTGTCATTTAAGATGAGAAACGTGTGAGCTTCGTGAACTATGTAGTTTGATTGAGCTGAAAAGTGACTGCCCTTACCTGAAACGAAATAGTGCTTGTAGGAAGACAGAGAGCCTGGGATTTAACTTCATTTCTGAAGGGAAACACACAGCATAGTTCTCATCCATGAATCCCACTCTGCTTTAGAGGAAGAAGCACACTCTTGCTTCTAGATTCTCTAATACAGCAGGAAACTTGAGCATGCTCAGAACAAAAGAACGGTTTTTCCTACACATAAGGACCATATCTAGTTCATCTCAGCTTCTGACTCTGAGACAAACCAGAGGTCCTCTAACACCCAATGCTTGTCAGTTTAGATGAGACACGTGTGAACTTCGTGAACGATGTAGTTCGTTTGAGCTGTAAAGTAACTACCCTTACCTGAAAAGAAGTCTTGCTTTTAGTAAGACTCAGAGCCTGGCTTTAACTCCATTTCTGAAGTGAAACACACAGCAGAGTTCTCATCCATTGCTCACACTCTGCATTAGAGCAAGAAGCACACTCTTGCTTCTAGATTCTCTAATACAGCAGGAAATGTGAGTGTGCTCAGATGAAAAGAACGGTGTTTCCTACACATACGGACCATATCTAGTCCAACTCTGCTGCTGAAACTGATACAAAGCACTGGTCCTCTACAATCCAATGCCTGTCAGTTAAGATGAGAAACGTGTGAGCTTTGTGAATGATGTAGTTCGTTTGAGCTATAAAGTGACTGCCCTTTTGAAACAAAGCCTTGCTTGTAGGATGACACAGAGCCTGGGATTTAACTCCATTTCTGAAGGGAAACACAACACAGTTCTCATCCATGGATCACACTCTGCTTTAGAGCAAGAAGCACGCTCTTGCTTTCTAGATTCCCTAATACAGCAGGAAACGTGAGTGTGCTCCGAATAAAAGAACGGTGTTTCCTATACATATGGACCATTTCTAGTTTAACTCTGCTTGAAATTGATACAAAGCAAAGGTCCTCTAACATCCAATGCTTCTCAGTTAAGATGAGAAACGTGTGAGTTTCGTGAATGATGTAGTTCGTTTGAGGTGAAAAGTGACTGCCCTTACTTGAAACGAAGTCTAGCTTGTAGGAAGACACAGCACCTGGGATTTAACTCCATTTGTGAAGTGAAACACACAGCAGAGTTCTCATCCATAGATCACACTCTGCTTTAGAGCAAGAAGCACGCTCTTGCTTTCTAGATTCTCTAAGACAGCAGGAAACGTGAGTGTGCTGAGAACAAAAGAACGGTGTTTGCTATACATAGGGACCCTATCTAGTCCAACTCTGCTTCTGAAATTGATACAAAGCACAGGTCCTCTAACATCCAATGCTTGTCATTTAAGATGAGAAACGTGTGAGCTTCGTGAACTATGTAGTATTTTGAGCTGAAAATTGACTGCCCTTACCTGAAACGAAATAGTGCTTGTAGGAAGACACAGAGCCTGGGATTTAACTCCATTTCTGAAGGGAAACACACAGCATAGTTCTCATCCATGGATCACTCTCTGCTTTAGAGCAAGAAGCACACTCTTGCTTCTAGATTCTCTAATACAGCAAGAAACTTGAGCATTCTCAGAACAAAAGAACGGTTTTTCCTACACATAAGGACCATATCTAGTTCATCTCAGATTCTGACTCTGAAATAAACCAAAGGTCCTCTAACACCCAATACTTGTCAGTTTAGATGAGAAACGTGTGAACTTCGTGAAAGATGTAGTTCGTTTGAGCTGTAAATTAACTACCCTTACCTGAAAAGAAGTCTTGCTTTTAGTAAGACTCAGAGCCTGGGATTTAACTCCATTTCTGAAGGGAAACACACAGCAGAGTTGTCATCCATTGCTCACACTCTGCTTTAGAGCAAGAGGCACACTCTTGCTTCTAGATTCTCTAATACAGCAGGAAACGTGAGTGTGCTCAGATGAAAAGAACGGTGTTTCCTATACATACGGACCATATCTAGTTCAACTCTGCTTGAAATTGATACAAAGCAAAGGTCCTCTAACATCCAATGCTTCTCAGTTAAGATGAGAAATGTGTGAGCTTCTGGAACGTTGTAGTTCGTTTGAGCAGTTAGATAACTGCCCTTACCTGAAACGAAGTCTTGCTTGTAGGAAGACGCAGAGCCAGGGATTTAACACCATTTCTGAAGTGAACCACACAGCAGAGTTCTCATCCATTGATCACACTCTGCTTTAGAGCAAGAAACACGCTCTAGCTTTCTAGAGTCTCTAATAGAGCAGGAAACTTGAGTGGGCTGAGAACAAATGAACGGTGTTTTCTACTCATACGGACCATATCTAGTCCAAATCTGCTGATGAGACTGATGCAAAGCACTGGTCCTCTAACTTCCAATGCTTGTCAGTTAAGATGAGAAACGTGTGAGCTTTGTGAATGATGTAGTTCGTTTGAGCTGAAAAGTGACTGGCCTTACTTGAAACGAAGTCTTGATTGTGGGAAGACACAGAGCCCGCTAATTAAATCCATTTCTGAAAGGAAACTCACAGCATAGTTCTCATCCATGGATCACAGTCTGCTTTAGAGCAAGAAACACTCTCTTGCTTTCTAGATTCTCTAATACAGCAGGAAACGTGAATGTGCTCAGAAGAAAAGAACGGTGTTTCCTATAAATACGGACCATATCTAGTTCAACTCTGCATGAAATTGATACAAAGCAAAGGTCCTCTATCATCCAATGCTTCTCAGTTAAGATGAGAAATGTGTGAACTTCGTGAACGATGTAGTTCGTTTGAGCTGAAAAGTGACTGCCCTTCTTGAAACAAAGTCTTGCTTGTAGGATGACACAGAGCCTGGGATTTAACTCCATTTCTGAAGGGAAACACAACACAGTTCTCATCCATGGATCACACTCTGCTTTAGAGCAAGGAGCACGCTCTTGCTTTCTAGATTCTCTAATACAGCAGGAAACATGAGTGTGCTCAGAAGAAAAGTACGGTATTTCCTACACATACGGACCATATCTAGGTCAACTCTGCTTGAAATTGATACAAAGCAAAGGTCCTCTAACATCCAATGCTTCTCAGTTAAGATGAGAAACGTGTGAGTTTCGTGAACGATGTAGTTCGTTTGAGGTGAAAAGTGACTGCCCTTTCTTGAAACGAAGTCTAGCTTGTAGGAAGACACAGCGCCTGGGATTTAACTCCATTTGTGAAGTGAAACACACAGCAGAGTTCTCATCCATAGATCACACTCTGCTTTAGAGCAAGAAGCACGCTCTTGCTTTCTAGATTCTCTAAGACAGCAGGAAACGTGAGTGTGCTGAGAACAAAAGAACGGTGTTTGCTATACATAGGGACCCTATCTAGTCCAACTCTGCTTCTGAAATTGATACAAAGCACAGGTCCTCTAACATCCAATGCTTGTCATTTAAGATGAGAAACGTGTGAGCTTCGTGAACTATGTAGTTTGATTGAGCTGAAAAGTGACTGCCCTTACCTGAAACGAAATAGTGCTTGTAGGAAGACAGAGAGCCTGGGATTTAACTCCATTTCTGAAGGGAAACACACAGCATAGTTCTCATCCATGAATCACACTCTGCTTAAGAGGAAGAAGCACACTCTTGCTTCTAGATTCTCTAATACAGCAGGAAACTTGAGCATGCTCAGAACAAAAGAACGGTTTTTCCTACACATAAGGACCATATCTAGTTCAGCTCAGATTCTGACTCTGAAACAAACCAGAGGTCCTCTAACACCCAATGCTTGTCAGTTTAGATGAGACACGTGTGAACTTCGTGAACGATGTAGTTCGTTTGAGCTGTAAAGTAACTACCCTTACCTGAAAAGAAGTCTTGCTTTTAGTAAGACTCAGAGCCTGGGATTTAACTCCATTTCTGAAGCGAAACACACAGCAGAGTTCTCATCCATTGCTCACACTCTGCTTTAGAGCAAGAAGCACACTCTTGCTTCTAGATTCTCTAATACAGCATGAAACGTGAGTGTGCTCAGATGAAAAGAACGGTGTTTCCTATACATACGGACCATATCTAGTTCAACTCTGCATGAAATTGATACAAAGCAAAGGTCCTCTAACATCCAATGCTTCTCAGTTAAGATGAGAAATGTGTGAGCTTCTGGAACGATGTAGTTCGTTTGAGCACTTAGGTAACTGCCCTTACCTGAAACGAAGTCTTCCTTGCAGGAAGACTCAGAGCCAGGGATTTATCTCCATTTCTGAAGTGAAACACACAACAGAGTTCTCATCCATTGATCACACTCTGCTTTAGAGCAAGAAACACGCTCTAGCTTTCTAGAGTCTCTAAGACAGCAGGAAACTTGAGTGTGCTGAGAACAAATGAACGGTGTTTCCTACACATACGGACCATATCTAGTCCAACACTGCTGCTGAAACTGATACAAAGCACTGGTCCTCTAACATTCAATGCTTCTCAGTTAAGATGAGAAATGTGTGAGCTTCGTGAACGATGTAGTTCGTTTGAGCTTTAAGGTAACTGGCCTTACCTGAAACGAAGTCTTGCTTGTAGGAAGACTCAGAGCCAGGTATTTAACTCCATTTCTGAAGTGAAACACACAGCATAGTTCTCATCCATGGATCACACTCTGCTTTAGAGCAAGAAGCACTCTCTTGCTTTCTAGAGTCTCTAATAGAGCAGGAAACTAGAGTGTGCTCAGAACAAAGAACGGTGTTTCCTACAAACCCGGACCATATCTAGGTCATCTCTGCTTCTGAAACTGAAAGAAATCAGAAGTCCTCTAACATCCAATGCTTGTCAGTTTAGGTGAGAAACGTGTGAGCTTCGTGAACGATGTACTTCGTTTGAGCTGAAAAGTGACTACCCTTACTTGAAACGAAGTCTTGCTTGTAGGAAGACACAGAGCCTGGAATTTAACACCATTTCTGATGGGAATAACACAGCATAGTTCTCATCGATGGATCACACTCTGCTTTAGAGCAAGAAGGACGCTCTTGCTTTCTAGAGTCTCTAGACCGCAGGAAAAGTGAGTGTGCTCAGAAGAAAAGAACGGTGTTTCCTATACATACGGACCATATCTAGTTCAACTCTGCTTGAAATTGATACAAAGCATTGGTCCTCTAACATCCAATGCTTCTCAGTTAACATGGGAAACTTGTTAGCTTTGTGAACCATGTAGTTCGTTTGAGCAGTTAGGTAACTGCCCTTACCTGAAACGAAGTCTTGCTTGTAGGAAGACTCAGAGCCAGGGATTTAACTCCATTTCTGAAGTGAAACACACAACAGAGTTCTCATCCATTGATCACACTCTGCTTTAGAGCAAGAAACACGCTCTAGCTTTCTAGAGTCTCTAAGACAGCAGGAAACTTGAGTGTGCTGAGAACAAATGAACGGTGTTTCCTACACATACGGACCATATCTAGTCCAACTCTGCTGCTGAAACTGATACAAAGCACTGGTCCTCTAACATCCAATGCTTGTCAGTTAAGATGAGAAACGTGTGAGCTTTGTGAACGATGTAGTTCGTTTGAGCTGAAGAGTGACTGCCCTTACCTGAATCGAAGTAGTGCTTGTAGGAAGACACAGAGCTTGGGATTTAACTCCATTTCTGAAGGGAAACACACAGTATAATTCTCATCCATGGATCACACTCTGCTTTAGAGCAAGAAGAACGCTCTTGCTTTCTAGAATCTCTAATACAGCAGGAAACGTGGTTGTGCTCAGAAGAAAAGTACAGTGTTTCCTACATATACGGACCATATCTAGTCCAACTCTGCTGCTGAAACTGATACAAAGCACTGGTCCTCTAACATCCAATGCTTGTCAGTTAAGATGAGAAACGTGTGAGCTTTGTGAACGATGTAGTTCGTTTGAGCTGAAGAGAGATTGCCCTTACATGAATCGAAGTAGTGCTTGTAGGAAGACAGAGACCCTGGGATTTAACTCCATTTCTGAAGGGAAACACACAGTATAGTTCTCATCCATCGATCACACTCTGCTGTAGAGCAAGAAACACGCTCTAGCTTTCTAGAGTCTCTAAGACAGCAGGAAACGTGAGTGTGCTCAGAACAAAAAAGCGGTGTTTGCTATACATAGGGACCATATCTAGTCCAACTCTGCTTCTGAAATTGATACAAAGCACAGGTCCTCTAACATCCAATGCTTGTCATTTAAGATGAGAAACGTGTGAGCTTCGTGAACTATGTAGTTTGATTGAGCTGAAAAGTGACTGCCCTTACCTGAAACGAAATAGTGCTTGTAGGAAGACAGAGAGCCTGGGATTTAACTTCATTTCTGAAGGGAAACACACAGCATAGTTCTCATCCATGAATCCCACTCTGCTTTAGAGGAAGAAGCACACTCTTGCTTCTAGATTCTCTAATACAGCAGGAAACTTGAGCATGCTCAGAACAAAAGAACGGTTTTTCCTACACATAAGGACCATATCTAGTTCATCTCAGCTTCTGACTCTGAGACAAACCAGAGGTCCTCTAACACCCAATGCTTGTCAGTTTAGATGAGACACGTGTGAACTTCGTGAACGATGTAGTTCGTTTGAGCTGTAAAGTAACTACCCTTACCTGAAAAGAAGTCTTGCTTTTAGTAAGACTCAGAGCCTGGCTTTAACTCCATTTCTGAAGTGAAACACACAGCAGAGTTCTCATCCATTGCTCACACTCTGCATTAGAGCAAGAAGCACACTCTTGCTTCTAGATTCTCTAATACAGCAGGAAATGTGAGTGTGCTCAGATGAAAAGAACGGTGTTTCCTACACATACGGACCATATCTAGTCCAACTCTGCTGCTGAAACTGATACAAAGCACTGGTCCTCTACAATCCAATGCCTGTCAGTTAAGATGAGAAACGTGTGAGCTTTGTGAATGATGTAGTTCGTTTGAGCTATAAAGTGACTGCCCTTTTGAAACAAAGCCTTGCTTGTAGGATGACACAGAGCCTGGGATTTAACTCCATTTCTGAAGGGAAACACAACACAGTTCTCATCCATGGATCACACTCTGCTTTAGAGCAAGAAGCACGCTCTTGCTTTCTAGATTCCCTAATACAGCAGGAAACGTGAGTGTGCTCCGAATAAAAGAACGGTGTTTCCTATACATATGGACCATTTCTAGTTTAACTCTGCTTGAAATTGATACAAAGCAAAGGTCCTCTAACATCCAATGCTTCTCAGTTAAGATGAGAAACGTGTGAGTTTCGTGAATGATGTAGTTCGTTTGAGGTGAAAAGTGACTGCCCTTACTTGAAACGAAGTCTAGCTTGTAGGAAGACACAGCACCTGGGATTTAACTCCATTTGTGAAGTGAAACACACAGCAGAGTTCTCATCCATAGATCACACTCTGCTTTAGAGCAAGAAGCACGCTCTTGCTTTCTAGATTCTCTAAGACAGCAGGAAACGTGAGTGTGCTGAGAACAAAAGAACGGTGTTTGCTATACATAGGGACCCTATCTAGTCCAACTCTGCTTCTGAAATTGATACAAAGCACAGGTCCTCTAACATCCAATGCTTGTCATTTAAGATGAGAAACGTGTGAGCTTCGTGAACTATGTAGTATTTTGAGCTGAAAATTGACTGCCCTTACCTGAAACGAAATAGTGCTTGTAGGAAGACACAGAGCCTGGGATTTAACTCCATTTCTGAAGGGAAACACACAGCATAGTTCTCATCCATGGATCACTCTCTGCTTTAGAGCAAGAAGCACACTCTTGCTTCTAGATTCTCTAATACAGCAAGAAACTTGAGCATTCTCAGAACAAAAGAACGGTTTTTCCTACACATAAGGACCATATCTAGTTCATCTCAGATTCTGACTCTGAAATAAACCAAAGGTCCTCTAACACCCAATACTTGTCAGTTTAGATGAGAAACGTGTGAACTTCGTGAAAGATGTAGTTCGTTTGAGCTGTAAATTAACTACCCTTACCTGAAAAGAAGTCTTGCTTTTAGTAAGACTCAGAGCCTGGGATTTAACTCCATTTCTGAAGGGAAACACACAGCAGAGTTGTCATCCATTGCTCACACTCTGCTTTAGAGCAAGAGGCACACTCTTGCTTCTAGATTCTCTAATACAGCAGGAAACGTGAGTGTGCTCAGATGAAAAGAACGGTGTTTCCTATACATACGGACCATATCTAGTTCAACTCTGCTTGAAATTGATACAAAGCAAAGGTCCTCTAACATCCAATGCTTCTCAGTTAAGATGAGAAATGTGTGAGCTTCTGGAACGTTGTAGTTCGTTTGAGCAGTTAGATAACTGCCCTTACCTGAAACGAAGTCTTGCTTGTAGGAAGACGCAGAGCCAGGGATTTAACACCATTTCTGAAGTGAACCACACAGCAGAGTTCTCATCCATTGATCACACTCTGCTTTAGAGCAAGAAACACGCTCTAGCTTTCTAGAGTCTCTAATAGAGCAGGAAACTTGAGTGGGCTGAGAACAAATGAACGGTGTTTTCTACTCATACGGACCATATCTAGTCCAAATCTGCTGATGAGACTGATGCAAAGCACTGGTCCTCTAACTTCCAATGCTTGTCAGTTAAGATGAGAAACGTGTGAGCTTTGTGAATGATGTAGTTCGTTTGAGCTGAAAAGTGACTGGCCTTACTTGAAACGAAGTCTTGATTGTGGGAAGACACAGAGCCCGCTAATTAAATCCATTTCTGAAAGGAAACTCACAGCATAGTTCTCATCCATGGATCACAGTCTGCTTTAGAGCAAGAAACACTCTCTTGCTTTCTAGATTCTCTAATACAGCAGGAAACGTGAATGTGCTCAGAAGAAAAGAACGGTGTTTCCTATAAATACGGACCATATCTAGTTCAACTCTGCATGAAATTGATACAAAGCAAAGGTCCTCTATCATCCAATGCTTCTCAGTTAAGATGAGAAATGTGTGAACTTCGTGAACGATGTAGTTCGTTTGAGCTGAAAAGTGACTGCCCTTCTTGAAACAAAGTCTTGCTTGTAGGATGACACAGAGCCTGGGATTTAACTCCATTTCTGAAGGGAAACACAACACAGTTCTCATCCATGGATCACACTCTGCTTTAGAGCAAGGAGCACGCTCTTGCTTTCTAGATTCTCTAATACAGCAGGAAACATGAGTGTGCTCAGAAGAAAAGTACGGTATTTCCTACACATACGGACCATATCTAGGTCAACTCTGCTTGAAATTGATACAAAGCAAAGGTCCTCTAACATCCAATGCTTCTCAGTTAAGATGAGAAACGTGTGAGTTTCGTGAACGATGTAGTTCGTTTGAGGTGAAAAGTGACTGCCCTTTCTTGAAACGAAGTCTAGCTTGTAGGAAGACACAGCGCCTGGGATTTAACTCCATTTGTGAAGTGAAACACACAGCAGAGTTCTCATCCATAGATCACACTCTGCTTTAGAGCAAGAAGCACGCTCTTGCTTTCTAGATTCTCTAAGACAGCAGGAAACGTGAGTGTGCTGAGAACAAAAGAACGGTGTTTGCTATACATAGGGACCCTATCTAGTCCAACTCTGCTTCTGAAATTGATACAAAGCACAGGTCCTCTAACATCCAATGCTTGTCATTTAAGATGAGAAACGTGTGAGCTTCGTGAACTATGTAGTTTGATTGAGCTGAAAAGTGACTGCCCTTACCTGAAACGAAATAGTGCTTGTAGGAAGACAGAGAGCCTGGGATTTAACTCCATTTCTGAAGGGAAACACACAGCATAGTTCTCATCCATGAATCACACTCTGCTTAAGAGGAAGAAGCACACTCTTGCTTCTAGATTCTCTAATACAGCAGGAAACTTGAGCATGCTCAGAACAAAAGAACGGTTTTTCCTACACATAAGGACCATATCTAGTTCAGCTCAGATTCTGACTCTGAAACAAACCAGAGGTCCTCTAACACCCAATGCTTGTCAGTTTAGATGAGACACGTGTGAACTTCGTGAACGATGTAGTTCGTTTGAGCTGTAAAGTAACTACCCTTACCTGAAAAGAAGTCTTGCTTTTAGTAAGACTCAGAGCCTGGGATTTAACTCCATTTCTGAAGCGAAACACACAGCAGAGTTCTCATCCATTGCTCACACTCTGCTTTAGAGCAAGAAGCACACTCTTGCTTCTAGATTCTCTAATACAGCATGAAACGTGAGTGTGCTCAGATGAAAAGAACGGTGTTTCCTATACATACGGACCATATCTAGTTCAACTCTGCATGAAATTGATACAAAGCAAAGGTCCTCTAACATCCAATGCTTCTCAGTTAAGATGAGAAATGTGTGAGCTTCTGGAACGATGTAGTTCGTTTGAGCACTTAGGTAACTGCCCTTACCTGAAACGAAGTCTTCCTTGCAGGAAGACTCAGAGCCAGGGATTTATCTCCATTTCTGAAGTGAAACACACAACAGAGTTCTCATCCATTGATCACACTCTGCTTTAGAGCAAGAAACACGCTCTAGCTTTCTAGAGTCTCTAAGACAGCAGGAAACTTGAGTGTGCTGAGAACAAATGAACGGTGTTTCCTACACATACGGACCATATCTAGTCCAACACTGCTGCTGAAACTGATACAAAGCACTGGTCCTCTAACATTCAATGCTTCTCAGTTAAGATGAGAAATGTGTGAGCTTCGTGAACGATGTAGTTCGTTTGAGCTTTAAGGTAACTGGCCTTACCTGAAACGAAGTCTTGCTTGTAGGAAGACTCAGAGCCAGGTATTTAACTCCATTTCTGAAGTGAAACACACAGCATAGTTCTCATCCATGGATCACACTCTGCTTTAGAGCAAGAAGCACTCTCTTGCTTTCTAGAGTCTCTAATAGAGCAGGAAACTAGAGTGTGCTCAGAACAAAGAACGGTGTTTCCTACAAACCCGGACCATATCTAGGTCATCTCTGCTTCTGAAACTGAAAGAAATCAGAAGTCCTCTAACATCCAATGCTTGTCAGTTTAGGTGAGAAACGTGTGAGCTTCGTGAACGATGTACTTCGTTTGAGCTGAAAAGTGACTACCCTTACTTGAAACGAAGTCTTGCTTGTAGGAAGACACAGAGCCTGGAATTTAACACCATTTCTGATGGGAATAACACAGCATAGTTCTCATCGATGGATCACACTCTGCTTTAGAGCAAGAAGGACGCTCTTGCTTTCTAGAGTCTCTAGACCGCAGGAAAAGTGAGTGTGCTCAGAAGAAAAGAACGGTGTTTCCTATACATACGGACCATATCTAGTTCAACTCTGCTTGAAATTGATACAAAGCATTGGTCCTCTAACATCCAATGCTTCTCAGTTAACATGGGAAACTTGTTAGCTTTGTGAACCATGTAGTTCGTTTGAGCAGTTAGGTAACTGCCCTTACCTGAAACGAAGTCTTGCTTGTAGGAAGACTCAGAGCCAGGGATTTAACTCCATTTCTGAAGTGAAACACACAACAGAGTTCTCATCCATTGATCACACTCTGCTTTAGAGCAAGAAACACGCTCTAGCTTTCTAGAGTCTCTAAGACAGCAGGAAACTTGAGTGTGCTGAGAACAAATGAACGGTGTTTCCTACACATACGGACCATATCTAGTCCAACTCTGCTGCTGAAACTGATACAAAGCACTGGTCCTCTAACATCCAATGCTTGTCAGTTAAGATGAGAAACGTGTGAGCTTTGTGAACGATGTAGTTCGTTTGAGCTGAAGAGTGACTGCCCTTACCTGAATCGAAGTAGTGCTTGTAGGAAGACACAGAGCTTGGGATTTAACTCCATTTCTGAAGGGAAACACACAGTATAATTCTCATCCATGGATCACACTCTGCTTTAGAGCAAGAAGAACGCTCTTGCTTTCTAGAATCTCTAATACAGCAGGAAACGTGGTTGTGCTCAGAAGAAAAGTACAGTGTTTCCTACATATACGGACCATATCTAGTCCAACTCTGCTGCTGAAACTGATACAAAGCACTGGTCCTCTAACATCCAATGCTTGTCAGTTAAGATGAGAAACGTGTGAGCTTTGTGAACGATGTAGTTCGTTTGAGCTGAAGAGAGATTGCCCTTACATGAATCGAAGTAGTGCTTGTAGGAAGACAGAGACCCTGGGATTTAACTCCATTTCTGAAGGGAAACACACAGTATAGTTCTCATCCATCGATCACACTCTGCTGTAGAGCAAGAAACACGCTCTAGCTTTCTAGAGTCTCTAAGACAGCAGGAAACGTGAGTGTGCTCAGAACAAAAAAGCGGTGTTTGCTATACATAGGGACCATATCTAGTCCAACTCTGCTTCTGAAATTGATACAAAGCACAGGTCCTCTAACATCCAATGCTTGTCATTTAAGATGAGAAACGTGTGAGCTTCGTGAACTATGTAGTTTGATTGAGCTGAAAAGTGACTGCCCTTACCTGAAACGAAATAGTGCTTGTAGGAAGACAGAGAGCCTGGGATTTAACTTCATTTCTGAAGGGAAACACACAGCATAGTTCTCATCCATGAATCCCACTCTGCTTTAGAGGAAGAAGCACACTCTTGCTTCTAGATTCTCTAATACAGCAGGAAACTTGAGCATGCTCAGAACAAAAGAACGGTTTTTCCTACACATAAGGACCATATCTAGTTCATCTCAGCTTCTGACTCTGAGACAAACCAGAGGTCCTCTAACACCCAATGCTTGTCAGTTTAGATGAGACACGTGTGAACTTCGTGAACGATGTAGTTCGTTTGAGCTGTAAAGTAACTACCCTTACCTGAAAAGAAGTCTTGCTTTTAGTAAGACTCAGAGCCTGGCTTTAACTCCATTTCTGAAGTGAAACACACAGCAGAGTTCTCATCCATTGCTCACACTCTGCATTAGAGCAAGAAGCACACTCTTGCTTCTAGATTCTCTAATACAGCAGGAAATGTGAGTGTGCTCAGATGAAAAGAACGGTGTTTCCTACACATACGGACCATATCTAGTCCAACTCTGCTGCTGAAACTGATACAAAGCACTGGTCCTCTACAATCCAATGCCTGTCAGTTAAGATGAGAAACGTGTGAGCTTTGTGAATGATGTAGTTCGTTTGAGCTATAAAGTGACTGCCCTTTTGAAACAAAGCCTTGCTTGTAGGATGACACAGAGCCTGGGATTTAACTCCATTTCTGAAGGGAAACACAACACAGTTCTCATCCATGGATCACACTCTGCTTTAGAGCAAGAAGCACGCTCTTGCTTTCTAGATTCTCTAATACAGCAGGAAACAGGAGTGTGCTCAGAAGAAAAGGAAGGTGTTTCCTACACATACGGACCATATCTAGGTCAACTCTGCTTGAAATTGATACAAAGCAAAGGTCCTCTAACATCCAATGCTTCTCAGTTAAGATGAGAAATGTGTGAGCTTCGTGAACGAAATAGTTCGTTTGAGCTGTAAGGTAACTGCTCTTACCTGAAGCGAAGTATTGCTTGTAGGAAGATTCAGAGCCAGGGATTTAAATGCATTTCTGAAGTGAAACACACAACAGCGTTCTCATCCATTGATCACACTCTGCTTTAGAGCAAGAAACACGCTCTAGCTTTCTAGAGTCTCTAAGACAGCAGGAAACTTGAGTGTGCTGAGAACAAATGAACGGTGTTTCCTACACATACGGATCATATCTAGTCCAACTCTGCTTCTGAAACTGATACAAAGGATTGGTCCTATAACATTCAATATTGTCAGATAAGATGAAAAACGTGTGAGTTTCGTGAACGATGTAGTTCGTTTGAGCTGAAAAGTGACTGTTCTTTCTTGAAACGAAGTCTAGCTTGTAGGAAGACACAGAGCCTGGGATTTAACTCCATTTGTGAAGTGAAACACACAGCAGAGTTCTCATCCATAGATCACACTCTGCTTTAGAGCAAGAAGCACGCTCTTGCTTTCTAGATACTCTAAGACAGCTGGAAACGTGAGTGTGCTCAGAACAAAAAAGCGTTGTTTGCTATACATAGGGACCATATCTAGTCCAACTCTGCTTCTGAAATTGATACAAAGCACAGGTCCTCTAACATCCAATGCTTGTCATTTAAGATGAGAAACGTGTGAGCTTCGTGAACTATGTAGTTTGATTGAGCTGAAAAGTGACTGCCCTTACCTGAAACGAAATAGTGCTTGTAGGAAGACAGAGAGCCTGGGATTTAACTCCATTTCTGAAGGGAAACACACAGCATAGTTCTCATCCATGAATCACACTCTGCTTTAGAGGAAGAAGCACACTCTTGCTTCTAGATTCTCTAATACAGCAGGAAACTTGAGCATGCTCAGAACAAAAGAACGGTTTTTCCTACACATAAGGACCATATCTAGTTCAGCTAAGATTCTGACTCTGAAACAAACCAGAGGTACTCTAACACCCAATGCTTGTCAGTTTAGATGAGACACGTGTGAACTTCGTGAACGATGTAGTTCGTTTGAGCTGTAAAGTAACTACCCTTACCTGAAAAGAAGTCTTGCTTTTAGTAAGATTCAGAGCCTGGGATTTAACTCCATTTCTGAAGTGAAACACACAGCAGAGTTCTCATCCATTGCTCACACTCTGCTTTAGAGCAAGAAGCACACTCTTGCTTCTAGATTCTCTAATACAGCATGAAACGTGAGTGTGCTCAGATGAAAAGAACGGTGTTTCCTATACATACGGACCATGTCTAGTTCAACTCTGCTTGAAATTGATACAAAGCAAAGGTCCTCTAACATCCAATGCTTCTCAGTTAAGATGAGAAATGTGTGAGCTTCAGGAACGATGTAGTTCGTTTGAGCAGTTAGATAACTGCCCTTACCTGAAACGAAGTCTTGCTTATAGGAAGACGCAGAGCCAGGGATTTAACTCAATTTCTGAAGTGAACCACACAGCAGAGTTCTCATCCATTGATCACACTCTGCTTTAGAGCAAGAAGCACGCTCTAGCTTTCTAGAGTCTCTAACAGAGCAAGAAAATTGAGTGGGCTGAGAACAAAAGAATGGTGTTTTATACACATACGGACCATATCTAGTCCAACTCTTCTGATGAGACTGATGCAAAGCACAGGTCCTCTATCATCCAATGCTTGTCAGTTAAGATGAGAAACATGTGAGCTTCGTGAACGATGTAGTTCGTTTGAGCTGAAAAGTGACTGGCCTTACTTGAAATGAAGTCTTGATTGTAGGAAGACACAGAGCCCGCTAATTAAATCCATTTCTGAAAGGAAACTCACAGCATAGTTCTCATCCATGGATCACAGTCTGCTTTAGAGCAAGAAACACTCTCTTGCTTTCTAGATTCTCTAATACAGCAGGAAACATGAATGTGCTCAGAAGAAAAGAACGGTGTTTCCTATAAATACGCACCATATCTAGTTCAACTCTGCATGAAATTGATACAAAGCAAAGGAATTCTATCATCCAATGCTTCTCAGTTAAGATGAGAAATGTGTGAACTTCGTGAACGATGTAGTTCGTTTGAGCTATAAAGTGACTGCCCTTCTTGAAACAAAGCCTTGCTTGTAGGATGACACAGACCCTGGGATTTAACTCCATTTCTGAAGGGAAACACAACACAATTCACATCCATGGATCACACTCTGCTTTAGAGCAAGAAGCACGCTCTTGCTTTCTAGATTCTCTAATGCAGCAGGAAACAGGAGTGTGCTCAGAAGAAAAGAAAGGTGTTTCCTACACATACGGACCATATCTAGGTCAACTCTGCTTGAAATTGATACAAAGCAAAGGTCCTCTAACATCCAATGCTTCTCTGTTAAGATGAGAAATGTGTGACCTTTGAACGAAATAGTTCGTTTGAGCTGTAAGGTAACTGCTCTTACCTGAAACGAAGTATTGCTTGTAGGAAGACTCAGAGCCAGGGATTTAAATCCATTTCTGAAGTGAAACACACAACAGCGTTCTCATCCATTGATCACACTCTGCTTTAGAGCAAGAAACACGCTCTAGCTTTCTAGAGTCTCTAAGACAGCAGGAAACTTGAGTGTGCTGTCAACAAATGAACGGTGTTTCCTACACATACGGATCATATCTAGTCCAACTCTGCTTTTGAAACTGATACAAAGGATTGGTCCTCTAACATTCAATATTGTCAGATAAGATGAAAAACGTGTGAGTTTCGTGAACGATGTAGTTCGTTTGAGCTGAAAAGTGACTGCCCTTTTTGAAACAAAGCCTTGCTGGTAAGATGACACAGAGCCTGGGATTTAACTCCATTTCTGAAGGGAAACAGACAACACAGTTCTCATCCATGGATCACACTCTGCTTTAGAGCAAGAAGCACGCTCTTGCTTTCTAGATTCTCTAATACAGCAAGAAATGTGAGTGTGCTCAGAAGAAAATAAAGGTGTTTCCTACACATACGGACCATATCTAGTTCAACTCTAACTGAAATTGATACAAAGCAAAGGTCCTCTAACATCCAATGCTTCTCAGTTAAGATGAGAAATGTGTGAGCTTCGTGAACGATGTAGTTCGTTGGAACAGTTAGTTAACTGCCCTTACCTGAAACGAAGTCTTGCTTGCAGGAAGACTCAGAGCCAGGGATTTAACTCCATTTCTGAAGTGAAACACACAACAGCGTTCTCATCCACTGATCACACTCTGCTTTAGAGCAAGAAACACGCTCTAGCTTTCTAGAGTCTCTAAGACAGCCGGAAACTTGAGTGTGCTGAGAACAAATGAACGGTGTTTCCTACACATACAGATCATATATAGTCCAACTCTCCTTCTGAAACTGATACAAAGGATTGGTCCTCTAACATTCAATATTGTCAGATAAGATGAAAAACGTGTGAGCTTCGTGAACGAAGTAGTTCTTTTGAGGTGAAAATGACTGCCCTTTCTTGAAACGAAGTCTAGCTTGTAGGAAGACACAGAGCCTGGGATTTAACTCCATTTGTGAAGTGAAACACACAGCAGAGTTCTCATCCATAGATCACGCTCTGCTTTAGAGCAAGAAGCACACTCTTGCTTCTAGATTCTCTAATACAGCAGGAAATGTGAGTGTGCTCAGATGAAAAGAACGGTGTTTCCTATACATACGGACCATATCTAGGCCAACTCTGCTTGAAATTGATACAAAGCAAAGGTCCTCTAACATCAAATGCTTCTCAGTTAAGATGTGAAATGTGTGAGCTTCGTGAACGATGTAGTTCGTTTGAGCAGTTAGGTAACTGCCCTTACCTGAAACGAAGTCTTGCTTGTAGGAAGACTCAGAGCCAGGGTTTTACTCCATTTCTAAAGTGAAACACACAGCAGAGTTCTCATCCATTGATCACACTCTGCTTTAGAGTAAGAAACACGCTCTAGCTTTCTAGATTCTCTAAGACAGCAGAAAACGTGAGTGTGCTGAGAACAAATGAACGGTGTTTCCTACACATACCGACCATATCTAGTCCAACTCTGCTGCTGAAACTGATACAAACAACAGGTCCTCTAACATTCAATGCTTTTCAGTTAAGATGAGAAACGTGTGAGCTTCGTGAACGATGTAGTTTGTTTGAGCTGAAAAGTGACTGCCCTTACCTGAAACGAAATAGTGCTTGTAGGAAGACACAGAGCCTGGGATTTAACTCCATTTGTGAAGTGAAACACACAGCAGAGTTCTCATCCATAGATCACACTCTGCTTTAGAGCAAGAAGCACGCTCTTGCTTTCTAGATTCTCTAAGACAGCAGGAAACGTGAGTGTGCTGAGAACAAAAGAACGGTGTTTGCAATACATAGGGACCCTATCTAGTCCCACTCTGCTTCTGAAATTGATACAAAGCACAGGTCCTCTAACATCCAATGCTTGTCATTTAAGATGAGAAACGTGTGAGCTTCGTGAAGTATGTAGTTTGTTTGAGCTGAAAAGTGACTGCCCTTACCTGAAACGAAATAGTGCTTGTAGGAAGACAGAGAGCCTGGGATTTAACTCCATTTCTGAAGGGAAACACACAGCATAGTTCTCATCCATGGATCACACTCTGCTTTAGAGCAAGAAGCACACTCTTGCTTCTAGATTCTCTAATACAGCAGGAAATTTGAGCATTCTCAGAACAAAAGAACGGTTTTTCCTACACATAAGGACCATATCTAGTTGATATCCGCTTCTGACTCTGAAACAAACCAGAGGTCCTCTAACACCCAATGCTTCTCAGTTAAGATGAGAAATGTGTGAGCTTCTGGAACGATGTAGTTCATTTGAGCAGTTAGATTACTGCCCTTACCTGAAACGAAGTCTTGCTTGTAGGAAGACGCAGAGCCAGGGATTTAAATCCATTTCTTAAGTGAAACACACAGCAGAGTTATTATCCATTGATCACACTCTGCTTTAGAGCAAGAAACACGCTCTAGCTTTCTAGAGTCTCTAATAGAGCAGGAAACTTGAGTGGGCTGAGAACAAATGAACGGTGTTTTCTACACATACAGACCATATCTAGTCCAACTCTGCTGTTGAAACTGATGCAAAGCACTGGTCCTCTATCATTCAATGCTTGTCAGTTAAGATGAGAAACATGTGAGCTTCGTGAACGATGTAGTTCGTTTGAGCTGAAAAGTGACTGCCCTTTCTTGAAACGAAGTCTAGCTTGTAGGAAGACACAGAGCCTGGGATTTAACTCCATTTGTGAAGTGAAACACACAGCAGAGTTCTCATCCATAGATCACACTCTGCTTTAGAGCAAGAAGCACGTTCTTGCTTTCTAGATACTCTAACACAGCAGGAAACGTGAGTGTGCTCAGAACAAAAAAGCGGTGTTTGCTATACATAGGGACCATATCTAGTCCAACTCTGCTTCTGAAATTGATACAAAGCACAGGTCTTCTAACATCCAATGCTTGTCATTTAAGATGAGAAACGTGTGAGCTTCGTGAACTATGTAGTTTGATTGAGCTGAAAAGTGACTGCCCTTACCTGAAACGAAATAGTGCTTGTAGGAAGACAGAGAGCCTGGGATTTAACTCCATTTCTGAAGGGAAACACACAGCATAGTTCTCATCCACTGATCACACTCTGCTTTAGAGCAAGAAACACGCTCTAGCTTTCTAGATTCTCTAATACAGCAGGAAATGTGAGTGTGCTCAGAAGAAAAGAAAGGTGTTTCCTACACATACGGACCATATCTAGTTCAACTATAACTGAAATTGGTACAAAGCAAAGGTCCTCTAACATCCAATGCTTCTCAGTTAAGATGAGAAATGTGTGAGCTTCGTGAACGATGTAGTTCGTTGGAACAGTTAGTTAACTGCCCTTACCTGAAACGAAGTCTTGCTTGCAGGAAGACTCAGAGCCAGGGATTTAACTCCATTTCTGAAGTGAAACACACAACAGCGTTCTCATCCACTGATCACACTCTGCTTTAGAGCAAGAAACACGCTCTAGCTTTCTAGATTCTCTAAGAGAGCAGGAAACTTGAGTGTGCTGAGAAAAAATGAACGGTGTTTCCTACACATGCGGACCATATCTAGTCCAACTCTGCTTCTGAAACTGATACAAAACATTGGTCCTCTAACATTCAATGCTTGTCAGTTAAGATGAGAAACGTGTGAGCTTCGTGAAAGACGTAGTTCGTTTGAGCTGAAAAGTGACTGCCCTTACCTGAAACGAAATAGTGCTTGTAGGAAGACACAGAGCCTGGGATTTAACTCCATTTCTGAAGGGAAACACACAGCATAGTTCTCATCCATGGATCACACTCTGCCTTAGAGCAAGAAGCACGCTCTTGCTTCTAGATTCTCTAATACAGCAGGAAACTTGAGCATCCTCAGAACAAAAGAACGGATTTTCCTACAGATACGGACCATATCTAGTTCAACTCTAACTGAAATTGATACAAAGCAAAGGTCCTCTAACATCGAATGCTTCTCAGTTAAGATGAGAAATGTGTGAGCTTCGTGAACGATGTAGTTCGTTGGAACAGTTAGTTAACTGCCCTTACCTGAAACGAAGTCTTGCTTGCAGGAAGTCTCAGAGCCAGGGATTTAACTCCATTTCTGAAGTGAAACACACAACAGCGTTCTCATCCATTGATCACACTCTGCTTTAGAGCAAGGAGCACACTCTTGCTTTCTAGATTCTCTAATACAGCAGGAAACTTGAGTGTGCTGAGAACAAATGAACGGTGTTTCCTACACATACTGATCATATCTAGTCCAACTCTGCTTCTGAAACTGATACAAAGGATTGGTCCTCTAACATTCAATATTGTCAGATAAGATGAAAAACGTGTGAGCTTCGTGAACGATGTAGTTCGTTTGAGCTGAAAAGTGACTGCCATTCTTGAAACGATGTCTAGCTTGTAGGAAGACACAGAGCCTGGGATTTAACTCCATTTGTGAAGTGAAACACACAGCAGAGTTCTCATCCATAGATCACACTCTGCTTTAGAGCAAGAAGCACGCTCTTGCTTTCTAGATACTCTAAGACAGCAGGAAACGTGAGTGTGCTGAGAACAATGAACGGTGTTTGAATACATAGGGACCCTATCTAGTCCCACTCTGCTTCTGAAATTGATACAAAGCACAGGTCCTCTAACATCCAATGCTTGTCATTTAAGATGAGAAACGTGTGAGCTTAGTGAACTATGTAGTTTGATTGAGCTGAAAAGTGACTGCCCTTACTGAATCGAAATAGTGCTTGTAGGAAGACAGAGAGCCGGGGATTTAACTCCATTTCTGAAGGGAAACACACAGCATAGTTCTTATCCATGAATCACACTCTGCTTTAGAGGAAGAAGCACACTCTTGTTTCTAGATTCTCTAATACAGCAGGAAACTTGAGCATGCTCAGAACAAAAGAACGGTTTTTCCTACACATAAGGACCATATCTAGTTCATCTCAGCTTCTGACTCTGAAACAAACCAGCGGTCCTCTAACACCCAATGCTTGTCACTTTAGATGAGAAACGTGTGAACTTCGTGAACGATGTAGTTCATTTGAGCTGTAATGTAACTACCCTTACCGGAAAAGAAGTCTTGCATTTAGTAAGACTCAGAGCCTGGGATTTAACTCCATTTCTGAAGTGAAACACACAGCAGAGTTCTCATCCATTGCTCACACTCTGCTTTAGAGCAAGAAGCACACTCTTGCTTCTAGATTCTCTAATACAGCAGGAAACGTGAGTGTGCTCAGATGAAATGAACGTTGTTTCCTATTCATACGGACCATATCTAGTTCAACTCTGCTTGAAATTGATACAAAGCAAAGGTCCTCTAACATCCAATGCTTCTCAGTTAAGATGAGAAATATGTGAGCTTTTAGAACGATGTAGTTCGTTTGAGCAGTTAGGTAACTGCCCTTACCTGAAACGAAGTCTTGCTTGTAGGAAGACTCAGAGCCATGGATTTAACTCCATTTCTGAAGTGAAACACACAGCAGAGTTCTCATCCTTTGATCACATTCTGCTTTAGAGCAAGAAACACGCTCTAGCTTTCTAGATTCTCTAAGAGAGCAGGAAACTTGAGTGTGCTGAGAAAAAATGAACGGTGTTTCCTACACATGCGGACCATATCTAGTCCAACTCTGCTTCTGAAACTGATACAAAACATTGGTCCTCTAACATTCAATGCTTGTCAGTTAAGATGAGAAACGTGTGAGCTTCGTGAAAGACGTAGTTCGTTTGAGCTGAAAAGTGACTGCCCTTACCTGAAACGAAATAGTGCTTGTAGGAAGACACAGAGCCTGGGATTTAACTCCATTTCTGAAGGGAAACACACAGCATAGTTCTCATCCATGGATCACACTCTGCCTTAGAGCAAGAAGCACGCTCTTGCTTCTAGATTCTCTAATACAGCAGGAAACTTGAGCATCCTCAGAACAAAAGAACGGATTTTCCTACAGATACGGACCATATCTAGTTCAACTCTAACTGAAATTGATACAAAGCAAAGGTCCTCTAACATCGAATGCTTCTCAGTTAAGATGAGAAATGTGTGAGCTTCGTGAACGATGTAGTTCGTTGGAACAGTTAGTTAACTGCCCTTACCTGAAACGAAGTCTTGCTTGCAGGAAGTCTCAGAGCCAGGGATTTAACTCCATTTCTGAAGTGAAACACACAACAGCGTTCTCATCCATTGATCACACTCTGCTTTAGAGCAAGGAGCACACTCTTGCTTTCTAGATTCTCTAATACAGCAGGAAACTTGAGTGTGCTGAGAACAAATGAACGGTGTTTCCTACACATACTGATCATATCTAGTCCAACTCTGCTTCTGAAACTGATACAAAGGATTGGTCCTCTAACATTCAATATTGTCAGATAAGATGAAAAACGTGTGAGCTTCGTGAACGATGTAGTTCGTTTGAGCTGAAAAGTGACTGCCATTCTTGAAACGATGTCTAGCTTGTAGGAAGACACAGAGCCTGGGATTTAACTCCATTTGTGAAGTGAAACACACAGCAGAGTTCTCATCCATAGATCACACTCTGCTTTAGAGCAAGAAGCACGCTCTTGCTTTCTAGATACTCTAAGACAGCAGGAAACGTGAGTGTGCTGAGAACAATGAACGGTGTTTGAATACATAGGGACCCTATCTAGTCCCACTCTGCTTCTGAAATTGATACAAAGCACAGGTCCTCTAACATCCAATGCTTGTCATTTAAGATGAGAAACGTGTGAGCTTAGTGAACTATGTAGTTTGATTGAGCTGAAAAGTGACTGCCCTTACTGAATCGAAATAGTGCTTGTAGGAAGACAGAGAGCCTGGGATTTAACTCCATTTCTGAAGGGAAACACACAGCATAGTTCTTATCCATGAATCACACTCTGCTTTAGAGGAAGAAGCACACTCTTGTTTCTAGATTCTCTAATACAGCAGGAAACTTGAGCATGCTCAGAACAAAAGAACGGTTTTTCCTACACATAAGGACCATATCTAGTTCATCTCAGCTTCTGACTCTGAAACAAACCAGCGGTCCTCTAACACCCAATGCTTGTCACTTTAGATGAGAAACGTGTGAACTTCGTGAACGATGTAGTTCATTTGAGCTGTAATGTAACTACCCTTACCGGAAAAGAAGTCTTGCATTTAGTAAGACTCAGAGCCTGGGATTTAACTCCATTTCTGAAGTGAAACACACAGCAGAGTTCTCATCCATTGCTCACACTCTGCTTTAGAGCAAGAAGCACACTCTTGCTTCTAGATTCTCTAATACAGCAGGAAACGTGAGTGTGCTCAGATGAAATGAACGTTGTTTCCTATTCATACGGACCATATCTAGTTCAACTCTGCTTGAAATTGATACAAAGCAAAGGTCCTCTAACATCCAATGCTTCTCAGTTAAGATGAGAAATGTGTGAGCTTTTAGAACGATGTAGTTCGTTTGAGCAGTTAGGTAACTGCCCTTACCTGAAACGAAGTCTTGCTTGTAGGAAGACTCAGAGCCATGGATTTAACTCCATTTCTGAAGTGAAACACACAGCAGAGTTCTCATCCTTTGATCACATTCTGCTTTAGAGCAAGAAACACGCTCTAGCTTTCTAGAGTCTCTAAGAGAGCAGGAAACTTGAGTGTGCTGAGAACAAATGAACGGTGTTTCCTACACATGCGGACCATATCTAGTCCAACTCTGCTGCTGAAACTGATACAAAGCACTGGTCCTCTATCATCCAATGCTTGTCATTTAAGATGAGAAACGTGTGAGCTTCGTGAACGATGTAGTTCGTTTGAGCTGAAAAGTGACTGGCCTTACTTGAAACGAAGTCTTGATTGTAGGAAGACACAGAGCCCGCTAATTAAATCCATTTCTGAAAGGAAACTCACAGCATAGTTCTCATCCATGGATCACAGTCTGCTTTAGAGCAAGAAACACTCTCTTGCTTTCTAGATTCTCTAATACAGCAGGAAACTTGAATATGCTCAGAAGAAAATAACGGTGTTTCCTATAAATACGGACCATATGTAGTTCAACTCTGCTTGAAATTGATACAAAGCAAAGGTCCTCTATCATCCAATGCTTCTCAGTTAAGATGAGAAATGTGTGAACTTCGTGAACGATGTAGTTCGTTTGAGCTGAAAATGACTGCCCTTCTTGAAACAAAGCCTTGCTTGTAGGATGACACAGAGCCTGGGATTTAACTCCATTTCTGAAGGGAAACACACAACACAGTTCTCATCCATGGATCACACTCTGCTTTAGAGCAAGAAGCACGCTCTTGCTTTCTAGATTCTCTAATACAGCAGGAAACGTGAGTGTGCTCAGTAGAAAAGAAAGGTGTTTCCTACACATACGGACCATATCTACGTCAACTCTGCTTGAAATTGATACAAAGAAAAGGTCCTCTAACATCCAATGCTTCTCAGTTAAGATGAGAAATGTGTGAGCTTCATGAACGAAATAGTTCCTTTGAGCTGTAAGGTAACTGCCCTTACCTGAAACGAAGTATTGCTAGTAGGAAGATTCAGAGCCAGGGATTTAACTCCATTTCTGAAGTGAAACAAACAACAGATTTCACATCCATTGATCACACTCTGCTTTAGAGCAAGAAACACGCTCTAGCTTTCTAGAGTATCTAAGACAGCAGGAAACGTGAGTGTGCTGAGAACAAATGAACGGTGTTTCCTACACATACGGACCATATCTAGTCCAGCTCTGATTCTGAAAATGATAAAAAGCATTGGTCCTCTAACATTCAATGCTTGTCAGTTAAGATGAGAAACGTGTGAGCTTCCTGAACGATGTAGTTTGTTTGAGCTGAAAAGTGACTGGCCTTACCTGAAACGAAATAGTGCTTGTAGGAAGACACAGAGCGTGGGATTTAACTCCATTTCTGAAGGGAAACACACAGCATAGTTCTCATCCGTGGATCACACTCTGCTTTAGAGCAAGAAGCATGCTCTTGCTTCTAGATTCTCTAATACAGCAGGAAACTTGAGCATGCTCAGAACAAAAGAACGGTTTTTCCTACAGATACGGACCATATCTAGTTCAACTCTAACTGAAATTGATACAAAGCAAAGGTCCTCTAACATCCAATGCTTCTCAGGTAAGATGAGAAATGTGTGAGCTTCGTGAACAATGTAGATCGTTGGAACACTTAGTTAACTGCCCTTACCTGAAACGAAGTCTTGCTTGCAGGAAGTCTCAGAGCCAGGGATTTAACACCATTTCTAAAGTGACACACACAACAGCGTTCTCATCCATTGATCACACTCTGCTTTAGAGCAAGAAACACGATCTAGCTTTCTAGAGTCTCTAAGACAGCAGGAAACTTGAGTGTGCTGAGAACAAATTAACGGTGTTTTCTACACATACGGATCATATCTAGTCCAACTCTGCTTCTGAAACTGATACAAAGGATTGGTCCTCTAGCATTCAATATTTTCAGATAAGATGAAAAACGTGTGAGCTGCGTGAACGATGTAGTTCGTTTGAGCTGAAAAGTGACTGCCCTTTCTTGAAACGAAGTCTAGCTTGTAGGAAGACACAGAGCCTGTGATTTAACTCCATTTGTGAAGTGAAACACACAGCAGAGTTCTCATCCATAGATCACACTCTGCTTTAGAGCAAGAAGCACGCTCTTGCTTTCTAGATACTCTAAGACAGCAGGAAACGTGAGTGTGCTGAGAACAATGAACGGTGTTTGCTATACATAGGGACCATATCTAGTCCAACTCTGCTTCTGAAATTGATACAAAGCACAGGTCCTCTAACATCCAATGCTTGTAATTTAAGATGAGAAATATGTGAGCTTAGTGAACTATGTAGTTTGATTGAGCTGAAAAGTGACTGCCCTTACCTGAAACGAAATAGTGCTTGTAGGAAGACAGAGAGCCTGGGATTTAACTCCATTTCTGAAGGGAAACACACAGCATAGTTCTTATCCATGAATCCCACTCTGCTTTAGAGGAAGAAGCACACTCTTTCTTCTAGATTCTCTAATACAGCAGGAAACTTGAGCATGCTCAGAACAAAAGAACGGTTTTTCCTACACATAAGGACCATATCTAGTTCATTTCAGCTTCTGACTCTGAAACAAACCAGAGGTCCCCTAACACCCAATGCTTGTCACTTTAGATGAGAAACGTGTGAACTTCATGAACAATGTAGTTCGTTTGAGCTGTAAAGTAACTACTCTTTCCTGAAAAGAAGTCTTGCATTTAGTAAGACTCAGAGCCTGGGATTTAACTCCATTTCTGAAGTGAAACACACAGCAGAGTTCTCATCCATTGCTCATACTCTGCTTTAGAGCAAGAAGAACACTATTGCTTCTAGATTCTCTAATACAGCAGGAAACGTGAGTGTGCTCAGATGAAAAGAACGTTTTTTCCTATTCATGCGGACCATATCTAGTTCAACTCTGCTTGAAATTGATACAAAGCAAAGGTCCTCTAACATCCAATGCTTCTCAGTTAAGATGAGAAATGTGTGAGCTTGTGGAACGATGTAGTTCGTTTGAGCAGTTAGGTAACTGCCCTTACCTGAAACGAAGTCTTGCTTGTAGGAAGACTCAGAGCCAGGGATTTAACTCCATTTCTGAAGTGAAACACACAGGAGAGTTCTCATCCTTTGATCACACTCTGCTTTAGAGCAAGAAACACGCTCTAGCTTTCTAGAGTCTCTAAGACAGCAGGAAACTTGAGTGTGCTGAGAACAAATGAACGGTGTTTCCTACACATAAGGACCATATCTAGTCTAACTCTGCTGCTGAAACTGATACAAAGCACTGGTCCTCTATCATCCAATGCTTGTCAGTTAAGATGAGAAACGTGTGAGCTTCGTGAACGATGCAGTTAGTTTGAGCTGAAAAGTGACTTCCCTTACTTGAAACGAAGTCTTGATTGTAGGAAGACACAGAGCCTGCTAATTAAATCCATTTCTGAAAGGAAACTCACAGCATAGTTCTCATCCATGGATCACAGTCTGCTTTAGAGCAAGAAGCACTCTCTTGCTTTCTAGAATCTCTAATACAGCAGGAAAAGTGAATGTGCTCAGAAGAAAAGAACCGTGTTTCCTATATATACGGACCATATCTAGTTCAACTCAGCTTGAAATTGATACAAAGCAAAGGTCCTCTATCATCCAATGCTTCTCAGTTAAGATGAGAAATGTGTGAGCTTCGTGAACGATGTAGTTTGTTTGAGCTTTAAAGTGACTGCCCTTCTTGAAACAAAGTCTTGCTTGTAGGATGACACACAGCCTGGGATTTAACTCCATTTCTGAAGGGAAACACACAACACAGTTCTCATCCATGGATCACACTCTGCTTTAGAGCAAGAAGCATGCTCTTGCTTTCTAGATTCTCTGATATAGAAGGAAACGTGAGTGTGCACAGAAAAAAAGAACAGTGTTTCCTACACATACGGACCATATCTAGTTCAACTCTGCTTAAAATTGATAGAAAGCAAAGGTCCTCTAACATCCAATGCTTCTCAGTTAAGATGAGAAATGTGTGAGCTTCGAGAACGATGTAGTTCGTTTGAACAGTTAGGTAACTGCCCTTACCTGAAACGAAGTCTTGCTTGTAGGAAGATTCAGAGCCAGGGATTTAACTCCATTTTTGAAGTGAAACCTACAGCAGAGTTCTCATCCATTGATCACACTATGCTTTAGAGCAAGAAACACGCTCTAGCTTTCTAGAGTCTCTAAGACAGCAGAAAACTTGAGTGTGCTGAGAACAAATGAACGGTGTTTCCTACACATACGGACCATATCTAGTCCAACTCTGCTGCTGAAACTGATACAAAGCACTGGTCCTCCATCATCCAATGCTTCTCAGTTAAGATGAGAAACGTGTGAGCTTCGTGAACGATGTAGTTCGTTTGAGCTGAAGAGTGACTGGCTTTACTTGAAATGAAGTCTTGATTGTAGGAAGACACAGAGCCTGCTAATTAAATCCATTTCTGAAAGGAAACTCACAGCATAGTTCTCATCCATGGATCACAGTCTGCTTTAGAGCAAGAAGGATGCTCTTGCTTTCTAGAGTCTCTAATACCACAGGAAACGTGAATGTGCTCAGAAGAAAAGAACCGTGTTTCCTATACATACAGACCATATCTAGTTCAACTCAGCTTGAAATTGATACAAAGCAAAGGTCCTCTATCATCCAATGTTTCTCTGTTAAGATGGGAAATGTGTGAGCTTCGTGAACGATGTAGTTCGTTTGAGCTGAAAAGTGACTTCCCTTCTTGAAACAAAGTCTTGCTTGTAGGATGACACAGAGCCTGGGATTTAACTCCATTTCTGAAGGGAAACACACAACACAGTTCTCATCCATGGATCACACTCTGCTTTAGAGCAAGAAGCACGCTCTTGCTTTCTAGATTCTCTGATATAGAAGGAAACATGAGTGTGCTCAGAAGAAAAGAACGGTGTTTCCTACACATATGGACCATATCTAGTTCAACTCTGCATGAAATTGACACAAAGCAAAGGTCCTCAAACATCCAATGTTTTCTCAGTTAAGATGAGAAATGTGTGAGCTTCGTGAACGAAATAGTTCGTTTGAGCTGTAAGGTAACTGCCCTTAACTGAAACGAAATAGTGCTTATAGGAAGATACAGAGCCTTTGATTTAACTCCATTTGTGAAGTGAAACACACAGCAGAGTTCTCATCCATAGATCACACTCTGCTTTAGAGCAAGAAGCACGCTCTTACTTTCTAGATTCTCTAAGACAGCCGGAAACGTGAGTGTGCTGAGAACAAAAGAACGGTGTTTGCTATACATAGGGACCATATCTAGTCCAACTCTGCTTCTGAAATTGATACAAAGCACAGATCCTCTAACATCCAATGCTTGTCATTTAAGATGAGAAACGTGTGAGCTTCGTGAACTCTGTAGTTTGTTTGAGCTGAAAAGTGACTGCCGTTACATGGAACGAAATAGTGCTTGTAGGAAGACAGAGACCCTGGGATTTATCTCCATTTCTGAAGGGAAACACACAGCATAGTTCTCATCCATGAATCACACTCTGCTTTAGAGCAAGAAGCACACTCTTGCTTCTAGATTCTCTAATACAGCAGGAAACTTGAGCATTCTCAGAACAAAAGAACGGTTTTTCCTACACATAAGGGCCATATCTAGTTCATCTCTGCTTCTGACTCTGAAACAAACCAGAGGTCCTCTAACACCCAATGCTTGTCAGTTTAGATGAGAAACGTGTGAACTTTGTGAACGATGTAGTTCGTTTGAGCAGTTAGGTAACTGCCCTTACCTGAAACGAAGTCTTGCTTGTAGGAAGACTCAGAGCCTGGGATTTAACTCCATTTCTGAAGTGAAACACACAGGAGAGTTCTCATCCTTTGATCACACTCTGCTTTAGCGCAAGAAACACGCTCTAGCTTTCTAGAGTCTCTAAGACAGCAGGAAACTTGAGTGTGCTGAGAACAAATGAACGGTGTTTCCTACACATAAGGACCATATCTAGTCCAACTCTGCTGCTGAAACTGATACAAAGCACTGGTCCTCTATCAACCAATGCTTGTCAGTTAAGATGAGAAACGTGTGAGCTTCGTGACCGATGTAGTTCGTTTGAGCTGAAAAGTGACTGCCCTTCTCGAAACAAAGTCTTGCTTGTAGGAAGACACACAGCCTGGGATTTAACTCCATTTCTGAAGGGAAACACACAACACAGTTCTCATCCATGGATCACACTCTGCTTTAGAGCAAGAAGCACGCTCTTGCTTTCTAGATTCTCTGATATAGAAGGAAACGTGAGTGTGCTCAGAAAAAAAGAACGGTGTTTCCTACACATACGGACCATATCTAGTTCAACTCTGCTTGAAATTGATACAAAGCAAAGGTCCTCTAACATCCAATGCTTCTCAGTTAAGATGAGAAATGTGTGAGCTTCGTGAACGATGTAGTTCGTTTGAGCTGAAGAGTGCCTGGATTTACTTGAAACGAAGTCTTGATTGTAGGAAGACACAGAGCCTGCTAATTAAATCCATTTCTGAAAGGAAACTCACAGCATAGTTCTCATCCATGGATCACAGTCTTCTTTAGAGCAAGAAGGATGCTCTTGCTTTCTAGAGTCTCTAATACCACAGGAAACGTGAATGTGCTCAGTAGAAAAGAATGGTTTTTCCTACACATACGGACCATATCTAGTTCATCTCTGCTTCTGACTCTGAAACAAACCAGAGGTCCTCTAACACCCAATGCTTGTCAGTTTAGATGAGAAACGTGTGAACTTTGTGAACGATGTAGTTCGTTTGAACTGTAAGGTAACTACCCTTACCTGAAAAGAAGTCTTGCTTTTAGTAAGAATCAGAGCCTGGGATTAACTCCATTTCTGAAATGAAACACACAGCAGAGTTCTCATCCATTGCTCACACTATACTTTAGAGCAAGAAGCACACTCTTGCTTCTAGATTATCTAATACAGCAGGAAACGTGAGTGTGCTCAGATGAAAAGAACGGTGTTTCCTATACATACGGACCATATCTAGTTCAACTCTGCTTGAAATTGATACAAAGCAAAGGTCCTCTAACATCCAATGCTTCTAAGTTAAGATGAGAAATGTGTGAGGTTCGTGAACGATGTAGTTCGTTTGAGCAGTTAGGTAACTGCCCTTACCTGAAACGAAGTCTTGCTTGTAGGAAGACTCAGAGCCAGGGATTTAACTCCATTTTTGAAGTGAAACCTACAGCAGAGTTCTCATCCATTGATCACACTATGCTTTAGAGCAAGAAACACGATCTAGCTTTCTAGAGTCTCTAAGACAGCAGGAAACTTGAGTGTGCTGAGAACAAATGAACGGTGTTTCCTACACATAAGGACCATATCTAGTCCAACTCTGCTGCTGAAACTGATACAAAGCACTGGTCCTCCATCATCCAATGCTTGTCAGTTAAGATGAGAAACGTGTGAGCTTCATGAACGATGTAGTTCGTTTGAGCTGAAAAGTGACTGGCTTTACTTGAAACGAAGTCTTGATTGTAGGAAGACACAGAGCCTGCCAATTAAATCCATTTCTGAAAGGAAACTCACAGCATAGTTCTCATCCATGGATCACAGTCTGCTTTAGAGCAAGAAGGTTGCTCTTGCTTTCTAGAGTCTCTAATACCACAGGAAACGTGAATGTGCTCAGAAGAAAAGAACCGTGTTTCCTATACATACAGACCATATCTAGTTCAACTCAGCTTGAAATTGATACAAAGCAAAGGTCCTCTATCATCCAATGTTTCTCAGTTAAGATGAGAAATGTGTGAGCTTCGTGAACGATGTAGTTCGTTTGAGCTGAAAAGTGACTGCCCTTCTTCAAACAAAGTCTTGCTTGTAGGATGACACAGAGCCTGGGATTTAACTCCATTTCTGAAGGGAAACACACAACACAGTTCTCATCCATGGATCACACTCTGCTTTAGAGCAAGAAGCACGCTCTTGCTTTCTAGATTCTCTGATATAGAAGGAAACGTGAGAGTGCTCAGAAAAAAAGAACGGTGTTTCCTACACATACGGACCATATCTAGTTCAACTCTGCTTGAAATTGATAGAAAGCAAAGGTCCTCTAACATCCAATGCTTCTCAGTTAAGATGAGAAATGTGTGAGCTTGTGGAACGATGTAGTTCGTTTGAGCAGTTAGGTAACTGCCCTTACCTGAAACGAAGTCTTGCTTGTAGGAAGACTCAGCGCCAGGGATTTAACTCCATTTTTGAAGTGAAACCTACAGCAGAGTTCTCATCCATTGATCACACTATGCTTTAGAGCAAGAAACACGCTCTAGCTTTCTAGTGTCTCTAAGACAGCAGGAAACTTGAGTGTGCTGAGAACAAATGAACGGTGTTTCCTGCACATACGGACCATATCTAGTCCAACTCTGCTGCTGAAACTGATACAAAGCACTGGTCCTCCATCATCCAATGCTTGTCAGTTAAGATGAGAAACGTGTGAGCTTCGTGAGCTATGTAGTTCGTTTGAGCTGAAAAGTGACTGCCCTTCTTGAAACAAAGTCTTGCTTGTAGGATGACACAGAGCCTGGGATTTAACTCCATTTCTGAAGGGAAACACACAACACAGTTCTCATCCATGGATCACACTCTGCTTTAGAGCAAGAAGCACGCTCTTGCTTTCTAGATTCTCTGATATAGAAGGAAACGTGAGTGTGCTCAGAAGAAAAGAACGGTGTTTCCTACACATACGGACCGTATCTAGTTCAACTCTGCTTGAAATTGATACAAAGCAAAGGTCCTTTAACATCCAATGTTTTCTCAGTTAAGATGAGAAATGTGTGAGCTTCGTGAACGAAATAGTTCGTTTGAGCTGTAAGGTAACTGCCCTTATCTGAACATAATAGTGCTTATAGGAAGAAACAGAGCCTGGGATTTAACTCCATTTGTGAGGTGAAACACACAGCAGAGTTCTCATCCATAAATCACACTCTGCTTTAGAGCAAGAAGCACGCTCTTGCTTTCTAGATTCTCTAAGACAGCAGGAAACGTGAGTGTGCTGAGAACAAAAGAACGGTGTTTGCTATACATAGGGACCATATCTAGTCCAACTCTGCTTCTGAAATTGATACAAAGCACAGATCCTCTAACATCCAATGCTTGTCATTTAAGATGAGAAACGTGTGAGCTTCGTGAACTCTGTAGTTTGTTTGAGCTGAAAAGTGACTGCCCTTACATGGAACGAAATTGTGCTTGTAGGAAGACAGAGACCCTGGGATTTAACTCCATTTCTGAAGGGAAACACACAGCATAGTTCTCATCCATGAATCACACTCTGCTTTAGAGCAAGAAGCACACTCTTGCTTCTAGATTCTCTAATACAGCAGGAAACTTGAGCATTCTCAGAACAAAAGAACGGTTTTTCCTACACATAAGGGCCATATCTAGTTCATCTCTGCTTCTGACTCTGAAACAAACCAGAGGTCCTCTAACACCCAATGCTTGTCAGTTTAGATGAGAAACGTGTGAACTTTGTGAACGATGTAGTTCGTTTGAGCTGTAAGGTAACTACCCTTACCTGAAAAGAAGTCTTGCTTTTAGTAAGACTCAGAGCCTGGGATTTAACTCCATTTCTGAAATGAAACACACAGCAGAGTTCTCATCCATTGCTCACACTATGCTTTAGAGCAAGAAGCACACCCTTGCTTCTAGATTCTCTAATACAGCAGGAAACGTGAGTGTGCTCAGATGAAAAGAACGGTGTTTCCTATACATACGGACCATATCTAGTTCAACTCTGCTTGAAATTGATACAAAGCAAAGGTCCTCTAACATCCAATGCTTCTCAGTTAAGATGAGAAATGTGTGAGCATGTGCAACGATGTAGTTTGTTTGAGCAGTTAGGTAACTGCCCTTACCTGAAACGAAGTCTTGCTTGTAGGAAGACTCAGAGCCAGGGATTTAACTCCATTTCTGAAGTGAAACACACAGGAGAGTTCTCATCCTTTGATCACACTCTGCTTTAGAGCAAGAAACACGCTCTAGCTTTCTAGAGTCTCTAAGACAGCAGGAAACTTGAGTGTGCTGAGAACAAATGAACGGTGTTTCCTACACATAAGGACCATATCTAGTCCAACTCTGCTGCTGAAACTGATACAAAGCACTGGTCCTCTATCATCCAATGCTTGTCAGTTAAGATGAGAAACATGTGAGCTTCGTGAACGATGTAGTTCGTTTGAGCTGAAGAGTGACTGGCCTTACTTGAAATGAAGTCTTGATTGTAGGAAGACACAGAGCTTGCTAATTAAATCCATTTCTGAAAGGAAACTCACAGCATAGTTCTCATCCATGGATCACAGTCTGCTTTAGAGCAAGAAGGATGCTCTTGCTTTCTAGAGTCTCTAATACCACAGGAAACATGAATGTGCTCAGAAGAAAAGAACCGTGTTTCCTATATATACAGACCATATCTAGTTCAACTCAGCTTGAAATTGATACAAAGCAAAGGTCCTCTATCATCCAATGCTTCTCAGTTAAGATGAGAAACGTGTGAGCTTCGTGAACTATGTAGTTTGTTTGAGCTGAAAAGTGACTGCCCTTACCTGAAACGAAGTAGTGCTTGTAGGAAGACAGAGAGCCTGGGATTTATCTCCATTTCTGAAGGGAAACACACAGCATAGTTCTCATCCATGAAACACACTCTGCTTTAGAGCAAGAAGCACACTCTTGCTTCTAGATTCTCTAATACAGCAGGAAACTTGAGCATTCTTAGAAAAAAAGAACGGTTTTTCCTACACATAAGGGCCTTATCTAGTTCATCTCTGCTTCTGACTCTGAAACAAACCAGATGTCCTCTAACACCCAATGCTTGTCAGTTTAGATGAGAAACGTGTGAACTTCGTGAACGATGTAGTTCGTTTGAGCTGTAAGGTAACTACCCTTACCTGAAAAGAAGTCTTGCTTTTAGTAAGACTCAGAGCCTGGGATTTAACTCCATTTCTGAAGTGAAACACACAGCAGAGTTCTCATCCATTGCTCATACTCTGCTTTAGAGCAAGAAGAACACTATTGTTTCTAGATTCTCTAATACAGCAGGAAACGAGAGTGTGCTCAGATGAAAAGAACGTTGTTTCCTATTCATACGGACCATATCTAGTTCAACTCTGCTTGAAATTGATACAAAGCAAAGGTCCTCTAACATCCAATGCTTCTCAGTTAAGATGAGAAATGTGTGAGCTTGTGGAACGATGTAGTTCGTTTGAGCAGTTAGGTAACTGCCCTTACCTGAAACGAAGTCTTGCTTGTAGGAAGACTCAGAGCCAGGGATTTAACTCCATTTTTGAAGTGAAACCTACAGCAGAGTTTTCATCCATTGATCACACTATGCTTTAGAGCAAGAAACACGCTCTAGCTTTCTAGAGTCTCTAAGACAGCAGGAAACTTGAGTGTGCTGAGAACAAATGAACGGTGTTTCCTACACATACAGACCATATCTAGTCCAACTCTGCTGCTGAAACTGATACAAAGCACTGGTCCTCCATCATCCAATGCTTGTCAGTTAAGATGAGAAACGTGTGAGCTTCATGAACTATGTAGTTCGTTTGAGCGGAAAAGTGACTGGCCTTACTTGAAACGAAGTCTTGATTGTAGGAAGACACAGAGCCTGCTAATTAAATCCATTTCTGAAAGGAAACTCACAGCACAGTTCTCATCCATGGATCACAGTCTGCTTTAGAGCAAGAAGCACGCTCTTGCTTTCTATATTCTCTAATACAGAAGGAAACGTGAATGTGCTCAGAAGAAAAGAACGGTGTTTCCTATACATACGGACCATATCTAGTTCAACTCTGCTTGAAATTCATACAAAGCAACGGTCCTCTATCATCCAATGCTTTTCAGTTAAGATGAGAAATGTGTGAGCTTAGTGAACGATGTAGTTCGTTTGAGCTCTAAAGTAACTTCCCTTACCTGAATAGAAGTCTTGCTTGTAGGAAGACTCAGAGCCTGGGATTTAACTCCATTTCTGAAGTGAAGCACACAGCAGAGTTCTCATCCATAGATCACACTCTGCTTTAGAGCAAGAAGCACCCTCTTGCTTTCTAGATTCTCTAAGACCGCAGGAAACCTGAGTGTGCTGACAACAAAAGAATGGTGTTTGCTACACATAGGGACCAATTCTAGTCCAACTCTGCTTCTGAAATTGATACAAAGCACAGGTCCTCTAACATTCAATGCTTGTCATTTAAGATGAGAAACGTGTGAGCTTCGAGAACGATGTAGTTCGTTTGAGCTGTAAAGTGACTGCCCTTACCTGAAAAGAAGTCTAACTAGTAGGAAGACACAGCCCCTGGGATTTAACTCCATTTCTGAAGGGAAACACACAGCATAGTTCTCACCCATGGATCACACTCTGCTTTAGAGCAAGAAGCACGCTCTAGCTTTCTAGATTCTCTAATACAGCAGGAAACGTGAGTGTGCTCAGAAGAAAAGAACAGTGTTTCCTATACATACGGATCATATCTAGTTCAACTCTGCTTGAAATTGATACAAAGCAAGGGTCCTCTAACATCCAATGCTTCTCAGTTAAGATGAGAAACGTGTGAGTTTCGTGAACGATGTAGTTCGTTTGTACTGAAAAGTGACTGCCCTTAACTGAAACGAAGTGTTGCTTCTAGGAAGCCACAGAGCCTGGGATTTAACTCCATTTCTGAAGGGAAACACACAACAGAGTTCACATCCATGGATCACACTCTGCTTTAGAGCAGGAAGCACGCTCTAGCTTTCTAGATTCTCTAATATAGCAGGAAACGTGAGTGTGCTCAGAAGAAAAGAACAGTTTTTTCTATACACACGGATCATATCTAGTTCAACTCTTCTTGAAATTGATACAAAGCAAAGGTCCTCTAACATCCAATGCTTCTCAGTTAAGATGAGAAATGTGTGAGCTTGTGGAACGATGTAGTTCGTTTGAGCAGTTAGGTAACTGCCCTTACCTGAAACGAAGTCTTGCTTGTAGGAAGACTCAGCGCCAGGGATTTAACTCCATTTTTGAAGTGAAACCTACAGCAGAGTTCTCATCCATTGATCACACTATGCTTTAGAGCAAGAAACACGCTCTAGCTTTCTAGAGTCTCTAAGACAGCAGGAAACTTGAGTGTGCTGAGAACAAATGAACGGTGTTTCCTACACATACGGACCATATCTAGTCCAACTCTGCTGCTGAAACTGATACAAAGCACTGGTCCTCCATCATCCAATGCTTGTCAGTTAAGATGAGAAACGTGTGAGCTTCGTGAACGATGTAGTTCGTTTGAGCTGAAGAGTGACTGGCTTTACTTGAAACGAAGTCTTGATTGTAGGAAGACACAGAGCCTGCTAATTAAATCCATTTCTGAAAGGAAACTCACAGCATAGTTCTCATCCATGGATCACAGTCTGCTTTAGAGCAAGAAGCACGCTCTTGCTTTCTAGATTCTCTGATATAGAAGGAAACGCGAGTGTGCTCAGAAGAAAAGAACGGTGTTTCCTACACATACGGACCGTATCTAGTTCAACTCTGCTTGAAATTGATACAAAGCAAAGGTCCTTTAACATCCAATGTTTTCTCAGTTAAGATGAGAAATGTGTGAGCTTCGTGAACGAAATAGTTCGTTTGAGCTGTAAGGTAACTGCCCTTAACTGAAACGAAATAGTGCTTATAGGAAGAAACAGAGCCTGGGATTTAACTCCATTTGTGAAGTGAAACACACAGCAGAGTTCTCATCCATAGATCACACTCTGCTTTAGAGCAAGAAGCACGCTCTTGCTTTCTAGATTCTCTAAGACAGCAAGAAACGTGAGTGTGCTGAGAACAAAAGAACGGTGTTTGCTATACATAGGGACCATATCTAGTCCAACTCTGCTTCTGAAATTGATACAAAGCACAGATCCTCTAACATCCAATGCTTGTCATTTAAGATGAGAAACGTGTGAGCTTCGTGAACTCTGTAGTTTGTTTGAGCTGAAAAGTGACTGCCCTTACATGGAACGAAATTGTGCTTGTAGGAAGACAGAGACCCTGGGATTTAACTCCATTTCTGAAGGGAAACACACAGCATAGTTCTCATCCATGAATCACACTCTGCTTTAGAGCAAGAAGCACACTCTTGCTTCTAGATTCTCTAATACAGCAGGAAACTTGAGCATTCTCAGAACAAAAGAAGGGTTTTTCCTACACATAAGGGCCATATCTAGTTCATCTCTGCTTCTGACTCTGAAACAAACCAGAGGTCCTCTAACACCCAATGCTTGTCAGTTTAGATGAGAAACGTGTGAACTTTGTGAACGATGTAGTTCGTTTGAGCTGTAAGGTAACTACCCTTACCTGAAAAGAAGTCTTGCTTTTAGTAAGACTCAGAGCCTGGGATTTAACTCCATTTCTGAAATGAAACACACAGCAGAGTTCTCATCCATTGCTCACACTATGCTTTAGAGCAAGAAGCACACTCTTGCTTCTAGATTCTCTAATACAGCAGGAAACGTGAGTGTGCTCAGATGAAAAGAACGGTGTTTCCTATACATACGGACCATATCTAGTTCAACTCTGCTTGAAATTGATACAAAGCAAAGGTCCTATAACATCCAATGCTTCTCAGTTAAGATGAGAAATGTGTGAGCTTGTGGAACGATGTAGTTCGTTTGAGCAGTTAGGTAACTGCCCTTACCTGAAACGAAGTATTGCTTGTAGGAAGACTCAGAGCCAGGGATTTAACTCCATTTCTGAAGTGAAACACACAGGAGAGTTCTCATCCTTTGATCACACTCTGCTTTAGAGCAAGAAACACGCTCTAGCTTTCTAGAGTCTCTAAGACAGCAGGAAACTTGAGTGTGCTGAGAACAAATGAACGGTGTTTCCTACACATAAGGACCATATCTAGTCCAACTCTGCTGCTGAAACTGATACAAAGCACTGGTCCTCTATCATCCAATGCTTGTCAGTTAAGATGAGAAACGTGTGAGCTTCGTGAACGATGTAGTTCGTTTGAGCTGAAGAGTGACTGGCCTTACTTGAAATGAAGTCTTGATTGTAGGAAGACACAGAGCTTGCTAATTAAATCCATTTCTGAAAGGAAACTCACAGCATAGTTCTCATCCATGGATCACAGTCTGCTTTAGAGCAAGAAGGATGCTCTTGCTTTCTAGAGTCTCTAATACCACAGGAAACGTGAATGTGCTCAGAAGAAAAGAACCGTGTTTCCTATACATACAGACCATATCTAGTTCAACTCAGCTTGAAATTGATACAAAGCAAAGGTCCTCTATCATCCAATGCTTCTCAGTTAAGATGAGAAATGTGTGAGCTTCGTGAACGATGTAGTTCGTTTGAGCTGAAAAGTGACTGCCCTTCTTGAAACAAAGTCTTGCTTGTAGGATGACACAGAGCCTGGGATTTAACTCCATTTCTGAAGGGAAACAAACAACACAGTTCTCATCCATGGATCACACTCTGCTTTAGAGCAAGAATCACGCTCTTGCTTTCTAGATTCTCTGATATAGCAGGAAACATGAGTGTGCTCAGAAGAAAAGAACGGTGTTTCCTACACATACGGACCATATCTAGTTCAACTCTGCTTGAAATTGATACAAAGCAAAGGTCCTCTAAAATCCAATGCTTCTCAGTTAAGATGAGAAATGTGTGAGCTTCGTGAACGATGTAGTTCGTTTGAGCTGAAAAGTGACTGCCCTTCTTGAAACAAAGTCTTGCTTGTAGGATGACTCAGAGCCAGGGATTTAACTCCATTTTTGAAGTGAAACCTACAGCAGAGTTTTCATCCATTGATCACACTATGCTTTAGAGCAAGAAACACGCTCTAGCTTTCTAGAGTCTCTAAGACAGCAGGAAACTTGAGTGTGCTGAGAACAAATGAACGGTGTTTCCTACACATACGGACCATATCTAGTCCAACTCTGCTGCTGAAACTGATACAAAGCACTGGTCCTCCATCATCCAATGCTTGTCAGTTAAGATGAGAAACGTGTGAGCTTCGTGAACTATGTAGTTCGTTTGAGCTGAAAAGTGACTGGCCTTACTTGAAACGAAGTCTTGATTGTAGGAAGACACAGAGACTGCTAATTAAATCCATTTCTGAAAGGAAACTCACAGCATAGTTCTCATCCATGGATCACAGTCTGCTTTAGAGCAAGAAGCACGCTCTTGCTTTCTATATTCTCTAATACAGCAGGAAACGTGAATGTGCTCAGGAGAAAAGAACCGTGTTTCCTATACATACGGACCATATCTAGTTCAACTCTGCTTGAAATTGATACAAAGCAACGGTCCTCTATCATCCAATGCTTTTCAGTTAAGATGAGAAATGTGTGAGCTTCGTGAACGATGTAGTTCGTTTGAGCTCTAAAGTAACTTCCCTTACCTGAATAGAAGTCTTGCTTGTAGGAAGACTCAGAGCCTGGGATTTAACTCCATTTCTGAAGTGAAGCACACAGCAGAGTTCTCATCCATAGATCACACTCTGCTTTAGAGCAAGAAGCACCCTCCTTCTTTCTAGATTCTCTAAGACCGCAGGAAACCTTAGTGTGCTGACAACAAAAGAATGGTGTTTGCTACACATAGGGACCAATTCTTGTCCAACTCTGCTTCTGAAATTGATACAAAGCACAGGTCCTCTAACATTCAATGCTTGTCATTTAAGATGAGAAACGTGTGAGCTTCGAGAACGATGTAGTTCGTTTGAGGTGTAAAGTGACTGCCCTTACCTGAAAAGAAGTCTTACTAGTAGGAAGACACAGCCCCTGGGATTTAACTCCATTTCTGAAGGGAAACACACAGCATAGTTCTCACCCATGGATCACACTCTGCTTTAGAGCAAGAAGCACGCTCTAGCTTTCTAGATTCTCTAATACAGCAGGAAACGTGAGTGTGCTCAGAAGAAAAGAACAGTGTTTCCTATACATACGGATCATATCTAGTTCAACTCTGCTTGAAATTGATACAAAGCAAGGATCCTCTAACATCCAATGCTTCTCAGTTAAGATGAGAAACGTGTGAGTTTCGTGAACGATGTAGTTCGTTTGTACTGAAAAGTGACTGCCCTTAACTGAAACGAAGTGTTGCTTCTAGGAAGCCACAGAGCCTGGGATTTAACTCCATTTCTGAAGGGAAACACACAACAGAGTTCACATCCATGGATCACACTCTGCTTTAGAGCAAGAAGCACGCTCTAGCTTTCTAGATTCTCTAATATAGCAGGAAACGTGAGTGTGCTCAGAAGAAAAGAACAGTTTTTTCTATACACACGGATCATATCTAGTTCAACTCTTCTTGAAATTGATACAAAGCAAAGGTCCTCTAACATCCAATGCTTCTCAGTTAAGATGAGAAATGTGTGAGATTCGTGAACGAAATAGTTCGTTTGAGCAGTAAGGTAACTGCCCTTACCTGAAACGAAATAGTGCTTGTAGGAAGACACAGAGCCTGGGATTTAACTCCATTTGTGAAGGGAAACACACAGCAGAGTTCTCCTCCATAGATCACACTCTGCTTTAGAGCAAGAAGCACGCTCTTGCTTTCTAGATTCTCTAAGACAGCAGGAAACGTGAGTGTGCTGAGAACAAAAGAACGGGATTTGCTATACATAGGGACCATATGTAGTCCAACTCTGCTTCTGAAATTGTTACAAAGCACAGGTCCTCTAACATCCAATGCTTGTCATTTAAGATGAGAAACGTGTGAGCTTCGTGAACTATGTAGTTTGTTTGAGCTGAAAAGTGACTGCCCTTACCTGAAACGAAGTAGTGCTTGTAGGAAGACAGAGAGCCTGGGATTTATCTCCATTTCTGAAGGGAAACCCCCAGCATAGTTCTCATCCATGAAACACACTCTGCTTTAGAGCAAGAAGCACACTCTTGCTTCTAGATTCTCTAATACAGCAGGAAACTTGAGCATTCTCAGAACAAAAGAACGGTTTTTCCTACACATAAGGGCCATATCTAGTTCATCTCTGCTTCTGACTCTGAAACAAACCAGAGGTCCTCTAACACCCAATGCTTGTCAGTTTAGATGAGAAACGTGTGAACTTCGTGAACGATGTAGTTCGTTTGAGCTGTAAGGTAACTACCCTTACCTGAAAAGAAGTCTTGCTTTTAGTAAGACTCAGAGCCTGGGATTTAACTCCATTTCTGAAGTGAAACACACAGCAGAGTTCTCATCCATTGCTCATACTCTGCTTTAGAGCAAGAAGAACACTATTGCTTCTAGATTCTCTAATACAGCAGGAAACGAGAGTGTGCTCAGATGAAAAGAACGGTGTTTCCTATACATACGGACCATATCTAGTCCAACTCTGCTGCTGAAACTGATACAAAGCACTGGTCCTCTATCATCCAATGCTTGTCAGTTAAGATGAGAAACGTGTGAGCTTCGTGAACGATGTAGTTCGTTTGAGCTGAAGAGTGACTGGCCTTACTTGAAATGAAGTCTTGATTGTAGGAAGACACAGAGCTTGCTAATTAAATCCATTTCTGAAAGGAAACTCACAGCATAGTTCTCATCCATGGATCACAGTCTGCTTTAGAGCAAGAAGGATGCTCTTGCTTTCTAGAGTCTCTAATACCACAGGAAACGTGAATGTGCTCAGAAGAAAAGAACCGTGTTTCCTATACATACAGACCATATCTAGTTCAACTCAGCTTGAAATTGATACAAAGCAAAGGTCCTCTATCATCCAATGCTTCTCAGTTAAGATGAGAAATGTGTGAGCTTCGTGAACGATGTAGTTCGTTTGAGCTGAAAAGTGACTGCCCTTCTTGAAACAAAGTCTTGCTTGTAGGATGACACAGAGCCTGGGATTTAACTCCATTTCTGAAGGGAAACAAACAACACAGTTCTCATCCATGAATCACACTCTGCTTTAGAGCAAGAATCACGCTCTTGCTTTCTAGATTCTCTGATATAGCAGGAAACATGAGTGTGCTCAGAAGAAAAGAACGGTGTTTCCTACACATACGGACCATATCTAGTTCAACTCTGCTTGAAATTGATACAAAGCAAAGGTCCTCTAAAATCCAATGCTTCTCAGTTAAGATGAGAAATGTGTGAGCTTCGTGAACGATGTAGTTCGTTTGAGCTGAAAAGTGACTGCCCTTCTTGAAACAAAGTCTTGCTTGTAGGATGACTCAGAGCCAGGGGTTTAACTCCATTTTTGAAGTGAAACCTACAGCAGAGTTTTCATCCATTGATCACACTATGCTTTAGAGCAAGAAACACGCTCTAGCTTTCTAGAGTCTCTAAGACAGCAGGAAACTTGAGTGTGCTGAGAACAAATGAACGGTGTTTCCTACACATACGGACCATATCTAGTCCAACTCTGCTGCTGAAACTGATACAAAGCACTGGTCCTCCATCATCCAATGCTTGTCAGTTAAGATGAGAAACGTGTGAGCTTCGTGAACTATGTAGTTCGTTTGAGCTGAAAAGTGACTGGCCTTACTTGAAACGAAGTCTTGATTGTAGGAAGACACAGAGACTGCTAATTAAATCCATTTCTGAAAGGAAACTCACAGCATAGTTCTCATCCATGGATCACAGTCTGCTTTAGAGCAAGAAGCACGCTCTTGCTTTCTATATTCTCTAATACAGCAGGAAACGTGAATGTGCTCAGGAGAAAAGAACCGTGTTTCCTATACATACGGACCATATCTAGTTCAACTCTGCTTGAAATTGATACAAAGCAACGGTCCTCTATCATCCAATGCTTTTCAGTTAAGATGAGAAATGTGTGAGCTTCGTGAACGATGTAGTTCGTTTGAGCTCTAAAGTAACTTCCCTTACCTGAATAGAAGTCTTGCTTGTAGGAAGACTCAGAGCCTGGGATTTAACTCCATTTCTGAAGTGAAGCACACAGCAGAGTTCTCATCCATAGATCACACTCTGCTTTAGATCAAGAAGCACCCTCCTTCTTTCTAGATTCTCTAAGACCGCAGGAAACCTTAGTGTGCTGACAACAAAAGAATGGTGTTTGCTACACATAGGGACCAATTCTTGTCCAACTCTGCTTCTGAAATTGATACAAAGCACAGGTCCTCTAACATTCAATGCTTGTCATTTAAGATGAGAAACGTGTGAGCTTCGAGAACGATGTAGTTCGTTTGAGCTGTAAAGTGACTGCCCTTACCTGAAAAGAAGTCTTACTAGTAGGAAGACACAGCCCCTGGGATTTAACTCCATTTCTGAAGGGAAACACACAGCATAGTTCTCACCCATGGATCACACTCTGCTTTAGAGCAAGAAGCACGCTCTAGCTTTCTAGATTCTCTAATACAGCAGGAAACGTGAGTGTGCTCAGAAGAAAAGAACAGTGTTTCCTATACATACGGATCATATCTAGTTCAACTCTGCTTGAAATTGATACAAAGCAAGGATCCTCTAACATCCAATGCTTCTCAGTTAAGATGAGAAACGTGTGAGTTTCGTGAACGATGTAGTTCGTTTGTACTGAAAAGTGACTGCCCTTAACTGAAACGAAGTGTTGCTTCTAGGAAGCCACAGAGCCTGGGATTTAACTCCATTTCTGAAGGGAAACACACAACAGAGTTCACATCCATGGATCACACTCTGCTTTAGAGCAAGAAGCACGCTCTTGCTTTCTAGAGTCTCTAATACAGCAGGAAACTTGAGTGTGCTCAGAACAAAAAAGCGGTGTTTCCTACACATACAGGCCATATCTAGTCCAACTCTGCTTCTGAAACTGATACGAAGCACTGGTCCTCTAACATTCAATGCTTCTCATTTAAGATGAGAAACGTGTAAGCTTCGTGAACCATGGAGTTCGTTTGAGCTGAAAAGTGACTGCACTTACCTGAAACGAAGTCTTGCTTGTAGGATACACAGAGCCTGGGAATTAACTCCATTTCTGAAGGGAAACACACAGCATAGTTCTCATCCTTGGATCAAAATCTTCTTTAGAGCAAGAAGCACGCTCTTGCTTTCTAGAGTCTGAAGACAGCAGGAAACGTGAGTGTGCTGCTAAAAAAGAACGGTGTTTCCTACACATACGGACCATATCTAGTCCAACTCTGCTTCTGAAACTGATACAAACCACTGGTCCTCTAACATTCAATGCTTGTCATTTAAGATGAGAAACGTGTGAACTTCGTGAACGATGTAGTTCATTTGAGCCTAAAAGTGACTAGCTTAATTGAAACGAAGTCTTGCTTGTAGGTAGACACAGAGCCTGGGATTTAACTCCATTTGTGAAGTGAAACACACAGCAGAGTTCTCATCCTTTGATCACACTCTGCTTTAGAGCAAGAAACACGCTCTAGCTTTCTAGAGTCTCTAAGACAGCAGGAAACTTGAGTGTGCTGAGAACAAATGAACGGTGTTTCCTACACATAAGGACCATATCTAGTCCAACTCTGCTGCTGAAACTGATACAAAGCACTGGTCCTCTATCATCCAATGCTTGTCAGTTAAGATGAGAAACGTGTGAGCTTCGTGAACGATGTAGTTCGTTTGAGCTGAAGAGTGACTGGCCTTACTTGAAATGAAGTCTTGATTGTAGGAAGACACAGAGCTTGCTAATTAAATCCATTTCTGAAAGGAAACTCACAGCATAGTTCTCATCCATGGATCACAGTCTGCTTTAGTGCAAGAAGGATGCTCTTGCTTTCTAGAGTCTCTAATACCACAGGAAACGTGAATGTGCTCAGAAGAAAAGAACCGTGTTTCCTATACATACAGACCATATCTAGTTCAACTCAGCTTGAAATTGATACAAAGCAAAGGTCCTCTATCATCCAATGCTTCTCAGTTAAGATGAGAAATGTGTGAGCTTCGTGAACGATGTTGTTCGTTTGAGCTGAAAAGTGACTGCCCTTCTTGAAACAAAGTCTTGCTTGTAGGATGACACAGAGCCTGGGATTTAACTCCATTTCTGAAGGGAAACACACAACACAGTTCTCATCCATGGATCACACTCTGCTTTAGAGCAAGAATCACGCTCTTGCTTTCTAGATTCTCTGATATAGCAGGAAACATGAGTGTGCTCAGAAGAAAAGAACGGTGTTTCCTACACATACGGACCATATCTAGTTCAACTCTGCTTGAAATTGAGACAAAGCAAAGGTTCAATAAAATCCAATGCTTCTCAGTTAAGATGAGAAATGTGTGAGATTCGTGAACGAAATAGTTCGTTTGAGCAGTAAGGTAACTGCCCTTACCTGAAACGAAATAGTGCTTGTAGGAAGACACAGAGCCTGGGATTTAACTCCATTTGTGAAGGGAAACACACAGCAGAGTTCTCCTCCATAGATCACACTCTGCTTTAGAGCAAGAAGCACGCTCTTGCTTTCTAGATTCTCTAAGACAGCAGGAAACGTGAGTGTGCTGAGAACAAAAGAACGGGATTTGCTATACGTAGGGACCATATCTAGTCCAACTCTGCTTCTGAAATTGTTACAAAGCACAGGTCCTCTAACATCCAATGCTTGTCATTTAAGATGAGAAACGTGTGAGCTTCGTGAACTATGTAGTTTGTTTGAGCTGAAAAGTGACTGCCCTTACCTGAAACGAAGTAGTGCTTGTAGGAAGACAGAGAGCCTGGGATTTATCTCCATTTCTGAAGGGAAACACACAGCATAGTTCTCATCCATGAAACACACTCTGCTTTAGAGCAAGAAGCACACTCTTGCTTCTAGATTCTCTAATACAGCAGGAAACTTGAGCATTCTCAGAAAAAAAGAACGGTTTTTCCTACACATAAGGGCCATATCTAGTTCATCTCTGCTTCTGACTCTGAAACAAACCAGATGTCCTCTAACACCCAATGCTTGTCAGTTTAGATGAGAAACGTGTGAACTTCGTGAACGATGTAGTTCGTTTGAGCTGTAAGGTAACTACCCTTACCTGAAAAGAAGTCTTGCTTTTAGTAAGACTCAGAGCCTGGGATTTAACTCCATTTCTGAAGTGAAACACACAGCAGAGTTCTCATCCATTGCTCATACTCTGCTTTAGAGCAAGAAGAACACTATTGCTTCTAGATTCTCTAATACAGCAGGAAACGAGAGTGTGCTCAGATGAAAAGAACGTTGTTTCCTATTCATACGGACCATATCTAGTTCAACTCTGCTTGAAATTGATACAAAGCAAAGGTCCTCTAACATCCAATGCTTCTCAGTTAAGATGAGAAATGTGTGAGCTTGTGGAACGATGTAGTTCGTTTGAGCAGTTAGGTAACTGCCCTTACCTGAAACGAAGTCTTGCTTGTAGGAAGACTCAGAGCCAGGGATTTAACTCCATTTTTGAAGTGAAACCTACAGCAGAGTTTTCATCCATTGATCACACTATGCTTTAGAGCAAGAAACACGCTCTAGCTTTCTAGAGTCTCTAAGACAGCAGGAAACTTGAATGTGCTGAGAACAAATGAACGGTGTCTCCTACACATACGGACCATATCTAGTCCAACTCTGCTGCTGAAACTGATACAAAGCACTGGTCCTCCATCATCCAATGCTTGTCAGTTAAGATGAGAAACGTGTGAGCTTCGTGAGCTATGTAGTTCGTTTGAGCTGAAAAGTGACTGGCCTTACTTGAAATGAAGTCTTGATTGTAGGAAGACACAGAGCCTGCTAATTAAATCCATTTCTGAAAGGAAACTCACAGCATAGTTCTCATCCATGGATCACAGTCTGCTTTAGAGCAAGAAGCACGCTCTTGCTTTCTATATTCTCTAATACAGCAGGAAACGTGAATGTGCTCAGAAGAAAAGAACGGTGTTTCCTATACATACGGACCATATCTAGTTCAACTCTGCTTGAAATTGATACAAAGCAACGGTCCTCTATCATCCAATGCTTTTCAGTTAAGATGAGAAATGTGTGAGCTTCGTGAACGATGTAGTTCGTTTGAGCTCTAAAGTAACTTCCCTTACCTGAATAGAAGTCTTGCTTGTAGGAAGACTCAGAGCCTGGGATTTAACTCCATTTCTGAAGTGAAGCACACAGCAGAGTTCTCATCCATAGATCACACTCTGCTTTAGAGCAAGAAGCACCCTCTTGCTTTCTAGATTCTCTAAGACCGCAGGAAACCTGAGTGTGCTGACAACAAAAGAATGGTGTTTGCTACACATAGGGACCAATTCTAGTCCAACTCTGCTTCTGAAATTGATACAAAGCACAGGTCCTCTAACATTCAATGCTTGTCATTTAAGATGAGAAACGTGTGAGCTTCGAGAACGATGTAGTTCGTTTGAGCTGTAAAGTGACTGCCCTTACCTGAAAAGAAGTCTTACTAGTAGGAAGACACAGCCCCTGGGATTTAACTCCATTTCTGAAGGGAAACACACAGCATAGTTCTCACCCATGGATCACACTCTGCTTTAGAGCAAGAAGCACGCTCTAGCTTTCTAGATTCTCTAATACAGCAGGAAACGTGAGTGTGCTCAGAAGAAAAGAACAGTGTTTCCTATACATACGGATCATATCTAGTTCAACTCTGCTTGAAATTGATACAAAGCAAGGGTCCTCTAACATCCAATGCTTCTCAGTTAAGATGAGAAACGTGTGAGTTTCGTGAACGATGTAGTTCGTTTGTACTGAAAAGTGACTGCCCTTAACTGAAACGAAGTGTTGCTTCTAGGAAGCCACAGAGCCTGGGATTTAACTCCATTTCTGAAGGGAAACACACAACAGAGTTCACATCCATGGATCACACTCTGCTTTAGAGCAAGAAGCACGCTCTAGCTTTCTAGATTCTCTAATATAGCAGGAAACGTGAGTGTGCTCAGAAGAAAAGAACAGTTTTTTCTATACACACGGATCATATCTAGTTCAACTCTTCTTGAAATTGATACAAAGCAAAGGTCCTCTAACATCCAATGCTTCTCAGTTAAGATGAGAAATGTGTGAGCTTCGTGAACGATGTAGTTCGTTTGAGCTGAAAAGTGACTGCCCTTACTTGAAACGATGTCTTGCTTGTAGGAAGACACAGAGCCTGGTATTTAAATCCATTTCTGAAGGGAAACACACAGCATAGTTCTCATCCATGGATCACACTCTGCTTTAGAGCAGGAAGCACGCTCTTGCTTTCTAGAGTCTCTAATACAGCAGGAAACTGGAGTGTGCTCAGAACAAAAAAGCGGTGTTTCCTACACATACAGGCCATATCTAGTCCAACTCTGCTTCTGAAACTGATACGAACCACTGGTCCTCTAACATTCAATGCTTCTCATTTAAGATGAGAAACGTGTAAGCTTCGTGAACCATGGAGTTCGTTTGAGCTGAAAAGTGACTGCACTTACCTGAAACGAAGTCTTGCTTGTAGGATACACAGAGCCTGGGAATTAACTCCATTTCTGAAGGGAAACACACAGCATAGTTCTCATCCTTGGATCAAAATCTTCTTTAGAGCAAGAAGCACGCTCTTGCTTTCTAGAGTCTGAAGACAGCAGGAAACGTGAGTGTGCTGATAACAAAAGAACGGTGTTTCCTACACATATGGACCATATCTAGTCCAACTCTGCTTCTGAAACTGATACAAACCACTGGTCCTCTAACATTCAATGCTTGTCATTTAAGATGAGAAACGTGTGAACTTCGTGAACGATGTAGTTCATTTGAGCCTAAAAGTGACTAGCTTAATTGAAACGAAATCTTGCTTGTAGGTAGACACAGAGCTTGGGATTTAACTCCATTTGTGAAGTGAAACACACAGCAGAGTTCTCATCCTTTGATCACACTCTGCTTTAGAGCAAGAAACACGCTCTAGCTTTCTAGAGTCTCTAAGACAGCAGGAAACTTGAGTGTGCTGAGAACAAATGAACGGTGTTTCCTACACATAAGGACCATATCTAGTCCAACTCTGCTGCTGAAACTGATACAAAGTACTGGTCCTCTATCATCCAATGCTTGTCAGTTAAGATGAGAAACGTGTGAGCTTCGTGAACGATGTAGTTCGTTTGAGCTGAAGAGTGACTGGCCTTACTTGAAATGAAGTCTTGATTGTAGGAAGACACAGAGCTTGCTAATTAAATCCATTTCTGAAAGGAAACTCACAGCATAGTTCTCATCCATGGATCACAGTCTGCTTTAGAGCAAGAAGGATGCTCTTGCTCTCTAGAGTCTCTAATACCACAGGAAACGTGAATGTGCTCAGAAGAAAAGAACCGTGTTTCCTATACATACAGACCATATCTAGTTCAACTCAGCTTGAAATTGATACAAAGCAAAGGTCCTCTATCATCCAATGCTTCTCAGTTAAGATGAGAAATGTGTGAGCTTCGTGAACGATGTAGTTCGTTTGAGCTGTAAAGTTACTGCCCTTACCTGAAAAGAAGTCTTACTAGTAGGATGACACAGAGCCTGGGATTTAACTCCATTTCTGAAGGGAAACACACAACACAGTTCTCATCCATGGATCACACTCTGCTTTAGAGCAAGAAGCACGCTCTTGCTTTCTAGATTCTCTGATATAGCAGGAAACATGAGTGTGCTCAGAAGAAAAGAACGGTGTTTCCTACACATACGGACCATATCTAGTTCAACTCTGCTTGAAATTGATACAAAGCAAAGGTCCTCTAAAATCCAATGCTTCTCAGTTAAGATGAGAAATGTGTGAGATTCGTGAACGAAATAGTTCGTTTGAGCAGTAAGGTAACTGCCCTTACCTGAAACGAAATAGTGCTTGTAGGAAGACACAGAGCCTGGGATTTAACTCCATTTGTGAAGGGAAACACACAGCAGAGTTCTCCTCCATAGATCACACTCTGCTTTAGAGCAAGAAGCACGCTCTTGCTTTCTAGATTCTCTAAGACAGCAGGAAACGTGAGTGTGCTGAGAACAAAAGAACGGGATTTGCTATACATAGGGACCATATGTAGTCCAACTCTGCTTCTGAAATTGTTACAAAGCACAGGTCCTCTAACATCCAATGCTTGTCATTTAAGATGAGAAACGTGTGAGCTTCGTGAACTCTGTAGTTTGTTTGAGCTGAAAAGTGACTGCCCTTACCTGAAACGAAGTAGTGCTTGTAGGAAGACAGAGAGCCTGGGATTTATCTCCATTTCTGAAGGGAAACACACAGCATAGTTCTCATCCATGAAACACACTCTGCTTTAGAGCAAGAAGCACACTCTTGCTTCTAGATTCTGTAATACAGCAGGAAACTTGAGCATTCTCAGAAAAAAAGAACGGTTTTTCCTACACATAAGGGCCATATCTAGTTCATCTCTGCTTCTGACTCTGAAACAAACCAGAGGTCCTCTAACACCCAATGCTTGTCAGTTTAGATGAGAAACGTGTGAACATTGTGAACGATGTAGTTCGTTTGAGCTGTAAGGTAACTACCCTTACCTGAAAAGAAGTCTTGCTTTTAGTAAGACTCAGAGCCTGGGATTTAACTCCATTTCTGAAGTGAAACACACAGCAGAGTTCTCATCCATTGCTCATACTCTGCTTTAGAGCAAGAAGAACACTATTGCTTCTAGATTCTCTAATACAGCAGGAAACGAGAGTGTGCTCAGATGAAAAGAACGTTGTTTCCTATTCATACGGACCATATCTAGTTCAACTCTGCTTGAAATTGATACAAAGCAAAGGTCCTCTAACATCCAATGCTTCTCAGTTAAGATGAGAAATGTGTGAGCTTGTGGAACGATGTAGTTCGTTTGAGCAGTTAGGTAACTGCCCTTACCTGAAACGAAGTCTTGCTTGTAGGAAGACTCAGAGCCAGGGATTTAACTCCATTTTTGAAGTGAAACCTACAGCAGAGTTCTCATCCATTGATCACACTATGCTTTAGAGCAAGAAACACGCTCTAGCTTTCTAGAGTCTCTAAGACAGCAGGAAACTTGAGTGTGCTGAGAACAAATGAACGGTGTTTCCTACACATACGGACCATATCTAGTCCAACTCTGCTGCTGAAACTGATACAAAGCACTGGTCCTCCATCATCCAATGCTTGTCAGTTAAGATGAGAAACGTGTGAGCTTCGTGAGCTATGTAGTTCGTTTGAGCTGAAAAGTGACTTGCCTTACTTGAAACGAAGTCTTGATTGTAGGAAGACACAGAGCCTGCTAATTAAATCCATTTCTGAAAGGAAACTCACAGCATAGTTCTCATCCATGGATCACAGTCTGCTTTAGAGCAAGAAGCACGCTCTTGCTTTCTATATTCTCTAATACAGCAGGAAACGTGAATGTGCTCAGAAGAAAAGAACGGTGTTTCCTATACATACGGACCATATCTAGTTCAACTCTGCTTGAAATTGATACAAAGCAACGGTCCTCTATCATCCAATGCTTTTCAGTTAAGATGAGAAATGTGTGAGCTTCGTGAACGATGTAGTTCGTTTGAGCTCTAAAGTAACTTCCCTTACCTGAATAGAAGTCTTGCTTGTAGGAAGACTCAGAGCCTGGGATTTAACTCCATTTCTGAAGTGAAGCACACAGCAGAGTTCTCATCCATAGATCACACTCTGCTTTAGAGCAAGAAACACCCTCTTGCTTTCTAGATTCTCTAAGACCGCAGGAAACCTGAGTGTGCTGACAACAAAAGAATGGTGTTTGCTACACATAGGGACCAATTCTTGTCCAACTCTGCTTCTGAAATTGATACAAAGCACAGGTCCTCTAACATTCAATGCTTGTCATTTAAGATGAGAAACGTGTGAGCTTCGAGAAGGATGTAGTTCGTTTGAGCTGTAAAGTGACTGCCCTTACCTGAAAAGAAGTCTTACTAGTAGGAAGACACAGCCCCTGGGATTTAACTCCATTTCTGAAGGGAAACACACAGCATAGTTCTCACCCATGGATCACACTCTGCTTTAGAGCAAGAAGCACGCTCTAGCTTTCTAGATTCTCTAATACAGCAGGAAACGTGAGTGTGCTCAGAAGAAAAGAACAGTGTTTCCTATACATACGGATCATATCTAGTTCAACTCTGCTTGAAATTGATACAAAGCAAGGGTCCTCTAACATCCAATGCTTCTCAGTTAAGATGAGAAACGTGTGAGTTTCGTGAACGATGTAGTTCGTTTGTACTGAAAAGTGACTGCCCTTAACTGAAACGAAGTGTTGCTTCTAGGAAGCCACAGAGCCTGGGATTTAAATCCATTTCTGAAGGGAAACACACAACAGAGTTCACATCCATGGATCACACTCTGCTTTAGAGCAAGAAGCACGCTCTAGCTTTCTAGATTCTCTAATATAGCAGGAAACGTGAGTGTGCTCAGAAGAAAAGAACAGTTTTTTCTATACACACGGATCATATCTAGTTCAACTCTTCTTGAAATTGATACAAAGCAAAGGTCCTCTAACATCCAATGCTTCTCAGTTAAGATGAGAAATGTGTGAGCTTCGTGAACGATGTAGTTCGTTTGAGCTGAAAAGTGACTGCCCTTACTTGAAACGATGTCTTGCTTGTAGGAAGACACAGAGCCTGGTATTTAAATCCATTTCTGAAGGGAAACACACAGCATAGTTCTCATCCATGGATCACACTCTGCTTTAGAGCAAGAAGCACGCTCTTGCTTTCTAGAGTCTCTAATACAGCAGGAAACTTGAGTGTGCTCAGAACAAAAAAGCGGTGTTTCCTACACATACAGGCCATATCTAGTCCAACTCTGCTTCTGAAACTGATACGAAGCACTGGTCCTCTAACATTCAATGCTTCTCATTTAAGATGAGAAACGTGTAAGCTTCGTGAACCATGGAGTTCGTTTGAGCTGAAAAGTGACTGCACTTACCTGAAACGAAGTCTTGCTTGTAGGATACACAGAGCCTGGGAATTAACTCCATTTCTGAAGGGAAACACACAGCATAGTTCTCATCCTTGGATCAAAATCTTCTTTAGAGCAAGAAGCACGCTCTTGCTTTCTAGAGTCTGAAGACAGCAGGAAACGTGAGTGTGCTGATAACAAAAGAACGGTGTTTCCTACACATACGGACCATATCTAGTCCAACTCTGCTTCTGAAACTGATACAAACCACTGGTCCTCTAACATTCAATGCTTGTCATTTAAGATGAGAAACGTGTGAACTTTGTGAACGATGTAGTTCATTTGAGCCTAAAAGTGACTAGCTTAATTGAAACGAAGTCTTGCTTGTAGGTAGACACAGAGCCTGGGATTTAACTCCATTTGTGAAGTGAAACACACAGCAGAGTTCTCATCCTTTGATCACACTCTGCTTTAGAGCAAGAAACACGCTCTAGCTTTCTAGAGTCTCTAAGACAGCAGGAAACTTGAGTGTGCTGAGAACAAATGAACGGTGTTTCCTACACATAAGGACCATATCTAGTCCAACTCTGCTGCTGAAACTGATACAAAGCACTGGTCCTCTATCATCCAATGCTTGTCAGTTAAGATGAGAAACGTGTGAGCTTCGTGAACGATGTAGTTCGTTTGAGCTGAAGAGTGACTGGCCTTACTTGAAATGAAGTCTTGATTGTAGGAAGACACAGAGCTTGCTAATTAAATCCATTTCTGAAAGGAAACTCACAGCATAGTTCTCATCCATGGATCACAGTCTGCTTTAGAGCAAGAAGGATGCTCTTGCTTTCTAGAGTCTCTGATACCACAGGAAACGTGAATGTGCTCAGAAGAAAAGAACCGTGTTTCCTATACATACATACCATATCTAGTTCAACTCAGCTTGAAATTGATACAAAGCAAAGGTCCTCTATCATCCAATGCTTCTCAGTTAAGATGAGAAATGTGTGAGCTTCGTGAACGATGTAGTTCGTTTGAGCTGAAAAGTGACTGCCCTTCTTGAAACAAAGTCTTGCTTGTAGGATGACACAGAGCCTGGGATTTAACTCCATTTCTGAAGGGAAACACACAACACAGTTCTCATCCATGGATCACACTCTGCTTTAGAGCAAGAAGCACGCTCTTGCTTTCTAGGTTCTCTGATATAGCAGGAAACATGAGTGTGCTCAGAAGAAAAGAACGGTGTTTCCTACACTTACAGACCATATCTAGTTCAACTCTGCTTGAAATTGAGACAAAGCAAAGGTCCTCTAAAATCCAATGCTTCTCAGTTAAGATGAGAAATGTGTGAGATTCGTGAACGAAATAGTTCGTTTGAGCAGTAAGGTAACTGCCCTTACCTGAAACGAAATAGTGCTTGTAGGAAGACACAGAGCCTGGGATTTAACTCCATTTGTGAAGGGAAACACACAGCAGAGTTCTCCTCCATAGATCACACTCTGCTTTAGAGCAAGAAGCACGCTCTTGCTTTCTAGATTCTCTAAGACAGCAGGAAACGTGAGTGTGCTGAGAACAAAAGAACGGGATTTGCTATACATAGGGACCATATGTAGTCCAACTCTGCTTCTGAAATTGTTACAAAGCACAGGTCCTCTAACATCCAATGCTTGTCATTTAAGATGAGAAACGTGTGAGCTTCGTGAACTCTGTAGTTTGTTTGAGCTGAAAAGTGACTGCCCTTACATGGAACGAAATTGTGCTTGTAGGAAGACAGAGACCCTGGGATTTAAATCCATTTCTGAAGGGAAACACACAGCATAGTTCTCATCCATGAATCACACTCTGCTTTAGAGCAAGAAGCACACTCTTGCTTCTAGATTCTCTAATACAGCAGGAAACTTGAGCATTCTCAGAAAAAAAGAACGGTTTTTCCTACACATAAGGGCCATATCTAGTTCATCTCTGCTTCTGACTCTGAAACAAACCAGAGGTCCTCTAACACCCAATGCTTGTCAGTTTAGATGAGAAACGTGTGAACTTTGTGAACGATGTAGTTCGTTTGAGCTGTAAGGTAACTACCCTTACCTGAAAAGAAGTCTTGCTTTTAGTAAGACTCAGAGCCTGGGATTTAACTCCATTTCTGAAATGAAACACACAGCAGAGTTCTCATCCATTGCTCACACTATGCTTTAGAGCAAGAAGCACACTCTTGCTTCTAGATTCTCTAATACAGCAGGAAACGTGAGTGTGCTCAGATGAAAAGAACGGTGTTTCCTATACATACGGACCATATCTAGTTCAACTCTGCTTGAAATTGATACAAAGCAAAGGTCCTATAACATCCAATGCTTCTCAGTTAAGATGAGAAATGTGTGAGCTTGTGGAACGATGTAGTTCGTTTGAGCAGTTAGGTAACTGCCCTTACCTGAAACGAAGTCTTGCTTGTAGGAAGACTCAGAGCCAGGGATTTAACTCCATTTCTGAAGTGAAACACACAGCAGAGTTCTGATCCTTTGATCACACTCTGCTTTAGAGCAAGAAACACGCTCTAGCTTTCTAGAGTCTCTAAGACAGCAGGAAACTTGAGTGTGCTGAGAACAAATGAACGGTGTTTCCTACACATAAGGACCATATCTAGTCCAACTCTGCTGCTGAAACTGATACAAAGCACTGGTCCTCTATCATCCAATGCTTGTCAGTTAAGATGAGAAACGTGTGAGCTTCGTGAACGATGTAGTTCGTTTGAGCTGAAGAGTGACTGGCCTTACTTGAAATGAAGTCTTGATTGTAGGAAGACACAGAGCTTGCTAATTAAATCCATTTCTGAAAGGAAACTCACAGCATAGTTCTCATCCATGGATCACAGTCTGCTTTAGAGCAAGAAGGATGCTCTTGCTTTCTAGAGTCTCTAATACCACAGGAAACGTGAATGTGCTCAGAAGAAAAGAACCGTGTTTCCTATACATACAGACCATATCTAGTTCAACTCAGCTTGAAATTGATACAAAGCAAAGGTCCTCTATCATCCAATGCTTCTCAGTTAAGATGAGAAATGTGTGAGCTTCGTGAACGATGTAGTTCGTTTGAGCTGAAAAGTGACTGCCCTTCTTGAAACAAAGTCTTGCTTGTAGGATGACACAGAGCCTGGGATTTAACTCCATTTCTGAAGGGAAACACACAACACAGTTCTCATCCATGGATCACACTCTGCTTTAGAGCAAGAAGCACGCTCTTGCTTTCTAGATTCTCTGATATAGCAGGAAACATGAGTGTGCTCAGAAGAAAAGAACGGTGTTTCCTACACATACAGACCATATCTAGTTCAACTCTGCTTGAAATTGAGACAAAGCAAAGGTCCTCTAAAATCCAATGCTTCTCAGTTAAGATGAGAAATGTGTGAGATTCGTGAACGAAATAGTTCGTTTGAGCAGTAAGGTAACTGCCCTTACCTGAAACGAAATAGTGCTTGTAGGAAGACACAGAGCCTGGGATTTAACTCCATTTGTGAAGGGAAACACACAGCAGAGTTCTCCTCCATAGATCACACTCTGCTTTAGAGCAAGAAGCACGCTCTTGCTTTCTAGATTCTCTAAGACAGCAGGAAACGTGAGTGTGCTGAGAACAAAAGAACGGGATTTGCTATACATAGGGACCATATGTAGTCCAACTCTGCTTCTGAAATTGTTACAAAGCACAGGTCCTCTAACATCCAATGCTTGTCATTTAAGATGAGAAACGTGTGAGCTTCGTGAACTCTGTAGTTTGTTTGAGCTGAAAAGTGACTGCCCTTACATGGAACGAAATTGTGCTTGTAGGAAGACAGAGACCCTGGGATTTATCTCCATTTCTGAAGGGAAACACACAGCATAGTTCTCATCCATGAATCACACTCTGCTTTAGAGCAAGAAGCACACTCTTGCTTCTAGATTCTCTAATACAGCAGGAAACTTGAGCATTCTCAGAAAAAAAGAACGGTTTTTCCTACACATAAGGGCCATATCTAGTTCATCTCTGCTTCTGACTCTGAAACAAACCAGAGGTCCTCTAACACCCAATGCTTGTCAGTTTAGATGAGAAACGTGTGAACTTTGTGAACGATGTAGTTCGTTTGAGCTGTAAGGTAACTACCCTTACCTGAAAAGAAGTCTTGCTTTTAGTAAGACTCAGAGCCTGGGATTTAACTCCATTTCTGAAATGAAACACACAGCAGAGTTCTCATCCATTGCTCACACTATGCTTTAGAGCAAGAAGCACACTCTTGCTTCTAGATTCTCTAATACAGCAGGAAACGTGAGTGTGCTCAGATGAAAAGAACGGTGTTTCCTATACATACGGACCATATCTAGTTCAACTCTGCTTGAAATTGATACAAAGCAAAGGTCCTATAACATCCAATGCTTCTCAGTTAAGATGAGAAATGTGTGAGCTTGTGGAACGATGTAGTTCGTTTGAGCAGTTAGGTAACTGCCCTTACCTGAAACGAAGTCTTGCTTGTAGGAAGACTCAGAGCCAGGGATTTAACTCCATTTCTGAAGTGAAACACACAGCAGAGTTCTGATCCTTTGATCACACTCTGCTTTAGAGCAAGAAACACGCTCTAGCTTTCTAGAGTCTCTAAGACAGCAGGAAACTTGAGTGTGCTGAGAACAAATGAACGGTGTTTCCTACACATAAGGACCATATCTAGTCCAACTCTGCTGCTGAAACTGATACAAAGCACTGGTCCTCTATCATCCAATGCTTGTCAGTTAAGATTAGAAACGTGTGAGCTTCGTGAACGATGTAGTTCGTTTGAGCTGAAGAGTGACTGGCCTTACTTGAAATGAAGTCTTGATTGTAGGAAGACACAGAGCTTGCTAATTAAATCCATTTCTGAAAGGAAACTCACAGCATAGTTCTCATCCATGGATCACAGTCTGCTTTAGAGCAAGAAGGATGCTCTTGCTTTCTAGAGTCTCTAATACCACAGGAAACGTGAATGTGCTCAGAAGAAAAGAACCGTGTTTCCTATACATACAGACCATATCTAGTTCAACTCAGCTTGAAATTGATACAAAGCAAAGGTCCTCTATCATCCAATGCTTCTCAGTTAAGATGAGAAATGTGTGAGCTTCGTGAACGATGTAGTTCGTTTGAGCTGAAAAGTGACTGCCCTTCTTGAAACAAAGTCTTGCTTGTAGGATGACACAGAGCCTGGGATTTAACTCCATTTCTGAAGGGAAACACACAACACAGTTCTCATCCATGGATCACACTCTGCTTTAGAGCAAGAAGCACGCTCTTGCTTTCTAGATTCTCTGATATAGCAGGAAACATGAGTGTGCTCAGAAGAAAAGAACGGTGTTTCCTACACATACGGACCATATCTAGTTCAACTCTGCTTGAAATTGATACAAAGCAAAGGTCCTCTAAAATCCAATGCTTCTCAGTTAAGATGAGAAATGTGTGAGATTCGTGAACGAAATAGTTCGTTTGAGCAGTAAGGTAACTGCCCTTACCTGAAACGAAATAGTGCTTGTAGGAAGACACAGAGCCTGGGATTTAACTCCATTTGTGAAGGGAAACACACAGCAGAGTTCTCCTCCATAGATCACACTCTGCTTTAGAGCAAGAAGCACGCTCTTGCTTTCTAGATTCTCTAAGACAGCAGGAAACGTGAGTGTGCTGAGAACAAAAGAACGGGATTTGCTATACATAGGGACCATATGTAGTCCAACTCTGCTTCTGAAATTGTTACAAAGCACAGGTCCTCTAACATCCAATGCTTGTCATTTAAGATGAGAAACGTGTGAGCTTCGTGAACTATGTAGTTTGTTTGTGCTGAAAAGTGACTGCCCTTACCTGAAACGAAGTAGTGCTTGTAGGAAGACAGAGAGCCTGGGATTTATCTCCATTTCTGAAGGGAAACACACAGCATAGTTCTCATCCATGAAACACACTCTGCTTTAGAGCAAGAAGCACACTCTTGCTTCTAGATTCTCTAATACAGCAGGAAACTTGAGCATTCTCAGAAAAAAAGAACGGTTTTTCCTACACATAAGGGCCATATCTAGTTCATCTCTGCTTCTGACTCTGAAACAAACCAGAGGTCCTCTAACACCCAATGCTTGTCAGTTTAGATGAGAAACGTGTGAACTTCGTGAACGATGTAGTTCGTTTGAGCTGTAAGGTAACTACCCTTACCTGAAAAGAAGTCTTGCTTTTAGTAAGACTCAGAGCCTGGGATTTAACTCCATTTCTGAAGTGAAACACACAGCAGAGTTCTCATCCATTGCTCATACTCTGCTTTAGAGCAAGAAGAACACTATTGCTTCTAGATTCTCTAATACAGCAGGAAACGAGAGTGTGCTCAGATGAAAAGAACGTTGTTTCCTATTCATACGGACCATATCTAGTTCAACTCTGCTTGAAATTGATACAAAGCAAAGGTCCTCTAACATCCAATGCTTCTCAGTTAAGATGAGAAATGTGTGAGCTTGTGGAACGATGTAGTTCGTTTGAGCAGTTAGGTAACTGCCCTTACCTGAAACGAAGTCTTGCTTGTAGGAAGACTCAGAGCCAGGGATTTAACTCCATTTTTAAAGTGAAACCTACAGCAGAGTTTTCATCCATTGATCACACTATGCTTTAGAGCAAGAAACACGCTCTAGCTTTCTAGAGTCTCTAAGACAGCAGGAAACTTGAGTGTGCTGAGAACAAATGAACGGTGTTTCCTACACATACGGACCATATCTAGTCCAACTCTGCTGCTGAAACTGATACAAAGCACTGGTCCTCCATCATCCAATGCTTGTCAGTTAAGATGAGAAACGTGTGAGCTTCGTGAGCTATGTAGTTCGTTTGAGCTGAAAAGTGACTGGCCTTACTTGAAACGAAGTCTTGATTGTAGGAAGACACAGAGCCTGCTAATTAAATCCATTTCTGAAAGGAAACTCACAGCATAGTTCTCATCCATGGATCACAGTCTGCTTTAGAGCAAGAAGCACGCTCTTGCTTTCTATATTCTCTAATACAGCAGGAAACGTGAATGTGCTCAGAAGAAAAGAACGGTGTTTCCTATACATACGGACCATATCTAGTTCAACTCTGCTTGAAATTGATACAAAGCAACGGTCCTCTATCATCCAATGCTTTTCAGTTAAGATGAGAAATGTGTGAGCTTCGTGAACGATGTAGTTCGTTTGAGCTCTAAAGTAACTTCCCTTACCTGAATAGAAGTCTTGCTTGTAGGAAGACTCAGAGCCTGGGATTTAACTCCATTTCTGAAGTGAAGCACACAGCAGAGTTCTCATCCATAGATCACACTCTGCTTTAGAGCAAGAAACACCCTCTTGCTTTCTAGATTCTCTAAGACCGCAGGAAACCTGAGTGTGCTGACAACAAAAGAATGGTGTTTGCTACACATAGGGACCAATTCTTGTCCAACTCTGCTTCTGAAATTGATACAAAGCACAGGTCCTCTAACATTCAATGCTTGTCATTTAAGATGAGAAACGTGTGAGCTTCGAGAACGATGTAGTTCGTTTGAGCTGTAAAGTGACTGCCCTTACCTGAAAAGAAGTCTTACTAGTAGGAAGACACAGCCCCTGGGATTTAACTCCATTTCTGAAGGGAAACACACAGCATAGTTCTCACCCATGGATCACACTCTGCTTTAGAGCAAGAAGCACGCTCTAGCTTTCTAGATTCTCTAATACAGCAGGAAACGTGAGTGTGCTCAGAAGAAAAGAACAGTGTTTCCTATACATACGGATCATATCTAGTTCAACTCTGCTTGAAATTGATACAAAGCAAGGGTCCTCTAACATCCAATGCTTCTCAGTTAAGATGAGAAACGTGTGAGTTTCGTGAACGATGTAGTTCGTTTGTACTGAAAAGTGACTGCCCTTAACTGAAACGAAGTGTTGCTTCTAGGAAGCCACAGAGCCTGGGATTTAACTCCATTTCTGAAGGGAAAAACACAACAGAGTTCACATCCATGGATCACACTCTGCTTTAGAGCAAGAAGCACGCTCTAGCTTTCTAGATTCTCTAATATAGCAGGAAACGTGAGTGTGCTCAGAAGAAAAGAACAGATTTTCTATACACACGGATCATATCTAGTTCAACTCTTCTTGAAATTGATACAAAGCAAAGGTCCTCTAACATCCAATGCTTCTCAGTTAAGATGAGAAATGTGTGAGCTTCGTGAACGATGTAGTTCGTTTGAGCTGAAAAGTGACTGCCCTTACTTGAAACGATGTCTTGCTTGTAGGAAGACACAGAGCCTGGTATTTAAATCCATTTCTGAAGGGAAACACACAGCATAGTTCTCATCCATGGATCACACTCTGCTTTAGAGCAAGAAGCAAGCTCTTGCTTTCTAGAGTCTGAAGACAGCAGGAAACGTGAGTGTGCTGATAAAAAAGAACGGTGTTTCCTACACATACGGACCATATCTAGTCCAACTCTGCTTCTGAAACTGATACAAACCACAGGTCCTCTAACATTCAATGCTTGTTATTTAAGATGAGAAACGTGTGAACTTCGTGAACGATGTAGTTCATTTGAGCCTAAAAGTGACTAGCTTAATTGAAACGAAGTCTTGCTTGTAGGTAGACACAGAGCCTGGGATTTAACTCCATTTGTGAAGTGAAACACACAGCAGAGTTCTCATCCTTTGATCACACTCTGCTTTAGAGCAAGAAACACGCTCTAGCTTTCTAGAGTCTCTAAGACAGCAGGAAACTTGAGTGTGCTGAGAACAAATGAACGGTGTTTCCTACACATAAGGACCATATCTAGTCCAACTCTGCTGCTGAAACTGATACAAAGCACTGGTCCTCTATCATCCAATGCTTGTCAGTTAAGATGAGAAACGTGTGAGCTTCGTGAACGATGTAGTTCGTTTGAGCTGAAGAGTGACTGGCCTTACTTGAAATGAAGTCTTGATTGTAGGAAGACACAGAGCTTGCTAATTAAATCCATTTCTGAAAGGAAACTCACAGCATAGTTCTCATCCATGGATCACAGTCTGCTTTAGAGCAAGAAGGATGCTCTTGCTTTCTAGAGTCTCTAATACCACAGGAAACGTGAATGTGCTCAGAAGAAAAGAACCGTGTTTCCTATACATACAGACCATATCTAGTTCAACTCAGCTTGAAATTGATACAAAGCAAAGGTCCTCTATCATCCAATGCTTCTCAGTTAAGATGAGAAATGTGTGAGCTTCGTGAACGATGTTGTTCGTTTGAGCTGAAAAGTGACTGCCCTTCTTGAAACAAAGTCTTGCTTGTAGGATGACACAGATCCTGGGATTTAACTCCATTTCTGAAGGGAAACACACAACACAGTTCTCATCCATGGATCACACTCTGCTTTAGAGCAAGAAGCACGCTCTTGCTTTCTAGATTCTCTGATATAGCAGGAAACATGAGTGTGCTCAGAAGAAAAGAACGGTGTTTCCTACACATACGGACCATATCTAGTTCAACTCTGCTTGAAATTGAGACAAAGCAAAGGTTCTCTAAAATCCAATGCTTCTCAGTTAAGATGAGAAATGTGTGAGATTCGTGAACGAAATAGTTCGTTTGAGCAGTAAGGTAACTGCCCTTACCTGAAACGAAATAGTGCTTGTAGGAAGACACAGAGCCTGGGATTTAACTCCATTTGTGAAGGGAAACACACAGCAGAGTTCTCCTCCATAGATCACACTCTGCTTTAGAGCAAGAAGCACGCTCTTGCTTTCTAGATTCTCTAAGACAGCAGGAAACGTGAGTGTGCTGAGAACAAAAGAACGGGATTTGCTATACGTAGGGACCATATGTAGTCCAACTCTGCTTCTGAAATTGTTACAAAGCACAGGTCCTCTAACATCCAATGCTTGTCATTTAAGATGAGAAACGTGTGAGCTTCGTGAACTATGTAGTTTGTTTGAGCTGAAAAGTGACTGCCCTTACCTGAAACGAAGTAGTGCTTGTAGGAAGACAGAGAGCCTGGGATTTATCTCCATTCCTGAAGGGAAACACACAGCATAGTTCTCATCCATGAAACACACTCTGCTTTAGAGCAAGAAGCACACTCTTGCTTCTAGATTCTGTAATACAGCAGGAAACTTGAGCATTCTCAGAAAAAAAGAACGGTTTTTCCTACACATAAGGGCCATATCTAGTTCATCTCTGCTTCTGACTCTGAAACAAACCAGATGTCCTCTAACACCCAATGCTTGTCAGTTTAGTTGAGAAACGTGTGAACTTCGTGAACGATGTAGTTCGTTTGAGCTGTAAGGTAACTACCCTTACCTGAAAAGAAGTCTTGCTTTTAGTAAGACTCAGAGCCTGGGATTTAACTCCATTTTTGAAGTGAAACACACAGCAGAGTTCTCATCCATTGCTCATACTCTGCTTTAGAGCAAGAAGAACACTATTGCTTCTAGATTCTCTAATACAGCAGGAAACGAGAGTGTGCTCAGATGAAAAGAACGTTGTTTCCTATTCATACGGACCATATCTAGTTCAACTCTGCTTGAAATTGATACAAAGCAAAGGTCCTCTAACATCCAATGCTTCTCAGTTAAGATGAGAAATGTGTGAGCTTGTGGAACGATGTAGTTCGTTTGAGCAGTTAGGTAACTGCCCTTACCTGAAACGAAGTCTTGCTTGTAGGAAGACTCAGAGCCAGGGATTTAACTCCATTTTTGAAGTGAAACCTACAGCAGAGTTTTCATCCATTGATCACACTATGCTTTAGAGCAAGAAACACGCTCTAGCTTTCTAGAGTCTCTAAGACAGCAGGAAACTTGAGTGTGCTGAGAACAAATGAACGGTGTCTCCTACACATACGGACCATATCTAGTCCAACTCTGCTGCTGAAACTGATACAAAGCACTGGTCCTCCATCATCCAATGCTTGTCAGTTAAGATGAGAAACGTGTGAGCTTCGTGAGCTATGTAGTTCGTTTGAGCTGAAAAGTGACTGGCCTTACTTGAAATAAAGTCTTGATTGTAGGAAGACACAGAGCCTGCTAATTAAATCCATTTCTGAAAGGAAACTCACAGCATAGTTCTCATCCATGGATCACAGTCTGCTTTAGAGCAAGAAGCACGCTCTTGCTTTCTATATTCTCTAATACAGCAGGAAACGTGAATGTGCTCAGAAGAAAAGAACGGTGTTTCCTATACATACGGACCATATCTAGTTCAACTCTGCTTGAAATTGATACAAAGCAACGGTCCTCTATCATCCAATGCTTTTCAGTTAAGATGAGAAATGTGTGAGCTTCGTGAACGATGTAGTTCGTTTGAGCTCTAAAGTAACTTCCCTTACCTGAATAGAAGTCTTGCTTGTAGGAAGACTCAGAGCCTGGGATTTAACTCCATTTCTGAAGTGAAGCACACAGCAGAGTTCTCATCCATAGATCACACTCTGCTTTAGAGCAAGAAGCACCCTCTTGCTTTCTAGATTCTCTAAGACCGCAGGAAACCTGAGTGTGCTGACAACAAAAGAATGGTGTTTGCTACACATAGGGACCAATTCTAGTCCAACTCTGCTTCTGAAATTGATACAAAGCACAGGTCCTCTAACATTCAATGCTTGTCATTTAAGATGAGAAACGTGTGAGCTTCGAGAACGATGTAGTTCGTTTGAGCTGTAAAGTGACTGCCCTTACCTGAAAAGAAGTCTTACTAGTAGGAAGACACAGCCCCTGGGATTTAACTCCATTTCTGAAGGGAAACACACAGCATAGTTCTCACCCATGGATCACACTCTGCTTTAGAGCAAGAAGCACGCTCTAGCTTTCTAGATTCTCTAATACAGCAGGAAACGTGAGTGTGCTCAGAAGAAAAGAACAGTGTTTCCTATACATACGGATCATATCTAGTTCAACTCTGCTTGAAATTGATACAAAGCAAGGGTCCTCTAACATCCAATGCTTCTCAGTTAAGATGAGAAACGTGTGAGTTTCGTGAACGATGTAGTTCGTTTGTACTGAAAAGTGACTGCCCTTAACTGAAACGAAGTGTTGCTTCTAGGAAGCCACAGAGCCTGGGATTTAACTCCATTTCTGAAGGGAAACACACAACAGAGTTCACATCCATGGATCACACTCTGCTTTAGAGCAAGAAGCACGCTCTAGCTTTCTAGATTCTCTAATATAGCAGGAAACGTGAGTGTGCTCAGAAGAAAAGAACAGTTTTTTCTATACACACGGATCATATCTAGTTCAACTCTTCTTGAAATTGATACAAAGCAAAGGTCCTCTAACATCCAATGCTTCTCAGTTAAGATGAGAAATGTGTGAGCTTCGTGAACGATGTAGTTCGTTTGAGCTGAAAAGTGACTGCCCTTACTTGAAACGATGTCTTGCTTGTAGGAAGACACAGAGCCTGGTATTTAAATCCATTTCTGAAGGGAAACACACAGCATAGTTCTCATCCATGGATCACACTCTGCTTTAGAGCAGGAAGCACGCTCTTGCTTTCTAGAGTCTCTAATACAGCAGGAAACTTGAGTGTGCTCAGAACAAAAAAGCGGTGTTTCCTACACATACAGGCCATATCTAGTCCAACTCTGCTTCTGAAACTGATACGAAGCACTGGTCCTCTAACATTCAATGCTTCTCATTTAAGATGAGAAACGTGTAAGCTTCGTGAACCATGGAGTTCGTTTGAGCTGAAAAGTGACTGCACTTACCTGAAACGAAGTCTTGCTTGTAGGATACACAGAGCCTGGGAATTAACTCCATTTCTGAAGGGAAACACACAGCATAGTTCTCATCCTTGGATCAAAATCTTCTTTAGAGCAAGAAGCACGCTCTTGCTTTCTAGAGTCTGAAGACAGCAGGAAACGTGAGTGTGCTGATAACAAAAGAACGGTGTTTCCTACACATACGGACCATATCTAGTCCAACTCTGCTTCTGAAACTGATACAAACCACTGGTCCTCTAACATTCAATGCTTGTCATTTAAGATGAGAAACGTGTGAACTTCGTGAACGATGTAGTTCATTTGAGCCTAAAAGTGACTAGCTTAATTGAAACGAAGTCTTGCTTGTAGGTAGACACAGAGCCTGGGATTTAACTCCATTTGTGAAGTGAAACACACAGCAGAGTTCTCATCCTTTGATCACACTCTGCTTTAGAGCAAGAAACACGCTCTAGCTTTCTAGAGTCTCTAAGACAGCAGGAAACTTGAGTGTGCTGAGAACAAATGAACGGTGTTTCCTACACATAAGGACCATATCTAGTCCAACTCTGCTGCTGAAACTGATACAAAGCACTGGTCCTCTATCATCCAATGCTTGTCAGTTAAGATGAGAAACGTGTGAGCTTCGTGAACGATGTAGTTCGTTTGACCTGAAGAGTGACTGGCCTTACTTGAAATGAAGTCTTGATTGTAGGAAGACACAGAGCTTGCTAATTAAATCCATTTCTGAAAGGAAACTCACAGCATAGTTCTCATCCATGGATCACAGTCTGCTTTAGAGCAAGAAGGATGCTCTTGCTTTCTAGAGTCTCTAATACCACAGGAAACGTGAATGTGCTCAGAAGAAAAGAACCGTGTTTCCTATACATACATACCATATGTAGTTCAACTCAGCTTGAAATTGATACAAAGCAAAGGTCCTCTATCATCCAATGCTTCTCAGTTAAGATGAGAAATGTGTGAGCTTCGTGAACGATGTTGTTCGTTTGAGCTGAAAAGTGACCGCCCTTCTTGAAACAAAGTCTTGCTTGTAGGATGACACAGAGCCTGGGATTTAACTCCATTTCTGAAGGGAAACACACAACACAGTTCTCATCCATGGATCACACTCTGCTTTAGAGCAAGAAGCACGCTCTTGCTTTCTAGATTCTCTGATATAGCAGGAAACATGAGTGTGCTCAGAAGAAAAGAACGGTGTTTCCTACACATACGGACCATATCTAGTTCAACTCTGCTTGAAATTGAGACAAAGCAAAGGTTCTCTAAAATCCAATGCTTCTCAGTTAAGATGAGAAATGTGTGAGATTCGTGAACGAAATAGTTCATTTGAGCAGTAAGGTAACTGCCCTTACCTGAAACGAAATAGTGCTTGTAGGAAGACACAGAGCCTGGGATTTAACTCCATTTGTGAAGGGAAACACACAGCAGAGTTCTCCTCCATAGATCACACTCTGCTTTAGAGCAAGAAGCACGCTCTTGCTTTCTAGATTCTCTAAGACAGCAGGAAACGTGAGTGTGCTGAGAATAAAAGAACGGGATTTGCTATACGTAGGGACCATATCTAGTCCAACTCTGCTTCTGAAATTGTTACAAAGCACAGGTCCTCTAACATCCAATGCTTGTCATTTAAGATGAGAAACGTGTGAGCTTCGTGAACTATGTAGTTTGTTTGAGCTGAAAAGTGACTGCCCTTACCTGAAACGAAGTAGTGCTTGTAGGAAGACAGAGAGCCTGGGATTTATCTCCATTTCTGAAGGGAAACACACAGCATAGTTCTCATCCATGAAACACACTCTGCTTTAGAGCAAGAAGCACACTCTTGCTTCTAGATTCTGTAATACAGCAGGAAACTTGAGCATTCTCAGAAAAAAAGAACGGTTTTTCCTACACATAAGGGCCATATCTAGTTCATCTCTGCTTCTGACTCTGAAACAAACCAGATGTCCTCTAACACCCAATGCTTGTCAGTTTAGATGAGAAACGTGTGAACTTCGTGAACGATGTAGTTCGTTTGAGCTGTAAGGTAACTACCCTTACCTGAAAAGAAGTCTTGCTTTTAGTAAGACTCAGAGCCTGGGATTTAACTCCATTTCTGAAGTGAAACACACAGCAGAGTTCTCATCCATTGCTCATACTCTGCTTCAGAGCAAGAAGAACACTATTGCTTCTAGATTCTCTAATACAGCAGGAAACGAGAGTGTGCTCAGATGAAAAGAACGTTGTTTCCTATTCATACAGACCATATCTAGTTCAACTCTGCTTGAAATTGATACAAAGCAAAGGTCCTCTAACATCCAATGCTTCTCAGTTAAGATGAGAAATGTGTGAGCTTGTGGAACGATGTAGTTCGTTTGAGCAGTTAGGTAACTGCCCTTACCTGAAACGAAGTCTTGCTTGTAGGAAGACTCAGAGCCAGGGATTTAACTCCATTTTTGAAGTGAAACCTACAGCAGAGTTTTCATCCATTGATCACACTATGCTTTAGAGCAAGAAACACGCTCTAGCTTTCTAGAGTCTCTAAGACAGCAGGAAACTTGAGTGTGCTGAGAACAAATGAACGGTGTCTCCTACACATACGGACCATATCTAGTCCAACTCTGCTGCTGAAACTGATACAAAGCACTGGTCCTCCATCATCCAATGCTTGTCAGTTAAGATGAGAAACGTGTGAGCTTCGTGAGCTATGTAGTTCGTTTGAGCTGAAAAGTGACTGGCCTTACTTGAAATGAAGTCTTGATTGTAGGAAGACACAGAGCCTGCTAATTAAATCCATTTCTGAAAGGAAACTCACAGCATAGTTCTCATCCATGGATCACAGTCTGCTTTAGAGCAAGAAGCACGCTCTTGCTTTCTATATTCTCTAATACAGCAGGAAACGTGAATGTGCTCAGAAGAAAAGAACGGTGTTTCCTATACATACGGACCATATCTAGTTCAACTCTGCTTGAAATTGATACAAAGGAACGGTCCTCTATCATCCAATGCTTTTCAGTTAAGATGAGAAATGTGTGAGCTTCGTGAACGATGTAGTTCGTTTGAGCTCTAAAGTAACTTCCCTTACCTGAATAGAAGTCTTGCTTGTAGGAAGACTCAGAGCCTGGGATTTAACTCCATTTCTGAAGTGAAGCACACAGCAGAGTTCTCATCCATAGATCACACTCTGCTTTAGAGCAAGAAGCACCCTCTTGCTTTCTAGATTCTCTAAGACCGCAGGAAACCTGAGTGTGCTGACAACAAAAGAATGGTGTTTGCTACACATAGGGACCAATTCTAGTCCAACTCTGCTTCTGAAATTGATACAAAGCACAGGTCCTCTAACATTCAATGCTTGTCATTTAAGATGAGAAACGTGTGAGCTTCGAGAACGATGTAGTTCGTTTGAGCTGTAAAGTGACTGCCCTTACCTGAAAAGAAGTCTTACTAGTAGGAAGACACAGCCCCTGGGATTTAACTCCATTTCTGAAGGGAAACACACAGCATAGTTCTCACCCATGGATCACACTCTGCTTTAGAGCAAGAAGCACGCTCTAGCTTTCTAGATTCTCTAATACAGCAGGAAACGTGAGTGTGCTCAGAAGAAAAGAACAGTGTTTCCTATACATACGGATCATATCTAGTTCAACTCTGCTTGAAATTGATACAAAGCAAGGGTCCTCTAACATCCAATGCTTCTCAGTTAAGATGAGAAACGTGTGAGTTTCGTGAACGATGTAGTTCGTTTGTACTGAAAAGTGACTGCCCTTAACTGAAACGAAGTGTTGCTTCTAGGAAGCCACAGAGCCTGGGATTTAACTCCATTTCTGAAGGGAAACACACAACAGAGTTCACATCCATGGATCACACTCTGCTTTAGAGCAAGAAGCACGCTCTAGCTTTCTAGATTCTCTAATATAGCAGGAAACGTGAGTGTGCTCAGAAGAAAAGAACAGTTTTTTCTATACACACGGATCATATCTAGTTCAACTCTTCTTGAAATTGATACAAAGCAAAGGTCCTCTAACATCCAATGCTTCTCAGTTAAGATGAGAAATGTGTGAGCTTCGTGAACGATGTAGTTCGTTTGAGCTGAAAAGTGACTGCCCTTACTTGAAACGATGTCTTGCTTGTAGGAAGACACAGAGCCTGGTATTTAAATCCATTTCTGAAGGGAAACACACAGCATAGTTCTCATCCATGGATCACACTCTGCTTTAGAGCAGGAAGCACGCTCTTGCTTTCTAGAGTCTCTAATACAGCAGGAAACTTGAGTGTGCTCAGAACAAAAAAGCGGTGTTTCCTACACATACAGGCCATATCTAGTCCAACTCTGCTTCTGAAACTGATACGAAGCACTGGTCCTCTAACATTCAATGCTTCTCATTTAAGATGAGAAACGTGTAAGCTTCGTGAACCATGGAGTTCGTTTGAGCTGAAAAGTGACTGCACTTACCTGAAACGAAGTCTTGCTTGTAGGATACACAGAGCCTGGGAATTAACTCCATTTCTGAAGGGAAACACACAGCATAGTTCTCATCCTTGGATCAAAATCTTCTTTAGAGCAAGAAGCACGCTCTTGCTTTCTAGAGTCTGAAGACAGCAGGAAACGTGAGTGTGCTGATAACAAAAGAACGGTGTTTCCTACACATACGGACCATATCTAGTCCAACTCTGCTTCTGAAACTGATACAAACCACTGGTCCTCTAACATTCAATGCTTGTCATTTAAGATGAGAAACGTGTGAACTTCGTGAACGATGTAGTTCATTTGAGCCTAAAAGTGACTAGCTTAATTGAAACGAAGTCTTGCTTGTAGGTAGACACAGAGCCTGGGATTTAACTCCATTTGTGAAGTGAAACACACAGCAGAGTTCTCATCCTTTGATCACACTCTGCTTTAGAGCAAGAAACACGCTCTAGCTTTCTAGAGTCTCTAAGACAGCAGGAAACTTGAGTGTGCTGAGAACAAATGAACGGTGTTTCCTACACATAAGGACCATATCTAGTCCAACTCTGCTGCTGAAACTGATACAAAGCACTGGTCCTCTATCATCCAATGCTTGTCAGTTAAGATGAGAAACGTGTGAGCTTCGTGAACGATGTAGTTCGTTTGACCTGAAGAGTGACTGGCCTTACTTGAAATGAAGTCTTGATTGTAGGAAGACACAGAGCTTGCTAATTAAATCCATTTCTGAAAGGAAACTCACAGCATAGTTCTCATCCATGGATCACAGTCTGCTTTAGAGCAAGAAGGATGCTCTTGCTTTCTAGAGTCTCTAATACCACAGGAAACGTGAATGTGCTCAGAAGAAAAGAACCGTGTTTCCTATACATACATACCATATGTAGTTCAACTCAGCTTGAAATTGATACAAAGCAAAGGTCCTCTATCATCCAATGCTTCTCAGTTAAGATGAGAAATGTGTGAGCTTCGTGAACGATGTTGTTCGTTTGAGCTGAAAAGTGACTGCCCTTCTTGAAACAAAGTCTTGCTTGTAGGATGACACAGAGCCTGGGATTTAACTCCATTTCTGAAGGGAAACACACAACACAGTTCTCATCCATGGATCACACTCTGCTTTAGAGCAAGAAGCACGCTCTTGCTTTCTAGATTCTCTGATATAGCAGGAAACATGAGTGTGCTCAGAAGAAAAGAACGGTGTTTCCTACACATACGGACCATATCTAGTTCAACTCTGCTTGAAATTGAGACAAAGCAAAGGTTCTCTAAAATCCAATGCTTCTCAGTTAAGATGAGAAATGTGTGAGATTCGTGAACGAAATAGTTCGTTTGAGCAGTAAGGTAACTGCCCTTACCTGAAACGAAATAGTGCTTGTAGGAAGACACAGAGCCTGGGATTTAACTCCATTTGTGAAGGGAAACACACAGCAGAGTTCTCCTCCATAGATCACACTCTGCTTTAGAGCAAGAAGCACGCTCTTGCTTTCTAGATTCTCTAAGACAGCAGGAAACGTGAGTGTGCTGAGAATAAAAGAACGGGATTTGCTATACGTAGGGACCATATGTAGTCCAACTCTGCTTCTGAAATTGTTACAAAGCACAGGTCCTCTAACATCCAATGCTTGTCATTTAAGATGAGAAACGTGTGAGCTTCGTGAACTCTGTAGTTTGTTTGAGCTGAAAAGTGACTGCCCTTACATGGAACGAAATTGTGCTTGTAGGAAGACAGAGACCCTGGGATTTAACTCCATTTCTGAAGGGAAACACACAGCATAGTTCTCATCCATGAATCACACTCTGCTTTAGAGCAAGAAGCACACTCTTGCTTCTAGATTCTCTAATACAGCAGGAAACTTGAGCATTCTCAGAAAAAAAGAACGGTTTTTCCTACACATAAGGGCCATATCTAGTTCATCTCTGCTTCTGACTCTGAAACAAACCAGAGGTCCTCTAACACCCAATGCTTGTCAGTTTAGATGAGAAACGTGTGAACTTTGTGAACGATGTAGTTCGTTTGAGCTGTAAGGTAACTACCCTTACCTGAAAAGAAGTCTTGCTTTTAGTAAGACTCAGAGCCTGGGATTTAACTCCATTTCTGAAATGAAACACACAGCAGAGTTCTCATCCATTGCTCACACTATGCTTTAGAGCAAGAAGCACACTCTTGCTTCTAGATTCTCTAATACAGCAGGAAACGTGAGTGTGCTCAGATGAAAAGAACGGTGTTTCCTATACATACGGACCATATCTAGTTCAACTCTGCTTGAAATTGATACAAAGCAAAGGTCCTATAACATCCAATGATTCTCAGTTAAGATGAGAAATGTGTGAGCTTGTGGAACGATGTAGTTCGTTTGAGCAGTTAGGTAACTGCCCTTACCTGAAACGAAGTCTTGCTTGTAGGAAGACTCAGAGCCAGGGATTTAACTCCATTTCTGAAGTGAAACACACAGCAGAGTTCTGATCCTTTGATCACACTCTGCTTTAGAGCAAGAAACACGCTCTAGCTTTCTAGAGTCTCTAAGACAGCAGGAAACTTGAGTGTGCTGAGAACAAATGAACGGTGTTTCCTACACATAAGGACCATATCTAGTCCAACTCTGCTGCTGAAACTGATACAAAGCACTGGTCCTCTATCATCCAATGCTTGTCAGTTAAGATGAGAAATGTGTGAGCTTCGTGAACGATGTAGTTCGTTTGACCTGAAGAGTGACTGGCCTTACTTGAAATGAAGTCTTGATTGTAGGAAGACACAGAGCTTGCTAATTAAATCCATTTCTGAAAGGAAACTCACAGCATAGTTCTCATCCATGGATCACAGTCTGCTTTAGAGCAAGAAGGATGCTCTTGCTTTCTAGAGTCTCTAATACCACAGGAAACGTGAATGTGCTCAGAAGAAAAGAACCGTGTTTCCTATACATACATACCATATGTAGTTCAACTCAGCTTGAAATTGATACAAAGCAAAGGTCCTCTATCATCCAATGCTTCTCAGTTAAGATGAGAAATGTGTGAGCTTCGTGAACGATGTTGTTCGTTTGAGCTGAAAAGTGACTGCCCTTCTTGAAACAAAGTCTTGCTTGTAGGATGACACAGAGCCTGGGATTTAACTCCATTTCTGAAGGGAAACACACAACACAGTTCTCATCCATGGATCACACTCTGCTTTAGAGCAAGAAGCACGCTCTTGCTTTCTAGATTCTCTGATATAGCAGGAAACATGAGTGTGCTCAGAAGAAAAGAACGGTGTTTCCTACACATACGGACCATATCTAGTTCAACTCTGCTTGAAATTGAGACAAAGCAAAGGTTCTCTAAAATCCAATGCTTCTCAGTTAAGATGAGAAATGTGTGAGATTCGTGAACGAAATAGTTCGTTTGGGCAGTAAGGTAACTGCCCTTACCTGAAAAGAAATAGTGCTTGTAGGAAGACACAGAGCCTGGGATTTAACTCCATTTGTGAAGGGAAACACACAGCAGAGTTCTCCTCCATAGATCACACTCTGCTTTAGAGCAAGAAGCACGCTCTTGCTTTCTAGATTCTCTAAGACAGCAGGAAACGTGAGTGTGCTGAGAATAAAAGAACGGGATTTGCTATACGTAGGGACCATATGTAGTCCAACTCTGCTTCTGAAATTGTTACAAAGCACAGGTCCTCTAACATCCAATGCTTGTCATTTAAGATGAGAAACGTGTGAGCTTCGTGAACTATGTAGTTTGTTTGAGCTGAAAAGTGACTGCCCTTACTTGAAACGAAGTAGTGCTTGTAGGAAGACAGAGAGCCTGGGATTTATCTCCATTTCTGAAGGGAAACACACAGCATAGTTCTCATCCATGAATCACACTCTGCTTTAGAGCAAGAAGCACACTCTTGCTTCTAGAATCTGTAATACAGCAGGAAACTTGAGCATTCTCAGAAAAAAAGAACGGTTTTTCCTACACATAAGGGCCATATCTAGTTCATCTCTGCTTCTGACTCTGAAACAAACCAGATGTCCTCTAACACCCAATGCTTGTCAGTTTAGATGAGAAACGTGTGAACTTCGTGAACGATGTAGTTCGTTTGAGCTGTAAGGTAACTACCCTTACCTGAAAAGAAGTCTTGCTTTTAGTAAGACTCAGAGCCTGGGATTTAACTCCATTTCTGAAGTGAAACACACAGCAGAGTTCTCATCCATTGCTCATACTCTGCTTTAGAGCAAGAAGAACACTATTGCTTCTAGATTCTCTAATACAGCAGGAAACGAGAGTGTGCTCAGATGAAAAGAACGTTGTTTCCTATTCATACAGACCATATCTAGTTCAACTCTGCTTGAAATTGATACAAAGCAAAGGTCCTCTAACATCCAATGCTTCTCAGTTAAGATGAGAAATGTGTGAGCTTGTGGAACGATGTAGTTCGTTTGAGCAGTTAGGTAACTGCCCTTACCTGAAACGAAGTCTTGCTTGTAGGAAGACTCAGAGCCAGGGATTTAACTCCATTTTTGAAGTGAAACCTACAGCAGAGTTTTCATCCATTGATCACACTATGCTTTAGAGCAAGAAACACGCTCTAGCTTTCTAGAGTCTCTAAGACAGCAGGAAACTTGAGTGTGCTGAGAACAAATGAACGGTGTCTCCTACACATACGGACCATATCTAGTCCAACTCTGCTGCTGAAACTGATACAAAGCACTGGTCCTCCATCATCCAATGCTTGTCAGTTAAGATGAGAAACGTGTGAGCTTCGTGAGCTATGTAGTTCGTTTGAGCTGAAAAGTGACTGGCCTTACTTGAAATGAAGTCTTGATTGTAGGAAGACACAGAGCCTGCTAATTAAATCCATTTCTGAAAGGAAACTCACAGCATAGTTCTCATCCATGGATCACAGTCTGCTTTAGAGCAAGAAGCACGCTCTTGCTTTCTATATTCTCTAATACAGCAGGAAACGTGAATGTGCTCAGAAGAAAAGAACGGTGTTTCCTATACATACGGACCATATCTAGTTCAACTCTGCTTGAAATTGATACAAAGGAACGGTCCTCTATCATCCAATGCTTTTCAGTTAAGATGAGAAATGTGTGAGCTTCGTGAACGATGTAGTTCGTTTGAGCTCTAAAGTAACTTCCCTTACCTGAATAGAAGTCTTGCTTGTAGGAAGACTCAGAGCCTGGGATTTAACTCCATTTCTGAAGTGAAGCACACAGCAGAGTTCTCATCCATAGATCACACTCTGCTTTAGAGCAAGAAGCACCCTCTTGCTTTCTAGATTCTCTAAGACCGCAGGAAACCTGAGTGTGCTGACAACAAAAGAATGGTGTTTGCTACACATAGGGACCAATTCTAGTCCAACTCTGCTTCTGAAATTGATACAAAGCACAGGTCCTCTAACATTCAATGCTTGTCATTTAAGATGAGAAACGTGTGAGCTTCGAGAACGATGTAGTTCGTTTGAGCTGTAAAGTGACTGCCCTTACCTGAAAAGAAGTCTTACTAGTAGGAAGACACAGCCCCTGGGATTTAACTCCATTTCTGAAGGGAAACACACAGCATAGTTCTCACCCATGGATCACACTCTGCTTTAGAGCAAGAAGCACGCTCTAGCTTTCTAGATTCTCTAATACAGCAGGAAACGTGAGTGTGCTCAGAAGAAAAGAACAGTGTTTCCTATACATACGGATCATATCTAGTTCAACTCTGCTTGAAATTGATACAAAGCAAGGGTCCTCTAACATCCAATGCTTCTCAGTTAAGATGAGAAACGTGTGAGTTTCGTGAACGATGTAGTTCGTTTGTACTGAAAAGTGACTGCCCTTAACTGAAACGAAGTGTTGCTTCTAGGAAGCCACAGAGCCTGGGATTTAACTCCATTTCTGAAGGGAAACACACAACAGAGTTCACATCCATGGATCACACTCTGCTTTAGAGCAAGAAGCACGCTCTAGCTTTCTAGATTCTCTAATATAGCAGGAAACGTGAGTGTGCTCAGAAGAAAAGAACAGTTTTTTCTATACACACGGATCATATCTAGTTCAACTCTTCTTGAAATTGATACAAAGCAAAGGTCCTCTAACATCCAATGCTTCTCAGTTAAGATGAGAAATGTGTGAGCTTCGTGAACGATGTAGTTCGTTTGAGCTGAAAAGTGACTGCCCTTACTTGAAACGATGTCTTGCTTGTAGGAAGACACAGAGCCTGGTATTTAAATCCATTTCTGAAGGGAAACACACAGCATAGTTCTCATCCATGGATCACACTCTGCTTTAGAGCAGGAAGCACGCTCTTGCTTTCTAGAGTCTCTAATACAGCAGGAAACTTGAGTGTGCTCAGAACAAAAAAGCGGTGTTTCCTACACATACAGGCCATATCTAGTCCAACTCTGCTTCTGAAACTGATACGAAGCACTGGTCCTCTAACATTCAATGCTTCTCATTTAAGATGAGAAACGTGTAAGCTTCGTGAACCATGGAGTTCGTTTGAGCTGAAAAGTGACTGCACTTACCTGAAACGAAGTCTTGCTTGTAGGATACACAGAGCCTGGGAATTAACTCCATTTCTGAAGGGAAACACACAGCATAGTTCTCATCCTTGGATCAAAATCTTCTTTAGAGCAAGAAGCACGCTCTTGCTTTCTAGAGTCTGAAGACAGCAGGAAACGTGAGTGTGCTGATAACAAAAGAACGGTGTTTCCTACACATACGGACCATATCTAGTCCAACTCTGCTTCTGAAACTGATACAAACCACTGGTCCTCTAACATTCAATGCTTGTCATTTAAGATGAGAAACGTGTGAACTTCGTGAACGATGTAGTTCATTTGAGCCTAAAAGTGACTAGCTTAATTGAAACGAAGTCTTGCTTGTAGGTAGACACAGAGCCTGGGATTTAACTCCATTTGTGAAGTGAAACACACAGCAGAGTTCTCATCCTTTGATCACACTCTGCTTTAGAGCAAGAAACACGCTCTAGCTTTCTAGAGTCTCTAAGACAGCAGGAAACTTGAGTGTGCTGAGAACAAATGAACGGTGTTTCCTACACATAAGGACCATATCTAGTCCAACTCTGCTGCTGAAACTGATACAAAGCACTGGTCCTCTATCATCCAATGCTTGTCAGTTAAGATGAGAAACGTGTGAGCTTCGTGAACGATGTAGTTCGTTTGACCTGAAGAGTGACTGGCCTTACTTGAAATGAAGTCTTGATTGTAGGAAGACACAGAGCTTGCTAATTAAATCCATTTCTGAAAGGAAACTCACAGCATAGTTCTCATCCATGGATCACAGTCTGCTTTAGAGCAAGAAGGATGCTCTTGCTTTCTAGAGTCTCTAATACCACAGGAAACGTGAATGTGCTCAGAAGAAAAGAACCGTGTTTCCTATACATACATACCATATGTAGTTCAACTCAGCTTGAAATTGATACAAAGCAAAGGTCCTCTATCATCCAATGCTTCTCAGTTAAGATGAGAAATGTGTGAGCTTCGTGAACGATGTTGTTCGTTTGAGCTGAAAAGTGACTGCCCTTCTTGAAACAAAGTCTTGCTTGTAGGATGACACAGAGCCTGGGATTTAACTCCATTTCTGAAGGGAAACACACAACACAGTTCTCATCCATGGATCACACTCTGCTTTAGAGCAAGAAGCACGCTCTTGCTTTCTAGATTCTCTGATATAGCAGGAAACATGAGTGTGCTCAGAAGAAAAGAACGGTGTTTCCTACACATACGGACCATATCTAGTTCAACTCTGCTTGAAATTGAGACAAAGCAAAGGTTCTCTAAAATCCAATGCTTCTCAGTTAAGATGAGAAATGTGTGAGATTCGTGAACGAAATAGTTCGTTTGAGCAGTAAGGTAACTGCCCTTACCTGAAACGAAATAGTGCTTGTAGGAAGACACAGAGCCTGGGATTTAACTCCATTTGTGAAGGGAAACACACAGCAGAGTTCTCCTCCATAGATCACACTCTGCTTTAGAGCAAGAAGCACGCTCTTGCTTTCTAGATTCTCTAAGACAGCAGGAAACGTGAGTGTGCTGAGAATAAAAGAACGGGATTTGCTATACGTAGGGACCATATGTAGTCCAACTCTGCTTCTGAAATTGTTACAAAGCACAGGTCCTCTAACATCCAATGCTTGTCATTTAAGATGAGAAACGTGTGAGCTTCGTGAACTCTGTAGTTTGTTTGAGCTGAAAAGTGACTGCCCTTACATGGAACGAAATTGTGCTTGTAGGAAGACAGAGACCCTGGGATTTAACTCCATTTCTGAAGGGAAACACACAGCATAGTTCTCATCCATGAATCACACTCTGCTTTAGAGCAAGAAGCACACTCTTGCTTCTAGATTCTCTAATACAGCAGGAAACTTGAGCATTCTCAGAAAAAAAGAACGGTTTTTCCTACACATAAGGGCCATATCTAGTTCATCTCTGCTTCTGACTCTGAAACAAACCAGAGGTCCTCTAACACCCAATGCTTGTCAGTTTAGATGAGAAACGTGTGAACTTTGTGAACGATGTAGTTCGTTTGAGCTGTAAGGTAACTACCCTTACCTGAAAAGAAGTCTTGCTTTTAGTAAGACTCAGAGCCTGGGATTTAACTCCATTTCTGAAATGAAACACACAGCAGAGTTCTCATCCATTGCTCACACTATGCTTTAGAGCAAGAAGCACACTCTTGCTTCTAGATTCTCTAATACAGCAGGAAACGTGAGTGTGCTCAGATGAAAAGAACGGTGTTTCCTATACATACGGACCATATCTAGTTCAACTCTGCTTGAAATTGATACAAAGCAAAGGTCCTATAACATCCAATGCTTCTCAGTTAAGATGAGAAATGTGTGAGCTTGTGGAACGATGTAGTTCGTTTGAGCAGTTAGGTAACTGCCCTTACCTGAAACGAAGTCTTGCTTGTAGGAAGACTCAGAGCCAGGGATTTAACTCCATTTCTGAAGTGAAACACACAGCAGAGTTCTGATCCTTTGATCACACTCTGCTTTAGAGCAAGAAACACGCTCTAGCTTTCTAGAGTCTCTAAGACAGCAGGAAACTTGAGTGTGCTGAGAACAAATGAACGGTGTTTCCTACACATAAGGACCATATCTAGTCCAACTCTGCTGCTGAAACTGATACAAAGCACTGGTCCTCTATCATCCAATGCTTGTCAGTTAAGATGAGAAACGTGTGAGCTTCGTGAACGATGTAGTTCGTTTGAGCTGAAGAGTGACTGGCCTTACTTGAAATGAAGTCTTGATTGTAGGAAGACACAGAGCTTGCTAATTAAATCCATTTCTGAAAGGAAACTCACAGCATAGTTCTCATCCATGGATCACAGTGTGCTTTAGAGCAAGAAGGATGCTCTTGCTTTCTAGAGTCTCTAATACCACAGGAAACGTGAATGTGCTCAGAAGAAAAGAACCGTGTTTCCTATACATACAGACCATATCTAGTTCAACTCAGCTTGAAATTGATACAAAGCAAAGGTCCTCTATCATCCAATGCTTCTCAGTTAAGATGAGAAATGTGTGAGCTTCGTGAACGATGTTGTTCGTTTGAGCTGAAAAGTGACTGCCCTTCTTGAAACAAAGTCTTGCTTGTAGGATGACACAGAGCCTGGGATTTAACTCCATTTCTGAAGGGAAACACACAACACAGTTCTCATCCATGGATCACACTCTGCTTTAGAGCAAGAAGCACGCTCTTGCTTTCTAGATTCTCTGATATAGCAGGAAACATGAGTGTGCTCAGAAGAAAAGAACGGTGTTTCCTACACATACGGACCATATCTAGTTCAACTCTGCTTGAAATTGATACAAAGCAAAGGTCCTCTAAAATCCAATGCTTCTCAGTTAAGATGAGAAATGTGTGAGATTCGTGAACGAAATAGTTCGTTTGAGCAGTAAGGTAACTGCCCTTACCTGAAACGAAATAGTGCTTGTAGGAAGACACAGAGCCTGGGATTTAACTCCATTTGTGAAGGGAAACACACAGCAGAGTTCTCCTCCATAGATCACACTCTGCTTTAGAGCAAGAAGCACGCTCTTGCTTTCTAGATTCTCTGATATAGCAGGAAACATGAGTGTGCTCAGAAGAAAAGAACGGTGTTTCCTACACATACGGACCATATCTAGTTCAACTCTGCTTGAAATTGATACAAAGCAAAGGTCCTCTAACATCCAATGCTTCTCAGTTAAGATGAGAAATGTGTGAGCTTCGTGAACGATGTAGTTCGTTTGAGCTGAAAAGTGACTGCCCTTACTTGAAACGATGTCTTGCTTGTAGGAAGACACAGAGCCTGGTATTTAAATCCATTTCTGAAGGGAAACACACAGCATAGTTCTCATCCATGGATCACACTCTGCTTTAGAGCAGGAAGCACGCTCTTGCTTTCTAGAGTCTCTAATACAGCAGGAAACTTGAGTGTGCTCAGAACAAAAAAGCGGTGTTTCCTACACATACAGGCCATATCTAGTCCAACTCTGCTTCTGAAACTGATACGAAGCACTGGTCCTCTAACATTCAATGCTTCTCATTTAAGATGAGAAACGTGTAAGCTTCGTGAACCATGGAGTTCGTTTGAGCTGAAAAGTGACTGCACTTACCTGAAACGAAGTCTTGCTTGTAGGATACACAGAGCCTGGGAATTAACTCCATTTCTGAAGGGAAACACACAGCATAGTTCTCATCCTTGGATCAAAATCTTCTTTAGAGCAAGAAGCACGCTCTTGCTTTCTAGAGTCTGAAGACAGCAGGAAACGTGAGTGTGCTGATAACAAAAGAACGGTGTTTCCTACACATACGGACCATATCTAGTCCAACACTGCTTCTGAAACTGATACAAACCACTGGTCCTCTAACATTCAATGCTTGTCATTTAAGATGAGAAACGTGTGAACTTCGTGAACGATGTAGTTCATTTGAGCCTAAAAGTGACTAGCTTAATTGAAACGAAGTCTTGCTTGTAGGTAGACACAGAGCCTGGGATTTAACTCCATTTGTGAAGTGAAACACACAGCAGAGTTCTCATCCTTTGATCACACTCTGCTTTAGAGCAAGAAACACGCTCTAGCTTTCTAGAGTCTCTAAGACAGCAGGAAACTTGAGTGTGCTGAGAACAAATGAACGGTGTTTCCTACACATAAGGACCATATCTAGTCCAACTCTGCTGCTGAAACTGATACAAAGCACTGGTCCTCTATCATCCAATGCTTGTCAGTTAAGATGAGAAACGTGTGAGCTTCGTGAACGATGTAGTTCGTTTGACCTGAAGAGTGACTGGCCTTACTTGAAATGAAGTCTTGATTGTAGGAAGACACAGAGCTTGCTAATTAAATCCATTTCTGAAAGGAAACTCACAGCATAGTTCTCATCCATGGATCACAGTCTGCTTTAGAGCAAGAAGGATGCTCTTGCTTTCTAGAGTCTCTAATACCACAGGAAACGTGAATGTGCTCAGAAGAAAAGAACCGTGTTTCCTATACATACATACCATATGTAGTTCAACTCAGCTTGAAATTGATACAAAGCAAAGGTCCTCTATCATCCAATGCTTCTCAGTTAAGATGAGAAATGTGTGAGCTTCGTGAACGATGTTGTTCGTTTGAGCTGAAAAGTGACTGCCCTTCTTGAAACAAAGTCTTGCTTGTAGGATGACACAGAGCCTGGGATTTAACTCCATTTCTGAAGGGAAACACACAACACAGTTCTCATCCATGGATCACACTCTGCTTTAGAGCAAGAAGCACGCTCTTGCTTTCTAGATTCTCTGATATAGCAGGAAACATGAGTGTGCTCAGAAGAAAAGAACGGTGTTTCCTACACATACGGACCATATCTAGTTCAACTCTGCTTGAAATTGAGACAAAGCAAAGGTTCTCTAAAATCCAATGCTTCTCAGTTAAGATGAGAAATGTGTGAGATTCGTGAACGAAATAGTTCGTTTGAGCAGTAAGGTAACTGCCCTTACCTGAAACGAAATAGTGCTTGTAGGAAGACACAGAGCCTGGGATTTAACTCCATTTGTGAGGGGAAACACACAGCAGAGTTCTCCTCCATAGATCACACTCTGCTTTAGAGCAAGAAGCACGCTCTTGCTTTCTAGATTCTCTAAGACAGCAGGAAACGTGAGTGTGCTGAGAATAAAAGAACGGGATTTGCTATACGTAGGGACCATATGTAGTCCAACTCTGCTTCTGAAATTGTTACAAAGCACAGGTCCTCTAACATCCAATGCTTGTCATTTAAGATGAGAAACGTGTGAGCTTCGTGAACTCTGTAGTTTGTTTGAGCTGAAAAGTGACTGCCCTTACATGGAACGAAATTGTGCTTGTAGGAAGACAGAGACCCTGGGATTTAACTCCATTTCTGAAGGGAAACACACAGCATAGTTCTCATCCATGAATCACACTCTGCTTTAGAGCAAGAAGCACACTCTTGCTTCTAGATTCTCTAATACAGCAGGAAACTTGAGCATTCTCAGAAAAAAAGAACGGTTTTTCCTACACATAAGGGCCATATCTAGTTCATCTCTGCTTCTGACTCTGAAACAAACCAGAGGTCCTCTAACACCCAATGCTTGTCAGTTTAGATGAGAAACGTGTGAACTTTGTGAACGATGTAGTTCGTTTGAGCTGTAAGGTAACTACCCTTACCTGAAAAGAAGTCTTGCTTTTAGTAAGACTCAGAGCCTGGGATTTAACTCCATTTCTGAAATGAAACACACAGCAGAGTTCTCATCCATTGCTCACACTATGCTTTAGAGCAAGAAGCACACTCTTGCTTCTAGATTCTCTAATACAGCAGGAAACGTGAGTGTGCTCAGATGAAAAGAACGGTGTTTCCTATACATACGGACCATATCTAGTTCAACTCTGCTTGAAATTGATACAAAGCAAAGGTCCTATAACATCCAATGCTTCTCAGTTAAGATGAGAAATGTGTGAGCTTGTGGAACGATGTAGTTCGTTTGAGCAGTTAGGTAACTGCCCTTACCTGAAACGAAGTCTTGCTTGTAGGAAGACTCAGAGCCAGGGATTTAACTCCATTTCTGAAGTGAAACACACAGCAGAGTTCTGATCCTTTGATCACACTCTGCTTTAGAGCAAGAAACACGCTCTAGCTTTCTAGAGTCTCTAAGACAGCAGGAAACTTGAGTGTGCTGAGACCAAATGAACGGTGTTTCCTACACATAAGGACCATATCTAGTCCAACTCTGCTGCTGAAACTGATACAAAGCACTGGTCCTCTATCATCCAATGCTTGTCAGTTAAGATGAGAAACGTGTGAGCTTCGTGAACGATGTAGTTCGTTTGAGCTGAAGAGTGACTGGCCTTACTTGAAATGAAGTCTTGATTGTAGGAAGACACAGAGCTTGCTAATTAAATCCATTTCTGAAAGGAAACTCACAGCATAGTTCTCATCCATGGATCACAGTGTGCTTTAGAGCAAGAAGGATGCTCTTGCTTTCTAGAGTCTCTAATACCACAGGAAACGTGAATGTGCTCAGAAGAAAAGAACCGTGTTTCCTATACATACAGACCATATCTAGTTCAACTCAGCTTGAAATTGATACAAAGCAAAGGTCCTCTATCATCCAATGCTTCTCAGTTAAGATGAGAAATGTGTGAGCTTCGTGAACGATGTTGTTCGTTTGAGCTGAAAAGTGACTGCCCTTCTTGAAACAAAGTCTTGCTTGTAGGATGACACAGAGCCTGGGATTTAACTCCATTTCTGAAGGGAAACACACAACACAGTTCTCATCCATGGATCACACTCTGCTTTAGAGCAAGAAGCACGCTCTTGCTTTCTAGATTCTCTGATATAGCAGGAAACATGAGTGTGCTCAGAAGAAAAGAACGGTGTTTCCTACACATACGGACCATATCTAGTTCAACTCTGCTTGAAATTGATACAAAGCAAAGGTCCTCTAAAATCCAATGCTTCTCAGTTAAGATGAGAAATGTGTGAGATTCGTGAACGAAATAGTTCGTTTGAGCAGTAAGGTAACTGCCCTTACCTGAAACGAAATAGTGCTTGTAGGAAGACACAGAGCCTGGGATTTAACTCCATTTGTGAAGGGAAACACACAGCAGAGTTCTCCTCCATAGATCACACTCTGCTTTAGAGCAAGAAGCACGCTCTTGCTTTCTAGATTCTCTAAGACAGCAGGAAACGTGAGTGTGCTGAGAACAAAAGAACGGGATTTGCTATACATAGGGACCATATGTAGTCCAACTCTGCTTCTGAAATTGTTACAAAGCACAGGTCCTCTAACATCCAATGCTTGTCATTTAAGATGAGAAACGTGTGAGCTTCGTGAACTATGTAGTTTGTTTGTGCTGAAAAGTGACTGCCCTTACCTGAAACGAAGTAGTGCTTGTAGGAAGACAGAGACCCTGGGATTTATCTCCATTTCTGAAGGGAAACACACAGCATAGTTCTCATCCATGAAACACACTCTGCTTTAGAGCAAGAAGCACACTCTTGCTTCTAGATTCTGTAATACAGCAGGAAACTTGAGCATTCTCAGAAAAAAAGAACGGTTTTTCCTACACATAAGGGCCATATCTAGTTCATCTCTGCTTCTGACTCTGAAACAAACCAGAGGTCCTCTAACACCCAATGCTTGTCAGTTTAGATGAGAAACGTGTGAACTTTGTGAACGATGTAGTTCGTTTGAGCTGTAAGGTAACTACCCTTACCTGAAAAGAAGTCTTGCTTTTAGTAAGACTCAGAGCCTGGGATTTAACTCCATTTCTGAAATGAAACACACAGCAGAGTTCTCATCCATTGCTCACACTATGCTTTAGAGCAAGAAGCACACTCTTGCTTCTAGATTCTCTAATACAGCAGGAAACGTGAGTGTGCTCAGATGAAAAGAACGGTGTTTCCTATACATACGGACCATATCTAGTTCAACTCTGCTTGAAATTGATACAAAGCAAAGGTCCTATAACATCCAATGCTTCTCAGTTAAGATGAGAAATGTGTGAGCTTGTGGAACGATGTAGTTCGTTTGAGCAGTTAGGTAACTGCCCTTACCTGAAACGAAGTCTTGCTTGTAGGAAGACTCAGAGCCAGGGATTTAACTCCATTTCTGAAGTGAAACACACAGCAGAGTTCTGATCCTTTGATCACACTCTGCTTTAGAGCAAGAAACACGCTCTAGCTTTCTAGAGTCTCTAAGACAGCAGGAAACTTGAGTGTGCTGAGAACAAATGAACGGTGTTTCCTACACATAAGGACCATATCTAGTCCAACTCTGCTGCTGAAACTGATACAAAGCACTGGTCCTCTATCATCCAATGCTTGTCAGTTAAGATGAGAAACGTGTGAGCTTCGTGAACGATGTAGTTCGTTTGACCTGAAGAGTGACTGGCCTTACTTGAAATGAAGTCTTGATTGTAGGAAGACACAGAGCTTGCTAATTAAATCCATTTCTGAAAGGAAACTCACAGCATAGTTCTCATCCATGGATCACAGTCTGCTTTAGAGCAAGAAGGATGCTCTTGCTTTCTAGAGTCTCTAATACCACAGGAAACGTGAATGTGCTCAGAAGAAAAGAACCGTGTTTCCTATACATACATACCATATGTAGTTCAACTCAGCTTGAAATTGATACAAAGCAAAGGTCCTCTATCATCCAATGCTTCTCAGTTAAGATGAGAAATGTGTGAGCTTCGTGAACGATGTTGTTCGTTTGAGCTGAAAAGTGACTGCCCTTCTTGAAACAAAGTCTTGCTTGTAGGATGACACAGAGCCTGGGATTTAACTCCATTTCTGAAGGGAAACACACAACACAGTTCTCATCCATGGATCACACTCTGCTTTAGAGCAAGAAGCACGCTCTTGCTTTCTAGATTCTCTGATATAGCAGGAAACATGAGTGTGCTCAGAAGAAAAGAACGGTGTTTCCTACACATACGGACCATATCTAGTTCAACTCTGCTTGAAATTGAGACAAAGCAAAGGTTCTCTAAAATCCAATGCTTCTCAGTTAAGATGAGAAATGTGTGAGATTCGTGAACGAAATAGTTCGTTTGAGCAGTAAGGTAACTGCCCTTACCTGAAAAGAAATAGTGCTTGTAGGAAGACACAGAGCCTGGGATTTAACTCCATTTGTGAAGGGAAACACACAGCAGAGTTCTCCTCCATAGATCACACTCTGCTTTAGAGCAAGAAGCACGCTCTTGCTTTCTAGATTCTCTAAGACAGCAGGAAACGTGAGTGTGCTGAGAATAAAAGAACGGGATTTGCTATACATAGGGACCATATGTAGTCCAACTCTGCTTCTGAAATTGTTACAAAGCACAGGTCCTCTAACATCCAATGCTTGTCATTTAAGATGAGAAACGTGTGAGCTTCGTGAACTATGTAGTTTGTTTGAGCTGAAAAGTGACTGCCCTTACCTGAAACGAAGTAGTGCTTGTAGGAAGACAGAGAGCCTGGGATTTATCTCCATTTCTGAAGGGAAACACACAGCATAGTTCTCATCCATGAATCACACTCTGCTTTAGAGCAAGAAGCACACTCTTGCTTCTAGATTCTGTAATACAGCAGGAAACTTGAGCATTCTCAGAAAAAAAGAACGGTTTTTCCTACACATAAGGGCCATATCTAGTTCATCTCTGCTTCTGACTCTGAAACAAACCAGATGTCCTCTAACACCCAATGCTTGTCAGTTTAGATGAGAAACGTGTGAACTTCGTGAACGATGTAGTTCGTTTGAGCTGTAAGGTAACTACCCTTACCTGAAAAGAAGTCTTGCTTTTAGTAAGACTCAGAGCCTGGGATTTAACTCCATTTCTGAAGTGAAACACACAGCAGAGTTCTCATCCATTGCTCATACTCTGCTTTAGAGCAAGAAGAACACTATTGCTTCTAGATTCTCTAATACAGCAGGAAACGAGAGTGTGCTCAGATGAAAAGAACGTTGTTTCCTATTCATACAGACCATATCTAGTTCAACTCTGCTTGAAATTGATACAAAGCAAAGGTCCTCTAACATCCAATGCTTCTCAGTTAAGATGAGAAATGTGTGAGCTTGTGGAACGATGTAGTTCGTTTGAGCAGTTAGGTAACTGCCCTTACCTGAAACGAAGTCTTGCTTGTAGGAAGACTCAGAGCCAGGGATTTAACTCCATTTTTGAAGTGAAACCTACAGCAGAGTTTTCATCCATTGATCACACTATGCTTTAGAGCAAGAAACACGCTCTAGCTTTCTAGAGTCTCTAAGACAGCAGGAAACTTGAGTGTGCTGAGAACAAATGAACGGTGTCTCCTACACATACGGACCATATCTAGTCCAACTCTGCTGCTGAAACTGATACAATGCACTGGTCCTCCATCATCCAATGCTTGTCAGTTAAGATGAGAAACGTGTGAGCTTCGTGAGCTATGTAGTTCGTTTGAGCTGAAAAGTGACTGGCCTTACTTGAAATGAAGTCTTGATTGTAGGAAGACACAGAGCCTGCTAATTAAATCCATTTCTGAAAGGAAACTCACAGCATAGTTCTCATCCATGGATCACAGTCTGCTTTAGAGCAAGAAGCACGCTCTTGCTTTCTATATTCTCTAATACAGCAGGAAACGTGAATGTGCTCAGAAGAAAAGAACGGTGTTTCCTATACATACGGACCATATCTAGTTCAACTCTGCTTGAAATTGATACAAAGGAACGGTCCTCTATCATCCAATGCTTTTCAGTTAAGATGAGAAATGTGTGAGCTTCGTGAACGATGTAGTTCGTTTGAGCTCTAAAGTAACTTCCCTTACCTGAATAGAAGTCTTGCTTGTAGGAAGACTCAGAGCCTGGGATTTAACTCCATTTCTGAAGTGAAGCACACAGCAGAGTTCTCATCCATAGATCACACTCTGCTTTAGAGCAAGAAGCACCCTCTTGCTTTCTAGATTCTCTAAGACCGCAGGAAACCTGAGTGTGCTGACAACAAAAGAATGGTGTTTGCTACACATAGGGACCAATTCTAGTCCAACTCTGCTTCTGAAATTGATACAAAGCACAGGTCCTCTAACATTCAATGCTTGTCATTTAAGATGTGAAACGTGTGAGCTTCGAGAACGATGTAGTTCGTTTGAGCTGTAAAGTGACTGCCCTTACCTGAAAAGAAGTCTTACTAGTAGGAAGACACAGCCCCTGGGATTTAACTCCATTTCTGAAGGGAAACACACAGCATAGTTCTCACCCATGGATCACACTCTGCTTTAGAGCAAGAAGCACGCTCTAGCTTTCTAGATTCTCTAATACAGCAGGAAACGTGAGTGTGCTCAGAAGAAAAGAACAGTGTTTCCTATACATACGGATCATATCTAGTTCAACTCTGCTTGAAATTGATACAAAGCAAGGGTCCTCTAACATCCAATGCTTCTCAGTTAAGATGAGAAACGTGTGAGTTTCGTGAACGATGTAGTTCGTTTGTACTGAAAAGTGACTGCCCTTAACTGAAACGAAGTGTTGCTTCTAGGAAGCCACAGAGCCTGGGATTTAACTCCATTTCTGAAGGGAAACACACAACAGAGTTCACATCCATGGATCACACTCTGCTTTAGAGCAAGAAGCACGCTCTAGCTTTCTAGATTCTCTAATATAGCAGGAAACGTGAGTGTGCTCAGAAGAAAAGAACAGTTTTTTCTATACACACGGATCATATCTAGTTCAACTCTTCTTGAAATTGATACAAAGCAAAGGTCCTCTAACATCCAATGCTTCTCAGTTAAGATGAGAAATGTGTGAGCTTCGTGAACGATGTAGTTCGTTTGAGCTGAAAAGTGACTGCCCTTACTTGAAACGATGTCTTGCTTGTAGGAAGACACAGAGCCTGGTATTTAAATCCATTTCTGAAGGGAAACACACAGCATAGTTCTCATCCATGGATCACACTCTGCTTTAGAGCAGGAAGCACGCTCTTGCTTTCTAGAGTCTCTAATACAGCAGGAAACTTGAGTGTGCTCAGAACAAAAAAGCGGTGTTTCCTACACATACAGGCCATATCTAGTCCAACTCTGCTTCTGAAACTGATACGAAGCACTGGTCCTCTAACATTCAATGCTTCTCATTTAAGATGAGAAACGTGTAAGCTTCGTGAACCATGGAGTTCGTTTGAGCTGAAAAGTGACTGCACTTACCTGAAACGAAGTCTTGCTTGTAGGATACACAGAGCCTGGGAATTAACTCCATTTCTGAAGGGAAACACACAGCATAGTTCTCATCCTTGGATCAAAATCTTCTTTAGAGCAAGAAGCACGCTCTTGCTTTCTAGAGTCTGAAGACAGCAGGAAACGTGAGTGTGCTGATAACAAAAGAACGGTGTTTCCTACACATACGGACCATATCTAGTCCAACTCTGCTTCTGAAACTGATACAAACCACTGGTCCTCTAACATTCAATGCTTGTCATTTAAGATGAGAAACGTGTGAACTTCGTGAACGATGTAGTTCATTTGAGCCTAAAAGTGACTAGCTTAATTGAAACGAAGTCTTGCTTGTAGGTAGACACAGAGCCTGGGATTTAACTCCATTTGTGAAGTGAAACACACAGCAGAGTTCTCATCCTTTGATCACACTCTGCTTTAGAGCAAGAAACACGCTCTAGCTTTCTAGAGTCTCTAAGACAGCAGGAAACTTGAGTGTGCTGAGAACAAATGAACGGTGTTTCCTACACATAAGGACCATATCTAGTCCAACTCTGCTGCTGAAACTGATACAAAGCACTGGTCCTCTATCATCCAATGCTTGTCAGTTAAGATGAGAAACGTGTGAGCTTCGTGAACGATGTAGTTCGTTTGACCTGAAGAGTGACTGGCCTTACTTGAAATGAAGTCTTGATTGTAGGAAGACACAGAGCTTGCTAATTAAATCCATTTCTGAAAGGAAACTCACAGCATAGTTCTCATCCATGGATCACAGTCTGCTTTAGAGCAAGAAGGATGCTCTTGCTTTCTAGAGTCTCTAATACCACAGGAAACGTGAATGTGCTCAGAAGAAAAGAACCGTGTTTCCTATACATACAGACCATATCTAGTTCAACTCAGCTTGAAATTGATACAAAGCAAAGGTCCTCTATCATCCAATGCTTCTCAGTTAAGATGAGAAATGTGTGAGCTTCGTGAACGATGTTGTTCGTTTGAGCTGAAAAGTGACTGCCCTTCTTGAAACAAAGTCTTGCTTGTAGGATGACACAGAGCCTGGGATTTAACTCCATTTCTGAAGGGAAACACACAACACAGTTCTCATCCATGGATCACACTCTGCTTTAGAGCAAGAAGCACGCTCTTGCTTTCTAGATTCTCTGATATAGCAGGAAACATGAGTGTGCTCAGAAGAAAAGAACGGTGTTTCCTACACATACGGACCATATCTAGTTCAACTCTGCTTGAAATTGATACAAAGCAAAGGTCCTCTAAAATCCAATGCTTCTCAGTTAAGATGAGAAATGTGTGAGATTCGTGAACGAAATAGTTCGTTTGAGCAGTAAGGTAACTGCCCTTACCTGAAACGAAATAGTGCTTGTAGGAAGACACAGAGCCTGGGATTTAACTCCATTTGTGAAGGGAAACACACAGCAGAGTTCTCCTCCATAGATCACACTCTGCTTTAGAGCAAGAAGCACGCTCTTGCTTTCTAGATTCTCTAAGACAGCAGGAAACGTGAGTGTGCTGAGAACAAAAGAACGGGATTTGCTATACATAGGGACCATATGTAGTCCAACTCTGCTTCTGAAATTGTTACAAAGCACAGGTCCTCTAACATCCAATGCTTGTCATTTAAGATGAGAAACGTGTGAGCTTCGTGAACTATGTAGTTTGTTTGTGCTGAAAAGTGACTGCCCTTACCTGAAACGAAGTAGTGCTTGTAGGAAGACAGAGACCCTGGGATTTATCTCCATTTCTGAAGGGAAACACACAGCATAGTTCTCATCCATGAAACACACTCTGCTTTAGAGCAAGAAGCACACTCTTGCTTCTAGATTCTGTAATACAGCAGGAAACTTGAGCATTCTCAGAAAAAAAGAACGGTTTTTCCTACACATAAGGGCCATATCTAGTTCATCTCTGCTTCTGACTCTGAAACAAACCAGATGTCCTCTAACACGCAATGCTTGTCAGTTTAGATGAGAAACGTGTGAACTTCGTGAACGATGTAGTTCGTTTGAGCTGTAAGGTAACTACCCTTACCTGAAAAGAAGTCTTGCTTTTAGTAAGACTCAGAGCCTGGGATTTAACTCCATTTCTGAAGTGAAACACACAGCAGAGTTCTCATCCATTGCTCATACTCTGCTTTAGAGCAAGAAGAACACTATTGCTTTAGATTCTCTAATACAGCAGGAAACGAGAGTGTGCTCAGATGAAAAGAACGTTGTTTCCTATTCATACGGACCATATCTAGTTCAACTCTGCTTGAAATTGATACAAAGCAAAGGTCCTCTAACATCCAATGCTTCTCAGTTAAGATGAGAAATGTGTGAGCTTGTGGAACGATGTAGTTCGTTTGAGCAGTTAGGTAACTGCCCTTACCTGAAACGAAGTCTTGCTTGTAGGAAGACTCAGAGCGAGGGATTTAACTCCATTTTTGAAGTGAAACCTACAGCAGAGTTTTCATCCATTGATCACACTATGCTTTAGAGCAAGAAACACGCTCTAGCTTTCTAGATTCTCTAAGACAGCAGGAAACTTGAGTGTGCTGAGAACAAATGAACGGTGTTTCCTACACATACGGACCATATCTAGTCCAACTCTGCTGCTGAAACTGATACAAAGCACTGGTCCTCCATCATCCAATGCTTGCCAGTTAAGATGAGAAGCGTGTGAGCTTCGTGAACTATGTAGTTCCTTTGAGCTGAAAAGTGACTGGCCTTACTTGAAACGAAGTCTTGATTGTAGGAAGACACAGAGCCTGCTAATTAAATCCATTTCTGAAAGGAAACTCACAGCATAGTTCTCATCCATGGATCACAGTCTGCTTTAGAGCAAGAAGCACGCTCTTGCTTTCTATATTCTCTAATACAGCAGGAAACGTGAATGTGCTCAGAAGAAAAGAACGGTGTTTCCTATACATACGGACCATATCTAGTTCAACTCTGCTTGAAATTGATACAAAGCAACGGTCCTCTATCATCCAATGCTTTTCAGTTAAGATGAGAAATGTGTGAGCTTCGTGAACGATGTAGTTCGTTTGAGCTCTAAAGTAACTTCCCTTACCTGAATAGAAGTCTTGCTTGTAGGAAGACTCAGAGCCTGGGATTTAACTCCATTTCTGAAGTGAAGCACACAGCAGAGTTCTCATCCATAGATCACACTCTGCTTTAGAGCAAGAAGCACCCTCCTTCTTTCTAGATTCTCTAAGACCGCAGGAAACCTGAGTGTGCTGACAACAAAAGAATGGTGTTTGCTACACATAGGGACCAATTCTAGTCCAACTCTGCTTCTGAAATTGATACAAAGCACAGGTCCTCTAACATTCAATGCTTGTCATTTAAGATGAGAAACGTGTGAGCTTCGAGAACGATGTAGTTCGTTTGAGCTGTAAAGTGACTGCCCTTACCTGAAAAGAAGTCTTACTAGTAGGAAGACACAGCCCCTGGGATTTAACTCCATTTCTGAAGGGAAACACACAGCATAGTTCTCACCCATGGATCACACTCTGCTTTAGAGCAAGAAGCACGCTCTAGCTTTCTAGATTCTCTAATACAGCAGGAAACGTGAGTGTGCTCAGAGGAAAAGAACAGTGTTTCCTATACATACGGATCATATCTAGTTCAACTCTGCTTGAAATTGATACAAAGCAAGGGTCCTCTAACATCCAATGCTTCTCAGTTAAGATGAGAAACGTGTGAGTTTCGTGAACGATGTAGTTCGTTTGTACTGAAAAGTGACTGCCCTTAACTGAAACGAAGTGTTGCTTCTAGGAAGCCACAGAGCCTGGGATTTAACTCCATTTCTGAAGGGAAACACACAACAGAGTTCACATCCATGGATCACACTCTGCTTTAGAGCAAGAAGCACGCTCTAGCTTTCTAGATTCTCTAATATAGCAGGAAACGTGAGTGTGCTCAGAAGAAAAGAACAGTTTTTTCTATACACACGGATCATATCTAGTTCAACTCTTCTTGAAATTGATACAAAGCAAAAGTCCTCTAACATCCAATGCTTCTCAGTTAAGATGAGAAATGTGTGAGCTTCGTGAACGATGTAGTTCGTTTGAGCTGAAAAGTGACTGCCCTTACTTGAAACGATGTCTTGCTTGTAGGAAGACACAGAGCCTGGTATTTAAATCCATTTCTGAAGGGAAACACACAGCATAGTTCTCATCCATGGATCACACTCTGATTTAGAGCAAGAAGCACGCTCTTGCTTTCTAGAGTCTCTAATACAGCAGGAAACTTGAGTGTGCTCAGAACAAAAAAGCAGTGTTTCCTACACATACAGGCCATATCTAGTCCAACTCTGCTTCTGAAACTGATACGAAGCACTGGTCCTCTAACATTCAATGCTTCTCATTTAAGATGAGAAACGTGTAAGCTTCGTGAACCATGGAGTTCGTTTGAGCTGAAAAGTGACTGCACTTACCTGAAACGAAGTCTTGCTTGTAGGATACACAGAGCCTGGGAATTAACTCCATTTCTGAAGGGAAACACACAGCATAGTTCTCATCCTTGGATCAAAATCTTCTTTAGAGCAATAAGCATGCTCTTGCTTTCTAGAGTCTGAAGACAGCAGGAAACGTGAGTGTGCTGGTAACAAAAGAACGGTGTTTCCTACACATACGGACCATATCTAGTCCAACTCTGCTTCTGAAACTGATACAAACCACTGGTCCTCTAACATTCAATGCTTGTCATTTAAGATGAGAAACGTGTGAACTTTGTGAACGATGTAGTTCATTTGAGCCTAAAAGTGACTAGCTTAATTGAAACGAAGTCTTGCTTGTAGGAAGACACAGAGCCTGGGATTTAACTCCATTTGTGAAGTGAAACACACAGCAGAGTTCTCATCCATAGATCACACTCTGCTTTAGAGCAAGAAGGAAGCTCTTGCTTTCTAGATTCTCTAAGACAACAGGAAACGTGACTGTTCTGAGATCAAAAGAACGGTGTTTGCTACACATAGGGACCATATCTTGTCCAACTCTTCTTCTGAAATTGATACAAAGCACAGGTCCTTAAAATCCAATGCTTGTCATTTAAGATGAGAAACGTGTGAGCTTCGTGAACAACGTAGTTTGTATGAGCTGAAAATTGATTGCCCTTACCAGAAACGAAATAGTTCTAGTAGGAAGACACAGCGCCTGGGATTTAACTCCATTTCTGAAGGGAAACACATCATAGTTATAATCCATGGATCACACTCTGCTTTAGAGCAAGAAGCACACTCTTGCTTCTAGATTCTGTAATACAGCAGGAAACTTGAGCATTCTCAGAAAAAAAGAACGGTTTTTCCTACACATAAGGGCCATATCTAGTTCATCTCTGCTTCTGACTCTGAAACAAACCAGATGTCCTCTAACACGCAATGCTTGTCAGTTTAGATGAGAAACGTGTGAACTTCGTGAACGATGTAGTTCGTTTGAGCTGTAAGGTAACTACCCTTACCTGAAAAGAAGTCTTGCTTTTAGTAAGACTCAGAGCCTGGGATTTAACTCCATTTCTGAAGTGAAACACACAGCAGAGTTCTCATCCATTGCTCATACTCTGCTTTAGAGCAAGAAGAACACTATTGCTTTAGATTCTCTAATACAGCAGGAAACGAGAGTGTGCTCAGATGAAAAGAACGTTGTTTCCTATTCATACGGACCATATCTAGTTCAACTCTGCTTGAAATTGATACAAAGCAAAGGTCCTCTAACATCCAATGCTTCTCAGTTAAGATGAGAAATGTGTGAGCTTGTGGAACGATGTAGTTCGTTTGAGCAGTTAGGTAAGTGCCCTTACCTGAAACGAAGTCTTGCTTGTAGGAAGACTCAGAGCGAGGGATTTAACTCCATTTTTGAAGTGAAACCTACAGCAGAGTTTTCATCCATTGATCACACTATGCTTTAGAGCAAGAAACACGCTCTAGCTTTCTAGATTCTCTAAGACAGCAGGAAACTTGAGTGTGCTGAGAACAAATGAACGGTGTTTCCTACACATACGGACCATATCTAGTCCAACTCTGCTGCTGAAACTGATACAAAGCACTGGTCCTCCATCATCCAATGCTTGCCAGTTAAGATGAGAAGCGTGTGAGCTTCGTGAACTATGTAGTTCCTTTGAGCTGAAAAGTGACTGGCCTTACTTGAAACGAAGTCTTGATTGTAGGAAGACACAGAGCCTGCTAATTAAATCCATTTCTGAAAGGAAACTCACAGCATAGTTCTCATCCATGGATCACAGTCTGCTTTAGAGCAAGAAGCACGCTCTTGCTTTCTATATTCTCTAATACAGCAGGAAACGTGAATGTGCTCAGAAGAAAAGAACGGTGTTTCCTATACATACGGACCATATCTAGTTCAACTCTGCTTGAAATTGATACAAAGCAACGGTCCTCTATCATCCAATGCTTTTCAGTTAAGATGAGAAATGTGTGAGCTTCGTGAACGATGTAGTTCGTTTGAGCTCTAAAGTAACTTCCCTTACCTGAATAGAAGTCTTGCTTGTAGGAAGACTCAGAGCCTGGGATTTAACTCCATTTCTGAAGTGAAGCACACAGCAGAGTTCTCATCCATAGATCACACTCTGCTTTAGAGCAAGAAGCACCCTCCTTCTTTCTAGATTCTCTAAGACCGCAGGAAACCTGAGTGTGCTGACAACAAAAGAATGGTGTTTGCTACACATAGGGACCAATTCTAGTCCAACTCTGCTTCTGAAATTGATACAAAGCACAGGTCCTCTAACATTCAATGCTTGTCATTTAAGATGAGAAACGTGTGAGCTTCGAGAACGATGTAGTTCGTTTGAGCTGTAAAGTGACTGCCCTTACCTGAAAAGAAGTCTTACTAGTAGGAAGACACAGCCCCTGGGATTTAACTCCATTTCTGAAGGGAAACACACAGCATAGTTCTCACCCATGGATCACACTCTGCTTTAGAGCAAGAAGCACGCTCTAGCTTTCTAGATTCTCTAATACAGCAGGAAACGTGAGTGTGCTCAGAAGAAAAGAACAGTGTTTCCTATACATACGGATCATATCTAGTTCAACTCTGCTTGAAATTGATACAAAGCAAGGGTCCTCTAACATCCAATGCTTCTCAGTTAAGATGAGAAACGTGTGAGTTTCGTGAACGATGTAGTTCGTTTGTACTGAAAAGTGACTGCCCTTAACTGAAACGAAGTGTTGCTTCTAGGAAGCCACAGAGCCTGGGATTTAACTCCATTTCTGAAGGGAAACACACAACAGAGTTCACATCCATGGATCACACTCTGCTTTAGAGCAAGAAGCACGCTCTAGCTTTCTAGATTCTCTAATATAGCAGGAAACGTGAGTGTGCTCAGAAGAAAAGAACAGTTTTTTCTATACACACGGATCATATCTAGTTCAACTCTTCTTGAAATTGATACAAAGCAAAAGTCCTCTAACATCCAATGCTTCTCAGTTAAGATGAGAAATGTGTGAGCTTCGTGAACGATGTAGTTCGTTTGAGCTGAAAAGTGACTGCCCTTACTTGAAACGATGTCTTGCTTGTAGGAAGACACAGAGCCTGGTATTTAAATCCATTTCTGAAGGGAAACACACAGCATAGTTCTCATCCATGGATCACACTCTGATTTAGAGCAAGAAGCACGCTCTTGCTTTCTAGAGTCTCTAATACAGCAGGAAACTTGAGTGTGCTCAGAACAAAAAAGCAGTGTTTCCTACACATACAGGCCATATCTAGTCCAACTCTGCTTCTGAAACTGATACGAAGCACTGGTCCTCTAACATTCAATGCTTCTCATTTAAGATGAGAAACGTGTAAGCTTCGTGAACCATGGAGTTCGTTTGAGCTGAAAAGTGACTGCACTTACCTGAAACGAAGTCTTGCTTGTAGGATACACAGAGCCTGGGAATTAACTCCATTTCTGAAGGGAAACACACAGCATAGTTCTCATCCTTGGATCAAAATCTTCTTTAGAGCAATAAGCATGCTCTTGCTTTCTAGAGTCTGAAGACAGCAGGAAACGTGAGTGTGCTGATAACAAAAGAACGGTGTTTCCTACACATACGGACCATATCTAGTCCAACTCTGCTTCTGAAACTGATACAAACCACTGGTCCTCTAACATTCAATGCTTGTCATTTAAGATGAGAAACGTGTGAACTTTGTGAACGATGTAGTTCATTTGAGCCTAAAAGTGACTAGCTTAATTGAAACGAAGTCTTGCTTGTAGGAAGACACAGAGCCTGGGATTTAACTCCATTTGTGAAGTGAAACACACAGCAGAGTTCTCATCCATAGATCACACTCTGCTTTAGAGCAAGAAGGAAGCTCTTGCTTTCTAGATTCTCTAAGACAACAGGAAACGTGACTGTTCTGAGATCAAAAGAACGGTGTTTGCTACACATAGGGACCATATCTTGTCCAACTCTTCTTCTGAAATTGATACAAAGCACAGGTCCTTAAAATCCAATGCTTGTCATTTAAGATGAGAAACGTGTGAGCTTCGTGAACAACGTAGTTTGTATGAGCTGAAAATTGATTGCCCTTACCAGAAACGAAATAGTTCTAGTAGGAAGACACAGCGCCTGGGATTTAACTCCATTTCTGAAGGGAAACACATCATAGTTATAATCCATGGATCACACTCTGCTTTAGAGCAAGAAGCACACTCTTGCTTCTAGATTCTCTAATACAGCAGGAAACTTGAGCATGCTCAGAACCAAAGAACGGTTTTTCCTACAGATACGGACCATATCTAGTTCAACTCTGCCTGAAATTGGTACAAAGCAAAGGTCCTCTAACATCCAATGCTTCTCAGTTAAGATGAGAAATGTGTGAGCTTCGTCAACTATGTAGTTCGTTTGAGCTGAAAGGTAACTGCCATTACCTAAAACGAAGTCTTGCTTGTAGGAAGACTCAGAGCCAGGGATTTAACTCCATTTCTGAAGTGAAACACAGCAGGGTTCTCATCGATTGATCACACTCTGCTTTAGAGCAAGAAACACGCTCTAGCTTCCTAGAGTCTCTAAGACAGCAGGAAACTTGAGTATGCTGAGAACAAATGAACGGTGTTTCCTACACATAAGGACCATCTAGTCCAACTCTGCTGCTGAAACTGATACAAAGCCCTGGTCCTCTAACATCCAATGCTTGTCAGTTAAGATGAGAAACGTGTGAGCTTCGTGAACGATGTAGTTCGTTTGAGCTGAAAAGTGACTGCCCTTTCTTGAAACGAAGTCTTGCTTGTAGGAAGACACAGAGCCTGGTATTTAAATCCATTTCTGAAGGGAAACACACAGCATAGTTCTCATCCATGGATCACACTCTGCTTTAGAGCAAGAAGCACGCTCTTGCTTTCTAGAGTCTCTAATACAGCAGGAAACTTGAGTGTGCTCAGAACAAAAAAGCGGTGTTTCCTACACATACAGGCCATATCTAGTTCAACTCTCCCTCTGAAACTGATACAAAGCTCTGTTCCTCTAACATTCAATGCTTCTCTGTTAAGATGAGAAACGTGTGAGCTTCGTGAACGATGTAGTTCGTTTGAGCTGAAAAGTGACTGCCCTTACCTGATAAGATATCTTGCATGTATGAAGACACAGAGCCTGGGATTTAACTCCATTTCTGAAGGGAAACACTCAGCATAGTTCTCATCCATGGATCACACTCTGCTTTAGAGCAAGAAGCACGCTCTTGCTTTCTAGAGTCTCTAATACCGCAGGAAACGTGCGTGTTCTCAGAAGAAAAGAACGGTGTTTCCTATACATACGGACCATATCTAGTTCAACTCTGCTTCTGAAACTGAAACAAACCACAGGTCCTCTAACATCCAATGCTTGTCAGTTTAGATGTGAAACGTTTGAACTTCGTGAACGATGTAGTTCGTTTGAGCTGTAAAGAAACTGCCCTTACCAGAAACTAAGTCTTGCTTGTAGGAAGACACAGAGGCTGGGATTTAACTCCATTTCTGAAGGGAAACATACAACACAGTTCTCATCCATGGAACACACTCTGCTTTAGAGCAAGAAGCACACTCTTGCTTTCTAGAGTCTCTACTACAGCAGGAAACGTGAGTGTGCTCATAACAAAAAAGCGGTGTTTCCTACACATGCAGGGATATCTAGTTCAACTCTGAAGTCTTGCTTTAGTAAGACACAGAGCCTGGGATTTAACTCCATTTCTGAAGTGAAACACACAGCAGAGTTCTCATCCATTGATCACACTCTGCTTTAGAGCATGAAGCACGCTCTTCCTTTCCAGAGTCTCTAAGAGAGAAGGAAACGTGAGTGTGATGAGAACAAAAGAACAGTGTTTCCTACAAATACGGACCATATCTAATTCATTTCTTCTTCTGAAACTGAAACAAACCAGAAATCCTCTAACATCCAATGCTTGTCAGTTTAGATGGGAAACGTGTGAGCTTCGTGAACGATGTAGTTCGTTTGAGCTGAAAAGTGACTGCCCTTACCTGATAAGATGTCTTGCATGTATGAAGACACAGAGCCTGGGGTTTAACTCCATTTCCGGAGGGAAACACACAACTCACTTCTCATCCATGGATCACACTCTGCTTTAGAGCAAGAAGCACGCTCTTCCTTTCCAGAGTCTCTAAGAGAGAAGGAAACGTGAGTGTGATGAGAACAAAAGAACAGTGTTTCCTACAAATACGGACCATATCTAGTTCATTTCTGCTTCTGAAACTGAAACAAACCAGAAGTCCTCTAACATCCAATCCTTGTCAGTTTAGATGGGAAACGTGTGAGCTTCGTGTACGATGTAGTGTGTTTGAGCTGAAAAGTGACTGCCCTTACCTGATAAGATGTCTTGCATGTATGAAGACACAGAGCCTGGGGTTTAACTCCATTTCTGGAGGGAAACACACAACTCACTTCTCATCCATGGATCACACTCTGCTTTAGAGCAAGAAGCACTCTCTTGCTTTCTAGAGTCTCTAAAACAGCAGGAAACCTGAGTGTGCTCAGAACAAAAGAACGGTGTTTCCTACAAATACGGATCATATCTAATTCATCTCTGCTTCTGAAACTGAAACAAACCAGAAATCCTCTAACATCCTATGCTTGTCAGTTTAGATGGGAAACGTGTGAGCTTCGTGAACGATGTAGTTCCTTTGAGCTGAAAAGTGACTGCCCTTACCTGAAAAGTTGTCTTGCATGTATGAAGACACAGAGCCTGGGGTTTAACTCCATTTCTGGAGGGAAACACACAACTCGGTTGTCATCCATGGATCACACTCTTCTTTAGAGCAAGAAGCACGCTCTTGCTTTCTAGAGTCTCTAATACCGCAGGAAACGTGAGTGGGCTCAGAAGAAAAGAACGGTGTTTCCTATACATCCAGACCATATCTAGGTGAACTCTGCTTGAACTTGATACAAAGCAAAGGTCGTCTAACATCCAATGCTTCTCAGTTAAGATGAGAAATGTGTGAGCTTCGTGAACGATGTAGTTCCTTTGAGCTGTTAGGTAACTGCCCTCTCCTGAAACGAAGTCCTGCTTGTAGGAAGACTCAGAGCCAGGGATTTAACTCCATTTCTGAAGTGAAACACACAGCAGAGTTCTCATCCATAGATGACACTCTGCTTTAGAGCAAGAAGCACGCTCTTGCTTTCTAGATTCTCTAAGACAGCAGGAAACGTGAGTGTGCGGAGAACAAAAGAACGGTGTTTGCTACACATAGGGACCATATCTAGTCCAACCCTGCTTCTGAAATTGATACAAAGCACAGGTCCTCTAACATCCAATGGTTGTCTGCCGCGGACTGGATCTCAGCTAGACCACCAGACCGAGGGAAAAAAGGGTGAAGGTACTCAGGATAAGTGGGATTCGGCGAATGACAGACAGCCACAGACACGAGAGTATGTTGTGAAGCTGCTGCAATTTTACTCAGACCAAGCAGTGAATTTTATACAGTTACTTGGGGAAACACGGCAATCGGCCAGTAGGGTGACAAACATAGAATCAACAATGTAGTTACACACTTTTCTCAGAATGATTAACAGATCTCATGAGTATAGCCTTTACTTTTTCTTTTGTGGTTCCTCATCCGGACAGAGAACATTATGGCCCTAGCTGTAGTTCTCCTTCTACACCTTTGTTCTGTATCAAAATTAAACCCTTTTCATCATTGTTCTAACCATGGTTTCATTTGTGTGAAAATATTTTAACCTTTACCTGTGGGTGAGAAGGCACCAGGGGGGTCGGTACCTAGCTAATCTTTCCATGAACTGTAACTTATGCCATTCTGTTTTCATACCATTATGATTCACATATCAGTTCCCATTTACGTCATAACCTCCCGTAAAAGGTAATGGCTCTAAATAATTATTGTATCTAAGATTAAAGTTAGGGGGTTGCCACCATCGACCCTTGATGAGAAACTCTATTTGTCCCTGAATAATTCTTGTAGGAATGGCTAATTCCTGTAACTGGTTCCTCGCAGCTGCTGTCGGGTGTGCGTGTGAATTGCCTATGAGTGCCTGAACCTTTACTTTCATTCTCTCTTCGCTAGAGTCTTTGTACTTCTGAATCATAAGTTCTTTCTGCTCTAAATCATTCATGAATTCCTCCAAACTTTAGAGACCCTCTTGAACTGTTGGCCTAAAAGCTTCAATCATAGGTGGGGTTATTGAAGCCACTTTTGAGGAATCATTACTCTCTTTATGGGGCACATCAGGAACATTAAGAGTTAACTTCTTGGAATTAATACACAAGGAAACAGCAATAATTACAGCTGCAAAGAGAAGAAGGCAGAGTGCCAGCCAGCCTCTGCAAGCAGATCTGCATGGTTCCGTGTAGCCTGGCATCTTGATTCGGGCAAATTCATGAGGGGTTGCCTAGGGCATAGACCCGAGGGCCGCGAGCCACCCTTTCCCACGTAACTACCTTATCCAAGGCATTTGTCACGCAGGCCACACCGTCATGGGCGTGGCAGTTGTCATTTAAGATGAGAAACGTGTGAGCTTCGTGAACGATGTAGTTCGTTTGAGCTGAAAAGTGACTGCCCTACCTTAAAGGATGTCTTGCTAGTAGGAAAACACAGAGCCTGGGATTTAACTCCATTTCTGAAGGGAAACACACAGCATAGTTCTCATCCATGGATCACACTCTGCTTTAGAGCAAGAAGCTCTCTCTTGCTTTCTAGAGTCTCCAATACAGCAAAAAACTTGAGTGTGCTCAGAACAAAAGAACGTTGTTTCCTACAAATACCGACCATATCTAGTCCAAATCTGCTCCTGAAACTGATACAAAGCATTGGTCCTCTATCATCCAATGCTTGTCAGTTAAGATGAGAAACGTGTGAGCTTCGTGAACGATGTAGTTCTTTGAGCTGAAAAGTGACTGCCCCTACCTGAAACGAAGTCTTGCTTGTAGCAAGACACAGAGCCTGGGATTTAACTCCATTTCTGAAGGGAAACACACAACACAGTTCTCATCCATGGATCACACTCTGCTTTAGAGCAAAAAGCACTCTCTTGCTTTCTAGAGTCTCTAATACAGAAGGAAATGTGAGTGTGCTGAGAAGAAAAGAACGGTGTTTCCTATACAGACTGACCATATCTAATTCAACTCTGCTTGAAATTGATACAAAGCAAAGGTCCTCTAACATCCAATGCTTGTCAGTTTAGATGAGAAACGTGTGAGTCGTGAACGATGTAGTTCGTTTGAGCTGTAAAGTAACTGCCCTTACCTGAAAAGAAGTATTGCTTGTAGGAAGACTCAGACCCTGGGATTTAAGTCCATTTCTGAAGTAAAACACACAGCCGAATTCTTATCCATTGCTCACACTCTGCTTTAGAGCAAGAAGCACACTCTGGCTGTCTAGAGTCTCTAAGACAGCAAGAAACGTGATTGTGCTGAGAACAAAGGAACGGTGTTTCCTACACATACAGACCATATCTAGTCCAACTCTGCTTCTGAAATTGATACAAAGCACAGGTCCTATAACATCCAATGCTTGTCAGTTAAGATGAGAAACGTTTGAGCTTCATGAACGATGTAGTTCTTTTGAGCTGTAAAGAATCAGCCCTTACAAGAAACGAAGTCTTGCTTGTAGGAAGACACAGAGGCTGGGATTTAACTCCATTTCTGAAGGGAAACATACAACACAGTTCTCATCCATGGATCACACTCTGCTTTAGAGCAAGAAGCACACTCTTGCTTTCTAGAGTCTATACTACAGCAGGAAACGTGAGTGTGCTCATAACAAAAAAGCGGTGTTTCCTACACATACAGGGATATCTAGTTCAACTCTGCTTCTGAAACTGATACAAAGCACTGGTCCTCTAACATTGAATGCTTCTCAGTTAAGATGAGAAACGTGTGAGCTTCGTGAATGATGTAGTTCGTTTGAGCTGTAAAGTAACTGCCCTTACTTGAATAGAAGTCTTCCTTGTAGGAAGACTCAAAGCCTGGGATTTAACTCCATTTCTGAAGAGAAACAGACAGCAGAGTTCTCATCCATTGATCTCACTCTGCTTTAGAGCAGGAAGCACGCTCTTGCTTTCTAGAGTCTCTAATACAGCAGGAAACGTGAGTGTGCTCATAACAAAAAAGCGGTGTTTCCTACACATACAGGGATATCTAGTTCAACTCTGCTTCTGAAACTGATACAAAGCACTGGTCCTCTAACATTGAATGCTTCTCAGTTAAGATGAGAAACGTGTGAGCTTCGTGAATGATGTAGTTCGTTTGAGCTGTAAAGTAACTGCCCTTACTTGAATAGAAGTCTTCCTTGTAGGAAGACTCAAAGCCTGGGATTTAACTCCATTTCTGAAGAGAAACAGACAGCAGAGTTCTCATCCATTGATCTCACTCTGCTTTAGAGCAGGAAGCACGCTCTTGCTTTCTAGAGTCTCTAATACAGCAGGAAACTTGAGTGTGCTCAGAACAAAAGTTCGGTTTTTCCTATACATACGGACCATATCTAGTTCAACTCTGCTTGAAATTGATACAAAGCAAAGGTCCTCTAACATCCAATGCTTCTCAGTTAAGAAGAGAAATGTGTGAGCTTCGTGAACAATGTAGTTCGTTTGAGCTGTAAAGTAAATGCCCTTACCTGAAACCAATTATTGCTTGTAGGAAGACTCAGAGCCAGGGATTTAACTCCATTTCTGAAGAGAAACACACAACAGAGTTATCAGCCATTGATCACACACTGCTTAAGAGCAAGAAGCACGCTATTGCTTTCCAGAGTCTCTAAGAGAGAAGGAAACGTGAGTGTGATGAGAACAAAAGAACGGTGTTTCCTACACACACAGACCATATCTAGTCCAACTCTGCTTCTGAAACTGATACAATGCACTGGTCCTCTAACATCCAATGCTTCTCAGTTAAGATGAGAAATGTGTGAGCTTCGTGAACGCTGTAGTTCCTTTGAGCTGTTAGGTAACTGCCCTTACCTGAAACGAAGTCCTGCTTGTAGGAAGATTCAGAACCAGGGATTTAACTCCATTTCTGAAGTGAAACACACAGCAGAGTTCTCATCCATAGATGACACTCTGCTTTAGAGCAAGAAGCACGCTCTTGCTTTCTAGATTCTCTAAGACAGCAGGAAACGTGAGTGTGCTGAGAACAAAAGAACGGTGTTTGCTACACATAGGGACCATATCTAGTCCAACACTGCTTCTGAAATTGATACGAAGCACAGGTCCTTTAACATCCAATGCTTGTCATTTAAGATGAGAAACGTGTGAGCTTAGTGAACTATGTAGATTGTTTGAGCTGAAAAGTGACTGCCCTTACCTGAAACGATATAGTTCTTGTAGGAAGACACAGAGCCTGGGATTTAACTCCATTTCTGAAGGGAAACACACAGCATCATTCTCATCCATGGATCACACTCTGCTTTAGAGCAAGAAGCACGGTCTTATTTCTAGATTCTCTAACACAGTAGGAAACTTGAGCGTGCTCAGAACAAAATAACGGTTTTTCCTACACATACAGATCATTTCTCGTTCATCTCTGATTCTGACTCTGAAACAAACCAGAGGTCCTCTAACATCCAATGCTTGTCAGTTTAGATGAGAAACGTGTGAGCTTCGGGAATGATGTAGTTCATTTGTGCTGTAAAGTAACTGCCCTTACATGAAAAGAAGTCTTGTTTGTAGGATGACTCAGAGCATGGGATTTAACTCCATTTCTGAAGTGAAACACACAGCAGAATCCATTGATCACACTCTGCTTTAGAGCAAGAAGCACACTCTTGCTTTCTAGGGTCGCTAAAACAGCAGGAATCATGAGTGTGCTGAGAACAAATGAACGGTGTTTCCTACACATACGGAACATATCTAGGCCAACTCTGCTTCTGAAATTGATACAAAGCACTGGTCCTCTAACATCCAATGCTTTGTAGTTAAGAAGGGAAACTTGTAAGCTTCGTTTACGATGTAGTTCGTTTGAACTGAAAAGTGACTGCCCTACCTTAAAGGATGTCTTGCTAGTAGGAAAACACAGAGCCTGGGATTTAACTCCATTTCTGAAGGGAAACACACAGCATAGTTCTCATCCATAGATCACACTCTGCTTTAGAGCAAGAAGCACTCTCTTGCTTTCTAGAGTCTCCAATACAGCAAAAAACTTGAGTGTGCTCAGAACAAATGAACGGTGTTTCCTACAAATACAGACCATATCTAGTCCAACTATGCTCCTGAAACTGATACAAAGCACTGGTCCTCTAACATCCAATGCTTGTCAGTTAAGATGAGAAACGTGTGAGCTTCGTGAACGATGTAGTTCTTTGAGCTGAAAAGTGACTGCCCCTACCTGAAACGAAGTCTGGCTTGCAGCAAGACACAGAGCCTGGGATTTAACTCCATTTCTGAAGGGAAACACACAACACAGTTCTCATCCATGGATCACACTCTGCTTTAGAGCAAAAAGCACTCTCTTGCTTTCTAGAGTCTCTAATACAGAAGGAAATGTGAGTGTGCTGAGAAGAAAAGAACGGAGTTTCCTATACATACGGACCATATCTAGTTCAACTCTGCTTCTGAAACTGAAACAAACCACAGGTCCTCTAACATCCAATGCTTGTCAGTTAAGATGATAAACGTTTGAGCTTAGTGAACGATGTAGTTCTTTTGAGCTGTAAAGTAACTGCCCTTACTTGAATAGAATTCTTCCTTGTAGGAAGACTCAGAGATGGGATTTAACTCCATTTCTGAAGAGAAACAGACAGCAGAGTTCTCCTCCATTGATCACACTCTGCTTTAGAGCAAGAAGCACGCTCTTGCTTTACAGAGTCTCTAAGAGAGAAGGAAACGTGAGTGTGATGAGAACAAAAGAACGGTGTTTCCTACACATACGGACCATATCTAGTACAACTCTGCTTCTGAAACTGGTACAAAGTACTGGTCCTCTAACATCCAATGCTTGTCATTTAAGATGAGAAAAGTGTGAGCTTCGTGACCGATGTAGTTCATTTGTGCTGAAAAGTGACTGCCCTTAATTGAAACGAAGTCTTGCATGTAGGAAGACACAGAGCATGGAATTTAACTCCATTTCTGAAGGGAAACACACAGCATAGTTTTCATGCAAGGATCATACTCTGCTTTAGAGCAAGAAGCACGCTCTTGCTTTCTAGAGACTCTAGTACAGCAGGAAAATTGAGTGTGCTCAGAACAAAAGCACTGTGTTTCCTACACATACGGACCATACCTAGTTAAACTCTGCTTCTGAATATGATACAAAGCACTGGTCCTCTGACATCCAATACTTTTCATTTAAGATGAGAAACGTGTGAGCTTCCTGAACGATGTAGTACGTTTGAGCTGTAAAGTAACTGCCCTTACCTGAAACGAAGTCTTGCTTGTAGGAAGACTCAGAGCCATGGATTTAACTCCATTTCTGACATGAAACACACAGCAGAGTTCTGCTATATAGATCACACTCTGCTTTAGAGCAAGAAGCATGCTCTTGCTTCCTGGAATATATAATAGAGAAGGAAACTTGAGTGAGCTCATAACAAAAGAACAGTGTTTACTACACATACGGACCATATCTAGTTCAACTCTGCTTCTGAAATTGAAAGAAAACACAGGTCCTCTAACATCCAAAGCTTGTCATTTAAGATGAGAATCGTGTGAGCTTCGTGAATGATGTAGTTTATTTGAGCTGAAAAGTGACTGCCCTTACCTGAAACGAAGTAGTGCATGTAGGAAGACACAGAGCCTGGGATTTAACTCCATTTCTGAAGGAAAACATACAGCGTAGTTCTCATCCAAGGATCACAATCTCCTTTAGAGCAAGAAGCACTCACTTCCTTCTAGATTCTCTAATACAGCAGGAAAATTGAGCATGCTCAGAACAAAAGAACGGTGTTTCCTACACATACGGACCATATCTAGTTCATCTCTGCTTCTGAAACTGGTTCAAAGCACTGGTCCTCTAACATACAAAGCTTAGTTGTTAAGAAGGGAAACTTGTAAGCTTCATGAATGTTGTAAGTTCCTTTGAACTGAAAAGTGACTGCCCTTACCGGAAACTAAATCTTGCTTGTAGGAAGACACAGAGCCAGGGATTTAACTCCATTTCTGAAGGGAAACACACAACACAGTTCTCATCCATGGATCACTCTGCTTTAGAGCAAGAAGCACGCTCTTGCTTTCTAGAGTCTCTAAGACAGCAGGAAACGTGAGTGTGCTCAGAAGAAAAGAACGGTGCTTCCTCTACATACGGACCATATCTAGTTCAGCTCTGCTTCTGAAACTGAAACAAACCACATGTCCTCTAGCATTTAATGATTGTCAGTTAAGATGAGAAATGTGTGAGCTTCGTGAACGATGTAGTTCTTTTGAGCTCTAAAGTAACTGCCCTTACCTGAAACGATGTCCTGCATATAGAAATACTCAAAGCTTGGGATCTAACTCCATTTCTGATGTGACACACACAGCAGAGTTCTCATCCATTGATCACACTCTCCTTTAGAGCAAGAAGCATGCCCTAGCTTTCTAGAGTGTCTAATACAGCAGGAAACGTGAGTGTGCTGAGAACAAAAGACCGGTGTTTCCTACACATACGGACCATATCTAGTCCAACTCTGCTTCTGAAACTGATAAAAATCACTGGTCCTCTAACATCCAATGCTTGTCAGTTAGGATGGGAAACTTGTTAGATTCATGAAAGATGTAGTTCGTTTGAGCTGAAAAGTGACTGCCCTTGCCTGAAACGCCATCTTGAATGAAGGAAGACACAGAGCCTGGGATTTAACTCCTTTTCTGAAGGGAAACAGACAGCAGAGTTCTCATCCATTGATCACCCTCTGCTCTAGAGCAAGAAGCATGCTCTTGCTTCCTAGAGTCTCTAAGACAGCAGGAAACGTGAGTGTGCTGAGAGAAAAAGAACGGTGTTTCCTACACATACGGACCATAAATTGTCCAACTCTGCTTCTGAAACTGATACAAAGCACTGGTCCACTAACATCCAATGCTTGGTAGTTAAGAGGGGAAACTTGTAAGCTTTGTGAACAATGTAGTTCGTTTGAACTGAAAAGTGACTGCCTACCTGAAATGAAGACTTGCTTGTAGGAAGACTCAGAGACTGGGATTTAACTCCATTTCTGAAGGGAAACACACAGCATAGTTCTCATCCTTGGATAACACTCAGCTTTAGAGCAAGAAGCACGCACTTGCTTTCTAGATTTTCTAATACAGCAGGAAACGTGAGTGTGCTGAGAACAAATGAACGGTGTTTCCTACACATACGGACCATATCTAGTCCAACTCTGCTTCTGAAACTGATACAATGCACTGGTCCTCTAACATTCAATGCTTGTCAGTTAAGATGAGCAACGTGTGAACTTCATGAACGATGTAGTTCGTTTGAGCTGAAAAGTGACTGCCCTTACCTCTAACGAAGTCTTGCTTGTAGAAAGACACAGAGCCTGGGATTTAACTCCATTTCTGAAGGGAAACACACAACTCATTTCTCATCCATGGATCACACTCTGATTTAGAGCAAGAAGCTCGCTATTGCTTTCTAGATTCTCTAAAACCGCAGGAAACTTGAGTGTGCTCAGAAGAAAAGAACGGTGTTTCCTATACATACGGACCATATCTAGTTAAAATCTGCTTCTGAAACTGAAACAAAGCACTGGTCCTCTAACATCCAATGCTTCTCATTTAAGATGAGAAACGTGTGAGATTCATGAATGATGTAGTTCGTTTGAGCTGTAAGAACCTTCCCTTACCTGAAACGAAGTCTTGCTTGTAGGAAGACTCAGAGCCTGGGATTTAACTCCATTTCTGAAGTGAAACACACAACAGAGTTCTCATCCATTGATCACACACTGCTTTAGAGCAAGAAGCACGCTCTAGCTGTCTATTGTCTCTAAGACAGCAGGAAACTTGAGTGATCTGAGAACAAATGAACGGTGTTTCCTACATATACGGACCATATCTAGTCCAACTCTGCTTCTGAAAGTGATACAAAGCACTGGTCCTTTAACATACAATGCTGCTCAGTTAAGATGGGAAACATCTTAGATTCGTGAACGATGTAGTTCGTTTGAGCAGAAAAGTGAATGCCTTTACCAGAAAGGAAATGTTGCTTGTAGGAAGACTCAGAGCCAGGGACTTAACTCCATTTCTGAAGTGAAACACACAGCATAATTCTCATCCATTGATCACACTCTGCTTTAGAGCCTGAAGCACGCTCTTGCTTTCTAGAGTCTCTAATACAGCAGGAAACTTGAGTGTGCTCAGAACAAAAGAACAGTGTTTCCTACAAATACGGACCATATCTACTTCATCTCTGCTTCTGAAACTGAAAGAAACCAGAAGTCCTCTAACATCCAATGCTTGAAAGTTTAGGTGAGAAACGTGTGAGCATCCTGAACGATGTAGTTCGTTTGAGCTGAAAATTGACTGCCCTTACCTGAAACGAAGTCTTGCTTGTAGTAAGACTCAGAGACTGGGATTTAACTCCATTTCTGAAGTGAAACACACAACAGAGTTCTCATCCATTGATCACACTCTGCTTTAGAGCAAGAAGCACGCTCTAGGTTTCTAGAGTCTCTAAGACAGCAGGAAACTTGAGTGTGCTGAGAACAAATGAACGGTGTTTCCTACACATACCGACCATAAATTGTCCAACTCTGCTTCTGAAACTGATACAAAGCACTGGTCCACTAACATCGAATGCTTGGTAGTTAAGAAGGGAAACTTGTAAGCTTCGTGAACAATGTAGTTCATTTGAACTGAAAAGTGACTGCCTACCTGAAACGAAGTCTTGCTTGTAAAAAGACACAGAGACTGGGATTTAACTCCATTTCTGAAGGGAAACACACAACAGAGTTCTCATCCATGGATCACAATCTGCTTTAGAGCAGGAAGCACGCTCTTGCTTTCTAGAATCTCTAATACATCAGGAAACGTGGTTGTGTTCAGAAGAAAAGAAGAGTTTTTCCTACACATACGGACCTTATATAGTTCAACTCTGCTTCTGAAACTGAAAGAAAACACAGGTCCTCTAACATCCAATGCTTGTCAGTTAAGATGAGAAACGTGTGAGCTTCGTGAATGATGTAGTTCGTTAGAGCTGAAAAGTAACTGCCCTTACCTGAAACGAAGTCTTGCTTGTAGGAAGACTCAGAGCCTAGGATTTAACTCCATTTCTGAAGTGAAACACACAACAGAGTTCTCATCCATTGATCACACACTGCCTTAGAGCAAGAAGCACGCTCTAGGTGTCTATTGTCTCTAAGAGAGCAGGAAATTTGAGTGTGCTGATTACAAATGAACGGTGTTTTCTACATATACGGACCATATCTAGTCCAACTCTGCTTCTGAAAGTGATACAAAGCACTGGTCCTCTAACATCCAATGCTTGTCATTTAAGATGAGAAACGTGTGAGCTTTGTGAACGATGTAGTACGATTGAGCCAAAGAGTGACTGCCCTTACCTGAAACGAAGTAGTCCTTCTAGGAAGACACAGAGCCTAGGATTTAACTCCAATTCTGAAGGGAAACACACAGTATAGTTCTCATCCATGGATCACACTCTGCTTTAGAGCAAGAAGCACGCTCTTGCTTACTAGAGTCTCTAATACAGCATGAAACTTGAGTGTGCTCAGAAAAAAACCGGTATTTCCTACACATACAGGCCACATCTATTTCAACTCTGCTTCTGAAACTGATACAAAGCACTGGTCCTCTAACATTCAATGCTTCTCAGTTAAGATGAGAAACCTGTGAGCTTCATGAACGATGTAGTTCGTTTGAGATGTAAAGTAATTGCCCTTACTTGAATCGAAGTCTTGCTTGTAGGAAGACTCAGAGCCAGGGATTTAACTCCATTTCTGAAGTGAAACACACAACAGAGTTCTCATCCATGGATCACACTCTGCTTTAGAGCAAGAAGAACACTCTTGCTTTCTAGAATCTCTAGATTCTAGAAAACGTGTGAGCTTCGTGTGAGAAACGTGTGAGAAACGTGTGAGCTTTGTGAACGATGTTGTATGTTTGATCTGAAAAGTAACTGCCCTTACCTGAAACGAAGTCTTGCTTGTAGGAAGAAACAGAGCCTGGGATTTAAATCCATTTCTGAAGGGAAAAACACATCATAGTTCTCATCCTTGGATCACACTCTGCTTTAGAGGAAGAAGCATGCCCTAGTTTTCCAGAGACTCTAAGACAGCAGGAAACTTGAGTGTGCTGAGAACAAATGAATGGTGTTTCCTAAACATACGGACCATATCTGGTCCAACTCTGCTTCTGAAACTGATACAATGCACTGGTCCTCTAACATTCAATGCTTGTCAGTTAAGATGAGAAACGTGTGAGCTTTGTGACCGATGTAGTTCATTTCAGCTGAAAAGTGACTGCCCTTAATTGAAAAGAAGTCTTGCATGTAGGAAGACACAGAGCCTAAAATTTAACTCCATTTCTGAATTGAAACACACAGCAGAGTTCTCATCCATGCTCACACTCTGCTTTAGAGCAAGAAGCACACTCTTCCTTTCTAGATTCTCCAAGACAGCAGGAAACGTGAGTGTGCTGAGAACAAAAGAATGGAGTTTCCTACACATACGGACCATAAATTGTCCAACTCTGCTTCTGAAACTGATACAAAGCACTGGTCCACTAACATCCAATGCTTGTTAGTTAAGAGGGGAAACTTGTTAGCTTCGTGAACAATGTAGTTCGTTTGAACTGAAAAGTGACTGCCTACCTGAAACGAAGTCTTGCTTGTAAAAAGACACAGAGCCTGGGATTTAACTCAATTTCTGAAGGGAAACACACAACAGAGTTCTCATCCATGGATCACACTCTGCTTTAGAGCAAGAAGCACACTCTGGCTGTCTAGAGTCTCAAAGACAGCAAGAAACGTGAGTGTGCTGGGAACCAAGAACGGTGTTTCCTACACATACGGACCATATCTAGTCCAACTCTGCTTCTGAAACTGATACAAAGCACTGGTCCTCTAACATCCAATGCTTATCAGTTAAGATGAGAAACGTGTGAGCTTCGTGAACGATGTAGTACCTTTGAACTGAAAAGTGACTGCCCCTACCTTAAACGAACTCTTGCTTGTAGCAAGACACAGAGCCTGGGATTTAACTGCATTTCTGAAGGGAAACACACAGCAGAGTTCTCATCCATGGATCACACTCTGCTTTAGAGCAAGAAGCACGCTCTGGCTTTCTAGAGTCTCTAATACAGCAGGAAACATGAGTGTGCTCAGAAGAAATGAACGGTGTTTCCTAAACATACAGACCATATCTAGTTCAACTCTGCTTGAAATTGATACAAAGCAAAGGTTCTCTAACATCCAATGCTTCTCAGTTAAGATGAGAAACATGTGAGCTTCGTGAACGATGTAGTTCGCTTGAGCTGAAAAGTGACTGCCCTTACCTGAACCGAAGTAGTGCTTTTAGGAAGACACAGAACGTGGGACTAAACTCCATTTCTGAAGGGAAACACACAGCCTAGTTCTCATCCATGGATCACACTCTGCTTTAGAGCAAGAGGCACGCTCAGGCTTTCTAGAGTCTCTAAGACAGCAGGAAATGTGAGTGTACTGAGCACAAAAGAACGGTGTTTCCTACACACACGGACCATATCTAGTCCAACGCTGCTTCTGAAACTGATACAAAGCAAAGGTCCTCTAACATCCAATACTAGTCAGTTTAGATGAGAAACGTGTGAGTCTGGAAAGATGTAGTTCGTTTGAGCTGTAAAGTAACTGCCCTTACCTGAAAAGAAGTCTTGCTTGTAGGAAGACTCAGAGACTGGGATTTAAGTCCACTTCTGAAGTGAAACACACAGCAGAGTTCTTATCCATTGCTCACACTCTGCTTTAGAGAAAGAAGCACACTCTGGCTGTCTAGAGTCTCTAAGACAGCAAGAAACATGAGTGTGCTGAAAACAAAAGGACGATGTTTCCTACACATAGGGACCATATCTAGTCCAACTCTGCTTCTGAGACTGATACAGAGCACTGGTCCACTAATATCCAATGCTTGTCATTTAAGATGAAAAACGTGTGAGCTTCGTGAACGATGTAGTTCGTGTGAGCTGAGAAGTGACTGCCCCTACCTGAAAAAAAGTAGTGCTTGTAGGAAGACACAGAGCCTGGGATATAACTCCATTTCTGAAGGGAAACACACAGCAGAGTTCTCATCCATGGATCACACTCTGCTTTAGAACAAGAAGCACGCTCTTGCTTCTAGATTCTCTAATACAGCAGCCAACTTGAGTGAGCTCAGAACAAAAGAACGGTGTTTCCTACACATAAGGACCATATCTAGTCCAACTCTGCTGCTGAAACTGATACAAAGCACTGGTCCTCTATCATCCAATGCTTGTCAGTTAAGATGAGAAACGTGTGAGCTTCGTGAACGATGTAGTTCGTTTGAGCTGAAGAGTGACTGGCCTTACTTGAAATGAAGTCTTGATTGTAGGAAGACACAGAGCTTGCTAATTAAATCCATTTCTGAAAGGAAACTCACAGCATAGTTCTCATCCATGGATCACAGTCTGCTTTAGAGCAAGAAGGATGCTCTTGCTTTCTAGAGTCTCTAATACCACAGGAAACGTGAATGTGCTCAGAAGAAAAGAACCGTGTTTCCTATACATACAGACCATATCTAGTTCAACTCAGCTTGAAATTGATACAAAGCAAAGGTCCTCTATCATCCAATGCTTCTCAGTTAAGATGAGAAATGTGTGAGCTTCGTGAACGATGTAGTTCGTTTGAGCTGAAAAGTGACTGCCCTTCTTGAAACAAAGTCTTGCTTGTAGGATGACACAGAGCCTGGGATTTAACTCCATTTCTGAAGGGAAACACACAACACAGTTCTCATCCATGGATCACACTCTGCTTTAGAGCAAGAAGCACGCTCTTGCTTTCTAGATTCTCTGATATAGCAGGAAACATGAGTGTGCTCAGAAGAAAAGAACGGTGTTTCCTACACATACGGACCATATCTAGTTCAACTCTGCTTGAAATTGATACAAAGCAAAGGTCCTCTAAAATCCAATGCTTCTCAGTTAAGATGAGAAATGTGTGAGATTCGTGAACGAAATAGTTCGTTTGAGCAGTAAGGTAACTGCCCTTACCTGAAACGAAATAGTGCTTGTAGGAAGACACAGAGCCTGGGATTTAACTCCATTTGTGAAGGGAAACACACAGCAGAGTTCTCCTCCATAGATCACACTCTGCTTTAGAGCAAGAAGCACGCTCTTGCTTTCTAGATTCTCTAAGACAGCAGGAAACGTGAGTGTGCTGAGAACAAAAGAACGGGATTTGCTATACATAGGGACCATATGTAGTCCAACTCTGCTTCTGAAATTGTTACAAAGCACAGGTCCTCTAACATCCAATGCTTGTCATTTAAGATGAGAAACGTGTGAGCTTCGTGAACTATGTAGTTTGTTTGAGCTGAAAAGTGACTGCCCTTACCTGAAACGAAGTAGTGCTTGTAGGAAGACAGAGAGCCTGGGATTTATCTCCATTTCTGAAGGGAAACACACAGCATAGTTCTCATCCATGAAACACACTCTGCTTTAGAGCAAGAAGCACACTCTTGCTTCTAGATTCTGTAATACAGCAGGAAACTTGAGCATTCTCAGAAAAAAAGAACGGTTTTTCCTACACATAAGGGCCATATCTAGTTCATCTCTGCTTCTGACTCTGAAACAAACCAGATGTCCTCTAACACCCAATGCTTGTCAGTTTAGATGAGAAACGTGTGAACTTCGTGAACGATGTAGTTCGTTTGAGCTGTAAGGTAACTACCCTTACCTGAAAAGAAGTCTTGCTTTTAGTAAGACTCAGAGCCTGGGATTTAACTCCATTTCTGAAGTGAAACACACAGCAGAGTTCTCATCCATTGCTCATACTCTGCTTTAGAGCAAGAAGAACACTATTGCTTTAGATTCTCTAATACAGCAGGAAACGAGAGTGTGCTCAGATGAAAAGAACGTTGTTTCCTATTCATACGGACCATATCTAGTTCAACTCTGCTTGAAATTGATACAAAGCAAAGGTCCTCTAACATCCAATGCTTCTCAGTTAAGATGAGAAATGTGTGAGCTTGTGGAACGATGTAGTTCGTTTGAGCAGTTAGGTAACTGCCCTTACCTGAAACGAAGTCTTGCTTGTAGGAAGACTCAGAGCCAGGGATTTAACTCCATTTTTGAAGTGAAACCTACAGCAGAGTTTTCATCCATTGATCACACTATGCTTTAGAGCAAGAAACACGCTCTAGCTTTCTAGAGTCTCTAAGACAGCAGGAAACTTGAGTGTGCTGAGAACAAATGAACGGTGTTTCCTACACATACGGACCATATCTAGTCCAACTCTGCTGCTGAAACTGATACAAAGCACTGGTCCTCCATCATCCAATGCTTGTCAGTTAAGATGAGAAGCGTGTGAGCTTCGTGAACTATGTAGTTCCTTTGAGCTGAAAAGTGACTGGCCTTACTTGAAACGAAGTCTTGATTGTAGGAAGACACAGAGCCTGCTAATTAAATCCATTTCTGAAAGGAAACTCACAGCATAGTTCTCATCCATGGATCACAGTCTGCTTTAGAGCAAGAAGCACGCTCTTGCTTTCTATATTCTCTAATACAGCAGGAAACGTGAATGTGCTCAGAAGAAAAGAACGGTGTTTCCTATACATACGGACCATATCTAGTTCAACTCTGCTTGAAATTGATACAAAGCAACGGTCCTCTATCATCCAATGCTTTTCAGTTAAGATGAGAAATGTGTGAGCTTCGTGAACGATGTAGTTCGTTTGAGCTCTAAAGTAACTTCCCTTACCTGAATAGAAGTCTTGCTTGTAGGAAGACTCAGAGCCTGGGATTTAACTCCATTTCTGAAGTGAAGCACACAGCAGAGTTCTCATCCATAGATCACACTCTGCTTTAGAGCAAGAAGCACCCTCCTTCTTTCTAGATTCTCTAAGACCGCAGGAAACCTGAGTGTGCTGACAACAAAAGAATGGTGTTTGCTACACATAGGGACCAATTCTAGTCCAACTCTGCTTCTGAAATTGATACAAAGCACAGGTCCTCTAACATTCAATGCTTGTCATTTAAGATGAGAAACGTGTGAGCTTCGAGAACGATGTAGTTCGTTTGAGCTGTAAATTGACTGCCCTTACCTGAAAAGAAGTCTTACTAGTAGGAAGACACAGCCCCTGGGATTTAACTCCATTTCTGAAGGGAAACACACAGCATAGTTCTCACCCATGGATCACACTCTGCTTTAGAGCAAGAAGCACGCTCTAGCTTTCTAGATTCTCTAATACAGCAGGAAACGTGAGTGTGCTCAGAAGAAAAGAACAGTGTTTCCTATACATACGGATCATATCTAGTTCAACTCTGCTTGAAATTGATACAAAGCAAGGGTCCTCTAACATCCAATGCTTCTCAGTTAAGATGAGAAACGTGTGAGTTTCGTGAACGATGTAGTTCGTTTGTACTGAAAAGTGACTGCCCTTAAGTGAAACGAAGTGTTGCTTCTAGGAAGCCACAGAGCCTGGGATTTAACTCCATTTCTGAAGGGAAACACACAACAGAGTTCACATCCATGGATCACACTCTGCTTTAGAGCAAGAAGCACGCTCTAGCTTTCTAGATTCTCTAATATAGCAGGAAACGTGAGTGTGCTCAGAAGAAAAGAACAGTTTTTTCTATACACACGGATCATATCTAGTTCAACTCTTCTTGAAATTGATACAAAGCAAAGGTCCTCTAACATCCAATGCTTCTCAGTTAAGATGAGAAATGTGTGAGCTTCGTGAACGATGTAGTTCGTTTGAGCTGAAAAGTGACTGCCCTTACTTGAAACGATGTCTTGCTTGTAGGAAGACACAGAGCCTGGTATTTAAATCCATTTCTGAAGGGAAACACACAGCATAGTTCTCATCCATGGATCACACTCTGCTTTAGAGCAAGAAGCACGCTCTTGCTTTCTAGATTCTCTAATACAGCAGGAAACTTGAGTGTGCTCAGAATAAAAAAGCGGTGTTTCCTACACATACAGGCCATATCTAGTCCAACTCTGCTTCTGAAACTGATACAAACCACTGGTCCTCTAACATTCAATGCTTGTCATTTAAGATGAGAAACGTGTGAACTTCGTGAACGATGTAGTTCATTTGAGCCTAAAAGTGACTAGCTTAATTGAAACGAAGTCTTGCTTGTAGGTAGACACAGAGCCTGGGATTTAACTCCATTTGTGAAGTGAAACACACAGCAGAGTTCTCATCCTTTGATCACACTCTGCTTTAGAGCAAGAAACACGCTCTAGCTTTCTAGAGTCTCTAAGACAGCAGGAAACTTGAGTGTGCTGAGAACAAATGAACGGTGTTTCCTACACATAAGGACCATATCTAGTCCAACTCTGCTGTTGAAACTGATACAAAGCACTGGTCCTCTATCATCCAATGCTTGTCAGTTAAGATGAGAAACGTGTGAGCTTCGTGAACAATGTAGTTCGTTTGAGCTGAAGAGTGACTGGCCTTACTTGAAATGAAGTCTTGATTGTAGGAAGACACAGAGCTTGCTAATTAAATCCATTTCTGAAAGGAAACTCACAGCATAGTTCTCATCCATGGATCACAGTCTGCTTTAGAGCAAGAAGGATGCTCTTGCTTTCTAGAGTCTCTAATACCACAGGAAACGTGAATGTGCTCAGAAGAAAAGAACCGTGTTTCCTATACATACAGACCATATCTAGTTCAACTCAGCTTGAAATTGATACAAAGCAAAGGTCCTCTATCATCCAATGCTTCTCAGTTAAGATGAGAAATGTGTGAGCTTCGTGAACGATGTAGTTCGTTTGAGCTGAAAAGTGACTGCCCTTCTTGAAACAAAGTCTTGCTTGTAGGATGACACAGAGCCTGGGATTTAACTCCATTTCTGAAGGGAAACACACAACACAGTTCTCATCCATGGATCACACTCTGCTTTAGAGCAAGAAGCACGCTCTTGCTTTCTAGATTCTCTGATATAGCAGGAAACATGAGTGTGCTCAGAAGAAAAGAACGGTGTTTCCTACACATACGGACCATATCTAGTTCAACTCTGCTTGAAATTGAGACAAAGCAAAGGTCCTCTAAAATCCAATGCTTCTCAGTTAAGATGAGAAATGTGTGAGATTCGTGAACGAAATAGTTCGTTTGAGCAGTAAGGTAACTGCCCTTACCTGAAACGAAATAGTGCTTGTAGGAAGACACAGAGCCTGGGATTTAACTCCATTTGTGAAGGGAAACACACAGCAGAGTTCTCCTCCATAGATCACACTCTGCTTTAGAGCAAGAAGCACGCTCTTGCTTTCTAGATTCTCTAAGACAGCAGGAAACGTGAGTGTGCTGAGAACAAAAGAACGGGATTTGCTATACATAGGGACCATATGTAGTCCAACTCTGCTTCTGAAATTGTTACAAAGCACAGGTCCTCTAACATCCAATGCTTGTCATTTAAGATGAGAAACGTGTGAGCTTCGTGAACTATGTAGTTTGTTTGAGCTGAAAAGTGACTGCCCTTACCTGAAACGAAGTAGTGCTTGTAGGAAGACAGAGAGCCTGGGATTTATCTCCATTTCTGAAGGGAAACACACAGCATAGTTCTCATCCATGAAACACACTCTGCTTTAGAGCAAGAAGCACACTCTTGCTTCTAGATTCTGTAATACAGCAGGAAACTTGAGCATTCTCAGAAAAAAAGAACGGTTTTTCCTACACATAAGGGCCATATCTAGTTCATCTCTGCTTCTGACTCTGAAACAAACCAGATGTCCTCTAACACCCAATGCTTGTCAGTTTAGATGAGAAACGTGTGAACTTCGTGAACGATGTAGTTCGTTTGAGCTGTAAGGTAACTACCCTTACCTGAAAAGAAGTCTTGCTTTTAGTAAGACTCAGAGCCTGGGATTTAACTCCATTTCTGAAGTGAAACACACAGCAGAGTTCTCATCCATTGCTCATACTCTGCTTTAGAGCAAGAAGAACACTATTGCTTTAGATTCTCTAATACAGCAGGAAACGAGAGTGTGCTCAGATGAAAAGAACGTTGTTTCCTATTCATACGGACCATATCTAGTTCAACTCTGCTTGAAATTGATACAAAGCAAAGGTCCTCTAACATCCAATGCTTCTCAGTTAAGATGAGAAATGTGTGAGCTTGTGGAACGATGTAGTTCGTTTGAGCAGTTAGGTAACTGCCCTTACCTGAAACGAAGTCTTGCTTGTAGGAAGACTCAGAGCCAGGGATTTAACTCCATTTTTGAAGTGAAACCTACAGCAGAGTTTTCATCCATTGATCACACTATGCTTTAGAGCAAGAAACACGCTCTAGCTTTCTAGAGTCTCTAAGACAGCAGGAAACTTGAGTGTGCTGAGAACAAATGAACGGTGTTTCCTACACATACGGACCATATCTAGTCCAACTCTGCTGCTGAAACTGATACAAAGCACTGGTCCTCCATCATCCAATGCTTGTCAGTTAAGATGAGAAGCGTGTGAGCTTCGTGAACTATGTAGTTCCTTTGAGCTGAAAAGTGACTGGCCTTACTTGAAACGAAGTCTTGATTGTAGGAAGACACAGAGCCTGCTAATTAAATCCATTTCTGAAAGGAAACTCACAGCATAGTTCTCATCCATGGATCACAGTCTGCTTTAGAGCAAGAAGCACGCTCTTGCTTTCTATATTCTCTAATACAGCAGGAAACGTGAATGTGCTCAGAAGAAAAGAACGGTGTTTCCTATACATACGGACCATATCTAGTTCAACTCTGCTTGAAATTGATACAAAGCAACGGTCCTCTATCATCCAATGCTTTTCAGTTAAGATGAGAAATGTGTGAGCTTCGTGAACGATGTAGTTCGTTTGAGCTCTAAAGTAACTTCCCTTACCTGAATAGAAGTCTTGCTTGTAGGAAGACTCAGAGCCTGGGATTTAACTCCATTTCTGAAGTGAAGCACACAGCAGAGTTCTCATCCATAGATCACACTCTGCTTTAGAGCAAGAAGCACCCTCCTTCTTTCTAGATTCTCTAAGACCGCAGGAAACCTGAGTGTGCTGACAACAAAAGAATGGTGTTTGCTACACATAGGGACCAATTCTAGTCCAACTCTGCTTCTGAAATTGATACAAAGCACAGGTCCTCTAACATTCAATGCTTGTCATTTAAGATGAGAAACGTGTGAGCTTCGAGAACGATGTAGTTCGTTTGAGCTGTAAATTGACTGCCCTTACCTGAAAAGAAGTCTTACTAGTAGGAAGACACAGCCCCTGGGATTTAACTCCATTTCTGAAGGGAAACACACAGCATAGTTCTCACCCATGGATCACACTCTGCTTTAGAGCAAGAAGCACGCTCTAGCTTTCTAGATTCTCTAATACAGCAGGAAACGTGAGTGTGCTCAGAAGAAAAGAACAGTGTTTCCTATACATACGGATCATATCTAGTTCAACTCTGCTTGAAATTGATACAAAGCAAGGGTCCTCTAACATCCAATGCTTCTCAGTTAAGATGAGAAACGTGTGAGTTTCGTGAACGATGTAGTTCGTTTGTACTGAAAAGTGACTGCCCTTAAGTGAAACGAAGTGTTGCTTCTAGGAAGCCACAGAGCCTGGGATTTAACTCCATTTCTGAAGGGAAACACACAACAGAGTTCACATCCATGGATCACACTCTGCTTTAGAGCAAGAAGCACGCTCTAGCTTTCTAGATTCTCTAATATAGCAGGAAACGTGAGTGTGCTCAGAAGAAAAGAACAGTTTTTTCTATACACACGGATCATATCTAGTTCAACTCTTCTTGAAATTGATACAAAGCAAAGGTCCTCTAACATCCAATGCTTCTCAGTTAAGATGAGAAATGTGTGAGCTTCGTGAACGATGTAGTTCGTTTGAGCTGAAAAGTGACTGCCCTTACTTGAAACGATGTCTTGCTTGTAGGAAGACACAGAGCCTGGTATTTAAATCCATTTCTGAAGGGAAACACACAGCATAGTTCTCATCCATGGATCACACTCTGCTTTAGAGCAAGAAGCACGCTCTTGCTTTCTAGATTCTCTAATACAGCAGGAAACTTGAGTGTGCTCAGAATAAAAAAGCGGTGTTTCCTACACATACAGGCCATATCTAGTCCAACTCTGCTTCTGAAACTGATACAAACCACTGGTCCTCTAACATTCAATGCTTGTCATTTAAGATGAGAAACGTGTGAACTTCGTGAACGATGTAGTTCATTTGAGCCTAAAAGTGACTAGCTTAATTGAAACGAAGTCTTGCTTGTAGGTAGACACAGAGCCTGGGATTTAACTCCATTTGTGAAGTGAAACACACAGCAGAGTTCTCATCCTTTGATCACACTCTGCTTTAGAGCAAGAAACACGCTCTAGCTTTCTAGAGTCTCTAAGACAGCAGGAAACTTGAGTGTGCTGAGAACAAATGAACGGTGTTTCCTACACATAAGGACCATATCTAGTCCAACTCTGCTGTTGAAACTGATACAAAGCACTGGTCCTCTATCATCCAATGCTTGTCAGTTAAGATGAGAAACGTGTGAGCTTCGTGAACGATGTAGTTCGTTTGAGCTGAAGAGTGACTGGCCTTACTTGAAATGAAGTCTTGATTGTAGGAAGACACAGAGCTTGCTAATTAAATCCATTTCTGAAAGGAAACTCACAGCATAGTTCTCATCCATGGATCACAGTCTGCTTTAGAGCAAGAAGGATGCTCTTGCTTTCTAGAGTCTCTAATACCACAGGAAACGTGAATGTGCTCAGAAGAAAAGAACCGTGTTTCCTATACATACAGACCATATCTAGTTCAACTCAGCTTGAAATTGATACAAAGCAAAGGTCCTCTATCATCCAATGCTTCTCAGTTAAGATGAGAAATGTGTGAGCTTCGTGAACGATGTAGTTCGTTTGAGCTGAAAAGTGACTGCCCTTCTTGAAACAAAGTCTTGCTTGTAGGATGACACAGAGCCTGGGATTTAACTCCATTTCTGAAGGGAAACACACAACACAGTTCTCATCCATGGATCACACTCTGCTTTAGAGCAAGAAGCACGCTCTTGCTTTCTAGATTCTCTGATATAGCAGGAAACATGAGTGTGCTCAGAAGAAAAGAACGGTGTTTCCTACACATACGGACCATATCTAGTTCAACTCTGCTTGAAATTGAGACAAAGCAAAGGTCCTCTAAAATCCAATGCTTCTCAGTTAAGATGAGAAATGTGTGAGATTCGTGAACGAAATAGTTCGTTTGAGCAGTAAGGTAACTGCCCTTACCTGAAACGAAATAGTGCTTGTAGGAAGACACAGAGCCTGGGATTTAACTCCATTTGTGAAGGGAAACACACAGCAGAGTTCTCCTCCATAGATCACACTCTGCTTTAGAGCAAGAAGCACGCTCTTGCTTTCTAGATTCTCTAAGACAGCAGGAAACGTGAGTGTGCTGAGAACAAAAGAACGGGATTTGCTATACATAGGGACCATATGTAGTCCAACTCTGCTTCTGAAATTGTTACAAAGCACAGGTCCTCTAACATCCAATGCTTGTCATTTAAGATGAGAAACGTGTGAGCTTCGTGAACTATGTAGTTTGTTTGAGCTGAAAAGTGACTGCCCTTACCTGAAACGAAGTAGTGCTTGTAGGAAGACAGAGAGCCTGGGATTTATCTCCATTTCTGAAGGGAAACACACAGCATAGTTCTCATCCATGAAACACACTCTGCTTTAGAGCAAGAAGCACACTCTTGCTTCTAGATTCTGTAATACAGCAGGAAACTTGAGCATTCTCAGAAAAAAAGAACGGTTTTTCCTACACATAAGGGCCATATCTAGTTCATCTCTGCTTCTGACTCTGAAACAAACCAGATGTCCTCTAACACCCAATGCTTGTCAGTTTAGATGAGAAACGTGTGAACTTCGTGAACGATGTAGTTCGTTTGAGCTGTAAGGTAACTACCCTTACCTGAAAAGAAGTCTTGCTTTTAGTAAGACTCAGAGCCTGGGATTTAACTCCATTTCTGAAGTGAAACACACAGCAGAGTTCTCATCCATTGCTCATACTCTGCTTTAGAGCAAGAAGAACACTATTGCTTTAGATTCTCTAATACAGCAGGAAACGAGAGTGTGCTCAGATGAAAAGAACGTTGTTTCCTATTCATACGGACCATATCTAGTTCAACTCTGCTTGAAATTGATACAAAGCAAAGGTCCTCTAACATCCAATGCTTCTCAGTTAAGATGAGAAATGTGTGAGCTTGTGGAACGATGTAGTTCGTTTGAGCAGTTAGGTAACTGCCCTTACCTGAAACGAAGTCTTGCTTGTAGGAAGACTCAGAGCCAGGGATTTAACTCCATTTTTGAAGTGAAACCTACAGCAGAGTTTTCATCCATTGATCACACTATGCTTTAGAGCAAGAAACACGCTCTAGCTTTCTAGAGTCTCTAAGACAGCAGGAAACTTGAGTGTGCTGAGAACAAATGAACGGTGTTTCCTACACATACGGACCATATCTAGTCCAACTCTGCTGCTGAAACTGATACAAAGCACTGGTCCTCCATCATCCAATGCTTGTCAGTTAAGATGAGAAGCGTGTGAGCTTCGTGAACTATGTAGTTCCTTTGAGCTGAAAAGTGACTGGCCTTACTTGAAACGAAGTCTTGATTGTAGGAAGACACAGAGCCTGCTAATTAAATCCATTTCTGAAAGGAAACTCACAGCATAGTTCTCATCCATGGATCACAGTCTGCTTTAGAGCAAGAAGCACGCTCTTGCTTTCTATATTCTCTAATACAGCAGGAAACGTGAATGTGCTCAGAAGAAAAGAACGGTGTTTCCTATACATACGGACCATATCTAGTTCAACTCTGCTTGAAATTGATACAAAGCAACGGTCCTCTATCATCCAATGCTTTTCAGTTAAGATGAGAAATGTGTGAGCTTCGTGAACGATGTAGTTCGTTTGAGCTCTAAAGTAACTTCCCTTACCTGAATAGAAGTCTTGCTTGTAGGAAGACTCAGAGCCTGGGATTTAACTCCATTTCTGAAGTGAAGCACACAGCAGAGTTCTCATCCATAGATCACACTCTGCTTTAGAGCAAGAAGCACCCTCCTTCTTTCTAGATTCTCTAAGACCGCAGGAAACCTGAGTGTGCTGACAACAAAAGAATGGTGTTTGCTACACATAGGGACCAATTCTAGTCCAACTCTGCTTCTGAAATTGATACAAAGCACAGGTCCTCTAACATTCAATGCTTGTCATTTAAGATGAGAAACGTGTGAGCTTCGAGAACGATGTAGTTCGTTTGAGCTGTAAATTGACTGCCCTTACCTGAAAAGAAGTCTTACTAGTAGGAAGACACAGCCCCTGGGATTTAACTCCATTTCTGAAGGGAAACACACAGCATAGTTCTCACCCATGGATCACACTCTGCTTTAGAGCAAGAAGCACGCTCTAGCTTTCTAGATTCTCTAATACAGCAGGAAACGTGAGTGTGCTCAGAAGAAAAGAACAGTGTTTCCTATACATACGGATCATATCTAGTTCAACTCTGCTTGAAATTGATACAAAGCAAGGGTCCTCTAACATCCAATGCTTCTCAGTTAAGATGAGAAACGTGTGAGTTTCGTGAACTATGTAGTTCGTTTGTACTGAAAAGTGACTGCCCTTAAGTGAAACGAAGTGTTGCTTCTAGGAAGCCACAGAGCCTGGGATTTAACTCCATTTCTGAAGGGAAACACACAACAGAGTTCACATCCATGGATCACACTCTGCTTTAGAGCAAGAAGCACGCTCTAGCTTTCTAGATTCTCTAATATAGCAGGAAACATGAGTGTGCTCAGAAGAAAAGAACAGTTTTTTCTATACACACGGATCATATCTAGTTCAACTCTTCTTGAAATTGATACAAAGCAAAGGTCCTCTAACATCCAATGCTTCTCAGTTAAGATGAGAAATGTGTGAGCTTCGTGAACGATGTAGTTCGTTTGAGCTGAAAAGTGACTGCCCTTACTTGAAACGATGTCTTGCTTGTAGGAAGACACAGAGCCTGGTATTTAAATCCATTTCTGAAGGGAAACACACAGCATAGTTCTCATCCATGGATCACACTCTGCTTTAGAGCAAGAAGCACGCTCTTGCTTTCTAGATTCTCTAATACAGCAGGAAACTTGAGTGTGCTCAGAATAAAAAAGCGGTGTTTCCTACACATACAGGCCATATCTAGTCCAACTCTGCTTCTGAAACTGATACAAACCACTGGTCCTCTAACATTCAATGCTTGTCATTTAAGATGAGAAACGTGTGAACTTCGTGAACGATGTAGTTCATTTGAGCCTAAAAGTGACTAGCTTAATTGAAACGAAGTCTTGCTTGTAGGTAGACACAGAGCCTGGGATTTAACTCCATTTGTGAAGTGAAACACACAGCAGAGTTCTCATCCTTTGATCACACTCTGCTTTAGAGCAAGAAACACGCTCTAGCTTTCTAGAGTCTCTAAGACAGCAGGAAACTTGAGTGTGCTGAGAACAAATGAACGGTGTTTCCTACACATAAGGACCATATCTAGTCCAACTCTGCTGTTGAAACTGATACAAAGCACTGGTCCTCTATCATCCAATGCTTGTCAGTTAAGATGAGAAACGTGTGAGCTTCGTGAACGATGTAGTTCGTTTGAGCTGAAGAGTGACTGGCCTTACTTGAAATGAAGTCTTGATTGTAGGAAGACACAGAGCTTGCTAATTAAATCCATTTCTGAAAGGAAACTCACAGCATAGTTCTCATCCATGGATCACAGTCTGCTTTAGAGCAAGAAGGATGCTCTTGCTTTCTAGAGTCTCTAATACCACAGGAAACGTGAATGTGCTCAGAAGAAAAGAACCGTGTTTCCTATACATACAGACCATATCTAGTTCAACTCAGCTTGAAATTGATACAAAGCAAAGGTCCTCTATCATCCAATGCTTCTCAGTTAAGATGAGAAATGTGTGAGCTTCGTGAACGATGTAGTTCGTTTGAGCTGAAAAGTGACTGCCCTTCTTGAAACAAAGTCTTGCTTGTAGGATGACACAGAGCCTGGGATTTAACTCCATTTCTGAAGGGAAACACACAACACAGTTCTCATCCATGGATCACACTCTGCTTTAGAGCAAGAAGCACGCTCTTGCTTTCTAGATTCTCTGATATAGCAGGAAACATGAGTGTGCTCAGAAGAAAAGAACGGTGTTTCCTACACATACGGACCATATCTAGTTCAACTCTGCTTGAAATTGAGACAAAGCAAAGGTCCTCTAAAATCCAATGCTTCTCAGTTAAGATGAGAAATGTGTGAGATTCGTGAACGAAATAGTTCGTTTGAGCAGTAAGGTAACTGCCCTTACCTGAAAGGAAATAGTGCTTGTAGGAAGACACAGAGCCTGGGATTTAACTCCATTTGTGAAGGGAAACACACAGCAGAGTTCTCCTCCATAGATCACACTCTGCTTTAGAGCAAGAAGCACGCTCTTGCTTTCTAGATTCTCTAAGACAGCAGGAAACGTGAGTGTGCTGAGAACAAAAGAACGGGATTTGCTATACATAGGGACCATATGTAGTCCAACTCTGCTTCTGAAATTGTTACAAAGCACAGGTCCTCTAACATCCAATGCTTGTCATTTAAGATGAGAAACGTGTGAGCTTCGTGAACTATGTAGTTTGTTTGAGCTGAAAAGTGACTGCCCTTACCTGAAACGAAGTAGTGCTTGTAGGAAGACAGAGAGCCTGGGATTTATCTCCATTTCTGAAGGGAAACACACAGCATAGTTCTCATCCATGAAACACACTCTGCTTTAGAGCAAGAAGCACACTCTTGCTTCTAGATTCTGTAATACAGCAGGAAACTTGAGCATTCTCAGAAAAAAAGAACGGTTTTTCCTACACATAAGGGCCATATCTAGTTCATCTCTGCTTCTGACTCTGAAACAAACCAGATGTCCTCTAACACCCAATGCTTGTCAGTTTAGATGAGAAACGTGTGAACTTCGTGAACGATGTAGTTCGTTTGAGCTGTAAGGTAACTACCCTTACCTGAAAAGAAGTCTTGCTTTTAGTAAGACTCAGAGCCTGGGATTTAACTCCATTTCTGAAGTGAAACACACAGCAGAGTTCTCATCCATTGCTCATACTCTGCTTTAGAGCAAGAAGAACACTATTGCTTTAGATTCTCTAATACAGCAGGAAACGAGAGTGTGCTCAGATGAAAAGAACGTTGTTTCCTATTCATACGGACCATATCTAGTTCAACTCTGCTTGAAATTGATACAAAGCAAAGGTCCTCTAACATCCAATGCTTCTCAGTTAAGATGAGAAATGTGTGAGCTTGTGGAACGATGTAGTTCGTTTGAGCAGTTAGGTAACTGCCCTTACCTGAAACGAAGTCTTGCTTGTAGGAAGACTCAGAGCCAGGGATTTAACTCCATTTTTGAAGTGAAACCTACAGCAGAGTTTTCATCCATTGATCACACTATGCTTTAGAGCAAGAAACACGCTCTAGCTTTCTAGAGTCTCTAAGACAGCAGGAAACTTGAGTGTGCTGAGAACAAATGAACGGTGTTTCCTACACATACGGACCATATCTAGTCCAACTCTGCTGCTGAAACTGATACAAAGCACTGGTCCTCCATCATCCAATGCTTGTCAGTTAAGATGAGAAGCGTGTGAGCTTCGTGAACTATGTAGTTCCTTTGAGCTGAAAAGTGACTGGCCTTACTTGAAACGAAGTCTTGATTGTAGGAAGACACAGAGCCTGCTAATTAAATCCATTTCTGAAAGGAAACTCACAGCATAGTTCTCATCCATGGATCACAGTCTGCTTTAGAGCAAGAAGCACGCTCTTGCTTTCTATATTCTCTAATACAGCAGGAAACGTGAATGTGCTCAGAAGAAAAGAACGGTGTTTCCTATACATACGGACCATATCTAGTTCAACTCTGCTTGAAATTGATACAAAGCAACGGTCCTCTATCATCCAATGCTTTTCAGTTAAGATGAGAAATGTGTGAGCTTCGTGAACGATGTAGTTCGTTTGAGCTCTAAAGTAACTTCCCTTACCTGAATAGAAGTCTTGCTTGTAGGAAGACTCAGAGCCTGGGATTTAACTCCATTTCTGAAGTGAAGCACACAGCAGAGTTCTCATCCATAGATCACACTCTGCTTTAGAGCAAGAAGCACCCTCCTTCTTTCTAGATTCTCTAAGACCGCAGGAAACCTGAGTGTGCTGACAACAAAAGAATGGTGTTTGCTACACATAGGGACCAATTCTAGTCCAACTCTGCTTCTGAAATTGATACAAAGCACAGGTCCTCTAACATTCAATGCTTGTCATTTAAGATGAGAAACGTGTGAGCTTCGAGAACGATGTAGTTCGTTTGAGCTGTAAATTGACTGCCCTTACCTGAAAAGAAGTCTTACTAGTAGGAAGACACAGCCCCTGGGATTTAACTCCATTTCTGAAGGGAAACACACAGCATAGTTCTCACCCATGGATCACACTCTGCTTTAGAGCAAGAAGCACGCTCTAGCTTTCTAGATTCTCTAATACAGCAGGAAACGTGAGTGTGCTCAGAAGAAAAGAACAGTGTTTCCTATACATACGGATCATATCTAGTTCAACTCTGCTTGAAATTGATACAAAGCAAGGGTCCTCTAACATCCAATGCTTCTCAGTTAAGATGAGAAACGTGTGAGTTTCGTGAACGATGTAGTTCGTTTGTACTGAAAAGTGACTGCCCTTAAGTGAAACGAAGTGTTGCTTCTAGGAAGCCACAGAGCCTGGGATTTAACTCCATTTCTGAAGGGAAACACACAACAGAGTTCACATCCATGGATCACACTCTGCTTTAGAGCAAGAAGCACGCTCTAGCTTTCTAGATTCTCTAATATAGCAGGAAACGTGAGTGTGCTCAGAAGAAAAGAACAGTTTTTTCTATACACACGGATCATATCTAGTTCAACTCTTCTTGAAATTGATACAAAGCAAAGGTCCTCTAACATCCAATGCTTCTCAGTTAAGATGAGAAATGTGTGAGCTTCGTGAACGATGTAGTTCGTTTGAGCTGAAAAGTGACTGCCCTTACTTGAAACGATGTCTTGCTTGTAGGAAGACACAGAGCCTGGTATTTAAATCCATTTCTGAAGGGAAACACACAGCATAGTTCTCATCCATGGATCACACTCTGCTTTAGAGCAAGAAGCACGCTCTTGCTTTCTAGATTCTCTAATACAGCAGGAAACTTGAGTGTGCTCAGAATAAAAAAGCGGTGTTTCCTACACATACAGGCCATATCTAGTCCAACTCTGCTTCTGAAACTGATACAAACCACTGGTCCTCTAACATTCAATGCTTGTCATTTAAGATGAGAAACGTGTGAACTTCGTGAACGATGTAGTTCATTTGAGCCTAAAAGTGACTAGCTTAATTGAAACGAAGTCTTGCTTGTAGGTAGACACAGAGCCTGGGATTTAACTCCATTTGTGAAGTGAAACACACAGCAGAGTTCTCATCCTTTGATCACACTCTGCTTTAGAGCAAGAAACACGCTCTAGCTTTCTAGAGTCTCTAAGACAGCAGGAAACTTGAGTGTGCTGAGAACAAATGAACGGTGTTTCCTACACATAAGGACCATATCTAGTCCAACTCTGCTGTTGAAACTGATACAAAGCACTGGTCCTCTATCATCCAATGCTTGTCAGTTAAGATGAGAAACGTGTGAGCTTCGTGAACAATGTAGTTCGTTTGAGCTGAAGAGTGACTGGCCTTACTTGAAATGAAGTCTTGATTGTAGGAAGACACAGAGCTTGCTAATTAAATCCATTTCTGAAAGGAAACTCACAGCATAGTTCTCATCCATGGATCACAGTCTGCTTTAGAGCAAGAAGGATGCTCTTGCTTTCTAGAGTCTCTAATACCACAGGAAACGTGAATGTGCTCAGAAGAAAAGAACCGTGTTTCCTATACATACAGACCATATCTAGTTCAACTCAGCTTGAAATTGATACAAAGCAAAGGTCCTCTATCATCCAATGCTTCTCAGTTAAGATGAGAAATGTGTGAGCTTCGTGAACGATGTAGTTCGTTTGAGCTGAAAAGTGACTGCCCTTCTTGAAACAAAGTCTTGCTTGTAGGATGACACAGAGCCTGGGATTTAACTCCATTTCTGAAGGGAAACACACAACACAGTTCTCATCCATGGATCACACTCTGCTTTAGAGCAAGAAGCACGCTCTTGCTTTCTAGATTCTCTGATATAGCAGGAAACATGAGTGTGCTCAGAAGAAAAGAACGGTGTTTCCTACACATACGGACCATATCTAGTTCAACTCTGCTTGAAATTGAGACAAAGCAAAGGTCCTCTAAAATCCAATGCTTCTCAGTTAAGATGAGAAATGTGTGAGATTCGTGAACGAAATAGTTCGTTTGAGCAGTAAGGTAACTGCCCTTACCTGAAACGAAATAGTGCTTGTAGGAAGACACAGAGCCTGGGATTTAACTCCATTTGTGAAGGGAAACACACAGCAGAGTTCTCCTCCATAGATCACACTCTGCTTTAGAGCAAGAAGCACGCTCTTGCTTTCTAGATTCTCTAAGACAGCAGGAAACGTGAGTGTGCTGAGAACAAAAGAACGGGATTTGCTATACATAGGGACCATATGTAGTCCAACTCTGCTTCTGAAATTGTTACAAAGCACAGGTCCTCTAACATCCAATGCTTGTCATTTAAGATGAGAAACGTGTGAGCTTCGTGAACTATGTAGTTTGTTTGAGCTGAAAAGTGACTGCCCTTACCTGAAACGAAGTAGTGCTTGTAGGAAGACAGAGAGCCTGGGATTTATCTCCATTTCTGAAGGGAAACACACAGCATAGTTCTCATCCATGAAACACACTCTGCTTTAGAGCAAGAAGCACACTCTTGCTTCTAGATTCTGTAATACAGCAGGAAACTTGAACATTCTCAGAAAAAAAGAACGGTTTTTCCTACACATAAGGGCCATATCTAGTTCATCTCTGCTTCTGACTCTGAAACAAACCAGATGTCCTCTAACACCCAATGCTTGTCAGTTTAGATGAGAAACATGTGAACTTCGTGAACGATGTAGTTCGTTTGAGCCGTAAGGTAACTACCCCTACCTGAAAAGAAGTCTTGCTTTTAGTAAGACTCAGAGCCTGGGATTTAACTCCATTTCGGAAGTGAAACACACAGCAGAGTTCTCATCCATGGATCACACTCTGCTTTAGAGCAAGAAGCACGCTCTTGCTTTCTAGAGTCTCTAATACAGCAGGAAACTTGAGTGTGCTCAGAACAAAAAAGCAGTGTTTCCTACACATACAGGCCATATCTAGTCCAACTCTGCTTCTGAAACTGATACGAAGCACTGGTCCTCTAACATTCAATGCTTCTCATTTAAGATGAGAAACGTGTAAGCTTCGTGAACCATGGAGTTCGTTTGAGCTGAAAAGTGACTGCACTTACCTGAAACGAAGTCTTGCTTGTAGGATACACAGAGCCTGGGAATTAACTCCATTTCTGAAGGGAAACACACAGCATAGTTCTCATCCTTGGATCAAAATCTTCTTTAGAGCAATAAGCACGCTCTTGCTTTCTAGAGTCTGAAGACAGCAGGAAACGTGAGTGTGCTGATAACAAAAGAACGGTGTTTCCTACACATACGGACCATATCTAGTCCAACTCTGCTTCTGAAACTGATACAAACCACTGGTCCTCTAACATTCAATGCTTGTCATTTAAGATGAGAAACGTGTGAACTTTGTGAACAATGTAGTTCATTTGAGCCTAAAAGTGACTAGCTTAATTGAAACGAAGTCTTGCTTGTAGGAAGACACAGAGCCTGGGATTTAACTCCATTTGTGAAGTGAAACACACAGCAGAGTTCTCATCCATAGATCACACTCTGCTTTAGAGCAAGAAGGAAGCTCTTGCTTTCTAGATTCTCTAAGACAACAGGAAACGTGACTGTTTGAGATCAAAAGAACGGTGTTTGCTACACATAGGGACCATATCTTGTCCAACTCTTCTTCTGAAATTGATACAAAGCACAGGTCCTTAAAATCCAATGCTTGTCATTTAAGATGAGAAACGTGTGAGCTTCGTGAACAACGTAGTTTGTATGAGCTGAAAATTGATTGCCCTTACCAGAAACGAAATAGTTCTAGTTGGAAGACACAGCGCCTGGGATTTAACTCCATTTCTGAAGGGAAACACATCATAGTTATAATGCATGGATCACACTCTGCTTTAGAGCAAGAAGCACACTCTTGCTTCTAGATTCTCTAATACAGCAGGAAACTTGAGCATGCTCAGAATTAAAGAACGGTTTTTCCTACAGATACGGACCATATCTAGTTCAACTCTGCCTGAAATTGGTACAAAGCAAAGGTCCTCTAACATCCAATGCTTCTCAGTTAAGATGAGAAATGTGTGAGCTTCGTCAACTATGTAGTTCGTTTGAGCTGAAAGGTAACTGCCATTACCTAAAACGAAGTCTTGCTTGTAGGAAGACTCAGAGCCAGGGATTTAACTCCATTTCTGAAGTGAAACACAGCAGGGTTCTCATCGATTGATCACACTCTGCTTTAGAGCAAGAAACACGCTCTAGCTTCCTAGAGTCTCTAAGACAGCAGGAAACTTGAGTATGCTGAGAACAAATGAACGGTGTTTCCTACACATACGGACCATCTAGTCCAACTCTGCTGCTGAAACTGATACAAAGCCCTGGTCCTCTAACATCCAATGCTTGTCAGTTAAGATGAGAAACGTGTGAGCTTCGTGAACGATGTAGTTCGTTTGAGCTGAAAAGTGACTGCCCTTTCTTGAAACGAAGTCTTGCTTGTAGGAAGACACAGAGCCTGGTATTTAAATCCATTTCTGAAGGGAAACACACAGCATAGTTCTCATCCATGGATCACACTCTGCTTTAGAGCAAGAAGCACGCTCTTGCTTTCTAGAGTCTCTAATACAGCAGGAAACTTGAGTGTGCTCAGAACAAAAAAGCGGTGTTTCCTACACATACAGGCCATATCTAGTTCAACTCTCCCTCTGAAACTGATACAAAGCACTGTTCCTCTAACATTCAATGCTTCTCTGTTAAGATGAGAAACGTGTGAGCTTCGTGAACGATGTAGTTCGTTTGAGCTGAAAAGTGACTGCCCTTACCTGATAAGATATCTTGCATGTATGAAGACACAGAGCCTGGGATTTAACTCCATTTCTGAAGGGAAACACTCAGCATAGTTCTCATCCATGGATCACACTCTGCTTTAGAGCAAGAAGCACGCTCTTGCTTTCTAGAGTCTCTAATACCGCAGGAAACGTGCGTGTTCTCAGAAGAAAAGAACGGTGTTTCCTATACATACGGACCATATCTAGTTCAACTCTGCTTCTGAAACTGAAACAAACCACAGGTCCTCTAACATCCAATGCTTGTCAGTTTAGATGTGAAACGTTTGAACTTCGTGAACGATGTAGTTCGTTTGAGCTGTAAAGAAACTGCCCTTACCAGAAACTAAGTCTTGCTTGTAGGAAGACACAGAGGCTGGGATTTAACTCCATTTCTGAAGGGAAACATACAACACAGTTCTCATCCATGGAACACACTCTGCTTTAGAGCAAGAAGCACACTCTTGCTTTCTAGCGTCTCTACTACAGCAGGAAACGTGAGTGTGCTCATAACAAAAAAGCGGTGTTTCCTACACATGCAGGGATATCTAGTTCAACTCTGAAGTCTTGCTTGTAGGAAGACACAGAGCCTGGGATTTAACTCCATTTCTGAAGTGAAACACACAGCAGAGTTCTCATCCATTGATCACACTCTGCTTTAGAGCATGAAGCACGCTCTTCCTTTCCAGAGTCTCTAAGAGAGAAGGAAACATGAGTGTGATGAGAACAAAAGAACAGTGTTTCCTACAAATACGGACCATATCTAATTCATTTCTTCTTCTGAAACTGAAACAAACCAGAAATCCTCTAACATCCAATGCTTGTCAGTTTAGATGGTAAACGTGTGAGCTTCGTGAACGATGTAGTTCGTTTGAGCTGAAAAGTGACTGCCCTTACCTGATAAGATGTCTTGCATGTATGAAGACACAGAGCCTGGGGTTTAACTCCATTTCCGGAGGGAAACACACAACTCACTTCTCATCCATGGATCACACTCTGCTTTAGAGCAAGAAGCACGCTCTTCCTTTCCAGAGTCTCTAAGAGAGAAGGAAACGTGAGTGTGATGAGAACAAAAGAACAGTGTTTCCTACAAATAGGGACCATATCTAGTTCATTTCTGCTTCTGAAACTGAAACAAACCAGAAGTCCTCTAACATCCAATCCTTGTCAGTTTAGATGGGAAACATGTGAGCTTCGTGTACGATGTAGTGTGTTTGAGCTGAAAAGTGACTGCCCTTACCTGATAAGATGTCTTGCATGTATGAAGACACAGAGCCTGGGGTTTAACTCCATTTCTGGAGGGAAACACACAACTCACTTCTCATCCATGGATCACACTCTGCTTTAGAGCAAGAAGCACTCTCTTGCTTTCTAGAGTCTCTAAAACAGCAGGAAACCTGAGTGTGCTCCGAACAAAAGAACGGTGTTTCCTACAAATACGGATCATATCTAATTCATCTCTGCTTCTGAAACTGAAATAAACCAGAAATCCTCTAACATCCTATGCTTGTCAGTTTAGATGGGAAACGTGTGAGCTTCGTGAACGATGTAGTTCCTTTGAGCTGAAAAGTGACTGCCCTTACCTGAAAAGTTGTCTTGCATGTATGAAGACACAGAGCCTGGGGTTTAACTCCATTTCTGGAGGGAAACACACAACTCGGTTGTCATCCATGGATCACACTCTTCTTTAGAGCAAGAAGCACGCTCTTGCTTTCTAGAGTCTCTAATACCGCAGGAAACGTGAGTGGGCTCAGAAGAAAAGAACGGTGTTTCCTATACATCCAGACCATATCTAGGTGAACTCTGCTTGAACTTGATACAAAGCAAAGGTCGTCTAACATCCAATGCTTCTCAGTTAAGATGAGAAATGTGTGAGCTTCGTGAACGATGTAGTTCCTTTGAGCTGTTAGGTAACTGCCCTCTCCTGAAACGAAGTCCTGCTTGTAGGAAGACTCAGAGCCAGGGATTTAACTCCATTTCTGAAGTGAAACACACAGCAGAGTTCTCATCCATAGATGACACTCTGCTTTAGAGCAAGAAGCACGCTCTTGCTTTCTAGATTCTCTAAGACAGCAGGAAACGTGAGTGTGCGGAGAACAAAAGAACGGTGTTTGCTACACATAGGGACCATATCTAGTCCAACCCTGCTTCTGAAATTGATACAAAGCACAGGTCCTCTAACATCCAATGGTTGTCTGCCGCGGACTGGATCTCAGCTAGACCACCAGACCGAGGGAAAAAAGGGTGAAGGTACTCAGGATAAGTGGGATTCGGCGAATGACAGACAGCCACAGACACGAGAGTATGTTGTGAAGCTGCTGCAATTTTACTCAGACCAAGCAGTGAATTTTATACAGTTACTTGGGGAAACACGGCAATCGGCCAGTAGGGTGACAAACATAGAATCAACAATGTAGTTACACACTTTTCTCAGAATGATTAACAGATCTCATGAGTATAGCCTTTACTTTTTCTTTTGTGGTTCCTCATCCGGACAGAGAACATTATGGCCCTAGCTGTAGTTCTCCTTCTACACCTTTGTTCTGTATCAAAATTAAACCCTTTTCATCATTGTTCTAACCATGGTTTCATTTGTGTGAAAATATTTTAACCTTTACCTGTGGGTGAGAAGGCACCAGGGGGGTCGGTACCTAGCTAATCTTTCCATGAACTGTAACTTATGCCATTCTGTTTTCATACCATTATGATTCACATATCAGTTCCCATTTACGTCATAACCTCCCGTAAAAGGTAATGGCTCTAAATAATTATTGTATCTAAGATTAAAGTTAGGGGGTTGCCACCATCGACCCTTGATGAGAAACTCTATTTGTCCCTGAATAATTCTTGTAGGAATGGCTAATTCCTGTAACTGGTTCCTCGCAGCTGCTGTCGGGTGTGCGTGTGAATTGCCTATGAGTGCCTGAACCTTTACTTTCATTCTCTCTTCGCTAGAGTCTTTGTACTTCTGAATCATAAGTTCTTTCTGCTCTAAATCATTCATGAATTCCTCCAAACTTTAGAGACCCTCTTGAACTGTTGGCCTAAAAGCTTCAATCATAGGTGGGGTTATTGAAGCCACTTTTGAGGAATCATTACTCTCTTTATGGGGCACATCAGGAACATTAAGAGTTAACTTCTTGGAATTAATACACAAGGAAACAGCAATAATTACAGCTGCAAAGAGAAGAAGGCAGAGTGCCAGCCAGCCTCTGCAAGCAGATCTGCATGGTTCCGTGTAGCCTGGCATCTTGATTCGGGCAAATTCATGAGGGGTTGCCTAGGGCATAGACCCGAGGGCCGCGAGCCACCCTTTCCCACGTAACTACCTTATCCAAGGCATTTGTCACGCAGGCCACACCGTCATGGGCGTGGCAGTTGTCATTTAAGATGAGAAACGTGTGAGCTTCGTGAACGATGTAGTTCGTTTGAGCTGAAAAGTGACTGCCCTACCTTAAAGGATGTCTTGCTAGTAGGAAAACACAGAGCCTGGGATTTAACTCCATTTCTGAAGGGAAACACACAGCATAGTTCTCATCCATGGATCACACTCTGCTTTAGAGCAAGAAGCTCTCTCTTGCTTTCTAGATTCTCCAATACAGCAAAAAACTTGAGTGTGCTCAGAACAAAAGAACGTTGTTTCCTACAAATACCGACCATATCTAGTCCAAATCTGCTCCTGAAACTGATACAAAGCATTGGTCCTCTATCATCCAATGCTTGTCAGTTAAGATGAGAAACGTGTGAGCTTCGTGAACGATGTAGTTCTTTGAGCTGAAAAGTGACTGCCCCTACCTGAAACGAAGTCTTGCTTGTAGCAAGACACAGAGCCTGGGATTTAACTCCATTTCTGAAGGGAAACACACAACACAGTTCTCATCCATGGATCACACTCTGCTTTAGAGCAAAAAGCACTCTCTTGCTTTCTAGAGTCTCTAATACAGAAGGAAATGTGAGTGTGCTGAGAAGAAAAGAACGGTGTTTCCTATACAGACTGACCATATCTAATTCAACTCTGCTTGAAATTGATACAAAGCAAAGGTCCTCTAACATCCAATGCTTGTCAGTTTAGATGAGAAACGTGTGAGTCGTGAACGATGTAGTTCGTTTGAGCTGTAAAGTAACTGCCCTTACCTGAAAAGAAGTATTGCTTGTAGGAAGACTCAGACCCTGGGATTTAAGTCCATTTCTGAAGTAAAACACACAGCCGAATTCTTATCCATTGCTCACACTCTGCTTTAGAGCAAGAAGCACACTCTGGCTGTCTAGAGTCTCTAAGACAGCAAGAAACGTGATTGTGCTGAGAACAAAGGAACGGTGTTTCCTACACATACAGACCATATCTAGTCCAACTCTGCTTCTGAAATTGATACAAAGCACAGGTCCTATAACATCCAATGCTTGTCAGTTAAGATGAGAAACGTTTGAGCTTCATGAACGATGTAGTTCTTTTGAGCTGTAAAGAATCAGCCCTTACAAGAAACGAAGTCTTGCTTGTAGGAAGACACAGAGGCTGGGATTTAACTCCATTTCTGAAGGGAAACATACAACACAGTTCTCATCCATGGATCACACTCTGCTTTAGAGCAAGAAGCACACTCTTGCTTTCTAGAGTCTATACTACAGCAGGAAACGTGAGTGTGCTCATAACAAAAAAGCGGTGTTTCCTACACATACAGGGATATCTAGTTCAACTCTGCTTCTGAAACTGATAGAAAGCACTGGTCCTCTAACATTGAATGCTTCTCAGTTAAGATGAGAAACGTGTGAGCTTCGTGAATGATGTAGTTCGTTTGAGCTGTAAAGTAACTGCCCTTACTTGAATAGAAGTCTTCCTTGTAGGAAGACTCAAAGCCTGGGATTTAACTCCATTTCTGAAGAGAAACAGACAGCAGAGTTCTCATCCATTGATCTCACTCTGCTTTAGAGCAGGAAGCACGCTCTTGCTTTCTAGAGTCTCTAATACAGCAGGAAACTTGAGTGTGCTCAGAACAAAAGTTCGGTTTTTCCTATACATACGGACCATATCTATTCAACTCTGCTTGAAATTGATACAAAGCAAAGGTCCTCTAACATCCAATGCTTCTCAGTTAAGAAGAGAAATGTGTGAGCTTCGTGAACAATGTAGTTCGTTTGAGCTGTAAAGTAAATGCCCTTACCTGAAACCAATTATTGCTTGTAGGAAGACTCAGAGCCAGGGATTTAACTCCATTTCTGAAGAGAAACACACAACAGAGTTATCAGCCATTGATCACACACTGCTTAAGAGCAAGAAGCACGCTATTGCTTTCCAGAGTCTCTAAGAGAGAAGGAAACGTGAGTGTGATGAGAACAAAAGAACGGTGTTTCCTACACACACAGACCATATCTAGTCCAACTCTGCTTCTGAAACTGATACAATGCACTGGTCCTCTAACATCCAATGCTTCTCAGTTAAGATGAGAAATGTGTGAGCTTCGTGAACGCTGTAGTTCCTTTGAGCTGTTAGGTAACTGCCCTTACCTGAAACGAAGTCCTGCTTGTAGGAAGATTCAGAACCAGGGATTTAACTCCATTTCTGAAGTGAAACACACAGCAGAGTTCTCATCCATAGATGACACTCTGCTTTAGAGCAAGAAGCACGCTCTTGCTTTCTAGATTCTCTAAGACAGCAGGAAACGTGAGTGTGCTGAGAACAAAAGAATGGTGTTTGCTACACATAGGGACCATATCTAGTCCAACACTGCTTCTGAAATTGATACGAAGCACAGGTCCTTTAACATCCAATGCTTGTCATTTAAGATGAGAAACGTGTGAGCTTAGTGAACAATGTAGATTGTTTGAGCTGAAAAGTGACTGCCCTTACCTGAAACGATATAGTTCTTGTAGGAAGACACAGAGCCTGGGATTTAACTCCATTTCTGAAGGGAAACACACAGCATCGTTCTCATCCATGGATCACACTCTGCTTTAGAGCAAGAAGCACGGTCTTACTTCTAGATTCTCTAACAGAGCAGGAAACTTGAGCGTGCTCAGAACAAAATAACGGTTTTTCCTACACATACAGATCATTTCTCGTTCATCTCTGATTCTGACTCTGAAACAAACCAGAGGTCCTCTAACATCCAATGCTTGTCAGTTTAGATGAGAAACGTGTGAGCTTCGGGAATGATGTAGTTCGTTTGTGCTGTAAAGTAACTGCCCTTACATGAAAAGAAGTCTTGTTTGTAGGACGACTCAGAGCATGGGATTTAACTCCATTTCTGAAGTGAAACACACAGCAGAATTCTCATCCATTGATCACACTCTGCTTTAGAGCAAGAAGCACACTCTTGCTTTCTAGGGTCGCTAAAACAGCAGGAATCATGAGTGTGCTGAGAACAAATGAACGGTGTTTCCTACACATACGGAACATATCTAGGCCAACTCTGCTTCTGAAATTGATACAAAGCACTGGTCCTCTAACATCCAATGCTTTGTAGTTAAGAAGGGAAACTTGTAAGCTTCGTTTACGATGTAGTTCGTTTGAACTGAAAAGTGACTGCCCTACCTTAAAGGATGTCTTGCTAGTAGGAAAACACAGAGCCTGGGATTTAACTCCATTTCTGAAGGGAAACACACAGCATAGTTCTCATCCATAGATCACACTCTGCTTTAGAGCAAGAAGCACTCTCTTGCTTTCTAGAGTCTCCAATACAGCAAAAAACTTGAGTGTGCTCAGAACAAATGAACGGTGTTTCCTACAAATACAGACCATATCTAGTCCAACTATGCTCCTGAAACTGATACAAAGCACTGGTCCTCTAACATCCAATGCTTGTCAGTTAAGATGAGAAACGTGTGAGCTTCGTGAACGATGTAGTTCTTTGAGCTGAAAAGTGACTGCCCCTACCTGAAACGAAGTCTGGCTTGCAGCAAGACACAGAGCCTGGGATTTAACTCCATTTCTGAAGGGAAACACACAACACAGTTCTCATCCATGGATCACACTCTGCTTTAGAGCAAGAAGCACGCTCTTGCTTTACAGAGTCTCTAAGAGAGAAGGAAACGTGAGTGTGATGAGAACAAAAGAACGGTGTTTCCTACACATACGGACCATATCTAGTACAACTCTGCTTCTGAAACTGGTACAAAGTACTGGTCCTCTAACATCCAATGCTTGTCATTTAAGATGAGAAAAGTGTGAGCTTCGTGACCGATGTAGTTCATTTGTGCTGAAAAGTGACTGCCCTTAATTGAAACGAAGTCTTGCATGTAGGAAGACACAGAGCATGGAATTTAACTCCATTTCTGAAGGGAAACACACAGCATAGTTTTCATGCAAGGATCATACTCTGCTTTAGAGCAAGAAGCACGCTCTTGCTTTCTAGAGACTCTAGTACAGCAGGAAAATTGAGTGTGCTCAGAACAAAAGCACTGTGTTTCCTACACATACGGACCATACCTAGTTAAACTCTGCTTCTGAATATGATACAAAGCACTGGTCCTCTGACATCCAATACTTTTCATTTAAGATGAGAAACGTGTGAGCTTCCTGAACGATGTAGTACGTTTGAGCTGTAAAGTAACTGCCCTTACCTGAAACGAAGTCTTGCTTGTAGGAAGACTCAGAGCCATGGATTTAACTCCATTTCTGACATGAAACACACAGCAGAGTTCTGCTATATAGATCACACTCTGCTTTAGAGCAAGAAGCATGCTCTTGCTTCCTGGAATATATAATAGAGAAGGAAACTTGAGTGAGCTCATAACAAAAGAACAGTGTTTACTACACATACGGACCATATCTAGTTCAACTCTGCTTCTGAAATTGAAAGAAAACACAGGTCCTCTAACATCCAAAGCTTGTCATTTAAGATGAGAATCGTGTGAGCTTCGTGAATGATGTAGTTTATTTGAGCTGAAAAGTGACTGCCCTTACCTGAAACGAAGTAGTGCTTGTAGGAAGACACAGAGCCTGGGATTTAACTCCATTTCTGAAGGAAAACATACAGCGTAGTTCTCATCCAAGGATCACAATCTCCTTTAGAGCAAGAAGCACTCACTTCCTTCTAGATTCTCTAATACAGCAGGAAAATTGAGCATGCTCAGAACAAAAGAACGGTGTTTCCTACACATACGGACCATATCTAGTTCATCTCTGCTTCTGAAACTGGTTCAAAGCACTGGTCCTCTAACATACAAAGCTTAGTTGTTAAGAAGGGAAACTTGTAAGCTTCATGAATGTTGTAAGTTCCTTTGAACTGAAAAGTGACTGCCCTTACCGGAAACTAAATCTTGCTTGTAGAAAGACACAGAGCCAGGGATTTAACTCCATTTCTGAAGGGAAACACACAACACAGTTCTCATCCATGGATCACTCTGCTTTAGAGCAAGAAGCACGCTCTTGCTTTCTAGAGTCTCTAAGACAGCAGGAAACGTGAGTGTGCTCAGAAGAAAAGAACGGTGCTTCCTCTACATACGGACCATATCTAGTTCAGCTCTGCTTCTGAAACTGAAAAAAACCACATGTCCTCTAGCATTTAATGATTGTCAGTTAAGATGAGAAATGTGTGAGCTTCGTGAACGATGTAGTTCTTTTGAGCTCTAAAGTAACTGCCCTTACCTGAAACGATGTCCTGCATATAGAAATACTCAAAGCTTGGGATCTAACTCCATTTCTGATGTGACACACACAGCAGAGTTCTCATCCATTGATCACACTCTCCTTTAGAGCAAGAAGCATGCCCTAGCTTTCTAGAGTGTCTAATACAGCAGGAAACGTGAGTGTGCTGAGAACAAAAGACCGGTGTTTCCTACACATACGGACCATATCTAGTCCAACTCTGCTTCTGAAACTGATAAAAATCACTGGTCCTCTAACATCCAATGCTTGTCAGTTAGGATGGGAAACTTGTTAGATTCATGAAAGATGTAGTTCGTTTGAGCTGAAAAGTGACTGCCCTTGCCTGAAACGCCGTCTTGCATGAAGGAAGACACAGAGCCTGGGATTTAACTCCATTTCTGAAGGGAAACAGACAGCAGAGTTCTCATCCATTGATCACCCTCTGCTCTAGAGCAAGAAGCATGCTCTTGCTTCCTAGAGTCTCTAAGACAGCAGGAAACGTGAGTGTGCTGAGAGAAAAAGAACGGTGTTTCCTACACATACGGACCATAAATTGTCCAACTCTGCTTCTGAAACTGATACAAAGCACTGGTCCACTAACATCCAATGCTTGGTAGTTAAGAGGGGAAACTTGTAAGCTTCGTGAACAATGTAGTTCGTTTGAACTGAAAAGTGACTGCCTACCTGAAACGCAGACTTGCTTGTAGGAAGACTCAGAGACTGGGATTTAACTCCATTTCTGAAGGGAAACACACAGCATAGTTCTCATCCTTGGATAACACTCAGCTTTAGAGCAAGAAGCACGCACTTGCTTTCTAGATTTTCTAATACAGCAGGAAACGTGAGTGTGCTGAGAACAAATGAACGGTGTTTCCTACATATACGGACCATATCTAGTCCAACTCTGCTTCTGAAACTGATACAATGCACTGGTCCTCTAACATTCAATGCTTGTCAGTTAAGATGAGCAACGTGTGAACTTCATGAACGATGTAGTTCGTTTGAGCTGAAAAGTGACTGCCCTTACCTCTAACGAAGTCTTGCTTGTAGGAAGACACAGAGCCTGGGATTTAACTCCATTTCTGAAGGGAAACACACAACTCGTTTCTCATCCATGGATCACACTCTGATTTAGAGCAAGAAGCTCGCTATTGCTTTCTAGATTCTCTAAAACCACAGGAAACTTGAGTGTGCTCAGAAGAAAAGAACGGTGTTTCCTATACATACGGACCATATCTAGTTCAAATCTGCTTCTGAAACTGAAACAAAGCACTGGTCCTCTAACATCCAATGCTTCTCATTTAAGATGAGAAACGTGTGAGATTCATGAATGATGTAGTTCGTTTGAGCTGTAAGAACCTTCCCTTACCTGAAACGAAGTCTTGCTTGTAGGAAGACTCAGAGCCTGGGATTTAACTCCATTTCTGAAGTGAAACACACAACAGAGTTCTCATCCATTGATCACACACTGCTTTAGAGCAAGAAGCACGCTCTAGCTGTCTATTGTCTCTAAGACAGCAGGAAACTTGAGTGATCTGAGAACAAATGAACGGTGTTTCCTACATATACGGACCATATCTAGTCCAACTCTGCTTCTGAAAGTGATACAAAGCACTGGTCCTTTAACATACAATGCTGCTCAGTTAAGATGGGAAACATCTTAGATTCGTGAACGATGTAGTTCGTTTGAGCAGAAAAGTGAATGCCTTTACCAGAAAGGAAATGTTGCTTGTAGGAAGACTCAGAGCCAGGGACTTAACTCCATTTCTGAAGTGAAACACACAGCATAATTCTCATCCATTGATCACACTCTGCTTTAGAGCCTGAAGCACGCTCTTGCTTTCTAGAGTCTCTAATACAGCAGGAAACTTGAGTGTGCTCAGAACAAAAGAACAGTGTTTCCTACAAATACGGACCATATCTACTTCTTCTCTGCTTCTGAAACTGAAAGAAACCAGAAGTCCTCTAACATCCAATGCTTGAAAGTTTAGGTGAGAAACGTGTGAGCATCCTGAACGATGTAGTTCGTTTGAGCTGAAAATTGACTGCCCTTACCTGAAACGAAGTCTTGCTTGTAGTAAGACTCAGAGACTGGGATTTAACTCCATTTCTGAAGTGAAACACACAACAGAGTTCTCATCCATTGATCACACTCTGCTTTAGAGCAAGAAGCACGCTCTAGGTTTCTAGAGTCTCTAAGACAGCAGGAAACTTGAGTGTGCTGAGAACAAATGAACGGTGTTTCCTACACATACCGACCATTAATTGTCCAACTCTGCTTCTGAAACTGATACAAAGCACTGGTCCACTAACATCGAATGCTTGGTAGTTAAGAAGGGAAACTTGTAAGCTTCGTGAACAATGTAGTTCATTTGAACTGAAAAGTGACTGCCTACCTGAAACGAAGTCTTGCTTGTAAAAAGACACAGAGCCTGGGATTTAACTCCATTTCTGAAGGGAAACACACAACAGAGTTCTCATCCATGGATCACACTCTGCTTTAGAGCAGGAAGCACGCTCTTGCTTTCTAGAATCTCTAATACATCAGGAAATGTGGTTGTGTTCAGAAGAAAAGAAGAGTTTTTCCTACACATACGGACCTTATCTAGTTCAACTCTGCTTCTGAAACTGAAAGAAAACACAGGTCCTCTAACATCCAATGCTTGTCAGTTAAGATGAGAAACGTGTGAGCTTCGTGAATGATGTAGTTCGTTAGAGCTGAAAAGTAACTGCCCTTACCTGAAACGAAGTCTTGCTTGTAGGAAGACTCAGAGCCTAGGATTTAACTCCATTTCTGAAGTGAAACACACAACAGAGTTCTCATCCATTGATCACACACTGCCTTAGAGCAAGAAGCACGCTCTAGCTGTCTATTGTCTCTAAGAGAGCAGGAAACTTGAGTGTGCTGAGAACAAATGAACGGTGTTTTCTACATATACGGACCATATCTAGTCCAACTCTGCTTTTGAAAGTGATACAAAGCACTGGTCCTCTAACATCCAATGCTTGTCATTTAAGATGAGAAACGTGTGAGCTTTGTGAACGATGTAGTACGATTGAGCCAAAGAGTGACTGCCCTTACCTGAAACGAAGTAGTCCTTCTAGGAAGACACACAGCCTAGGATTTAACTCCAATTCTGAACGGAAACACACAGTATAGTTCTCATCCATGGATCACACTCTGCTTTAGAGCAAGAAGCACGCTCTTGCTTACTAGAGTCTCTAATACAGCATGAAACTTGAGTGTGCTCAGAAAAAAACCGGTATTTCCTACACATACAGGCCACATCTATTTCAACTCTGCTTCTGAAACTGATACAAAGCACTGGTCCTCTAACATTCAATGCTTCTCAGTTAAGATGAGAAACCTGTGAGCTTCGTGAATGATGTAGTTCGTTTGAGATGTAAAGTAATTGCCCTTACTTGAATCGAAGTCTTGCTTGTAGGAAGACTCAGAGCCAGGGATTTAACTCCATTTCTGAAGTGAAACACACAACAGAGTTCTCATCCATGGATCACACTCTGCTTTAGAGCAAGAAGAACACTCTTGCTTTCTAGAATCTCTAATACAGCAGAAAACGTGGTTGTGCTCAGAAGAATGAACAGTGTTTCCTACACATATGGACCATATCTAGTTCAACTCTGCTTCTGAAACTAAAAGAAACCACAGGTCCTCTAACATCCAATGCTTGTCAGTTTAGATGAGAAACGTGTGAGCTTCGTGAACGATGTAGTATGTTTGATCTGAAAAGTAACTGCCCTTACCTGAAACGAAGTCTTGCTTGTAGGAAGAAACAGAGCCTGGGATTTAAATCCATTTCTGAAGGGAAAAACACATCATAGTTCTCATCCTTGGATCACACTCTGCTTTAGAGGAAGAAGCATGCCCTAGTTTTCCAGAGACTCTAAGACAGCAGGAAACTTGTTGTGCTGAGAACAAATGAATGGTGTTTCCTAAACATACGGACCATATCTGGTCCAACTCTGCTTCTGAAACTGATACAAAGCACTGGTCCTCTAACATCCAATGCTTGTCAGTTAAGATGAGAAACGTGTGAGCTTTGTGACCGATGTAGTTCATTTCAGCTGAAAAGTGACTGCCCTTAATTGAAAAGAAGTCTTGCATGTAGGAAGACACAGAGCCTAGAATTTAACTCCATTTCTGAATTGAAACACACAGCAGAGTTCTCATCCATGCTCACACTCTGCTTTAGAGCAAGAAGCACACTCTTCCTTTCTAGATTCTCCAAGACAGCAGGAAACGTGAGTGTGCTGAGAACAAAAGAATGGAGTTTCCTACACATACGGACCATAAATTATCCAACTCTGCTTCTGAAACTGATACAAAGCACTGGTCCACTAATATCCAATGCTTGTTAGTTAAGAGGGGAAACTTGTAAGCTTCGTGAACAATGTAGTTCGTTTGAACTGAAAAGTGACTGCCTACCTGAAACGAAGTCTTGCTTGTAAAAAGACACAGAGCCTGGGATTTAACTCAATTTCTGAAGGGAAACACACAACAGAGTTCTCATCCATGGATCACACTCTGCTTTAGAGCAAGAAGCACACTCTGGCTGTCTAGAGTCTCAAAGACAGCAAGAAACGTGAGTGTGCTGGGAACCAAGAACGGTGTTTCCTACACATACGGACCATATCTAGTCCAACTCTGCTTCTGAAACTGATACAAAGCACTGGTCCTCTAACATCCAATGCTTATCAGTTAAGATGAGAAACGTGTGAGCTTCGTGAACGATGTAGTACCTTTGAACTGAAAAGTGACTGCCCCTACCTTAAACGAACTCTTGCTTGTAGCAAGACACAGAGCCTGGGATTTAACTGCATTTCTGAAGGGAAACACACAGCAGAGTTCTCATCCATGGATCACACTCTGCTTTAGAGCAAGAAGCACGCTCTGGCTTTCTAGAGTCTCTAATACAGCAGGAAACATGAGTGTGCTCAGAAGAAATGAACGGTGTTTCCTAAACATACAGACCATATCTAGTTCAACTCTGCTTGAAATTGATACAAAGCAAAGGTTCTCTAACATCCAATGCTTCTCAGTTAAGATGAGAAACATGTGAGCTTCGTGAACGATGTAGTTCGCTTGAGCTGAAAAGTGACTGCCCTTACCTGAAACGAAGTAGTGCTTTTAGGAAGACACAGAACGTGGGACTAAACTCCATTTCTGAAGGGAAACACACAGCCTAGTTCTCATCCATGGATCACACTCTGCTTTAGAGCAAGAGGCACGCTCAGGCTTTCTAGAGTCTCTAAGACAGCAGGAAATGTGAGTGTACTGAGCACAAAAGAACGGTGTTTCCTACACACACGGACCATATCTAGTCCAACTCTGCTTCTGAAACTGATACAAAGCAAAGGTCCTCTAACATCCAATACTTGTCAGTTTAGATGAGAAACGTGTGAGTCTGGAAAGATGTAGTTCGTTTGAGCTGTAAAGTAACTGCCCTTACCTGAAAAGAAGTCTTGCTTGTAGGAAGACTCAGAGACTGGGATTTAAGTCCATTTCTGAAGTGAAACACACAGCAGAGTTCTTATCCATTGCTCACACTCTGCTTTAGAGAAAGAAGCACACTCTGGCTGTCTAGAATCTCTAAGACAGCAAGAAACATGAGTGTGCTGAAAACAAAAGGACGATGTTTCCTACACATAGGGACCATATCTAGTCCAACTCTGCTTCTGAGACTGATACAGAGCACTGCTCCACTAATATCCAATGCTTGTCATTTAAGATGAAAAACGTGTGAGCTTCGTGAACGATGTAGTTCGTGTGAGCTGAGAAGTGACTGCCCCTACCTGAAAAAAAGTAGTGCTTGTAGGAAGACACAGAGCCTGGGATATAACTCCATTTCTGAAGGGAAACACACAGCAGAGTTCTCATCCTTTGATCACACTCTGCTTTAGAACAAGAAGCACGCTCTTGCTTCTAGATTCTCTAATACAGCAGCCAACTTGAGTGAGCTCAGAACAAAAGAATGGTGTTTCCTACACATACGGACCATATCTAGTCCAACTCTGCTTCTGAAACTGATACAAAGCACTGGTCCTCTAACATCGAATGCTTGGCAGTTAAGATGGGAAACTTGTTAGCTTCGTGAACAATGTAGTTCGTTTGAGCTGAAAAGTGACTGTCCTTACCTGAAACGAAGTTTGCTTGTAGGAAGACACAGAGCCTGGGATTTAACTCCATTTCTGAAGGGAAACACACAGCAGAGTTCTCATCCATGGATCACACTCTGCTATAGAGCAAAAGCACGCTCTTGCTTTCTAGAGTCTCTAATACAGCAGGAAACGTGAGTGTGCTCAGAAGAAAAGAACGGTGTTTCCTATACATACAGACCATATCCAGTTCAACTCTGTTTGAAATTGATACAAAGCAAAGATTCTCTAACATCCAATGCTTCTCAGTTAAGATGAGAAACATGTGAGCTTTGTGAACGATGTAGTTCGTTTGAGCTGAAAAGTGACTGCCCTTACCTGAAACGAAGTAGTGCTTGTAGGAAGACACAGAGCCTGGGACTTAACAACATTTCTGAAAGGAAACACACAGCATAGTTCTGATCCATGGATCACATTCTGCTTTAGAGCAAGAAGCACGCTCAAGCTTTCTAGAGTCTCTAAGACAGCAGGAAATGTGAGTGTGCTGAGAACAAAAGAACGGTGTTTTCTACACATACGGACCATATCTATTCCAACTCTGCTTCTGAAACTGATACAAAGCACTGGTCCTCTAACATCCAATGCTTATCAGTTAAGATGAGAAATGTGAGAGCTTCGTGAACGATGTAGTTCGTTTGAGCTGTAAAGTAACTGCCCTTACCTGAAACGAAGTCTTGCTTGTAGGAAGACTCAGAGCCTGGGATTTAACTCCAATTCTGAAGTGAAACAGACAGCAAAGTACTGATCCATTCATCACACTCTGCTTTAGAGCAAGAAGCACGCTCTAGCTTTCTAGAGTCTCTAAGACAGCAGGAAAAGTGAGTGTGCTGAGAACAAAAGAACGGTGTTTCGTACACATACGGACCATATCTAGTCCAACTCTACTTCTGAAACTGATACAAAGCACTGGTCCTCTAACATCCAATGCTTGTCATTTAAGAAGAGAAACGTGTGAGCTTCGGGAACGATGTAGTTTGTTTGAGCTGAATAGTGACTGCCCTTACCTAAAACGAAGTCTTGATTGTATGAAGACACAGAGCCTGGAGTTTAACTCCATTTCTAAAGGGAAACACACAACACAGTTCTCATCGATGGATCACACTCAGCTTTAGAGCAAGAAGCACGCTCTTGCTTTCTAGATTCTCTAATACCGCAGGAAACTTGAGTGTGCTCAGAACAAAAGAACGGTGTTTCCTACACATACGGACCATAAATTGTCCAACTCTGCTTCTGAAACTGATACAAAGCACTGGTCCACTAATATCCAATGCTTGTTAGTTAAGAGGGGAAACTTGTAAGCTTCGTGAACAATGTAGTTCGTTTGAACTGAAAAGTGACTGCCTACCTGAAACGAAGTCTTGCTTGTAAAAAGACACAGAGCCTGGGATTTAACTCAATTTCTGAAGGGAAACACACAACAGAGTTCTCATCCATGGATCACACTCTGCTTTAGAGCAAGAAGCACACTCTGGCTGTCTAGAGTCTCAAAGACAGCAAGAAACGTGAGTGTGCTGGGAAACAAGAACGGTGTTTCCTACACATACGGACCATATCTAGTCCAACTCTGCTTCTGAAACTGATACAAAGCACTGGTCCTCTAACATCCAATGCTTATCAGTTAAGATGAGAAACGTGTGAGCTTCGTGAACGATGTAGTACCTTTGAACTGAAAAGTGACTGCCCCTACCTTAAACGAACTCTTGCTTGTAGCAAGACACAGAGCCTGGGATTTAACTGCATTTCTGAAGGGAAACACACAGCAGAGTTCTCATCCATGGATCACACTCTGCTTTAGAGCAAGAAGCACGCTCTGGCTTTCTAGAGTCTCTAATACAGCAGGAAACATGAGTGTGCTCAGAAGAAATGAACGGTGTTTCCTAAACATACAGACCATATCTAGTTCAACTCTGCTTGAAATTGATACAAAGCAAAGGTTCTCTAACATCCAATGCTTCTCAGTTAAGATGAGAAACATGTGAGCTTCGTGAACGATGTAGTTCGCTTGAGCTGAAAAGTGACTGCCCTTACCTGAAACGAAGTAGTGCTTTTAGGAAGACACAGAACGTGGGACTAAACTCCATTTCTGAAGGGAAACACACAGCCTAGTTCTCATCCATGGATCACACTCTGCTTTAGAGCAAGAGGCACGCTCAGGCTTTCTAGAGTCTCTAAGACAGCAGGAAATGTGAGTGTACTGAGCACAAAAGAACGGTGTTTCCTACACACACGGACCATATCTAGTCCAACTCTGCTTCTGAAACTGATACAAAGCAAAGGTCCTCTAACATCCAATACTTGTCAGTTTAGATGAGAAACGTGTGAGTCTGGAAAGATGTAGTTCGTTTGAGCTGTAAAGTAACTGCCCTTACCTGAAAAGAAGTCTTGCTTGTAGGAAGACTCAGAGACTGGGATTTAAGTCCATTTCTGAAGTGAAACACACAGCAGAGTTCTTATCCATTGCTCACACTCTGCTTTAGAGAAAGAAGCACACTCTGGCTGTCTAGAGTCTCTAAGACAGCAAGAAACATGAGTGTGCTGAAAACAAAAGGACGATGTTTCCTACACATAGGGACCATATCTAGTCCAACTCTGCTTCTGAGACTGATACAGAGCACTGGTCCACTAACATCCAATGCTTGTGTTTAAGATCAAAAACGTGTGAGCTTCGTGAACGATGTAGTTCGTGTGAGCTGAAAAGTGACTGCCCATACCTGAAAAAAAGTAGTGCTTGTAGGAAGACACAGAGCCTGGGATATAACTCCATTTCTGAAGGGAAACACACAGCAGAGTTCTCATCCATGGATCACACTCTGCTTTAGAACAAGAAGCACGCACTTGCTTCTAGATTCTCTAATACAGCAGCCAACTTGAGAGAGCTCAGAACAAAAGAACGGTGTTTCCTACACATACGGACTATATCTAGTCCAACTCTGCTTCTGAAACTGATACAAAGCACTGGTCCTCTAACATCGAATGCTTGGCAGTTAAGATGGGAAACTTGTTAGCTTCGTGAACAATGTAGTTCGTTTGAGCTGAAAAGTGACTGTCCTTACCTGAAACGAAGTTTGCTTGTAGGAAGACACAGAGCCTGGGATTTAACTCCATTTCTGAAGGGAAACACACAGCAGAGTTCTCATCCATGGATCACACTCTGCTATAGAGCAAAAGCACGCTCTTGCTTTCTAGAGTCTCTAATACAGCAGGAAACGTGAGTGTGCTCAGAAGAAAAGAACGGTGTTTCCTATACATACAGACCATATCCAGTTCAACTCTGTTTGAAATTGATACAAAGCAAAGATTCTCTAACATCCAATGCTTCTCAGTTAAGATGAGAAACATGTGAGCTTTGTGAACGATGTAGTTCGTTTGAGCTGAAAAGTGACTGCCCTTACCTGAAACGAAGTAGTGCTTGTAGGAAGACACAGAGCCTGGGACTTAACAACATTTCTGAAAGGAAACACACAGCATAGTTCTGATCCATGGATCACATTCTGCTTTAGAGCAAGAAGCACGCTCAAGCTTTCTAGAGTCTCTAAGACAGCAGGAAATGTGAGTGTGCTGAGAACAAAAGAACGGTGTTTTCTACACATACGGACCATATCTATTCCAACTCTGCTTCTGAAACTGATACAAAGCACTGGTCCTCTAACATCCAATGCTTATCAGTTAAGATGAGAAATGTGTGAGCTCGTGAACGATGTAGTACCTTTGAGCTGAAAAGTGACTGCCCCTACCTTAAACGAACTCTTGCTTGTAGCAAGACACAGAGCCTGGGATTTAACTCCATTTCTGAAGCGAAACACACAACACAGTTCTCATCCATGGATCACAGTCTGCTTTAGAGCAAGAAGCACTCTCTTGCTTTCTAGAGTCTCTAATACAGCAGGAAACGTGAGTGTCCTGAGAAGAAAAGAACGGTGTTTCCTATACATAGGGACCATATCTCGTTCAACTCTGCTTGAAATTGATACAATGCAAAGGTCCTCTAACATCCAATGCTTGTCAGTTTAGATGAGAAACGTGTGAGTCGTGAACGATATAGTTCCTTTGAGCTGTAAAGTAACTGCCCTTACCTGAAAAGAAGTCTTGCTTGTAGGAAGACTCAGAGCCTAGGATTTAAGTCCATTTCTGAAGTGAAACACAGCATAGTTCTTATCCATTGCTCTCACTCTGCTTTAGAGAAAGAAGCACACTCTGGCTGTCTAGAGTCTCAAAGACAGCAAGAAACGTGAGTGTGCTGAGAACCAAGAACGGTGTTTCCTATACATACAGACCATATCTAGTCCAACTCTGCTTCTGAAACTGATACAAAGCACTGGTTCACTAACATCCAATGCTTGGTAGTTAAGAAGGGAAACTTGTAAGCTTCATGAACGATGTAGTTCGTTTGAACTAAAAAGTGACTGCCCTTACCTGAAACGAAGTCTTGCTTGTAGGAAGTCTCAGAGCCTGGGATTTAACTCCATTTCTGAAGTGAAACACACAGCAGAGTTCTCATCCATTGATCACACTCTGCTTTAGAGCAAGAAGCACGCTCTAGCTTTCTAGATTCTCTAAGACAGCTGGAAACGTGAGTGTGCTGAGAACAAAAGAACGGTGTTTTGTACACATACAGACCATATCTAGTCCAACTCTGCTTCTGAAACTGATACAAAGCACTTGTCCTCTAACATCCAATGCTTGTCAGTTAAGATGCGAAACGTGTGATCTTCATGAACGATGTAGATCCTTTGAGCTGAAAAGTGACAGCCCTTACATGAAACGAAGTCTTGCTTGTAGGAAGACACAGAGCCTGGGATTTAACTACATTTCTGAAGGGAAACACACAACACAATTCTCATCAATGGATCACACTCAGCTTTAGAGCAAGAAGCACGCTCTTGCTTTCTAGATTCTCTAATAAAGCAGGAAACGTGAGTGTGCTCAGAAGAAAAGAACTGTGTTTCTTATACATACGGACCATATCTAGTTCAACTCTGCTTGAAATTGATACAAAGCAAAGGTCCTCTAACATCCAATGCTTCTCAGTTAAGATGAGAAATGTGAGAGCTTCGTGAACGATGTAGTTCGTTTGAGCTGTAAAGTAACTGCCCTTACCTGAAACGAAGTCTTGCTTGTAGGAAGACTCAGAGCCTGGGATTTAACTCCATTTCTGAAGTGAAACACACAGCAGAGTTCTCATCCATTGATCACACTCTGCTTTAGAGCAAGAAGCACGCTCTAGCTTTCTAGATTCTCTAAGACAGCTGGAAACGTGAGTGTGCTGAGAAGAAAAGAACGGTGTTTCCTACACACACGGACCATATCTAGTCCAACTCTGCTTCTGAAACTGATACAAAGCAAAGGTCCTCTAACATCCAATACTTGTCAGTTTAGATGAGAAACGTGTGAGTCTGGAACGATGTAGTTCATTTGAGCTGTAAAGTAACTGCCCTTACCTGAAAAGAAGTCTTGCTTGTAGGAAGACTCAGAGACTGGGATTTAAGTCCATTTCTGAAGTGAAACACACAGCAGAGTTCTTATCCATTGATCACACTCTGCTTTAGAGAAAGAAGCACACTCTGGCTGTCTAGAGTCTCTAAGACAGCAAGAAACATGAGTGTGCTGAAAACAAAAGGACGATGTTTCCTACACATAGGGACCATATCTAGTCCAACTCTGCTTCTGAGACTGATACAGAGCACTGGTCCACTAACATCCAATGCTTGTATTTAAGATCAAAAACGTGTGAGCTTCGTGAACGATGTAGTTCGTGTGAGCTGAAAAGTGACTGCCCATACCTGAAAAAAGTAGTGCTTGTAGGAAGACACAGAGCCTGGGATATAACTCCATTTCTGAAGGGAAACACACAGCAGAGTTCTCATCCATGGATCACACTCTGCTTTAGAACAAGAAGCACGCTCTTGCTTCTAGATTCTCTAATACAGCAGCCAACTTGAGTGAGCTCAGAACAAAAGAACGGTGTTTCCTACACATACGGACCATATCTAGTCCAACTCTGCTTCTGAAACTGATACAAAGCACTGGTCCTCTAACATCGAATGCTTGGCAGTTAAGATGGGAAACTTGTTAGCTTCGTGAACAATGTAGTTCGTTTGAGCTGAAAAGTGACTGTCCTTACCTGAAACGAAGTTTGCTTGTAGGAAGACACAGAGCCTGGGATTTAACTCCATTTCTGAAGGGAAACACACAGCAGAGTTCTCATCCATGGATCACACTCTGCTTTAGAGCAAAAGCACGCTCTTGCTTTCTAGAGTCTCTAATACAACAGGAAACGTGAGTGTGCTCAGAAGAAAAGAACGGTGTTTCCTATACATACAGACCATATCCAGTTCAACTCTGCTTAAAATTGATACAAAGCAAAGGTTCTCTAACATCCAATGCTTCTCAGTTAAGATGAGAAACATGTGAGCTTTGTGAACGATGTAGTTCCTTTGAGCTGAAAAGTGACTGCCCTTACCTGAAACGAAGTAGTGCTTGTAGGAAGACACAGAGCCTGGGACTTAACAACATTTCTGAAAGGAAACACACAGCATAGTTCTGATCCATGGATCACATTCTGCTTTAGAGCAAGAAGCACGCTCAAGCTTTCTAGAGTCTCTAAGACAGCAGGAAATGTGAGTGTGCTGAGAACAAAAGAACGGTGTTTTCTACACATACGGACCATATCTATTCCAACTCTGCTTCTGAAACTGATACGAAGCACTGGTCCTCTAACATCCAATGCTTATCAGTTAAGATGAGAAACGTGTGAGCTTGGTGAACGATGTAGTACCTTTGAACTGAAAAGTGACTGCCCCTACCTGAAACGAAGTAGTGCTTGTAGGAAGACACAGAGCCTGGGACTTAACTCCATTTCTGAAGGGAAACACACAGCATAGTTCTCATCCATGGATCACACTCTGCTTTAGAGCAAGAAGCAGGCTCAAGGTTTCTAGAGTCTCTAAGACAGCAGGAAATGTGCGTGTGCTGAGAACAAAAGAACGGTGTTTTCTACACACACGGACCATATCTATTCCAATTCTGCTTCTGAAACTGATACAAAGCACTGGTCCTCTAACATCCAATGCTTATCAGTTAAGATGAGAAATGTGTGAGCTCGTGAACGATGTAGTACCTTTGAGCTGAAAAGTGACTGCCCCTACCTTAAACGAACTCTTGCTTGTAGCAAGACACAGAGCCTGGGATTTAACTCCATTTCTGAAGCGAAACACACAACACAGTTCTCATCCATGGATCACAGTCTGCTTTAGAGCAAGAAGCACTCTCTTGCTTTCTAGAGTCTCTAATACAGCAGGAAACGTGAGTGTCCTGAGCAGAAAAGAACGGTGTTTCCTATACATAGGGACCATATCTAGTTCAACTCTGCTTGAAATTGATACAATGCAAAGGTCCTCTAACATCCAATGCTTGTCAGTTTAGATGAGAAACGTGTGAGTCGTGAACGATATAGTTCCTTTGAGCTGTAAAGTAACTGCCCTTACCTGAAAAGAAGTCTTGCTTGTAGGAAGACTCAGAGCCTAGGATTTAAGTCCATTTCTGAAGTGAAACACACAGCAGAGTTCTTATCCATTTCTAACACTCTGCTTTAGAGAAAGAAGCACACTCTGGCTGTCTAGAGTCTCAAAGACAGCAAGAAACGTGAGTGTGCTGAGAACCCAGAACGGTGTTTCCTATACATACAGACCATATCTAGTCCAACTCTGCTTCTGAAACTGATACAAAGCACTGGTTCACTAACATCCAATGCTTGGTAGTTAAGAAGGGAAACTTGTAAGCTTCATGAACGATGTAGTTCGTTTGAACTAAAAAGTGACTGCCCTTACCTGAAACGAAGTCTTGCTTGTAGGAAGTCTCAGAGCCTGGGATTTAACTCCATTTCTGAAGTGAAACACACAGCAGAGTTCTCATCCATTGATCACACTCTGCTTTAGAGCAAGAAGCACCCTCTAGCTTTCTAGATTCTCTAATACCGCAGGAAACTTGAGTGTGCTCAGAACAAAAGAACGGTGTTTCCTACACATACGGACCATAAATTGTCCAACTCTGCTTCTGAAACTGATACAAAGCACTGGTCCACTAACATCCAATGCTTGTTAGTTAAGAGGGGAAACTTGTAAGCTTCGTGAACAATGTAGTTCGCTTGAACTGAAAAGTGACTGCCTACCTGAAACGAAGTCTTGCTTGTAAAAAGACACAGAGCCTGGAATTTAACTGCATTTCTGAAGGGAAACACACAGCAGAGTTCTCATCCATGGATCACACTCTGCTTTAGAGCAAGAAGCACACTCTGGCTGTCTAGAGTCTCAAAGACAGCAAGAAACGTGAGTGTGCTCGGAACCAAGAACGGTGTTTCCTACACAAAAGGACCATATCTAGTCCAACTCTGCTTCTGAAACTGATACGAAGCACTGGTCCTCTAACATCCAATGCTTATCAGTTAAGATGAGAAACGTGTGAGCTTGGTGAACGATGTAGTACCTTTGAACTGTAAGGTAACTGCCCCTACCTTAAACGAACTCTTGCTTGTAGCAAGACACAGAGCCTGGGATTTAACTGCATTTCTGAAGGGAAACACACAGCAGAGTTCTCATCCATGGATCACACTCTGCTTTAGAGCAAGAAGCACGCTCTGGCTTTCTAGAGTCTCTAATACAGCAGGAAACGTGAGTGTGCTCAGAAGAAATGAACGGTGTTTCCTAAACATACAGACCCTATCTAGTTCAACTCTGCTTGAAATTGATACAAAGCACTGGTCCTCTAACATCCAATGCTTCTCAGTTAAGATGAGAAACATGTGAGCTTTGTGAACGATGTAGTTCGTTTGAGCTGAAAAGTGACTGCCCTTACCTGAAACGAAGTAGTGCTTGTAGGAAGACACAGAGCCTGGGACTTAACAACATTTCTGAAAGGAAACACACAGCATAGTTCTGATCCATGGATCACATTCTGCTTTAGAGCAAGAAGCACGCTCAAGCTTTCTAGAGTCTCTAAGACAGCAGGAAATGTGAGTGTGCTGAGAACAAAAGAACGGTGTTTTCTACACATACGGACCATATCTATTCCAACTCTGCTTCTGAAACTGATACAAAGCACTGGTCCTCTAACATCCAATGCTTATCAGTTAAGATGAGAAATGTGTGAGCTCGTGAACGATGTAGTACCTTTGAGCTGAAAAGTGACTGCCCCTACCTTAAACGAACTCTTGCTTGTAGCAAGACACAGAGCCTGGGATTTAACTCCATTTCTGAAGCGAAACACACAACACAGTTCTCATCCATGGATCACAGTCTGCTTTAGAGCAAGAAGCACTCTCTTGCTTTCTAGAGTCTCTAATACAGCAGGAAACGTGAGTGTCCTGAGAAGAAAAGAACGGTGTTTCCTATACATAGGGACCATATCTCGTTCAACTCTGCTTGAAATTGATACAATGCAAAGGTCCTCTAACATCCAATGCTTGTCAGTTTAGATGAGAAACGTGTGAGTCGTGAACGATATAGTTCCTTTGAGCTGTAAAGTAACTGCCCTTACCTGAAAAGAAGTCTTGCTTGTAGGAAGACTCAGAGCCTAGGATTTAAGTCCATTTCTGAAGTGAAACACAGCATAGTTCTTATCCATTGCTCTCACTCTGCTTTAGAGAAAGAAGCACACTCTGGCTGTCTAGAGTCTCAAAGACAGCAAGAAACGTGAGTGTGCTGAGAACCAAGAACGGTGTTTCCTATACATACAGACCATATCTAGTCCAACTCTGCTTCTGAAACTGATACAAAGCACTGGTTCACTAACATCCAATGCTTGGTAGTTAAGAAGGGAAACTTGTAAGCTTCATGAACGATGTAGTTCGTTTGAACTAAAAAGTGACTGCCCTTACCTGAAACGAAGTCTTGCTTGTAGGAAGTCTCAGAGCCTGGGATTTAACTCCATTTCTGAAGTGAAACACACAGCAGAGTTCTCATCCATTGATCACACTCTGCTTTAGAGCAAGAAGCACGCTCTAGCTTTCTAGATTCTCTAAGACAGCTGGAAACGTGAGTGTGCTGAGAACAAAAGAACGGTGTTTTGTACACATACAGACCATATCTAGTCCAACTCTGCTTCTGAAACTGATACAAAGCACTTGTCCTCTAACATCCAATGCTTGTCAGTTAAGATGCGAAACGTGTGATCTTCATGAACGATGTAGATCCTTTGAGCTGAAAAGTGACAGCCCTTACATGAAACGAAGTCTTGCTTGTAGGAAGACACAGAGCCTGGGATTTAACTACATTTCTGAAGGGAAACACACAACACAATTCTCATCAATGGATCACACTCAGCTTTAGAGCAAGAAGCACGCTCTTGCTTTCTAGATTCTCTAATAAAGCAGGAAACGTGAGTGTGCTCAGAAGAAAAGAACTGTGTTTCTTATACATACGGACCATATCTAGTTCAACTCTGCTTGAAATTGATACAAAGCAAAGGTCCTCTAACATCCAATGCTTCTCAGTTAAGATGAGAAATGTGAGAGCTTCGTGAACGATGTAGTTCGTTTGAGCTGTAAAGTAACTGCCCTTACCTGAAACGAAGTCTTGCTTGTAGGAAGACTCAGAGCCTGGGATTTAACTCCATTTCTGAAGTGAAACACACAGCAGAGTTCTCATCCATTGATCACACTCTGCTTTAGAGCAAGAAGCACGCTCTAGCTTTCTAGATTCTCTAAGACAGCTGGAAACGTGAGTGTGCTGAGAAGAAAAGAACGGTGTTTCCTACACACACGGACCATATCTAGTCCAACTCTGCTTCTGAAACTGATACAAAGCAAAGGTCCTCTAACATCCAATACTTGTCAGTTTAGATGAGAAACGTGTGAGTCTGGAACGATGTAGTTCATTTGAGCTGTAAAGTAACTGCCCTTACCTGAAAAGAAGTCTTGCTTGTAGGAAGACTCAGAGACTGGGATTTAAGTCCATTTCTGAAGTGAAACACACAGCAGAGTTCTTATCCATTGATCACACTCTGCTTTAGAGAAAGAAGCACACTCTGGCTGTCTAGAGTCTCTAAGACAGCAAGAAACATGAGTGTGCTGAAAACAAAAGGACGATGTTTCCTACACATAGGGACCATATCTAGTCCAACTCTGCTTCTGAGACTGATACAGAGCACTGGTCCACTAACATCCAATGCTTGTATTTAAGATCAAAAACGTGTGAGCTTCGTGAACGATGTAGTTCGTGTGAGCTGAAAAGTGACTGCCCATACCTGAAAAAAGTAGTGCTTGTAGGAAGACACAGAGCCTGGGATATAACTCCATTTCTGAAGGGAAACACACAGCAGAGTTCTCATCCATGGATCACACTCTGCTTTAGAACAAGAAGCACGCTCTTGCTTCTAGATTCTCTAATACAGCAGCCAACTTGAGTGAGCTCAGAACAAAAGAACGGTGTTTCCTACACATACGGACCATATCTAGTCCAACTCTGCTTCTGAAACTGATACAAAGCACTGGTCCTCTAACATCGAATGCTTGGCAGTTAAGATGGGAAACTTGTTAGCTTCGTGAACAATGTAGTTCGTTTGAGCTGAAAAGTGACTGTCCTTACCTGAAACGAAGTTTGCTTGTAGGAAGACACAGAGCCTGGGATTTAACTCCATTTCTGAAGGGAAACACACAGCAGAGTTCTCATCCATGGATCACACTCTGCTTTAGAGCAAAAGCACGCTCTTGCTTTCTAGAGTCTCTAATACAACAGGAAACGTGAGTGTGCTCAGAAGAAAAGAACGGTGTTTCCTATACATACAGACCATATCCAGTTCAACTCTGCTTAAAATTGATACAAAGCAAAGGTTCTCTAACATCCAATGCTTCTCAGTTAAGATGAGAAACATGTGAGCTTTGTGAACGATGTAGTTCCTTTGAGCTGAAAAGTGACTGCCCTTACCTGAAACGAAGTAGTGCTTGTAGGAAGACACAGAGCCTGGGACTTAACAACATTTCTGAAAGGAAACACACAGCATAGTTCTGATCCATGGATCACATTCTGCTTTAGAGCAAGAAGCACGCTCAAGCTTTCTAGAGTCTCTAAGACAGCAGGAAATGTGAGTGTGCTGAGAACAAAAGAACGGTGTTTTCTACACATACGGACCATATCTATTCCAACTCTGCTTCTGAAACTGATACGAAGCACTGGTCCTCTAACATCCAATGCTTATCAGTTAAGATGAGAAACGTGTGAGCTTGGTGAACGATGTAGTACCTTTGAACTGAAAAGTGACTGCCCCTACCTGAAACGAAGTAGTGCTTGTAGGAAGACACAGAGCCTGGGACTTAACTCCATTTCTGAAGGGAAACACACAGCATAGTTCTCATCCATGGATCACACTCTGCTTTAGAGCAAGAAGCAGGCTCAAGGTTTCTAGAGTCTCTAAGACAGCAGGAAATGTGCGTGTGCTGAGAACAAAAGAACGGTGTTTTCTACACACACGGACCATATCTATTCCAAATCTGCTTCTGAAACTGATACAAAGCACTGGTCCTCTAACATCCAATGCTTATCAGTTAAGATGAGAAATGTGTGAGCTCGTGAACGATGTAGTACCTTTGAGCTGAAAAGTGACTGCCCCTACCTTAAACGAACTCTTGCTTGTAGCAAGACACAGAGCCTGGGATTTAACTCCATTTCTGAAGGGAAACACACAACACAGTTCTCATCCATGGATCACAGTCTGCTTTAGAGCAAGAAGCACTCTCTTGCTTTCTAGAGTCTCTAATACAGCAGGAAACGTGAGTGTCCTGAGCAGAAAAGAACGGTGTTTCCTATACATAGGGACCATATCTAGTTCAACTCTGCTTGAAATTGATACAATGCAAAGGTCCTCTAACATCCAATGCTTGTCAGTTTAGATGAGAAACGTGTGAGTCGTGAACGATATAGTTCCTTTGAGCTGTAAAGTAACTGCCCTTACCTGAAAAGAAGTCTTGCTTGTAGGAAGACTCAGAGCCTAGGATTTAAGTCCATTTCTGAAGTGAAACACACAGCAGAGTTCTTATCCATTTCTAACACTCTGCTTTAGAGAAAGAAGCACACTCTGGCTGTCTAGAGTCTCAAAGACAGCAAGAAACGTGAGTGTGCTGAGAACCCAGAACGGTGTTTCCTATACATACAGACCATATCTAGTCCAACTCTGCTTCTGAAACTGATACAAAGCACTGGTTCACTAACATCCAATGCTTGGTAGTTAAGAAGGGAAACTTGTAAGCTTCATGAACGATGTAGTTCGTTTGAACTAAAAAGTGACTGCCCTTACCTGAAACGAAGTCTTGCTTGTAGGAAGTCTCAGAGCCTGGGATTTAACTCCATTTCTGAAGTGAAACACACAGCAGAGTTCTCATCCATTGATCACACTCTGCTTTAGAGCAAGAAGCACCCTCTAGCTTTCTAGATTCTCTAATACCGCAGGAAACTTGAGTGTGCTCAGAACAAAAGAACGGTGTTTCCTACACATACGGACCATAAATTGTCCAACTCTGCTTCTGAAACTGATACAAAGCACTGGTCCACTAACATCCAATGCTTGTTAGTTAAGAGGGGAAACTTGTAAGCTTCGTGAACAATGTAGTTCGCTTGAACTGAAAAGTGACTGCCTACCTGAAACGAAGTCTTGCTTGTAAAAAGACACAGAGCCTGGAATTTAACTGCATTTCTGAAGGGAAACACACAGCAGAGTTCTCATCCATGGATCACACTCTGCTTTAGAGCAAGAAGCACACTCTGGCTGTCTAGAGTCTCAAAGACAGCAAGAAACGTGAGTGTGCTCGGAACCAAGAACGGTGTTTCCTACACAAAAGGACCATATCTAGTCCAACTCTGCTTCTGAAACTGATACGAAGCACTGGTCCTCTAACATCCAATGCTTATCAGTTAAGATGAGAAACGTGTGAGCTTGGTGAACGATGTAGTACCTTTGAACTGTAAGGTAACTGCCCCTACCTTAAACGAACTCTTGCTTGTAGCAAGACACAGAGCCTGGGATTTAACTGCATTTCTGAAGGGAAACACACAGCAGAGTTCTCATCCATGGATCACACTCTGCTTTAGAGCAAGAAGCACGCTCTGGCTTTCTAGAGTCTCTAATACAGCAGGAAACGTGAGTGTGCTCAGAAGAAATGAACGGTGTTTCCTAAACATACAGACCCTATCTAGTTCAACTCTGCTTGAAATTGATACAAAGCACTGGTCCTCTAACATCCAATGCTTCTCAGTTAAGATGAGAAACATGTGAGCTTTGTGAACGATGTAGTTCGTTTGAGCTGAAAAGTGACTGCCCTTACCTGAAACGAAGTAGTGCTTTTAGGAAGACACAGAACCTGGGACTTAACTCCATTTCTGAAGGGAAACACACAGTCTAGTTCTCATCCATGGATCACATTCTGCTTTAGAGCAAGAAGCACGCTCAGGCTTTCTAGAGTCTCTAAGACAGCAGGAAATGTGAGTGGGCTGAGAACAAAAGAACGGTGTTTCCTACACACACGGACCATATCTAGTCCAACTCTGCTTCTGAAACTGATACAAAGCAAAGGTCCTCTAACATCCAATACTTGTCAGTTTAGATGAGAAACGTGTGAGTCTGGAACGATGTAGTTCATTTGAGCTGTAAAGTAACTGCCCTTACCTGAAAAGAAGTCTTGCTTGTAGGAAGACTCAGAGACTGGGATTTAAGTCCATTTCTGAAGTGAAACACACAGTTCTTATCCATTGCTCACACTCTGCTTTAGAGAAAGAAGCACACTCTGGCTGTCTAGAGTCTCTAAGACAGCAAGAAACATGAGTGTGCTGAAAACAAAAGGACGATGTTTCCTACACATAGGGACCATATCTAGTCCAACTCTGCTTCTGAGACTGATACAGAGCACTGGTCCACTAACATCCAATGCTTGTGTTTAAGATCAAAAACGTGTGAGCTTCGTGAACGATGTAGTTCGTGTGAGCTGAAAAGTGACTGCCCATACCTGAAAAAAAGTAGTGCTTGTAGGAAGACACAGAGCCTGGGATATAACTCCATTTCTGAAGGGAAACACACAGCAGAGTTCTCATCCATGGATCACACTCTGCTTTAGAACAAGAAGCACGCTCTTGCTTCTAGATTCTCTAATACAGCAGCCAACTTGAGTGAGCTCAGAACAAAAGAACGGTGTTTCCTACACATATGGACCATATCTAGTCCAACTCTGCTTCTGAAACTGATACAAAGCACTGGTCCTCTAACATCGAATGCTTGGCAGTTAAGATGGGAATCTTGTTAGCTTTGTGAACAATGTAGTTCGTTTGAGCTGAAAAGTGACTGTCCTTACCTGAAACGAAGTTTGCTTGTAGGAAGACACAGAGCCTGGGATTTAACTCCATTTCTGAAGGGAAACACACAGCAGAGTTCTCATCCATGGATCACACTCTGCTTTAGAGCAAAAGCACGCTCTTGCTTTCTAGAGTCTCTAACACAACAGGAAACGTGAGTGTGCTCAGAAGAAAAGAACGGTGTTTCCTATACATACAGACCATATCCAGTTCAACTCTGCTTGAAATTGATACAAAGCAAAGGTTCTCTAACATCCAATGCTTCTCAGTTAAGATGAGAAACATGTGAGCTTTGTGAACGATGTAGTTCGTTTGAGCTGAAAAGTGACTGCCCTTACCTGAAACGAAGTAGTGCTTGTAGGAAGACACAGAGCCTGGGACTTAACAACATTTCTGAAAGGAAACACACAGCATAGTTCTGATCCATGGATCACATTCTGCTTTAGAGCAAGAAGCACGCTCAAGCTTTCTAGAGTCTCTAAGACAACAGGAAATGTGAGTGTGCTGAGACCAAAGAACGGTGTTTTCTACACATACGGACCATATATATTCCAACTCTGCTTCTGAAACTGATACGAAGCACTGGTCCTCTAACATCCAATGCTTATCAGTTAAGATGAGAAACGTGTGAGCTTGGTGAACGATGTAGTACCTTTGAACTGAAAAGTGACTGCCCCTACCTGAAACGAAGTAGTGCTTGTAGGAAGACACAGAGCCTGGGACTTAACTCCATTTCTGAAGGGAAACACACAGCATAGTTCTCATCCATGGATCACACTCTGCTTTAGAGCAAGAAGCAGGCTCAAGCTTTCTAGAGTCTCTAAGACAGCAGGAAATGTGTGTGTGCTGAGAACAAAAGAACGGTGTTTTCTACACATACGGACCATATCTAGTCCAACTCTGCTTCTGAAACTGATACAAAACACTGGTCCTCTAACATCCAATGCTTATCAGTTAAGATGAGAAATGTGTGAGCTCGTGAACGATGTAGTACCTTTGAGCTGAAAAGTGACTGCCCCTACCTTAAACGAACTCTTGCTTGTAGCAAGACACAGAGCCTGGGATTTAACTCCATTTCTGAAGGGAAACACACAACACAGTTCTCATCCATGGATCACAGTCTGCTTTAGAGCAAGAAGCACTCTCTTGCTTTCTAGAGTCTCTAATACAGCAGGAAACGTGAGTGTCCTGAGAAGAAAAGAACGGTGTTTCCTATACATAGGGACCATATCTAGTTCAACTCTGCTTGAAATTGATACAATGCAAAGGTCCTCTAACATTCAATGCTTGTCAGTTTAGATGAGAAACGTGTGAGTCGTGAACGATATAGTTCCTTTGAGCTGTAAAGTAACTGCCCTTACCTGAAAAGAAGTCTTGCTTGTAGGAAGACTCAGAGCCTAGGATTTAAGTCCATTTCTGAAGTGAAACACACAGCAGAGTTCTTATCCATTTCTCACACTCTGCTTTAGAGAAAGAAGCACACTCTGGCTGTCTAGAGTCTCAAAGACAGCAAGAAACGTGAGTGTGCTGAGAACCAAGAACGGTGTTTCCTATACATACAGACCATATCTAGTCCAAGTCTGCTTCTGAAACTGATACAAAGCACTGGTTCACTAACATCCAATGCTTGGTAGTTAAGAAGGGAAACTTGTAAGCTTCATGAACGATGCAGTTCGTTTGAACTAAAAAGTGACTGCCCTTACCTGAAACGTAGTCTTGCTTGTAGGAAGTCTCAGAGCCTGGGATTTAACTCCATTTCTGAAGTGAAACACACAGCAGAGTTCTCATCCATTGATCACACTCTGCGTTAGAGCAAGAAGCACGCTCTAGCTTTCTAGATTCTCTAAGACAGCTGGAAACGTGAGTGTGCTGAGAACAAAAGAACGGTGTTTTGTACACATACGGACCATATCTAGTCCAACTCTGCTTCTGAAACTGATACAAAGCACTTGTCCTCTAACATCCAATGCTTGTCAGTTAAGATGCGAAACGTGTGATCTTCATGAACGATGTAGATCCTTTGAGCTGAAAAGTGACAGCCCTTACATGAAACGAAGTCTTGCTTGTAGGAAGACACAGAGCCTGGGATTTAACTACATTTCTGAAGGGAAACACACAACACAATTCTCATCAATGGATCACACTCAGCTTTAGAGCAAGAAGCAGGCTCTTGCTTTCTAGATTCTCTAATAAAGCAGGAAACGTGAGTGTGCTCAGAAGAAAAGAACTGTGTTTCTTATACATACGGACCATATCTAGTTCAACTCTGCTTGAAATTGATACAAAGCAAAGGTCCTCTAACATCCAATGCTTCTCAGTTAAGATGAGAAATGTGAGAGCTTCGTGAACGATATAGTTCCTTTGAGCTGTAAGGTAACTGCCCTTACCTGAAATGAAGTCTTGCTTGTAGGAAGACTCAGAGCCAGGGATTTAACTCCATTTCTGAAGTGAAACACACAACAGAGTTCTCATCCATTGATCACACTCTGCTTTAGAGCAAGAAGCATGCTCTCGCTTTCCAGAGTGTCTAAGACAGCAGGAAACTTGAGTGTGCTGAGAACAAATAATCGGTGTTTCCTACATATACTGACCATATCTAGTCCAACTCTGCTTCTGAAACTGATACAAAGCACTTGTCCTCTAACATCCAATGCTTGTCAGTTAAGATGAGAAACGTGTGAGCTTGGTGAACGATGTAGTACCTTTGAACTGTAAGGTAACTGCCCCTACCTTAAACGAACTCTTGCTTGTAGCAAGACACAGAGCCTGGGATTTAACTGCATTTCTGAAGGGAAACACACAGCAGAGTTCTCATCCATGGATCACACTCTGCTTTAGAGCAAGAAGCACGCTCTGGCTTTCTAGAGTCTCTAATACAGCAGGAAACGTGAGTGTGCTCAGAAGAAATGAACGGTGTTTCCTAAACATACAGACCCTATCTAGTTCAACTCTGCTTGAAATTGATACAAAGCACTGGTCCTCTAACATCCAATGCTTCTCAGTTAAGATGAGAAACATGTGAGCTTTGTGAACGATGTAGTTCGTTTGAGCTGAAAAGTGACTGCCCTTACCTGAAACGAAGTAGTGCTTTTAGGAAGACTCAGAACCTGGGACTTAACTCCATTTCTGAAGGGAAACACACAGTCTAGTTCTCATCCATGGATCACATTCTGCTTTAGAGCTAGAAGCACGCTCAGGCTTTCTAGAGTCTCTAAGACAGCAGGAAATGTGAGTGGGCTGAGAACAAAAGAACGGTGTTTCCTACACACACGGACCATATCTAGTCCAACTCTGCTTCTGAAACTGATACAAAGCAAAGGTCCTCTAACATCCAATACTTGTCAGTTTAGATGAGAAACGTGTGAGTCTGGAACGATGTAGTTCATTTGAGCTGTAAAGTAACTGCCCTTACCTGAAAAGAAGTCTTGCTTGTAGGAAGACTCAGAGACTGGGATTTAAGTCCATTTCTGAAGTGAAACACACAGTTCTTATCCATTGCTCACACTCTGCTTTAGAGAAAGAAGCACACGCTGGCTGTCTAGAGTCTCTAAGACAGCAAGAAACATGAGTGTGCTGAAAACAAAAGGACGATGTTTCCTACACATAGGGACCATATCTAGTCCAACTCTGCTTCTGAGACTGATACAGAGCACTGGTCCACTAACATCCAATGCTTGTATTTAAGATCAAAAACGTGTGAGCTTCGTGAACGATGTAGTTCGTGTGAGGTGAAAAGCGACTGCCCATACCTTAAAAAAAGTAGTGCTTGTAGGAAGACACAGAGCCTGGGATATAACTCCATTTCTGAAGGGAAACACACAGCAGAGTTCTCATCCATGGATCACACTCTGCTTTAGAGCAAGAAGCACGCTCTGGCTTTCTAGAGTCTCTAATACAGCAGGAAACGTGAGTGTGCTCAGAAGAAATGAACGGTGTTTCCTAAACATACAGACCCTATCTAGTTCAACTCTGCTTGAAATTGATACAAAGCACTGGTCCTCTAACATCCAATGCTTCTCAGTTAAGATGAGAAACATGTGAGCTTTGTGAACGATGTAGTTCGTTTGAGCTGAAAAGTGACTGCCCTTACCTGAAACGAAGTAGTGCATTTAGGAAGACACAGAACCTGGGACTTAACTCCATTTCTGAAGGGAAACACACAGTCTAGTTCTCATCCATGGATCACATTCTGCTTTAGAGCAAGAAGCACGCTCAGGCTTTCTAGAGTCTCTAAGACAGCAGGAAATGTGAGTGGGCTGAGAACAAAAGAACGGTGTTTCCTACACACACGGACCATATCTAGTCCAACTCTGCTTCTGAAACTGATACAAAGCAAAGGTCCTCTAACATCCAATACTTGTCAGTTTAGATGAGAAACGTGTGAGTCTGGAACGATGTAGTTCATTTGAGCTGTAAAGTAACTGCCCTTACCTGAAAAGAAGTCTTGCTTGTAGGAAGACTCAGAGACTGGGATTTAAGTCCATTTCTGAAGTGAAACACACAGTTCTTATCCATTGCTCACACTCTGCTTTAGAGAAAGAAGCACACGCTGGCTGTCTAGAGTCTCTAAGACAGCAAGAAACATGAGTGTGCTGAAAACAAAAGGACGATGTTTCCTACACATAGGGACCATATCTAGTCCAACTCTGCTTCTGAGACTGATACAGAGCACTGGTCCACTAACATCCAATGCTTGTGTTTAAGATCAAAAACGTGTGAGCTTCGTGAACGATGTAGTTCGTGTGAGCTGAAAAGTGACTGCCCATACCTGAAAAAAAGTAGTGCTTGTAGGAAGACACAGAGCCTGGGATATAACTCCATTTCTGAAGGGAAACACACAGCAGAGTTCTCATCCATGGATCACACTCTGCTTTAGAACAAGAAGCACGCTCTTGCTTCTAGATTCTCTAATACAGCAGCCAACTTGAGTGAGCTCAGAACAAAAGAACGGTGTTTCCTACACATACGGACCATATCTAGTCCAACTCTGCTTCTGAAACTGATACAAAGCACTGGTCCTCTAACATCGAATGCTTGGCAGTTAAGATGGGAATCTTGTTAGCTTTGTGAACAATGTAGTTCGTTTGAGCTGAAAAGTGACTGTCCTTACCTGAAACGAAGTTTGCTTGTAGGAAGACACAGAGCCTGGGATTTAACTCCATTTCTGAAGGGAAACACACAGCAGAGTTCTCATCCATGGATCACACTCTGCTTTAGAGCAAAAGCACGCTCTTGCTTTCTAGAGTCTCTAACACAACAGGAAACGTGAGTGTGCTCAGAAGAAAAGAACGGTGTTTCCTATACATACAGACCATATCCAGTTCAACTCTGCTTGAAATTGATACAAAGCAAAGGTTCTCTAACATCCAATGCTTCTCAGTTAAGATGAGAAACATGTGAGCTTTGTGAACGATGTAGTTCGTTTGAGCTGAAAAGTGACTGCCCTTACCTGAAACGAAGTAGTGCTTGTAGGAAGACACAGAGCCTGGGACTTAACAACATTTCTGAAAGGAAACACACAGCATAGTTCTGATCCATGGATCACATTCTGCTTTAGAGCAAGAAGCACGCTCAAGCTTTCTAGAGTCTCTAAGACAACAGGAAATGTGAGTGTGCTGAGACCAAAGAACGGTGTTTTCTACACATACGGACCATATATATTCCAACTCTGCTTCTGAAACTGATACGAAGCACTGGTCCTCTAACATCCAATGCTTATCAGTTAAGATGAGAAACGTGTGAGCTTGGTGAACGATGTAGTACCTTTGAACTGAAAAGTGACTGCCCCTACCTGAAACGAAGTAGTGCTTGTAGGAAGACACAGAGCCTGGGACTTAACTCCATTTCTGAAGGGAAACACACAGCATAGTTCTCATCCATGGATCACACTCTGCTTTAGAGCAAGAAGCAGGCTCAAGCTTTCTAGAGTCTCTAAGACAGCAGGAAATGTGTGTGTGCTGAGAACAAAAGAACGGTGTTTTCTACACATACGGACCATATCTAGTCCAACTCTGCTTCTGAAACTGATACAAAACACTGGTCCTCTAACATCCAATGCTTATCAGTTAAGATGAGAAATGTGTGAGCTCGTAAACGATGTAGTACCTTTGAGCTGAAAAGTGACTGCCCCTACCTTAAACGAACTCTTGCTTGTAGCAAGACACAGAGCCTGGGATTTAACTCCATTTCTGAAGGGAAACACACAACACAGTTCTCATCCATGGATCACAGTCTGCTTTAGAGCAAGAAGCACTCTCTTGCTTTCTAGAGTCTCTAATACAGCAGGAAACGTGAGTGTCCTGAGAAGAAAAGAACGGTGTTTCCTATACATAGGGACCATATCTAGTTCAACTCTGCTTGAAATTGATACAATGCAAAGGTCCTCTAACATTCAATGCTTGTCAGTTTAGATGAGAAATGTGTGAGTCGTGAACGATATAGTTCCTTTGAGCTGTAAAGTAACTGCCCTTACCTGAAAAGAAGTCTTGCTTGTAGGAAGACTCAGAGCCTAGGATTTAAGTCCATTTCTGAAGTGAAACACACAGCAGAGTTCTTATCCATTTCTCACACTCTGCTTTAGAGAAAGAAGCACACTCTGGCTGTCTAGAGTCTCAAAGACAGCAAGAAACGTGAGTGTGCTGAGAACCAAGAACGGTGTTTCCTATACATACAGACCATATCTAGTCCAAGTCTGCTTCTGAAACTGATACAAAGCACTGGTTCACTAACATCCAATGCTTGGTAGTTAAGAAGGGAAACTTGTAAGCTTCATGAACGATGCAGTTCGTTTGAACTAAAAAGTGACTGCCCTTACCTGAAACGTAGTCTTGCTTGTAGGAAGTCTCAGAGCCTGGGATTTAACTCCATTTCTGAAGTGAAACACACAGCAGAGTTCTCATCCATTGATCACACTCTGCGTTAGAGCAAGAAGCACGCTCTAGCTTTCTAGATTCTCTAAGACAGCTGGAAACGTGAGTGTGCTGAGAACAAAAGAACGGTGTTTTGTACACATACGGACCATATCTAGTCCAACTCTGCTTCTGAAACTGATACAAAGCACTTGTCCTCTAACATCCAATGCTTGTCAGTTAAGATGCGAAACGTGTGATCTTCATGAACGATGTAGATCCTTTGAGCTGAAAAGTGACAGCCCTTACATGAAACGAAGTCTTGCTTGTAGGAAGACACAGAGCCTGGGATTTAACTACATTTCTGAAGGGAAACACACAACACAATTCTCATCAATGGATCACACTCAGCTTTAGAGCAAGAAGCAGGCTCTTGCTTTCTAGATTCTCTAATAAAGCAGGAAACGTGAGTGTGCTCAGAAGAAAAGAACTGTGTTTCTTATACATACGGACCATATCTAGTTCAACTCTGCTTGAAATTGATACAAAGCAAAGGTCCTCTAACATCCAATGCTTCTCAGTTAAGATGAGAAATGTGAGAGCTTCGTGAACGATATAGTTCCTTTGAGCTGTAAGGTAACTGCCCTTACCTGAAATGAAGTCTTGCTTGTAGGAAGACTCAGAGCCAGGGATTTAACTCCATTTCTGAAGTGAAACACACAACAGAGTTCTCATCCATTGATCACACTCTGCTTTAGAGCAAGAAGCATGCTCTCGCTTTCCAGAGTGTCTAAGACAGCAGGAAACTTGAGTGTGCTGAGAACAAATGATCGGTGTTTCCTACATATACTGACCCTATCTAGTCCAACTCTGCTTCTGAAACTGATACAAAGCACTGGTCCTCTAACATCCAATGCTTGTCAGTTAAGATGAGAAACGTGTGAGCTTCGTGAACGATGTAGTTCGTTTGAGCTGTAAAGTAACTGCCCTTACCTGAAACGAAGTCTTGCTTGTAGGAAGACTCAGAGCCTGGGATTTAACTCCAATTCTGAAGTGAAACAGACAGCAGAGTTCTGATCCATTGATCACACTCTGCTTTAGAGCAAGAAGCACGCTCTAGCCTTCTAGACTCTCTAAGACAGCAGGAAACGTGAGTGTGCTGAGAACAAAATAACGGTGTTAAGTACACATACGGACCATATCTAGTCCAAATCTGCTTCTGAAACTGATACAAAGCACTGGTCCTCTAACATCGAATGCTTGGCAGTTAAGATGGGAAACTTGTTAGCTTCGTGAACAATGTAGTTCGTTTGAGCTGAAAAGTGACTGTCCTTACCTGAAACGAAGTTTGCTTGTAGGAAGACACAGAGCCTGGGATTTAACTCCATTTCTGAAGGGAAACACACAGCAGAGTTCTCATCCATGGATCACACTCTGCTATAGAGCAAAAGCACGCTCTTGCTTTCTAGAGTCTCTAATACAGCAGGAAACGTGAGTGTGCTCAGAAGAAAAGAACGGTGTTTCCTATACATAAAGACCATATCCAGTTCAACTCTGTTTGAAATTGATACAAAGCAAAGATTCTCTAACATCCAATGCTTCTCAGTTAAGATGAGAAACATGTGAGCTTTGTGAACGATGTAGTTCGTTTGAGCTGAAAAGTGACTGCCCTTACCTGAAACGAAGTAGTGCTTGTAGGAAGACACAGAGCCTGGGACTTAACAACATTTCTGAAAGGAAACACACAGCATAGTTCTGATCCATGGATCACATTCTGCTTTAGAGCAAGAAGCACGCTCAAGCTTTCTAGAGTCTCTAAGACAGCAGGAAATGTGAGTGTGCTGAGAACAAAAGAACGGTGTTTTCTACACATACGGACCATATATATTCCAACTCTGCTTCTGAAACTGATACAAAGCACTGGTCCTCTAACATCCAATGCTTATCAGTTAAGATGAGAAATGTGTGAGCTCGTGAACGATGTAGTACCTTTGAGCTGAAAAGTGACTGCCCCTACCTTAAACGAACTCTTGCTTGTAGCAAGACACAGAGCCTGGGATTTAACTACATTTCTGAAGCGAAACACACAACACAGTTCTCATCCATGGATCACAGTCTGCTTTAGAGCAAGAAGCACTCTCTTGCTTTCTAGAGTCTCTAATACAGCAGGAAACGTGAGTGTCCTGAGCAGAAAAGAACGGTGTTTCCTATACATAGGGACCATATCTCGTTCAACTCTGCTTGAAATTGATACAATGCAAAGGTCCTCTAACATCCAATGCTTGTCAGTTTAGATGAGAAACGTGTGAGTCGTGAACGATATAGTTCCTTTGAGCTGTAAAGTAACTGCCCTTACCTGAAAAGAAGTCTTGCTTGTAGGAAGACTCAGAGCCTAGGATTTAAGTCCATTTCTGAAGTGAAACACAGCATAGTTCTTATCCATTGCTCTCATTCTGCTTTAGAGAAAGAAGCACACTCTGGCTGTCTAGAGTCTCAAAGACAGCAAGAAACGTGAGTGTGCTGAGAACCAAGAACGGTGTTTCCTATACATACAGACCATATCTAGTCCAACTCTGTTTCTGAAACTGATACAAAGCACTGGTTCACTAACATCCAATGCTTGGTAGTTAAGAAGGGAAACTTGTAAGCTTCATGAACGATGCAGTTCGTTTGAACTAAAAAGTGACTGCCCTTACCTGAAACGAAGTCTTGCTTGTAGGAAGTCTCAGAGCCTGGGATTTAACTCCATTTCTGAAGTGAAACACACAGCAGAGTTCTCATCCATTGATCACACTCTGCGTTAGAGCAAGAAGCACGCTCTAGCTTTCTAGATTCTCTAAGACAGCTGGAAACGTGAGTGTGCTGAGAACAAAAGAACGGTGTTTTGTACACATACGGACCATATCTAGTCCAACTCTGCTTCTGAAACTGATACAAAGCACTTGTCCTCTAACATCCAATGCTTGTCAGTTAAGATGCGAAACGTGTGATCTTCATGAACGATGTAGATCCTTTGAGCTGAAAAGTGACAGCCCTTACATGAAACGAAGTCTTGCTTGTAGGAAGACACAGAGCCTGGGATTTAACTACATTTCTGAAGGGAAACAGACAGCAGAGTTCTGATCCATTGATCACACTCTGCTTTAGAGCAAGAAGCACGCTCTAGCTTTCTAGAGTCTCTAAGACAGCAGGAAACGTGAGTGTGCTGAGAACAAAAGAACGGTGTTTCGTACACATACGGACCATATCTAGTCCAACTCTACTTCTGAAACTGATACAAAGCACTGGTCCTCTAACATCCAATGCTTGTCATTTAAGATGAGAAACGTGTGAGCTTCGGGAACGATGTAGTTTGTTTGAGCTGAATAGTGACTGCCCTTACCTAAAACGAAGTCTTGATTGTATGAAGACACAGAGCCTGGAGTTTAACTCCTTTTCTAAAGGGAAACACACAACACAGTTCTCATCGATGGATCACACTCTGCTTTAGAGCAAGAAGCACGCTCTTGCTTTCTAGATTCTCTAATACCGCAGGAAACTTGAGTGTGCTCAGAACAAAAGAACGGTGTTTCCTACACATACGGGCCATATCTAGTACAAATCTGCTTCTGATACTGAAACAAACCACAGGTCTTCCAACATCCAATTCTTGTCAGTTAAGATGAGAAACGTGTGAGCTTCATGAAGGATGTAGTTCGTTTGAGCTGTAAAGTTACTGCACTTACCTGAAATGAAGTCTTGCTTGTAGGAAGACTCAGAGCCTGGGATTTAACTCCATTTCTGAAGTGAAACAGACAGCAGAGTTCTGTTCCATTGATCACACTCTGCTTTAGAGCAAGAAGCACGCTCTAGCCTTCTAGACTCTCTAAGACAGCAGGAAACGTGAGTGTGCTGAGAACAAAATAACGGTGTTAAGTACACATACGGCCCATATCTAGTCCAACTCTGCTTCTGAAACTGATACAAAGCACTGGTCCTCTAACATCGAATGCTTGGCAGTTAAGATGGGAAACTTGTTAGCTTCGTGAACAATGTAGTTCGTTTGAGCTGAAAAGTGACTGTCCTTACCTGAAAGGAAGTTTGCTTGTAGGAAGACACAGAGCCTGGGATTTAACTCCATTTCTGAAGGGAAACACACAGCAGAGTTCTCATCCATGGATCACACTCTGCTATAGAGCAAAAGCACGCTCTTGCTTTCTAGAGTCTCTAATACAGCAGGAAACGTGAGTGTGCTCAGAAGAAAAGAACGGTGTTTCCTATACATACAGACCATATCCAGTTCAACTCTGTTTGAAATTGATACAAAGCAAAGATTCTCTAACATCCAATGCTTCTCAGTTAAGATGAGAAACATGTGAGCTTTGTGAACGATGTAGTTCGTTTGAGCTGAAAAGTGACTGCCCTTACCTGATACGAAGTAGTGCTTGTAGGAAGACACAGAGCCTGGGACTTAACAACATTTCTGAAAGGAAACACACAGCATAGTTCTGATCCATGGATCACATTCTGCTTTAGAGCAAGAAGCACGCTCAAGCTTTCTAGAGTCTCTAAGACAGCAGGAAATGTGAGTGTGCTGAGAACAAAAGAACGGTGTTTTCTACACATACGGACCATATATATTCCAACTCTGCTTCTGAAACTGATACAAAGCACTGGTCCTCTAACATCCAATGCTTATCAGTTAAGATGAGAAATGTGTGAGCTCGTGAACGATGTAGTACCTTTGAGCTGAAAAGTGACTGCCCCTACCTTAAACGAACTCTTGCTTGTAGCAAGACACAGAGCCTGGGATTTAACTCCATTTCTGAAGCGAAACACACAACACAGTTCTCATCCATGGATCACAGTCTGCTTTAGAGCAAGAAGCACTCTCTTGCTTTCTAGAGTCTCTAATACAGCAGGAAACGTGAGTGTCCTGAGAAGAAAAGAACGGTGTTTCCTATACATAGGGACCATATCTAGTTCAACTCTGCTTGAAATTGATACAATGCAAAGGTCCTCTAACATCCAATGCTTGGTAGTTAAGAAGGGAAACTTGTAAGCTTCATGAACGATGCAGTTCGTTTGAACTAAAAAGTGACTGCCCTTACCTGAAACGAAGTCTTGATTGTAGGAAGTCTCAGAGCCTGGGATTTAACTCCATTTCTGAAGTGAAACACACAGCAGAGTTCTCATCCATTGATCACACTCTGCGTTAGAGCAAGAAGCACGCTCTAGCTTTCTAGATTCTCTAAGACAGCTGGAAACGTGAGTGTGCTGAGAACAAAAGAATGGTGTTTTGTACACATACGGACCATATCTAGTCCAACTCTGCTTCTGAAACTGATAAAAAGCACTTGTCCTCTAACATCCAATGCTTGTCAGTTAAGATGCGAAACGTGTGATCTTCATGAACGATGTAGATCCTTTGAGCTGAAAAGTGACAGCCCTTACATGAAACGAAGTCTTGCTTGTAGGAAGACACAGAGCCTGGAGTTTAACTCCTTTTCTAAAGGGAAACACACAACACAGTTCTCATCGATGGATCACACTCTGCTTTAGGGCAAGAAGCACGCTCTTGCTTTCTAGATTCTCTAATACCGCAGGAAACTTGAGTGTGCTCAGAACAAAAGAACGGTGTTTCCTACACATACGGGCCATATCTAGTACAAATCTGCTTCTGATACTGAAACAAACCACAGGTCTTCCAACATCCAATTCTTGTCAGTTAAGATGAGAAACGTGTGAGCTTCATGAAGGATGTAGTTCATTTGAGCTGTAAAGTTACTGCACTTACCTGAAATGAAGTCTTGCTTGTAGGAAGACTCAGAGCCTGGGATTTAACTCCATTTCTGAAGTGAAACAGACAGCAGAGTTCTGTTCCATTGATCACACTCTGCTTTAGAGCAAGAAGCACGCTCTAGCCTTCTAGATTCTCTAAGACAGCAGGAAACGTGAGTGTGCTGAGAACAAAATAACGGTGTTAAGTACACATACGGACCATATCTAGTCCAACTCTGCTTCTGAAACTGATACAAAGCACTGGTCCTCTAACATCGAATGCTTGGCAGTTAAGATGGGAAACTTGTTAGCTTCGTGAACAATGTAGTTCGTTTGAGCTGAAAAGTGACTGTCCTTACCTGAAAGGAAGTTTGCTTGTAGGAAGACACAGAGCCTTGGATTTAACTCCATTTCTGAAGGGAAACACACAGCAGAGTTCTCATCCATGGATCACACTCTGCTATAGAGCAAAAGCACGCTCTTGCTTTCTAGAGTCTCTAATACAGCAGGAAACGTGAGTGTGCTCAGAAGAAAAGAACGGTGTTTCCTATACATACAGACCATATCCAGTTCAACTCTGCTTGAAATTGATACAAAGCAAAGGTTCTCTAACATCCAATGCTTCTCAGTTAAGATGAGAAACATGTGAGCTTTGTGAACGATGTAGTTCGTTTGAGCTGAAAAGTGACTGCCCTTACCTGATACGAAGTAGTGCTTGTAGGAAGACACAGAGCCTGGGACTTAACAACATTTCTGAAAGGAAACACACAGCATAGTTCTGATCCATGGATCACATTCTGCTTTAGAGCAAGAAGCACGCTCAAGCTTTCTAGATTCTCTAAGACAGCTGGAAACGTGAGTGTGCTGAGAACAAAAGAATGGTGTTTTGTACACATACGGACCATATCTAGTCCAACTCTGCTTCTGAAACTGATACAAAGCACTGGTCCTCTAACATCCAATGCTTGTCATTTAAGATGAGAAACGTGTGAGCTTCGGGAACGATGTAGTTTGTTTGAGCTGAATAGTGACTGCCCTTACCTAAAACGAAGTCTTGATTGTATGAAGACACAGAGCCTGGAGTTTAACTCCTTTTCTAAAGGGAAACACACAACACAGTTCTCATCGATGGATCACACTCTGCTTTAGAGCAAGAAGCACGCTCTTGCTTTCTAGATTCTCTAATACCGCAGGAAACTTGAGTGTGCTCAGAACAAAAGAACGGTGTTTCCTACACATACGGGCCATATCTAGTACAAATCTGCTTCTGATACTGAAACAAACCACAGGTCTTCCAACATCCAATTCTTGTCAGTTAAGATGAGAAACGTGTGAGCTTCATGAAGGATGTAGTTCGTTTGAGCTGTAAAGTTACTGCACTTACCTGAAATGAAGTCTTGCTTGTAGGAAGACTCAGAGCCTGGGATTTAACTCCATTTCTGAAGTGAAACAGACAGCAGAGTTCTGTTCCATTGATCACACTCTGCTTTAGAGCAAGAAGCACGCTCTAGCCTTCTAGACTCTCTAAGACAGCAGGAAACGTGAGTGTGCTGAGAACAAAATAACGGTGTTAAGTACACATACGGCCCATATCTAGTCCAACTCTGCTTCTGAAACTGATACAAAGCACTGGTCCTCTAACATCGAATGCTTGGCAGTTAAGATGGGAAACTTGTTAGCTTCGTGAACAATGTAGTTCGTTTGAGCTGAAAAGTGACTGTCCTTACCTGAAAGGAAGTTTGCTTGTAGGAAGACACAGAGCCTGGGATTTAACTCCATTTCTGAAGGGAAACACACAGCAGAGTTCTCATCCATGGATCACACTCTGCTATAGAGCAAAAGCACGCTCTTGCTTTCTAGAGTCTCTAATACAGCAGGAAACGTGAGTGTGCTCAGAAGAAAAGAACGGTGTTTCCTATACATACAGACCATATCCAGTTCAACTCTGTTTGAAATTGATACAAAGCAAAGATTCTCTAACATCCAATGCTTCTCAGTTAAGATGAGAAACATGTGAGCTTTGTGAACGATGTAGTTCGTTTGAGCTGAAAAGTGACTGCCCTTACCTGATACGAAGTAGTGCTTGTAGGAAGACACAGAGCCTGGGACTTAACAACATTTCTGAAAGGAAACACACAGCATAGTTCTGATCCATGGATCACATTCTGCTTTAGAGCAAGAAGCACGCTCAAGCTTTCTAGAGTCTCTAAGACAGCAGGAAATGTGAGTGTGCTGAGAACAAAAGAACGGTGTTTTCTACACATACGGACCATATATATTCCAACTCTGCTTCTGAAACTGATACAAAGCACTGGTCCTCTAACATCCAATGCTTATCAGTTAAGATGAGAAATGTGTGAGCTCGTGAACGATGTAGTACCTTTGAGCTGAAAAGTGACTGCCCCTACCTTAAACGAACTCTTGCTTGTAGCAAGACACAGAGCCTGGGATTTAACTCCATTTCTGAAGCGAAACACACAACACAGTTCTCATCCATGGATCACAGTCTGCTTTAGAGCAAGAAGCACTCTCTTGCTTTCTAGAGTCTCTAATACAGCAGGAAACGTGAGTGTCCTGAGAAGAAAAGAACGGTGTTTCCTATACATAGGGACCATATCTAGTTCAACTCTGCTTGAAATTGATACAATGCAAAGGTCCTCTAACATCCAATGCTTGGTAGTTAAGAAGGGAAACTTGTAAGCTTCATGAACGATGCAGTTCGTTTGAACTAAAAAGTGACTGCCCTTACCTGAAACGAAGTCTTGATTGTAGGAAGTCTCAGAGCCTGGGATTTAACTCCATTTCTGAAGTGAAACACACAGCAGAGTTCTCATCCATTGATCACACTCTGCGTTAGAGCAAGAAGCACGCTCTAGCTTTCTAGATTCTCTAAGACAGCTGGAAACGTGAGTGTGCTGAGAACAAAAGAATGGTGTTTTGTACACATACGGACCATATCTAGTCCAACTCTGCTTCTGAAACTGATAAAAAGCACTTGTCCTCTAACATCCAATGCTTGTCAGTTAAGATGCGAAACGTGTGATCTTCATGAACGATGTAGATCCTTTGAGCTGAAAAGTGACAGCCCTTACATGAAACGAAGTCTTGCTTGTAGGAAGACACAGAGCCTGGAGTTTAACTCCTTTTCTAAAGGGAAACACACAACACAGTTCTCATCGATGGATCACACTCTGCTTTAGGGCAAGAAGCACGCTCTTGCTTTCTAGATTCTCTAATACCGCAGGAAACTTGAGTGTGCTCAGAACAAAAGAACGGTGTTTCCTACACATACGGGCCATATCTAGTACAAATCTGCTTCTGATACTGAAACAAACCACAGGTCTTCCAACATCCAATTCTTGTCAGTTAAGATGAGAAACGTGTGAGCTTCATGAAGGATGTAGTTCATTTGAGCTGTAAAGTTACTGCACTTACCTGAAATGAAGTCTTGCTTGTAGGAAGACTCAGAGCCTGGGATTTAACTCCATTTCTGAAGTGAAACAGACAGCAGAGTTCTGTTCCATTGATCACACTCTGCTTTAGAGCAAGAAGCACGCTCTAGCCTTCTAGATTCTCTAAGACAGCAGGAAACGTGAGTGTGCTGAGAACAAAATAACGGTGTTAAGTACACATACGGACCATATCTAGTCCAACTCTGCTTCTGAAACTGATACAAAGCACTGGTCCTCTAACATCGAATGCTTGGCAGTTAAGATGGGAAACTTGTTAGCTTCGTGAACAATGTAGTTCGTTTGAGCTGAAAAGTGACTGTCCTTACCTGAAAGGAAGTTTGCTTGTAGGAAGACACAGAGCCTTGGATTTAACTCCATTTCTGAAGGGAAACACACAGCAGAGTTCTCATCCATGGATCACACTCTGCTATAGAGCAAAAGCACGCTCTTGCTTTCTAGAGTCTCTAATACAGCAGGAAACGTGAGTGTGCTCAGAAGAAAAGAACGGTGTTTCCTATACATACAGACCATATCCAGTTCAACTCTGCTTGAAATTGATACAAAGCAAAGGTTCTCTAACATCCAATGCTTCTCAGTTAAGATGAGAAACATGTGAGCTTTGTGAACGATGTAGTTCGTTTGAGCTGAAAAGTGACTGCCCTTACCTGATACGAAGTAGTGCTTGTAGGAAGACACAGAGCCTGGGACTTAACAACATTTCTGAAAGGAAACACACAGCATAGTTCTGATCCATGGATCACATTCTGCTTTAGAGCAAGAAGCACGCTCAAGCTTTCTAGAGTCTCTAAGACAGCAGGAAATGTGAGTGTGCTGAGAACAAAAGAACTGTGTTTTCTACACATACGGACCATATATATTCCAACTCTGCTTCTGAAACTGATACAAAGCACTGGTCCTCTAACATCCAATGCTTATCAGTTAAGATGAGAAATGTGTGAGCTCGTGAACGATGTAGTACCTTTGAGCTGAAAAGTGACTGCCCCTACCTTAAACGAACTCTTGCTTGTAGCAAGACACAGAGCCTGGGATTTAACTCCATTTCTGAAGCGAAACACACAACACAGTTCTCATCCATGGATCACAGTCTGCTTTAGAGCAAGAAGCACTCTCTTGCTTTCTAGAGTCTCTAATACAGCAGGAAACGTGAGTGTCCTGAGAAGAAAAGAACGGTGTTTCCTATACATAGGGACCATATCTAGTTCAACTCTGCTTGAAATTGATACAATGCAAAGGTCCTCTAACATCCAATGCTTGTCAGTTTAGATGAGAAACGTGTGAGTCGTGAACGATATAGTTCCTTTGAGCTGTAAAGTAACTGCCCTTACCTGAAAAGAAGTCTTGCTTGTAGGAAGACTCAGAGCCTAGGATTTAAGTCCATTTCTGAAGTGAAACACAGCATAGTTCTTATCCATTGCTCTCACTCTGCTTTAGAGAAAGAAGCACACTCTGGCTGTCTAGAGTCTCAAAGACAGCAAGAAACGTGAGTGTGCTGAGAACCAAGAACGGTGTTTCCTATACATACAGACCATATCTAGTCCAACTCTGCTTCTGAAACTGATACAAAGCACTGGTTCACTAACATCCAATGCTTGGTAGTTAAGAAGGGAAACTTGTAAGCTTCATGAACGATGCAGTTCGTTTGAACTAAAAAGTGACTGCCCTTACCTGAAACGAAGTCTTGATTGTAGGAAGTCTCAGAGCCTGGGATTTAACTCCATTTCTGAAGTGAAACACACAGCAGAGTTCTCATCCATTGATCACACTCTGCGTTAGAGCAAGAAGCACGCTCTAGCTTTCTAGATTCTCTAAGACAGCTGGAAACGTGAGTGTGCTGAGAACAAAAGAACGGTGTTTTGTACACATACGGACCATATCTAGTCCAACTCTGCTTCTGAAACTGATACAAAGCACTTGTCCTCTAACATCCAATGCTTGTCAGTTAAGATGCGAAACGTGTGATCTTCATGAACGATGTAGATCCTTTGAGCTGAAAAGTGACAGCCCTTACATGAAACGAAGTCTTGCTTGTAGGAAGACACAGAGCCTGGGATTTAACTACATTTCTGAAGGGAAACACACAACACAATTCTCATCAATGGATCACACTCAGCTTTAGAGCAAGAAGCAGGCTCTTGCTTTCTAGATTCTCTAATAAAGCAGGAAACGTGAGTGTGCTCAGAAGAAAAGAACTGTGTTTCTTATACATACGGACCATATCTAGTTCAACTCTGCTTGAAATTGATACAAAGCAAAGGTCCTCTAACATCCAATGCTTCTCAGTTAAGATGAGAAATGTGAGAGCTTCGTGAACGATATAGTTCCTTTGAGCTGTAAGGTAACTGCCCTTACCTGAAAAGAAGTCTTGCTTGTAGGAAGACTCAGAGCCAGGGATTTAACTCCATTTCTGAAGTGAAACACACAACAGAGTTCTCATCCATTGATCACACTCTGCTTTAGAGCAAGAAGCATGCTCTCGCTTTCCAGAGTCTCTAAGACAGCAGGAAACTTGAGTGTGCTGAGAACAAATGATCGGTGTTTCCTACATATACTCACCCTATCTAGTCCAACTCTGCTTCTGAAACTGATACAAAGCACTGGTCCTCTAACATCCAATGCTTGTCAGTTAAGATGAGAAACGTGTGAGCTTCGTGAACGATGTAGTTCGTTTGAGCTGTAAAGTAACTGCCCTTACCTGAAACGAAGTCTTGCTTGTAGGAAGACTCAGAGCCTGGGATTTAACTCCAATTCTGAAGTGAAACAGACAGCAGAGTTCTGATCCATTGATCACACTCTGCTTTAGAGCAAGAAGCACGCTCTAGCTTTCTAGAGTCTCTAAGACAGCAGGAAACGTGAGTGTGCTGAGAACAAAAGAACGGTGTTTCGTACACATACGGACCATATCTAGTCCAACTCTACTTCTGAAACTGATACAAAGCACTGGTCCTCTAACATCCAATGCTTGTCATTTAAGATGAGAAACGTGTGAGCTTCGGGAACGATGTAGTTTGTTTGAGCTGAATAGTGACTGCCCTTACCTAAAACGAAGTCTTGATTGTATGAAGACACAGAGCCTGGAGTTTAACTCCTTTTCTAAAGGGAAACACACAACACAGTTCTCATCGATGGATCACACTCTGCTTTAGAGCAAGAAGCACGCTCTTGCTTTCTAGATTCTCTAATACCGCAGAAACTTGAGTGTGCTCAGAACAAAAGAACGGTGTTTCCTACACATACGGGCCATATCTAGTACAAATCTGCTTCTGATACTGAAACAAACCACAGGTCTTCCAACATCCAATTCTTGTCAGTTAAGATGAGAAACGTGTGAGCTTCATGAACGATGTAGTTCGTTTGAGCTGTAAAGTTACTGCACTTACCTGAAATGAAGTCTTGCTTGTAGGAAGACTCAGAGCCTGGGATTTAACTCCATTTCTGAAGTGAAACAGACAGCAGAGTTCTGTTCCATTGATCACACTCTGCTTTAGAGCAAGAAGCACGCTCTACCTTCTAGATTCTCTAAGACAGCAGGAAACGTGAGTGTGCTGAGAACAAAATAACGGTGTTAAGTACACATACGGACCATATCTAGTCCAACTCTGCTTCTGAAACTGATACAAAGCACTGGTCCTCTAACATCGAATGCTTGGCAGTTAAGATGGGAAACTTGTTAGCTTCGTGAACAATGTAGTTCGTTTGAGCTGAAAAGTGACTGTCCTTACCTGAAAGGAAGTTTGCTTGTAGGAAGACACAGAGCCTGGGATTTAACTCCATTTCTGAAGGGAAACACACAGCAGAGTTCTCATCCATGGATCACACTCTGCTATAGAGCAAAAGCACGCTCTTGCTTTCTAGAGTCTCTAATACAGCAGGAAACGTGAGTGTGCTCAGAAGAAAAGAACGGTGTTTCCTATACATACAGACCATATCCAGTTCAACTCTGCTTGAAATTGATACAAAGCAAAGGTCCTCTAACATCCAATGCTTCTCAGTTAAGATGAGAAACATGTGAGCTTTGTGAACGATGTAGTTCGTTTGAGCTGAAAAGTGACTGCCCTTACCTGAAACGAAGTAGTGCTTGTAGGAAGACACAGAGCCTGGGACTTAACAACATTTCTGAAAGGAAACACACAGCATAGTTCTGATCCATGGATCACATTCTGCTTTAGAGCAAGAAGCACGCTCAAGCTTTCTAGAGTCTCTAAGACAGCAGGAAATGTGAGTGTGCTGAGAACAAAAGAACGGTGTTTTCTACACATACGGACCATATATATTCCAACTCTGCTTCTGAAACTGATACAAAGCACTGGTCCTCTAACATCCAATGCTTATCAGTTAAGATGAGAAATGTGTGAGCTCGTGAACGATGTAGTACCTTTGAGCTGAAAATTGACTGCCCCTACCTTAAACGAACTCTTGCTTTAGGAAGACACAGAGCCTGGGATTTAACTCCATTTCTGAAGTGAAACACACAACACAGTTCTCATCCATGGATCACAGTCTGCTTTAGAGCAATAAGCACTCTCTTGCTTTCTAGAGTCTCTAATACAGCAGGAAACGTGAGTGTCCTGAGAAGAAAAGAACGGTGTTTCCTATACATAGGGACCATATCTAGTTCAACTCTGCTTGAAATTGATACAATGCAAAGGTCCTCTAACATCCAATGCTTGTCAGTTTAGATGAGAAACGTGTGAGTCGTGAACGATATAGTTCCTTTGAGCTGTAAAGTAACTGCCCTTACCTGAAAAGAAGTCTTGCTTGTAGGAAGACTCAGAGCCTAGGATTTAAGTCCATTTCTGAAGTGAAACACAGCATAGTTCTTATCCATTGCTCTCAGTCTGCTTTAGAGAAAGAAGCACACTCTGGCTGTCTAGAGTCTCAAAGACAGCAAGAAACGTGAGTGTGCTGAGAACCAAGAACGGTGTTTCCTATACATACAGACCATATCTAGTCCAACTCTGCTTCTGAAACTGATACAAAGCACTGGTTCACTAACATCCAATGCTTGGTAGTTAAGAAGGGAAACTTGTAAGCTTCATGAACGATGCAGTTCGTTTGAACTAAAAAGTGACTGCCCTTACCTGAAACGAAGTCTTGCTTGTAGGAAGTCTCAGAGCCTGGGATTTAACTCCATTTCTGAAGTGAAACACACAGCAGAGTTCTCATCCATTGATCACACTCTGCGTTAGAGCAAGAAGCACGCTCTAGCTTTCTAGATTCTCTAAGACAGCTGGAAACGTGAGTGTGCTGAGAACAAAAGAACGGTGTTTTGTACACATACGGACCATATCTAGTCCAACTCTGCTTCTGAAACTGATACAAAGCACTTGTCCTCTAACATCCAATGCTTGTCAGTTAAGATGCGAAACGTGTGATCTTCATGAACGATGTAGATCCTTTGAGCTGAAAAGTGACAGCCCTTACATGAAACGAAGTCTTGCTTGTAGGAAGACACAGAGCCTGGGATTTAACTACATTTCTGAAGGGAAACACACAACACAATTCTCATCAATGGATCACACTCAGCTTTAGAGCAAGAAGCAGGCTCTTGCTTTCTAGATTCTCTAATAAAGCAGGAAACGTGAGTGTGCTCAGAAGAAAAGAACTGTGTTTCTTATACATACGGACCATATCTAGTTCAACTCTGCTTGAAATTGATACACAGCAAAGGTCCTCTAACATCCAATGCTTCTCAGTTAAGATGAGAAATGTGAGAGCTTCGTGAACGATATAGTTCCTTTGAGCTGTAAGGTAACTGCCCTTACCTGAAATGAAGTCTTGCTTGTAGGAAGACTCAGAGCCAGGGATTTAACTCCATTTCTGAAGTGAAACACACAACAGAGTTCTCATCCATTGATCACACTCTGCTTTAGAGCAAGAAGCATGCTCTCGCTTTCCAGAGTCTCTAAGACAGCAGGAAACTTGAGTGTGCTGAGAACAAATGATCGGTGTTTCCTACATATACTCACCCTATCTAGTCCAACTCTGCTTCTGAAACTGATACAAAGCACTGGTCCTCTAACATCCAATGCTTGTCAGTTAAGATGAGAAACGTGTGAGCTTCGTGAACGATGTAGTTCGTTTGAGCTGTAAAGTAACTGCCCTTACCTGAAACGAAGTCTTGCTTGTAGGAAGACTCAGAGCCTGGGATTTAACTCCAATTCTGAAGTGAAACAGACAGCAGAGTTCTGATCCATTGATCACACTCTGCTTTAGAGCAAGAAGCACGCTCTAGCTTTCTAGAGTCTCTAAGACAGCAGGAAACGTGAGTGTGCTGAGAACAAAAGAATGGTGTTTCGTACACATACGGACCATATCTAGTCCAACTCTACTTCTGAAACTGATACAAAGCACTGGTCCTCTAACATCCAATGCTTGTCATTTAAGATGAGAAACGTGTGAGCTTCGGGAACGATGTAGTTTGTTTGAGCTGAATAGTGACTGCCCTTACCTAAAACGAAGTCTTGATTGTATGAAGACACAGAGCCTGGAGTTTAACTCCTTTTCTAAAGGGAAACACACAACACAGTTCTCATCGATGGATCACACTCTGCTTTAGAGCAAGAAGCACGCTCTTGCTTTCTAGATTCTCTAATACCGCAGGAAACTTGAGTGTGCTCAGAACAAAAGAACGGTGTTTCCTACACATACGGGCCATATCTAGTACAAATCTGCTTCTGATACTGAAACAAACCACAGGTCTTCCAACATCCAATTCTTGTCAGTTAAGATGAGAAACGTGTGAGCTTCATGAAGGATGTAGTTCGTTTGAGCTGTAAAGTTACTGCACTTACCTGAAATGAAGTCTTGCTTTTAGGAAGACTCAGAGCCTGGGATTTAACTCCATTTCTGAAGTGAAACAGACAGCAGAGTTCTGTTCCATTGATCACACTCTGCTTTAGAGCAAGAAGCACGCTCTAGCCTTCTAGACTCTCTAAGACAGCAGGAAACGTGAGTGTGCTGAGAACAAAATAACGGTGTTAAGTACACATACGGACCATATCTAGTCCAACTCTACTTCTGAAACTGATACAAAGCACTGGTCCTCTAACATCGAATGCTTGGCAGTTAAGATGGGAAACTTGTTAGCTTCGTGAACAATGTAGTTCGTTTGAGCTGAAAAGTGACTGTCCTTACCTGAAAGGAAGTTTGCTTGTAGGAAGACACAGAGCCTGGGATTTAACTCCATTTCTGAAGGGAAACACACAGCAGAGTTCTCATCCATGGATCACACTCTGCTATAGAGCAAAAGCACGCTCTTGCTTTCTAGAGTCTCTAATACAGCAGGAAACGTGAGTGTGCTCAGAAGAAAAGAACGGTGTTTCCTATACATACAGACCATATCCAGTTCAACTCTGTTTGAAATTGATACAAAGCAAAGATTCTCTAACATCCAATGCTTCTCAGTTAAGATGAGAAACATGTGAGCTTTGTGAACGATGTAGTTCGTTTGAGCTGAAAAGTGACTGCCCTTACCTGAAACGAAGTAGTGCTTGTAGGAAGACACAGAGCCTGGGACTTAACAACATTTCTGAAAGGAAACACACAGCATAGTTCTGATCCATGGATCACATTCTGCTTTAGAGCAAGAAGCACGCTCAAGCTTTCTAGAGTCTCTAAGACAGCAGGAAATGTGAGTGTGCTGAGAACAAAAGAACGGTGTTTACTACACATACGGACCATATATATTCCAACTCTGCTTCTGAAACTGATACAAAGCACTGGTCTTCTAACATCCAATGCTTATCAGTTAAGATGAGAAATGTGTGAGCTCGTGAACGATGTAGTACCTTTGAGCTGAAAAGTGACTGCCCCTACCTTAAACGAAATCTTGCTTGTAGCAAGACACAGAGCCTGGGATTTAACTCCATTTCTGAAGCGAAACACACAACACAGTTCTCATCCATGGATCACAGTCTGCTTTAGAGCAAGAAGCACTCTCTTGCTTTCTAGAGTCTCTAATACAGCAGGAAACGTGAGTGTCCTGAGAAGAAAAGAACGGTGTTTCCTATACATAGGGACCATATCTAGTTCAACTCTGCTTGAAATTGATACAATGCAAAGGTCCTCTAACATCCAATGCTTGGTAGTTAAGAAGGGAAACTTGTAAGCTTCATGAACGATGCAGTTCGTTTGAACTAAAAAGTGACTGCCCTTACCTGAAACGAAGTCTTGATTGTAGGAAGTCTCAGAGCCTGGGATTTAACTCCATTTCTGAAGTGAAACACACAGCAGAGTTCTCATCCATTGATCACACTCTGCGTTAGAGCAAGAAGCACGCTCTAGCTTTCTAGATTCTCTAAGACAGCTGGAAACGTGAGTGTGCTGAGAACAAAAGAATGGTGTTTTGTACACATACGGACCATATCTAGTCCAACTCTGCTTCTGAAACTGATACAAAGCACTTGTCCTCTAACATCCAATGCTTGTCAGTTAAGATGCGAAACGTGTGATCTTCATGAACGATGTAGATCCTTTGAGCTGAAAAGTGACAGCCCTTACATGAAACGAAGTCTTGCTTGTAGGAAGACACAGAGCCTGGGATTTAACTACATTTCTGAAGGGAAACACACAACACAATTCTCATCAATGGATCACACTCAGCTTTAGAGCAAGAAGCAGGCTCTTGCTTTCTAGATTCTCTAATAGAGCAGGAAACGTGAGTGTGCTCAGAAGAAAAGAACTGTGTTTCTTATACATACGGACCATATCTAGTTCAACTCTGCTTGAAATTGATACAAAGCAAAGGTCCTCTAACATCCAATGCTTCTCAGTTAAGATGAGAACTGTGAGAGCTTCGTGAACGATATAGTTCCTTTGAGCTGTAAGGTAACTGCCCTTACCTGAAATGAAGTCTTGCTTGTAGGAAGACTCAGAGCCAGGGATTTAACTCCATTTCTGAAGTGAAACACACAACAGAGTTCTCATCCATTGATCACACTCTGCTTTAGAGCAAGAAGCATGCTCTCGCTTTCCAGAGTGTCTAAGACAGCAGGAAACTTGAGTGTGCTGAGAACAAATGATCGGTGTTTCCTACATATACTGACCCTATCTAGTCCAACTCTGCTTCTGAAACAGATACAAAGCACTGGTCCTCTAACATCCAATGCTTGTCAGTTAAGATGAGAAACGTGTGAGCTTCGTGAACGATGTAGTTCGTCTGAGCTCTAAAGTAACTGCCCTTACCTGAAACGAAGTCTTGCTTGTAGGAAGACTCAGAGCCTGGGATTTAACTCCAATTCTGAAGTGAAACAGACAGCAGAGTTCTGATCCATTGATCACACTCTGCTTTAGAGCAAGAAGCACGCTCTAGCTTTCTAGAGTCTCTAAGACAGCAGGAAACGTGAGTGTGCTGAGAACAAAAGAACGGTGTTTCGTACACATACGGACCATATCTAGTCCAACTCTACTTCTGAAACTGATACAAAGCACTGGTCCTCTAACATCCAATGCTTGTCATTTAAGATGAGAAACGTGTGAGCTTCGGGAACGATGTAGTTTGTTTGAGCTGAATAGTGACTGCCCTTACCTAAAACGAAGTCTTGATTGTATGAAGACACAGAGCCTGGAGTTTAACTCCTTTTCTAAAGGGAAACACACAACACAGTTCTCATTGATGGATCACACTCTGCTTTAGAGCAAGAAGCACGCTCTTGCTTTCTAGATTCTCTAATACCGCAGAAACTTGAGTGTGCTCAGAACAAAAGAACGGTGTTTCCTACACATACGGGCCATATCTAGTACAAATCTGCTTCTGAAACTGAAACAAACCACAGGTCTTCCAACATCCAATTCTTGTCAGTTAAGATGAGAAACGTGTGAGCTTCATGAACGATGTAGTTCGTTTGAGCTGTAAAGTTACTGCAGTTACCTGAAATGAAGTCTTGCTTGTAGGAAGACTCAGAGCCTGGGATTTAACTCCATTTCTGAAGTGAAACAGACAGCAGAGTTCTGTTCCATTGATCACACTCTGCTTTAGAGCACAAAGCACGCTCTTGCTTTCTAGAGTCTCTAATACAGAAGGAAACGTGTGTGTCCTCAGAAGAAAAGAACGGTTTTTCCTATACATAAGAACCATATCCAGTTCAACTCTGCTTGAAATTGATACAAAGCAAAGGTCCTCTAATATCCAATGATTTTCAGTTAAGATGAGAAACGTGTGAGCTTCTTGAATGATGTAGTTCGTTTGAGCTGTAAAGTAACTGCACTAACCTGAAAAGAAGTCTTGTTGTAGGAAGACTCAGAGCCTGGTATTTAACTCCATTTCTGAAGTGAAAAACACAACAGAGTTCTCATCCATTGATCATACTCTGCTTTAGAGCAAGGAGCACGCTCTAGCTTTCCAGAGTCTCTACGACAGCAGGAAACTTGAGTGTGCTGAGAACAAATGATCGGTGTTTCCTACACATACGGACCATGTCTAGTCCAACTCTGCTTCTGAAACTGATACAAAGCACTGGTCCTCTAACATCCAATGCTTGTCATTTAAGATGAGAAACGTGTGAGCTTCGGGAACGATGTAGTTCGTTTGAGCTGAATAGTGACTGCCCTTACCTAAAACGAAGTCTTGATTGTATGAAGACACAGAGCCTGGAGTTTAACTCCATTTCTGAAGGGAAACACACAAAACAGTTCTTGTCGATGGATCACACTCTGCTTGAGAGCAAGAAGCACGCTTTGCTTTCTAGATTCTCTAATAAAGAAGGAAACGTGAGTGTGCTCAGAAGAAAAGAACAGTGTTTCCTACACATACAAACCCTATCTCGTTCAACTCTGCTTGAAATTGATACAAGGCAATGGTCCTCTAACATCCAATGCTTCTCAGTTAAGATGAGAAATGTGTGAGCTTTGTGAACGTTGTAGTTCGTTCGAGGTGTAAGGTAACTGCCCTTACCTGAAACAAAGTCTTGCTTTTAGGAAGACTCAGAGCCAGGGATTTAACTCCATTTCTGAAGTGAAACACACAATAGAGTTCTCATCCATTGATCACACTCTGCTTTAGAGCAAGAAACACGCTCTAGCTTTCTAGAGTCTCTAAGACAGCAGGAAACTTGAGTATGCTGAGAACAAATGAACTTTGTTTCCTAAACATACGGACCATGTCTAGTCCAACTCTGCTTCTGAAACTGATACAAAGCATTGGTCCTCTAACATTCAATGCCTTTCAGTTAAGATGAGAAACGTGTGAGCTGCGTGAACGATGTAGTTCGTTTGAGCTGAAAAGTGACTTCCCTTACTTGAAACGAAGTCTAGCCTGTAGGAAGACACAGAGCCTGGGAATTAACTCCATTTGTGAAGTGAAACACACAGCAGGATTCTCATCCATAGATCACACTCTGCTTTAGATCAAGAAGCATGCTCTTGCTTCTAGATTCTCTAATACAGCAAGAAACTTGAGCATGCTCAGAACTAAAGAACAGTTTTTCCTACATGTACGGACCATATCTAGTTCATCTCTGCTTCTGACTCTGAAACACACCAGAGGGCCTCTAACATCCAATGCTTGTCAGTTTAGATGAGAAACGTGTGAACTTGAAACGATGTAGTTCATTTGAGCTATAAACTACCCTTACCTGAAAAGAAGTCTTGCTTTTAGGAAGACTCAGAGCCTGGGATTTAACTCCATTTCTGAAGTGAAACACACAGCAGAGTTCTCATCCATTGCTCACACTCTGCTTTGGAGCAAGAAGCACACTCTTGCTTTCTAGAATCTCTAATACAGCAGGAAACATGGTTGTGCTGCGAAGAAAAATAACAGTGTTTCCTACACATACGGACCATATCTAGTTGAAGTCTGCTTCTGAAATTGAAAGAAACCACAGGTCCTCTAACATCCAATGCTTGTCAGTTAAGATGAGAAACGTGTGAGCTTAGTGAACGATGTAGTATGTTTGAGCTTTAAAGTAACTGCTCTTACCTGAAACGAAGTCTTGCTTGTAGGAAGACTCAGAGCCTGGGATTTAACTCCAATTCTGAAGTGAAACAGACAGCAGAGTTCTGATCCATTGATCACACTCTGCGTTAGAGCAAGAAGCACGCTCTAGCTTTCTAGAGTCTCTAAGACAGCAGGAAACGTGAGTGTGCTGAGAACAAAAGAACGGTGTTTCGTACACATACGGACCATATCTAGTCCAACTCTACTTCTGAAACTGATACAAAGCACTGGTCCTCTAACATCCAATGCTTGTCATTTAAGATGAGAAACGTGTGAGCTTCGGGAACGATGTAGTTTGTTTGAGCTGAATAGTGACTGCCCTTACCTAAAACGAAGTCTTGATTGTATGAAGACACAGAGCCTGGAGTTTAACTCCTTTTCTGAAGGGAAACACACAACACAGTTCTCATCGATGGATCACACTCTGCTTTAGAGCAAGAAGCACGCTCTTGCTTTCTAGACTCTCTAATACCGCAGGAAACTTGAGTGTGCTCAGAACAAAAGAACGGTGTTTCCTACACATACGGGCCATATCTAGTACAAATCTGCTTCTGATACTGAAACAAACCACAGGTCTTCCAACATCCAATTCTTGTCAGTTAAGATGAGAAACGTGTGAGCTTCATGAAGGATGTAGTTCGTTTGAGCTCTAAAGTTACTGCACTTACCTGAAATGAAGTCTTGCTTGTAGGAAGACTCAGAGCCTGGGATTTAACTCCATTTTTGAAGGGAAACACACAGCATAGTTCTCTTCGATGGATCACACTCTGCTTTAGAGCAAGAAGCACGCTCTAGCTTTTAGAGTCTAAGACAGCAGGAATCTTGAGTGTGCTGAGAACAAATGAACATTGTTTCCTACACATACAGACCATATCTACTCCAACTCTACTTCTGAAATTGATACAAAGCACAGGCCCTCTAACATCCAATGCTTGTCATTTAAGATGAGAAACGTGTGAGCTTCGTGAACAATGTAGTTTGTTTGAGCTGAAAAGTGACTGCCCTTACCTGAAATGAAATAGTGCTTGTAGGAAGACACAGAGCCTGGGATTTAACTCCATTTCTGAAGGGAAACACACAGCATAGTTCTCATCCATGGATCACACTGTGCTTTAGAGCAAGAAGCATGCTCTTGCTTCTAGATTCTCTAATACAGCAGGAAACTTGAGCGTGTTCAATAGAAAAGAACGGTTTTTCCTACACATATGGTCCATATCTAGTTCATCTCTGCTTCTGACTCTGAAACAAACCAGAGGTCCTCTAACATCCAATGCTTGTGAGTTTAGATGAGAAACGTGTGAACTTCGTGAACGATGTAGTTCGTTTGAGCTGTAAAGTAACTGCCCTTACCTGAAACGAAGTCTTGCTTGTAGGAAGACTCAGAGCCTGGTATTTAACTCCATTTCTGAAGTGAAACAGACAGCAGAGTTATGATCCATTGATCACACTCTGCTTTAGAGCAAGAAGCACGCTCAAGTTTTCTAGATTCTCTAAGACAGCAGGAAACGTGAGTGTGTTGAGAACAAACGAACCGTGTTTCCTACACATACGGACCATATCTAGTACAACTCTGCTTCTGAAACACATAAAAAGCACTGGTCCTCTAACATCCAATGCTTGTCGGGTTAAGATGCGAAAAGTGTGATCTTCGTGAACGATGTAGTTCCTTTGAGCTGAAAAGTGACTGCCCTTACCTGAAACGAAGTCTTGCTTGTAGGAAGACCCAGAGCCTGGGATTTAACTCCATTTCTGAAGTGAAACACACAACAGAGTTCTCATCCATTGATCACACTCTGCTTTAGAGCACAAAGCACGCTCTTGCTTTCTAGAGTCTCTAATACAGAAGGAAACGTGTGTGTCCTCAGAAGAAAAGAACGGTTTTTCCTATACATAAGAACCATATCCAGTTCAACTCTGCTTGAAATTGATACAAAGCAAAGGTCCTCTAACATCCAATGATTTTCAGTTAAGATGAGAAACGTGTGAGCTTCTTGAATGATGTAGTTCGTTTGAGCTGTAAAGTAACTGCACTAACCTGAAAAGAAGTCTTGTTGTAGGAAGACTCAGAGCCTGGTATTTACCTCCATTTCTGAAGTGAAAAACACAACAGAGTTCTCATCCATTGATCATACTCTGCTTTAGAGCAAGGAGCACGCTCTAGCTTTCCAGAGTCTCTACGACAGCAGGAAACTTGAGTGTGCTGAGAACAAATGATCGGTGTTTCCTACACATACGGACCATGTCTAGTCCAACTCTGCTTCTGAAACTGATACAAAGCACTGGTCCTCTAACATCCAATGCTTGTCATTTAAGATGAGAAACGTGTGAGCTTCGGGAACGATGTAGTTCGTTTGAGCTGAATAGTGACTGCCCTTACCTAAAACGAAGTCTTGATTGTATGAAGACACAGAGCCTGGAGTTTAACTCCATTTCTGAAGGGAAACACACAAAACAGTTCTTGTCGATGGATCACACTCTGCTTGAGAGCAAGAAGCACGCTTTGCTTTCTAGATTCTCTAATAAAGAAGGAAACGTGAGTGTGCTCAGAAGAAAAGAACAGTGTTTCCTACACATACAGACCCTATCTCGTTCAACTCTGCTTGAAATTGATACAAGGCAATGGTCCTCTAACATCCAATGCTTCTCAGTTAAGATGAGAAATGTGTGAGCTTTGTGAACGTTGTAGTTCGTTTGAGGTGTAAGGTAACTGCCCTTACCTGAAACAAAGTCTTGCTTTTAGGAAGACTCAGAGCCAGGGATTTAACTCCATTTCTGAAGTGAAACACACAATAGAGTTCTCATCCATTGATCACACTCTGCTTTAGAGCAAGAAACACGCTCTAGCTTTCTAGAGTCTCTAAGACAGCAGGAAACTTGAGTATGCTGAGAACAAATGAACTTTGTTTCCTAAACATACGGACCATGTCTAGTCCAACTCTGCTTCTGAAACTGATACAAAGCATTGGTCCTCTAACATTCAATGCCTTTCAGTTAAGATGAGAAACGTGTGAGCTGCGTGAACGATGTAGTTCGTTTGAGCTGAAAAGTGACTTCCCTTACTTGAAACGAAGTCTAGCCTGTAGGAAGACACAGAGCCTGGGAATTAACTCCATTTGTGAAGTGAAACACACAGCAGGATTCTCATCCATAGATCACACTCTGCTTTAGAGCAAGAAGCATGCTCTTGCTTCTAGATTCTCTAATACAGCAAGAAACTTGAGCATGCTCAGAACTAAAGAACAGTTTTTCCTACATGTACGGACCATATCTAGTTCATCTCTGCTTCTGACTCTGAAACACACCAGAGGGCCTCTAACATCCAATGCTTGTCAGTTTAGATGAGAAACGTGTGAACTTGAAACGATGTAGTTCATTTGAGCTATAAACTACCCTTACCTGAAAAGAAGTCTTGCTTTTAGGAAGACTCAGAGCCTGGGATTTAACTCCATTTCTGAAGTGAAACACACAGCAGAGTTCTCATCCATTGCTCACACTCTGCTTTGGAGCAAGAAGCACACTCTTGCTTTCTAGAATCTCTAATACAGCAGGAAACATGGTTGTGCTGCGAAGAAAAATAACAGTGTTTCCTACACATACGGACCATATCTAGTTGAAGTCTGCTTCTGAAATTGAAAGAAACCACAGGTCCTCTAACATCCAATGCTTGTCAGTTAAGATGAGAAACGTGTGAGCTTAGTGAACGATGTAGTATGTTTGAGCTTTAAAGTAACTGCTCTTACCTGAAACGAAGTCTTGCTTGTAGGAAGACTCAGAGCCTGGGATTTAACTCCAATTCTGAAGTGAAACAGACAGCAGAGTTCTGATCCATTGATCACACTCTGCGTTAGAGCAAGAAGCACGCTCTAGCTTTCTAGAGTCTCTAAGACAGCAGGAAACGTGAGTGTGCTGAGAACAAAAGAACGGTGTTTCGTACACATACGGACCATATCTAGTCCAACTCTACTTCTGAAACTGATACAAAGCACTGGTCCTCTAACATCCAATGCTTGTCATTTAAGATGAGAAACGTGTGAGCTTCGGGAACGATGTAGTTTGTTTGAGCTGAATAGTGACTGCCCTTACCTAAAACGAAGTCTTGATTGTATGAAGACACAGAGCCTGGAGTTTAACTCCTTTTCTGAAGGGAAACACACAACACAGTTCTCATCGATGGATCACACTCTGCTTTAGAGCAAGAAGCACGCTCTTGCTTTCTAGACTCTCTAATACCGCAGGAAACTTGAGTGTGCTCAGAACAAAAGAACGGTGTTTCCTACACATACGGGCCATATCTAGTACAAATCTGCTTCTGATACTGAAACAAACCACATTTCTTCCAACATCCAATTCTTGTCAGTTAAGATGAGAAACGTGTGAGCTTCATGAAGGATGTAGTTCGTTTGAGCTCTAAAGTTACTGCACTTACCTGAAATGAAGTCTTGCTTGTAGGAAGACTCAGAGCCTGGGATTTAACTCCATTTCTGAAGTGAAACAGACAGCAGAGTTCTGTTCCATTGATCACACTCTGCTTTAGAGCAAGAAGCACGCTCTAGCCTTCTAGATTCTCTAAGACAGCAGGAAATGTGAGTGTGCTGAGAACAAAATAACGGTGTTAAGTACACATACGGACCATATCTAGTCCAACTCTGCTTCTGAAACTGATACAAAGCACTGGTCCTCTAACATCGAATGCTTGGCAGTTAAGATGGGAAAGTTGTTAGCTTCGTGAACAATGTAGTTCGTTTGAGCTGAAAAGTGACTGTCCTTACCTGAAACGAAGTTTGCTTGTAGGAAGACACAGAGCCTGGGATTTAACTCCATTTCTGAAGGGAAACACACAGCAGAGTTCTCATCCATGGATCACACTCTGCTATAGAGCAAAAGCACGCTCTTGCTTTCTAGAGTCTCTAATACAGCAGGAAACGTGAGTGTGCTCAGAAGAAAAGAACGGTGTTTCCTATACATAAAGACCATATCCAGTTCAACTCTGTTTGAAATTGATACAAAGCAAAGATTCTCTAACATCCAATGCTTCTCAGTTAAGATGAGAAACATGTGAGCTTTGTGAACGATGTAGTTCGTTTGAGCTGAAAAGTGACTGCCCTTACCTGAAACGAAGTAGTGCTTGTAGGAAGACACAGAGCCTGGGACTTAACAACATTTCTGAAAGGAAACACACAGCATAGTTCTGATCCATGGATCACATTCTGCTTTAGAGCAAGAAGCACGCTCAAGCTTTCTAGAGTCTCTAAGACAGCAGGAAATGTGAGTGTGCTGAGAAAAAAAGAACAGTGTTTTCTACACATACGGACCATATATATTCCAACTCTGCTTCTGAAACTGATACAAAGCACTGGTCCTCTAACATCCAATGATTATCAGTTAAGATGAGAAATGTGTGAGCTCGTGAACGATGTAGTACCTTTGAGCTGAAAAGTGACTGCCCCTACCTTAAACGAACTCTTGCTTGTAGCAAGACACAGAGCCTGGGATTTAACTCCATTTCTGAAGCGAAACACACAACACAGTTCTCATCCATGGATCACAGTCTGCTTTAGAGCAAGAAGCACTCTCTTGCTTTCTAGAGTCTCTAATACAGCAGGAAACGTGAGTGTCCTGAGAAGAAAAGAACGGTGTTTCCTATACATAGGGACCATATCTCGTTCAACTCTGCTTGAAATTGATACAATGCAAAGGTCCTCTAAAATCCAAAACTTGTCAGTTTAGATGAGAAACGTGTGAGTCGTGAACGATATAGTTCCTTTGAGCTGTAAAGTAACTGCCCTTACCTGAAAAGAAGTCTTGCTTGTAGGAAGACTCAGAGCCTAGGATTTAAGTCCATTTCTGAAGTGAAACACAGCATAGTTCTTATCCATTGCTCTCACTCTGCTTTAGAGAAAGAAGCACACTCTGGCTGTCTAGAGTCTCAAAGACAGCAAGAAACGTGAGTGTGCTGAGAACCAAGAACGGTGTTTCCTATACATACAGACCATATCTAGTCCAACTCTGCTTCTGAAACTGATACAAAGCACTGGTTCACTAACATCCAATGCTTGGTAGTTGAGAAGGGAAACTTGTAAGCTTCATGAACGATGTAGTTCGTTTGAACTAAAAAGTGACTGCCCTTACCTGAAACGAAGTCTTGCTTGTAGGAAGACTCAGAGCCTGGGATTTAACTCCATTTCTGAAGTGAAACACACAGCAGAGTTCTCATCCATTGATCACACTCTGCTTTAGAGCAAGAAGCACGCTCTAGCTTTCTAGATTCTCTAAGACAGCTGGAAACGTGAGTGTGCTGAGACCAAAAGAACGGTGTTTTGTACACATACGGACCATATCTAGTCCAACTCTGCTTCTGAAACTGATACAAAGCACTTGTCCTCTAACATCCAATGCTTGTCAGTTAAGATGCGAAACGTGTGATCTTCATGAACGATGTAGATCCTTTGAGCTGAAAAGTGACAGCCCTTACATGAAACAAAGTCTTGCTTGTAGGAAGACACAGAGCCTGGGATTTAACTACATTTCTGAAGGGAAACACACAACACAATTCTCATCAATGGATCACACTCAGCTTTAGAGCAAGAAGCAGGCTCTTGCTTTCTAGATTCTCTAATAAAGCAGGAAACGTGAGTGTGCTCAGAAGAAAAGAACTGTGTTTCTTATACATACGGACCATATCTAGTTCAACTCTGCTTGAAATTGATACAAAGCAAAGGTCCTCTAACATCCAATGCTTCTCAGTTAAGATGAGAAATGTGAGAGCTTCGTGAACGATGTAGTTCGTTTGAGCTGTAAAGTAACTGCCCTTACCTGAAACGAAGTCTTGCTTGTAGGAAGACTCAGAGCCTGGGATTTAACTCCAATTCTGAAGTGAAACAGACAGCAAAGTACTGAACCATTCATCACACTCTGCTTTAGAGCAAGAAGCACGCTCTAGCTTTCTAGAGTCTCTAAGACAGCAGGAAAATGAGTGTGCTGAGAACAAAAGATCGGTGTTTCGTACACATACGGACCATATCTAGTCCAACTCTACTTCTGAAACTGATACAAAGCACTGGTCCTCTAACATCCAATGCTTGTCATTTAAGAAGAGAAACGTGTGAGCTTCGGGAACGATGTAGTTTGTTTGAGCTGAATAGTGACTACCCTTACCTAAAACGAAGTCTTGATTGTATGAAGACACAGAGCCTGGAGTTTAACTCCATTTCTGAAGTGAAACAGACTGCAGAGTTCTGTTCCATTGATCACACTCTGCTTTAGAGCAAGAAGCACGCTCTAGCCTTCTAGATTCTCTAAGACAGCAGGAAACGTGAGTGTGCTGAGAACAAAATAACGGTGTTAAGTACACATACGGACCATATCTAGTCCAACTCTGCTTCTGAAACTGATACAAAGCACTGGTCCTCTAACATCGAATGCTTGGCAGTTAAGATGGGAAACTTGTTAGCTTCGTGAACAATGTAGTTCATTTGAGCTGAAAAGTGACTGCCCTTAACTGAAACGAAGTCTTGCTTGTAGGAAGACAAACAGCTTGGGATTTAACTACATTTCTGAAGGGAAACACACAACACAGTTCTCATCAATGGATCACACTCTGCTTTAGAGCAAGAAGCACGCTCTTGCTTTCTAGATTCTCTAATACAGCAGGAAACGTGAGTGTGCTCAGAAGAAAAGTACGGTTTTTCCTATACATACGGACCATATCTAGTTCAACTCTGCTTGAAATTGATACAAAGCAAAGGTCCTCTAACATCCAATGCTTCTCAGTTAAGATGAGAAACGTGTGAGCTTAGTGAATGATATAGTTTGAGCTGTAAAGTAACTGCCCTTACCTGAAACGACGTCTTGCTTGTAGAAAGACTCAGAGCCAGGGATTTAACTCCATTTCTGAAATGAAACACACAGCAGAGTTCTCATCCATGGATCACACTGTGCTTTAGAGCAAGAAGCACGCTCTTGCTTCTAGATTCTCTAGTACAGCAGGAAACTTGAGCATGCTCAGTAGAAAAGACCGATTTTTCCTACAAAAACGGACCATATCTAGTTCATCTCTGCTTCTGACTCTGAAACAAACCAGAGGTCCTCTAACAGCCAATGCTTGTCAGTTTAGATGAGAATCGTGTGAACTTTGTGAACGATGTAGTTCGTTTGAGCTGTAAAGTAACTACGATTACCTGAAAAGAACTCTTGCTTGTAGCAAGACTCAGAGCCTGGGATTTCACTCCATTTCTGAAGTGAAACACACAGCAGAGTTCTCATCCATTGCTCACACTCTGCTTTAGAGCAACAGCACTCTCTTGCTTTCTAGAATCTCTAATACAGCAGGAAACGTGAGTGTGCTCAGAACAAATGAACGGTGTTTCCTACACATACGGACCATATCTAGTCCAACTCTGCTTCTGAAACTGATACAAAGCACTGGTCCTCTAACATTCAATGCTTGTCAGTTAAGATGAGAAACGTGTGAGCTTCGTGAACGATGTAGTTCGTTTGAGCTGAAAAGTGACGGCCCTTACTTGAAACGAAGTCGTGCTTGTAGGAAGACACAGAGCCTGGAATTTAACTCCATTTTTGAAGGGAAACACACAGCATAGTTCTCTTCGATGGATCACACTCTGCTTTAGAGCAAGAAGCACGCTCTAGCTTTCTAGAGTCTAAGACAGCAGGAATCTTGAGTGTGCTGAGAACAAATGAACATTGTTTCCTACACATACAGACCATATCTACTCCAACTCTACTTCTGAAATTGATACAAAGCACAGGCCCTCTAACATCCAATGCTTGTCATTTAAGATGAGAAACGTGTGAGCTTCGTGAACAATGTAGTTTGTTTGAGCTGAAAAGTGACTGCCCTTACCTGAAATGAAATAGTGCTTGTAGGAAGACACAGAGCCTGGGATTTAACTCCATTTCTGAAGGGAAACACACAGCATAGTTCTCATCCATGGATCACACTGTGCTTTAGAGCAAGAAGCATGCTCTTGCTTCTAGATTCTCTAATACAGCAGGAAACTTGAGCGTGTTCAATAGAAAAGAACGGTTTTTCCTACATATATGGTCCATATCTAGTTCATCTCTGCTTCTGACTCTGAAACAAACCAGAGGTCCTCTAACATCCAATGCTTGTGAGTTTAGATGAGAAACGTGTGAACTTCGTGAACGATGTAGTTCGTTTGAGCTGTAAAGTAACTGCCCTTACCTGAAACGAAGTCTTGCTTGTAGGAAGACTCAGAGCCTGGTATTTAACTCCATTTCTGAAGTGAAACAGACAGCAGAGTTATGATCCATTGATCACACTCTGCTTTAGAGCAAGAAGCACAATCAAGTTTTCTAGATTCTCTAAGACAGCAGGAAACGTGAGTGTGTTGAGAACAAACGAACCGTGTTTCCTACACATACGGACCATATCAAGTACAACTCTGCTTCTGAAACACATAAAACGCACTGGTCCTCTAACATCCAATGCTTGTCGGGTTAAGATGCGAAAAGTGTGATCTTCGTGAACGATGTAGTTCCTTTGAGCGAAAAGTGACTGCCCTTACCTGAAACGAAGTCTTGCTTGTAGGAAGACCCAGAGCCTGGGATTTAACTCCATTTCTGAAGTGAAACACACAACAGAGTTCTCATCCATTGATCACACTCTGCTTTAGAGCACAAAGCACGCTCTTGCTTTCTAGAGTCTCTAATACAGAAGGAAACGTGTGTGTCCTCAGAAGAAAAGAACGGTTTTTCCTATACATAAGAACCATATCCAGTTCAACTCTGCTTGAAATTGATACAAAGCAAAGGTCCTCTAACATCCAATGATTTTCAGTTAAGATGAGAAACGTGTGAGCTTCTTGAATGATGTAGTTCGTTTGAGCTGTAAATTAACTGCACTAACCTGAAAAGAAGTCTTGTTGTAGGAAGACTCAGAGCCTGGTATTTAACTCCATTTCTGAAGTGAAAAACACAACAGAGTTCTCATCCATTGATCATACTCTGCTTTAGAGCAAGGAGCACGCTCTAGCTTTCCAGAGTCTCTACGACAGCAGGAAACTTGAGTGTGCTGAGAACAAATGATCGGTGTTTCCTACACATACGGACCATGTCTAGTCCAACTCTGCTTCTGAAACTGATACAAAGCACTGGTCCTCTAACATCCAATGCTTGTCATTTAAGATGAGAAACGTGTGAGCTTCGGGAACGATGTAGTTCGTTTGAGCTGAATAGTGACTGCCCTTACCTAAAACGAAGTCTTGATTGTATGAAGACACAGAGCCTGGAGTTTAACTCCATTTCTGAAGGGAAACACACAAAACAGTTCTTGTCGATGGATCACACTCTGCTTGAGAGCAAGAAGCACGCTTTGCTTTCTAGATTCTCTAATAAAGAAGGAAACGTGAGTGTGCTCAGAAGAAAAGAACAGTGTTTCCTACACATACAGACCCTATCTCGTTCAACTCTGCTTGAAATTGATACAAGGCAATGGTCCTCTAACATCCAATGCTTCTCAGTTAAGATGAGAAATGTGTGAGCTTTGTGAACGTTGTAGTTCGTTTGAGGTGTAAGGTAACTGCCCTTACCTGAAACAAAGTCTTGCTTTTAGGAAGACTCAGAGCCAGGGATTTAACTCCATTTCTGAAGTGAAACACACAATAGAGTTCTCATCCATTGATCACACTCTGCTTTAGAGCAAGAAACACGCTCTAGCTTTCTAGAGTCTCTAAGACAGCAGGAAACTTGAGTATGCTGAGAACAAATGAACTTTGTTTCCTAAACATACGGACCATGTCTAGTCCAACTCTGCTTCTGAAACTGATACAAAGCATTGGTCCTCTAACATTCAATGCCTTTCAGTTAAGATGAGAAACGTGTGAGCTGCGTGAACGATGTAGTTCGTTTGAGCTGAAAAGTGACTTCCCTTACTTGAAACGAAGTCTAGCCTGTAGGAAGACACAGAGCCTGGGAATTAACTCCATTTGTGAAGTGAAACACACAGCAGGATTCTCATCCATAGATCACACTCTGCTTTAGAGCAAGTGCATGCTCTTGCTTCTAGATTCTCTAATACAGCAAGAAACTTGAGCATGCTCAGAACTAAAGAACAGTTTTTCCTACATGTACGGACCATATCTAGTTCATCTCTGCTTCTGACTCTGAAACACACCAGAGGGCCTCTAACATCCAATGCTTGTCAGTTTAGATGAGAAACGTGTGAACTTGAAACGATGTAGTTCATTTGAGCTATAAACTACCCTTACCTGAAAAGAAGTCTTGCTTTTAGGAAGACTCAGAGCCTGGGATTTAACTCCATTTCTGAAGTGAAACACACAGCAGAGTTCTCATCCATTGCTCACACTCTGCTTTGGAGCAAGAAGCACACTCTTGCTTTCTAGAATCTCTAATACAGCAGGAAACATGGTTGTGCTGCGAAGAAAAATAACAGTGTTTCCTACACATACGGACCATATCTAGTTGAAGTCTGCTTCTGAAATTGAAAGAAACCACAGGTCCTCTAACATCCAATGCTTGTCAGTTAAGATGAGAAACGTGTGAGCTTAGTGAACGATGTAGTATGTTTGAGCTTTAAAGTAACTGCTCTTACCTGAAACGAAGTCTTGCTTGTAGGAAGACACGGAGCCTGGGATTTAACTCCATTTCTGAAGGGAAACACACAGCATAGTTCTCTTCGATGGATCACACTCTGCTTTAGAGCAAGAAGCACGCTCTTGCTTTCTAGAGTCTCTAATAGAGAAGGAAACTTGAGTGTGCTCAGAACAAAAGAACGGTGTTTCCTACACAAAAGGGCCATATCTAGTAAAACTCTCCTTCTGATACTGAAACAAACCACAGGTCCTCTAACATCCAATGCTTGTCAGTTAAGATGAGAAACGTGTGAGCTTCGTGAACGATGTAGTTCGTTTGAGCTGTAAAGTATCTACGCTTACCTGAAAAGGAGTCTTGTTTTTGGGAAGACTCAGAGCCTGGGATTTAACTCCATTTCTGAAGTGAAACACACAGCAGAGTTCTCATCCATTGCTCACACTCTGCTTTAGAGCAAGAAGCACACTCTTGCTTTCTAGAATCTCTAATACAGCAAGAAACGTGAGTGTGCTCAGAAGAAATGAACGGTGTTTCTTACACATGCTGAGCATATCTAGTACAACTCTGCTGCTGAAACTGATACAAAGCACTGGTCCTCTAACATCCATTTTTTTCAGTTAAGATGCGAAACGTGTGAGCTTCGTGAACGATGTAGTTCGTTTGAGCTGAAAAGTGACTGCCCTTACTTGAAACGAAGTCTAGCTTGTAGGAAGACACAGAGCCTGGGATTTAACTCCAATTCTGAAGTGAAACACACAGCAGAATTCTCCTCCATAGATCAAACACTGCTTTAGAGCAAGAAGCACGCTCTTGCTTCTAGATTCTATAATAGAGCAGGAAACTTGAGCATGCTCAGAACAAAAGAACGGTTTTTCCTACACATACGGACCATATATAGTCCAACTCTGCTGCTGAAACAGATACAAAGCACTGGTACTCTAACATCCAATGCTTGTCAGTTAAGATGAGAAACGTGTGAGATTCGTGAACGATGTAGTTCGTTTGAGCTGTAAGGTAACTGCCCTTACCTGAAACGAAGTCTTGCTTGTAGGAAAACTCAGAGCCAGGGATTTAACTCCATTTCTGAAGTGAAACACACCACAGAGTTGTCATCCATTGATCACAGTCTGCTTTAGAGCAAGAAACACGCTCTAGCTTTCCAGAGTCTCTAAGACAGCAGGAAACTTGAGTGTGCTGAGAACAAATGATCGGTGTTTCCTACACATACGGACCCTATCTAGTCCAACTCTGCTCTTGAAACTGATACAAAGCACTGGTCCTCTAACATCAAATGCTTGTCATTTAAGATGTGAAATATGTGAGCTTCGGGAACGATGTAGTTCGTTTGAGCTGAATAGTGACTGCTCTTACCTAAAAGGAAATCTTGAGTGTGTGAAGACACAGAGCCTGGAGTTTAACTCCATTTCTGAAGGGAAACACACAACACAGTTCTCATCGATGGATCACACTCTGCTTTAGAGCATGAAGCATGCTCTTGCTTTCTAGATTCTCTAATACCACAGGAAACGTGAGTGTGCTCAGAAGAAAAGAACACTGTTTCCTACACATACGGACCATATGTAGTTCAACTCTGCTTCTGAAACTGAAAGAAACCACAGGTCCTCTAACATTCAATGCTTGTCAGTTAAGATGAAAAACGTGTGAGCTTCTTGAACGATGTAGTTTGTTAGAGCTGTAAAGTAACTGCCGTTAACTGAAACGAAGTCTTGCTTGTAGGAAGACTCAGAGCCTGGGATTTAACTCCATTTCTGAAGTGAAACACACAGCAGAGTTCTCATCCATTGCTCACACTCTGCTTTAGAGCAAGAAGCACACTCTTGCTTTCTAGAATCTCTAATACAGCAAGAAACGTGAGTGTGCTCAGAAGAAATGAACGGTGTTTCCTACACATACAGGCCATATCTAGTTCAACTCTGCTTCTGAAACTGATACAAAGAACTGGTCCTCTAACATTCAATGCTTCTCAGTTAAGGTGAGAAACATGTGAGCTTCGTGAATGATGTAGTTCGTTTGAGCTGTAATGTAAATGCCCTTACTTGAATCGAATTCTTCCTTGTAGGAAGACTAAGAGCCTGGGATTTAACTCCATTTCTGAGTGAAACAGACAGCAGAGTTCTCATCCATTGATCCCACTCTGCTTTAGAGCAAGAAGCACGCTCTAGCTTTCTAGAGTCTCTAAGACAGCAGGAAACGTGATTGTGCTGAGAACAAAAGATCGGTGTTTTCTACACATACGGGCCATATCTAGTACAACTCTGCTTCTGATACTGAAACAAACCACTGGTCCTCTAACATCCAATGCTTGTCATTTAAGATGAGAAACGTGTGAGCTTCGTGAACGATGTAGTTCGTTTGAGCTGTAATTTTACTGCCCTTGCCTGACTCGAAGTCTTGCTTGTAGGAAGACTCAGAGCCTGGGATATAACTCCATTTCTGAAGTGAAACACACAGCAGAATTCTCATCCATTGATCACACTCTGCTTTAGAGCAAGAAGCATGCTCTTGCTTCCCAGAGTCTCTAAGACACCAGGAAACGTGAGTGTGATGAGAACCAAAGAACGGTGTTTCCTACATTAAGGGACCATATCTAGTCCAACTCTGCCTCTGAAACTGATACAAAGCACAGGTCCTCTAACATTCAATGCTTGTCAGTTAAGATGAGAAACGTGTGAGCTTCATGAATGATATAGTTCGTTTGAGCTGAAAAGTGACTGCCCTTACTAGAAACGAAGTCTTGCTTGGAGGAAGACACAGAGCCTGGGATTTAACTACATTTCTGAAGGGAAACACACTACACAGTTCTCATCAATGGATCACACTCTGCTTTAGAGCAATAAACACGCTCTTGCTTTCTAGATTTTCTAATACAGCAGGAAACATGAGTGTGCTCAGAAGAAAAGAACGGTGTTTCCTATACATACGGACCATATTTAGTCCAACTCTGCTTCTGAAACTGATACAAAGCACTGGTCCTCTAATATCCAATGCTTCTCATTTAAGATGAGAAACGTGTGAGCTTCGTGAACGCTGTAGTTTGTTTGAGCTGTATAGTAACTGCCCTTACCTTAAACGAAGTCTTGTTTGTAGGAAGACACAGAGCCTGGGATTTAACTGCATTTCTGAATGGAAACACACAGCATAGTTCTCTTCGATGGATCACACTCTGCTTTAGAGCAAGAAGCACGCTCTTGCTTTCTAGAGTCTCTAATACAGCAGGAAACTTGAGTGTGCTCAGAACAAAAGAACGGTGTTTCCTACACATAGGGGCCATATATAGTACAAATCTGCTTCTGATACTGAAAAAAAAACCACAGGTCCTCTAACATCCAATGCTTGTCAGTTTAGATGAGAAACATGTGAACTTCAAACGATGTAGTGCGTTTGAGCTGTAAACTACCCTTACCTGAAAAGATGTCTTGCTTTTAGGAAGAATCAGAGCCTGGGATTTAACTCCATTTCTGAAGGGAAACACACAACACAGTTCTCATCGATGGATCACACTCTGCTTTAGAGCAAGAAGCATGCTCTTGCTTTCTAGATTCTCTAATACCACAGGAAACGTGAGTGTGCTCAGAAGAAAAGAACACTGTTTCCTACACATACGGACCATATAAAGTTCAACTCTGCTTCTGAAACTGAAAGAAACCACAGGTCCTCTAACATTCAATGCTTGTCAGTTAAGATGAAAAACGTGTGAGCTTCTTGAACGATGTAGTTTCTTAGAGCTGTAAAGTAACTGCCGTTAACTGAAACGAAGTCTTGCTTGTAGGAAGACTCAGATCCTGGGATTTAACTCCATTTCTGAAGTGAAACACACAGTAGAGTTCTCATTCATTGATCACACTCTGCTTTAGAGCAAGAAGCATGCTCTTGCTTTCCATATTCTCTAAGACACCAGGAAACGTGAGTGTGATGAGAACCAAAGTACGGTGTTTCCTACATATAGGGACCATATCTAGTCCAACTCTGCTTCTGAAACTGATACAAAGCACTGGTCCTCTAACATTCAATGCCTGTCAGTTAAGATGAGAAACGTGTGAGCTTCGTGAACGATGTAGTTCGTTTGAGCTGAAAAGTGACTGCCCTTACTTGAAACGAAGTCTAGCTTGTAGGAAGACACAGAGCATGGGATTTAACTCCATTTGTGAAGTGAAACACACAGCAGAGTTATCATCCATAGATCACACTCTGCTTTAGAGCAAGAAGCACGCTCTTGCTTCTACATTCTCTAATACAGCAGGAAACTTGAGCATGCTCAGAAAAAAAGAACGGTTTTTCCTACACATACGGACCATATCTAGTTCATCTCTGATTCTGACTCTGAAACACACCAGAGGTCCTCTAACATCCAATGCTTGTCAGTTTAGATGAGAAACGTGTGAACTTCAAACGATGTAGTTCGTTTGAGCTGTAAACTACCCTTACCTGAAAAGAAGTCTTGCTTTTAGGAAGACTCAGAGCCTGGGATTTAACTCCATTTCTGAAGTGAAACACACAGCAGAGTTCTCCTCCATTGCTCACACTCTGCTTTAGAGCAAGAAGCACACTCTTGCTTTCTAGAATCTCTAATACAGCAGGAAACATGGTTGTAATGAGAAGAAAAAAACAGTGTTTCCTACACATACTAACCATATCTAGTTCAACTCTGCTTCTGAAACTGATAAAAAGCACTGGTCCTCTAACATCCAATGCTTGTTAGTTAAGATGCGAAACGTGTGATCTTTGTGAATGATGTTGTTCCTTTGAGCTGAAGGGTGCCTGCCCTTACCTGAAAGGAAGTCTTGCTTGTAGGAAGACTCAGAGCCTGGGATTTAACTCCATTTCTGAAGTGAAACACACAGCAGAATTCTCATCCATTGATCACACTCTGCTTTAGAGCAAGAAGCATGCTCTAGTTTTCTAGAGTCTCTAAGACTGCAGGAAACGTGAGAGTGCTGAGAACAAAAGAACGGTGTTTCTTAGACATACAGACCATATCTAGTCCAACTCTGCTTCTGAAACTGATAAAAAGCACTGGTCCTCTAACATGCAATGCTTGTCAGTTAAGATGAGAAACGTGTGAGCTTCATGAATGATATAGTTCGTTTGAGCTGAAAAGTGACTGCCCTTACTAGAAACGAAGTCTTGCTTGGAGGAAGACACAGAGCCTGGGATTTAACTACATTTCTGAAGGGAAACACATTACACAGTTCTCATCAATGGATCACACTCTGCTTTAGAGCAATAAACACGCTCGTGCTTTCTAGATTTTCTAATACAGCAGGAAACATGAGTGTGCTCAGAAGAAAAGAACGGTGTTTCCTATACATACGGACCATATTTAGTCCAACTCTGCTTCTGAAACTGATACAAAGCACTGGTCCTCTAATATCCAATGCTTCTCATTTAAGATGAGAAACGTGTGAGCTTCGTGAACGCTGTAGTTTGTTTGAGCTGTAAAGTAACTGCCCTTCCCTTAAACGAAGTCTTGTTTGTAGGAAGACACATTGCCTGGGATTTAACTGCATTTCTGAAGGGAAACACACAGCATAGTTCTCTTCGATGGATCACACTCTGCTTTAGAGCAAGAAGCACGCTCTTGCTTTCTAGAGTCTCTAATACAGCAGGAAACTTGAGTGTGCTCAGAACAAAAGAACGGTGTTTCCTACACATAGGGGTCATATATAGTACAAATCTGCTTCTGATACTGAAAAAAAAAACCACAGGTCCTCTAACATCCAATGCTTGTCAGTTAAGATGAGAAACGTGTGAGCTTCGTGAATGATGTAGTTCGTTTGAGCTGAAAAGTGACTGCCCTTACTTGAAACGAAGTCTAGCTGGTAGGAAGACACAGAGCCTGGGATTTAACTCCATTTGAGAAGTGAAACACACAGCAGAGTTCTCATCCATAGATCACACTCTGCTTTAGAGCAAGAAGCACGCTCTTGCTTCTAGATTCTCTAATACAGCAGGAAACTTGAGCATGCTCAGAACAAAAGAACAGTTTTTCCTACACATACGGACCATATCTAGTTCATCTCTGCTTCTGACTCTGAAACACACCAGACGTCCTCTAACATCCAATGCTTGTCAGTTTAGATGAGAAACATGTGAACTTCAAACGATGTAGTGCGTTTGAGCTGTAAACTACCCTTACCTGAAAAGAAGTCTTGCTTTTAGGAAGAATCAGAGCCTGGGATTTAACTCCATTTCTGAAGTGAAACACACAACAGAGTTCTCATCCATTGATCACACTCTGCTTTTGAGCAAGAAACACGCTCTAGCTTTCTAGAGTCTCTAAGACAGCAGGAAACGTGAGTGTGCTGAGAACAAATGAACGGTGTTTCCTACACATACGGACCAAATCTAGTCCAACAATGCTTCTGAAACTGATACAAAGCATTGTTCTTCTAACATTCAATGCTAGTCAGTTAAGATGAGAAACGTGTGAGCTTCGTGAACGATGTAGTTCGTTTGAGCTGAAAAGTGACTGCCCTTACTTGAAACGAAGTCTTGCTTGTAGGAAGACACAGTGCCTGGGATTTAACTACATTTGTGAAGGGAAACACACAACACAGTTCTCATCAATGGATCACACTCTGCTTTAGAGCAAGAAGCAGGCTCTTGCTTTCTAGATTCTCTAATACAGAGGGAAACGTGAGTGTGCTCAGAAGAAAAGGACGGTGTTTCCTATACATACGACCATATCTAGTTCAACTCTGCTTGAAATTGATACAAAGCAAAGGTCCTCTAAAATACAATGCTTCTCAGTTAAGATGAGAAATGTGTGAGCTTCGTGAACGATGTAGTTCGTTTGAGCTGTAAGGTAACTACCCTTACCCGAAACGAAGTCTTGCTTGTAGGAAGACTCAGAAACAGGGATTTAACTCCATTTCTGAAGTGAAACACACAACAGAGTTCTCATTCATTGATCACACTCTGCTTTAGAGCAAGAAGCACGCTCTAGCTTTCTAGATTCTCTAATACCACAGGAAACGTGAGTGTGCTCAGAAGAAAAGAACTGGGTTTCCTACACATACGGACCATATCTAGTACAACTCTGCTTCTGATACTGAAACAAACCACAGGTCCTCTAACATCTAATGCTTGTCAGTTAAGATGAGAAACGTGTGAGCTTTGTGAACGATGTAGTTCCTTTGAGCTGAAAAGTGACTGCCCTTACTTGAAACGAAGTCTAGCTTGTAGGAAGACACAGAGCCTGGGATTTAACTCCATTTGTGAAGTGAAACACACAGCAGAGTTCTCATCCATAGATCTCACTCTGCTTTAGAGCAAGAAGCACGCTCTTGCTTTCTAGATTCTCTAATACAGGAGGAAACGTGACTGTGCTCAGAACTAAAGAACGGTGTTTCCTATACATAAGGACCATATCTAGTCCAACTCTGCTTCTGAAACTGATACAAAGCACTGGTCCTCTAACATCCCATGCTTGTCATTTAAGATGAGAAACGTGTGAGCTTCGTGAACGCTGTAGTTTGTTTGAGCTGTAAAGTAACTGCCCTTACCTTAAACGAAGTCTTGCTTGTAGGAAGACACAGAGCCTGGGATTTACCTGCATTTCTGAAGTGAAACAGACAGCAGAGTTCTGATCCATTGATCACACTCTGCTTTAGAGCAAGAAGCCCGTTCTAGCTTTCTAGATTCTTTAAGACTGCAGGAAACGTGGGTGTGCTGAGAACAAAAGAATGGTGTTTCGAACACAAACGGACCATATCTAGTCCAACTCTGCTTCTGAAACTGGTAAAAAGCACTGGTCCTCTAACATCCAATGCTTGTCAGTTAAGATGAGAAACGTGTGAGCATCATGAACGATGTAGTTCCTTTGAGCTGAAAAGTGACTGCCCTTACCTGAAACGAAGTCTTGCTTATAGGAAGACACAGAGCCTGGGGTTTAACTACATTTCTGAAGGGAAACACACAACACAGTTCTCATCAATGGATCACACTCTGCTTTAGAGCAAGAAGCACTCTCTTGCTTTATAGATTCTCTAATACAGCAGGAAATGTGAGTGTGCTCAGAAGAAAAGAACGGTGTTTCCTATACATACGACCATATCTAGTTCAACTCTGCTTCTGATACTGAAACAAACCTCAGGTCCTCTAACATCCAATGCTTGTCAGTTAAGATGAGAAACGTGTGACCTTCGTAAACGATGTAGTTCGTTTGAGCTGAAAAGTGACTGCCCTTACTTGAAACGAAGTCGTGCTTGTAGGAAGACAGAGAGCCTGGAATTTAACTCCATTTTTGAAGGGAAACACACAGCATAGTTCTCTTCGATGGATCACACTCTGCTTTAGAGCAAGAAGCACGCTCTAGCTTTCTAGATTCTCTAAGGCAGCAGGAAACGTGAGTGTGCTGAGAACAAAAGAACGGTGTTTCGAACACATACGGACCATATCTAGTCCAACTCTGCTTCTGAAACTGGTAAAAAGCACTGGTCCTCTAACATCCAATGCTTGTCATTTAAGATGAGAAACGTGTGAGCTTCGTGAACGATGTAGTTCATTTGAGCTGAAAAGTGACTGCCCTTACCTGAAAAGAAGTCTTGTTGTAGGAAGACTCAGAGCCTGGGACTTAACTCCATTTCTGAAGGGAAACACACAGCATAGTTCTCATCCATGGATCACACTGTGCTTTAGAGCAAGAAGCACGCTCTTGCTTCTAAATTCTCTAATAGAGCAGGAAACTTGAGCATGCTCAGTAGAAAAGAAATGTTATTCATACACATACGGACCATATCTAGTTCATCTCTGCTTCTGACTCTGAAACAAACCAGAGGTCCTCTAACATCCAATGCTTGTCAGTTTAGATGAGAAACGTGTGAACTTCGTGAACGATGTAGTTCGTTTAGCTGTAAAGTAACTACGCATACCCGAAAAGAAGTCTTGCTTTTAGGAAGACTCAGAGCCTTTGATTTAACTCCATTTCTGAAGTGAAACACACAGCCGAGGTCTCATCCATTGCTCACACTCTGCTTTAGAGCAAGAAGCACACTCTTGATTTCTAGAATCTCTAATACAGCAAGAAACGTGAGTGTGCTCAGAACAAATGAACGGTGTTTCCTACACATAATGACCATATCTAGTCCAACTCTGCTGCTTAAACTGATACAAAGCACTGGTCCTCTAACATCCATTTTTGTCAGTTAAGATGCGAAACGTGTGAGCTTCGTGAACAATGTAGTTCGTTTGAGCTGAAAAGTGACTGCCCTTACTTGAAACGAATTCTTGCTTGTAGGAAGACACAGAGCCTGGTATTTAAATCCATTTCTGAAGGGAAACACACAGCATAGTTCTCATCCATGGTTCACACTCTGCTTTAGAGCAAGAAGCACACTATTGCTTTCTAGAGTCTCTGATACAGCCGGAAACATGAGTGTGCTTAGAACAAAAATGCGGTGTTTCCTACACATACAGGCCATATCTAGTTCAACTCTGCTTCTGAAACTGATACAAAGAACTGGTCCTCTAACATTCAATGCTTCTCAGTTAAGATGAGAAACGTGTGAGCTTCGTGAACGATGTTGTTCGTTTGAGCTGTAAAGTAACTGCCCTTACTTGAATCGAATTCTTCCTTGTAGGAAGACTCAGAGCCTGGGATTTAACTCCATTTCTGAGTGAAACAGACAGCAGAGTTCTCATCCATTGATCCCACTCTGCTTTAGAGCAAGAAGCACGCTCTAGCTTTCTAGAGTCTCTAAGACAGCAGGAAACGTGAGTGTGCTGAGAACAAAAGATCGGTGTTTTCTACACATACGGGCCATATCTAGTACAACTCTGCTTCTGATACTGAAACAAACCACTGGTCTTCTAACATCCAATGCTTGTCATTTAAGATGAGAAACGTGTGAGCTTCGTGAATGATGTAGTTCGTTTGAGCTGTAAAGTTACTGCCCTTACCTGACTCGAAGTCTTGCTTGTAGGAAGACTCAGAGCCTGGGATATAACTCCATTTCTGAAGTGAAACACACAGCAGAATTCTCATCCATTGATCACACTCTGGTTTAGAGCAAGAAGCATGCTCTTGCTTTCCAGAGTCTCTAAGACACCAGGAAACGTGAGTGTGATGAGAACCAAAGAACGGTGTTTCCTACATTAAGGGACCATATCTAGTCCAACTCTGACTCTGAAACTGATACAAAGCACAGGTCCTCTAACATTCAATGCTTGTCAGTTAAGATGAGAAACGTGTGAGCTTCATGAATGATATAGTTCGTTTGAGCTGAAAAGTGACTGCCCTTACTAGAAACGAAGTCTTGCTTGGAGGAAGACACAGAGCCTGGGATTTAACTACATTTCTGAAGGGAAACACACTACACAGTTCTCATCAATGGATCACACTCTGCTTTAGAGCAATAAACACGCTCTTGCTTTCTAGATTTTCTAATACAGCAGGAAACATGAGTGTGCTCAGAAGAAAAGAACGGTGTTTCCTATACATACGGACCATATTTAGTCCAACTCGGCTTCTGAAACTGATACAAAGCACTGGTCCTCTAACATCCAATGCTTGTCATTTAAGATGAGAAACGTGTGAGCTTCGTGAACGCTGTAGTTTGTTTGAGCTGTATAGTAACTGCCCTTACCTTAAACGAAGTCTTGTTTGTAGGAAGACACAGAGCCTGGGATTTAACTGCATTTCTGAATGGAAACACACAGCATAGTTCTCTTCGATGGATCACACTCTGCTTTAGAGCAAGAAGCACGCTCTTGCTTTCTAGAGTCTCTAATACAGCAGGAAACTTGAGTGTGCTCAGAACAAAAGAAGGGTGTTTCCTACACATAGGGGCCATATATAGTACAAATCTGCTTCTGATACTGAAAAAAAACCACAGGTCCTCTAAAATCCAATGCTTGTCAGTTTAGATGAGAAACATGTGAACTTCAAACGATGTAGTGCGTTTGAGCTGTAAACTACCCTTACCTGAAAAGATGTCTTGCTTTTAGGAAGATTCAGAGCCTGGGATTTAACTCCATTTCTGAAGTGAAACACACAGCAGAGTTCTCGTCCATTGCTCACACTCTGCTTTAGAGCAAGAAGCACACTCTTGCTTTCTAGAGTCTCTAGTACAGCAGGAAACTTGAGTGGGCTCAGAACAAAAGAACGGTGTTTCCTACACATATGGACCCTATAAAGTCCAACTCTGCTCTTGAAACTTATACAAAGCACTGGTCCTCTAACATCCAATGCTTGTCATTTAAGATGTGAAATGTGTGAGCTTCGGGAACGATGTAGTTCGTTTGAGCTGAATAGTGACTGCCCTTACCTAAAAGGAAGTCTTGATTGTGTGAAGACACAGAGCCTGGAGTTTAACTCCATTTCTGAAGGGAAACACACAACACAGTTCTCATCGATGGATCACACTCTGCTTTAGAGCAAGAAGCATGCTCTTGCTTTCTAGATTCTCTAATACCACAGGAAACGTGAGTGTGCTCAGAAGAAAAGAACACTGTTTCCTACACATACGGACCATATAAAGTTCAACTCTGCTTCTGAAACTGAAAGAAACCACAGGTCCTCTAACATTCAATGCTTGTCAGTTAAGATGAAAAACGTGTGAGCTTCTTGAACGATGTAGTTTCTTAGAGCTGTAAAGTAACTGCCGTTAACTGAAACGAAGTCTTGCTTGTAGGAAGACTCAGATCCTGGGATTTAACTCCATTTCTGAAGTGAAACACACAGTAGAGTTCTCATTCATTAATCACACTCTGCTTTAGAGCAAGAAGCATGCTCTTGCTTTCCATATTCTCTAAGACACCAGGAAACGTGAGTGTGATGAGAACCAAAGTACGGTGTTTCCTACATATAGGGACCATATCTAGTCCAACTCTGCTTCTGAAACTGATACAAAGCACTGGTCCTCTAACATTCAATGCCTGTCAGTTAAGATGAGAAACGTGTGAGCTTCGTGAACGATGTAGTTCGTTTGAGCTGAAAAGTGACTGCCCTTACTTGAAACGAAGTCTAGCTTGTAGGAAGACACAGAGCATGGGATTTAACTCCATTTGTGAAGTGAAACACACAGCAGAGTTATCATCCATAGATCACACTCTGCTTTAGAGCAAGAAGCACGCTCTTGCTTCTACATTCTCTAATACAGCAGGAAACTTGAGCATGCTCAGAAAAAAAGAACGGTTTTTCCTACACATACGGACCATATCTAGTTCATCTCTGATTCTGACTCTGAAACACACCAGAGGTCCTCTAACATCCAATGCTTGTCAGTTTAGATGAGAAACGTGTGAACTTCAAACGATGTAGTTCGTTTGAGCTGTAAACTACCCTTACCTGAAAAGAAGTCTTGCTTTTAGGAAGACTCAGAGCCTGGGATTTAACTCCATTTCTGAAGTGAAACACACAGCAGAGTTCTCCTCCATTGCTCACACTCTGCTTTAGAGCAAGAAGCACACTCTTGCTTTCTAGAATCTCTAATACAGCAGGAAACATGGTTGTAATGAGAAGAAAAAAACAGTGTTTCCTACACATACTGACCATATCTAGTTCAACTCTGCTTCTGAAACTGATAAAAAGCACTGGTCCTCTAACATCCAATGCTTGTCAGTTAAGATGCGAAACGTGTGATCTTTGTGAATGATGTTGTTCCTTTGAGCTGAAGGGTGCCTGCCCTTACCTGAAAGGAAGTCTTTCTTGTAGGAAGACTCAGAACCTGGGATTTAACTCCATTTCTGAAGTGAAACACACAGCAGAATTCTCATCCATTGATCACACTCTGCTTTAGAGCAAGAAGCATGCTCTAGTTTTCTAGAGTCTCTAAGACTGCAGGAAACGTGAGAGTGCTGAGAACAAAAGAACGGTGTTTCGTAGACATACAGACCCTATCTAGTGCAACTCTGCTTCTGAAACTGATAAAAAGCACTGGTCCTCTAACATGCAATGCTTGTCAGTTAAGATGAGAAAAGTGTGAGCTTCATGAATGATATAGTTCGTTTGAGCTGAAAAGTGACTGCCCTTACTAGAAACGAAGTCTTGCTTGGAGGAAGACACAGAGCCTGGGATTTAACTACATTTCTGAAGGGAAACACACTACACAGTTCTCATCAATGGATCACACTCTGCTTTAGAGCAATAAACACGCTCTTGCTTTCTAGATTTTCTAATACAGCAGGAAACATGAGTGTGCTCAGAAGAAAAGAACGGTGTTTCCTATACATACGGACCATATTTAGTCCAACTCTGCTTCTGAATCTGATACAAAGCACTGGTCCTCTAATATCCAATGCTTCTCATTTAAGATGAGAAACGTGTGAGCTTCGTGAACGCTGTAGTTTGTTTGAGCTGTAAAGTAACTGCCCTTACCTTAAACGAAGTCTTGTTTGTAGGAAGACACATTGCCTGGGATTTAACTGCATTTCTGAAGGGAAACACACAGCATAGTTCTCTTCGATGGATCACACTCTGCTTTAGAGCAAGAAGCACGCTCTTGCTTTCTAGAGTCTCTAATACAGCACTAAACTTGAGTGTGCTCAGAACAAAAGAACGGTGTTTCCTACACATAGGGGTCATATATAGTACAAATCAGCTTCTGATACTGAAAAAAAAACCACAGGTCCTCTAACATCCAATGCTTGTCAGTTAAGATGAGAAACGTGTGAGCTTCGTGAATGATGTAGTTCGTTTGAGCTGAAAAGTGACTGCCCTTACTTGAAACGAAGTCTAGTTGGTAGGAAGACACAGAGGCTGGGATTTAACTCCATTTGAGAAGTGAAACACACAGCAGAGTTCTCATCCATAGATCACACTCTGCTTTAGAGCAAGAAGCACGCTCTTGCTTCTAGATTCTCTAATACAGCAGGAAACTTGAGCATGCTCAGAACAAAAGAACAGTTTTTCCTACACATACGGACCATATCTAGTTCATCTCTGCTTCTGACTCTGAAACACACCAGAGGTCCTCTAACATCCAATGCTTGTCAGTTTAGATGAGAAACATGTGAACTTCAAACGATGTAGTGCGTTTGAGCTGTAAACTACCCTTACCTGAAAAGAAGTCTTGCTTTTAGGAAGAATCAGAGCCTGGGATTTAACTCCATTTCTGAAGTGAAACACACAACAGAGTTCTCATCCATTGATCACACTCTGCTTTTGAGCAAGAAACACGCTCTAGCTTTCTAGAGTCTCTAAGACAGCAGGAAACGTGAGTGTGCTGAGAACAAATGAACGGTGTTTCCTACACATACGGACCAAATCTAGTCCAACAATGCTTCTGAAACTGATACAAAGCATTGTTCTTCTAACATTCAATGCTAGTCAGTTAAGATGAGAAACGTGTGAGCTTCGTGAACGATGTAGTTCGTTTGAGCTGAAAAGTGACTGCCCTTACTAGAAACGAAGTCTTGCTTGTAGGAAGACACAGTGCCTGGGATTTAACTACATTTGTGAAGCGAAACACACAACACAGTTCTCATCAATGGATCACACTCTGCTTTAGAGCAAGAAGCAGGCTCTTGCTTTCTAGATTCTCTAATACAGAGGGAAACGTGAGTGTGCTCAGAAGAAAAGGACGGTGTTTCCTATACATACGACCATATCTAGTTCAACTCTGCTTGAAATTGATACAAAGCAAAGGTCCTCTAAAATCCAATGCTTCTCAGTTAAGATGAGAAATGTGTGAGCTTCGTGAACGATGTAGTTCTTTTGAGCTGTAAGGTAACTACCCTTACCCGAAACGAAGTCTTGCTTGTAGGAAGACTCAGAAACAGGGATTTAACTCCATTTCTGAAGTGAAACACACAACAGAGTTCTCATTCATTGATCACACTCTGCTTTAGAGCAAGAAGCACGCTCTAGCTTTCTAGATTCTCTAATACCACAGGAAACGTGAGTGTGCTCAGAAGAAAAGAACTGGGTTTCCTACACATACGGACCATATCTAGTACAACTCTGCTTCTGATACTGAAACAAACCACAGGTCCTCTAACATCTAATGCTTGTCAGTTAAGATGAGAAACGTGTGAGCTTTGTGAACGATGTAGTTCCTTTGAGCTGAAAAGTGACTGCCCTTACTTGAAACGAAGTCTAGCTTGTAGGAAGACACAGAGCCTGGAATTTAACTCCATTTTTGAAGGGAAACACACAGCATAGTTCTCTTCGATGGATCACACTCTGCTTTAGAGCAAGAAGCACGCTCTAGCTTTCTAGATTCTCTAAGGCAGCAGGAAACGTGAGTGTGCTGAGAACAAAAGAACGGTGTTTCGAACACATACGGACCATATCTAGTCCAACTCTGCTTCTGAAACTGGTAAAAAGCACTGGTCCTCTAACATCCAATGCTTGTCATTTAAGATGAGAAACGTGTGAGCTTCGTGAACGATGTAGTTCATTTGAGCTGAAAAGTGACTGCCCTTACCTGAAAAGATGTCTTGTTGTAGGAAGACTCAGAGCCTGGGACTTAACTCCATTTCTGAAGGGAAACACACAGCATAGTTCTCATCCATGGATCACACTGTGCTTTAGAGCAAGAAGCACGCTCTTGCTTCTAAATTCTCTAATAGAGCAGGAAACTTGAGCATGCTCAGTAGAAAAGAAATGTTATTCATACACATACGGACCATATCTAGTTCATCTCTGCTTCTGACTCTGAAACAAACCAGAGGTCCTCTAACATCCAATGCTTGTCAGTTTAGATGAGAAACGTGTGAACTTCGTGAACGATGTAGTTCGTTTAGCTGTAAAGTAACTACGCATACCCGAAAAGAAGTCTTGCTTTTAGGAAGACTCAGAGCCTTTGATTTAACTCCATTTCTGAAGTGAAACTCACAGCCGAGGTCTCATCCATTGCTCACACTCTGCTTTAGAGCAAGAAGCACACTCTTGATTTCTAGAATCTCTAATACAGCAAGAAACGTGAGTGTGCTCAGAACAAATGAACGGTGTTTCCTACACATACTGACCATATCTAGTCCAACTCTGCTGCTTAAACTGATACAAAGCACTGGTCCTCTAACATCCATTTTTGTCAGTTAAGATGCGAAACGTGTGAGCTTCGTGAACAATGTAGTTCGTTTGAGCTGAAAAGTGACTGCCCTTACTTGAAACGAATTCTTGCTTGTAGGAAGACACAGAGCCTGGTATTTAAATCCATTTCTGAAGGGAAACACACAGCATAGTTCTCATCCATGGTTCACACTCTGCTTTAGAGCAAGAAGCACACTATTGCTTTCTAGAGTCTCTGATACAGCCGGAAACATGAGTGTGCTTAGAACAAAAATGCGGTGTTTCCTACACATACAGGCCATATCTAGTTCAACTCTGCTTCTGAAACTGATACAAAGAACTGGTCCTCTAACATTCAATGCTTCTCAGTTAAGATGAGAAACGTGTGAGCTTCGTGAACGATGTTGTTCGTTTGAGCTGTAAAGTAAGTGCCCTTACATGAATCGACGTCTTCCTTGTAGGAAGACTCAGAGCCTGGGATTTAACTCCATTTCTGAGTGAAACAGACAGCAGAGTTCTCATCCATTGATAACAATCTGCTTTAGAGCAAGAAGCATGCTCTAGCTTTCTAGAGTCACTAAGACAGCAGGAAACGTGAGTGTGCTGAGAACAAAAGAACGGAGTTTCGTACACATACAGATCATATCTAGTCCAACTCTGCTTCTGAAACTGATAAAAAGCACTGGTCCCCTAACATCCAATGCTTGTCATTTAAGATGAGAAAGGTGTGAGCTTCCTGAACGCTGTAGTTTGTTTGAGCTGTAAAGTAACTGCCCTTACCTTAAACGAAGTCTTGCTTGTAGCAAGACACAGAGCCTGGGATTTAACTCCATTTCTGAAGGGAAACACACAGCATAGTGCTCTTCGATGGATCACACTCTGCTTTAGAGCAAAAAGCACGCTCTTGCTTTCTAGAGTCTCTAATACAGCAGGAAACTTGAGTGTGCTCAGAACAAAAGAACGGTGTTTCCTACACATAGGGGCCATATATAGTACAAATCTGCTTCTGATACTGAAAAAAAACCACAGGTCCTCTAACATCCAATGCTTGTCAGTTAAGATGAGAAACGTGTAGCTTCGTGAATGATGTAGTTCGTTTGAGCTGAAAAGTGACTGCCCTTACTTGAAACGAATTCTAGCTTGTAGGAAGACACAGAGCCTGGGATTTAACTCCATTTGTGAAGTGAAACACACAGCAGAGTTCTCCTCCATAGATCACACTCTGCTTTAGAGCAAGAAGCACGCTCTTGCTTCTAGATTCTCTATTACAGCAGGAAACTTGAGCATGCTCAGAACAAAAGAACGGTGTTTCAAACACATACGGACCATATCTAGTCCAACTCTGCTTCTGAAACTGGTAAAAAGCACTGGTCCTCTAACATCCAATGCTTGTCAGTTAAGATGAGAAACGTGTGAGCTTCGTGAACGATGTAGTTCATTTGAGCTGAAAAGTGACTGCCCTTACCTGAAAAGAAGTCTTGTTGTAGGAAGACTCAGAGCCTGGGACTTAATTCCATTTCTGAAGTGACACACACAACAGAGTTCTCATCCATTGATCACACTCTGCTTTAGAGCAAGAAGCACGCTCTACCTTTCTAGAGTCTCTAAGACAGCAGGAATCTTGAGTGTGCTGAGAACAAATGAACGTTGTTTCCTACACATACAGACCCTATCTAGTCCAACTCTGCTTCTGAAATTGATACAAAGCACTGGTCCTCTAACATCCAATGCTTGTCATTTAAGATGAGAAACGTGTGAGCTTTGTGAACAATGTACTTTGTTTGAGCTGAAATGTGACTGCCCTTACCTGAAATGAAATAGTGCTTGTAGGAAGACACAGAGCCTGGGATTTAACTCCATTTCTGAAGGGAAACACACAGCATAGTTCTCATCCATGGATCACACTGTGCTTTAGAGCAAGAAGCACTCTCTTGCTTCTAGATTCTCTAATAGAGCAGGAAACTTGAGCGTGCTCAGTAGAAAAGAAATGTTTTTCCTACACATACGGACCATATCTAGTTCATCTCTGCTTCTGACTCTGAAACAAACCAGAGGTCCTCTAACATCCAATGCTTGTCAGTTTAGATGAGAAACGTGTGAACTTCGTGAACGATGTAGTTCGTTTGAGCTGTAAAGTAACTACGCTTACCCGAAAAGAAGTCTTGCTTTTAGGAAGACTCAGAGCCTTTGATTTAACACCATTTCTGAAGTGAAACACACAGCCGAGGTCTCATCCATTGCTCACACTCTGCTTTAGAGCAAGAAGCACACTCTTGATTTCTAGAATCTCTAATACAGCAAGAAACGTGAGTGTGCTCAGAACAAATGAACGGTGTTTCCTACACATACTGACCATATCTAGTCCAACTCTGCTGCTTAAACTGATACAAAGCACTGGTCCTCTAACATCCATTTTTGTCAGTTAAGATGCGAAACGTGTGAGCTTCGTGAACGATGTTGTTCGTTTGAGCTGTAAAGTAAGTGCCCTTACATGAATCGAGGTCTTCCTTGTAGGAAGACTCAGAGCCTGGGATTTAACTCCATTTCTGAGTGAAACAGACAGCAGAGTTCTCATCCATTGATAACAATCTGCTTTAGAGCAGAAGCACGCTCTAGCTTTCGAGAGTCACTAAGACAGCAGGAAACGTGAGTGTGCTGAGAACAAAAGAACGGTGTTTCGTACACATACAGATCATATCTAGTCCAACTCTGCTTCTGAAACTGATAAAAAGCACTGGTCCTCTAACATCCAATGCTTGTCAGTTAAGATGAGAAATGTGTGAGCTTCGTGAACGATGTAGTTCCTTTGAGCTGAAAAGTGTCTGCCCTTACTTGAAACGAAGTCGTGCTTGTAGGAAGACACAGAGCCTGGGATTTAACTACATTTCTGAAGGGAAACACAAAACACAGTTCTCATCAATGGATCACACTCTGCTTTAGAGCAAGAAACACGCTTTTGCTTTCTAGATTCTCTAATACAGCAGGAAACGTGAGTGTGCTCAGAAGAAAAGAATGGTGTTTCCTATACATACTGACCATATCTAGTCCAACTCTGCTTCTGAAACTGATGCAAAGCACTGGTCCTCTAAAATCCAATGCTTGTCATTTAAGATGAGAAACGTGTGAGCTTCGTGAACGCTGTAGTTTGTTTGAGCTGTAAAGTAACTGCCCTTACCTTAAACGAAGTCTTGCTTGTAGGAAGACACAGAGCCTGGGATTTAACTCCATTTCTGAAGGGAAACACACAGCATAGTTCTCTTCGATGGATCACACTCTGCTTTAGAGCAAGAAGCACGCTCTAGCTTTCTAGATTCTCTAAGGCAGCAGGAAACGTGAGTGTGCTGAGAACAAAAGAACGGTGTTTCGAACACATACGGACCATATCTAGTCCAACTCTGCTTCTGAAACTGGTAAAAAGCACTGGTCCTCTAACATCCAATGCTTGTCAGTTAAGATGAGAAACGTGTGAGCTTCGTGAACGATGTAGTTCATTTGAGCTGAAAAGTGACTGCCCTTACCTGAAAAGAAGTCTTGTTGTAGGAAGACTCAGAGCCTGGGACTTAACTCCATTTCTGAAGTGACACACACAACAGAGTTCTCATCCATTGATCACACTCTGCTTTAGAGCAAGAAGCACGCTCTACCTTTCTAGAGTCTCTAAGGCAGCAGGAAACGTGAGTGTGCTGAGAACAAAAGAACGGTGTTTCGAACACATACGGACCATATCTAGTCCAACTCTGCTTCTGAAACTGGTAAAAAGCACTGGTCCTCTAACATCCAATGCTTGTCAGTTAAGATGAGAAACGTGTGAGGTTCGTGAACGATGTAGTTCATTTGAGCTGAAAAGTGACTGCCCTTACCTGAAAAGAAGTCTTTTTGTAGGAAGACTCAGAGCCTGGGACTTAACTCCATTTCTGAAGTGACACACACAACAGAGTTCTCATCCATTGATCACACTCTGCTTTAGAGCAAGAAGCACGCTCTACCTTTCTAGAATCTCTAAGACAGCAGAAATCTTGAGTGTGCTGAGAACAAATGAACGTTGTTTCCTACACATACAGACCCTATCTAGTGCAACTCTGCTTCTGAAATTGATAAAAAGCACAGGTCCTCTAACATCCAATGCTTGTCATTTAAGATGAGAAACGTGTGAGCTTTGTGAACGATGTAGTTTGTTTGAGCTGAAAAGTGACTGCCCTTAGCTGAAATGAAATAGTGCTTGTAGGAAGACAAAGAGCCTGGGATTTAACTCCATTTTGGAAGGGAAACACACAGCATAGTTCTCATCCATGGATCACACTGTGCTTTAGAGCAAGAAGCACGCTCTTGCTTCTAGATTCTCTAATAGAGCAAGAAACTTGAGCGTGCTCAGTAGAAAAGAAATGTTTTTCCTACACATACGGACCATATCTAGTTCATCTCTGCTTCTGACTCTGAAACAAACCAGAGGTCCTCTAACATCCAATGCTTGTCAGTTTAGATGAGAAACGTGTGAACTTCGTGAACGATGTAGTTTGTTTGAGCTGTAAAGTAACTACGCTTACCTGAAAAGAAGTATTGCTTTTAGGAAGACTCAGAGCCTTTGATTTAACTCCATTTCTGAAGTGAAACACACAGCCGAGGTCTCATCCATTGCTCACACTCTGCTTTAGAGCAAGAAGCACACTCTTGATTTCTAGAATCTCTAATACAGCAAGAAACGTGAGTGTGCTCAGAACAAAGGAACGGTGTTTCCTACACATACTGACCATATCTAGTCCAACTCTGCTGCTGAAACTGATACAAAGCACTGGTCCTCTAACATCCATTTTTGTCAGTTAAGATGCGAAACGTGTGAGCTTCGTGAAAGATGTAGTTCGTTTGAGCTGAAAAGTGACTGCCCTTACTTGAAACGAATTCTTGCTTGTAGGAAGACACAGAGCCTGGTATTTAAATCCATTTCTGAAGGGAAACACACAGCATAGTTCTCATCCATGGTTCACACTCTGCTTTAGAGCAAGAAGCACACTATTGCTTTCTAGAGTCTCTGATACAGCCAGAAACATGAGTGTGCTTAGAACAAAAATGCGGTGTTTCCTACACATACAGGCCATATCTAGTTCAACTCTGCTTCTGAAACTGATACAAAGAACTGGTCCTCTAACATTCAATGCTTCTCAGTTAAGATGAGAAACGTGTGAGCTTCGTGAACGATGTTGTTCGTTTGAGCTGTAAAGTAAGTGCCCTTACATGAATCGAGGTCTTCCTTGTAGGAAGACTCAGAGCATGGGATTTAACTCCATTTCTGAGTGAAACAGACAGCAGAGTTCTCATCCATTGATAACAATCTGCTTTAGAGCAAGAAGCATGCTCTAGCTTTCTAGAGTCACTAAGACAGCAGGAAACGTGAGTGTGCTGAGAACAAAAGAACGGTGTTTCGTACACATACAGATCATATCTAGTCCAACTCTGCTTCTGAAACTGATAAAAAGCACTGGTCCTCTAACATCCAATGCTTGTCAGTTAAGATGAGAAATGTGTGAGCTTCGTGAACGATGTAGTTCCTTTGACCTGAAAAGTGTCTGCCCTTACTTGAAACGAAGTCGTGCTTGTAGGAAGACACAGAGCCTGGGATTTAACTACATTTCTGAAGGGAAACACAAAACACAGTTCTCATCAATGGATCACACTCTGCTTTAGAGCAAGAAACACGCTTTTGCTTTCTAGATTCTCTAATACAGCAGGAAACGTGAGTGTGCTCAGAAGAAAAGAATGGTGTTTCCTATACATACTGACCATATCTAGTCCAACTCTGCTTCTGAAACTGATACAAAGCACTGGTCCTCTAACATCCAATGCTTGTCATTTAAGATGAGAAACGTGTGAGCTTCGTGAACGCTGTAGTTTGTTTGAGCTGTAAAGTAACTGCCCTTACCTTAAACGAAGTCTTGCTTGTAGCAAGACACAGAGCCTGGGATTTAACTCCATTTCTGAAGGGAAACACACAGCATAGTTCTCTTCGATGGATCACACTCTGCTTTAGAGCAAGAAGCACGCTCTTGCTTTCTAGATTCTCTAATACAGCAGGAAACTTGAGTGTGCTCAGAACAAAAGAACGGTGTTTCCTACACATAGGGGCCATATATAGTACAAATCTGCTTCTGATACTGAAAAAAAACCACAGGTCCTCTAACATCCAATGCTTGTCAGTTAAGATGAGAAACGTGTAGCTTCGTGAATGATGTAGTTCGTTTGAGCTGAAAAGTGACTGCCCTTACTTGAAACGAATTCTAGCTTGTAGGAAGACACAGAGCCTGGGATTTAACTCCATTTGTGAAGTGAAACACACAGCAGAGTTCTCCTCCATAGATCACACTCTGCTTTAGAGCAAGAAGCACTCTCTTGATTCTAGATTCTCTATTACAGCAGGAAACTTGAGCATGCTCAGAACAAAAGAACGGTTTTTCCTACACATACGGACCATATCTAGTTCATCTCAGCTTCTGACTCTGAAACACACCAGAGGTCCTCTAACATCCAGTGCTTGTCAGTTTAGATGAGAAACATGTGAACTTCAAACGATGTAGTTCGTTTGAGCTGTAAACTACCCTTACCTGAAAAGAAGTCTTGCTTTTAGGAAGACTCAGAGCCTGGGATTTTACTCCATTTCTGAAGTGAAACACACAGCAGAGTTCTCCTCCATTGCTCACACTCTGCTTTAGAGCAAGAAGCACAGTCTTGCCTTCTAGAGTCTCTAATACAGCAGGAAACTTGAGTGTGCTAAGAACAAAAGAACAGTGTTTCCTACACATACGGGCCATATCTAGTACAACTCTTCTTCCGATACTGAAACAAACCACAGGTCCTCTAACATCCATGCTTGTCATTTAAGATGAGAAACGTGTGAGCTTCGTGAACGCTGTAGTTTGTTTGAGCTGTAAAGTAACTGCCCTTACCTTAAACGAAGTCTTGCTTGTAGGAAGACACAGAGCCTGGGATTTAACTACATTTCTGAAGGGAAACACACAACACATTTCTCATCAATGGATCACACTCTGCTTTAGAGCAAGAAGCACGCTCTTGCTTTCTAGATTCTCTAATAAAGCAGGAAACGTGAGTGTGCTCAGAAGAAAAGAACGGTGTTTCCTATACATACGACCATATCTAGTTCAACTCTGCTTCTGATACTGAAACAAACCTCAGGTCCTCTAACATACAATGCTTGTCAGTTAAGATGAGAAACGTGTGAGCTTGATAAACGATGTAGTTCGTTTGAGCTGAAAAGTGACTGCCCTTACTTGAAACGAAGTCGTGCTTGTAGGAAGACAGAGAGCCTGGAATTTAACTCCATTTTTGAAGGGAAACACACAGCATAGTTCTCTTCGATGGATCACACTCTGCTTTAGAGCAAGAAGCACGCTCTAGCTTTCTAGATTCTCTAAGGCAGCAGGAAACGTGAGTGTGCTGAGAACAAAAGAACGGTGTTTCGAACACATACGGACCATATCTAGTCCAACTCTGCTTCTGAAACTGGTAAAAAGCACTGGTCCTCTAACATCCAATGCTTGTCAGTTAAGATGAGAAACGTGTGAGCTTCGTGAACGATGTAGTTCATTTGAGCTGAAAAGTGACTGCCCTTACCTGAAAAGAAGTCTTGTTGTAGGAAGACTCAGAGCCTGGGACTTAACTCCATTTCTGAAGTGACACACACAACAGAGTTCTCATCCATTGATCACACTCTGCTTTAGAGCAAGAAGCACGCTCTACCTTTCTAGAGTCTCTAAGACAGCAGGAATCTTGAGTGTGCTGAGAACAAATGAACGTTGTTTCCTACACATACAGACCCTATCTAGTCCAACTCTGCTTCTGAAATTGATACAAAGCACTGGTCCTCTAACATCCAATGCTTGTCATTTAAGATGAGAAACGTGTGAGCTTTGTGAACAATGTACTTTGTTTGAGCTGAAAAGTGACTGCCCTTACCTGAAATGAAATAGTGCTTGTAGGAAGACACAGAGCCTGGGATTTAACTCCATTTCTGAAGGGAAACACACAGCATAGTTCTCATCCATGGATCACACTGTGCTTTAGAGCAAGAAGCACTCTCTTGCTTCTAGATTCTCTAATAGAGCAGGAAACTTGAGCGTGCTCAGTAGAAAAGAAATGTTTTTCCTACACATACGGACCATATCTAGTTCATCTCTGCTTCTGACTCTGAAACAAACCAGAGGTCCTCTAACATCCAATGCTTGTCAGTTTAGATGAGAAACGTGTGAACTTCGTGAACGATGTAGTTCGTTTGAGCTGTAAAGTAACTACGCTTACCCGAAAAGAAGTCTTGCTTTTAGGAAGACTCAGAGCCTTTGATTTAACACCATTTCTGAAGTGAAACACACAGCCGAGGTCTCATCCATTGCTCACACTCTGCTTTAGAGCAAGAAGCACACTCTTGATTTCTAGAATTTCTAATACAGCAAGAAACGTGAGTGTGCTCAGAACAAATGAACGGTGTTTCCTACACATACTGACCATATCTAGTCCAACTCTGCTGCTTAAACTGATACAAAGCACTGGTCCTCTAACATCCATTTTTGTCAGTTAAGATGCGAAACGTGTGAGCTTCGTGAACGATGTTGTTCGTTTGAGCTGTAAAGTAAGTGCCCTTACATGAATCGAGGTCTTCCTTGTAGGAAGACTCAGAGCCTGGGATTTAACTCCATTTCTGAGTGAAACAGACAGCAGAGTTCTCATCCATTGATAACAATCTGCTTTAGAGCAGAAGCACGCTCTAGCTTTCACGAGTCACTAAGACAGCAGGAAACGTGAGTGTGCTGAGAACAAAAGAACGGTGTTTCGTACACATACAGATCATATCTAGTCCAACTCTGCTTCTGAAACTGATAAAAAGCACTGGTCCTCTAACATCCAATGCTTGTCAGTTAAGATGAGAAATGTGTGAGCTTCGTGAACGATGTAGTTCCTTTGAGCTGAAAAGTGTCTGCCCTTACTTGAAACGAAGTCGTGCTTGTAGGAAGACACAGAGCCTGGGATTTAACTACATTTCTGAAGGGAAACACAAAACACAGTTCTCATCAATGGATCACACTCTGCTTTAGAGCAAGAAACACGCTTTTGCTTTCTAGATTCTCTAATACAGCAGGAAACGTGAGTGTGCTCAGAAGAAAAGAATGGTGTTTCCTATACATACTGACCATATCTAGTCCAACTCTGCTTCTGAAACTGATGCAAAGCACTGGTCCTCTAAAATCCAATGCTTGTCATTTAAGATGAGAAACGTGTGAGCTTCGTGAACGCTGTAGTTTGTTTGAGCTGTAAAGTAACTGCCCTTACCTTAAACGAAGTCTTGCTTGTAGGAAGACACAGAGCCTGGGATTTAACTCCATTTCTGAAGGGAAACACACAGCATAGTTCTCTTCGATGGATCACACTCTGCTTTAGAGCAAGAAGCACGCTCTAGCTTTCTAGATTCTCTAAGGCAGCAGGAAACGTGAGTGTGCTGAGAACAAAAGAACGGTGTTTCGAACACATACGGACCATATCTAGTCCAACTCTGCTTCTGAAACTGGTAAAAAGCACTGGTCCTCTAACATCCAATGCTTGTCAGTTAAGATGAGAAACGTGTGAGCTTCGTGAACGATGTAGTTCATTTGAGCTGAAAAGTGACTGCCCTTACCTGAAAAGAAGTCTTGTTGTAGGAAGACTCAGAGCCTGGGACTTAACTCCATTTCTGAAGTGACACACACAACAGAGTTCTCATCCATTGATCACACTCTGCTTTAGAGCAAGAAGCACGCTCTACCTTTCTAGAGTCTCTAAGGCAGCAGGAAACGTGAGTGTGCTGAGAACAAAAGAACGGTGTTTCGAACACATACGGACCATATCTAGTCCAACTCTGCTTCTGAAACTGGTAAAAAGCACTGGTCCTCTAACATCCAATGCTTGTCAGTTAAGATGAGAAACGTGTGAGGTTCGTGAACGATGTAGTTCATTTGAGCTGAAAAGTGACTGCCCTTACCTGAAAAGAAGTCTTTTTGTAGGAAGACTCAGAGCCTGGGACTTAACTCCATTTCTGAAGTGACACACACAACAGAGTTCTCATCCATTGATCACACTCTGCTTTAGAGCAAGAAGCACGCTCTACCTTTCTAGAATCTCTAAGACAGCAGGAATCTTGAGTGTGCTGAGAACAAATGAACGTTGTTTCCTACACATACAGACCCTATCTAGTGCAACTCTGCTTCTGAAATTGATAAAAAGCACAGGTCCTCTAACATCCAATGCTTGTCATTTAAGATGAGAAACGTGTGAGCTTTGTGAACGATGTAGTTTGTTTGAGCTGAAAAGTGACTGCCCTTAGCTGAAATGAAATAGTGCTTGTAGGAAGACAAAGAGCCTGGGATTTAACTCCATTTTGGAAGGGAAACACACAGCATAGTTCTCATCCATGGATCACACTGTGCTTTAGAGCAAGAAGCACGCTCTTGCTTCTAGATTCTCTAATAGAGCAAGAAACTTGAGCGTGCTCAGTAGAAAAGAAATGTTTTTCCTACACATACGGACCATATCTAGTTCATCTCTGCTTCTGACTCTGAAACAAACCAGAGGTCCTCTAACATCCAATGCTTGTCAGTTTAGATGAGAAACGTGTGAACTTCGTGAACGATGTAGTTCGTTTGAGCTGTAAAGTAACTACGCTTACCTGAAAAGAAGTATTGCTTTTAGGAAGACTCAGAGCCTTTGATTTAACTCCATTTCTGAAGTGAAACACACAGCCGAGGTCTCATCCATTGCTCACACTCTGCTTTAGAGCAAGAAGCACACTCTTGATTTCTAGAATCTCTAATACAGCAAGAAACGTGAGTGTGCTCAGAACAAAGGAACGGTGTTTCCTACACATACTGACCATATCTAGTCCAACTCTGCTGCTGAAACTGATACAAAGCACTGGTCCTCTAACATCCATTTTTGTCAGTTAAGATGCGAAACGTGTGAGCTTCGTGAAAGATGTAGTTCGTTTGAGCTGAAAAGTGACTGCCCTTACTTGAAACGAATTCTTGCTTGTAGGAAGACACAGAGCCTGGTATTTAAATCCATTTCTGAAGGGAAACACACAGCATAGTTCTCATCCATGGTTCACACTCTGCTTTAGAGCAAGAAGCACACTATTGCTTTCTAGAGTCTCTGATACAGCCGGAAACATGAGTGTGCTTAGAACAAAAATGCGGTGTTTCCTACACATACAGGCCATATCTAGTTCAACTCTGCTTCTGAAACTGATACAAAGAACTGGTCCTCTAACATTCAATGCTTCTCAGTTAAGATGAGAAACGTGTGAGCTTCGTGAACGATGTTGTTCGTTTGAGCTGTAAAGTAAGTGCCCTTACATGAATCGAGGTCTTCCTTGTAGGAAGACTCAGAGCATGGGATTTAACTCCATTTCTGAGTGAAACAGACAGCAGAGTTCTCATCCATTGATAACAATCTGCTTTAGAGCAAGAAGCACGCTCTAGCTTTCGAGAGTCACTAAGACAGCAGGAAACGTGAGTGTGCTCAGAAGAAAAGAATGGTGTTTCCTATACATACTGACCATATCTAGTCCAACTCTGCTTCTGAAACTGATACAAAGCACTGGTCCTCTAACATCCAATGCTTGTCATTTAAGATGAGAAACGTGTGAGCTTCGTGAACGCTGTAGTTTGTTTGAGCTGTAAAGTAACTGCCCTTACCTTAAACGAAGTCTTGCTTGTAGCAAGACACAGAGCCTGGGATTTAACTCCATTTCTGAAGGGAAACACACAGCATAGTTCACTTCGATGGATCACACTCTGCTTTAGAGCAAGAAGCACGCTCTTGCTTTCTAGATTCTCTAATACAGCAGGAAACTTGAGTGTGCTCAGAACAAAAGAACGGTGTTTCCTACACATAGGGGCCATATATAGTACAAATCTGCTTCTGATACTGAAAAAAAACCACAGGTCCTCTAACATCCAATGCTTGTCAGTTAAGATGAGAAACGTGTAGCTTCGTGAATGATGTAGTTCGTTTGAGCTGAAAAGTGACTGCCCTTACTTGAAACGAATTCTAGCTTGTAGGAAGACACAGAGCCTGGGATTTAACTCCATTTGTGAAGTGAAACACACAGCAGAGTTCTCCTCCATAGATCACACTCTGCTTTAGAGCAAGAAGCACTCTCTTGATTCTAGATTCTCTATTACAGCAGGAAACTTGAGCATGCTCAGAACAAAAGAACGGTTTTCCCTACACATACGGACCATATCTAGTTCATCTCTGCTTCTGACTCTGAAACACACCAGAGGTCCTCTAACATCCAGTGCTTGTCAGTTTAGATGAGAAACATGTGAACTTCAAACGATGTAGTTCGTTTGAGCTGTAAACTACCCTTACCTGAAAAGAAGTCTTGCTTTTAGGAAGACTCAGAGCCTGGGATATTACTCCATTTCTGAAGTGAAACACACAGCAGAGTTCTCCTCCATTGCTCACACTCTGCTTTAGAGCAAGAAGCACAGTCTTGCCTTCTAGAGTCTCTAATACAGCAGGAAACTTGAGTGTGCTAAGAACAAAAGAACAGTGTTTCCTACACATACGGGCCATATCTAGTACAACTCTGCTTCTGATACTGAAACAAACCACAGGTCCTCTAACATCCATGCTTGTCATTTAAGATGAGAAACGTGTGAGCTTCGTGAACGCTGTAGTTTGTTTGAGCTGTAAAGTAACTGCCCTTACCTTAAACGAAGTCTTGCTTGTAGGAAGACACAGAGCCTGGGATTTAACTACATTTCTGAAGGGAAACACACAACACATTTCTCATCAATGGATCACACTCTGCTTTAGAGCAAGAAGCACGCTCTTGCTTTCTAGATTCTCTAATAAAGCAGGAAACGTGAGTGTGCTCAGAAGAAAAGAACGGTGTTTCCTATACATTCGACCATATCTAGTTCAACTCTGCTTCTGATACTGAAACAAACCTCAGGTCCTCTAACATCCAATACTTGTCAGTTAAGATGAGAAACGTGTGAGCTTCATAAACGATGTAGTTCGTTTGAGCTGAAAAGTGACTGCCCTTACTTGAAACGAAGTCGTGCTTGTAGGAAGACAGAGAGCCTGGAATTTAACTCCATTTTTGAAGGGAAACACACAGCATAGTTCTCTTCGATGGATCACACTCTGCTTTAGAGCAAGAAGCACGCTCTAGCTTTCTAGATTCTCTAAGGCAGCAGGAAACGTGAGTGTGCTGAGAACAAAAGAACGGTGTTTCGAACACATACGGACCATATCTAGTCCAACTCTGCTTCTGAAACTGGTAAAAAGCACTGGTCCTCTAACATCCAATGCTTGTCAGTTAAGATGAGAAACGTGTGAGCTTCGTGAACGATGTAGTTCATTTGAGCTGAAAAGTGACTGCCCTTACCTGAAAAGAAGTCTTGTTGTAGGAAGACTCAGAGCCTGGGACTTAACTCCATTTCTGAAGTGACACACACAACAGAGTTCTCATCCATTGATCACACTCTGCTTTAGAGCAAGAAGCCCGCTCTACCTTTCTAGAGTCTCTAAGACAGCAGGAATCTTGAGTGTGCTGAGAACAAATGAACGTTGTTTCCTACACATACAGACCCTATCTAGTCCAACTCTGCTTCTGAAATTGATACAAAGCACTGGTCCTCTAACATCCAATGCTTGTCATTTAAGATGAGAAACGTGTGAGCTTTGTGAACAATGTAGTTTGTTTGAGCTGAAATGTGACTGCCCTTACCTGAAATGAAATAGTGCTTGTAGGAAGACACAGAGCCTGGGATTTAACTCCATTTCTGAAGGGAAACACACAGCATAGTTCTCATCCATGGATCACACTGTGCTTTAGAGCAAGAAGCACTCTCTTGCTTCTAGATTCTCTAATAGAGCAGGAAATTTGAGCGTGCTCAGTAGAAAAGAAATGTTTTTCCTACACATACGGACCATATCTAGTTCATCTCTGCTTCTGACTCTGAAACAAACCAGAGGTCCTCTAACATCCAATGCTTGTCAGTTTAGATGAGAAACGTGTGAACTTCGTGAACGATGTAGTTCGTTTGAGCTGTAAAGTAACTACGCTTACCCGAAAAGAAGTCTTGCTTTTAGGAAGACTCAGAGCCTTTGATTTAACACCATTTCTGAAGTGAAACACACAGCCGAGGTCTCATCCATTGCTCACACTCTGCTTTAGAGCAAGAAGCACACTCTTGATTTCTAGAATCTCTAATACAGCAAGAAACGTGAGTGTGCTCAGAACAAATGAACGGTGTTTCCTACACATACTGACCATATCTAGTCCAACTCTGCTGCTTAAACTGATACAAAGCACTGGTCCTCTAACATCCATTTTTGTCAGTTAAGATGCGAAACGTGTGAGCTTCGTGAACGATGTTGTTCGTTTGAGCTGTAAAGTAAGTGCCCTTACATGAATCGAGGTCTTCCTTGTAGGAAGACTCAGAGCCTGGGATTTAACTCCATTTCTGAGTGAAACAGACAGCAGAGTTCTCATCCATTGATAACAATCTGCTTTAGAGCAGAAGCACGCTCTAGCTTTCACGAGTCACTAAGACAGCAGGAAACGTGAGTGTGCTGAGAACAAAAGAACGGTGTTTCGTACACATACAGATCATATCTAGTCCAACTCTGCTTCTGAAACTGATAAAAAGCACTGGTCCTCTAACATCCAATGCTTGTCAGTTAAGATGAGAAATGTGTGAGCTTCGTGAACGATGTAGTTCCTTTGAGCTGAAAAGTGTCTGCCCTTACTTGAAACGAAGTCGTGCTTGTAGGAAGACACAGAGCCTGGGATTTAACTACATTTCTGAAGGGAAACACAAAACACAGTTCTCATCAATGGATCACACTCTGCTTTAGAGCAAGAAACACGCTTTTGCTTTCTAGATTCTCTAATACAGCAGGAAACGTGAGTGTGCTCAGAAGAAAAGAATGGTGTTTCCTATACATACTGACCATATCTAGTCCAACTCTGCTTCTGAAACTGATGCAAAGCACTGGTCCTCTAAAATCCAATGCTTGTCATTTAAGATGAGAAACGTGTGAGCTTCGTGAACGCTGTAGTTTGTTTGAGCTGTAAAGTAACTGCCCTTACCTTAAATGAAGTCTTGCTTGTAGGAAGACACAGAGCCTGGGATTTAACTCCATTTCTGAAGGGAAACACACAGCATAGTTCTCTTCGATGGATCACACTCTGCTTTAGAGCAAGAAGCACGCTCTAGCTTTCTAGATTCTCTAAGGCAGCAGGAAACGTGAGTGTGCTGAGAACAAAAGAACGGTGTTTCGAACACATACGGACCATATCTAGTCCAACTCTGCTTCTGAAACTGGTAAAAAGCACTGGTCCTCTAACATCCAATGCTTGTCAGTTAAGATGAGAAACGTGTGAGCTTCGTGAACGATGTAGTTCATTTGAGCTGAAAAGTGACTGCCCTTACCTGAAAAGAAGTCTTGTTGTAGGAAGACTCAGAGCCTGGGACTTAACTCCATTTCTGAAGTGACACACACAACAGAGTTCTCATCCATTGATCACACTCTGCTTTAGAGCAAGAAGCACGCTCTACCTTTCTAGAGTCTCTAAGCCAGCAGGAAACGTGAGTGTGCTGAGAACAAAAGAACGGTGTTTCGAACACATACGGACCATATCTAGTCCAACTCTGCTTCTGAAACTGGTAAAAAGCACTGGTCCTCTAACATCCAATGCTTGTCAGTTAAGATGAGAAACGTGTGAGGTTCGTGAACGATGTAGTTCATTTGAGCTGAAAAGTGACTGCCCTTACCTGAAAAGAAGTCTTTTTGTAGGAAGACTCAGAGCCTGGGACTTAACTCCATTTCTGAAGTGACACACACAACAGAGTTCTCATCCATTGATCACACTCTGCTTTAGAGCAAGAAGCACGCTCTACCTTTCTAGAATCTCTAAGACAGCAGGAATCTTGAGTGTGCTGAGAACAAATGAACGTTGTTTCCTACACATACAGACCCTATCTAGTGCAACTCTGCTTCTGAAATTGATAAAAAGCACAGGTCCTCTAACATCCAATGCTTGTCATTTAAGATGAGAAACGTGTGAGCTTTGTGAACGATGTAGTTTGTTTGAGCTGAAAAGTGACTGCCCTTAGCTGAAATGAAATAGTGCTTGTAGGAAGACAAAGAGCCTGGGATTTAACTCCATTTTGGAAGGGAAACACACAGCATAGTTCTCATCCATGGATCACACTGTGCTTTAGAGCAAGAAGCACGCTCTTGCTTCTAGATTCTCTAATAGAGCAAGAAACTTGAGCGTGCTCAGTAGAAAAGAAATGTTTTTCCTACACATACGGACCATATCTAGTTCATCTCTGCTTCTGACTCTGAAACAAACCAGAGGTCCTCTAACATCCAATGCTTGTCAGTTTAGATGAGAAACGTGTGAACTTCGTGAACGATGTAGTTCGTTTGAGCTGTAAAGTAACTACGCTTACCTGAAAAGAAGTATTGCTTTTAGGAAGACTCAGAGCCTTTGATTTAACTCCATTTCTGAAGTGAAACACACAGCCGAGGTCTCATCCATTGCTCACACTCTGCTTTAGAGCAAGAAGCACACTCTTGATTTCTAGAATCTCTAATACAGCAAGAAACGTGAGTGTGCTCAGAACAAAGGAACGGTGTTTCCTACACATACTGACCATATCTAGTCCAACTCTGCTGCTGAAACTGATACAAAGCACTGGTCCTCTAACATCCATTTTTGTCAGTTAAGATGCGAAACGTGTGAGCTTCGTGAAAGATGTAGTTCGTTTGAGCTGAAAAGTGACTGCCCTTACTTGAAACGAATTCTTGCTTGTAGGAAGACACAGAGCCTGGTATTTAAATCCATTTCTGAAGGGAAACACACAGCATAGTTCTCATCCATGGTTCACACTCTGCTTTAGAGCAAGAAGCACACTATTGCTTTCTAGAGTCTCTGATACAGCCGGAAACATGAGTGTGCTTAGAACAAAAATGCGGTGTTTCCTACACATACAGGCCATATCTAGTTCAACTCTGCTTCTGAAACTGATACAAAGAACTGGTCCTCTAACATTCAATGCTTCTCAGTTAAGATGAGAAACGTGTGAGCTTCGTGAACGATGTTGTTCGTTTGAGCTGTAAAGTAAGTGCCCTTACATGAATCGAGGTCTTCCTTGTAGGAAGACTCAGAGCATGGGATTTAACTCCATTTCTGAGTGAAACAGACAGCAGAGTTCTCATCCATTGATAACAATCTGCTTTAGAGCAAGAAGCACGCTCTAGCTTTCGAGAGTCACTAAGACAGCAGGAAACGTGAGTGTGCTCAGAAGAAAAGAATGGTGTTTCCTATACATACTGACCATATCTAGTCCAACTCTGCTTCTGAAACTGATACAAAGCACTGGTCCTCTAACATCCAATGCTTGTCATTTAAGATGAGAAACGTGTGAGCTTCGTGAACGCTGTAGTTTGTTTGAGCTGTAAAGTAACTGCCCTTACCTTAAACGAAGTCTTGCTTGTAGCAAGACACAGAGCCTGGGATTTAACTCCATTTCTGAAGGGAAACACACAGCATAGTTCACTTCGATGGATCACACTCTGCTTTAGAGCAAGAAGCACGCTCTTGCTTTCTAGATTCTCTAATACAGCAGGAAACTTGAGTGTGCTCAGAACAAAAGAACGGTGTTTCCTACACATAGGGGCCATATATAGTACAAATCTGCTTCTGATACTGAAAAAAAACCACAGGTCCTCTAACATCCAATGCTTGTCAGTTAAGATGAGAAACGTGTAGCTTCGTGAATGATGTAGTTCGTTTGAGCTGAAAAGTGACTGCCCTTACTTGAAACGAATTCTAGCTTGTAGGAAGACACAGAGCCTGGGATTTAACTCCATTTGTGAAGTGAAACACACAGCAGAGTTCTCCTCCATAGATCACACTCTGCTTTAGAGCAAGAAGCACTCTCTTGATTCTAGATTCTCTATTACAGCAGGAAACTTGAGCATGCTCAGAACAAAAGAACGGTTTTCCCTACACATACGGACCATATCTAGTTCATCTCTGCTTCTGACTCTGAAACACACCAGAGGTCCTCTAACATCCAGTGCTTGTCAGTTTAGATGAGAAACATGTGAACTTCAAACGATGTAGTTCGTTTGAGCTGTAAACTACCCTTACCTGAAAAGAAGTCTTGCTTTTAGGAAGACTCAGAGCCTGGGATATTACTCCATTTCTGAAGTGAAACACACAGCAGAGTTCTCCTCCATTGCTCACACTCTGCTTTAGAGCAAGAAGCACAGTCTTGCCTTCTAGAGTCTCTAATACAGCAGGAAACTTGAGTGTGCTAAGAACAAAAGAACAGTGTTTCCTACACATACGGGCCATATCTAGTACAACTCTGCTTCTGATACTGAAACAAACCACAGGTCCTCTAACATCCATGCTTGTCATTTAAGATGAGAAACGTGTGAGCTTCGTGAACGCTGTAGTTTGTTTGAGCTGTAAAGTAACTGCCCTTACCTTAAACGAAGTCTTGCTTGTAGGAAGACACAGAGCCTGGGATTTAACTACATTTCTGAAGGGAAACACACAACACATTTCTCATCAATGGATCACACTCTGCTTTAGAGCAAGAAGCACGCTCTTGCTTTCTAGATTCTCTAATAAAGCAGGAAACGTGAGTGTGCTCAGAAGAAAAGAACGGTGTTTCCTATACATACGACCATATCTAGTTCAACTCTGCTTCTGATACTGAAACAAACCTCAGGTCCTCTAACATACAATGCTTGTCAGTTAAGATGAGAAACGTGTGAGCTTGATAAACGATGTAGTTCGTTTGAGCTGAAAAGTGACTGCCCTTACTTGAAACGAAGTCGTGCTTGTAGGAAGACAGAGAGCCTGGAATTTAACTCCATTTTTGAAGGGAAACACACAGCATAGTTCTCTTCGATGGATCACACTCTGCTTTAGAGCAAGAAGCACGCTCTAGCTTTCTAGATTCTCTAAGGCAGCAGGAAACGTGAGTGTGCTGAGAACAAAAGAACGGTGTTTCGAACACATACGGACCATATCTAGTCCAACTCTGCTTCTGAAACTGGTAAAAAGCACTGGTCCTCTAACATCCAATGCTTGTCAGTTAAGATGAGAAACGTGTGAGCTTCGTGAACGATGTAGTTCATTTGAGCTGAAAAGTGACTGCCCTTACCTGAAAAGAAGTCTTGTTGTAGGAAGACTCAGAGCCTGGGACTTAACTCCATTTCTGAAGTGACACACACAACAGAGTTCTCATCCATTGATCACACTCTGCTTTAGAGCAAGAAGCACGCTCTACCTTTCTAGAGTCTCTAAGACAGCAGGAATCTTGAGTGTGCTGAGAACAAATGAACGTTGTTTCCTACACATACAGACCCTATCTAGTCCAACTCTGCTTCTGAAATTGATACAAAGCACTGGTCCTCTAACATCCAATGCTTGTCATTTAAGATGAGAAACGTGTGAGCTTTGTGAACAATGTACTTTGTTTGAGCTGAAAAGTGACTGCCCTTACCTGAAATGAAATAGTGCTTGTAGGAAGACACAGAGCCTGGGATTTAACTCCATTTCTGAAGGGAAACACACAGCATAGTTCTCATCCATGGATCACACTGTGCTTTAGAGCAAGAAGCACTCTCTTGCTTCTAGATTCTCTAATAGAGCAGGAAACTTGAGCGTGCTCAGTAGAAAAGAAATGTTTTTCCTACACATACGGACCATATCTAGTTCATCTCTGCTTCTGACTCTGAAACAAACCAGAGGTCCTCTAACATCCAATGCTTGTCAGTTTAGATGAGAAACGTGTGAACTTCGTGAACGATGTAGTTCGTTTGAGCTGTAAAGTAACTACGCTTACCCGAAAAGAAGTCTTGCTTTTAGGAAGACTCAGAGCCTTTGATTTAACACCATTTCTGAAGTGAAACACACAGCCGAGGTCTCATCCATTGCTCACACTCTGCTTTAGAGCAAGAAGCACACTCTTGATTTCTAGAATCTCTAATACAGCAAGAAACGTGAGTGTGCTCAGAACAAATGAACGGTGTTTCCTACACATACTGACCATATCTAGTCCAACTCTGCTGCTTAAACTGATACAAAGCACTGGTCCTCTAACATCCATTTTTGTCAGTTAAGATGCGAAACGTGTGAGCTTCGTGAACGATGTTGTTCGTTTGAGCTGTAAAGTAAGTGCCCTTACATGAATCGAGGTCTTCCTTGTAGGAAGACTCAGAGCCTGGGATTTAACTCCATTTCTGAGTGAAACAGACAGCAGAGTTCTCATCCATTGATAACAATCTGCTTTAGAGCAGAAGCACGCTCTAGCTTTCACGAGTCACTAAGACAGCAGGAAACGTGAGTGTGCTGAGAACAAAAGAACGGTGTTTCGTACACATACAGATCATATCTAGTCCAACTCTGCTTCTGAAACTGATAAAAAGCACTGGTCCTCTAACATCCAATGCTTGTCAGTTAAGATGAGAAATGTGTGAGCTTCGTGAACGATGTAGTTCCTTTGAGCTGAAAAGTGTCTGCCCTTACTTGAAACGAAGTCGTGCTTGTAGGAAGACACAGAGCCTGGGATTTAACTACATTTCTGAAGGGAAACACAAAACACAGTTCTCATCAATGGATCACACTCTGCTTTAGAGCAAGAAACACGCTTTTGCTTTCTAGATTCTCTAATACAGCAGGAAACGTGAGTGTGCTCAGAAGAAAAGAATGGTGTTTCCTATACATACTGACCATATCTAGTCCAACTCTGCTTCTGAAACTGATGCAAAGCACTGGTCCTCTAAAATCCAATGCTTGTCATTTAAGATGAGAAACGTGTGAGCTTCGTGAACGCTGTAGTTTGTTTGAGCTGTAAAGTAACTGCCCTTACCTTAAACGAAGTCTTGCTTGTAGGAAGACACAGAGCCTGGGATTTAACTCCATTTCTGAAGGGAAACACACAGCATAGTTCTCTTCGATGGATCACACTCTGCTTTAGAGCAAGAAGCACGCTCTAGCTTTCTAGATTCTCTAAGGCAGCAGGAAACGTGAGTGTGCTGAGAACAAAAGAACGGTGTTTCGAACACATACGGACCATATCTAGTCCAACTCTGCTTCTGAAACTGGTAAAAAGCACTGGTCCTCTAACATCCAATGCTTGTCAGTTAAGATGAGAAACGTGTGAGCTTCGTGAACGATGTAGTTCATTTGAGCTGAAAAGTGACTGCCCTTACCTGAAAAGAAGTCTTGTTGTAGGAAGACTCAGAGCCTGGGACTTAACTCCATTTCTGAAGTGACACACACAACAGAGTTCTCATCCATTGATCACACTCTGCTTTAGAGCAAGAAGCACGCTCTACCTTTCTAGAGTCTCTAAGGCAGCAGGAAACGTGAGTGTGCTGAGAACAAAAGAACGGTGTTTCGAACACATACGGACCATATCTAGTCCAACTCTGCTTCTGAAACTGGTAAAAAGCACTGGTCCTCTAACATCCAATGCTTGTCAGTTAAGATGAGAAACGTGTGAGGTTCGTGAACGATGTAGTTCATTTGAGCTGAAAAGTGACTGCCCTTACCTGAAAAGAAGTCTTTTTGTAGGAAGACTCAGAGCCTGGGACTTAACTCCATTTCTGAAGTGACACACACAACAGAGTTCTCATCCATTGATCACACTCTGCTTTAGAGCAAGAAGCACGCTCTACCTTTCTAGAATCTCTAAGACAGCAGGAATCTTGAGTGTGCTGAGAACAAATGAACGTTGTTTCCTACACATACAGACCCTATCTAGTGCAACTCTGCTTCTGAAATTGATAAAAAGCACAGGTCCTCTAACATCCAATGCTTGTCATTTAAGATGAGAAACGTGTGAGCTTTGTGAACGATGTAGTTTGTTTGAGCTGAAAAGTGACTGCCCTTAGCTGAAATGAAATAGTGCTTGTAGGAAGACAAAGAGCCTGGGATTTAACTCCATTTTGGAAGGGAAACACACAGCATAGTTCTCATCCATGGATCACACTGTGCTTTAGAGCAAGAAGCACGCTCTTGCTTCTAGATTCTCTAATAGAGCAAGAAACTTGAGCGTGCTCAGTAGAAAAGAAATGTTTTTCCTACACATACGGACCATATCTAGTTCATCTCTGCTTCTGACTCTGAAACAAACCAGAGGTCCTCTAACATCCAATGCTTGTCAGTTTAGATGAGAAACGTGTGAACTTCGTGAACGATGTAGTTCGTTTGAGCTGTAAAGTAACTACGCTTACCTGAAAAGAAGTATTGCTTTTAGGAAGACTCAGAGCCTTTGATTTAACTCCATTTCTGAAGTGAAACACACAGCCGAGGTCTCATCCATTGCTCACACTCTGCTTTAGAGCAAGAAGCACACTCTTGATTTCTAGAATCTCTAATACAGCAAGAAACGTGAGTGTGCTCAGAACAAAGGAACGGTGTTTCCTACACATACTGACCATATCTAGTCCAACTCTGCTGCTGAAACTGATACAAAGCACTGGTCCTCTAACATCCATTTTTGTCAGTTAAGATGCGAAACGTGTGAGCTTCGTGAAAGATGTAGTTCGTTTGAGCTGAAAAGTGACTGCCCTTACTTGAAACGAATTCTTGCTTGTAGGAAGACACAGAGCCTGGTATTTAAATCCATTTCTGAAGGGAAACACACAGCATAGTTCTCATCCATGGTTCACACTCTGCTTTAGAGCAAGAAGCACATTATTGCTTTCTAGAGTCTCTGATACAGCCGGAAACATGAGTGTGCTTAGAACAAAAATGCGGTGTTTCCTACACATACAGGCCATATCTAGTTCAACTCTGCTTCTGAAACTGATACAAAGAACTGGTCCTCTAACATTCAATGCTTCTCAGTTAAGATGAGAAACGTGTGAGCTTCGTGAACGATGTTGTTCGTTTGAGCTGTAAAGTAAGTGCCCTTACATGAATCGAGGTCTTCCTTGTAGGAAGACTCAGAGCATGGGATTTAACTCCATTTCTGAGTGAAACAGACAGCAGAGTTCTCATCCATTGATAACAATCTGCTTTAGAGCAAGAAGCACGCTCTAGCTTTCGAGAGTCACTAAGACAGCAGGAAACGTGAGTGTGCTCAGAAGAAAAGAATGGTGTTTCCTATACATACTGACCATATCTAGTCCAACTCTGCTTCTGAAACTGATACAAAGCACTGGTCCTCTAACATCCAATGCTTGTCATTTAAGATGAGAAACGTGTGAGCTTCGTGAACGCTGTAGTTTGTTTGAGCTGTAAAGTAACTGCCCTTACCTTAAACGAAGTCTTGCTTGTAGCAAGACACAGAGCCTGGGATTTAACTCCATTTCTGAAGGGAAACACACAGCATAGTTCACTTCGATGGATCACACTCTGCTTTAGAGCAAGAAGCACGCTCTTGCTTTCTAGATTCTCTAATACAGCAGGAAACTTGAGTGTGCTCAGAACAAAAGAACGGTGTTTCCTACACATAGGGGCCATATATAGTACAAATCTGCTTCTGATACTGAAAAAAAACCACAGGTCCTCTAACATCCAATGCTTGTCAGTTAAGATGAGAAACGTGTAGCTTCGTGAATGATGTAGTTCGTTTGAGCTGAAAAGTGACTGCCCTTACTTGAAACGAATTCTAGCTTGTAGGAAGACACAGAGCCTGGGATTTAACTCCATTTGTGAAGTGAAACACACAGCAGAGTTCTCCTCCATAGATCACACTCTGCTTTAGAGCAAGAAGCACTCTCTTGATTCTAGATTCTCTATTACAGCAGGAAACTTGAGCATGCTCAGAACAAAAGAACGGTTTTCCCTACACATACGGACCATATCTAGTTCATCTCTGCTTCTGACTCTGAAACACACTAGAGGTCCTCTAACATCCAGTGCTTGTCAGTTTAGATGAGAAACATGTGAACTTCAAACGATGTAGTTCGTTTGAGCTGTAAACTACCCTTACCTGAAAAGAAGTCTTGCTTTTAGGAAGACTCAGAGCCTGGGATATTACTCCATTTCTGAAGTGAAACACACAGCAGAGTTCTCCTCCATTGCTCACACTCTGCTTTAGAGCAAGAAGCACAGTCTTGCCTTCTAGAGTCTCTAATACAGCAGGAAACTTGAGTGTGCTAAGAACAAAAGAACAGTGTTTCCTACACATACGGGCCATATCTAGTACAACTCTGCTTCTGATACTGAAACAAACCACAGGTCCTCTAACATCCATGCTTGTCATTTAAGATGAGAAACGTGTGAGCTTCGTGAACGCTGTAGTTTGTTTGAGCTGTAAAGTAACTGCCCTTACCTTAAACGAAGTCTTGCTTGTAGGAAGACACAGAGCCTGGGATTTAACTACATTTCTGAAGGGAAACACACAACACATTTCTCATCAATGGATCACACTCTGCTTTAGAGCAAGAAGCACGCTCTTGCTTTCTAGATTCTCTAATAAAGCAGGAAACGTGAGTGTGCTCAGAAGAAAAGAACGGTGTTTCCTATACATTCGACCATATCTAGTTCAACTCTGCTTCTGATACTGAAACAAACCTCAGGTCCTCTAACATCCAATGCTTGTCAGTTAAGATGAGAAACGTGTGAGCTTCATAAACGATGTAGTTCGTTTGAGCTGAAAAGTGACTGCCCTTACTTGAAACGAAGTCGTGCTTGTAGGAAGACAGAGAGCCTGGAATTTAACTCCATTTTTGAAGGGAAACACACAGCATAGTTCTCTTCGATGGATCACACTCTGCTTTAGAGCAAGAAGCACGCTCTAGCTTTCTAGATTCTCTAAGGCAGCAGGAAACGTGAGTGTGCTGAGAACAAAAGAACGGTGTTTCGAACACATACGGACCATATCTAGTCCAACTCTGCTTCTGAAACTGGTAAAAAGCACTGGTCCTCTAACATCCAATGCTTGTCAGTTAAGATGAGAAACGTGTGAGCTTCGTGAACGATGTAGTTCATTTGAGCTGAAAAGTGACTGCCCTTACCTGAAAAGAAGTCTTGTTGTAGGAAGACTCAGAGCCTGGGACTTAACTCCATTTCTGAAGTGACACACACAACAGAGTTCTCATCCATTGATCACACTCTGCTTTAGAGCAAGAAGCACGCTCTACCTTTCTAGAGTCTCTAAGACAGCAGGAATCTTGAGTGTGCTGAGAACAAATGAACGTTGTTTCCTACACATACAGACCCTATCTAGTCCAACTCTGCTTCTGAAATTGATACAAAGCACTGGTCCTCTAACATCCAATGCTTGTCATTTAAGATGAGAAACGTGTGAGCTTTGTGAACAATGTAGTTTGTTTGAGCTGAAATGTGACTGCCCTTACCTGAAATGAAATAGTGCTTGTAGGAAGACACAGAGCCTGGGATTTAACTCCATTTCTGAAGGGAAACACACAGCATAGTTCTCATCCATGGATCACACTGTGCTTTAGAGCAAGAAGCACTCTCTTGCTTCTAGATTCTCTAATAGAGCAGGAAATTTGAGCGTGCTCAGTAGAAAAGAAATGTTTTTCCTACACATACGGACCATATCTAGTTCATCTCTGCTTCTGACTCTGAAACAAACCAGAGGTCCTCTAACATCCAATGCTTGTCAGTTTAGATGAGAAACGTGTGAACTTCGTGAACGATGTAGTTCGTTTGAGCTGTAAAGTAACTACGCTTACCCGAAAAGAAGTCTTGCTTTTAGGAAGACTCAGAGCCTTTGATTTAACACCATTTCTGAAGTGAAACACACAGCCGAGGTCTCATCCATTGCTCACACTCTGCTTTAGAGCAAGAAGCACACTCTTGATTTCTAGAATCTCTAATACAGCAAGAAACGTGAGTGTGCTCAGAACAAATGAACGGTGTTTCCTACACATACTGACCATATCTAGTCCAACTCTGCTGCTTAAACTGATACAAAGCACTGGTCCTCTAACATCCATTTTTGTCAGTTAAGATGCGAAACGTGTGAGCTTCGTGAACGATGTTGTTCGTTTGAGCTGTAAAGTAAGTGCCCTTACATGAATCGAGGTCTTCCTTGTAGGAAGACTCAGAGCCTGGGATTTAACTCCATTTCTGAGTGAAACAGACAGCAGAGTTCTCATCCATTGATAACAATCTGCTTTAGAGCAGAAGCACGCTCTAGCTTTCACGAGTCACTAAGACAGCAGGAAACGTGAGTGTGCTGAGAACAAAAGAACGGTGTTTCGTACACATACAGATCATATCTAGTCCAACTCTGCTTCTGAAACTGATAAAAAGCACTGGTCCTCTAACATCCAATGCTTGTCAGTTAAGATGAGAAATGTGTGAGCTTCGTGAACGATGTAGTTCCTTTGAGCTGAAAAGTGTCTGCCCTTACTTGAAACGAAGTCGTGCTTGTAGGAAGACACAGAGCCTGGGATTTAACTACATTTCTGAAGGGAAACACAAAACACAGTTCTCATCAATGGATCACACTCTGCTTTAGAGCAAGAAACACGCTTTTGCTTTCTAGATTCTCTAATACAGCAGGAAACGTGAGTGTGCTCAGAAGAAAAGAATGGTGTTTCCTATACATACTGACCATATCTAGTCCAACTCTGCTTCTGAAACTGATGCAAAGCACTGGTCCTCTAAAATCCAATGCTTGTCATTTAAGATGAGAAACGTGTGAGCTTCGTGAACGCTGTAGTTTGTTTGAGCTGTAAAGTAACTGCCCTTACCTTAAATGAAGTCTTGCTTGTAGGAAGACACAGAGCCTGGGATTTAACTCCATTTCTGAAGGGAAACACACAGCATAGTTCTCTTCGATGGATCACACTCTGCTTTAGAGCAAGAAGCACGCTCTAGCTTTCTAGATTCTCTAAGGCAGCAGGAAACGTGAGTGTGCTGAGAACAAAAGAACGGTGTTTCGAACACATACGGACCATATCTAGTCCAACTCTGCTTCTGAAACTGGTAAAAAGCACTGGTCCTCTAACATCCAATGCTTGTCAGTTAAGATGAGAAACGTGTGAGCTTCGTGAACGATGTAGTTCATTTGAGCTGAAAAGTGACTGCCCTTACCTGAAAAGAAGTCTTGTTGTAGGAAGACTCAGAGCCTGGGACTTAACTCCATTTCTGAAGTGACACACACAACAGAGTTCTCATCCATTGATCACACTCTGCTTTAGAGCAAGAAGCACGCTCTACCTTTCTAGAGTCTCTAAGGCAGCAGGAAACGTGAGTGTGCTGAGAACAAAAGAACGGTGTTTCGAACACATACGGACCATATCTAGTCCAACTCTGCTTCTGAAACTGGTAAAAAGCACTGGTCCTCTAACATCCAATGCTTGTCAGTTAAGATGAGAAACGTGTGAGGTTCGTGAACGATGTAGTTCATTTGAGCTGAAAAGTGACTGCCCTTACCTGAAAAGAAGTCTTTTTGTAGGAAGACTCAGAGCCTGGGACTTAACTCCATTTCTGAAGTGACACACACAACAGAGTTCTCATCCATTGATCACACTCTGCTTTAGAGCAAGAAGCACGCTCTACCTTTCTAGAATCTCTAAGACAGCAGGAATCTTGAGTGTGCTGAGAACAAATGAACGTTGTTTCCTACACATACAGACCCTATCTAGTGCAACTCTGCTTCTGAAATTGATAAAAAGCACAGGTCGTCTAACATCCAATGCTTGTCATTTAAGATGAGAAACGTGTGAGCTTTGTGAACGATGTAGTTTGTTTGAGCTGAAAAGTGACTGCCCTTAGCTGAAATGAAATAGTGCTTGTAGGAAGACAAAGAGCCTGGGATTTAACTCCATTTTGGAAGGGAAACACACAGCATAGTTCTCATCCATGGATCACACTGTGCTTTAGAGCAAGAAGCACGCTCTTGCTTCTAGATTCTCTAATAGAGCAAGAAACTTGAGCGTGCTCAGTAGAAAAGAAATGTTTTTCCTACACATACGGACCATATCTAGTTCATCTCTGCTTCTGACTCTGAAACAAACCAGAGGTCCTCTAACATCCAATGCTTGTCAGTTTAGATGAGAAACGTGTGAACTTCGTGAACGATGTAGTTCGTTTGAGCTGTAAAGTAACTACGCTTACCTGAAAAGAAGTATTGCTTTTAGGAAGACTCAGAGCCTTTGATTTAACTCCATTTCTGAAGTGAAACACACAGCCGAGGTCTCATCCATTGCTCACACTCTGCTTTAGAGCAAGAAGCACACTCTTGATTTCTAGAATCTCTAATACAGCAAGAAACGTGAGTGTGCTCAGAACAAAGGAACGGTGTTTCCTACACATACTGACCATATCTAGTCCAACTCTGCTGCTGAAACTGATACAAAGCACTGGTCCTCTAACATCCATTTTTGTCAGTTAAGATGCGAAACGTGTGAGCTTCGTGAAAGATGTAGTTCGTTTGAGCTGAAAAGTGACTGCCCTTACTTGAAACGAATTCTTGCTTGTAGGAAGACACAGAGCCTGGTATTTAAATCCATTTCTGAAGGGAAACACACAGCATAGTTCTCATCCATGGTTCACACTCTGCTTTAGAGCAAGAAGCACACTATTGCTTTCTAGAGTCTCTGATACAGCCGGAAACATGAGTGTGCTTAGAACAAAAATGCGGTGTTTCCTACACATACAGGCCATATCTAGTTCAACTCTGCTTCTGAAACTGATACAAAGAACTGGTCCTCTAACATTCAATGCTTCTCAGTTAAGATGAGAAACGTGTGAGCTTCGTGAACGATGTTGTTCGTTTGAGCTGTAAAGTAAGTGCCCTTACATGAATCGAGGTCTTCCTTGTAGGAAGACTCAGAGCATGGGATTTAACTCCATTTCTGAGTGAAACAGACAGCAGAGTTCTCATCCATTGATAACAATCTGCTTTAGAGCAAGAAGCACGCTCTAGCTTTCGAGAGTCACTAAGACAGCAGGAAACGTGAGTGTGCTGAGAACAAAAGAACGGTGTTTCGTACACATACAGATCATATCTAGTCCAACTCTGCTTCTGAAACTGATAAAAAGCACTGGTCCTCTAACATCCAATGCTTGTCAGTTAAGATGAGAAATGTGTGAGCTTCGTGAACGATGTAGTTCCTTTGAGCTGAAAAGTGTCTGCCCTTACTTGAAACGAAGTCGTGCTTGTAGGAAGACACAGAGCCTGGGATTTAACTACATTTCTGAAGGGAAACACAAAACACAGTTCTCATCAATGGATCACACTCTGCTTTAGAGCAAGAAACACGCTTTTGCTTTCTAGATTCTCTAATACAGCAGGAAACGTGAGTGTGCTCAGAAGAAAAGAATGGTGTTTCCTATACATACTGACCATATCTAGTCCAACTCTGCTTCTGAAACTGATGCAAAGCACTGGTCCTCTAAAATCCAATGCTTGTCATTTAAGATGAGAAACGTGTGAGCTTCGTGAACGCTGTAGTTTGTTTGAGCTGTAAAGTAACTGCCCTTACCTTAAATGAAGTCTTGCTTGTAGGAAGACACAGAGCCTGGGATTTAACTCCATTTCTGAAGGGAAACACACAGCATAGTTCTCTTCGATGGATCACACTCTGCTTTAGAGCAAGAAGCACGCTCTAGCTTTCTAGATTCTCTAAGGCAGCAGGAAACGTGAGTGTGCTGAGAACAAAAGAACGGTATTTCGAACACATACGGACCATATCTAGTCCAACTCTGCTTCTGAAACTGGTAAAAAGCACTGGTCCTCTAACATCCAATGCTTGTCAGTTAAGATGAGAAACGTGTGAGCTTCGTGAACGATGTAGTTCATTTGAGCTGAAAAGTGACTGCCCTTACCTGAAAAGAAGTCTTGTTGTAGGAAGACTCAGAGCCTGGGACTTAACTCCATTTCTGAAGTGACACACACAACAGAGTTCTCATCCATTGATCACACTCTGCTTTAGAGCAAGAAGCACGCTCTAGCTTTCTAGAGTCTCTAAGGCAGCAGGAAACGTGAGTGTGCTGAGAACAAAAGAACGGTGTTTCGAACACATACGGACCATATCTAGTCCAACTCTGCTTCTGAAACTGGTAAAAAGCACTGGTCCTCTAACATCCAATGCTTGTCAGTTAAGATGAGAAACGTGTGAGCTTCGTGAACGATGTAGTTCATTTGAGCTGAAAAGTGACTGCCCTTACCTGAAAAGAAGTCTTTTTGTAGGAAGACTCAGAGCCTGGGACTTAACCCCATTTCTGAAGTGACACACACAACAGAGTTCTCATCCATTGATCACACTCTGCTTTAGAGCAAGAAGCACGCTCTACCTTTCTAGAATCTCTAAGACAGCAGGAATCTTGAGTGTGCTGAGAACAAATGAACGTTGTTTCCTGCACATACAGACCCTATCTAGTGCAACTCTGCTTCTGAAATTGATAAAAAGCACAGGTCCTCTAACATCCAATGCTTGTCATTTAAGATGAGAAACGTGTGAGCTTTGTGAACGATGTAGTTTGTTTGAGCTGAAAAGTGACTGCCCTTAGCTGAAATGAAATAGTGCTTGTAGGAAGACAAAGAGCCTGGGATTTAACTCCATTTTGGAAGGGAAACACACAGCATAGTTCTCATCCATGGATCACACTGTGCTTTAGAGCAAGAAGCACGCTCTTGCTTCTAGATTCTCTAATAGAGCAAGAAACTTGAGCGTGCTCAGTAGAAAAGAAATGTTTTTCCTACACATACGGACCATATCTAGTTCATCTCTGCTTCTGACTCTGAAACAAACCAGAGGTCCTCTAACATCCAATGCTTGTCAGTTTAGATGAGAAACGTGTGAACTTCGTGAACGATGTAGTTCGTTTGAGCTGTAAAGTAACTACGCTTACCTGAAAAGAAGTCTTGCTTTTAGGAAGACTCAGAGCCTTTGATTTAACTCCATTTCTGAAGTGAAACACACAGCCGAGGTCTCATCCATTGCTCACACTCTGCTTTAGAGCAAGAAGCACACTCTTGATTTCTAGAATCTCTAATACAGCAAGAAACGTGAGTGTGCTCAGAACAAAGGAACGGTGTTTCCTACACATACTGACCATATCTAGTCCAACTCTGCTGCTGAAACTGATACAAAGCACTGGTCCTCTAACATCCATTTTTGTCAGTTAAGATGCGAAACGTGTGAGCTTCGTGAAAGATGTAGTTCGTTTGAGCTGAAAAGTGACTGCCCTTACTTGAAACGAATTCTTGCTTGTAGGAAGACACAGAGCCTGGTATTTAAATCCATTTCTGAAGGGAAACACACAGCATAGTTCTCATCCATGGTTCACACTCTGCTTTAGAGCAAGAAGCACACTATTGCTTTCTAGAGTCTCTGATACAGCCGGAAACATGAGTGTGCTTAGAACAAAAATGCGGTGTTTCCTACACATACAGGCCATATCTAGTTCAACTCTGCTTCTGAAACTGATACAAAGAACTGGTCCTCTAACATTCAATGCTTCTCAGTTAAGATGAGAAACGTGTGAGCTTCGTGAACGATGTTGTTCGTTTGAGCTGTAAAGTAAGTGCCCTTACATGAATCGAGGTCTTCCTTGTAGGAAGACTCAGAGCATGGGATTTAACTCCATTTCTGAGTGAAACAGACAGCAGAGTTCTCATCCATTGATAACAATCTGCTTTAGAGCAAGAAGCACGCTCTAGCTTTCGAGAGTCACTAAGACAGCAGGAAACGTGAGTGTGCTGAGAACAAAAGAACGGTGTTTCGTACACATACAGATCATATCTAGTCCAACTCTGCTTCTGAAACTGATAAAAAGCACTGGTCCTCTAACATCCAATGCTTGTCAGTTAAGATGAGAAATGTGTGAGCTTCATGAACGATGTAGTTCCTTTGAGCTGAAAAGTGTCTGCCCTTACTTGAAACGAAGTCGTGCTTGTAGGAAGACACAGAGCCTGGGATTTAACTACATTTCTGAAGGGAAACACAAAACACAGTTCTCATCAATGGATCACACTCTGCTTTAGAGCAAGAAACACGCTTTTGCTTTCTAGATTCTCTAATACAGCAGGAAACGTGAGTGTGCTCAGAAGAAAAGAATGGTGTTTCCTATACATACTGACCATATCTAGTCCAACTCTGCTTCTGAAACTGATGCAAAGCACTGGTCCTCTAAAATCCAATGCTTGTCATTTAAGATGAGAAACGTGTGAGCTTCGTGAACGCTGTAGTTTGTTTGAGCTGTATAGTAACTGCCCTTACCTTAAACGAAGTCTTGTTTGTAGGAAGACACAGAGCCTGGGATTTAACTGCATTTCTGAATGGAAACACACAGCAGAGTTCTCCTCCATTGCTCACACTCTGCTTTAGAGCAAGAAGCACACTCTTGCTTTCTAGAATCTCTAATACAGCAGGAAACATGGTTGTAATGAGAAGAAAAAAACAGTGTTTCCTACACATACGGACCATATCTAGTTCAACTCTGCTTCTGAAACTGATAAAAAGCACTGGTCCTCTAACATCCAATGCTTGTCAGTTAAGATGTGAAACGTGTGAGCTTCGTGAACGATGTAGTTCATTTGAGCTGAAAAGTGACTGCCCTTACCTGAAAAGAAGTCTTGTTGTAGGAAGACTCAGAGCCTGGGACTTAACTCCATTTCTGAAGTGACACACACAACAGAGTTCTCATCCATTGATCACACTCTGCTTTAGAGCAAGAAGCACGCTCTAGCTTTCTAGATTCTCTAAGGCAGCAGGAAACGTGAGTGTGCTGAGAACAAAAGAACGGTGTTTCGAACACATACGGACCATATCTAGTCCAACTCTGCTTCTGAAACTGGTAAAAAGCACTGGTCCTCTAACATCCAATGCTTGTCAGTTAAGATGAGAAACGTGTGAGCTTCGTGAACGATGTAGTTCATTTGAGCTGAAAAGTGACTGCCATTACCTGAAAAGAAGTCTTGTTGTAGGAAGACTCAGAGCCTGGGACTTAACTCCATTTCTGAAGTGACACACACAACAGAGTTCTCATCCATTGATCACACTCTGCTTTAGAGCAAGAAGCACGCTCTAGCTTTCTAGAGTCTCTAAGGCAGCAGGAAACGTGAGTGTGCTGAGAACAAAAGAACGGTGTTTCGAACACATACGGACCATATCTATTCCAACTCTGCTTCTGAAACTGGTAAAAAGCACTGGTCCTCTAACATCCAATGCTTGTCAGTTAAGATGAGAAACGTGTGAGCTTCGTGAACGATGTAGTTCATTTGAGCTGAAAAGTGACTGCCCTTACCTGAAAAGAAGTCTTGTTGTAGGAAGACTCAGAGCCTGGGACTTAACTCCATTTCTGAAGTGACACACACAACAGAGTTCTCATCCATTGATCACACTCTGCTTTAGAGCAAGAAGCACGCTCTACCTTTCTAGAATCTCTAAGACAGCAGGAATCTTGAGTGTGCTGAGAACAAATGAACGTTGTTTCCTACACATACAGACCCTATCTAGTGCAACTCTGCTTCTGAAATTGATAAAAAGCACAGGTCGTCTAACATCCAATGCTTGTCATTTAAGATGAGAAACGTGTGAGCTTTGTGAACGATGTAGTTTGTTTGAGCTGAAAAGTGACTGCCCTTAGCTGAAATGAAATAGTGCTTGTAGGAAGACAAAGAGCCTGGGATTTAACTCCATTTTGGAAGGGAAACACACAGCATAGTTCTCATCCATGGATCACACTGTGCTTTAGAGCAAGAAGCACGCTCTTGCTTCTAGATTCTCTAATAGAGCAAGAAACTTGAGCGTGCTCAGTAGAAAAGAAATGTTTTTCCTACACATACGGACCATATCTAGTTCATCTCTGCTTCTGACTCTGAAACAAACCAGAGGTCCTCTAACATCCAATGCTTGTCAGTTTAGATGAGAAACGTGTGAACTTCGTGAACGATGTAGTTCGTTTGAGCTGTAAAGTAACTACGCTTACCTGAAAAGAAGTATTGCTTTTAGGAAGACTCAGAGCCTTTGATTTAACTCCATTTCTGAAGTGAAACACACAGCCGAGGTCTCATCCATTGCTCACACTCTGCTTTAGAGCAAGAAGCACACTCTTGATTTCTAGAATCTCTAATACAGCAAGAAACGTGAGTGTGCTCAGAACAAAGGAACGGTGTTTCCTACACATACTGACCATATCTAGTCCAACTCTGCTGCTGAAACTGATACAAAGCACTGGTCCTCTAACATCCATTTTTGTCAGTTAAGATGCGAAACGTGTGAGCTTCGTGAAAGATGTAGTTCGTTTGAGCTGAAAAGTGACTGCCCTTACTTGAAACGAATTCTTGCTTGTAGGAAGACACAGAGCCTGGAATTTAAATCCATTTCTGAAGGGAAACACACAGCATAGTTCTCATCCATGGTTCACACTCTGCTTTAGAGCAAGAAGCACACTATTGCTTTCTAGAGTCTCTGATACAGCCGGAAACATGAGTGTGCTTAGAACAAAAATGCGGTGTTTCCTACACATACAGGCCATATCTAGTTCAACTCTGCTTCTGAAACTGATACAAAGAACTGGTCCTCTAACATTCAATGCTTCTCAGTTAAGATGAGAAACATGTGAGCTTCGTGAACGATGTTGTTCGTTTGAGCTGTAAAGTAAGTGCCCTTACATGAATCGAGGTCTTCCTTGTAGGAAGACTCAGAGCATGGGATTTAACTCCATTTCTGAGTGAAACAGACAGCAGAGTTCTCATCCATTGATAACAATCTGCTTTAGAGCAAGAAGCACGCTCTAGCTTTCGAGAGTCACTAAGACAGCAGGAAACGTGAGTGTGCTGAGAACAAAAGAATGGTGTTTCGTACACATACAGATCATATCTAGTCCAACTCTGCTTCTGAAACTGATAAAAAGCACTGGTCCTCTAACATCCAATGCTTGTCAGTTAAGATGAGAAATGTGTGAGCTTCGTGAACGATGTAGTTCCTTTGAGCTGAAAAGTGTCTGCCCTTACTTGAAACGAAGTCGTGCTTGTAGGAAGACACAGAGCCTGGGATTTAACTACATTTCTGAAGGGAAACACAAAACACAGTTCTCATCAATGGATCACACTCTGCTTTAGAGCAAGAAACACGCTTTTGCTTTCTAGATTCTCTAATACAGCAGGAAACGTGAGTGTGCTCAGAAGAAAAGAATGGTGTTTCCTATACATACTGACCATATCTAGTCCAACTCTGCTTCTGAAACTGATGCAAAGCACTGGTCCTCTAAAATCCAATGCTTGTCATTTAAGATGAGAAACGTGTGAGCTTCGTGAACGCTGTAGTTTGTTTGAGCTGTAAAGTAACTGCCCTTACCTTAAATGAAGTCTTGCTTGTAGGAAGACACAGAGCCTGGGATTTAACTCCATTTCTGAAGGGAAACACACAGCATAGTTCTCTTCGATGGATCACACTCTGCTTTAGGGCAAGAAGCACGCTCTAGCTTTCTAGATTCTCTAAGGCAGCAGGAAACGTGAGTGTGCTGAGAACAAAAGAACGGTATTTCGAACACATACGGACCATATCTAGTCCAACTCTGCTTCTGAAACTGGTAAAAAGCACTGGTCCTCTAACATCCAATGCTTGTCAGTTAAGATGAGAAACGTGTGAGCTTCGTGAACGATGTAGTTCATTTGAGCTGAAAAGTGACTGCCCTTACCTGAAAAGAAGTCTTTTTGTAGGAAGACTCAGAGCCTGGGACTTAACTCCATTTCTGAAGTGACACACACAACAGAGTTCTCATCCATTGATCACACTCTGCTTTAGAGCAAGAAGCACGCTCTACCTTTCTAGAATCTCTAAGACAGCAGGAATCTTGTGTGTGCTGAGAACAAATGAACGTTGTTTCCTACACATACAGACCCTATCTAGTGCAACTCTGCTTCTGAAATTGATAAAAAGCACAGGTCGTCTAACATCCAATGCTTGTCATTTAAGATGAGAAACGTGTGAGCTTTGTGAACGATGTAGTTTGTTTGAGCTGAAAAGTGACTGCCCTTAGCTGAAATGAAATAGTGCTTGTAGGAAGACAAAGAGCCTGGGATTTAACTCCATTGTGGAAGGGAAACACACAGCATAGTTCTCATCCATGGATCACACTGTGCTTTAGAGCAAGAAGCACGCTCTTGCTTCTAGATTCTCTAATAGAGCAAGAAACTTGAGCGTGCTCAGTAGAAAAGAAATGTTTTTCCTACACATACGGACCATATCTAGTTCATCTCTGCTTCTGACTCTGAAACAAACCAGAGGTCCTCTAACATCCAATGCTTGTCAGTTTAGATGAGAAACGTGTGAACTTCGTGAACGATGTAGTTCGTTTGAGCTGTAAAGTAACTACGCTTACCTGAAAAGAAGTATTGCTTTTAGGAAGACTCAGAGCCTTTGATTTAACTCCATTTCTGAAGTGAAACACACAGCCGAGGTCTCATCCATTGCTCACACTCTGCTTTAGAGCAAGAAGCACACTCTTGATTTCTAGAATCTCTAATACAGCAAGAAACGTGAGTGTGCTCAGAACAAAGGAACGGTGTTTCCTACACATACTGACCATATCTAGTCCAACTCTGCTGCTGAAACTGATACAAAGCACTGGTCCTCTAACATCCATTTTTGTCAGTTAAGATGCGAAACGTGTGAGCTTCGTGAAAGATGTAGTTCGTTTGAGCTGAAAAGTGACTGCCCTTACTTGAAACGAATTCTTGCTTGTAGGAAGACACAGAGCCTGGTATTTAAATCCATTTCTGAAGGGAAACACACAGCATAGTTCTCATCCATGGTTCACACTCTGCTTTAGAGCAAGAAGCACACTATTGCTTTCTAGAGTCTCTGATACAGCCGGAAACATGAGTGTGCTTAGAACAAAAATGCGGTGTTTCCTACACATACAGGCCATATCTAGTTCAACTCTGCTTCTGAAACTGATACAAAGAACTGGTCCTCTAACATTCAATGCTTCTCAGTTAAGATGAGAAACGTGTGAGCTTCGTGAACGATGTTGTTCGTTTGAGCTGTAAAGTAAGTGCCCTTACATGAATCGAGGTCTTCCTTGTAGGAAGACTCAGAGCATGGGATTTAACTCCATTTCTGAGTGAAACAGACAGCAGAGTTCTCATCCATTGATAACAATCTGCTTTAGAGCAAGAAGCACGCTCTAGCTTTCGAGAGTCACTAAGACAGCAGGAAACGTGAGTGTGCTGAGAACAAAAGAACGGTGTTTCGTACACATACAGATCATATCTAGTCCAACTCTGCTTCTGAAACTGATAAAAAGCACTGGTCCTCTAACATCCAATGCTTGTCAGTTAAGATGAGAAATGTGTGAGCTTCGTGAACGATGTAGTTCCTTTGAGCTGAAAAGTGTCTGCCCTTACTTGAAACGAAGTCGTGCTTGTAGGAAGATACAGAGCCTGGGATTTAACTACATTTCTGAAGGGAAACACAAAACACAGTTCTCATCAATGGATCACACTCTGCTTTAGAACAAGAAGCACACTCTTGATTTCTAGAATCTCTAATACAGCAAGAAACGTGAGTGTGCTCAGAACAAAGGAACGGTGTTTCCTACACATACTGACCATATCTAGTCCAACTCTGCTGCTGAAACTGATACAAAGCACTGGTCCTCTAACATCCATTTTTGTCAGTTAAGATGCGAAACGTGTGAGCTTCGTGAAAGATGTAGTTCGTTTGAGCTGAAAAGTGACTGCCCTTACTTGAAACGAATTCTTGCTTGTAGGAAGACACAGAGCCTGGTATTTAAATCCATTTCTGAAGGGAAACACACAGCATAGTTCTCATCCATGGTTCACACTCTGCTTTAGAGCAAGAAGCACACTATTGCTTTCTAGAGTCTCTGATACAGCCGGAAACATGAGTGTGCTTAGAACAAAAATGCGGTGTTTCCTACACATACAGGCCATATCTAGTTCAACTCTGCTTCTGAAACTGATACAAAGAACTGGTCCTCTAACATTCAATGCTTCTCAGTTAAGATGAGAAACGTGTGAGCTTCGTGAACGATGTTGTTCGTTTGAGCTGTAAAGTAAGTGCCCTTACATGAATCGAGGTCTTCCTTGTAGGAAGACTCAGAGCATGGGATTTAACTCCATTTCTGAGTGAAACAGACAGCAGAGTTCTCATCCATTGATAACAATCTGCTTTAGAGCAAGAAGCACGCTCTAGCTTTCTAGATTCTCTAAGGCAACAGGAAACGTGAGTGTGCTGAGAACAAAAGAACGGTGTTTCGAACACATACGGACCATATCTAGTCCTACTCTGCTTCTGAAACTGGTAAAAAGCACTGGTCCTCTAACATCCAATGCTTGTCAGTTAAGATGAGAAACGTGTGAGCTTCGTGAACGATGTAGTTCATTTGAGCTGAAAAGTGACTGCCCTTACCTGAAAAGAAGTCTTGTTATAGGAAGACTCAGAGCCTGGGACTTAACTCCATTTCTGAAGTGACACACACAACAGAGTTCTCATCCATTGATCACACTCTGCTTTAGAGCAAGAAGCATGCTCTTGCTTTCTAGAGTCTCTGATACATCAGGAAACATGAGTGTGCTTAGAACAAAAAAGTGGTGTTTCCTACACATACAGGCCATATCTAGTTCAACTCTGCTTCTGAAACTGATACAAAGAACTGGTCCTCTAACATTCAATGCTTCTCAGTTAAGATGAGAAACGTGTGAGCTTCGTGAACGATGTAGTTCGTTTGAGCTGTAAAGTAACTGCCCTTACCTGAAATGAAGTCTTGCTTGTAGGAAGTCTCAGAGCCTGGGATTTAACTCCATTTCTGAAGTGAAACAGACAGCAGAGTTCTGATCAATTGATCACACTCTGCTTTAGAGCAAGAAGCACGCTCTAGCTTTCTAGATTCTCTAAGACAGCTGGAAACGTGAGTGTGCTGAGAACAAAAGAACAGTGTTTCTTACACATAAGGACCATACCTAGTCCAAGTCTGCTTATGAAACTGTTACAAAGCACTGGTCCTCTAACATCCAATGCTTGTCAGTTAAGATGCGAATCGTGTGATCTTCATGAACGATGTAGTACCTTAGAGCTGAAAAGTGACTGCCCTTAACTGAAACGAAGTCTTGCTTGTAGTTAGACACACTGCCTGGGAATTAACTACATTTCTGAAGGGAAACACACAACAAAGTTCTCATCCATGGATCACACTCTGCTTTAGAGCAAGAAGCAAGCTCTTGCTTTCTAGATTCTCTAAAACAGAAGGAAACGTGAGTGTGCTCAGAAGAAAAGAACGGTGTTTCCTATACATACGTACCATATCTCGTTCAACTCTGCTTGAAATTGATACAAAGCAAAGGTCCTCTAACATCTAATGCTTCGCAGTTAAGATGAGAAATGTATTAGCTTCGTGAACGATGTAGTTCGTTTGAGGTGTAAGGTAACTGCCCTTACCTGAAACGAAGTCTTGCTTATAGGAAGACTCAGAGCCAGGGATTTAACTCCATTTCTGAAGTGAAACACACAACAGAGTTCACATCCATTGATCACACTCTGCTTTAGAGCAAGAAACACGCTCTAGTTTTCTAGATTCTCTAAGACAGCAGGAAACTTGAGTATGCTGAGAACAAATGAACTTCGTTTCCTACACATACAGACCATATCTAGTCCTACTCTGCTTCTGAAACTGATACAAAGCATTGATCCTCTAAAATTCAATGCTTGTCAGTTAAGATGAGAAACGTGTGAGCTTCGTGAAAGATGTAGTTCGTTTGAGCTGAAAATTGACTTCCCTTACTTGAAACGAAGTCTAGCTTGTAGGAAGACACAGAGCCTGGGATTTAACTCCATTTGTGAAGTGAAACACACAGCAGAGTTCTCATCCATAGATCACACTCTGCTTTAGAGAAAGAAGCACGCTCTTGCTTCTAGATTTTCTAATACAGCAGGAAACTTGAGCATGCTCAGAACAAAAGAACGGTTTTTCCTACACATACGGACAATATGTAGTTCATCTCTGATTCTGACTCTGAAACAAACCAGAGGTCCTCTAACATCCAATGCTTGTCAGTTTAGATGAGAAACGTGTGAACTTCAAATGATGTAGTTCGTTTGAGCTGTAAACTACCCTTACCTGAAAAGTAGTCTTGCTTTTAGGAAGACACAGAGCCTGGGATTTAACTCCATTTCTTAAGTGAAACACACAGCAGAGTTCTTGTCCATTGCTCACACTCTGCTTTAGAGCAAAAGCACACTCTTGCTTTCTAGAATCTATAATACAGTAGGAAACGTGAGTGTGCTCAGAACAAATGAACGGTGTTTCCTATACATACGGACCATATCTAGTCCAACTCTGCTGCTGAAACTGATACAAAGCACTGGTCCTCTAACATCCAATGCTTGCCAGTTAAAATGAGAGCCATGTGAGCTTCCTGAACGATGTAGTTTGTTTGAGCTGTAAAGTAACTGCCCTTACCTGAAACGGAGTCTTGCTTGTAGGAATACACAGAGGCTGGGATTTAACTCCATTTCTGAAGGGGAACACACAGCATAGTTCTCTTCGATGGATCACACTCTGCTTTAGAGCAAGAAGCACGCTCTTGCTTTCCAGAGTCTTTAATACAGCAGGAAACTTCAGTGTGCTCAGAACAAAAGAACGGAGTTTCCTACACATACGGCCCATATCTAGTACAACTCTGGTTCTGATACTAAAACAAACCACAGGTCCTCTAACATCCAATGCTTGTCAGTTAAGATGAGAAATGTGTGAGCTTCGTGAACGATGTAGTTCGTTTGAGCTGTAAAGTAACTGCCCTTACCTGAAAAGAAGTCTTGCTTGAAGGAAGACTCAGAACCTGGGATTTAACTCCATTTCTGAAGTGAAACACACAGCAGAGTTCTCATCCATTGATCACACTCTGCTTTAGAGCAAGAAGCATGCTCTTGCTTTCCAGTGTCTCTAAGACACCAGGAAACGTGAGTGTGATGAGAATCAAAGAACGGTGTTTCCTACATATAGGGACCATATCTAGTCAAACTCTGCTTCTGAAACTGATACAAAGCACTGGTCCTCTAACATTCAATGCTTGTCAGTTAAGATGAGAAACGTTTGAGCTTTGTGAACGATGAGGATTGTTTGAGCTGAAAAGTGACTGCCCTTACCTGAAATGAAATAGTGCTTGTAGGAAGACACAGAGCCTGGGATTTAACTCCATTTGTGAAGTGAAACACACAGCAGAGTTCTCATCCATAGATCACACTCTGCTTTAGATCAAGAAGTACCACTCTTGCTTCTAGATTCTCTAATACACCAGGAAACTTGAGCATGCTCAGAAAAAAGGAAGGTTTTTCCTACACATACGGACCATATCTAGTTCATCTCTGTTTCTGACTCTGAAAAAAACTAGAGGTCCTCTAACATCCAATGCTGGTCAGTTTAGATGAGAAACGTGTGAACTTCGTGAACGATGTAGTTCGTTTGAGCTGTAAAGTAACTACGCTTACATGAAAAGAAGTCTTGCTTTTAGGAAGACTCAGAGCCTGGGATTTAACTCCATTTCTGAAGTGAAACACACAGCAGAGTTCTCATCCATTGATCACACTCTGCTTTAGAACAAGAAGCACAGACTTGCTTTCTAGAATCTATAATACAGCAGGAAACGTGAGTGTGCTCAGAACAAATGAACGGAGTTTCCTACACATACTGACCATATCTAGTCCAACTCTGCTGCTTAAACTGATAAAAAGCACTGGTCCTCTAACATCCAATGCTTTCCAGTTAAGATGCGAAACGTGTGAGCTTCGTGAACGATCTAGTTTGTTTGAGCTGTAAAGTAACCGCCCTTACCTGAAACGAATTCTTGCTTGTAGGAAGACACAGTGCTTGGGATTTAACTCCATTTCTGAAAGAAAAATCACAGCATAGTTCTCCTCGATGGATCAAAATCTGCTTTAGAACAAGAAGCACGCTCTTGCTTTCTAGAATCTCTAATAAAGCAGGAAACTTGAGTGTGCTCAGAACAAAAGAACGGTGTTTCCTATACATACGGACCATATGTAGTTCAACTCTGCTTGAAATTGATACAAAGCAAAGGTCCTCTAACATCCAATGCTTCTCAGTTAAGATGAGAAATGTGTGAGCTTCGTGAACGATGTAGTTCATTTGAGCTGTAAGGTAACTGCCCTTACCTGAAACGAAGTCTTGCTTGTAGGAAGACTCAGAGCCAGGGATTTAACTCCATTTCTGAAGTGAAACACACAACAGAGTTCTCATCCATTGATCACACTCTGCTTTAGAGCAAGAAGCACGCTCTAGCTTTCCAGAGTCTCTAAGACAGCAGGAAATTTAGTGTGCTGAGAACAAATGATCGGTGTTTCCTACACATACGTACCCTATCTAGTCCAACTCTGCTTCTGAAACTGATACAAAGCACTGGTCCTCTAACATCCAATGCTTGTCATTTAAGATGAGAAACGTGTGAGCTTCGGGAACGATGTAGTTCGTTTGAGCTGAATAGTGACTGCCCTTTCCTAAAACGAAGTCTTGATTGTATGAAGACAGAGAGCCTGGAGTTTAACTCCATTTATGAAGGGAAACACACAACACAGTTCTCATTGATAGATCACACTCTGCTTTAGAGGAAGAAGCACGCAATTTCTTTCTAGATTCTCTAATACCGCAGGAAATGTGAGTGTGCTGACAACAAAAGAACGGTGTTTCTTAAACATACGGACCATATCTAGTTCAACTGTGCTTCTGAAACTGAAACAAACCACAGGTCCTCTACCATCCAATGGTTGTCAGTTAAGATGAGAAACATGTGAGCTTCATGAACAATGTAGTTCCTTTGAGCCGTAAAGTAACTGCCCTTATTTGAAACGAAGTCTTCCTTGTAGGAAGACTCAGAGCTTGGGCTTTAACTCCATTTCTGAAGGGAAACACACAACACAGTTCTCATCCATGGATCACACTCTGCTTTAGAGCAAGAAGCAAGCTCTTGCTTTCTAGATTCTCTAAAACAGAAGGAAACGTGAGTGTGCTCAGAAGAAAAGAACGGTGTTTCCTATACATACAGACCCTATCTCGTTGAACTCTGCTTGAAATTGATACAAAGCAAAGGTCCTCTAACATCCAATGCTTCTCAGTTAAGATGAGAATAGTATTACCTTCGTGAACGATGTAGTTCGTTTGAGGTGTAAGGTAACTACCCTTACCTGAAACGAAGTCTTGCTTATAGGATGACTCAGAGCCAGGGATTTAACTCCATTTCTGAAGTGAAACACACATCAGAGTTCTCATCCATAGATCACACTCTGCTTTAGAGCAAGAAGCACGCTCTTGCTTCTAGATTCTCTAATACAGCAGGAAACTTGAGCATGCTCAGACAAAAGAACGGTTTTTCCTACACGTACGGACCATATCTAGTTCATCTCTGCTTCTGACTCTGAAACACACCAGAGGTCTTCTAACATCCAATGCTTGTCAGTTTAGATGAGAAACCTGTGAACGTCAAACGATGTAGTTCGTTTTAGCTGTAAACTACCCTTACCTGAAAAGAAGTCTTGCTTTTAGGAAGACTCAGAGCCTGGGATTTAACTCCATTTCTGAAGTGAAACACACAGCAGAGTTCGCATCCATTGATCACACTCTCCTTTGAGCAATCAGCATGCTCTTGCTTTCCAGAGTCTCTAAGACACCAGGAAACGTGAGTGTGATGAGAACCAAAGAACGGTGTTTCCTACATATTGGTACCATATCTAGTCAAACTCTGCTTCTGTAACTGATACAAAGCACTTGTCCTCTAACATTCAATGCTTGTCAGTTAAGATGAGAAACGTGTGAGCTTCATGAACAATGTAGTTCGTTTGACCTGAAAAGTGACTGCCCTTACTTGAAACAAAGTCTTGCTTGGAGGAAGACACAGAGCCTGGAATTTAACTCCATTTTTGAAGGGAAACACACAGCATAGTTCTCTTCGATGGATCACACTCTGCTTTAGAGCAAGAAGCACGCTCTTGCTTTCTAGAGTCTCTGATACTGCAGGAAACGTGAATGTGCTCAGAAGAAAAGAACGGTTTTTCCAATACATAAGGACCATATCTAGTTCAACTCTGCTTGAAATTGATACAAAGCAAAGGTCCTCTAACATCCAATGATTTTCAGTTAAGACGAGAAACGTGTGAGCTTCGCGAACGATGTAGTTCGTTTGAGCTGCAAAGTAACTGCACTTACCTGAATCGAAGTCTTGCTTTTAGGAAGACTCAGAGCCTGGGATTTAACTCCATTTCTGAAGTGAAACACACAGCAGAGTTCTCATCCATTGATCACACTCTGCTTTAGAGCATGAAACACGCTCTAGCATTCTAGAGTCTCTAAGACAGCAGGAAACGTGAGTGTGCTCAGAACAAATGAACGGTGTTTCCTACACATATGGACCAAATCTAGTCCAAATCTGCTTCTGAAACTGATACAAAGCATTGGTCCTCTAACATCCAATGCTTGTCAGTTAAGATGAGAAACGTGTGAGCTTCGTGAACGATGTAGTGCATTTGAGATGAAAAGTGACTGCCCTTACTTGAAACGAAGTCTAGCTTGTAGGAAGACACAGAGCCTCGGATTTAACTCCATTTGTGAAGTGAAACACACAGCAGAGTTCTCATCCATAGATCACACTCTGCTTTAGAGCAAGAAGCACGCTCTTGCTTCTAGATTCTCTAATACAGCAGGAAACTTGAGCATGCTCAGAACAAAAGAACGGTTTTTCCTACACATACTGACCATATCTAGTTCATCTCTGCTTCTGACTCTGAAACAAACCAGAGGTACTCTAACATCCAATGCTTGTCAGATTAGATGAGAAACGTGTGAACTTCGTGAACGATGTAGATGGTTTGAGCTGTAAAGTAACTACGCTTACCTGAAAAGAAGTCTTGCTTTTAGGAAGACTCAGAGCTTGGGATTTAACTCCATTTCTGAAGGGAAACACACAGCATAGTTCTCTTCGATGGATCACACTCTGCTTTAGAGCAAGAAGCACGCTCTTGCTTTCTAGAGTCTCTAATACAGCCAGAAACATGAGTGTGCTCAGAACAAAAGAACGGTGTTTCCTACACATACGGCAGATATCTAGTACAACTCTGCTTCTGATACTAAAACAAACCACAGGTCCTCTAACATCCAATGCTTGTCAGTTAAGATGAGAAACGTGTGAGCTTCGTGAACGATGTAGGTCGTTTGAGCTGTAAAGTAACTGCCCTTACCTGAAACAAAGTCTTGCTTTTGGGAAGACTCAGAGCATGGGATTTAACTCCATTTCTGAAGTGAAACACCCAGCAGAGTTCTCATCCATTGATCACACTCTGCTTTAGAGCAAGAAGCATACTCTTGCTTTCCAGAGTCTCTAAGACACCAGGAAACATGAGTGTGATGAGAACCAAAGAACCGTGTTTCCTACATATAGGGACCATATCTAGTCAAACTCTGCTTCTGAAACTGATACAAAGCACTGGTCCTCTAACATTCAATGCTTGTCAGTTAAGATGAGAAACGTGTGAGCTTCGTGAACGATGGGGACTGTTTGAGCGGAAAAGTGACTGCCCTTACCTGAAATGAAATAGTGCTTGTAGGAAGACACAGAGCCTGGGATTTAACTCCATTTGTGAAGTGAAACACACAGCAGAGTTCTCATCCATAGATCACACTCTCCTTTAGAGCAAGAAGCACACTCTTGCTTTCTAGAATCTCTAATACAGCAGGAAAAGTGAGTGTGCTCAGAACAAATGAACGGTGTTTCCTATACATACAGACCATATCTAGTCCAACACTGCTGCTGAAACTGATACAAAGCAATGGTCCTCTAACATCCAATGCTTGTCAGTTAAGATGCTAAACGTGTGAGCTTCGTGAACGATGTAGTTCTTTTGAGCTGAAAACTTACTGCCCTTACTTGAAACGAAGTCTTGATTGTAGGAAGACACAGATCCTGGTATTTAAATCCATTTCTGAAGGGAAACACACAGCATAGTTCTCATCCATTGATCACACTCTGCTTTAGAGCAAGAAGCACGCTCTTGCTTTCTAGAGCCTCTGATACAGCAGGAAACTTGAGTGTGCTCAGAACAAGAAAGCCGTGTTCCCTGCACATACAGGCCATATCTAGTTCAACTCTGCTTCTGAAACTGATACAAAGAACTGGTCCTCTAACATTCAATGCTTCTCAGTTAAGATGAGAAATGTTTGAGCTTTGTGAACGATGTAGTTCCTGTGAGCTGTAATGTAACTACGCTTACCTAAAAAGAAGTCTTGCTTTCAGGAAGACTTAGAGCCTGGGATTTAACTCCATTTCTGAAGTGAAACACACAGCAGAGTTCTCATCCATTGCTCACACTCTCCTTTAGAGCAAGAAGCACACTCTTGCTTTCTAGAATTTCTAATACAGCAGGAAAAGTGAGTGTGCTCAGAACAAATGTACGGTGTTTCCTATACATACAGACCATATCTAGTCCAACACTGATGCTGAAACTGATACAAAGCACTGGTCCTCTAACATCCAATGCTTGTCAGTTAAGATGCTAAACGTGTGAGCTTCGTGAACGATGTAGTTCTTTTGAGCTGAAAAGTTACTGCCCTTACTTGAAACGAAGTCTTGATTGTAGGAAGACACAGAGCCTGGTATTTAAATCCATTTCTGAAGGGAAACACAAAGCATAGTTCTCATCCTTGGATCACACGCTGCTTTAGAGCAAGAAGCACGCTCTTGCTTTCTAGATTCTCTAATACAGCAGGAAACTTGAGTGTGCTCAGAACAAAAAAGCGTTGTTTCCTACACATACATGCCATATCTAGTTCAACTCTGCTTCTGAAACTGATACAAAGAACTGGTCCTCTAACATTCAATTCTTCTCAGTTAAGATGAGAAACATGTGAGCTTCGTGAACGATGTAGTTCGTTTGAGCTGTAAAGTAACTGCCCTTACTTGAATCAAAGTCTTCCTTGTAGGAAGACTCAGAGCCTGGGATATAACTCCATTTCTGAAGGGAAACACTCAGCATAGTTCTCATCCATGGATCACACTCTGCTTTAGAGCAAGAAGCACTCTCTTGATTTCTAGAGTCTCTAAAACAGCAGGAAACTTGAGTGTGCTCAGAACAAAACAACGGTGTTTCCTACAAATACGGACCATATCTAGTTCATCTCTGCTTCTGAAATGGAAACAAACCAGAAGTCCTCTAACATCCAATGCTTGTCAGTTTAGATGAGAAACATGTGAGCTTCGTGAAAGAGGTAGATCCTTTGAGCTGAAAAGTGACTGCCCTTTCCTGAAACGATGTCTTTCATGTAGGAAGACACAGAGCCTGGGGTTTAACTCCATTTCTGGAGTGAAAATCACAACTCAGTTCTCATCCATGGATCACACTCTGCTTTAGAGCAAGAAGCACGCTCTTGCTTTCTAGAGTCTCTAATAACACAGGAAACGTGGAGTGTGCTCAGAAGAAAAGAACGGTGTTTCTTATACATACGGACCATATCTAGTCCAACTCTGCTTTGAAACTGATACAAAGCACTGGTCCTCTAACATCCAATGCTTGTCATTTCAGATGATAAACGTGTGAGCTTCGTGAACGATGTAGTTCGTTTGAGCTGAAAAGTGACTCCCCTTACCAGAAAAGAAGTCTTGCATGTATGAAGACACAGAGCCTGGGGTTTAACTCCATTTGTGAAGTGAAACACACAGCAGAGTTCTCATCCATAGATCACACTCTGCTTTAGAGCAAGAAGCACGCTCTTGCTTCTAGATTCTCTAACACAGCAGGAAACTTGAGCATGCTCAGAACAAAAGAACGGTTTTTCCTACACATACAGACCATATCTAGTTCATCTCTGCTTCTTACTCTGAAACAAACCAGAGGTCCTCTAACATCCAATGCTTGTCAGTTAAGATGCTAAACGTGTGAGCTTCGTGAACGATGTAGTTCTTTTGAGCTGAAAAGTTACGGCCCTTACTTGAAACGAAGTCTTGATTGTAGGAAGACACAGAGCCTGGTATTTAAATCCATTTCTGAAGGGAAACACAAAGCATAGTTCTCATCCTTGGATCACACGCTGCTTTAGAGCAAGAAGCACTCTCTTGCTTTCTAGATTCTCTAATACAGCAGGAAACTTGAGTGTGCTCAGAACAAAAAAGCGGTGTTTCCTACACATACAGGCCATATCTAGTTCAACTCTGCTTCTGAAACTGATACAAAGAACTGGTCCTCTAACATTCAATTCTTCTCAGTTAAGATGAGAAACATGTGAGCTTCGTGAACGATGTAGTTCATTTGAGCTGTAAAGTAACTGCCCTTACTTGAATCAAAGTCTTCCTTGTAGGAAGACTCAGAGCCTGGGATATAACTCCATTTCTGAAGGGAAACACTCAGCATAGTTCTCATCCATGGATCACACTCTGCTTTAGAGCAAGAAGCACTCTCTTGATTTCTAGAGTCTCTAAAACAGCACGAAACTTGAGTGTGCTCAGAACAAAACAACGGTGTTTCCTACAAATACGGACCATATCTAGTTCATCTCTGCTTCTGAAACGGAAACAAACCAGAAGTCCTCTAACATCCAATGCTTGTCAGTTTAGATGAGAAACATGTGAGCTTCGTGAAAGAGGTAGATCCTTTGAGCTGAAAAGTGACTGCCCTTTCCTGAAACGATGTCTTTCATGTAGGAAGACACAGAGCCTGGGGTTACCTCCATTTCTGGTGGGAAAATCACAACTCAGTTCTCATCCATGGATCACACTCTGCTTTAGAGCAAGAAGCACGCTCTTGCTTTCTAGAGTCTCTAATACCACAGGAAACGTGGAGTGTGCTCAGAAGAAAAGAACGGTGTTTCGTATACATATGGACCGTATCTAGTCCAACTCTGCTTTGAAACTGATACAAAGCACTGGTCCTCTAACATCCAATGCTTGTCATTTCAGATGATAAACATGTGAGCTTCGTGAACGATGTAGTTCGTTTGAGCTGAAAAGAAACTCCCCTTACCAGAAAAGAAGTCTTGCATGTATGAAGACAGAGAGCCTGGGGTTTAACTCCATTTGTGAAGTGAAACACACAGCAGAGTTCTCATCCATAGATCACACTCTGCTTTAGAGCAAGAAGCACGCTCTTGCTTCTAGATTCTCTAACACAGCAGGAAACTTGAGCATGCTCAGAACAAAAGAACGGTTTTTCCTACACATACAGACCATATCTAGTACATCTCTGCTTCTTACTCTGAAACAAACCAGAGGTCCTCTAACATCCAGTGCTTGTCAGTTTAGATGAGAAACGTGTGAACTTCATGAACGATGTAGTTCGTTTGAAATGTAAAGTAACTACGCTTACATGAAAAGAAGTCTTGCTTTTAGGAAGACTCAGAGCCTGGGATTTAACTCCATTTCTGAAGTGAAACACACAGCAGAGTTCACATCCATTGTTCACCCTCTGCTTTAGAGCAAGAAGCACACACTTGCTTTCTAGAATCTCTAATACAGCAGGAAACGTGAGTGTGCTCAGAACAAATGAACTGTGTTTCCTACACATACGGAACATATCTAGTCCAACTCTGCTGCTGAAACTGATACAAAGCACTGGTCCTCTAACATCCAATGCTTGTCAGTTAAGATGCTAAACGTGTGAGCTTCGTGAACGATGTAGTTCGTTTGAGCTGAAAAGTTACTGCCCTTACTTGAAACAAATTCTTGCATGTAGGAAGACACAGAGCCTGGTATTTAAATACATTTCTGAAGGGAAACACACAGCATAGTTCTCATCCATGGATCACACTCTGCTTTAGAGCAAGAAGCACGATCTTGCTTTCTAGAGTCTCTGATACAGCAGGAAACTTGAGTGTGGTCAGAACAAAAAAGCGGTGTTCCCTACACATACAGGCCATATCTAGTTCAACTCTGCTTCTGAAACTGATACAAAGAACTGGTCCTCTAACATTCAATGCTTCTCAGTTAAGATGAGAAACGTATGAGCTTTGTGAACGATGTAGTTCGTTTGACCTGAAAAGTGACTGTCCTTACTTGAAAGGAAGTCTAGCTTGTAGGAAGACTCAGAGCCTGGGATTTAACTCCATTTCTGAAGTGAAACACACAGCAGAGTTCTCATCCATAGATCACACTCTGCTTTAGAGCAAGAAACACGCTCTAGCTTTCTAGAGTCTCTAAGACAGCAGGAAACATGAGTGTGCTGAGAAAAAATGAACGGTGTTTCCTACACATACGGACCATATCTAGTCCAACTCTGCTACTGAAACTGATACAAAGCACAGGTCCCCTAACATTCAATGCTTGTCAGTTAAGATGAGAAACGTGTGAGCTTCGTGAACGATGTAGTTCGTTTGAGCTGAAAAGTGATTGCACTTACTTGAAACGAAGTCTAGCTTGTAGGAAGACACAGAGCCTGGGATTTAACTCCATTTCTGAAGTGAAACACACAGCAGAGTTCTCATCCATTGATCACACTCTGCTTTAGAGCAAGAAGCACGCTCTTGCTTCTAGATTCTCTAATACAGCAGGAAACTTGAGCATGCTCAGAACAAAAGAACGGTTTTTCCTACACATACTGACCATATCTAGTTCATCTCTGCTTCTGACTCTGAAACAAACCAGAGGTACTCTAACATCCAATGCTTGTCAGATTAGATGAGAAACGTCTGAACTTCGTGAACGATGTAGATGGTTTGAGCTGTAAAGTAACTACGCTTACCTGAAAAGATGTCTTGCTTTTAGGAAGATTCAGAGCTTGGGATTTAACTCCATTTCTGAAGGGAAACACACAGCATAGTTCTCTTCGATGGATCACACTCTGCTTTAGAGCAAGAAGCACGCTCTTGCTTTCTAGAGTCTCTAATACAGCCGGAAACATGAGTGTGCTCAGAACAAAAGAACGGTGTTTCCTACACATACGGCAGATATCTAGTACAACTCTGCTTCTGATACTAAAACAAACCACAGGTCCTCTAACATCCAATGCTTGTCAGTTAAGATGAGAAACGTGTGAGCTTCGTGAACGATGTAGTTCGTTTGAGCTGTAAAGTAACTGCCCTTACCTGAAACAAAGTCTTGCTTTTGGGAAGACTCAGAGCATGGGATTTAACTCCATTTCTGAAGTGAAACACCCAGCAGAGTTCTCATCCATTGATCACACTCTGCTTTAGAACAAGAAGCATACTCTTGCTTTCCAGAGTCTCTAAGACACCAGGAAACATGAGTGTGATGAGAACCAAAGAACCATGTTTCCTACATATAGGGACCATATCTAGTCAAACTCTGCTTCTGAAACTGATACAAAGCACTGGTCCTCTAACATTCAATGCTTGTCAGTTAAGATGAGAAACGTGTGAGCTTCGTGAACGATGGGGACTGTTTGAGCGGAAAAGTGACTGCCCTTACCTGAAATGAAATAGTGCTTGTAGGAAGACACAGAGCCTGGGATTTAACTCCATTTGTGAAGTGAAACACACAGCAGAGTTCTCATCCATAGATCACACTCTCCTTTAGAGCAAGAAGCACACTCTTGCTTTCTAGAATCTCTAATACAGCAGGAAAAGTGAGTGTGCTCAGAACAAATGAACGGTGTTTCCTATACATACAGACCATATCTAGTCCAACACTGCTGCTGAAACTGATACAAAGCACTGGTCCTCTAACATCCAATGCTTGTCAGTTAAGATGCTAAACGTGTGAGCTTCGTGAACGATGTAGTTCTTTTGAGCTGAAAAGTTACTGCCCTTACTTGAAACGAAGTCTTGATTGTAGGAAGACACAGAGCCTGGTATTTCAATCCATTTCTGAAGGGAAACACACAGCATAGTTCTCATCCATTGATCACACTCTGCTTTAGAGCAAGAAGCACGCTCTTGCTTTCTAGTGTCTCTGATACAGCAGGAAACTTGAGTGTGCTCAGAACAAGAAAGCCGCGTTCCCTGCACATACAGGCCATATCTAGTTCCACTCTGCTTCTGAAACTGATACAAAGAACTGGTCCTCTAACATTCAATGATTCTCAGTTAAGATGAGAAATGTGTGAGCTTTGTGAACGATGTAGTTCCTGTGAGCTGTAATGTAACTACGCTTACCTGAAAAGAAGTCTTGCTTTTAGGAAGACTTAGAGCCTGGGATTTAACTCCATTTCTGAAGTGAAACACACAGCAGAGTTCTCATCCATTGCTCACACTCTCCTTTAGAGCAAGAAGCACACTCTTGCTTTCTAGAATCTCTAATACAGCAGGAAAAGTGAGTGTGCTCAGAACAAATGTACGGTGTTTCCTATACATACAGACCATATCTAGTCCAACACTGATGCTGAAACTGATACAAAGCACTGGTCCTCTAACATCCAATGCTTGTCAGTTAAGATGCTAAACGTGTGAGCTTCGTGAACGATGTAGTTCTTTTGAGCTGAAAAGTTACTGCCCTTACTTGAAACGAAGTCTTGATTGTAGGAAGACACAGAGCCTGGTATTTAAATCCATTTCTGAAGGGAAACACAAAGCATAGTTCTCATCCTTGGATCACACGCTGCTTTAGAGCAAGAAGCACGCTCTTGCTTTCTAGAGTCTCTAATACAGCAGGAAACTTGAGTGTGCTCAGAACAAAAAAGCGGTGTTTCCTACACATACAGGCCATATCTAGTTCAACTCTGCTTCTAAAACTGATACAAAGAACTGGTCCTCTAACATTCAATGCTTCTCAGTTAAGATGAGAAACGTGTGAGCTTTGTGAACGATGTAGTTCGTTTGAGCTGAAAAGTGACTGCCCTTACTTGAAACGAAATCTAGCTTGTAGGAAGACTCAGAGCCTGGGATATAACTCCATTTCTGAAGGGAAACACTCAGCATAGTTCTCATCCATGGATCACACTCTGCTTTAGAGCAAGAAGCACTCTCTTGATTTCTAGAGTCTCTAAAACAGCAGGAAACTTGAGTGTGCTCAGAACAAAACAACGGTGTTTCCTAAAAATACGGACCATATCTAGTTCATCTCTGCTTCTGAAACGGAAACAAACCAGAAGTCCTCTAACATCCAATGCTTGTCAGTTTAGATGAGAAACATGTGAGCTTCGTGAAAGAGGTAGATCCTTTGAGCTGAAAAGTGACTGCCCTTTCCTGAAACGATGTCTTTCATGTAGGATACACAGAGCCTGGGGTTTAACTCCATTTCTGGAGGGAAAATCACAACTCAGTTGTCATCCATGGATCACACTCTGCTTTAGAGCAAGAAGCACGCTCTTGCTTTCTAGAGTCTCTAATACCACAGGAAACGTGGAGTGTGCTCAGAAGAAAAGAACGGTGTTTCCTATACATACGGACCATATCTAGTCCAACTCTGCTGCTGAAACTGATACAAAGCACAGGTCCTCCAACATCCAATGCTTGTCATTTCAGATGAGAAACATGTGAGCTTCGTGAACGATGTAGTTCGTTTGGGCTGAAAAGTGACTGCCCTTACCAGAAAAGAAGTCTTGCATGTATGAAGACACAGAGCCTGGGGTTTAACTCCATTTCTGAACGGAAACACACAGCAGGGTTCTCATCCATTGATCACACTCTGCTTTAGAGCAAGAAACACGCTCTAGCTTTCTAGAGCCTCTAAGACAGCAGGAAACTTGAGTGTGCTGAGAAAAAATGAACGGTGTTTCCTACACATACGGACTATATCTAGTCCAACTCTGCTTCTGAAACTGATACAAAGCACAGGTCCTCCAACATTCAATGCTTGTCAGTTAAGATGAGAAACGTGTGAGCTTTGTGAACGATGTAGTTCGTTTGAGCTGAAAAGTGACTGCCCTTACTTGAAACGAAATCTAGCTTGTAGGAAGACTCAGAGCCTGGGATATAACTCCATTTCTGAAGGGAAACACTCAGCATAGTTCTCATCCATGGATCACACTCTGCTTTAGAGCAAGAAGCACTCTCTTGATTTCTAGAGTCTCTAAAACAGCAGGAAACTTGAGTGTGCTCAGAACAAAACAACGGTGTTTCCTAAAAATACGGACCATATCTAGTTCATCTCTGCTTCTGAAACGGAAACAAACCAGAAGTCCTCTAACATCCAATGCTTGTCAGTTTAGATGAGAAACATGTGAGCTTCGTTAAAGAGGTAGATCCTTTGAGCTGAAAAGTGACTGCCCTTTCCTGAAACGATGTCTTTCATGTAGGATACACAGAGCCTGGGGTTTAACTCCATTTCTGGAGGGAAAATCACAACTCAGTTGTCATCCATGGATCACACTCTGCTTTAGAGCAAGAAGCACGCTCTTGCTTTCTAGAGTCTCTAATACCACAGGAAACGTGGAGTGTGCTCAGAAGAAAAGAACGGTGTTTCCTATACATACGGACCATATCTAGTCCAACTCTGCTGCTGAAACTGATACAAAGCACAGGTCCTCCAACATCCAATGCTTGTCATTTCAGATGAGAAACATGTGAGCTTCGTGAACGATGTAGTTCGTTTGGGCTGAAAAGTGACTGCCCTTACCAGAAAAGAAGTCTTGCATGTATGAAGACACAGAGCCTGGGGTTTAACTCCATTTCTGAACGGAAACACACAGCAGGGTTCTCATCCATTGATCACACTCTGCTTTAGAGCAAGAAACACGCTCTAGCTTTCTAGAGCCTCTAAGACAGCAGGAAACTTGAGTGTGCTGAGAAAAAATGAACGGTGTTTCCTACACATACGGACTATATCTAGTCCAACTCTGCTTCTGAAACTGATACAAAGCACAGGTCCTCCAACATTCAATGCTTGTCAGTTAAGATGAGAAACGTGTGAGCTTCGTGAACGATGTAGTTCATTTGAGCTGAAAAGTGACTGCCCTTACTTGAAACGAAGTCTAGCTTGTAGGAAGACACAGCGCCTGGGATTAAACTCCATTTGTGAAGTGAAACACACAGCAGAGTTCTCATCCATAGATCACACTCTGCTTTAGAGCAAAAAGCACGCTCTTGCTTCTTGATTCTCTAATACAGCAGGAAACGTGAGTGTGCTCCGAACAAATGAACGGTGTTTCCTACACATACGGACCATATCTAGTCCAACTCTGCTTCTGAAACTGAAACAAACCACAGGTCTTATAACATCCAATGCTTATCAGTTAAGATGAGAAACGTGTGAGCTTCGTGAATGATGTAGTTCTTTTGATCAGTAAAGTGAATGACCTTACCTGAAACGAAGTCTTGCTTGTAGGTGACTCAGAGCCTGGGATTGAACTCCATTTCTGAAATGAAACACACAGCAGAGTTCTCATATATAGATCACACTCTGCTTTAGAGCAAGAAGGAGGCTCTTGCTTTCTAGAGTCTCTAAGACAGCAGGAAACATGAGTGTGCTGAGAACAAAAGAACGGTGTTTCCTACACATACGGACCATATATAGTACAACTCTGCCTCTGAAATTGATACAAAGCACAGGTCCTCTAACATCCTATGCTTGCCATTTAAGATGAGAAGCGCGTGAGCTTTGTGAACGATGTAGTTCATTTGAGCTGAAAAGTGACTGCCCTTACCTGAAATGATATCTTGCTTCTAGGAAGACACAGAGCCTGGTATTTAACTCCATTTCTGAAGGGAAACACACATCATAGTTTTCATCCATGGATCACACTCTGCTTTAGAGCAAGAATCACGCGCTTGCTTTCTAGATTCTCTAATACAGCAGGAAACGTGAGTGTGCTCACAACAAATGAATGGTGTTTCCTACACATACAGTCCATATCTAGTCCAACTCTGCTTCTGAAACTGATACAAAGCACTGGTCCTCTAACATCCGATGATTGTCAGTTAAGATGAGAAACATATGAGCTTTGTGAACGATGTGGTTCTTTAGAGCTGAAAAGTGACTGCCCTTACCTGAAACGAAGTCTTGCTTGTAGGAAGACACACAGCCTGGGGTATAACTCCATTTCTGAAGGGAAACACACAACACAGTTCTCATCCTTGGATCACACTCTGTTTTAGAGCAAGAAGCATGCTCTTGATTTCTAGAGTCTCTAATACCGCAGGAAACGTGAGTGTGCTCAGAAGAAAAGAACGGTTTTTCCTATACATTACAAGCCAAATCTAGTTCAACTCTGCTTGAAATTGATACAAAGCAAAGGTCCTCTAACATCCAATGCTTTTAAGTTAAGATGAGAATCATGTGATCTTCGGGAACGATGTAGTTTGTTTGAGCTGTAAAGTAACTGCCCTTATCTGAAACGAAGTCTTGCTTGTAGGAAGACATAGAGCCTAGGATTTAACTCCATTTCTGACGGAAACACACAGCATAGTTCTCTTCGATGGATCACACTCTGCTTTAGAGCAAGAAGCACGCTCTTGCTTTCTAAAGTCTCTAATACAGCAGGAAACTTAAGCATACTCAGAACAAAAGAACGGTGTTTCCTACACATACGGGCCATATCTAGTAAATCTCTGCTTCTGATACTGAAACAAACCACAGGTCCTCTAACATCCAATGCTTGTCAGTTAAGATGAGAAACGTGTGAGCTTCGTGAACGATGTAGTTCGTTTGACCTGTAATGTAACTACGCTTACCTGAAAAGAAGTCTTGCTTTTAGGAAGACTTAGAGCCTGGGATTTAACTCCATTTCTGAAGTGAAACACACAGCAGAGTTCTCATCCATTGCTCACACTCTCCTTTAGGGCAAGAAGCACACTCTTGCTTTCTAGAATCTCTAATACAGCAGGAAACTTGAGTGTGCTCAGACAAATGAACGGTGTTTCCTATACATACAGACCATATCTAGTCCAACACTGCTGCTGAAACTGATACAAAGCACTGGTCCTCTAACATCCAATGCTTGTCAGTTAAGATGCTAAACGTGTGAGCTTCGTGAACGATGTAGTTCTTTTGACCTGAAAAGTTACTGCCCTTACTTGAAACGAAGTCTTGATTGTAGGAAGACACAGAGCCTGGTATTTAAATCCATTTCTGAAGGGAAACACACAGCATAGTTCTCATCCATGGATTACATGCTGCTTTAGAGCAAGAAGCACGCTCTTGCTTTCTAGAGTCTCTAAGACAGCAGGAAACATGAGTGTGCTCAGAACAAAAAAGCGGTGTTTCCTACACATACAGGCCATATCTTTTTCAACTCTGCTTCTGAAACTGATACAAAGAACTGGTCCTCTAACATTCAATTCTTCTAAGTTAAGATGAGAAACGTGTGAGCTTCGTGAACGATGTAGTTCGTTTGAGCTGTAAAGTAACTGCCCTTACTTGAATCGAAGTCTTCCTTGTAGGAAGACTCAGAGCCTGGGATATAACTCCATTTCTGAAGGGAACCACTCAGCATAGTTCTCATCCATGGATCACACTCTGCGTTAGAGCAAGAAGCACTCTCTTGCTTTCTAGAATCTCTAAAACAGCAGGAAACTTGAGTGTGCTCAGAACAAAAGCACGGTATTTCCTACAAATACGGACCATATCTAGTTCATCTCTGCTTCTGAAACGGAAACAAACCAGAAGTCCTCTAACATCCAATGCTTGTCAGTTTAGATGAGAAACATCTGAGCTTTGTGAAAGATGTAGATCGTTTGAGCTGAAAAGTGACTGCCCTTACCTGAAACGATGTCTTTCATGTAGGAAGACACAGAGCATGGGGTTTAACTCCATTTCTGGAGGGAAAATCACAACTCAGTTCTCATCCATGGATCACACTCTGCGTTAGAGCAAGAAGCACGCTCTTGCTTTCTAGAGTCTCTAATACCACAGGAAACGTGAGTGTGCTCAGAAGAAAAGAACGGTGTTTCCTATACATACGGACCATATCTAGTCCAACTCTGCTTTGAAACTGATACAAAGCACTGGTCCTCTAACATCCAATGCTTGTCATTTCAGATGAGAAACGTGTGAGCTTCGTGACCGATGTAGATCGTTTGAGCTGAAAAGTGACTGCATTTACCAGACAAGAAGTCTTGCATGTATGAAGACACAGAGCCTGGGGTTTAACTCCATTTGTGAAGTGAAACACACAGCAGTGTTCTCATCCATAGATCACACTCTGCTTTAGAGCAAGAAACACGCTCTTGCTTCTAGATTCTCTAACACAGCAGGAAACTTGAGCATGCTCAGAACAAAAGAACGGTTTTTCCTAAACATACAGACCATATCTAGTTCATCTCTGCTTCTTACTCTGAAACAAACCAGAGGTCCTCTAACATCCAGTGCTTGTCAGTTTAGATGAGAAACGTGTGCACTTCATGAACGATATAGTTCGTTTGAAATGTAAAGTAACTACGCTTACATGAAAAGAAGTCTTGCTTTTAGGAAGACTCAGAGCCTGGGATTTAACTCCATTTCTGAAGTGAAACACACAGCAGAGTTCACATCCATTGTTCACCCTCTGCTTTGGAGCAAGAAGCACACGCTTGCTTTCTAGAATCTCTAATACAGCAGGAAACGTGAGTGTGCTCAGAACAAATGAACTGTGTTTCCTACACATACGGACCATATCTAGTCCAACTCTGCTGCTGAAACTGATACAAAGCACTGGTCTTATAACATCCAATGCTTGTCAGTTAAGATGCGAAACGTGTGAGCTTCTTGAACGATGTAGTTCGTTTGAGCTGAAAAGTTACTGCCCTTACTTGAAACAAATTCTTGCTTGTAGGAAGACACAGAACCTGGTATTTAAATACATTTCTGAAGGGAAACACACAGCATAGTTCTCATCCATGGTTCACACTCTGCTTTAGAGCAAGAAGCACGCTCTTCCTTTCTAGAGTCTCTGATACAGCAGGAAACTTGAGTGTGCTCAGACCAAAAAAGCGGTGTTCCCTACACATACAGGCCATATCTAGTTCAACTCTGCTTCTGAAACTGATACAAAAAACTGGTCCTCTAACATTCAATGCTTCTCAGTTAAGATGAGAAATGTGTGAGCTTTGTGAACCATGTAGTTCGTTTGAGCTGAAAAGTGACTGCCCTTACTTGAAACAAAGTCTAGCTTGTAGGAAGACTGAGAGCCTGGGATTTAACTCCATTTCTGAAGTGAAACACACAACAGAGTTCTCATCCATAGATCACACTCTGCTTTAGAGCAAGAAAAATGCACTTGCTTTCTACATTCTCTAATACAGCAGGAAACGTGAGTGTGCTCAGAACAAAAGAACGGTGTTTCCTACACATACGGACCATACCTAGTCCAACTGTGCTGCTGAAACTGATACAAAGCACTGGTCCTCCAACATCCAATGCTTGTCATTTCAGATGAGAAAGGTGTGAGCTTCGTGAACGATGTAGTTCGTTTGGGCTGAAAAGTGACTGCCCTTACCAGAAAAGAAGTCTTGCATGTATGAAGACACAGAGCCTGGGGTTTAACTCCATTTCTGAACGGAAACACACAGCAGGGTTCTCATCCATTGATCACACTTTTCTTTAGAGCAAGAAACACGCTCTAGCTTTCTAGAGTCTCTAAGACAGCAGGAAACTTGAGTGTGCTGAGAAAAAATGAACAGTGTTTCCTACACATACGGACTATATCTAGTCCAACTCTGCTGCTGAAACTGACACAAAGCACTGGTCCTCTAACATCCAATGCTTGTCAGTTAAGATGAGAAACGTGTGAGCTTCGTGAACGATGTAGTTCGTTTGAGCTGCAAAGTAACTCCACTTACCTGAAACGAAGTCTTGCTTTTAAGAAGACTCAGAGCCTGGGATTTAACTCCATTTGTGAAGTGAAACACACAACAGAGTTCTCATCCATTGATCACACTCTGCTTTAGAGCAAGAAGCACGCTCTACCTTTCTAGAGTCTCTAAGACAGCAGGAATCTTGAGTGTGCTGAGAACAAATGAACGTTGTTTCCTACACATACAGACCATACCTAGTCCAACTCTGCTTCTGAAATTGATACAAAGCACAGGTCCTCTAAGATCCAATGCTTGTCATTTAAGATGAGAAACGTGTGAGCTTCGTGAACGATAGGGTTTGTTTGAGCTGAAAAGTGACTGCCCTTACCAGAAATGAAATAGTGCTTGTAGGATGACACAGCGCATGGGATTTAACTCCATTTCTGAAGGGATACACACAGCATAGTTCTCATCCATGGATCACACTGTGCTTTAGAGCAAGAAGCACGCTCTTGCTTCTAGATTCTCTAATACAGCAGGAAACTTGAGCGTGCTCAGTAGAAAAGAACAGTTTTTCCTACACATACGGACCATATCTAGTTCATCTCTGCTTCTGAAACGGAAACAAACCAGAAGTCCTCTAACATCCCATGCTTGTCAGTTTAGATGAGAAACGTCTGAGCTTCGTGAAAGATGTAGATTGTTTGAGCTGAAAAGTGACTGCCCTTACCTGAAACGATGTCTTTCATGTAGGAAGACACAGAGCCTGGGGTTTAACTCCATTTCTGGAGGGAAAATCACAACTCAGTTCTCATCCATGGATCACACTCTGCTTTAGAGCAAGAAGCACGCTCTTGCTTTCTAGAGTCTCTAATACCACAGGAACCGTGGAGTGTGCTCAGAAGAAAAGAACGGTGTTTCCTATACATATGGACCATATCTAGTCCAACTCTGCTTTGAAACTGATACAAAGCACTGGTCCTCTAACATCCAATGCTTGTCATTTCAGATGAGAAACGTGTGAGCTTCGTGACCGATGTAGTTCGTTTGAGCTGAAAAGTGACTGCATTTACCAGACAAGAAGTCTTGCATGTATGAAGACACAGAGCCTGGGGTTTAACTCCATTTGTGAAGTGAAACACACAGCAGAGTTCTCATCCATAGATCACACTCTGCTTTAGAGCAAGAAACACGCTCTTGCTTCTAGATTCTCTAACACAGCAGGAAACTTGAGCATGCTCAGAACAAAAGAACGGTTTTTCCTACACATACAGACCATATCTAGTTCATCTCTGCTTCTTACTCTGAAACAAACCAGAGGTCCTCTAACATCCAGTGCTTGTCAGTTTAGATGAGAAACGTGTGAACTTCATGAACGATGTAGTTCGTTTGAAATGTAAAGTAACTAAGCTTACATGAAAAGAAGTCTTGCTTTTAGGAAGACTCAGAGCCTGGGATTTAACTCCATTTGAGAAGTGAAACACACAGCAGAGTTCACATCCATTGTTCACCCTCTGCTTTAGAGCAAGAAGCACACGCTTGCTTTCTAGAATCTCTAATACAGCAGGAAACGTGAGTGTGCTCAGAAAAAATGAACTGTGTTTCCTACACATACGGACCATATCTAGTCCAACTCTGCTGCTGAAACTGATACAAAGCACTGGTCCTATAACATCCAATGCTTGTCAGTTAAGATGGGAAACGTGTGAGCATCGTGAACGATGTAGTTCGTTTGAGCTGAAAAGTTACTGCCCTTACTTGAAACAAATTCTTGCTTGTAGGAAGACACAGAACCTGGTATTTAAATACATTTCTGAAGGGAAACACATAGCATAGTTCTCATCCATGGATCACACTCTGCTTTAGAGCCTGAAGCACGCTCTTGCTTTCTAGAGTCTCTGATACAGCAGGAAACTTGAGTGTGCTCAGAACGAAAAAGCGGTGTTCCCTACACATACAGGCCATATCTAGTTCAACTCTGCTTCTGAAACTGATACGAAGCACTGGTCCTCCAACATCCAATGCTTGTCATTTCAGATGAGAAACGTGTGAGCTTCGTGAACGATGTAGTTTGTATGGGCTGAAAAGTGACTGCCCTTACCAGAAAAGAAGTCTTGCATGTATGAAGACACAGAGCCTGGGGTTTAACTCCATTTCTGAACGGAAACACACAGCAGGGTTCTCATCCATTGATCACACTCTGCTTTAGAGCAAGAAACACGCTCTAGCTTTCTAGAGTCTCTAAGACAGCAGGAAACTTGAGTTTGCTGAGAAAAAATGAACGGTGTTTCCTACACATACAGACTATATCTAGTCCAACTCTGCTTCTGAAACTGATACAAAGCACAGGTCCTCCAACATTCAATGCTTGTCAGTTAAGATGAGAAACGTGTGAGCTTTGTGAACGATGTAGTTCGTTTGAGCTGAAAAGTGACTGCCCTTACTTGAAACGAAGTCTAGCTTGTAGGAAGACACAGAGCCTGGGATTAAACTCCATTTGTGAAGTGAAACACACAGCAGAGTTCTCATCCATAGATCACACTCTGCTTTAGAGCAAGAAGCACGCTCTTGCTTCTTGATTCTCTAATACTGCAGGAAACGTGAGTGTGCTCCGAACAAATGAACGGTGTTTCCTACACATACGGACCATATCTAGTCCAACGCTGCTGCTGAAACTGATACAAAGCACTGGTCCTCTAACATCCAATGCTTGTCAGTTAAGATGAAAAACGTGTGAGCTTCATGAACGATGTAGTTTCTTTGAGCTCTAAGGTAACTGCCCTTACCTGAAACGAAGTCTTGCTTGTTGGAAGACTCAGAGCCAGGGATTTATCTCCATTTCTGAAGTGAAACACACAACAGAGTTCTCATCCATTGATCAAAGTCTGCTTTAGAGCAAGAAGCACGCTCTAGGTTTCCAGAGTCTCTAAGACAGCAGGAAACTTGAGTGTGCTCAGAATAAAAGAACGGTGTTTCCTACACATACGGGCCGTATCTAATACAACTCTGCTTCTGATACTGAAACAAACCACAGGTCCTCTAACATCCAATGCTTGTCAGTTAAGATGAGAAACGTGTGAGCTTTGTGAACGATGTAGTTCGTTTGAGCTATAAAGTAACTGCCCTTACCTGAAACGAAGTCTTGCTTCTTGGAAGACTCAGAGCCTGGGATTTAACTCCATTTCTGAAGGGAAACACACAGCAGAGTTCTCATCCATTTATCACACTCTGCTTTAGAACAAGAAGCATGCTCTTGCTTTCCAGATTCTCTAAGACACCAGGAAACGTGAGTGTGATGAGAACAAAAGAACGGTGTTTCCTACACATACGGACCATATCTAGTCCAACTCTGCTGCTGAAACTGATACAAAGCACTGGTCCTCTAACATCCAATGCTTGTCATTTCAGATGAGAAACGTGTGAGCTTCGTGAACGATGTAGTTCGTTTGGGCTGAAAAGTGACTGCCCTTACCAGAATAGAAGTCTTGCATGTATGAAGACAAAGAGCATGGGGTTTAACTCCATTTCTGAAGGGAAACACACATCAGAGTTCTCTTCCATTGATCACACTCTGCTTTAGAGCAAGAAACACGCTCTAGCTTTCTAGAGTCTCTAAGACAGCAGGAAACTTGAGTGTGCTGAGAACAAAAGTACGGTGTTTCCTACACATACGGACCATACCTAGTACAACTCGGCCTCTGAAATTGATACAAAGCACAGGTCCTCTAACAACCAATGCTTGTCATTTAAGATTAGAAACGTGTGCGCTTTGAGAATGATATAGTTCGTTTCAGCAGAAAAGTGACTGCCCTTACCTGAAACGAAGTAGTGCTTGTAGGGAGACACAGAGGCTGGGATTTAACTCCATTTCTGAAGGGAAACACACAGCATAGTTCTCATCCATGGATCACACTCTGCTTTAGAGCAAGAAGCACGCTCTTGCTTTCTAGAATCTCTAATACAGCAGGAAACTTGACTGTGCTCAGAACAAAAGAACAGTGTTTCCTACACATACAGACCATATCTAGTTCAATTCTGCTTCTGAAATTGAAAGAAACCACAGGTCCTCTAACATCTAATGCTTGTCATTTAAGATGAGAAACGTGTGAGCTTCGTGAACAATGTAGTTCGTTTGATCTGTAAATTAACTGCCCTTACCTGAAACGAAGTATTGCATGTAGGAAGACTCAGAACCTGGGATTTAACTCCATTTCTGAAGTCAATCACAGCAGAGTTCTCATCCATTGATCACACTCTGCTTTACGGCAAGAAGCACGCTCTTGCTCTCCAGAGTCTCTAAGAGAGCAAGAACCGTGTGTGTGATGAGAACAAAAGAACGCTGTTTCCTACACGTGCGGACCATATCTAATCCAACTCTGCTTCTGAAACTGATACAAAGCCTAGGTCCTCTAACATGAAATGCTTGTCAGTTAAGATGAGAAACGTGTGAGCTTCGTGAACGATGTAGTTCGTTTGACCTGTAATGTAACTACGCTTACCTGAAAAGAAGTCTTGCTTTTAGGAAGACTTAGAGCCTGGGATTTAACTCCATTTCTGAAGTGAAACACACAGCATAGTTCTCATCCATGGATTACATGCTGCTTTAGAGCAAGAAGCACGCTCTTGCTTTCTAGAGTCTCTAATACAGCAGGAAACGTGAGTGTGCTCAGAAGAAAAGAACGGTATTTCCTACACATATGGACCATATCTAGTTCATCTCTGCTTCTGACTCTGAAACAAACCAGAGGTCCGCTAACATCCAATGCTTGTCAGTTTAGATGAGAAACGTGTGAGCTTCGTGAACGATATAGTTTTTTTGAGCTGTAAAGTAACTGCCATTACTTGAATCGAAGTCCTCCTCGTAGGAAGACTCAGAGCGTGGGATTTAACTCCATTTCTGAAGTGAAACACACAGCAGAGTTCTCATCCATTGATAACACTCTGCTTTAGAGCAAGAAGCACGCTCTTGCTTCCTAATGTCTATAAGTCAGCAGGAAAGGTGAGTGTGCTGATAACAAAAGAACTGAGTTTCCTACACATGTGGACAATATCTAGTCTAACTCTGCTTCTGAAACTGATACAAAGCACTGGTCCTCTAATATCTTGCTTGTCAGTTAAGATGAGAAACGTGTGAGCTTCGTGAAGGATGTAGTTCGTTTGAGCTGAAAAGTGACTGCCCTTACCTGAAACGAAGTCTTGCTTGTAGGAAGACACAGAGCCTGGGGTTTAACTCCATTTCTGAAGGGAAACACACAACACAGTTCTCATCCATGGATCACACTCTGCTTTAGAACAAGAAGCACGCTCTTGCTTTCTAGAGTCTCTAATACAGCAGGAAAATTGAGTGTGCTCAGAACAAAAGAATGGTGTTTCCTACACATACGGGCCATATCTAGTTCAACTCTACTTCTGAAACTGAAACAAACCACAGGTCCTCAAACATCCAATGCTTGTCAGTTAACAAGAGAAACGTGTGAGCTTTGTGAACGATGTAGTTCGTTTGAGCTGTAAAGTAATTGCCCTTACCTGAAACGAAGTTTTGTTTGTAGGAAGACTCAGAGCCTCGGATTTAACTCCATTTCTGAAAAGAAACACACAGCAGAGTTCTCATATATAGGTCACACTCTGCTTTAGAGCAAGAAGCACACTCTTGCTTTCTAGAGTCTCTAAGACATCAGGAAACATGAGTGTGCTGAGAACAAAAGTACGGTGTTCCCTGCACATACAGACCATACCTAGTACAACTCGGCCTCTGAAATTGATACAAAGCACAGGTCCTCTAACAACCAATGCTTGTCATTTAAGATTAGAAACGTGTGTGCTTTGTGAACGATATAGTTCGTTTCAGCAGAAAAGTGACTGCCCTTACCTGAAACGAAGTAGTGCTTGTAGGGAGACACAGAGCCTGGGATTTAACTCCATTTCTGAAGGGAAACACCCAGCATAGTTCTCATCCATGGATCACACTCTGCTTTAGAGCAAGATGCACGCTCTTGCTTTCTAGAATCTCTAATACAGCAGGAAACCTGAGTGTGCTCAGAACAAAAGAACAGTGTTTCCTACACATACGGACCATATCTAGTCCAACTCTGCTGCTGAAACTGAAACAAAGCACAGGTCCTCTAACATCCAATGCTTGTCAGTTAAGATGAGAAACGTGTTAGCTTCGTGAAGGATGTAGTTCGTTTGAGCTGAAAAGTGACTGCCCTTAACTGAAAACGAATTCTTGATTGTTTGAAGACACAGAGCCTGGGGTTTAACTCCATTTCTGAAGGAAAACACACAGCATAGTTCTCCTTCATGGATCACACTCTTCTTTAGATCAAGAAGCACGCTCTTGCTTTCTAGATTCTCTAATACAGCAGGAAGCGTGAGTGTGCTCAGAACAAATGAACAGCGTTTCCTACACATACGGACCATATCTAGTCCAACACTGCTGGTGAAACTGAAACAAAGCAGAGGTCCTCTAACATCCAATGCTTGTCAGTTAAGATGAGAAACGTGTGAGCTTCGTGAACAATGTAGTTCGTTTGATCTGTAAAGTAACTGCCCTTACCTGAAACGAAGTATTGCATGTAGGAAGACTCAGAACCTGGGATTTAACTCCATTTCTGAAGTCAATCACAGCAGAGTTCTCATCCATTGATCACACTCTCCTTTACGGCAAGAAGCACGCTCTTGCTCTCCAGAGTCTCTAAGACAGCAAGAACCGTGAGTGTGATGAGAACAAAAGAACGGTGTTTCCTACACGTACGGACCATATCTAGTCCAACTCTGCTTCTGAAACTGATACAAACCACTGGTCCTCTAACATGAAATGCTTGTCAGTTAAGATGAGAAACGTGTTAGCTTCGTGAAGGATGTAGTTCTTTTGAGCTCTAAAGTAACTGCCCTTACGTGAAATGAAGTCTTGCTTGTAGGAAGACTCAGAGCCTGGGATTTAACTCCATTTCTGAAGTGAAACACACAGCAGAGTTCTCATCCATTGATAACACTCTGTTTAAGAGCAAGAAGCACGCTCTTGCTTTCCAGAGTCTCTAAGAGAGCAGAAAACTTGAGTGTGTTCAGAATAAAAGAACGGTGTTTCCTACACATACTGACCATATCTAGTACAACTCTTCCTCTGAAATTGATACAAAGCCTAGGTCCTCTAACATCCAATGCTTGTCAGTTAAGATGAGAAACGTGTGAGCTTTGTGAACGATGTAGTTCGTTTGAGCTGAAAAGTGACTGCCCTTACCTGAAATGATGTCTTGCTTGTAGGAAGACTCAGAGCCTGGGATTTAACTCCATTTCTGAAGTCAATCACAGCAGAGTTCTCATCCATTGATCACACTCTGCTTTAGAGCAATAAGCACACGCTTGCTCTCCAGAGTCTCTAAGAGAGCAAGAACCGTGTGTGTGATGAGAACAAAAGAACGCTGTTTCCTACACGTGCGGACCATATCTAATCCAACTCTGCTTCTGAAACTGATACAAAGCCTAGGTCCTCTAACATCCAATGCTTGTCAGTTAAGATGAGAAACGTGTGAGCTTTGTGAACGATGTAGTTAGTTTGAGCTGAAAAGTGACTGCCCTTACCTGAAAAGAAATCTTGCTTGTAGGAAGACACAGAGCCTGGGGTTTAACTCCATTTTGAAGGGAAACACACAACTCAGTTCTCATCCATGGATCACACTCTGCTTTAAAGCAAGAAGCACGCTCTTGCTTTCTAGATTCTCTAATACAGCAGGAAACGTGAGTGTGCTCAGAGCAAATGAACGGTGTTTCCTACACATACAGTCCATATCTAGTCCAACTCTGCTTATGAAACTGATACAAAGAACTGGTCCTCTAACATCCGATGATTGTCAGTTAAGATGAGAAACGTGTGAGCTTCGAGAACGATGTAGTTCCTTTGAGCTGATAAGTGACTGGCCTTACCTGAAACGAAGTGTTGCATGTAGGAAGACACAGAGCCTGGGGTTTAACTCCATTTCTGAAGGGAAACACACAACACAGTTCTCATCCATGGATCACACTCTGCTTTAGAGCAAAAAGCATGCTCTGGATTTCTAGAGTCTCTAATACCGCAGGCAACATGAGTGTGCTCAGAAGAAAAGAACGGTTTTTCCTATACATTACAAGCCATATCTAGTTCAACTCTGCTTAAAATTGATACAAAGCAAAGGTCCTCTAACATCCAATGCTTCTCAGTTAAGATGAGAAACGTGTGAGCTTCGTGAACGATGTAGTTCGTTTGAGCTGTAAAGTAACTGCCCTTACTTGAATCGGAGGCCTCCTTGTAGGAAGACTCAGAGACTGGGATTTAACTCCATTTCTGAAGTGAAACACACAGCAGAGTTCTCATCCCTTGATAACACTCTGCTTTAGAGCAAGAAGCACGCTCTTGCTTCCTAATGTCTATAAATCAGCAGGAAACGTGAGTGTGCTGAGAACAAAAGAACGGAGTTTCCTACACATGTGGACCATATCTAGTCCAACTCTGCTTCTGAAACTGATACAAAGCACTGGTCCTCTAACATCTTGCTTGTCAGTTAAGATGAGAACATGTGAGCTTCGTGAACGATGTAGTTCGTTTGAGCTTAAAAGTGAATGCCCTTACCTGAAACGAAGTCTTGCTTGTAGGAAGACACAGAGCCTGGGGTTTAACACCATTTCTGAAGGGAAACACACAACACAGTTCTCATCCATGGATCACACTCTGCTTTAGAACAAGAAGCATGCTCTTGCTTTCTAGAGTCTCTAATAGAGCAGGAAAATTGAGTGTGCTTAGAAGAAAAGAACGGTTTTTCCTACACATATGGACCATATCTAGTTCATCTCTGCTTCTGACTCTGAAACAAACCAGAGGTCCGCTAACATCCAATGCTTGTCAGTTTAGATGAGAAACGTGTGAGCTTCGTGAACGATATAGTTTTTTTGAGGTGTAAAGTAACTGCCATTACTTGAATCGAAGTCCTCCTCGTAGGAAGACTCAGAGCCTGGGATTTAACTCCATTTCTGAAGTGAAACACACAGCAGAGTTCTCATCCATTGATAACACTCTGTTTAAGAGCAAGAAGCACGCTCTTGCTTTCCAGAGTCTCTAAGAGAGCAGAAAACTTGAGTGTGTTCAGAATAAAAGAACGGTGTTTCCTACACATACTGACCATATCTAGTACAACTCTTCCTCTGAAATTGATACAAAGCCTAGGTCATCTGACATCCAATGCTTGTCAGTTAAGATGAGAAACGTGTGAGCTTTGTGAACGATGTAGTTCGTTTGAGCTGAAAAGTGACTGCCCTTACCTGAAATGATGTCTTGCTTGTAGGAAGACTCAGAGCCTGGGATTTAACTCCATTTCTGAAGTCAATCACAGCAGAGTTCTCATCCATTGATCACACTCTGCTTTAGAGCAATAAGCACACGCTTGCTCTCCAGAGTCTCTAAGAGAGCAAGAACCGTGTGTGTGATGAGAACAAAAGAACGCTGTTTCCTACACGTGCGGACCATATCTAATCCAACTCTGCTTCTGAAACTGATACAAAGCCTAGGTCCTCTAACATCCAATGCTTGTCAGTTAAGATGAGAAACGTGTGAGCTTTGTGAACGATGTAGTTAGTTTGAGCTGAAAAGTGACTGCCCTTACCTGAAAAGAAATCTTGCTTGTAGGAAGACACAGAGCCTGGGGTTTAACTCCATTTTGAAGGGAAACACACAACTCAGTTCTCATCCATGGATCACACTCTGCTTTAAAGCAAGAAGCACGCTCTTGCTTTCTAGATTCTCTAATACAGCAGGAAACGTGAGTGTGCTCAGAGCAAATGAACGGTGTTTCCTACACATACAGTCCATATCTAGTCCAACTCTGCTTATGAAACTGATACAAAGAACTGGTCCTCTAACATCCGATGATTGTCAGTTAAGATGAGAAACGTGTGAGCTTCGAGAACGATGTAGTTCCTTTGAGCTGATAAGTGACTGGCCTTACCTGAAACGAAGTGTTGCATGTAGGAAGACACAGAGCCTGGGGTTTAACTCCATTTCTGAAGGGAAACACACAACACAGTTCTCATCCATGGATCACACTCTGCTTTAGAGCAAAAAGCATGCTCTGGATTTCTAGAGTCTCTAATACCGCAGGCAACATGAGTGTGCTCAGAAGAAAAGAACGGTTTTTCCTATACATTACAAGCCATATCTAGTTCAACTCTGCTTAAAATTGATACAAAGCAAAGGTCCTCTAACATCCAATGCTTCTCAGTTAAGATGAGAAACGTGTGAGCTTCGTGAACGATGTAGTTCGTTTGAGCTGTAAAGTAACTGCCCTTACTTGAATCGGAGGCCTCCTTGTAGGAAGACTCAGAGACTGGGATTTAACTCCATTTCTGAAGTGAAACACACAGCAGAGTTCTCATCCCTTGATAACACTCTGCTTTAGAGCAAGAAGCACGCTCTTGCTTCCTAATGTCTATAAATCAGCAGGAAACGTGAGTGTGCTGAGAACAAAAGAACAGAGTTTCCTACACATGTGGACCATATCTAGTCCAACTCTGCTTCTGAAACTGATACAAAGCACTGGTCCTCTAACATCTTGCTTGTCAGTTAAGATGAGAACGTGTGAGCTTCGTGAACGATGTAGTTCGTTTGAGCTTAAAAGTGAATGCCCTTACCTGAAACGAAGTCTTGCTTGTAGGAAGACACAGAGCCTGGGGTTTAACACCATTTCTGAAGGGAAACACACAACACAGTTCTCATCCATGGATCACACTCTGCTTTAGAACAAGAAGCACGCTCTTGCTTTCTAGAGTCTCTAATAGAGCAGGAAAATTGAGTGTGCTTAGAAGAAAAGAACGGTTTTTCCTACACATATGGACCATATCTAGTTCATCTCTGCTTCTGACTCTGAAACAAACCAGAGGTCCGCTAACATCCAATGCTTGTCAGTTTAGATGAGAAACGTGTGAGCTTCGTGAACGATATAGTTTTTTTGAGGTGTAAAGTAACTGCCATTACTTGAATCGAAGTCCTCCTCGTAGGAAGACTCAGAGCGTGGGATTTAACTCCATTTCTGAAGTGAAACACACAGCAGAGTTCTCATCCATTGATAACACTCTGCTTTAGAGCAAGAAGTACGCTCTTGCTTCCTAATGTCTATAAGTCAGCAGGAAAGGTGAGTGTGCTGATAACAAAAGAACGGAGTTTCCTACACATGTGGACCATATCTAGTCTAACTCTGCTTCTGAAACTGATACAAAGCACTGGTCCTCTAATATCTTGCTTGTCAGTTAAGATGAGAAACGTGTGAGCTTCGTGAAGGATGTAGTTCGTTTGAGCTGAAAAGTGACTGCCCTTACCTGAAACGAAGTCTTGCTTGTAGGAAGACACAGAGCCTGGGGTTTAACTCCATTTCTGAAGGGAAACACACAACACAGTTCTCATCCATGGATCACACTCTGCTTTAGAACAAGAAGCACGCTCTTGCTTTCTAGAGACTCTAATACAGCAGGAAAATTGAGTGTGCTCAGAACAAAAGAACGGTGTTTCCTACATATACGGGCCATATCTATTTCAACTCTACTTCTGAAACTGAAACAAACCACAGGTCCTCAAACATCCAATGCTTGTCAGTTAACAAGAGAAACGTGTGAGCTTTGTGAACTATGTAGTTCGTTTGAGCTGTAAAGTAATTGCCCTTACCTGAAACGAAGTTTTGTTTGTAGGAAGACTCAGAGCCTCGGATTTAACTCCATTTCTGAAAAGAAACACACAACAGAGTTCTCATATATAGGTCACACTCTGCTTTAGAGCAAGAAGCACACTCTTGCTTTCTAGAGTCTCTAAGACATCAGGAAACATGAGTGTGCTGAGAACAAAAGTACGGTGTTCCCTGCACATACAGACCATACCTAGTACAACTCGGCCTCTGAAATTGATACAAAGCACAGGTCCTCTAACAACCAATGCTTGTCATTTAAGATTAGAAACGTGTGTGCTTTGTGAACGATATAGTTCGTTTCAGCAGAAAAGTGACTGCCCTTACCTGAAACGAAGTAGTGCTTGTAGGGAGACACAGAGCCTGGGATTTAACTCCATTTCTGAAGGGAAACACCCAGCATAGTTCTCATCCATGGATCACACTCTGCTTTAGAGCAAGATGCACGCTCTTGCTTTCTAGAATCTCTAATACAGCAGGAAACCTGAGTGTGCTCAGAACAAAAGAACAGTGTTTCCTATACACACGGACCATATCTAGTCCAACTCTGCTGCTGAAACTGAAACAAAGCACAGGTCCTCTAACATCCAATGCTTGTCAGTTAAGATGAGAAACGTGTTAGCTTCGTGAATAATGTAGTTCGTTTGAGCTGTAAGGAACTGCCCTTACCTGAAACGAATTATTGCATGTAGGAAGACTCAGAGCCTGGGATTTAACTCCATTTCTGAAGTCAATCACAGCAGAGTTCTCATGCATTGATCACACTCTGCTTTAGGGCAAGAAGCACGCTCTTGCTCTCCAGTGTCTCTAAGACAGCAAGAACCATGAGTGTGATGAGAACAAAAGAACGGTGTTTCCTACACGTACAGACCATATCTAGTCCAACTCTGCTTCTGAAACTGATACAAAGCACTCGTCCTCTAACATGAAATGCTTGTCAGTTAAGATGAGAAACGTGTTAGCTTCGTGAAGGATGTAGTTCGTTTGAGCTGAAAAGTGACTGCCCTTACCTGAAAACGAATTCTTGATTGTTTGAAGACACAGAGCCTGGGGTTTAACTCCATTTCTGAAGGAAAACACACAGCATAGTTCTCCTTCATGGATCACACTCTTCTTTAGATCAAGAAGCACGCTCTTGCTTTCTAGATTCTCTAATACAGCAGGAAGCGTGAGTGTGCTCAGAACAAATGAACAGCGTTTCCTACACATATGGACCATATCTAGTCCAACTCTGCTGGTGAAACTGAAACAAAGCAGAGGTCCTCTAACATCCAATGCTTGTCAGTTAAGATGAGAAACGTGTGAGCTTCATGAACGATGTAGTTCGTTTGAGCTGAAAAGTGACTGCCCTTACCTGAAATGAAGTCTTGCTTGTAGGAAGACAGAGATCCTGGGGTTTAACACCATTTCTGAAGGGAAACACACAACAGAGTTCTCATCCATTGATCACACTATGCTTTAGAGCAAGAAGCACGCTCTTGCTTTCTAGAATCTCTAATACAGCAGGAAACTTGACTGTGCTCAGAACAAAAGAACAGTGTTTCCTACACATACGGACCATATCTAGTTCAACTCTGCTTCTGAAATTGAAAGAAACCACAGGTCCTCTAACATCTAATGCTTGTCATTTAAGATGAGAAACGTGTGAGCTTCTTGAACAATGTAGTTCGTTTGATCTGTAAAGTAACTGCCCTTACCTGAAACGAAGTATTGCATGTAGGAAGACTCAGAACCTGGGATTTAACTCCATTTCTGAAGTCAATCACAGCAGAGTTCTCATCCATTGATCACACTCTGCTTTACGGCAAGAAGCACGCTCTTGCTCTCCAGAGTCTCTAAGACAGCAAGAACCGTGAGTGTGATGAGAACAAAAGAACGGTGTTTCCTACACGTACGGACCATATCTAGTCCAACTCTGCTTCTGAAACTGATACAAACCACTGGTCCTCTAACATGAAATGCTTGTCAGTTAAGATGAGAAACGTGTTAGCTTCGTGAAGGATGTAGTTCTTTTGAGCTCTAAAGTAACTGCCCTTACCTGAAATGAAGTCTTGCTTGTAGGAAGACTCAGAGCCTGGGATTTAACTCCATTTCTGAAGTGAAACACACAGCAGAGTTCTCATCCATTGATAACACTCTGTTTAAGAGCAAGAAGCACGCTCTTGCTTTCCAGAGTCTCTAAGAGAGCAGAAAACTTGAGTGTGTTCAGAATAAAAGAACGGTGTTTCCTACACATACTGACCATATCTAGTACAACTCTTCCTCTGAAATTGATACAAAGCCTAGGTCCTCTAACATCCAATGCTTGTCAGTTAAGATGAGAAACGTGTGAGCTTTGTGAACGATGTAGTTCGTTTGAGCTGAAAAGTGACTGCCCTTACCTGAAATGATGTCTTGCTTGTAGGAAGACTCAGAGCCTGGGATTTAACTCCATTTCTGAAGTCAATCACAGCAGAGTTCTCATCCATTGATCACACTCTGCTTTAGAGCAATAAGCACACGCTTGCTCTCCAGAGTCTCTAAGAGAGCAAGAACCGTGTGTGTGATGAGAACAAAAGAACGCTGTTTCCTACACGTGCGGACCATATCTAATCCAACTCTGCTTCTGAAACTGATACAAAGCCTAGGTCCTCTAACATCCAATGCTTGTCAGTTAAGATGAGAAACGTGTGAGCTTTGTGAACGATGTAGTTAGTTTGAGCTGAAAAGTGACTGCCCTTACCTGAAAAGAAATCTTGCTTGTAGGAAGACACAGAGCCTGGGGTTTAACTCCATTTTGAAGGGAAACACACAACTCAGTTCTCATCCATGGATCACACTCTGCTTTAAAGCAAGAAGAACGCTCTTGCTTTCTAGATTCTCTAATACAGCAGGCAACATGAGTGTGCTCAGAAGAAAAGAACGGTTTTTCCTATACATTACAAGCCATATCTAGTTCAACTCTGCTTAAAATTGATACAAAGCAAAGGTCCTCTAACATCCAATGCTTCTCAGTTAAGATGAGAAACGTGTGAGCTTCGTGAACGATGTAGTTCGTTTGAGCAGTAAAGTAACTGCCCTTACTTGAATCGGAGGCCTCCTTGTAGGAAGACTCAGAGACTGGGATTTAACTCCATTTCTGAAGTGAAACACACAGCAGAGTTCTCATCCATTGATAACACTCTGCTTTAGAGCAAGAAGCACGCTCTTGCTTCCTAATGTCTATAAATCAGCAGGAAACGTGAGTGTGCTGAGAACAAAAGAATGGAGTTTCCTACACATGTGGACCATATCTAGTCCAACTCTGCTTCTGAAACTGATACAAAGCACTGGTCCTCTAACATCTTGCTTGTCAGTTAAGATGAGAACGTGTGAGCTTCGTGAACGATGTAGTTCGTTTGAGCTTAAAAGTGAATGCCCTTACCTGAAACGAAGTCTTGCTTGTAGGAAGACACAGAGCCTGGGGTTTAACACCATTTCTGAAGGGAAACACACAACACAGTTCTCATCCATGGATCACACTCTGCTTTAGAACAAGAAGCACGCTCTTGCTTTCTAGAGTCTCTAATAGAGCAGGAAAATTGAGTGTGCTCAGAAGAAAAGAACGGTTTTTCCTACACATATGGACCATATCTAGTTCATCTCTGCTTCTGACTCTGAAACAAACCAGAGGTCCGCTAACATCCAATGCTTGTCAGTTTAGATGAGAAACGTGTGAGCTTCGTGAACGATATAGTTTTTTTGAGCTGTAAAGTAACTGCCATTACTTGAATTGAAGTCCTCCTCGTAGGAAGACTCAGAGCGTGGGATTTAACTCCATTTCTGAAGTGAAACACACAGCAGAGTTCTCATCCATTGATAACACTCTGCTTTAGAGCAAGAAGCATGCTCTTGCTTCCTAATGTCTATAAGTCAGCAGGAAAGGTGAGTGTGCTGATAACAAAAGAACGGAGTTTCCTACACATGTGGACCATATCTAGTCTAACTCTTCTTCTGAAACTGATACAAAGCACTGGTCCTCTAATATCTTGCTTGTCAGTTAAGATGAGAAACGTGTGAGCTTCGTGAAGGATGTAGTTCGTTTGAGCTGAAAAGTGACTGCCCTTACCTGAAACGAAGTCTTGCTTGTAGGAAGACACAGAGCCTGGGGTTTAACTCCATTTCTGAAGGGAAACACACAACACAGTTCTCATCCATGGATCACACTCTGCTTTAGAACAAGAAGCATGCTCTTGCTTTCTAGAGTCTCTAATACAGCAGGAAAATTGAGTGTGCTCAGAACAAAAGAACGGTGTTTCCTACACATACGGGCCATATCTAGTTCAACTCTACTTCTGAAACTGAAACAAACCACAGGTCCTCAAACATCCAATGCTTGTCAGTTAACGAGAGAAACGTGTGAGCTTTGTGAACGATGTAGTTCGTTTGAGCTGTAAAGTAATTGCCCTTACCTGAAACGAAGTTTTTTTTGTAGGAAGTCTCAGAGCCTGGGATTTAACTCCATTTCTGAAATGAAACACACAACAGAGTTCTCATATATTGGTCAGACTCTGCTTTAGAGCAAGAAGCACACTCTTGCTTTCTAGAGTCTCTAAGACATCAGGAAACATGAGTGTGCTGAGAACAAAAGTACGGTGTTCCCTGCACATACAGACCATACCTATTACAACTCGGCCTCTGAAATTGATACAAAGCACAGGTCCTCTAACATCCAATGCTTGTCCTTTAAGATGAGAAACGTGTGAGCTTCGTGAACGATAGAGTTCGTTTCAGCAGAAAAGTGACTGCCCTTACCTGAAACGAATTAGTGCTTGTAGGGAGATACAGAGCCTGGGATTTAACTCAGTTTCTGAAGGGAAACACACAGCATAGTTCTCATCCATGGATCACACTCTGCTTTAGAGCAAGAAGCACGCTCTTGCTTTCTAGAATCTCTAATACAGCAGGAAACTTGAGTGTGCTCAGAACAAAAGAAGAGTGTTTCCTACACATACAGACCATATCTAGTTCAACTCTTCTTCTGAAATAGAAATAAACCACAGGTCCTCTAACATCCAATGCTTGTCATTTAACATGAGAAACGTGTGAGCTTCGTGAACGATGTAGTTCGTTTGAGCTGTAAAGTAACTGCCCTTAGCTGAAACGAAGTATTGCATGTAGGAAGACTCAGAGCCTGGGATTTAACTCCATTTCTGAAGTCAATCACAGCAGAGTTCTCATCCATTGATCACACTCTGCTTTACGGCAAGAAGCACGCTCTTGCTCTCCAGAGTCTCTAAGACAGCAAGAACCGTGAGTGTGATGAGAAAAAAAGAACGCTGTTTCCTACACATACAGACCATATCTAGTCCAACTCTGCTTCTGAAACTGATACAAAGCACTGGTCCTCTAACATGAAATGCTTGTCAGTTAAGATGAGAAACGTGTTAGCTCGTGAAGGATGTAGTTCATTTGAGCTGAAAAGTGACTGCCCTTACCTGAAACGAATTCTTGATTGTAGCAAGACACAGAGCCTGGGATTTAACTCCATTTCTGAAGGAAACCACACAGCATAGTTCTCCTTCATGGATCACACTCTTCTTTATATCAAGAAGCACGCTCTTGCTTTCTAGATTCTCTAATACAGCAGGGAGCGTGAGTGTGCTCAGAACAAATGAACGGTGTTTCCTACACATATGGACCATATCTAGTCCAACACTTCTGCTGAAATTGAAACAAAGCACAGGTCCGCTAACATCCAATGCTTGTCAGTTAAGATGAGAAACGTGGGAGCTTCATGAACGATGTAGTTCGTTTGAGCTGTAAAGTGACTGTCCTTACCTGAAATGAAGTCTTGCTTGAAGGAAGACACAGAGCCTGGGGTTTAACTCCATTTCTGAAGGGAAACACACAACAGCGTTCTCATCCATTGATCACACTATACTTTAAAGCAAGACACGCTCTATCTTTCTAGAGTCTCTAAGACAGCAGGAAACATGAGTGTGCCCAGAACTAAAGAACGGTGTTTCCTATACATACGGGCCATATCTAGTACAACTCTTCCTCTGAAATTGATACAAAGCCTAGGTCCTCTAACATCCAATGCTTGTCAGTTAAGATGAGAAACGTGTGAGCTTTGTGAACGATGTAGTTCGTTTGAGCTGAAAAGTGACTGCCCTTACCTGAAATGATGTCTTGCTTGTAGGAAGACTCAGAGCCTGGGATTTAACTCCATTTCTGAAGTCAATCACAGCAGAGTTCTCATCCATTGATCACACTCTGCTTTAGAGCAATAAGCACACGCTTGCTCTCCAGAGTCTCTAAGAGAGCAAGAACCGTGTGTGTGATGAGAACAAAAGAACGCTGTTTCCTACACGTGCGGACCATATCTAATCCAACTCTGCTTCTGAAACTGATACAAAGCCTAGGTCCTCTAACATCCAATGCTTGTCAGTTAAGATGAGAAACGTGTGAGCTTTGTGAACGATGTAGTTAGTTTGAGCTGAAAAGTGACTGCCCTTACCTGAAAAGAAATCTTGCTTGTAGGAAGACACAGAGCCTGGGGTTTAACTCCATTTTGAAGGGAAACACACAACTCAGTTCTCATCCATGGATCACACTCTGCTTTAAAGCAAGAAGAACGCTCTTGCTTTCTAGATTCTCTAATACAGCAGGAAACGTGAGTGTGCTCAGAACAAATGAACGGTGTTTCCTACACATACAGTCCATATCTAGTCCAACTCTGCTTATGAAACTGATACAAAGAACTGGTCCTCTAACATCCAATGATTGTCAGTTAAGATGAGAAACGTGTGAGCTTCGAGAACGATGTAGTTCCTTTGAGCTGATAAGTGACTGGCCTTACCTGAAACGAAGTGTTGCATGTAGGAAGACACAGAGCCTGGGGTTTAACTCCATTTCTGAAGGGAAACACACAACACAGTTCTCATCCATGGATCACACTCTGCTTTAGAGCAAAAAGCATACTCTGGATTTCTAGAGTCTCTAATACCGCAGGCAACATGAGTGTGCTCAGAAGAAAAGAACGGTTTTTCCTATACATTACAAGCCATATCTAGTTCAACTCTGCTTAAAATTGATACAAAGCAAAGGTCCTCTAACATCCAATGCTTCTCAGTTAAGATGAGAAACGTGTGAGCTTCGTGAACGATGTAGTTCGTTTGAGCAGTAAAGTAACTGCCCTTACTTGAATCGGAGGCCTCCTTGTAGGAAGACTCAGAGACTGGGATTTAACTCCATTTCTGAAGTGAAACACACAGCAGAGTTCTCATCCATTGATAACACTCTGCTTTAGAGCAAGAAGCACGCTCTTGCTTCCTAATGTCTATAAATCAGCAGGAAACGTGAGTGTGCTGAGAACAAAAGAATGGAGTTTCCTACACATGTGGACCATATCTAGTCCAACTCTGCTTCTGAAACTGATACAAAGCACTGGTCCTCTAACATCTTGCTTGTCAGTTAAGATGAGAACGTGTGAGCTTCGTGAACGATGTAGTTCGTTTGAGCTTAAAAGTGAATGCCCTTACCTGAAACGAAGTCTTGCTTGTAGGAAGACACAGAGCCTGGGGTTTAACACCATTTCTGAAGGGAAACACACAACACAGTTCTCATCCATGGATCACACTCTGCTTTAGAACAAGAAGCACGCTCTTGCTTTCTAGAGTCTCTAATAGAGCAGGAAAATTGAGTGTGCTCAGAAGAAAAGAACGGTTTTTCCTACACATATGGACCATATCTAGTTCATCTCTGCTTCTGACTCTGAAACAAACCAGAGGTCCGCTAACATCCAATGCTTGTCAGTTTAGATGAGAAACGTGTGAGCTTCGTGAACGATATAGTTTTTTTGAGCTGTAAAGTAACTGCCATTACTTGAATTGAAGTCCTCCTCGTAGGAAGACTCAGAGCGTGGGATTTAACTCCATTTCTGAAGTGAAACACACAGCAGAGTTCTCATCCATTGATAACACTCTGCTTTAGAGCAAGAAGCATGCTCTTGCTTCCTAATGTCTATAAGTCAGCAGGAAAGGTGAGTGTGCTGATAACAAAAGAACGGAGTTTCCTACACATGTGGACCATATCTAGTCTAACTCTTCTTCTGAAACTGATACAAAGCACTGGTCCTCTAATATCTTGCTTGTCAGTTAAGATGAGAAACGTGTGAGCTTCGTGAAGGATGTAGTTCGTTTGAGCTGAAAAGTGACTGCCCTTACCTGAAACGAAGTCTTGCTTGTAGGAAGACACAGAGCCTGGGGTTTAACTCCATTTCTGAAGGGAAACACACAACACAGTTCTCATCCATGGATCACACTCTGCTTTAGAACAAGAAGCACGCTCTTGCTTTCTAGAGTCTCTAATACAGCAGGAAAATTGAGTGTGCTCAGAACAAAAGAACGGTGTTTCCTACACATACGGGCCATATCTAGTTCAACTCTACTTCTGAAACTGAAACAAACCACAGGTCCTCAAACATCCAATGCTTGTCAGTTAACGAGAGAAACGTGTGAGCTTTGTGAACGATGTAGTTCGTTTGAGCTGTAAAGTAATTGCCCTTACCTGAAACGAAGTTTTTTTTGTAGGAAGTCTCAGAGCCTGGGATTTAACTCCATTTCTGAAATGAAACACACAACAGAGTTCTCATATATTGGTCAGACTCTGCTTTAGAGCAAGAAGCACACTCTTGCTTTCTAGAGTCTCTAAGACATCAGGAAACATGAGTGTGCTGAGAACAAAAGTACGGTGTTCCCTGCACATACAGACCATACCTATTACAACTCGGCCTCTGAAATTGATACAAAGCACAGGTCCTCTAACATCCAATGCTTGTCCTTTAAGATGAGAAACGTGTGAGCTTCGTGAACGATAGAGTTCGTTTCAGCAGAAAAGTGACTGCCCTTACCTGAAACGAATTAGTGCTTGTAGGGAGATACAGAGCCTGGGATTTAACTCAGTTTCTGAAGGGAAACACACAGCATAGTTCTCATCCATGGATCACACTCTGCTTTAGAGCAAGAAGCACGCTCTTGCTTTCTAGAATCTCTAATACAGCAGGAAACTTGAGTGTGCTCAGAACAAAAGAAGAGTGTTTCCTACACATACAGACCATATCTAGTTCAACTCTTCTTCTGAAATAGAAATAAACCACAGGTCCTCTAACATCCAATGCTTGTCATTTAACATGAGAAACGTGTGAGCTTCGTGAACGATGTAGTTCGTTTGAGCTGTAAAGTAACTGCCCTTAGCTGAAACGAAGTATTGCATGTAGGAAGACTCAGAGCCTGGGATTTAACTCCATTTCTGAAGTCAATCACAGCAGAGTTCTCATCCATTGATCACACTCTGCTTTACGGCAAGAAGCACGCTCTTGCTCTCCAGAGTCTCTAAGACAGCAAGAACCGTGAGTGTGATGAGAAAAAAAGAACGCTGTTTCCTACACATACAGACCATATCTAGTCCAACTCTGCTTCTGAAACTGATACAAAGCACTGGTCCTCTAACATGAAATGCTTGTCAGTTAAGATGAGAAACGTGTTAGCTCGTGAAGGATGTAGTTCATTTGAGCTGAAAAGTGACTGCCCTTACCTGAAACGAATTCTTGATTGTAGCAAGACACAGAGCCTGGGATTTAACTCCATTTCTGAAGGAAACCACACAGCATAGTTCTCCTTCATGGATCACACTCTTCTTTATATCAAGAAGCACGCTCTTGCTTTCTAGATTCTCTAATACAGCAGGGAGCGTGAGTGTGCTCAGAACAAATGAACGGTGTTTCCTACACATATGGACCATATCTAGTCCAACACTTCTGCTGAAATTGAAACAAAGCACAGGTCCGCTAACATCCAATGCTTGTCAGTTAAGATGAGAAACGTGGGAGCTTCATGAACGATGTAGTTCGTTTGAGCTGTAAAGTGACTGTCCTTACCTGAAATGAAGTCTTGCTTGAAGGAAGACACAGAGCCTGGGGTTTAACTCCATTTCTGAAGGGAAACACACAACAGCGTTCTCATCCATTGATCACACTATACTTTAAAGCAAGACACGCTCTATCTTTCTAGAGTCTCTAAGACAGCAGGAAACATGAGTGTGCCCAGAACTAAAGAACGGTGTTTCCTATACATACGGGCCATATCTAGTCCAACTCTGCTTCTGAAACTGAAACAAACCACAGGTCTTATAACATCCAATGCTTATCAGTTAAGATGAGAAACGTGTAAGCTTCGTGAATGATGTAGTTCGTTTGAACAGTAAAGTGAATGACCTTAACTGAAACGAAGTCTTGCTTGTAGGTGACTCAGAGCCTGGGATTTAACTCCATTTCTGAAGTGAAACACACAGCAGAGTTCTCATATATAGATCACACTCTGCTTTAGAGCAAGAAGGAGGCTCTTGCTTTCTAGAGTCTCCAAGACAGCAGGAAACATGAGTGTGCTGAGAACAAAAGAACGGTGTTTCCTACAAATACGGACCATATATAGTACAACTCTGCCTCTGAAATTGATACAAAGCACAGGTCCTCTAACATCCAATGCTTGTCATTTAAGATGAGAAACGTGCGAGCTTTGTGAACGATGTAGTTCATTTGAGCTGAAAAGTGACTGCCCTTACCTGAAATGATGTCTTGCTTCTAGGAAGACACAGAGCCTGGGATTTAACTCCATTTCTGAAGGGAAACACACAGCATTGTTTTCATCCATGGATCACACTCTGCTTTAGAGCAAGAAGCATGCTCTTGATTTCTAGAGTCTCTAATACCGCAGGAAAAGTGAGTGTGCTCAGAAGAAAAGAACGGTTTTTCCTATACATTACAAGCCATATCTAGTTCAACTCTGCTTGAAACTGATACAAAGCAAAGGTTCTCTAACATGCAATGCTTCTCAGTTTAGATGAGAAACGTGTGAGCTTCGTGAACGATGTAGATATTTTGAGCTGTAAAGTAACTGCCCTTACTTGAATCGAAGGCCTCCTTGTAGGAAGACTCAGAGCCTGGGATTTAACTCCATTTCTGAAGTGAAACACACAGCAGAGTTCTCATCCATTGATAACACTCTGCTTTAGAGCAAGAAGCACGCTCTTGCTTCCTAATGTCTATAAATCAGCAGGAAACGTGAGTGTGCTGAGAACAAAAGAACGGAGTTTCCTACACATGTGGACCATATCTAGTCCAACTCTGCTTCTGAAACTGATACAAAGCACTGGTCCTCTAACATCTTGCTTGTCAGTTAAGATGAGAACGTGTGAGCTTCGTGAACGATGTAGTTCGTTTGAGCTTAAAAGTGAATGCCCTTACCTGAAACGAAGTCTTGCTTGTAGGAAGACACAGAGCCTGGGGTTTAACACCATTTCTGAAGGGAAACACACAACACAGTTCTCATCCATGGATCACACTCTGCTTTAGAACAAGAAGCACGCTCTTGCTTTCTAGAGTCTCTAATAGAGCAGGAAAATTGAGTGTGCTCAGAAGAAAAGAACGGTTTTTCCTACACATATGGACCATATCTAGTTCATCTCTGCTTCTGACTCTGAAACAAACCAGAGGTCCGCTAACATCCAATGCTTGTCAGTTTAGATGAGAAACGTGTGAGCTTCGTGAACGATATAGTTTTTTTGAGCTGTAAAGTAACTGCCATTACTTGAATTGAAGTCCTCCTCGTAGGAAGACTCAGAGCGTGGGATTTAACTCCATTTCTGAAGTGAAACACACAGCAGAGTTCTCATCCATTGATAACACTCTGCTTTAGAGCAAGAAGCATGCTCTTGCTTCCTAATGTCTATAAGTCAGCAGGAAAGGTGAGTGTGCTGATAACAAAAGAACGGAGTTTCCTACACATGTGGACCATATCTAGTCTAACTCTGCTTCTGAAACTGATACAAAGCACTGGTCCTCTAATATCTTGCTTGTCAGTTAAGATGAGAAACGTGTGAGCTTCGTGAAGGATGTAGTTCGTTTGAGCTGAAAAGTGACTGCCCTTACCTGAAACGAAGTCTTGCTTGTAGGAAGACACAGAGCCTGGGGTTTAACTCCATTTCTGAAGGGAAACACACAACACAGTTCTCATCCATGGATCACACTCTGCTTTAGAACAAGAAGCACGCTCTTGCTTTCTAGAGTCTCTAATACAGCAGGAAAATTGAGTGTGCTCAGAACAAAAGAACGGTGTTTCCTACACATACGGGCCATATCTAGTTCAACTCTACTTCTGAAACTGAAACAAACCACAGGTCCTCAAACATCCAATGCTTGTCAGTTAACGAGAGAAACGTGTGAGCTTTGTGAACGATGTAGTTCGTTTGAGCTGTAAAGTAATTGCCCTTACCTGAAACGAAGTTTTTTTTGTAGGAAGTCTCAGAGCCTGGGATTTAACTCCATTTCTGAAATGAAACACACAACAGAGTTCTCATATATTGGTCAGACTCTGCTTTAGAGCAAGAAGCACACTCTTGCTTTCTAGAGTCTCTAAGACATCAGGAAACATGAGTGTGCTGAGAACAAAAGTACGGTGTTCCCTGCACATACAGACCATACCTATTACAACTCGGCCTCTGAAATTGATACAAAGCACAGGTCCTCTAACATCCAATGCTTGTCCTTTAAGATGAGAAACGTGTGAGCTTCGTGAACGATATAGTTCGTTTCAGCAGAAAAGTGACTGCCCTTACCTGAAACGAATTAGTGCTTGTAGGGAGATACAGAGCCTGGGATTTAACTCAGTTTCTGAAGGGAAACACACAGCATAGTTCTCATCCATGGATCACGCTCTTGCTTTCTAGAATCTCTAATACAGCAGGAAACTTGAGTGTGCTCAGAACAAAAGAAGAGTGTTTCCTACACATACGGACCATATCTAGTTCAACTCTTCTTCTGAAATAGAAATAAACCACAGGTCCTCTAACATCCAATGCTTGTCATTTAACATGAGAAACGTGTGAGCTTCGTGAACGATGTAGTTCGTTTGAGCTGTAAAGTAACTGCCCTTAGCTGAAACGAAGTATTGCATGTAGGAAGACTCAGAGCCTGGGATTTAACTCCATTTCTGAAGTCAATCACAGCAGAGTTCTCATCCATTGATCACACTCTGCTTTACGGCAAGAAGCACGCTCTTGCTCTCCAGAGTCTCTAAGACAGCAAGAACCGTGAGTGTGATGAGAAAAAAAGAACGCTGTTTCCTACACATACAGACCATATCTAGTCCAACTCTGCTTCTGAAACTGATACAAAGCACTGGTCCTCTAACATGAAATGCTTGTCAGTTAAGATGAGAAACGTGTTAGCTCGTGAAGGATGTAGTTCATTTGAGCTGAAAAGTGACTGCCCTTACCTGAAACGAATTCTTGATTGTAGCAAGACACAGAGCCTGGGATTTAACTCCATTTCTGAAGGAAACCACACAGCATAGTTCTCCTTCATGGATCACACTCTTCTTTATATCAAGAAGCACGCTCTTGCTTTCTAGATTCTCTAATACAGCAGGGAGCGTGAGTGTGCTCAGAACAAATGAACGGTGTTTCCTACACATATGGACCATATCTAGTCCAACACTTCTGCTGAAATTGAAACAAAGCACAGGTCCGCTAACATCCAATGCTTGTCAGTTAAGATGAGAAACGTGGGAGCTTCATGAACGATGTAGTTCGTTTGAGCTGTAAAGTGACTGTCCTTACCTGAAATGAAGTCTTGCTTGAAGGAAGACACAGAGCCTGGGGTTTAACTCCATTTCTGAAGGGAAACACACAACAGCGTTCTCATCCATTGATCACACTATACTTTAAAGCAAGACACGCTCTATCTTTCTAGAGTCTCTAAGACAGCAGGAAACATGAGTGTGCCCAGAACTAAAGAACGGTGTTTCCTATACATACGGGCCATATCTAGTCCAACTCTGCTTCTGAAACTGAAACAAACCACAGGTCTTATAACATCCAATGCTTATCAGTTAAGATGAGAAACGTGTAAGCTTCGTGAATGATGTAGTTCGTTTGAACAGTAAAGTGAATGACCTTAACTGAAACGAAGTCTTGCTTGTAGGTGACTCAGAGCCTGGGATTTAACTCCATTTCTGAAGTGAAACACACAGCAGAGTTCTCATATATAGATCACACTCTGCTTTAGAGCAAGAAGGAGGCTCTTGCTTTCTAGAGTCTCCAAGACAGCAGGAAACATGAGTGTGCTGAGAACAAAAGAACGGTGTTTCCTACAAATACGGACCATATATAGTACAACTCTGCCTCTGAAATTGATACAAAGCACAGGTCCTCTAACATCCAATGCTTGTCATTTAAGATGAGAAACGTGCGAGCTTTGTGAACGATGTAGTTCATTTGAGCTGAAAAGTGACTGCCCTTACCTGAAATGATGTCTTGCTTCTAGGAAGACACACAGCCTGGGATTTAACTCCATTTCTGAAGGGAAACACACAGCATTGTTTTCATCCATGGATCACACTCTGCTTTAGAGCAAGAAGCATGCTCTTGATTTCTAGAGTCTCTAATACCGCAGGAAATGTGAGTGTGCTCAGAAGAAAAGGACGGTTTTTCCTATACATTACAAGCCATATCTAGTTCAACTCTGCTTGAAACTGATACAAAGCAAAGGTTCTCTAACATGCAATGCTTCTCAGTTTAGATGAGAAACGTGTGAGCTTCGTGAACGATGTAGATATTTTGAGCTGTAAAGTAACTGCCCTTACTTGAATCGAAGGCCTCCTTGTAAGAAGACTCAGAGCCTGGGATTTAACTCCATTTCTGAAGTGAAACACACAGCAGAGTTCTCATCCATTGATAACACTCTGCTTTAGAGCAAGAAGCACGCTCTTGCTTCCTAATGTCTATAAGTCAGCAGGAAAGGTGAGTGTGCTGATAACAAAAGAACGGAGTTTCCTACACATGTGGACCATATCTAGTCCAACTCTGCTTATGAAACTGATACAAAGCACTGGTCCTCTAACATCTTGCTTGTCAGTTAAGATGAGAAACGTGTGAGCTTCGTGAACGATGTAGTTCGTTTGAGCTGAAAAGAGACTGCCCTTACCTGAAACCAAGTCTTGCTTGTAGGAAGACACACAGCCTGGGGTTTAACTCCATTTCTGAAGGGAAACACACAACACAGTTCTCATCCATGGATCACACTCTGCTTTAGAACAAGAAGCACGCTCTTGCTTTCTAGAGTCTCTAATACAGCAGGAAAATTGAGTGTGCTCAGAACAAAAGAACGGTGTTTCCTACACATACGGGCCATATCTAGTTCAACTCTACTTCTGAAACTGAAACAAACCACAGGTCCTCAAACATCCAAAGCTTGTCAGTTAACATGAGAAACGTGTGAGCTTTGTGAACGATGTAGTTCGTTTGAACTGTAAAGTAATTGCCCTTACCTGAAACGAAGTTTTGTTTGTAGGAAGACTCAGAGCCTGGGATTTAACTCCATTTCTGAAGTGAAACACACAGCAGAGTTCTCATATATAGGTCACACTCTGCTTTAGAGCAAGAAGCACGCTCTTGGTTTCTAGAGTCTCTAAGACATCAGGAAACATGAGTGTGCTGAGAACAAAAGTACGGTGTTCCCTGCTCATACAGACCATACCTAGTACAACTCACCCTCTGAAATTGATACAAAGCACAGGTCCTCTAACAACCAATGCTTGTCATTTAAGATGAGAAACGTGTGAGCTTCGTGAACAATATAGTTCGTTTCAGCAGAAAAGTGACTGCCCTTACCTGAAAAGAAGTAGTGCTTGTAGGGAGACACAGGGCCTGGGACTTAACTCCATTTCTGAAGGGAAACACACAGCATAGTTCTCATACATGGATCACACTCTGCTTTAGAGCAAGAAGAACGCTCTTGCTTTCTAGAATCTCTAATACAGCAGGAAACCTGAGTGTGCTCAGAACAAAAGAACAGTGTTTCCTACACATACGGACCATAGCTATTCCAACTCTGCTGCTGAAACTGAAACAAAGCACAGGTCCTCTAACATCCAATGCTTGTCAGTTAAGATGAGAAACGTGTTAGCTTCGTGAACAATGTAGTTCGTTTGAGCTGTAAAGTAACTGCCCTTACCTGAAACGAATTATTGCATGTAGGAAGACTCAGAGCCTGGGATTTAACTCCATTTCTGAAGTCAATCACAGCAGAGTTCTCATCCACTGATCACACTCTGCTTTAGGGCAAGAAGCACGCTCTTGCTCTCCAGAGTCTCTAAGACAGCAAGAACCGTGAGTGTGATGAGAACAAAAGAACGGTGTTTCCTAAACATACGGACCATATCTAGTCCAACTCTGCTTCTGAAACTGATACAAAGCACTGGTCCTCTAACATGAAATGCTTGTCAGTTAAGATGAGAAACGTGTTAGCTTCGTGAAGGATGTAGTTCGTTTGAGCTGAAAAGTGACTGCCCTTACCTGAAACGAATTCTTGATTGTTTGAAGACACAGAGCCTGGGATTTAACTCCATTTCTGAAGGAAAACACACAGCATAGTTCTCCTTCATGGATCACACTCTTCTTTAGATCAAGAAGCACGCTCTTGCTTTCTAGATTCTCTAATACAGCAGGGAGCGTGAGTGTGCTCAGAACAAATGAACGGTGTTTCCTACACATATGGACCATATCTAGTCCAACACTTCTGCTGAAATTGAAACAAAGCACAGGTCCGCTAACATCCAATGCTTGTCAGTTAAGATGAGAAACGTGGGAGCTTCATGAACGATGTAGTTCGTTTGAGCTGTAAAGTGACTGTCCTTACCTGAAATGAAGTCTTGCTTGAAGGAAGACACAGAGCCTGGGGTTTAACTCCATTTCTGAAGGGAAACACACAATAGAGTTCTCATCCATTGATCACACTATGCTTTAGAGCAAGAAGCACACTCTTGCTTTCTAGAGTCTCTAATACAGCAGGAAAATTGAGTGTGCTCAGAACAAAAGAACGGTGTTTCCTACACATACGGGCCATATCTAGTTCAACTCTACTTCTGAAACTGAATCAAACCACAGGTCCTCAAACATCCAATGCTTGTCAGTTAACATGAGAAACGTGTGAGCTTTGTGAACAATGTAGTTCGTTTGAACTGTAAAGTAATTGCCCTTACCTGAAACGAAGTTTTGTTTGTAGGAAGACTCAGAGATGTGATTTAACTCCATTTCTGAGAAGAAACACACAACAGAGTTTTCATATATAGGTCACACTCTGCTTTAGAGCAAGAAGCACGCTCTTGCTTTCTAGAGTCTCTAAGACATCAGGAAACATGAGTGTGCTGAGAACAAATGTACGGTGTTCCCTGCACATACAGACCATACCTAGTACAACTCAGCCTCTGAAATTGATGCAAAGCACAGGTCCTCTAACAACCAATGCTTGTCATTTAAGATGAGAAATGTGTGAGCTCGTGAACAATGTAGTTCGTTTGAGCTGTAAAGTAACTGCCCTTACCTGAAAAGAAATATTGCATGTAGGAAGACACAGAGCCTGGGGTTTAACTCCATTTCTGAAGGGAAACACACAACAGAGTTCTCATCCATTGATCACACTATGCTTTAAAGCAAGAAGCACACTCTTTCTTTCTAGAGTCTCTAAGACAGCAGGAAACGTGAGTGTGCTGAGAACAAAAGAACGGTGTTTCCTACACATACGGACCATATCTAGTCCAACTCTGCTTCTCAAACTGATACAAAGCACTGGTCCTCTAACATCCGATGCTTGTCAGTTAAGATGAGAAACGTGTGAGCTTTGTGAACGATGTAGTTCGTTTGAGCTGAAATGTGAATGCCCTTACCTGAAAAGAAATCTTGCTTGTAGGAAGACACAGAGCCTGGGGTTTAACTCCATTTTGAAGGGAAACACACAACTCAGTTCTCATCCATGGATCACACTCTGCTTTAGAGCTAGAAGCACGCTCTTGCTTTCTAGATTCTCTAATACAGCAGGAAACGTGAGTGTGCTCAGAACAAAAGAATGGTGTTTCCTCCACATACGGGCCATATCTAGTTCACCTCTGCTTCTGAAACTGAAAGAAACCACAGGTCCACTTACATCCAATGCTTGTCAGTTTTGATGAGAAATGTGTGAGCTTCGTGTATGATGTGGTCCTTTTGAGGTGTAAAGTAACTGCTCTTACCTGAAACGAAATCTTGCATGTAGGAAGACTCAGAGCCTGGGATTTAACTCCATTTCTGAAGTGAAACACACAGCAGAGTTCTCATGCATTGATAACACTCTGTTTTAGAGCAAGAAGCACGCTCTTGCTTTCCAGAGTCTCTAAGAGAGCAGAAAACTTGAGTGTGTTCAGAACAAAAGAACGGTGTTTCCTACACATACTGACCATATCTAGTACAATCCTGCCTCTGAAATTGATACAAAGCCTAGGTCCTCTAACATCCAATGCTTGTCATTTAAGATGAGAAACGTGTGAGTTTTGTGAACGATGTAGTTCGTTTGAGCTGAAAAGTGACTGCCCTTCCCTGAAACGAAATCTTACTTGTAGGAAGACACAGAGCCTGGTGTTTAACTCCATTTTGAAGGGAAACACACAACTCAGTTCTCATCCATGGATCACACTCTGCTTTAGAGCAAGAAGCACGCTCTTGCTTTCTATATTCTCTAATACAGCAGGAAACGTGAGTGTGCTCAGAACAAATGAACGGTGTTTCCTACACATGTGTACCATATCTAGTCTAACTCTGCTTCTGAAACTGATACAAAGCACTGGTACTGTAAAATCTTGCTTGTCAGTTAACATGAGAATCGTGTGAGCTTCGTGAAGGATGTAGTTCGTTTGAGCTGAAAAGTGACCGCCCTTACCTGAAACGAAGTCTTGCTTGTAGGAAGACACAGAGCCTGGGGTTTAACTCCATTTCTGAAGGGAAACACACAACACAGTTCTCATCCATGGATCACACTCTGCTTTAGAACAAGAAGCACGCTCTTGCTTTCTAGAGTCTCTAATACAGCAGGAAACTTGAGTGTGCTCAGAACAAAAGAAGGGTGTTTCCTACACATACGGGCCATATCTAGTTCAACTCTACTTCTGAAACTGAAACAAACCACAAGTCCTCAAACATCCAATGCTTGTCAGTTAACATGAGAAACGTGTGAGCTTTGTGAACGATGTAGTTAGTTTGAGCTGTAAAGAAATTGCCCTTACCTGAAACGAAGTTTTTTTTGTAGGAAGACTCAGAGCCTGGGATTTAACTCCATTTCTGAAGTTTAACACACATCAGAGTTCTCATCCATTGATCACACTCTGCTTTAGAGCAAGAAGCACGCTCTTGGTTTCTAGAGTCTCTAAGTCAGCAAGAAACATGAGTGTGCTGAGAGCAAAAGAACGGAGTTTCCTACACATACAGACCATATCTAGTACAACTCTGCCTCTGAAATTGATACAAAGCACAGGTCCTCTAACATCCAATGCTTGTCATATAAGATGAAAAACGTGTGAGGTTTGTGAACGATGTAGTTCGTTTGAGATGAAAAGTGACAGCCCTTACCTGAAACGAAGTCATGCTTGTAGGAAGACACAGAGCCTGAGATTTAACTCCATTTCTGAAGGGAAACACACAGCATAGTTCTCATCCATGGATCACACTCTGCTTTAGAGCAAGAAGCACGCTCTTGCTTTCCAGAGACTCTAAGACAGCAAGAAACATGAGTGTGATGAGAACAAAATATTGTTGTTTCCCACACGTACGGACCATAACTAGTGCAACTCTGCTTCTGAAACTGATACAAAACACTGGTCCTCTAACATGCAATGCTTGTCAGTTAAGATGAGAAACGTGTTAGCTTTGTGAACGACGTAGTTCGTTTGAGCTGAAAAGTTACTGCCCTTACCTGAAACGAACTCTTGATTTTAGGAAGAAACAGAGCCTGGGAATAAACTCCATTTAGAAGGGAAACACACAACACAGTTCTCATCCATTGATCACATTCTGCTTTAGAGCAAGAAGCACGCTCTTGCTTTCTAGAGTCTCTAAGACAGCAGGAAACATGAGTGTGCTCAGAACTAAAGAACGGTGTTTCCTACACATACGGGCCATATCTAGTCCAACTCTGCTTCTGAAACTGAAACAAACCACAGGTCTTATAACATCCAATGCTTATCAGTTAAGATGAGAAACGTGTGAGCTACGTGAATGATGTAGTTCGTTTGAACAGTAAAGTGAATGACCTTACCTGAAACGAAGACTTGCTTGTAGGTGACTCAGAGCCTGGGATTTAACTCCATTTCTGAATTGAAACACACAGCAGAGTTCTCATATATAGATCACACTCTGCTTTAGAGCAAGAAGGAGGCTCTTGCTTTCTAGAGTCTCCAAGACAGCAGGAAACATGAGTGTGCTGAGAACAAAAGAACGGTGTTTCCTACACATACGGACCATATATAGTACAACTCTGCCGCTGAAATTGATACAAAGCACAGGTCCTCTAACATCCAATGCTTGTCATTTAAGATGAGAAACGCGTGAGCTTTGTGAACGATGTAGTTCATTTGAGCTGAAAAGTGACTGCCCTTACCTGAAACGATGTCTTGCTTCTAGGAAGACACAGAGCCTGGGATTTAACTCCATTTCTGAAGTGAAACACACAGCAGAGATCGCATCCATTGATAACACTCTGCTTTAGAGCAAGAAGCACGCTCTTGCTTCCTAGAGTGTCTAAGTCAGCAGGAAAAGTGAGTGTGCTGAGAACAAAAGAACGGAGTTTCCTATACATGTGGACTATATCTAGTCCAACTCTGCTTCTGAAACTGATACAAAGCACTGGTCCTCTAACATCTTGCTTGTCAGTTAAGATGAGAACGTGTGAGCTTCGTGAACGATGTAGTTCCTTTGAGCTGAAAAGTGACTGCCCTTACCTGAAACGAAGTCTTGCTTGTAGGAAGACACAGAGCCTGGGGTTTAACTCCATTTCTGAAGGGAAACACACAACACAGTTCTCATCTATGGATCACACTCTGCTTTAGAACAAGAAGCACGATCTTGCTTTCTAGAGTCTCTAAGACATCAGGAAACTTGAGTGTGCTGAGAACAAAAGTATGGTGTTCCCTGCACATATGGACCATACCTAGTACAACTCGGCCTGTGAAATTGATACAAAGCACAGGTCCTCTAACAACCAATGCTTGTCATTTAAGATGAGAAACGTGTGAGCTTCGTGAACGATATAGTTCGTTTCAGCTGAAAAGTGACTGCCCATACCTGAAATGAAGTAGTGATTGTAGGGAGACAAAGAGCATGGGAATTAACTCCATTTCTGAAGGGAAACACACAGCATTGTTCTCACACATGTATCACACTCTGCTTTAGAGCAAGAAGAACGCTCTTGCTTTCTAGAATCTCTAATACAGCAGGAAATTTGAGTGTGCTCAGAACAAAAGAAGGGTGTTTCCTACACATACGGGCCATATCTAGTTCAACTCTACTTCTGAAACTGAAACAAACCACAAGTCCTCAAACATCCAATGCTTGTCAGTTAACATGAGAAACGTGTGAGCTTTGTGAACGATGTAGTTAGTTTGAGCTGTAAAGAAATTGCCCTTACCTGAAACGAAGTTTTTTTTGTAGGAAGACTCAGAGCCTGGGATTTAACTCCATTTCTGAAGTTTAACACACATCAGAGTTCTCATCCATTGATCACACTCTGCTTTAGAGCAAGAAGCACGCTCTTGGTTTCTAGAGTCTCTAAGTCAGCAAGAAACATGAGTGTGCTGAGAGCAAAAGAACGGAGTTTCCTACACATACAGACCATATCTAGTACAACTCTGCCTCTGAAATTGATACAAAGCACAGGTCCTCTAACATCCAATGCTTGTCATATAAGATGAAAAACGTGTGAGGTTTGTGAACGATGTAGTTCGTTTGAGATGAAAAGTGACAGCCCTTACCTGAAACGAAGTCATGCTTGTAGGAAGACACAGAGCCTGAGATTTAACTCCATTTCTGAAGGGAAACACACAGCATAGTTCTCATCCATGGATCACACTCTGCTTTAGAGCAAGAAGCACGCTCTTGCTTTCCAGAGACTCTAAGACAGCAAGAAACATGAGTGTGATGAGAACAAAATATTGTTGTTTCCCACACGTACGGACCATAACTAGTGCAACTCTGCTTCTGAAACTGATACAAAACACTGGTCCTCTAACATGCAATGCTTGTCAGTTAAGATGAGAAACGTGTTAGCTTTGTGAACGACGTAGTTCGTTTGAGCTGAAAAGTTACTGCCCTTACCTGAAACGAACTCTTGATTTTAGGAAGAAACAGAGCCTGGGAATAAACTCCATTTAGAAGGGAAACACACAACACAGTTCTCATCCATTGATCACATTCTGCTTTAGAGCAAGAAGCACGCTCTTGCTTTCTAGAGTCTCTAAGACAGCAGGAAACATGAGTGTGCTCAGAACTAAAGAACGGTGTTTCCTACACATACGGGCCATATCTAGTCCAACTCTGCTTCTGAAACTGAAACAAACCACAGGTCTTATAACATCCAATGCTTATCAGTTAAGATGAGAAACGTGTGAGCTACGTGAATGATGTAGTTCGTTTGAACAGTAAAGTGAATGACCTTACCTGAAACGAAGACTTGCTTGTAGGTGACTCAGAGCCTGGGATTTAACTCCATTTCTGAATTGAAACACACAGCAGAGTTCTCATATATAGATCACACTCTGCTTTAGAGCAAGAAGGAGGCTCTTGCTTTCTAGAGTCTCCAAGACAGCAGGAAACATGAGTGTGCTGAGAACAAAAGAACGGTGTTTCCTACACATACGGACCATATATAGTACAACTCTGCCGCTGAAATTGATACAAAGCACAGGTCCTCTAACATCCAATGCTTGTCATTTAAGATGAGAAACGCGTGAGCTTTGTGAACGATGTAGTTCATTTGAGCTGAAAAGTGACTGCCCTTACCTGAAACGATGTCTTGCTTCTAGGAAGACACAGAGCCTGGGATTTAACTCCATTTCTGAAGTGAAACACACAGCAGAGATCGCATCCATTGATAACACTCTGCTTTAGAGCAAGAAGCACGCTCTTGCTTCCTAGAGTGTCTAAGTCAGCAGGAAAAGTGAGTGTGCTGAGAACAAAAGAACGGAGTTTCCTATACATGTGGACTATATCTAGTCCAACTCTGCTTCTGAAACTGATACAAAGCACTGGTCCTCTAACATCTTGCTTGTCAGTTAAGATGAGAACGTGTGAGCTTCGTGAACGATGTAGATCCTTTGAGCTGAAAAGTGACTGCCCTTACCTGAAACGAAGTCTTGCTTGTAGGAAGACACAGAGCCTGGGGTTTAACTGCATTTCAAAGGGAAACACACAACACAGTTCTCATCCATTGATCACACTCTGCTTTAGAGCAAGAAGCACGCTCTTGCTTTCTAGAGTATCTAAGACAGCAGGAAACGTGAGTGTACTCAGAAGAAAAGAATGGTGTTTCCTATACATACAGACCATACCTAGTTCAATTGTGCTTGAAATTGAAACAAAGCAATGGTCCTCTAACATCCGATGATTGTCAGTTAAGATGAGAAAAATATGAGCTTTGTGAACGATGTGGTTCGTTTGAGCTGAAAAGTGACTGCCCTTACCTGAAACGAAATCTTGCTTGTAGGAATACACACAGCCTGGGGTTTAACTCCATTTCTGAAGGGAAACACACAAAACAGTTCCCATCCTTGGATCACACTCTGCTTTAGAGCAAGAAGCACACTCTTGCTTTCTAGAGTCTCTAAGACAGCAGGAAACTTGAGTGTGCTCAGAAGAAAACAACGGTGTTTCCTACACATACGGACCATATCTAGTTCAAATCTGCTTCTTCAACTGAAACAAACCACAAGTCCTCTAACATCCAATGCTTGTCAGGTAAGATCCAAAACGTGTGAGCTTCGTGAACGATGTAGTTCGTTTGACTTGTAAAGCAGCTGCACTTACCTGAAACGAAGTCTTGCTTGTAGGAAGACTCAGAGACTGGGATTTAACTCCATTTCTGAAGTGAAACACACAGCAGGGTGATCATCCATTGATCACACTCAGTTAGAGCAAGAAGCACGCTCTTGCTTTCTAGAGTCTTAAGACAGCAGGAAACGTGAGTGTGCTGAGAACAAAAGAATGGTGTTTCCTACAGATATGGACCATATGTAGTCCAAATCTGCTTCTGAAACTGATACAAAGCACTGGACCTCTAACATCTAATGCTTGTCAGTTAAGATGAGAAACGTGTGAACTTCGTGAACGATGTAGTTCGTTTGAGCAGAAAAGTGACTGCCCATACCTTAAATGATGTCTTGCTTGAAGGAAGACTCAGAGCTTGGAATTTAACTCCATTTCTGAAGTGAAACTCACAGCAGAGTTCTCATCCATTGATCACTCTCTGCTTTAGAGCAAGAAGCACACTCTTGCTTTCTAGTGTCTCTAATACAGTAGGAAATCTGAGTGTGCCCAGAACAAAAGAACGGTGTTTCCTACACATACGGACCATATGTAGTCCAAATCTGCTTCTGAAATTGATACAAAGCACTGGTCCTCTAATATCCAAAGCTTGTCAGTTAGGATGAGAAACGTGTGAGCTTTGTGAACGATGTAGTTCGTTTGAGCTGAAAAGTGACTGCCATTACCTGAAATGAAGTCTTGCTTGTAGGAAGACTCAGAACCTGGGATTTAACTCCATTTCTGAAGGGAAACACACAGCAGGGTGATCATCCATTGATCACACCCTGCTTTAGAAAAAGAAGCATGCGCTTGCTTTCTAGAGTCTCTAAGACAGCAGGAAACGTGAGTGTGCTGAGAAGAAAAGAACAGTGTTTCCTACACATACGGACCATATCTAGTCCAACTCTTCTTCTGAAAATGATACAAAGCACTGGTCCTCTAATATCCAATGCTTGTCAGTTAAGATGAGAAACGTGTGAGCTTCGTGAACAATGTAGTTCCTTTGAGCAGAAAATTGACTGTCCTTACCTGAAACGAAGTCTTGCTTGTAGTAAGACACAGAGCCTGGGATTTAACTCCATTTCTGAAGGGAAATACACAGCATAGTTCTCATCCATGGATCACACTCTGCATTAGAGCGAGAAGCACACTCTTGCTTTCTAGAGTGTCTAATACAGCAGGAAATATGAGTGTGCCCAAACAAAGAACGGGTTTTCGTACACATACAGACCATATGTAGTCCAAATCTGCTTCTGAAACTGACACAAAGCAAAGGTCCTCTAACATCCAATGCTTGTCAGTTAAGATGAGAAACGTGTGAGCTTCGTGAACGATGTAGTTCGTTTGACCTGTAAAGCAGCTGCACTTACCTGAAACGAAGTCTTGCTTGTAGGAAGACTCAGAGACTGGGATTTAACTCCATTTCTGAAGTGAAACACACAGCAGGGTGATCATCCATTGATCACACTCTGTTAGAGCAAGAAGCACGCTCTTGCTTTCTAGAGTCTCTAATACAGTAGGAAATCTGAGTGTGCCCAGAACAAAAGAACGGTGTTTCCTACACATACGGACCATATGTAGTCCAAATCTGCTTCTGAAATTGATACAAAGCACTGGTCCTCTAACATCCAAAGCTTGTCAGTTAGGATGAGAAACGTGTGAGCTTCGTGAACGATGTAGTTCGTTTGAGCTGAAAAGTGACTGCCCTTACCTGAAATGAATTCTTGCTTGTAGGAAGACTCAGAACCTGGGATTTAACTCCATTTCTGAAGGGAAACACACAGCATAGTTCTCATTCGTTGGTCACACTCTGCTTTAGAGCTAGACGCAAGCTCTTGCTTTCTAGAGTCTTTAATAAAGCAGGAAACATGAGTGTGCTCAGAACAAAAAAACGGTGTTTCCTAAACATACGTACCATATCTAGTTCAACACTGCTTCTGAAACTGAAACAATCCACAGGTTCTCTAACAACCAATGCTTGTCAGGTAAGATCCGAATCGTGTGAGTTTCTTGAACGTTGTAGGCCGTTTGACCTGTAAAGTAACTGCACTTAACTGAAACAAAGTCTTGCTTGTAGGAAGACTCAGAGACTGGGATTTAATTCCATTTCTGAAGTGAAACACACAGCAGAGTTCTCATCCATTGATCACACTCTGCTTTAGAGCAAGAAGCATGCTCTTGCTTTCTAGAGTCTCTAAGACAGCAGGAAACATGAGTGTGCTGAGAACAAAAGAACGGTGTTTCCTACACATATGGACCATATCTAGTACAACTCTGCTTCTGAAACTGATACATAGCACTGGTCATCTAACATCCAATGCTTGTCAGTTAAGATGAGAAACGTGTGAGCTTCGTGAACGATGTAGTACGTTTGAGCTGAAAAGTGACTGCCCTTACTTGAAAGGAAGTCTTACTTGTAGTGAGACACACAGCCTGGGATTTAACTCCAATTCTGAAGGGAAACACACAGCATAGTTCTCATCCATGTATCACACTCTGCTTTAGAGTGAGAAGCACGCTCTTGCTTTCTAGAGTCTCTAATACAGCAGGAAACCTGAGTGTGCTCAGAACAAAAGAATGGTGTTTCCTACACATACGGACCATATGTAGTCCAAATCTGCTTCTGAAACTGATACAAAGCACTGGTCCTCTAACATCCAATGCTTGTCAGTTAAGATGAGAAACGTGTGAGCTTCGTGAACGATGTAGTTCTTTGGAGCAGAAAAGTGACTGCCCTTACCTTAAATGAAGTCTTGCTTTTAGGAAGACTCAGAGCCTGGGATTTAACTCCATTTCTGAAGTGAAACACACAGCAGTGTTCTCATCCATTGATCACACTCTGCTTTAGAACAAGAAGCACGCTCTTGCTTTCTAGAGTCTCTAAGACAGCAGGAAACGTGAGTGTGCTGAGAACAAAAGAACGGTGTTTCCTACACATACGGACCATATCTAGTCCAACTCTGCTTCTGAAACTGATACAAAGCACTGGACCTCTAACATCTAATGCTTGTCAGTTAAGATGAGAAATGTGTGAGCTTCGTGAACGATGTAGTTCGTTTGAGCTGAAAAGTGACTGCCCTTACCTTAAATGATGTCTTGCTTGAAGGAAGACTCAGAGCTTGGGATTTAACTCCATTTCGGAAGTGAAACTCACAGCAGAGTTCTCATCCATTGATCACACTCTGCTTTAGAGCAAGAAGCACACTCTTGCTTGCTAGAGTCTCTAAGACAGCAGGAAACGTGAGTGTGCTGAGAACAAAAGAACGGTGTTTCCTACACATACGGACCATATCTAGTCCAACTCTCCTTCTGAAACTGATACAAAGCACTGGTCCTCTAACATCCAATGCTTGTCAGTTAAGACGAGAAACGTGTGAGCTTCATGAACGACGTAGTTCCTTTGAGCTGAAAAGTAACTGCCCTTACTTGAAAGGAAGTGTGGCTTGTAGTAAGACACACAGCCTGGGATTTAACTCCATTTCTGAAGGGAAACACACAGCATAGTTCTCATCCATGTATCACACTCTGCTTTAGAGTGAGAAGAACGCCCTTGCCTTCTAGAGTCTCTAATACAGCAGGAAACCTGAGTGTGCTCAGAACAAAAGAATGGTGTTTCCTACACATACGGACCATATGTAGTCCAAATCTGCTTCTGAAACTGATACAAAGCACTGGTCCTCTAACATCCAATGCTTGTCAGTTAAGATGAGAATCGTGTGAGCTTCGTGAACAATGTAGTTCTTTGGAGCAGAAAAGTGACTGCCCTTACCTTAAATGAAGTCTTGCTTTTAGGAAGACTCAGAGCCTGGGATTTAACTCCATTTCTGAAGTGAAACACACAGCAGTGTTCTCATCCATTGATCACACTCTGCTTTAGAACAAGAAGCACGCTCTTGCTTTCTAGAGTCTCTAAGACAGCAGGAAACGTGAGTGTGCTGAGAACAAAAGAACGGTGTTTCATACACATACGGACCATATCTAGTCCAACTCTGCTTCTGAAACTGATACAAAGCACTGGACCTCTAACATCTAATGCTTGTCAGTTAAGATGAGAAACGTGTGAGCTTCGTGAACGATGTAGTTCGTTTGAGCAGAAAAGTGACTGCCCTTACCTTAAATGATGTCTTGCTTGAAGGAAGACTCAGAGCTTGGGATTTAACTCCATTTCGGAAGTGAAACTCACAGCAGAGTTCTCATCCATTGATCACACTCTGCTTTAGAGCAAGAAGCACACTCTTGCTTTCTAGAGTCTCTAAGACAGCAGGAAACGTGAGTGTGCTGAGAACAAAAGAACGGTGTTTCCTACACATACGGACCATATCTAGTCCAACTCTGCTTCTGAAACTGATACAAAGCACTGCTCCTCTAACATCCAATGCTTGTCAGTTAAGATGAGAAACGTGTGAGCTTCATGAACGATGTAGTTCCTTTGAGCTGAAAAGTAACTGCCCTTACTTGAAAGGAAGTCTTGCTTGTAGTAAGACACAGAGACTGGGATTTAACTCCATTTCTGAAGGAAAACACACAGCATAGTTCTCATCCATGTATCACACTCTGCTTTAGAGCTAGAAGCACGCTCTTGCTTTCTAGAGTCTTTAATAAAGCAGGAAACATGAGTGTGCTCAGAACAAAAATATGGTGTTTCCTAAACATACGGACCATATCTAGTTCAACTCTGCTTCTGAACCTGAAACAAACCACAGGTCCTCTAACATCCAATGCTTGTCAGGTAAGATCCGAATCGTGTGAGCTTCGTGAACGAAGTAGGCCGTTTGACCTGTAAAGTAACTGCACTTAACTGAAACGAAGTCTTGATTGTAGGAAGACACAGAGACTGGGATTTAATTCCATTTCTGAAGGGAAACACACAGCAGAGTTCTCATCCATTGATCACACCCTGCTTTAGAAAAAGAAGCATGCTCTTGCTTTCTAGAGTCTCTAAGACAGCAGGAAACGTGAGTGTGCTGAGAAGAAAAGAACAGTGTTTCCTACACATACGGACCATATCTAGTCCAACTCTTCTTCTGAAAATGATACAAAGCACTGGTCCTCTAACATCCAATGCTTGTCAGTTAAGATGAGAAACGTGTGAGCTTTGTGAACAATGTAGTTCCTTTGAGCAGAAAAGTGACTGTCCTTACCTGAATCGAAGTCTTGGTTGTAGTAAGACACAGAGCCTGGGATTTAACTCCATTTCTGAAGGGAAATACACAGCATAGTTCTCATCCATGGATCACACTCTGCATTAGAGCGAGAAGCACACTCTTGCTTTCTAGAGTCTCTAATACAGCAGGAAATATGAGTGTGCCCAGAACAAAAGAACGGGTTTTCGTACACATACAGACCATATGTAGTCCAAATCTGCTTCTGAAACTGACACAAAGCAAAGGTCCTCTAACATCCAATGCTTGTCAGTTAAGATGAGAAACGTGTGAGCTTCGTGAACGATGTAGTTCGTTTGAGCTGAAAAGTGACTGCCCTTACCTGAAACGAAGTCTTTCTTGTAGGAAGACTCAGAGCCTGGGATTTAACTCCATTTGTGAAGGGAAACTCACAGCATAGTTCTCATCCATGGATCACACTGTGCTTTAGAGCGAGAAGCACGCTCTTGCTTTCTAGTGTCTTTAATACAGAGGAAACATGAGTGTGCTCAGAACAAAAGAACGGTGTTTCCTACTCATATGGACCATATATAGTTCAACTCTGCTTCTGAATCTGAAACAAACCACAAGTCCTCTAACATCCAATGCTTGTCAGGTAAGATCCAAAACGTGTGAGCTTCGTGAACGATGTAGTTCGTTTGACCTGTAAAGCAGCTGCACTTACCTGAAACGAAGTCTTGCTTGTAGGAAGACTCAGAGACTGGGATTTAACTCCATTTCTGAAGTGAAACACACAGCAGCGTGATCATCCATTGATCACACTCTGTTAGAGCAAGAAGCACGCTCTTGCTTTCTAGAGTCTCTAAGACAGCAGGAAACGTGAGTGTGCTGAGAACAAAAGAACGGTGTTTCCTAAAGATACGGACCATATGTAGTCCAAATCTGCTTCTGAAACTGATACAAAGCACTGGACCTCTAACATCTAATGCTTGTCTGTTAAGATGAGAAACGTGTGAACTTCGTGAACGATGTAGTTCGTTTGAGCAGAAAAGTGACTGCCCTTACCTTAAATGATGTCTTGCTTGAAGGAAGACTCAGACCTTGGGATTTAACTCCATTTCTGAAGTGAAACTCACAGCAGAGTTCTCATCCATTGATCACTCTCTGCTTTAGAGCAAGAAGCACACTCTTGCTTTCTAGTGTCTCTAATACAGTAGGAAATCTGAGTGTGCCAAGAACAAAAGAACGGTGTTTCCTACACATACGGACCATATGTAGTCCAAATCTGCTTCTGAAACTGATACAAAGCACTGGTCCTCTAACATCCAATGCTTGTCAGTTAAGATGAGAAACGTGTGAGCTTCGTGAACGATGTAGTACGTTTGAGCTGAAAAGTGACTGCCCTTACTTGAAAAGAAGTCTTACTTGTAGTAAGACACACAGCCTGGGATTTAACTCCATTTCTGAAGGGAAACACACAGCATAGTTCTCATCCATGTATCACACTCTGCTTTAGAGTGAGAAGCACGCTCTTGCTTTCTAGAGTCTCTAATACAGCAGGAAATATGAGAGGTTTACCAGAAATGACTTCTTGCTGGTAGGAAGACACAGATCATGCGGTTTAACTCCATTTGTGAAGAGAAATTTAGACCAGAATTCTCATCCGAGAAGCACACCCTGTTTTAATGAAAGAAGCAAGCTCTTCTTTCCAGCGTCTCCAATACAGTAAGAACCATGAGCATGCCCAGAAAAATAGAACTGTGTCTCCTACTCATGCGGGCAATATGTAGTTCAACTCTGCTTATGAAATGAAAAAAACCACAGCTCCTCTTATATAAATGCTCTTTATTTAATAGTGAGAATTGGTTTGGGTTGGTGAACTGTGAAAAATCATTTGAGCCCAAAATTCACTTGCTTTACCAGAAAAGAACTCTTGTTTGCAGGAAGACACAGACCTGGGGTTTAACTCCGTTTCTGAAAGAAAATTCAGACCAGAGTTCTCATCCCAGAAACACACTCTGCTTTAATACAAGAAGCAAGCTCTTCTTTCTAGAGTCTAAAATAAAGCAAGAACCATGAGCATGCCCTAAAAAAGAAATGTGTTTCCTACTCATACGGACCCTACGTAGTTCAACTCTGCTTATGAAACTGATTCAAACCACAGCTCCTCTTAAATAAATCCTTTTTAGTAAATAGTGAGTTTGTGAACTGCGAAAAATCATTTGATCCAAAAATTCACTGGATTTTCCTGAAATGCACTCAGACGTGTACGAAGACACAGATCCTGGGCATTAATTCCGTTTCTGAAGGCAAATTCAGACCCGAATTCACAACCCTGAAAAAGACTCTGTTTTAAGGCAAGAATCATCCTCTTCTTTCCAGCGTCTCCAATACAACAACAACCATGAACATGCCCTGAAAAAAACAACTGTGTTTCCTACTCATACGGACCATATGTAGTTCAACTCTGCTTATGAAACTGATACAAACAACAGCTCCTCTTACATAAATCCTCTTTAGTTAATAGTGAGAATCGTGTTGGGTTCGTGAACTGCGAAAAATCATTTGAGCCAATAATTCACTGGGTTAACCAGAAATGAACTCTTGCTTGTGGAAGACACAGATCCTGGGGTTTAACTCTGTTTCAGAAGGGAAATTCATAGCAGAGTTCTCATCCCATGAACACCCTCTGGTTTAACGCAAGAAGCAAGCTCTTCTTTGTAGAGTCAAAAATACAGCAAGAACCATGAGCGTGCCCTGAAAAAAAGAACTGTGTTTCCTACTCATACGGACCATATGTAGCTTAACTCTGCTTATGAAACTGTTAAAAACCACAGCTCCTCTTACGTAAATGCTCTTTAGTGAATAGTGAGAATCATATTGGGTTCGTAAACTGTGAAAAATTATTTGAGCCCAAAATTCACTGGGTTAACCAGAAATGAACTCTTGCTTATAGGAAGACACAGAACATTGGGGTTTAACACCATTTCTGATGGCAAATTCAGACCAGAGTTCTCGTCCCTGAAAAACACTCTGTTTTAAGGCAAGAATAATCCTCTTCTTTCCAGCGTCTCAAATATAGTAAGAAACATGAGCATGCCCAGAAAAAAGAACTGTATTTCCTACTCATACAGACCATATGTGGTTCAACTCAGCTTATGAAACTGATACAACCCACAGCTCCTCTTACATAAATCCTCTTTAGTTAATAGTGAGAATAGCGTAGGGTTCGTGAAGTGCGAAAAATTATTTGAGCTCAAAATTAACTGGGTTTAACAGAAATGAACTCTTTCTTGTAGGAAGTCACAGAATCTGGGGTTTGACTCTGTTTCTGTAGGGAAATTCAGACCAGAGTTCTCATCCATGTAACACAATCTGTTTTAATGCAAGAAGCAAGCTCTTCTTTCCAATGTCTCCAATACAGCAAGAACCATGAGCAGGCCAAGAAAAAAAGAACTGTGTCTCCTACTCATACGGACAATATGCAGTCCAACTCTGCTTATGAAACTGAAACAAACCACAGCTCCTCTTACATAAATGCTCTTTAGTTAATAGTGAGAATCGGTTTGGGTTGGTGAACTGTGAAAAATCATTTGAGCCCAAAATTCACTTGCCTTACCAAAAATGAACTCTTGCTTGTAGGAAGACACAGATCCTGGGGTTTAACTCCGTTTGTGAAGCGAAATTCAGACCAGAGTTATCATCCTTGAAACACACCCTGTTTTACTGTAAGAAGCAAGCTCTTCTTTCTAGCGTCTCCAATAAAGCAAGAACCATGAGCATGCCCTGAAAAAAGAATTGTGTTTCCTACTCATACGGACCATATGTTGTTCAACTCTGCTTATGAAACTGATTCAAACCACAGCTCCTCTTACATAAATCCTTTTTAGTAAATAGTGAGAAGTGCGTTGGGTTCGTGAACTGCGAAAAATCATTTGATTCAAAAATTCACTGGATTTACGTGAAATGAACTCTTGCATGTAGGAAGACACAGATCCTCGGCTTTAATTCCGTTTCTGAAGGTAATTCAGACCAGAATTCACAACCCTGAAAAAGACTCTGATTTAAGGCAAGAATCATCCTCTTCTTTCCAGCGTCTCCAATACAACAACAACCATGATCATGCCCAGAAAAAAAGAACTGTGTTTCCTACTCATACGGACCATATGTACTCCCCCTCTGCTTATGAAACTGATACAGACCACAGCTCCTCTTACATAAATGCTCTTTAGTTAGTAGTGATAATCGTTTTGGGTTCTAGAACTGTGTAAAGTCATTTGAGCCGAAAATTCACTGGATTTACCTGAAATGCACGCTTGTGTGTAGGAAGACACAGATCCTGGAGTTTAACTCCGTTTCTGAAGGCAATTCAGAAAATAGTTCTCGTCCCTGAAAAACACTCTGTTTTAAGGCAAGAATCACCCTCTTCTTTCCAGCGTCTCCATATAGTAAGAAACATGAGCATGCCGAGAAAAAAAAAAAACTGTGTTTCCTACTCATACAGACCATATGTAGTTCAACTCTGCTTATGAAACTGATACAAACCAGAGCTCTTCTTAAACAAATCCTCTTTAGTTAATAGTGAGAATCGTGTTGGGTTCGTGAACTGCGAAAAATCTTTTGAGCCCTAAATTCACTGGATTTACCTGAAATGAACTCTTGCTTGTAGGAAGACACAGATCCTGGGGTTTAACTCGGACACTGAAGTCAAATTCAGAACAGAATTCACAACCCTGAAAAACAGTCTGTTTTAAGGCAAGAATCATCCTCTTCTTTCCAGCGTCTCCTATACAGTAAGAACCATGAGCACACCCAGAACACAAGAACTGTGTTTCCTACTCATAGGGACCATATGAAGTTCAACTCTGCTTATGAAATGATACAGACCACAGCTCCTCTTACATAAATGCTCTTTAGTTAATAGTGATAATCGCGTTGGGTTGTAGAACTGTGTAAAGTCATTTGAGCCGAAAATCCACTTGGTTTACCAGAAATGAATTCTTGCTGGTAGGAAGACACAGATCATGGGGTTTAACTCCATTTGTGAAGGGAAATTCAGACCAGAATTCTCATCCAATAAACCCACCCTGTTTTAATGAAAGAAGCAAGCTCTTCTTTCTAGCGTCTCCAAAACAGCAAGAACCATGAGTATGCCCAGAAAAAAAGAACTGTGTCTCCTACTCATACGGACAATGTGTAGTTCAACTCTGCATATGAAACTGAAAAAAACCACAGCTCCTCTTATATAAATGTTCTTTAGTTAATAGTGAGAATTGTTTTAGGTTGGTGAACTGTGAAAAATCATTTGAGCCCAAAATTCACTTCCACTACCAGATAAGTACTCTTGCTTACAGGAAGACAAAGACCTGGGGTTTAACTCCGTTTCTGAAGGAAAATTCAGACCAGAGTTCTCATCCCTGAAACACACTCTGCTTTAACACAAAAAGCAAGCTCTTCTTTCTAGATTCTACAATACAGCAAGAACCATGAAAATACCCTGAAAAAAATAAATGTGTTTCCTACTCATACGGACCATACGTAGTTCAACTCTGCTTATGAAACTGATTCAAACCGCAGCTCCTCTTACATTAATCCTTTTTAGTAAATAGTGAGAATCGCGTTGGGTTCATGAACTGCGAAAAATCATTTGATCCAAAAATACACTGGAGTTACCAGAAATTAACTCTTGCATGTAGGAAGACACAGATCCTGGGGTTTAACTCCGTTTCTGAAGGCAAATTCAGACCAGAATTCACAACCCAGAAAATGAGTCTGTTTTAAGGCAAGAACCATCCTCTTCTTTCCAGCGATTCCAATACAGTAAGAATCATGAGCACGCCCAGAGATAAAGAACTGTGTTTCCTACTCATATGACCATATGTAGTCCAACTCTGCTTATGAAACTTTTACAGACCACAGCTCCTCTTACATAAATGCTCTTTAGTCAATAGTGATAATCGCGTTGGGTTCTAGAACTGTGTAAAGACATTTGAGCAAAAAATTTACATGGTTTACCAGAAATGAATTCTTGCTGGTAGGAAGACACAGATCATGGGGTTTAACTCCATTTGTGAAGGGAAATTCAGACCAGATTTCTCATCCCGGAACACACTATGTTTTAACGAAGAAGCAAGCTCTTATTTCCAGCGTCTAAAATACAGCAAGAACCATGAGCATGGCCTGAAAAAAAGAACTGTGTTCCTATTCATAGGGACCATATGTAGTTCAACTCTGCTTATGAAACTGATACAGACCACACCTCTTCTTACATAAATGCTCTTTAGTTAATAGTGAGAATAGCGTTGGGTTCCTGAACTGCGAAAAATCATTAGAACGCAAAATACACTGGGTTTACCAGAACTGAACTCTTGCGTGTAGGAAGACACAGATCCTGGGGATTAACTCCGTTTCTGAAGGGAAATTCAGACCAGAATTCTCATCCCTGAAAAACACTCTGTTTTAAGGCATTAATCATCCTCTTCTTTCCAGGGACTCCAATACAGCAAGAACCATGAGCATGCCCAGAAAAAAAAGAACTGTGTCTCCTACTCATTCGGACAATATGTAGTTCAACTCTGCTTATGAAACTGAAACAAACCACAGCTCCACTTACATAAATGCTCTTTAGTTAATAGTGAGAATCGGTTTGGGTTGGTGAACTGTGAAAAATCATTTGAGCACAAAATTCACTTGCCTTACCAAAAATGAACTCTTGCTTGTAGGAAGACACAGATCCTGGGGTTTAACTCCGTTTGTGAAGGGAAATTCAGACCAGAGTTCTCATCCCTGAAACACACTCTACTTTAACGCAAGAAGCAAGCTCTTCTTTCTAGAGTCTAAAATACAGCAAGAACCATGAGCATGCCCTGAAAAAATGAAATGTGTTTCCTACTCATACGGACCATACGTAGTTCAACTCTGCTTATGAAATTTATTCAAATCACAGCTCCTCTTACATAAATCCTTTTTAGTTAATAGTGAGAATCGCGTTGGGTTCGTGAACTGCGAAAAATCATTTGATCCAAAAATTCACTGGATTTACCTGAAATGACCACTTGCGTGTAGGAAGACACAGATCCTGGGGTTTAATTCCATTTCTGAAGGCAAATTCAGACCAGAATTCACATCACTGAAAAAACTCGGTTTTAAGGCAAGAATCATCCTCTTTTTTCCAGTGTCTCCAATACAACAACAACCATGAGCATGCCCTGAAAAAAAGAACTGTGTTTCCTACTCATACGGAGCATATGTAGTTCAACTCTGCTTCTGAAACTGTTAAAAACCACAGCTTCTCTTACATAAATGCTCTTTAGTTAATAGTGATAATCGCGTTGGGTTCTAGAACTGTGTAAAATCATTTGAGCAGAAAATTCACTTCGTTTACCAGAAATCTACTCTTGCAGGTAGGAAGACACAGATCCTGGGGTTGAACTCTGTTTGAGAAGGGAAATTCAGACCAGAGTTCTCATCTATGAAACACAACCTGTTTTAATGCAAGAAGCAAGCTCTTCTTTCCAGTGTCTCCAATACAGCAAGAACCATGAGCATGCCCTGAAAAAAAGAACTGTGTTTCCTATTCATACAGACTATATGTAGTTCAACTCTGCTTATGAAACTGATACAAACCACAGGTCCTCTTACATAAATGCTCTTTAGTAAATAAGGAGAATCGCGTTGGGTATGTGAACTGCGAAAAATCATTTGAGCCCAAAATTCACTTGAGTAACCAGAAATGAACTATTGCTTGTATGAAGACAGAGATCCTGGGGTTTAACTCCGTTTCTGAAGGGAAATTCAGACCAGAGTTCTCATCCCTGGAACACACTCTGCTTTAATGCAAGAAGCAAGCTCTTCTTTCCAGAGTCTAAATTACAGCAAGAACCATGAGCAAGCCCTGAAAAAAAGAAATGTGTTTCCTACTCATACAGACCATATGTAGTTAAACTCTGCTTATGAAACTGATTTAAACCAAAGCTCCTCTTACATAAATCCTGTTTAGTTAATAGTGAGAATCGCGTTGAGTTCGTGAATTGCGAAAAATCATTTGAGCCCAAAATTCTCTGGATTTACCTGAAATGAACTCTTGCTTGTAGGAAGACACTGATCCTGGGTTTTAACTCCGTTTATGAAGGCAAATTCATCCCAGAGTTCTCATCCCTGAAAAACACTCTGTTTTAAGGCATTAATCATCCTCTTCTTTCCAGGGACTCCAATACAGCAAGAACCATGAGCATGCCCAGAAATATAAGAACTGTGTCTCCTACTCATTCGGACAATATGTAGTTCAACTCTGCTTATGAAACTGAAACAAACCACAGCTCCACTTACATAAATGCTCTTTAGTTAATAGTGAGAATCGGTTTGGGTTGGTGAACTGTGAAAAATCATTTGAGCACAAAATTCACTTGCCTTACCAAAAATGAACTCTTGCTTGTAGGAAGACACAGATCCTGGGGTTTAACTCCGTTTGTGAAGGGAAATTCAGACCAGAGTTCTCATCCCTGAAACACACTCTACTTTAACGCAAGAAGCAAGCTCTTCTTTCTAGAGTCTAAAATACAGCAAGAACCATGAGCATGCCCTGAAAAAATGAAATGTGTTTCCTACTCATACGGACCATACGTAGTTCAACTCTGCTTATGAAATTTATTCAAATCACAGCTCCTCTTACATAAATCCTTTTTAGTTAATAGTGAGAATCGCGTTGGGTTCGTGAACTGCGAAAAATCATTTGATCCAAAAATTCACTGGATTTACCTGAAATGACCACTTGCGTGTAGGAAGACACAGATCCTGGGGTTTAATTCCATTTCTGAAGGCAAATTCAGACCAGAATTCACATCACTGAAAAAACTCGGTTTTAAGGCAAGAATCATCCTCTTTTTTCCAGTGTCTCCAATACAACAACAACCATGAGCATGCCCTGAAAAAAAGAACTGTGTTTCCTACTCATACGGAGCATATGTAGTTCAACTCTGCTTCTGAAACTGTTAAAAACCACAGCTTCTCTTACATAAATGCTCTTTAGTTAATAGTGATAATCGCGTTGGGTTCTAGAACTGTGTAAAATCATTTGAGCAGAAAATTCACTTCGTTTACCAGAAATCTACTCTTGCAGGTAGGAAGACACAGATCCTGGGGTTGAACTCTGTTTGAGAAGGGAAATTCAGACCAGAGTTCTCATCTATGAAACACAACCTGTTTTAATGCAAGAAGCAAGCTCTTCTTTCCAGTGTCTCCAATACAGCAAGAACCATGAGCATGCCCTGAAAAAAAGAACTGTGTTTCCTATTCATACAGACTATATGTAGTTCAACTCTGCTTATGAAACTGATACAAACCACAGGTCCTCTTACATAAATGCTCTTTAGTAAATAAGGAGAATCGCGTTGGGTATGTGAACTGCGAAAAATCATTTGAGCCCAAAATTCACTTGAGTAACCAGAAATGAACTATTGCTTGTATGAAGACAGAGATCCTGGGGTTTAACTCCGTTTCTGAAGGGAAATTCAGACCAGAGTTCTCATCCCTGGAACACACTCTGCTTTAATGCAAGAAGCAAGCTCTTCTTTCCAGAGTCTAAATTACAGCAAGAACCATGAGCAAGCCCTGAAAAAAAGAAATGTGTTTCCTACTCATACAGACCATATGTAGTTAAACTCTGCTTATGAAACTGATTTAAACCAAAGCTCCTCTTACATAAATCCTGTTTAGTTAATAGTGAGAATCGCGTTGAGTTCGTGAATTGCGAAAAATCATTTGAGCCCAAAATTCTCTGGATTTACCTGAAATGAACTCTTGCTTGTAGGAAGACACTGATCCTGGGTTTTAACTCCGTTTATGAAGGCAAATTCATCCCAGAGTTCTCATCCCTGAAATACACTCTGTTTTAAGGCAAGAATCATCCTGTTCTTTCCAGTGTCTCCAATATAGTAAGAAACATGAGCATGCCAAGAAAAAAAGAACTGTGTTTCCTACTCATACGGACCATATGTAGTTCAACTCTGCTTAAGAAACTGAACAAACCACAGCTCCTCTTACATAAATGCTCTTTAGTTAATAGTGAGAATCGGTTTGGGTTGGTGAACTGTGAAAAAACATTTGAGACCAAAATTCACTTGCTTTACCAGAAATGAACTCTTGCTTGTAGGAAGACACAGATCCTGGGGTTTAACACCGTTTCTGAAGCCAAAATCAGACCAGAATTCTCAACCCTGAAAAACACTCTGTTTTAAGGCAAGAATCATTCTCTTCTTTCCAGTGTCTCCAATACAGAAAGAACCATGAGCATGCCCAGAGAAAAATAACTGTGTTTCCTACTCATACAGACCATATGTAGTTCAACTCTGCTTATGAAATGATACAGACCACAGCTCCACTTACATAAATGCTCTTTAGTTAATAGTGAGAATCGGTTTGTGTTGGTGAACTGTGAAAATTCATTTGAGCCCAAAATTCACTTGCTTTACCAGAAAAGAACTCTTGCTTGTAGGAGGACACAGATGCTGGGGTTTAACTCCGTTCCTGAAGGGAAATTCAGACCAGAGTTCTCATCCCTCAAACACTCTCTGCTTATATGCAAGAAGCAAGCTCTTTTTTCCAGATTCTAAAATACAGCAAGAACAAAGTGCATGCCCTGAAAAAATGAAATGGGTTTCCCACTCTTATTGACAATATGTAGTTCAACTCTGTTTATGAAACTGTTATAAACCACAGCTCCTCTTACATTAATGCTCTTTACTTAACAGTGAGAATCATGTTGGGTTCGTAAACTGCGAAAAATAATTTGAGTCCAAAATTTACTGGGTTTACCAGAAATGAATTGTTGTTTGTAGGAACACACTGATCCTGGGGTTTAACTCTGTTTCTGAAGGCAAATTCAGACCAGAGGTCTTGTCCCTGAGAAACACTCTGTTTTAAGGCAAGAATCATCCTCTGTTTTCCAGGTACTCCAATACAGTAAGAACCATGATCATGTCAAGAAAAAAATAACTGTGTTTCTACTCATACTGACCATATGTAGTCCACCTCTCCTTATGAAACTGATACAGACCACAGCTCCTCTTACATAAAGGCTCTTTAGTTACTAGTGATAATTGCGTTGGGGTCTATAACTGTGTAAAATCATTTGAGCCCAAAATTCACATGCTTTACCAGAAATGAACACTTGCTTAAAGGAACACACAGATCCTGTGTTTTAATTCCGTTTCTGAAGGGAGATTCAGACCAGAGTTCTCATCCCTGAAACACACTCTGTTTTAACGCAAGAAGGAAGCTCTTCTTTCCACAGACAAAAATACAGCAAGAACCGTGAGCATGCCCTGAAAAAAAGAAATGTGTTTCCTACTCATACGGAGCATATGTAGTTCAACTCTGCTTATGAAAATGTTAAAAACCACAGCTTCTCTTACATAAATCCTCTTTAGTTAATAGTGAGAATCACGTTTTGGTTCGTGAACTGTGAAAAAGCATTTGAGTACAAAATACCCTATGATTACCAGAAAAGAACTCTTGCTTTTAGGCAGACACACATCCTGGGGTTTAACTCCATTTCTGAAGGGAAATTCAGACAAGAGTTCTCATCCCTGAAACACACTCAGATTTAATGCAAGAAGCAAGCTCTTCTTTCCTGAGTCCAAAATACAGCAAGAACCATGAGCATGGCCTGAAAAAAATAACTGTGTTTCCTACTCATGCGGACCATATGTAGTTCAACTCTGCTTATGAAACTGATACAAACAACAGCTCCTCTTACATAAATCCTCTTTAGTTAATAGTGAGAATAGCGTAGGCTTCGTGAACTGCAAAAAATCATTTGAGTCCCAAATTCACTGGGTTTACCAGAAAAGAACTCTTGCTTGTAAGAAGACACAGATCCTGGGGTTTAACTCCATTTCTGAAGGGAAATTCAGACAAGAGTTCTCATCCCAGAAACTCACTCTGTTTTGAGGCATGAATCATCCTCTGTTTTCCAGGTACTCCAATACAGTAAGAACCATGATCATGTCAAGAAAAAAATAACTGTGTTTCTACTCATACTGACCATATGTAGTCCACCTCTCCTTATGAAACTTATACAGACCACAGCTCCTCTTACATAAATGCTCTTTAGTTAATAGTGATAATCGCGTTGGGTTCTAGAACTGTGTAAAATCACTTGAGCAGAAAATTCACTTGGTTTACCAGAAATGAACTCTTGCTTGTAGGAAGACACAGATCATGAGGTTTAACTCCATTTCTGAAGGGAAATTCAGACCAGAGTTCTCATCCCTGAAAATAACTCTGTTTTAAGGCAAGAATCATCCTCTTCTATCCAGCATCTCCAATACAGTAAGAACCATGAGCATTTCCAGATAAAAATAACTGTGTTTCCTACTCATACAAACCATATGTAGTTAAAGTCTGCTTATGAAACTGATTCAAACCACAGCTCCTATTACGTAAATCCTCTTTAATTAATAGTGAGAATTGCGTTGGGTTGGTGAACTGCGAAAAATCATTTGAGCCCAAAGTTCACTGGATTTACCTGAAATGAACTCTTGCTTGTAGGAAGACACAGATCCTGGGGTTTTACTCGGTTTCTGAAGGCAAATTCAGACCAGAATTCTCATCACAGAAAAACACTCTGTTTTAAGGCAAGAATCATTCTCTTCTTTCCAGCGTCTCCAATACAGTAAGAACCATGAGCATGCCCAGAAAAAAAGAACTGTGTTACACACTCATACGGACCATATGTAGTTCAACTCTGCTTATGAAATGATACAGACCACAGCTGCACTTACATAAATGCTCTTTAGTTAATATTGATAATCGTGTTGTGTTCTAGAACTGTGTAAAATCATTTGAGCCCAAAATTCACTTGAGTAACCAGAAATGAACTATTGCTTGTATGAAGACACAGATCCTGGGGTTTAACTCCGTTTCTGAAGGGAAATTCAGACCAGAGTTCTCATCCCTGGAACACACTCTGCTTTAACGCAAGAAGCAAGCTCTTCTTTCCAGAGTCTAAATTACAGCAAGAACCATGAGCAAGCCCTGAATAAAAGAAATGTGTTTCCTACTCATACGGACCATACATAGTTCAACTCTGCTTATGAAACTGATACAAACTACAGCTGCTCTTACATAAATGCTCTTTAGTTAATAGTGAGAATCGCGTTGGGTTCATGAACTGTGAAAAATCATTTCAGCCCAAAATTCACTGGGTTTACAAGAAATGAACTCTTGCTTGTAGGAAGACACAGATCCTGGGGTTTAACTACATTTCTGAAGGCAAATTCAGACCAGAGTTCTCATCCCTGAAACACACTCTGCTTTAACGCAAGAAGCAAGCTCTTCTTTCCAGATTCAAAAATACAGCAAGAACCATGAACATGGCCTGAAATAAAGAACTGTGTTTCCTATTCATACGGACCATATGTAGTTCAATTCTGCTTATGAAACTGATACAGACCACACCTCCTCTTACACAAATGCTCTTTAGTTAATAGTGAGAATCATGTTGGGTTCGTGAACTTCGAAAAATCATTTGAGCCCAAAATTCACTGGGTTTACCAGAAATGAACTCTTGCTTGTAGGAAGACACTGATCCTCGGGTTTAACACCGTTTCTGAAGGCAAATTCAGAGCATAGTTCTCATCCCTGAAAAAACACTGTTTTACGGCAAGAATCATCCTCTTCTTTACAGCATCTCCAATATAGTAAGAACCATGAGCATGCCCAGAAAAAAAGAACTGTGTTTCCTACTCATACAGACCATATGTAGTTCAACTCTGCTTATGAAACTGATACAATCCACAGCTCCTCTTACATAAATATTCTTTAGTTAATAGTGAGAATAGCCTAGGGTTCGTGAACTGCGAAAAATAATTTGAGCCTAAACATAACTGGATTTACCAGAAATGAACTCTTGCTTGTAGGAAGACACAGATCCTGGGGTTTAACACCGTTTCTGAATAGAAATTCAGACCAGAGTTCTCATCCCTGAAACACACTCTGCAGTCACGCAAGAAGCAAGCTCTTCTTTCCAGAATCTAAAATACAGCAAGAACCATGAGCATGCCCTGAAAAAAAGAAATGTGTTTCCTACTCATACGAACCATACGTAGTTCAACTCTGCTTATGAAACAGATACAAACCACAGCTCCTCTTAAATAAATCTTCTTCATTTAATAGTGAGAATCGCGTTGGGTTCGTGAACTGCGAAAAATAATTTGAGCCCAAAATTCACTAGATTTACCTGAAATGAACTCTTGCTTGTAGGAAGACACAGATCCTGGGGTTTAACTCTGTTTGTGAAGGGAAATTTGGACCAGTGTTCTCATCCATGAAACACACTCTCTTTTAATGCAAGAAGCAAGCTCTTCTTTCCAGCGTATCCAATACAGCAAGAACAATGCGCAAGCCCAGAAAAACAGAACAGTGTTTCCTACTCATACGGACCATATGTAGTTAAACTCTGCTTATGAAATGATACAGACCACAGCTCCTCTTACATAAATGCTCTTTAGTTAATAGTGATAATCGCTTTGGGTTCTAGAACTGTGTAAAGTCATTTTAGCCGAAAATTCACTTGGTTTACCAGAAATGCACTATTGCTGGTGGGAAGACACAGATCATGGGGTTTAACTGCGTTTGTGAAGGGAAATTCAGACCAGAGTTCTCATCCATGAAACACACCCTGTGTTAATGCAAGAAGCAAGCTCTTCTTTCTAGCGTCTACAAAACAGCAAGAACCATGAGCATGCCCTGAAAAAAAAACTGTGTTTCCTTCTCATAAGGGCATATAGTTTAACTGTGCTTATGAAACTGATACAAACCACAGGTCCTCTTACATAAATGCTGTTTAGTCAATAGTGAGAATCGTGTTGGGTTCGAGAACTGCGAAAAATCATTTGAGCCCAAAATTCACGGGGTTAACCAGAAATGAACTCCTGCTTGTAGAAAGACACAGATCCTGGGATTTAACTCCGTTTCTGAAGGGATATTCAGACCAGAATCTCATCCCTGAAAAACGCGATGTTTTAAGGCATGTATCATCCTCTTCTTTCCAGGGTCTCCAATACATTAAGAACCATGAGCATGCCAAGAAAAAAGGAACTGTGTTTTGTACTCATACGGACCATATGTAGTCCACATCTGCTTATGAAACTGATACAGAACACAGCTCATCTTACGTAAATGCTCTTTAGTTAACAGTGATAATCGCGTTGGGATCTAGAATTGTGTAAAATCATTTAGGCCGAAAATTTACTTGGTTTACCAGAAATGAAAACTTGCTTGTAGGAAGACACTGATTCTGGGGTTCAACCCCGTTTCTGAAGGCAAATTCAGACCAAGGTCTCGTCCCTGAAAAACACTCTGTTTTAAGGCAAGAATCATCCTCTTCTTTCCAGCATCTCCCATATACTAAGAAACTTGAGCATGCCCAGAAATAAAGAACTGTGTTTCCTATTCATACGGACCATATGTAGTTCAACTCTGATTATGAAACTGATACAAACCACAGCTCCTCTTACATAAATCCTCTTTAGTTAATAGTGAGAATAGCGTAGGGTTCATGAACTGTGAAAAATCATTTGAGCCCAAAATTAACTGGGTTTACCAGAAATGAACTCTTTCTTGTAGGAAGACACAGATCCTGGGGTTTAACTCTGTTTCTGAAGGAAATCCAGACCAGAGTTCTCATCCCTGAAACACACTCTGTTTTAACGAAGAACCAAGATCGTCTTTCCAGAGTCTATAATACAGAAAGAACAATGAGCATGGCCTGAAAAAAAGAACTGTGTTTCCTATTCATACGGACCATATGTAGTTCAACTCTGCTTATGAAACTGATACAGACCACACCTCTTCTTACATAAATGCTCTTTAGTTAATAGTGAGAATAGCGTTGGGTTCCTGAACTGCGAAAAATCATTAGAACCCAAAATACACTGGGTTTACCAGAACTGAACTCTTGCGTATAGGAAGACACAGATCCTGGGGATTAACTCCGTTTCTGAAGGGAAATTCAGACCAGAATTCTCATCCCTGAAAAACACTCTGTTTTAAGGCATTAATCATCCTCTTCTTTCCAGGGACTCCAATACAGCAAGAACCATGAGCATGCCCAGAAAAAAAGAACTGTGTCTCCTACTCATTCGGACAATATGTAGTTCAACTCTGCTTATGAAACTGAAACAAACCACAGCTCCACTTACGTAAATGCTCTTTAGTTAATAGTGAGAATCGGTTTGGGTTGGTGAACTGTGAAAAATCATTTGAGCACAAAATTCACTTGCCTTACCAAAAATGAACTCTTGCTTGTAGGAAGACACAGATCCTGGGGTTTAACTCCGTTTGTGAAGGGAAATTCAGACCAGAGTTCTCATCCCTGAAACACACTCTACTTTAACGCAAGAAGCAAGCTCTTCTTTCTAGAGTCTAAAATACAGCAAGAACCATGAGCATGCCCTGAAAAAATGAAATGTGTTTCCTACTCATACGGACCATACGTAGTTCAACTCTGCTTATGAAATTTATTCAAATCACAGCTCCTCTTACATAAATCCTTTTTAGTTAATAGTGAGAATCGCGTTGGGTTCGTGAACTGCGAAAAATCATTTGATCCAAAAATTCACTGGATTTACCTGAAATGACCACTTGCGTGTAGGAAGACACAGATCCTGGGGTTTAATTCCATTTCTGAAGGCAAATTCAGACCAGAATTCACATCACTGAAAAAAAACTCTGTTTTAAGGCAAGAATCATCCTCTTTTTCCAGCGTCTCCAATACAACAACAACCATGAGCATGCCCTGAAAAAAAGAACTGTGTTTCCTACTCATACGGAGCATATGTAGTTCAACTCTGCTTCTGAAACTGTTAAAAACCACAGCTTCTCTTACATAAATGCTCTTTAGTTAATAGTGATAATCGCGTTGGGTTCTAGAACTGTGTAAAATCATTTGAGCAGAAAATTCACTTCGTTTACCAGAAATCTACTCTTGCTGGTAGGAAGACACACATCCTGGGGTTGAACTCTGTTTGTGAAGGGAAATTCAGACCAGAGTTCTCATCTATGAAACACAACCTGTTTTAATGCAAGAAGCAAGCTCTTCTTTCCAGTGTCTCCAATACAGCAAGAACCATGAGCATGCCCTGAAAAAAAGAACTGTGTTTCCTATTCATACAGACCATATGTAGTTCAACTCTGCTTATGAAACTGATACAAACCACAGGTCCTCTTACATAAATGCTCTTTAGTAAATAAGGAGAATCGCGTTGGGTATGTGAACTGTGAAAAAGCATTTGAGCCCAAAATTCACTTGAGTAACCAGAAATGAACTATTGGTTGTATGAAGACAGAGATCCTGGGGTTTAACTCCGTTTCTGAAGGGAAATTCAGACCAGAGTTCTCATCCCTGGAACACACTCTGCTTTAACGCAAGAAGCAAGCTCTTCTTTCCAGAGTCTAAATTACAGCAAGAACCATGAGCAAGCCCTGAAAAAAAGAAATGTGTTTCCTACTCATACAGACCATATGTAGTTAAACTCTGCTTATGAAACTGATTTAAACCAAAGCTCCTCTTACATAAATACTGTTTAGTTAATAGTGAGAATCGTGTTGAGTTCGTGAATTGCGAAAAATCATTTGAGCCCAAAATTCTCTGGATTTACCTGAAATGAACTCTTGCTTGTAGGAAGACACTGATCCTGGGTTTTAACTCCGTTTATAAAGGCAAATTCATCCCAGAGTTCTCATCCCTGAAATACACTCTGTTTTAAGGCAAGAATCATCCTGTTCTTTCCAGTGTCTCCAATATAGTAAGAAACATGAGCATGCCAAGAAAAAAAGAACTGTGTTTCCTACTCATACGGACCATATGTAGTTCAACTCTGCAAAAGAAACTGAACAAACCACAGCTCCTCTTACATAAATGATCTTTAGTTAATAGTGAGAATCGGTTTGGGTTGGTGAACTGTGAAAAAACATTTGAGACCAAAATTCACTTGCTTTACCAGAAATGAACTCTTGCTTGTAGGAAGACACAGATCCTGGGGTTTAACACCGTTTCTGAAGCCAAAATCAGACCAGAATTCTCAACCCTGAAAAACACTCTGTTTTAAGGCAAGAATCATTCTCTTCTTTCCAGTGTCTCCAATACAGAAAGAACCATGAGCATGCCCAGAGAAAAATAACTGTGTTTCCTACTCATACAGACCATATGTAGTTCAACTCTGCTTATGAAATGATACAGACCACAGCTCCACTTACATAAATGCTCTTTAGTTAATAGTGAGAATCGGTTTGTGTTGGTGAACTGTGAAAATTCATTTGAGCCCAAAATTCACTTGCTTTACCAGAAAAGAACTCTTGCTTGTAGGAGGACACAGATCCTGGGGTTTAACTCCGTTCCTGAAGGGAAATTCAGACCAGAGTTCTCATCCCTCAAACACTCTCTGCTTATATGCAAGAAGCAAGCTCTTCTTTCCAGATTCTAAAATACAGCAAGAACAAAGTGCATGCCCTGAAAAAATGAAATGGTTTTCCCACTCTTATTGACAATATGTAGTTCAACTCTGTTTATGAAACTGTTATAAACCACAGCTCCTCTTACATTAATGCTCTTTACTTAACAGTGAGAATCATGTTGGGTTCGTAAACTGCGAAAAATAATTTGAGTCCAAAATTTACTGGGTTTACCAGAAATGAATTGTTGTTTGTAGGAACACACTGATCCTGGGGTTTAACTCTGTTTCTGAAGGCAAATTCAGACCAGAGGTCTTGTCCCTGAGAAACACTCTGTTTTAAGGCAAGAATCATCCTCTGTTTTCCAGGTACTCCAATACAGTAAGAACCATGATCATGTCAAGAAAAAAATAACTGTGTTTCTACTCATACTGACCATATGTAGTCCACCTCTCCTTATGAAACTGATACAGACCACAGCTCCTCTTACATAAAGGCTCTTTAGTCACTAGTGATAATTGCGTTGGGGTCTATAACTGTGTAAAATCATTTGAGCCCAAAATTCACATGCTTTACCAGAAATGAACACTTGCTTAAAGGAACACACAGATCCTGTGTTTTAATTCCGTTTCTGAAGGGAGATTCAGACCAGAGTTCTCATCCCTGAAACACACTCTGTTTTAACGCAAGAAGGAAGCTCTTCTTTCCACAGACAAAAATACAGCAAGAACCGTGAGCATGCCCTGAAAAAAAGAAATGTGTTTCCTACTCATTCGGACCATATGTAGTTCAACTCTGCTTATGAAACTGATACAAACAACAGCTCCTCTTACATAAATCCTCTTTAGTTAATAGTGAGAATAGCGTAGGCTTCGTGAACTGCGAAAAATCATTTGAGTCCAAAATTCACTGGGTTTACCAGAAAAGAACTCTTGCTTGTAAGAAGACACAGATCCTGGGGTTTAACTCCATTTCTGAAGGGAAATACAGACAAGAGTTCTCATCCCAGAAACTCACTCTGTTTTGAGGCATGAATCATCCTCTGTTTTCCAGGTACTCCAATACAGTAAGAACCATGATCATGTCAAGAAAAAAATAAGTGTGTTTCTACTCATACTGACCATATGTAGTCCACCTCTCCTTATGAAACTTATACAGACCACAGATCCTCTTACATAAATGCTCTTTAGTTAATAGTGATAATCGCGTTGGGTTCTAGAACTGTGTAAAATCACTTGAGCAGAAAATTCACTTGGTTTACCAGAAATGAACTCTTGCTTGTAGGAAGACACAGATCATGAGGTTTAACTCCATTTCTGAAGGGAAATTCAGACCAGAGTTCTCATCCCTGAAAATAACTCTGTTTTAAGGCAAGAATCATCCTCTTCTATCCAGCATCTCCAATACAGTAAGAACCATGAGCATTTCCAGAGAAAATAACTGTGTTTCCTACTCATACAAACCATATGTAGTTAAAGTCTGCTTATGAAACTGATTCAAACCACAGCTCCTATTACGTAAATCCTCTTTAATTAATAGTGAGAATTGCGTTGGGTTGGTGAACTGCGAAAAATCATTTGAGCCCAAAGTTCACTGGATTTACCTGAAATGAACTCTTGCTTGTAGGAAGACACAGATCCTGGGGTTTTACTCGGTTTCTGAAGGCAAATTCAGACCAGAATTCTCATCACAGAAAAACACTCTGTTTTAAGGCAAGAATCATTCTCTTCTTTCCAGCGTCTCCAATACAGTAAGAACCATGAGCATGCCCAGAAAAAAAGAACTGTGTTACACACTCATACGGACCATATGTAGTTCAACTCTGCTTATGAAATGATACAGACCACAGCTGCACTTACATAAATGCTCTTTAGTTAATATTGATAATCGTGTTGTGTTCTAGAACTGTGTAAAATCATTTGAGCCCAAAATTCACTTGAGTAACCAGAAATGAACTATTGCTTGTATGAAGACACAGATCCTGGGGTTTAACTCCGTTTCTGAAGGGAAATTCAGACCAGAGTTCTCATCCCTGGAACACACTCTGCTTTAACGCAAGAAGCAAGCTCTTCTTTCCAGAGTCTAAATTACAGCAAGAACCATGAGCAAGCCCTGAATAAAAGAAATGTGTTTCCTACTCATACGGACCATACATAGTTCAACTCTGCTTATGAAACTGATACAAACTACAGCTGCTCTTACATAAATGCTCTTTAGTTAATAGTGAGAATCGCGTTGGGTTCATGAACTGTGAAAAATCATTTCAGCCCAAAATTCACTGGGTTTACAAGAAATGAACTCTTGCTTGTAGGAAGACACAGATCCTGGGGTTTAACTACATTTCTGAAGGCAAATTCAGACCAGAGTTCTCATCCCTGAAACACACTCTGCTTTAACGCAAGAAGCAAGCTCTTCTTTCCAGATTCAAAAATACAGCAAGAACCATGAACATGGCCTGAAATAAAGAACTGTGTTTCCTATTCATACGGACCATATGTAGTTCAATTCTGCTTATGAAACTGATACAGACCACACCTCCTCTTACACAAATGCTCTTTAGTTAATAGTGAGAATCATGTTGGGTTCGTGAACTTCGAAAAATCATTTGAGCCCAAAATTCACTGGGTTTACCAGAAATGAACTCTTGCTTGTAGGAAGACACTGATCCTCGGGTTTAACACCGTTTCTGAAGGCAAATTCAGAGCATAGTTCTCATCCCTGAAAAAACACTGTTTTACGGCAAGAATCATCCTCTTCTTTACAGCATCTCCAATATAGTAAGAACCATGAGCATGCCCAGAAAAAAAGAACTGTGTTTCCTACTCATACAGACCATATGTAGTTCAACTCTGCTTATGAAACTGATACAATCCACAGCTCCTCTTACATAAATATTCTTTAGTTAATAGTGAGAATAGCCTAGGGTTCGTGAACTGCGAAAAATAATTTGAGCCTAAACATAACTGGATTTACCAGAAATGAACTCTTGCTTGTAGGAAGACACAGATCCTGGGGTTTAACACCGTTTCTGAATAGAAATTCAGACCAGAGTTCTCATCCCTGAAACACACTCTGCAGTCACGCAAGAAGCAAGCTCTTCTTTCCAGAATCTAAAATACAGCAAGAACCATGAGCATGCCCTGAAAAAAAGAAATGTGTTTCCTACTCATACGAACCATACGTAGTTCAACTCTGCTTATGAAACAGATACAAACCACAGCTCCTCTTAAATAAATCTTCTTCATTTAATAGTGAGAATCGCGTTGGGTTCGTGAACTGTGAAAAATAATTTGAGCCCAAAATTCACTAGATTTATCTGAAATGAACTCTTGCTTGTAGGAAGACACAGATCCTGGGGTTTAACTCTGTTTGTGAAGGGAAATTTGGACCAGTGTTCTCATCCATGAAACACACTCTCTTTTAATGCAAGAAGCAAGCTCTTCTTTCCAGCGTATCCAATACAGCAAGAACAATGCGCAAGCCCAGAAAAACAGAACAGTGTTTCCTACTCATACGGACCATATGTAGTTAAACTCTGCTTATGAAATGATACAGACCACAGCTCCTCTTACATAAATGCTCTTTAGTTAATAGTGATAATCGCTTTGGGTTCTAGAACTGTGTAAAGTCATTTTAGCCGAAAATTCACTTGGTTTACCAGAAATGCACTATTGCTGGTGGGAAGACACAGATCATGGGGTTTAACTGCGTTTGTGAAGGGAAATTCAGACCAGAGTTCTCATCCATGAAACACACCCTGTGTTAATGCAAGAAGCAAGCTCTTCTTTCTAGCGTCTACAAAACAGCAAGAACCATGAGCATGCCCTGAAAAAAAAACTGTGTTTCCTTCTCATAAGGGCATATAGTTTAACTGTGCTTATGAAACTGATACAAACCACAGGTCCTCTTACATAAATGCTGTTTAGTCAATAGTGAGAATCGTGTTGGGTTCGAGAACTGCGAAAAATCATTTGAGCCCAAAATTCACGGGGTTAACCAGAAATGAACTCCTGCTTGTAGAAAGACACAGATCCTGGGATTTAACTCCGTTTCTGAAGGGATATTCAGACCAGAATCTCATCCCTGAAAAACGCGCTGTTTTAAGGCATGTATCATCCTCTTCTTTCCAGGGTCTCCAATACATTAAGAACCATGAGCATGCCAAGAAAAAAGGAACTGTGTTTTGTACTCATACGGACCATATGTAGTCCACATCTGCTTATGAAACTGATACAGAACACAGCTCATCTTACGTAAATGCTCTTTAGTTAACAGTGATAATCGCGTTGGGATCTAGAATTGTGTAAAATCATTTAGGCCGAAAATTTACTTGGTTTACCAGAAATGAAAACTTGCTTGTAGGAAGACACTGATTCTGGGGTTCAACCCCGTTTCTGAAGGCAAATTCAGACCAAGGTCTCGTCCCTGAAAAACACTCTGTTTTAAGGCAAGAATCATCCTCTTCTTTCCAGCATCTCCCATATACTAAGAAACTTGAGCATGCCCAGAAATAAAGAACTGTGTTTCCTATTCATACGGACCATATGTAGTTCAACTCTGATTATGAAACTGATACAAACCACAGCTCCTCTTACATAAATCCTCTTTAGTTAATAGTGAGAATAGCGTAGGGTTCATGAACTGTGAAAAATCATTTGAGCCCAAAATTAACTGGGTTTACCAGAAATGAACTCTTTCTTGTAGGAAGACACAGATCCTGGGGTTTAACTCTGTTTCTGAAGGAAATCCGGACCAGAGTTCTCATCCCTGAAACACACTCTGTTTTAACGAAGAACCAAGATCGTCTTTCCAGAGTCTATAATACAGAAAGAACAATGAGCATGGCCTGAAAAAAAGAACTGTGTTTCCTATTCATACGGACCATATGTAGTTCAACTCTGCTTATGAAACTGATACAGACCACACCTCTTCTTACATAAATGCTCTTTAGTTAATAGTGAGAATAGCGTTGGGTTCCTGAACTGCGAAAAATCATTAGAACCCAAAATACACTGGGTTTACCAGAACTGAACTCTTGCGTATAGGAAGACACAGATCCTGGGGATTAACTCCGTTTCTGAAGGGAAATTCAGACCAGAATTCTCATCCCTGAAAAACACTCTGTTTTAAGGCATTAATCATCCTCTTCTTTCCAGGGACTCCAATACAGCAAGAACCATGAGCATGCCCAGAAAAAAAGAACTGTGTCTCCTACTCATTCGGACAATATGTAGTTCAACTCTGCTTATGAAACTGAAACAAACCACAGCTCCACTTACGTAAATGCTCTTTAGTTAATAGTGAGAATCGGTTTGGGTTGGTGAACTGTGAAAAATCATTTGAGCACAAAATTCACTTGCCTTACCAAAAATGAACTCTTGCTTGTAGGAAGACACAGATCCTGGGGTTTAACTCCGTTTGTGAAGGGAAATTCAGACCAGAGTTCTCATCCCTGAAACACACTCTACTTTAACGCAAGAAGCAAGCTCTTCTTTCTAGAGTCTAAAATACAGCAAGAACCATGAGCATGCCCTGAAAAAATGAAATGTGTTTCCTACTCATACGGACCATACGTAGTTCAACTCTGCTTATGAAATTTATTCAAATCACAGCTCCTCTTACATAAATCCTTTTTAGTTAATAGTGAGAATCGCGTTGGGTTCGTGAACTGCGAAAAATCATTTGATCCAAAAATTCACTGGATTTACCTGAAATGACCACTTGCGTGTAGGAAGACACAGATCCTGGGGTTTAATTCCATTTCTGAAGGCAAATTCAGACCAGAATTCACATCACTGAAAAAAAACTCTGTTTTAAGGCAAGAATCATCCTCTTTTTCCAGCGTCTCCAATACAACAACAACCATGAGCATGCCCTGAAAAAAAGAACTGTGTTTCCTACTCATACGGAGCATATGTAGTTCAACTCTGCTTCTGAAACTGTTAAAAACCACAGCTTCTCTTACATAAATGCTCTTTAGTTAATAGTGATAATCGCGTTGGGTTCTAGAACTGTGTAAAATCATTTGAGCAGAAAATTCACTTCGTTTACCAGAAATCTACTCTTGCTGGTAGGAAGACACACATCCTGGGGTTGAACTCTGTTTGTGAAGGGAAATTCAGACCAGAGTTCTCATCTATGAAACACAACCTGTTTTAATGCAAGAAGCAAGCTCTTCTTTCCAGTGTCTCCAATACAGCAAGAACCATGAGCATGCCCTGAAAAAAAGAACTGTGTTTCCTATTCATACAGACCATATGTAGTTCAACTCTGCTTATGAAACTGATACAAACCACAGGTCCTCTTACATAAATGCTCTTTAGTAAATAAGGAGAATCGCGTTGGGTATGTGAACTGTGAAAAAGCATTTGAGCCCAAAATTCACTTGAGTAACCAGAAATGAACTATTGGTTGTATGAAGACAGAGATCCTGGGGTTTAACTCCGTTTCTGAAGGGAAATTCAGACCAGAGTTCTCATCCCTGGAACACACTCTGCTTTAACGCAAGAAGCAAGCTCTTCTTTCCAGAGTCTAAATTACAGCAAGAACCATGAGCAAGCCCTGAAAAAAAGAAATGTGTTTCCTACTCATACAGACCATATGTAGTTAAACTCTGCTTATGAAACTGATTTAAACCAAAGCTCCTCTTACATAAATACTGTTTAGTTAATAGTGAGAATCGCGTTGAGTTCGTGAATTGCGAAAAATCATTTGAGCCCAAAATTCTCTGGATTTACCTGAAATGAACTCTTGCTTGTAGGAAGACACTGATCCTGGGTTTTAACTCCGTTTATGAAGGCAAATTCATCCCAGAGTTCTCATCCCTGAAATACACTCTGTTTTAAGGCAAGAATCATCCTGTTCTTTCCAGTGTCTCCAATATAGTAAGAAACATGAGCATGCCAAGAAAAAAAGAACTGTGTTTCCTACTCATACGGACCATATGTAGTTCAACTCTGCAAAAGAAACTGAACAAACCACAGCTCCTCTTACATAAATGATCTTTAGTTAATAGTGAGAATCGGTTTGGGTTGGTGAACTGTGAACAAACATTTGAGACCAAAATTCACTTGCTTTACCAGAAATGAACTCTTGCTTGTAGGAAGACACAGATCCTGGGGTTTAACACCGTTTCTGAAGCCAAAATCAGACCAGAATTCTCAACCCTGAAAAACACTCTGTTTTAAGGCAAGAATCATTCTCTTCTTTCCAGTGTCTCCAATACAGAAAGAACCATGAGCATGCCCAGAGAAAAATAACTGTGTTTCCTACTCATACAGACCATATGTAGTTCAACTCTGCTTATGAAATGATACAGACCACAGCTCCACTTACATAAATGCTCTTTAGTTAATAGTGAGAATCGGTTTGTGTTGGTGAACTGTGAAAATTCATTTGACCCCAAAATTCACCTGCTTTACCAGAAAAGAACTCTTGCTTGTAGGAGGACACAGATCCTGGGGTTTAACTCCGTTCCTGAAGGGAAATTCAGACCAGAGTTCTCATCCCTCAAACACTCTCTGCTTATATGCAAGAAGCAAGCTCTTCTTTCCAGATTCTAAAATACAGCAAGAACAAAGTGCATGCCCTGAAAAAATGAAATGGGTTTCCCACTCTTATTGACAATATGTAGTTCAACTCTGTTTATGAAACTGTTATAAACCACAGCTCCTCTTACATTAATGCTCTTTACTTAACAGTGAGAATCATGTTGGGTTCGTAAACTGCGAAAAATAATTTGAGTCCAAAATTTACTGGGTTTACCAGAAATGAATTGTTGTTTGTAGGAACACACTGATCCTGGGGTTTAACTCTGTTTCTGAAGGCAAATTCAGACCAGAGGTCTTGTCCCTGAGAAACACTCTGTTTTAAGGCAAGAATCATCCTCTGTTTTCCAGGTACTCCAATACAGTAAGAACCATGATCATGTCAAGAAAAAAATAACTGTGTTTCTACTCATACTGACCATATGTAGTCCACCTCTCCTTATGAAACTGATACAGACCGTTTCTAAAGGGAAATTCAGACCAGAGTTCTCATCCCTGAAACACACTCTGTTTTAACACAAGAAGCAAGCTCTACTTTCCACAGTCAAAAATACAGCAAGAACCATGAGCATGCCCTGAAAAAAAGAACTGTGTTTCCTAATCATACAGACCATATGTAGTTCAACTCTCCTTATGATACTGATACAGACTACAGCTCCTCGTACATAAATGCTCTTTAGTTAATAGTGATAATCGTGTTGGGTTCTAGAACTGTATAAATCATTTGAGCCAAAAATTTACTTGGTTTACGAGAAATGAACTCTTGCTTGTAGGAACACACAGATCATGGTGTTCAAACCCGTTTCTGAAGGCAAATTCAGACCAGAGTTCTCATCCCTGAAAAAAACTCTGTTTTAAGGCAAGAATCATCCTCTTCTATCTATTGTCTCCAATACAGTAAGAAACATGAGCATTCCCAAAAAAAAAAGAACTGTATTTCCCACTCATACAGACCATATGTAGTTCAACTCTGTTTATGAAACTGAAACAAAAGACAGCTCCTCTTACATAAATCCTCTTTAGTTAATAGTGAGAATCGGTTTGGGTTGTTGAACTGTGAAAAATCTTTTGATCCCAAAATTCACCTGCTTTACCAGAAATTAACTCTTGCTTGTAGGAAGACACAGATACTGGGGTTTAACTCCGTTTCTGAAGGGAAATTGAGACCAGAGTTCTCATCCCTGAAAAAAACTCTGCTTTAAAGCAAGAAACAAGCTCTTCTTTCCAGAGTCTAAAATACAGCAAGAACCATGATCATGCCCTGAAAAAAAGAAATGTGATTCCTACTCATATGGACCATATGTAGTTCAACTCTGCTTATGAAACTGATACAAACCACAGCTCCACTTACATAAATGCTCTTTACTTAATAGTGAGAATCGCATTGAGTTCATGAACTGCGAAAAATCATTTCAGCCCAAAATTCACTGCGTTTACCAGAAACGAAATCTTGCTTGTAGGAAGACACAGATCCTGGGGTTTAACTCCATTTCTGAAGGCATATTCAGACCAGAGTTCTGATCCCTGAAACAAACTCTGTTTTAAGGCAAGAATCATCCTCTTCTATCCAGCGTCTCCAATACAGTAAGAAATATGAGCATTCTGAGAAAAAAAGAACTGTGTTTCCTACTCATACGGACCATATGTAGTTCAACTCTGCTCATGAAACTGATACAAACCACAGCTCTGCTTTCATAAATGCTCCTTATTTAATAGTGAGAATCGCTTTGTGTTCTTGATCTGCGAAAAATCATTTGAACCCAAAATTCACTGGGTTAACCAGAAATGAACTCTTGCTTGTAGGAAGACATAGATCCTGGGGTTTAACTCCGTTTCTAAAGGGAAATTCAGACCAGAGTTCTCATCCCTGAAACACACTCTGTTTTAACACAAGAAGCAAGCTCTACTTTCCAGATTCTAAAATACAGCAAGAACAATGAGCATGCCCTGAAAAAAGGAACTGTGTTTCCTAATCATACAGACCATATGTAGTTCAACTCTCCTTATGATACTGATACAGACTACAGCTCCTCGTACATAAATGCTCTTTAGTTAATAGTGATAATCGTGTTGGGTTCTAGAACTGTATAAATCATTTGAGCCAAAAATTTACTTGGTTTACAAGAAATGAACTATTGCTTGTAGGAAGACACAGATCATGGTGTTTAACTCTGGTTATGAAGGCAAATTCAGACCAGAGTTCTCATCCCTGAAAGAAACTCTGTTTTAAGGCAAGAATCATCCTCTTCTATCTATTGTCTCCAATACAGTAAGATTCATGAGCGTTCCCAAAAAAAAAGAACTGTGTTTCCCACTCATACCGACCATATGTTGTTCAACTCTGTTTATGAAACTGAAACAAACCACAGCTCCTCTTACATAAATCCTCTTTAGTTAATAGTGAGAATCGGTTTGGGTTGTTGAACTGTGAAAAATCTTTTGATCCCAAAATTCACCTGCTTTACCAGAAATTAACTCTTGCTTGTAGGAAGACACAGATCCTGGGGTTTAACTCCGTTTCTGAAGGGAAATTGAGACCAGAGTTCTCATCCCTGAAAAAAACTCTGCTTTAACGCAAGAAACAAGCTCTTCTTTCCAGAGTCTAAAATACAGCAAGAACCATGATCATGCCCTGAAAAAAAGAAATGTGATTCCTACTCATACGGACCATATGTAGTACAACTATGCTTATGAAACTGATACAAACCACAGCTCCACTTACATAAATGCTCTTTAGTTAATAGTGATAATCACATTGGGTTCTAGAACAGTATAAATCATTTGAGCCGAAAATTTACTTGGTTTACCAGAAATGAACTCTTGCTTGTAGGAAGACACAGATCATGGTGTTTAACACTGGTTATGAAGGCAAATTCAGACCAGAGTTCTCATCCCTGAAAAAAACTCTGTTTTAAGGCAAGAATCATCCTCTTCTATCCAGCATCTCCAATACAGTAAGAAACATGAGCATTCCCAGAAAAAAAGAACTGTGTTTCCAACTCATACAAAACGTATATAGTTAAACTCAGCTTATGCATCTGATTCAAACCACAGCTCCTCTTACATAAATCCACTTTAGTTAATAGTGAGAATCGCGTTGGTTTTGGAACTGTGAAAAGTCATTTGAGCCGAAAATTCACTTGGTTTACCAGAAATGAACTCTTGCTGGTAGGAAGACACAGATCCTGGGGTTTAACTCCGTTTGTGAAGGGAAATTGAGACCAGAGTTCTCGTCCATGAAACACACCCTGTTTTAATGCAAGAAGCAAGCTCTTCTTTCCAGCGTCTCCAATACAGCAAGAACCATGAGCATGACCTGAAAAAAAGAATTGTGTTTCCTACTCTTTCGGACCATAGGTAGTTCAACTCTGCTTATGAAACTGATACAACCACAGCTCCTCTTACATAAATGCTCTTTAGTTAATAGTGAGAATTCGTTGGGTTCGTGAACTGTAAAAATCATTTGAGCCCAAAATTCACTGGGTTAAACAGAAATGAACTCTTGCTTGTAGGAAGACACAGATCATGAGGTTTAACTCCATTTCTGAAGGGAAATTCAGACCAGAGTTCTCATCCCTGAAAATAACTCTGTTTTAAGGCAAGAATCATCCTCTTCTATCCAGCATCTCCAATACAGTAAGAACCATGAGCATTTCCAGAGAAAATAACTGTGTTTCCTACTCATACAAACCATATGTAGTTAAAGTCTGCTTATGAAACTGATTCAAACCACAGCTCCTATTACGTAAATCCTCTTTAATTAATAGTGAGAATTGCGTTGGGTTGGTGAACTGCGAAAAATCATTTGAGCCCAAAGTTCACTGGATTTACCTGAAATGAACTCTTGCTTGTAGGAAGACACAGATCCTGGGGTTTTACTCGGTTTCTGAAGGCAAATTCAGACCAGAATTCTCATCACAGAAAAACACTCTGTTTTAAGGCAAGAATCATTCTCTTCTTTCCAGCGTCTCCAATACAGTAAGAACCATGAGCATGCCCAGAAAAAAAGAACTGTGTTACACACTCATACGGACCATATGTAGTTCAACTCTGCTTATGAAATGATACAGACCACAGCTGCACTTACATAAATGCTCTTTAGTTAATATTGATAATCGTGTTGTGTTCTAGAACTGTGTAAAATCATTTGAGCCCAAAATTCACTTGAGTAACCAGAAATGAACTATTGCTTGTATGAAGACACAGATCCTGGGGTTTAACTCCGTTTCTGAAGGGAAATTCAGACCAGAGTTCTCATCCCTGGAACACACTCTGCTTTAACGCAAGAAGCAAGCTCTTCTTTCCAGAGTCTAAATTACAGCAAGAACCATGAGCAAGCCCTGAATAAAAGAAATGTGTTTCCTACTCATACGGACCATACATAGTTCAACTCTGCTTATGAAACTGATACAAACTACAGCTGCTCTTACATAAATGCTCTTTAGTTAATAGTGAGAATCGCGTTGGGTTCATGAACTGTGAAAAATCATTTCAGCCCAAAATTCACTGGGTTTACAAGAAATGAACTCTTGCTTGTAGGAAGACACAGATCCTGGGGTTTAACTACATTTCTGAAGGCAAATTCAGACCAGAGTTCTCATCCCTGAAACACACTCTGCTTTAACGCAAGAAGCAAGCTCTTCTTTCCAGATTCAAAAATACAGCAAGAACCATGAACATGGCCTGAAATAAAGAACTGTGTTTCCTATTCATACGGACCATATGTAGTTCAATTCTGCTTATGAAACTGATACAGACCACACCTCCTCTTACACAAATGCTCTTTAGTTAATAGTGAGAATCATGTTGGGTTCGTGAACTTCGAAAAATCATTTGAGCCCAAAATTCACTGGGTTTACCAGAAATGAACTCTTGCTTGTAGGAAGACACTGATCCTCGGGTTTAACACCGTTTCTGAAGGCAAATTCAGAGCATAGTTCTCATCCCTGAAAAAACACTGTTTTACGGCAAGAATCATCCTCTTTTTACAGCATCTCCAATATAGTAAGAACCATGAGCATGCCCAGAAAAAAAGAACTGTGTTTCCTACTCATACAGACCATATGTAGTTCAACTCTGCTTATGAAACTGATACAATCCACAGCTCCTCTTACATAAATATTCTTTAGTTAATAGTGAGAATAGCCTAGGGTTCGTGAACTGCGAAAAATAATTTGAGCCTAAACATAACTGGATTTACCAGAAATGAACTCTTGCTTGTAGGAAGACACAGATCCTGGGGTTTAACACCGTTTCTGAATAGAAATTCAGACCAGAGTTCTCATCCCTGAAACACACTCTGCAGTCACGCAAGAAGCAAGCTCTTCTTTCCAGAATCTAAAATACAGCAAGAACCATGAGCATGCCCTGAAAAAAAGAAATGTGTTTCCTACTCATACGAACCATACGTAGTTCAACTCTGCTTATGAAACAGATACAAACCACAGCTCCTCTTAAATAAATCTTCTTCATTTAATAGTGAGAATCGCGTTGGGTTCGTGAACTGTGAAAAATAATTTGAGCCCAAAATTCACTAGATTTATCTGAAATGAACTCTTGCTTGTAGGAAGACACAGATCCTGGGGTTGAACTCTGTTTGTGAAGGGAAATTTGGACCAGTGTTCTCATCCATGAAACACACTCTCTTTTAATGCAAGAAGCAAGCTCTTCTTTCCAGCGTATCCAATACAGCAAGAACAATGCGCAAGCCCAGAAAAACAGAACAGTGTTTCCTACTCATACGGACCATATGTAGTTAAACTCTGCTTATGAAATGATACAGACCACAGCTCCTCTTACATAAATGCTCTTTAGTTAATAGTGATAATCGCTTTGGGTTCTAGAACTGTGTAAAGTCATTTTAGCCGAAAATTCACTTGGTTTACCAGAAATGCACTATTGCTGGTGGGAAGACACAGATCATGGGGTTTAACTGCGTTTGTGAAGGGAAATTCAGACCAGAGTTCTCATCCATGAAACACACCCTGTGTTAATGCAAGAAGCAAGCTCTTCTTTCTAGCGTCTACAAAACAGCAAGAACCATGAGCATGCCCTGAAAAAAAAACTGTGTTTCCTTCTCATAAGGGCATATAGTTTAACTGTGCTTATGAAACTGATACAAACCACAGGTCCTCTTACATAAATGCTGTTTAGTCAATAGTGAGAATCGTGTTGGGTTCGAGAACTGCGAAAAATCATTTGAGCCCAAAATTCACGGGGTTAACCAGAAATGAACTCCTGCTTGTAGAAAGACACAGATCCTGGGATTTAACTCCGTTTCTGAAGGGATATTCAGACCAGAATCTCATCCCTGAAAAACGCGCTGTTTTAAGGCATGTATCATCCTCTTCTTTCCAGGGTCTCCAATACATTAAGAACCATGAGCATGCCAAGAAAAAAGGAACTGTGTTTTGTACTCATACGGACCATATGTAGTCCACATCTGCTTATGAAACTGATACAGAACACAGCTCATCTTACGTAAATGCTCTTTAGTTAACAGTGATAATCGCGTTGGGATCTAGAATTGTGTAAAATCATTTAGGCCGAAAATTTACTTGGTTTACCAGAAATGAAAACTTGCTTGTAGGAAGACACTGATTCTGGGGTTCAACCCCGTTTCTGAAGGCAAATTCAGACCAAGGTCTCGTCCCTGAAAAACACTCTGTTTTAAGGCAAGAATCATCCTCTTCTTTCCAGCATCTCCCATATACTAAGAAACTTGAGCATGCCCAGAAATAAAGAACTGTGTTTCCTATTCATACGGACCATATGTAGTTCAACTCTGATTATGAAACTGATACAAACCACAGCTCCTCTTACATAAATCCTCTTTAGTTAATAGTGAGAATAGCGTAGGGTTCATGAACTGTGAAAAATCATTTGAGCCCAAAATTAACTGGGTTTACCAGAAATGAACTCTTTCTTGTAGGAAGACACAGATCCTGGGGTTTAACTCTGTTTCTGAAGGAAATCCGGACCAGAGTTCTCATCCCTGAAACACACTCTGTTTTAACGAAGAACCAAGATCGTCTTTCCAGAGTCTATAATACAGAAAGAACAATGAGCATGGCCTGAAAAAAAGAACTGTGTTTCCTATTCATACGGACCATATGTAGTTCAACTCTGCTTATGAAACTGATACAGACCACACCTCTTCTTACATAAATGCTCTTTAGTTAATAGTGAGAATAGCGTTGGGTTCCTGAACTGCGAAAAATCATTAGAACCCAAAATACACTGGGTTTACCAGAACTGAACTCTTGCGTATAGGAAGACACAGATCCTGGGGATTAACTCCGTTTCTGAAGGGAAATTCAGACCAGAATTCTCATCCCTGAAAAACACTCTGTTTTAAGGCATTAATCATCCTCTTCTTTCCAGGGACTCCAATACAGCAAGAACCATGAGCATGCCCAGAAAAAAAGAACTGTGTCTCCTACTCATTCGGACAATATGTAGTTCAACTCTGCTTATGAAACTGAAACAAACCACAGCTCCACTTACGTAAATGCTCTTTAGTTAATAGTGAGAATCGGTTTGGGTTGGTGAACTGTGAAAAATCATTTGAGCACAAAATTCACTTGCCTTACCAAAAATGAACTCTTGCTTGTAGGAAGACACAGATCCTGGGGTTTAACTCCGTTTGTGAAGGGAAATTCAGACCAGAGTTCTCATCCCTGAAACACACTCTACTTTAACGCAAGAAGCAAGCTCTTCTTTCTAGAGTCTAAAATACAGCAAGAACCATGAGCATGCCCTGAAAAAATGAAATGTGTTTCCTACTCATACGGACCATACGTAGTTCAACTCTGCTTATGAAATTTATTCAAATCACAGCTCCTCTTACATAAATCCTTTTTAGTTAATAGTGAGAATCGCGTTGGGTTCGTGAACTGCGAAAAATCATTTGATCCAAAAATTCACTGGATTTACCTGAAATGACCACTTGCGTGTAGGAAGACACAGATCCTGGGGTTTAATTCCATTTCTGAAGGCAAATTCAGACCAGAATTCACATCACTGAAAAAAAACTCTGTTTTAAGGCAAGAATCATCCTCTTTTTCCAGCGTCTCCAATACAACAACAACCATGAGCATGCCCTGAAAAAAAGAACTGTGTTTCCTACTCATACGGAGCATATGTAGTTCAACTCTGCTTCTGAAACTGTTAAAAACCACAGCTTCTCTTACATAAATGCTCTTTAGTTAATAGTGATAATCGCGTTGGGTTCTAGAACTGTGTAAAATCATTTGAGCAGAAAATTCACTTCGTTTACCAGAAATCTACTCTTGCTGGTAGGAAGACACACATCCTGGGGTTGAACTCTGTTTGTGAAGGGAAATTCAGACCAGAGTTCTCATCTATGAAACACAACCTGTTTTAATGCAAGAAGCAAGCTCTTCTTTCCAGTGTCTCCAATACAGCAAGAACCATGAGCATGCCCTGAAAAAAAGAACTGTGTTTCCTATTCATACAGACCATATGTAGTTCAACTCTGCTTATGAAACTGATACAAACCACAGGTCCTCTTACATAAATGCTCTTTAGTAAATAAGGAGAATCGCGTTGGGTATGTGAACTGTGAAAAAGCATTTGAGCCCAAAATTCACTTGAGTAACCAGAAATGAACTATTGGTTGTATGAAGACAGAGATCCTGGGGTTTAACTCCGTTTCTGAAGGGAAATTCAGACCAGAGTTCTCATCCCTGGAACACACTCTGCTTTAACGCAAGAAGCAAGCTCTTCTTTCCAGAGTCTAAATTACAGCAAGAACCATGAGCAAGCCCTGAAAAAAAGAAATGTGTTTCCTACTCATACAGACCATATGTAGTTAAACTCTGCTTATGAAACTGATTTAAACCAAAGCTCCTCTTACATAAATACTGTTTAGTTAATAGTGAGAATCGCGTTGAGTTCGTGAATTGCGAAAAATCATTTGAGCCCAAAATTCTCTGGATTTACCTGAAATGAACTCTTGCTTGTAGGAAGACACTGATCCTGGGTTTTAACTCCGTTTATGAAGGCAAATTCATCCCAGAGTTCTCATCCCTGAAATACACTCTGTTTTAAGGCAAGAATCATCCTGTTCTTTCCAGTGTCTCCAATATAGTAAGAAACATGAGCATGCCAAGAAAAAAAGAACTGTGTTTCCTACTCATACGGACCATATGTAGTTCAACTCTGCAAAAGAAACTGAACAAACCACAGCTCCTCTTACATAAATGATCTTTAGTTAATAGTGAGAATCGGTTTGGGTTGGTGAACTGTGAACAAACATTTGAGACCAAAATTCACTTGCTTTACCAGAAATGAACTCTTGCTTGTAGGAAGACACAGATCCTGGGGTTTAACACCGTTTCTGAAGCCAAAATCAGACCAGAATTCTCAACCCTGAAAAACACTCTGTTTTAAGGCAAGAATCATTCTCTTCTTTCCAGTGTCTCCAATACAGAAAGAACCATGAGCATGCCCAGAGAAAAATAACTGTGTTTCCTACTCATACAGACCATATGTAGTTCAACTCTGCTTATGAAATGATACAGACCACAGCTCCACTTACATAAATGCTCTTTAGTTAATAGTGAGAATCGGTTTGTGTTGGTGAACTGTGAAAATTCATTTGACCCCAAAATTCACCTGCTTTACCAGAAAAGAACTCTTGCTTGTAGGAGGACACAGATCCTGGGGTTTAACTCCGTTCCTGAAGGGAAATTCAGACCAGAGTTCTCATCCCTCAAACACTCTCTGCTTATATGCAAGAAGCAAGCTCTTCTTTCCAGATTCTAAAATACAGCAAGAACAAAGTGCATGCCCTGAAAAAATGAAATGGGTTTCCCACTCTTATTGACAATATGTAGTTCAACTCTGTTTATGAAACTGTTATAAACCACAGCTCCTCTTACATTAATGCTCTTTACTTAACAGTGAGAATCATGTTGGGTTCGTAAACTGCGAAAAATAATTTGAGTCCAAAATTTACTGGGTTTACCAGAAATGAATTGTTGTTTGTAGGAACACACTGATCCTGGGGTTTAACTCTGTTTCTGAAGGCAAATTCAGACCAGAGGTCTTGTCCCTGAGAAACACTCTGTTTTAAGGCAAGAATCATCCTCTGTTTTCCAGGTACTCCAATACAGTAAGAACCATGATCATGTCAAGAAAAAAATAACTGTGTTTCTACTCATACTGACCATATGTAGTCCACCTCTCCTTATGAAACTGATACAGACCGTTTCTAAAGGGAAATTCAGACCAGAGTTCTCATCCCTGAAACACACTCTGTTTTAACACAAGAAGCAAGCTCTACTTTCCACAGTCAAAAATACAGCAAGAACCATGAGCATGCCCTGAAAAAAAGAACTGTGTTTCCTAATCATACAGACCATATGTAGTTCAACTCTCCTTATGATACTGATACAGACTACAGCTCCTCGTACATAAATGCTCTTTAGTTAATAGTGATAATCGTGTTGGGTTCTAGAACTGTATAAATCATTTGAGCCAAAAATTTACTTGGTTTACGAGAAATGAACTCTTGCTTGTAGGAACACACAGATCATGGTGTTCAAACCCGTTTCTGAAGGCAAATTCAGACCAGAGTTCTCATCCCTGAAAAAAACTCTGTTTTAAGGCAAGAATCATCCTCTTCTATCTATTGTCTCCAATACAGTAAGAAACATGAGCATTCCCAAAAAAAAAAGAACTGTATTTCCCACTCATACAGACCATATGTAGTTCAACTCTGTTTATGAAACTGAAACAAAAGACAGCTCCTCTTACATAAATCCTCTTTAGTTAATAGTGAGAATCGGTTTGGGTTGTTGAACTGTGAAAAATCTTTTGATCCCAAAATTCACCTGCTTTACCAGAAATTAACTCTTGCTTGTAGGAAGACACAGATACTGGGGTTTAACTCCGTTTCTGAAGGGAAATTGAGACCAGAGTTCTCATCCCTGAAAAAAACTCTGCTTTAAAGCAAGAAACAAGCTCTTCTTTCCAGAGTCTAAAATACAGCAAGAACCATGATCATGCCCTGAAAAAAAGAAATGTGATTCCTACTCATATGGACCATATGTAGTTCAACTCTGCTTATGAAACTGATACAAACCACAGCTCCACTTACATAAATGCTCTTTACTTAATAGTGAGAATCGCATTGAGTTCATGAACTGCGAAAAATCATTTCAGCCCAAAATTCACTGCGTTTACCAGAAACGAAATCTTGCTTGTAGGAAGACACAGATCCTGGGGTTTAACTCCATTTCTGAAGGCATATTCAGACCAGAGTTCTGATCCCTGAAACAAACTCTGTTTTAAGGCAAGAATCATCCTCTTCTATCCAGCGTCTCCAATACAGTAAGAAATATGAGCATTCTGAGAAAAAAAGAACTGTGTTTCCTACTCATACGGACCATATGTAGTTCAACTCTGCTCATGAAACTGATACAAACCACAGCTCTGCTTTCATAAATGCTCCTTATTTAATAGTGAGAATCGCTTTGTGTTCTTGATCTGCGAAAAATCATTTGAACCCAAAATTCACTGGGTTAACCAGAAATGAACTCTTGCTTGTAGGAAGACATAGATCCTGGGGTTTAACTCCGTTTCTAAAGGGAAATTCAGACCAGAGTTCTCATCCCTGAAACACACTCTGTTTTAACACAAGAAGCAAGCTCTACTTTCCAGATTCTAAAATACAGCAAGAACAATGAGCATGCCCTGAAAAAAGGAACTGTGTTTCCTAATCATACAGACCATATGTAGTTCAACTCTCCTTATGATACTGATACAGACTACAGCTCCTCGTACATAAATGCTCTTTAGTTAATAGTGATAATCGTGTTGGGTTCTAGAACTGTATAAATCATTTGAGCCAAAAATTTACTTGGTTTACAAGAAATGAACTATTGCTTGTAGGAAGACACAGATCATGGTGTTTAACTCTGGTTATGAAGGCAAATTCAGACCAGAGTTCTCATCCCTGAAAGAAACTCTGTTTTAAGGCAAGAATCATCCTCTTCTATCTATTGTCTCCAATACAGTAAGATTCATGAGCGTTCCCAAAAAAAAAGAACTGTGTTTCCCACTCATACCGACCATATGTTGTTCAACTCTGTTTATGAAACTGAAACAAACCACAGCTCCTCTTACATAAATCCTCTTTAGTTAATAGTGAGAATCGGTTTGGGTTGTTGAACTGTGAAAAATCTTTTGATCCCAAAATTCACCTGCTTTACCAGAAATTAACTCTTGCTTGTAGGAAGACACAGATCCTGGGGTTTAACTCCGTTTCTGAAGGGAAATTGAGACCAGAGTTCTCATCCCTGAAAAAAACTCTGCTTTAACGCAAGAAACAAGCTCTTCTTTCCAGAGTCTAAAATACAGCAAGAACCATGATCATGCCCTGAAAAAAAGAAATGTGATTCCTACTCATACGGACCATATGTAGTACAACTATGCTTATGAAACTGATACAAACCACAGCTCCACTTACATAAATGCTCTTTAGTTAATAGTGATAATCACATTGGGTTCTAGAACAGTATAAATCATTTGAGCCGAAAATTTACTTGGTTTACCAGAAATGAACTCTTGCTTGTAGGAAGACACAGATCATGGTGTTTAACACTGGTTATGAAGGCAAATTCAGACCAGAGTTCTCATCCCTGAAAAAAACTCTGTTTTAAGGCAAGAATCATCCTCTTCTATCCAGCATCTCCAATACAGTAAGAAACATGAGCATTCCCAGAAAAAAAGAACTGTGTTTCCAACTCATACAAAACGTATATAGTTAAACTCAGCTTATGCATCTGATTCAAACCACAGCTCCTCTTACATAAATCCACTTTAGTTAATAGTGAGAATCGCGTTGGTTTTGGAACTGTGAAAAGTCATTTGAGCCGAAAATTCACTTGGTTTACCAGAAATGAACTCTTGCTGGTAGGAAGACACAGATCCTGGGGTTTAACTCCGTTTGTGAAGGGAAATTGAGACCAGAGTTCTCGTCCATGAAACACACCCTGTTTTAATGCAAGAAGCAAGCTCTTCTTTCCAGCGTCTCCAATACAGCAAGAACCATGAGCATGACCTGAAAAAAAGAATTGTGTTTCCTACTCTTTCGGACCATAGGTAGTTCAACTCTGCTTATGAAACTGATACAACCACAGCTCCTCTTACATAAATGCTCTTTAGTTAATAGTGAGAATTCGTTGGGTTCGTGAACTGTAAAAATCATTTGAGCCCAAAATTCACTGGGTTAAACAGAAATGAACTCTTGCTTGTAGGAAGACACAAATCATGGGGTTTAACTCCATTTCTGAAGCGAAATTCAGACCAGAGTTCTCATTTCTGAAAAAAAACTCTGTTTGAAGGCAAGAATCATCCTCTTCTTTCCAGCTTCTCCAATATAGTAAGAACCATGAGCATGCCCAGAAAAAAAGAACTGTGTTTCCTACTCATACGGACCATATGTAGTTCAACTCTGCTTATGAAACTGATACAAACCACAGCTCTGGTTACATAAATGCTCCTAATTTAATAGTGAGAATCGCTTTGTGTTCTTGATCTGCGAAAAATCATTTGAACCCAAAATTCACTGGGTTAACCAGAAATGAACTCTTGCTTGAAGGAAGACATAGATCCTGGGGTTTAACTCCGTTTCTAAAGGGAAATTCAGACCAGAGTTCTCATCCCTGAAACACACTCTGTTTTAACACAAGAAGCAAGCTCTTCTTTCCAGATTCTAAAATACAGCAAGAACAATGAGCATGCCCTGAAAAAAGGAACTGTGTTTCCTAATCATACAGACCATATGTATTTCAACTCTGCTTATGATACTGATACAGACTACAGCTCCTCGTACATAAATGCTCTTTAGTTAATAGTGATAATCGTGTTGGGTTCTAGAACTGTATAAATCATTTGAGCCGAAAATTTACTTGGTTTACGAGAAATGAACTCTTGCTTGTAGGAACACACAAATCATGGTGTTCAACCCTGTTTCTGAAGACAAATTCAGACCAGAGTTCTCATCCCTGAAAAAAACTCTGTTTTAAGGCAAGAATCATCCTCTTCTATCTATTGTCTCCAATACTGTAAGAAACAAAAGCATTCCCCCCCAAAAAAATAACAGTGTTTCCTACTCATACGGACCATATGTAGTCCAACTCTGTTTATGAAACTGAAACAAACCACAGCTCCTCTTACATAAATCCTCTTTAGTTAATAGTGAGAATCGGTTTTGGGTTGTTGAACTGTGAAAAATCTTTTGATCCCAAAATTCACCTGCTTTACCAGAAATTAACTCTTGCTTGTAGGAAGACACAGATCCTGGGGTTTAACTCCGTTTCTGAAGGGAAATTGAGACCAGAGTTCTCATCCCTGAAAAAAACTCTGCTTTAACGCAAGAAACAAGCTCTTCTTTCCAGAGTCTAAAATACAGCAAGAACCATGATTATGCCCTGAAAAAAAGAAATGTGATTCCTACTCATACGGACCATATGTAGTTCAACTCTGCTTATGAAACTGATACAAACCACAGCTCCACTTACATAAATGCTCTTTAGTTAATAGTGATAATCGCGTTGGGTTCTAGAACTGTATAAATCATTTGAGCCAAAAATTTACTTGGTTTATCAGAAATGAACTCTTGCTTGTAGGAAGACACAGATCATGGTGTTTAACTCCAGTTATGAAGCCAAATTCAGAACAGAGTTCTCATCCCTGAAAAAAACTCTGTTTTAAGGCAAGAATCATCCTCTTCTATCCAGCATCTCCAATACAGTAAGAAACATGAGCATTCCCAGAAAAAAAGAACTGTTTTTCCAACTCATACAAACCATATATAGATAAACTCTGCTTATGAAACTGATTCGATCCACAGCTCCTCTTACATAAATCCTCTTTAGTTAATAGTGAGAATCGCATTGGGTTCTAGAACTGTGAAAATCTTTGAGCCGAAAATTCACATGGTTTACCAGAAATGAACTCTTGCTGGTAGGAAGACACAGATCTTGGGGTTTAACTCCGTTTGTGAAGGGAAACTCAGACCAGAGTTCTCATCCATGAAACACACCCTGTTTTAATGCAAGTAGCAAGCTCTTCTTTCCAGAGTCTAAAATACAGCAAGAACCATGATCATGACCTGAAAAAAAGAACTGTGTTTCATACTCATTCGGACCATAGGTAGATCATCACTGCTTATGATACTGATACAGACTACAGCTCCTCTTACATAAATGCTCTTTAGTTAATAGTGATAATCGCATTGGGTTCTAGAACTGTATAAACCATTTGAGCCGAAAATTTACTTGGTTTACCAGAAATGAACTCTTGCTTGTAGGAACACACAAATCATGGTGTTCAACCCCGTTTCTGAAGGCAAATTCAGACCAGAGTTCTCATCCCTGAAAAAAACTCTGTTTTAAGGCAAGAATCATCCTCTTCTATCTATCGTCTCAAATACATTAAGAAACATGAGCATTCCCAGAAAAAAAGAACTGTGTTTCCTACTCATACGGACCATCTGTAGTTCAACGCTGTTTATGAAACTGAAACAAACCACAGCTCCTCTTATGTAAATCCTCTTTAGTTAATAGTGAGAATCGGTTTGGGTTGTTGAACTGTTAAAAATCTTTTCATCCCAAAATTCACCTGCTTTACCAGAAATTAACTCTTGCTTGTAGGAAGACACAGATCATGGTGTTTAACTCCGGTTATGAAGCCAAATTCAGAACAGAGTTCTCATCCCTGAAAAAAACTCTGTTTTAAGGCAAGAATCGTCCTCTTCTATCCAGCATCTCCAATACAGTAAGAAACATGAGCATTCCCAGAAAAAAAGAACTGTTTTTCCAACTCATACAAACCATATGTAGTTAAACTCTGCTTATGAAACTGATTCGATCCACAGCTCCTCTTACATAAATCCTCTTTAGTTAATAGTGAGAATCGGTTTGGGTTGTTGAACTGTTAAAAATCTTTTCATCCCAAAATTCACCTGCTTTACCAGAAATTAACTCTTGCTTGTAGGAAGACACAGATCCTGGGGTTTACCTCCGTTTCTGAAGGGAAATTCAGACCAGAGTTCTTATCCCTGAAACACACTCTGCTTTAACAAACAAGCAAGCTCTTCTTTCCAGAGTCTAAAATACAGCAAGAAACATGAGCATGGCCTGAAAAAAAGAACTGTGTTTCCTATTCATACGGACCATATATAGTTCAACTTTGCTTATGTATCTGATACAAACCAAAGCTCCTCTTACATAAATGCTCTTTAGTTAATAGTGATAATGACATTTTTTCTAGAATTGTGTAAAGTCATTTGATCCGAAAATTCACTTGGTTTACAAGAAAGGAACTCTTGCTTGTAGGAAGACACAGATCCTGGGGTTTTACTCTGTTTCTGAAGGGAAATTCAGACCAGAGTTCTCATCCCTGAAACATACTGTGTTTTAAGGCAAGAATCATCCTCTTCTATCCAGCGTCTCCAATACAGTAAGAAATATGATCAATCCCAGAAAAAACGAACTGGGTTTACTACTCATCCAAACCATATGTAGTTAAACTCTGCTTATGAAACTGATACAAACCACAATTCCGCTTACATAAATGCTCTTTAGTTAATAGTGAGAATTCGTTGGGTTCGTGAACTGCGAAAAATCATTTGAGCCCAAAATTCACTGGGTTAAACAGAAATGAACCCTTGCTTTTAGGAAAACACAGATCCTGGGGTTTAACTCCATTTCTGAAGCGAAATTCAGACCAGAGTTCTCATCCCTGAAACACACTCGGTTTTAACACAAGAAGCAAGCTCTTTTTTACAGAGTATAAAATACAGCAAGAACAATGAGCATGCCCTGAAAATAAGAACTGTGTTTCTTAATCATACAGACCATATGTAGTTCAACTCTGCTTATGATACTGATACAGACTACAGCTCCTCTTACATAAATGCTCTTTAGTTAATAGTGATAATCGCATTGGGTTCTAGAACTGTATAAATCATTTGAGCCGAAAATTTACTTGGTTTACCAGAAATGAACTCTTGCTTGTAGGAACACACAAATCATGGTGTTCAACCCCGTTTCTGAAAGCAAATTCAGACCAGAGTTCTCATACCTGAAAAAAACTCTGTTTTAAGGCAAGAATCATCCTCTTCTATCTAGCGTCTTCAATAAAGTAATAACCATGAGCATGCTCAGAAAAAAAGAACTGTGTTTCCTACTCATACGGACCATATGTAGTTCAACTCTGCTGATGAAACTAAAACAAACCACAGCTCCTCTTACATAAATGCTCTTTAGTTAATAGTAAGAATTCGTTGGGTTCGTGAAATGCGAAAAATCATTTGAGCCCAAAATTCACTGGGTTAACCAGAAATGAACTCTTGCTTGTAGGAAGTCATAGATCCTGGGGTTTAACTCCGTTTCTAAACGGAAATTCACACCAGAGTTCTCATCCCTGAAACACACTCTGTTTTAACACAAGAAGCAAGCTCTTTTTTCCAGAGTCTAAAATACAGCAAGAACAATGAGCATGCCCTGAAAAAAACAACTGTGTTTCTTAATCATACAGACCATATGTAGTTCAACTCTGCTTATGATACTGATACAGAATACAGCTCCTCGTACATAAATGCTCGTTAGTTAATAGTGATAATCGCATTGGGTTCTAGAACTGTATAAATCATTTGAGCCGAAAATTTACTTGGTTTACCAGTAATGAACTCTTGCTTGTAGGAACACACAAATCATGGTGTTCCACCCCGTTATTGAAGGCAAATTCAGACCAGAGTTCTCATCCCTGAAAAAATTCTGTTTTAAGGCAAGAATCATCCTCTTCTATCTAGCGTCTTCAATAAAGTAGGAACCATGAGCATGCCCTGAAAAAAAGAACTGTGTTTCCTACTCATACGGACCATATGTAGTTCAACTCTGCTTCTGAAACTGATTCAAACCACAGCTCCTCTTACATAATTCCTCTTTAGTTAATAGTGAGAATCGCGTTGGGTTCGTGAACTGTGAAAAGACATTTGAGCCAAAAATTCACTTGGTTTACCAGGTATGAACTCTTGCTGGTAGGAAGTAAGAGATCATTCAGTTTAACTCTGTTTGTGAAGGGAAATTCAGACCAGAGTTCTCATCATTGAAACCCACCCTGTTTGAATACAATAAGCAAGCTCTTCTTTCCAGCGTCTCCAATACAGCAAGAACCATGAGCATACCCTAAAAAAAAGAACTGTGTTTCCTACTCATACGAACCATATGTAGTTCAACTCTGCTTATAAAACTGATACAGACCACAGCTCCTCTTACATAAATGCTCTTTAGTTAATATTGATAATCGCGTTGGGTTAGAGAACTGTGTAAAATCATTTGAGAAGAAAATTCACTTGGTTTAACAGAAATTAACTCGTGCTTGTAGGAAGACACAGATCATGGGGTTTAACTCCGTTTCTGAAGGGAAATTCAGACCAGAGTTCTCATCCTTGAAACACATTCTGTTTTAATACAAGAAGCAAGCTCTTCTATACAGCGTCTGCAATACAGCAAGAACCATGAGCATGCCCTGAAAAAAGAACTGTGTTTCCTACTCATAGGGACCATATGTAGTTCAACTCTGCTTATGAAACTGATACAAACCACAGCTCTTCTTACATAAATGCTCTTTAGTTAATAGTGAGAATCACATTGGGTTTTTAAACTGTGTAATGTGCTTTGAGCCCAAAATTCACTTGGTTTACCAGAAATGAACTGTTCCATGGGGGAAGACACAGATCCTGGATTTTAAATACGATTCTGAACGTAAATTGAGACCAGTGTTCTCATCCATGAAACACACTCTGTTTTCACCCGAGAAGCAAGCTCTTCTTTCCAGAGTCTCCAATACAGCAAGAACCATCTGCATGCCCAGAAAAAACGAACTTTGTTTCCGACTCATACGGACCATATGTAGTTCAAATCTGCTGATGAAACTGAAACAAACCACAGCTCCTCTTCCATAAATGCTCTTTAGTTAATAGTGAGAATCATGTTGGGTTCGTGAACTGCAAAAAAATCACTTGAGCCCAAAATTCTCTGGGTTTACAAGAAATGAACTCTTGCTTGTAGGATGACACTGATTCTGGGGTTGAACTCCGTTTCTGAAGTCAAATTCAGACCAGAGTTCTAATCCCTGCAAAACACTCTGTTTTAAGGCAAGAATCATGCTCTTCTTTCTATCGTCTTCAATATAGTAAAAACCATGAGCATGCCCTGAAAAAAAGAACTGTGTTTCCCACTCATACGGACCATATGTAGTTCAAATCTGCTGATGAAACTGAAACAAACCACAGCTCCTCTTCCATAAATGCTCTTTAGTTAATAGTGAGAATCATGTTGGGTTCGTGAACTGCAAAAAAATCACTTGAGCCCAAAATTCTCTGGGTTTACAAGAAATGAACTCTTGCTTGTAGGATGACACTGATTCTGGGGTTGAACTCCGCTTCTGAAGTCAAATTCAGACCAGAGTTCTAATCCCTGCAAAACACTCTGTTTTAAGGCAAGAATCATGCTCTTCTTTCTATCGTCTTCAATATAGTAAAAACCATGAGCATGCCCTGAAAAAAAGAACTGTGTTTCCCACTCATACGGACCATATGTAGTTCAACTCTGCTCATGAAACTGATACAGACCACAGCTCCTCTTACATAAATGCTCATTAGTTAATAGTGATAATCGCTTGGGTTATAGAACTGTGTAAAATCATTTGAGAAGAAAATTCAATTAGTTTAACAGAAATGAACTCGTGCTTGTAGGAAGACACAGATCATGGGGTTTAACTGCGTTTCTGAAGGGAAATTCAGACCAGAGTTCTCATCCTTGAAACACACTCTGGTTTAATACAAGAAGCAAGCTCTTCTATACAACGTCTCCAAGTCAGCAAGAACCATAAGCATGCACAGAAAAAAAGAACTGTGTTTCCTACTCAGAAGGACCTTATGTAGTTCAACTCTGCTTATGAAACTGATACAAACCACAGATCCTCTTACATAAATGCTCTTTAATTAATAGTGAGAATCGCGTTGGGTTCGTGAACTAAGAAAAATCATTTGAGCCCAAAATTCACTGGGTTTACCTGAAATGAACACTTGCTTGTAGGAAGACACAGATCCTGGGGTTCAACTCCGTTTCTGAAGGCAAATTCAGACCAGAATTCTCATCCCTGAAAAACACTCTGTTTTAAGGCAAGAATCATCCTCTTCTTTCCAGCGTCTCCAATACAGCAAGAACCATGAGCATGCCCTGAAAAAAAGAACTGTGTTTCCTACTACTCCTAAGGACGATATGTAGTTCAACTCTGCTTATGAAACTGATACAAACCACAGCTCTTCTTACATGAATGCTGTTTAGTTAATAGTGAGAATCACATTGGGTTTTTGAACTTTGTAATTTGATTTGAGCCCAAAATACACTTGTTTACCAGAAATGAACTGTTCCATGGGGGAAGACAGAGATCCTGGATTTTAAATACGATTCGGAAGGTAAATTCAGACCAGTGTTCTCATCCATGAACCACACTCTGTTTTCACCCATCCTGGGGTTTACCTCCGTTTCTGAAGGGAAATTCAGACCAGAGTTCTCATCCCTGAAACACAATCTGTTTTAAGGAAGAGGCGAGCCCTTCATTCCAGAGTCTAAAATACAAGAAGAACCATGAGCATGCCTAGAAAAAAAGAACTGTGTTTCCTACTCATACGGACGTTATGTAGTTCAACTCTGCTTATGAAACTGATACAAACAACAGCTCCTCTTACATAAATCCTCTTTAGTTAATAGTGAGAATCACGTTGTGTTCGTGAACTGCGAAAAATCATTTGAATCCATAATTCACTGGGTTAACATGAAATGTACTCCTGCTTGTAGGAAGACACAGATCCTGGGGTTAAACTCCGGTTCTGAAGGCAAATTCAGACCAGAATTCTCATCCCTGAAAATCACACTGTTTTAAGGCAAGAATCATCCTCTTCTTTCTAGTGTCTCCAATAAGGAAAGAACCATGAGCATGCCCAGAAAAAAAGAACTGTATTTCCTACTCATACCGACCACATGTAGTTCAACTCTGCTTATGAAATGATACAGACCCCAGCTTCTCTTACATAAATGCTCTTTAGTTAATAGTGAGAATCATGATGGGTTCAAGAACTGCAAAAAATCATTTAAGCCCATAATTCACTGTGTACACCAGAAATGAACTCTTGCTTGTAGGAAGACACAGATCCTGGGGTTTAACTCCGTTTCTGAAGGGAAATTCAGACCAGAGTTCTCATCCCTGAAACACACTCTGTTTTAACGAAGAAGCAAGTTCTTCTTTCCAGAGTCTAAGATACAGCAAGAACCATGAGCATGGCCTGAAAAAAAGAACTGTGTTTCCTATTCATATGGACCACATGTAGTTCAACTCTGCTTATGAAACTGATAAGAACACACCTCCTCTTACATAAATGCTCTTTAGTTAATAGTGAGAATAGCGTTGGGTTCGTGTACTGTGAAAAATCATTTGAGCCCAAAATTCACTGGATTTACCTGAAAGGATCTCTTGCTTGTAGGAAGACACAGATCCTGGGGTTTAACTCTGTTCCTGAATGCAAATTCAGACCAGAATTCTAATCCCTGAAAAACACTCTGTTTTAGGCAAGAATCATCCACTTCTTTCCAGCGTCTCCAATACATTAAGAACCAAGTGCACGCCCAGAAAAAAAGATCTGTGTTTCCTATTCATACAAACCTTATGTAGTTAAACTCTGCTTATGAAACTGATTCAAACCACAGCTCCTCTTACATGAATTCTTTTTAGTTAATAGTCATAATCGCGTTGGGTTCTAGAACTGTGTAAAGTCATTTGAGCCGAAAATTCACATGGTTTACCAGAAATGAACTGTTCTATGGGGGAAGACACAGATCCTGGATTATAAATATGATTCTGAAGGTAAATTCAGACCGGTGTTCTCATCTATGAAACACACTCTGTTTTCACCAAAAAGCAAGATCTTCTTTCCAGAGACTCCAATACAGCAAGAACCATCAGCATGCCCAGAAAAAAAGAACTGTTTTTCCTACTCATACGGACCTTATGTAGTTCAACTCTGCCTATGAAACTGATACAAACCACAGCTCCTCTTACATAAATGCTATTTAGTTAATAGTGAGAATCACATTGGGTTTTTGAACTTTGTAAAGTGATTTGAGCCAAAAATACCCTTGGTTTACCAGAAATGAACTGTTCCATGGGGAAGACACAGTTCCTGGATTTTAAATACGATTTTGAAGGGAAATTCAGACCAGAGTTCTCATCCTTGATACACACTCTGTTTTAATGGAGGAAGCAAGCTGTTCTTTAAAGCGTCTCCAAAACAGCAAGAACCATGAGCATGCCCAGAAAAAAAGAACTGTGTTTCCTACTCATACGGACCATATGTAGTTCAACTCTGCTTATGAAACTGATACAAACCACAACTCTTCTTATATAAATCCTCTTTAGTTAATAGTGAGAATAGCGTTGTGTTCGTGAACTGCGAAAAATCATTTGAGCCCAAAATTCACTGGGTTTACAAGAAATGTACTCCAGCTTGTAGGAAGACACAGATCCTGGGGTTAACCTCCGGTTATGTAGGCAAATTCAGACCAGAATTCTCATCCCTGAAAAACACACTGTTTTAAGGCAAGAATCATCCTCATCTTTCCAGGGTCTCCAATAAGGCAAGAAACATGAGCATGCCCAGAAAAAAAGAACTGTATTTCCTACTCATACCGACCACATGTAGTTCAACTCTGCTTATGAAATGATACAGCCCCCAGCTCCTCTTACATAAATGCTCTTTAGTTAATAGTGAGAATCATGTTGGGTTCGTGAACTGCCAAAAATCATTTGAGCCCATAATTCACTGTGTACACCAGAAATGAACTCTTGCTTGTAGGAAGACACAGATCCTGGGGTTTAACTCCGTTTCTGAAGGGAAATTCAGACCAGAGTTCTCATCCCTGAAACACACTCTCTTTTAACGAAGAAGCAATCTCTTCTTTCCAGAGTCTAAGATACAGCAAGAACCATGAGCATGCCAAGAAAAAAAGAACTGTGTTTCCTACTCATATGGAACATAAGTAGTCCAACTCAGATTATGACACTGATACAGACAACAGCTCCTCTTACATAAATGCTCTTTAGTTAATAGTGATAAACACGTTGGGTTCTAGAACTGTGTAAAACATTTGAGCCGAATATTCACTTGGTATAACAGAAATGAACTCTTGCTTGTAGGAAGACACAGATCATGGGGTTTAACTCCATTTCTGAAGGGAATTCAGACCAGAGTTCTCATCCATGGAACACACTATGTTTTAATGGAGGAAGCAAGCTCTTCTTTAAAGCGTCTCCAAAACAGCAAGAACCATGAGCATGCCCAGAAAAAAAGAACTGTGTTTCCTACTCATACGGACCACATGTAGTTCAACTCTGCTTATGAAACTGATACAAACCACAACTCTTCTTATATAAATCCTCTTTAGTTAATAGTGAGAATAGTGTAGGGTTTGTGAACTGCGAAATATCATTTGAGCCCAAAATTCACTGTGTATACCAGAAATGAACTCTTACTTGTAGGAAGACACAGATCCTGGCGTTTAACTCCGTTTCTGAAGGCAAATTCAGACCAGAGTTCTCATCCCTGAAACACAATCTGTTTTAAGGAAGATGCGTGCCCTTCTTTCCAGATTCTAAAATACAAGAAGAACCATGAGCATGCCAAGAAAAAAAGAACTGTGTTTCCTACTCATATGGACCATAAGTAGTCCAACTCTGATTATGAAACTGATACAGACAACAGCTCCTCTTACATAAATGCTCTTTAGTTAATAGTGATAATCACGTTGGGTTCTAGAACTGTGTAAAACATTTGAGCCGAATATTCACTTGGTATAACAGAAATGAACTCTTGCTTGTAGGAAGACACAGATCTTGGGGTTTAACTCCATTTCTGAAGGGAATTCAGACCAGAGTTCTCATCCATGGAACACACTCTGTTTTAAGGAAAGAATCATCCTCTTCTTTCCAGCTTCTCCAATACAGTAAGAACCATGAGCATGCCCAGAAAAAAAGAACTGTTTCCTACTCATACGGACCATATGTAGTTCAACTCTGCTTATGAAACTGATACAGACCACAGCTCCTCTTACATAAATGCTCATTAGTTAATAGTGATAATCGCGTTGGGTTATAGAACTGTGTAAAATCATTGGAGAAGAAAATTCACTTAGTTTAACAGAAATGAACTCGTGCTTGTAGGAAGACACAGATCATGGGGTTTAACTCCGTTTCTGAAGGGAAATTCATACCAGAATTCTCATCCCTGAAAAACACTCTGTTTTAAGGAAAGAATCATCCTCTTCTTTCCAGCGTCTCCAATACAGAAAGTACCATGAGCATGCCCTGAAAAAAAGAACAGTGTTTGCTACTCATAAGGACGATATGTAGTTCAACTCTGTTTTGAAACTCATACAAACCACAGCTCTTCTTACATAAATGCTATTTAGTTAATAGTGAGAATCACATTGGGTTTTTGAACTTTGTAAAGTGATTTGAGCCAAAAATACCCTTGGTTTACCAGAAATGAACTGTTCCATGGGGAAGACACAGATCCTGGATTTTAAATACGATTCTGAAGGGAAATTCAGACCAGAGTTCTCATCCTTGAAACACACTCTGTTTTAATACAAGAAGCAAGCTATTCTATACAGCGTCTCCAATACAGCAAGAAACATGAGCATGCCCTGAAAAAAAGAAATGTGTTTCCTACTCCTAGGGACCCTATGTAGTTCAACTCTGCTTATGGAACTGATACATATAACAGCTCCTCTTACATAAATGCTCTTTAGTTAATAGTGAGAATCGCGTTGTGTTCGTGAACTGCAAAAAATCATTTGAGCCCAAAATTCACTGGGTTTACAAGAAATGTACGCCAGCTTGTAGGAAGACACAGATCCTGGGGTTAACCTCCGGTTATGTAGGCAAATTCAGACCAGAATTCTCATCCCTGAAAAACACACTGTTTTAAGGCAAGAATCATCCTCATCTTTCCAGCGTCTCCAATAAGGAAAGAACCATGAGCATGCCCAGAAAAAAAGAACTGTATTTCCTACTCATACCGACCACATGTAGTTCAACTCTGCTTATGAAATGATACAGATCACCGCTCCTCTTACATAAATCCTCTGTAGTTAATAGTGAGAATAGCGTAGGGTTTGTGAACTGCGAAAAATCATTTGAGCCCAAAATTCACTGGGTTTACCAAAATTGAACTCTTGCTTGTAGGAAGACTCAGATACTGGGGTTTAACTACATTTCTGAAGCGAAATTCAGACCAGAGTTCTCATCCCTGAAAAAAACTCTGTTTTAAGGCAAGAATCATCCTCTTCTTTCCAGCTTCTCCAATACAGTAAGAACCATGAGCATGCCCGGAAAAAAACAACTGTGTTTCCTACTCATACGGACCATATGTAGTTCAACTCTGCTTATGAAACTGATACAGACAACAGCTCCTCTTACATAAATGCTCATTAGTTAATAGTGATAATCGTGTTGGGTTATAGAACTGTTTAACATCATTGGAGAAGAAAATTCACTTAGTTTAACAGAAATGAACTCGTGCTTGTAGGAAGACACAGATCATGGGGTTTAACTCCGTTTCTGAAGGGAAATTCATACCAGAGTTGTCATCCTTGAAACACATTCTGTTTTAGTACAAGAAGCAAGCTCTTCTATACATCGTCTCCAATATAGCAAGAACCATAAGCATGCACAGAAAAAAAGACTGTGTTTCCTACTCAGAAGGACCTTATGTAGTTCAACTCTACTTATGAAACTGATACAAACCACAGATCCTCTTACATAAATGCTCTTTAATTAATAGTGAGAATCGCGTTGGGTCGTGAACTGAGAAAAATCATTTGAGCACAAATTTCACTGGGTTTAACTGAAATGAACTCTTGCTTGTAGGAAGACACAGATCCTGGGGTTTAACTCCGTTTCTGAAGGGAAATTCAGACCAGAATTCTCATCCCTGAAAAACACTCTGTTTTAAGGCAAGAATCATCCTCTTCTTTCCAGGGTCTCCAATAGAGCAAGAACCGTGAGCATACCCTGAAAAAAAGAACTGTGTTTCCTACTCAGACGGACCATATTTAGTTCAACTCTGCTTATGAAACTGATACAAACCAAAGCTCCTCTTACATAAATGCTCTTTAGTTAATAGTGAAAATAGCGTTGGGTTCCTGAACTGCGAAAAATCATTTGAGCCCAAAATTCCCTGGGTATACCAGAACTGAACTCTTGCTTGTAGTAAGACACAGATCCTGGGATTCAACTCCGTTTATGAAGACAAATTCAGATCAGAATTCTCAACCCTGAAAAACACTCTGTTTTAAGGCAAGAATCATCCTATTCTTTCCAGCATCTCCAATATAGTAACTAACAGGAGCATGCCCAGAAAAAAAGAACTGTGTTTCCTTCTCCTACAGACCATATGTAGTTCAACTCTGCTTATGAAACTGATACAGACCACAGCTCCTCTTGCATAAATACTCTTTAGTTAATAGTGAGAATAGAGCATGGTTCGTGAACTGTGAAAAATCATTTAAGCCCCAAATTCACTGGGTTTACCAGAAATGAACTCTTGCTTGTAGGAGGACCCTGATGCTGGCGTTTAACTCCATTTCTGAAGGCAAATTCAGACCAGAGTTCTCATCCCTGAAAAGCAATTTTTTTTTATGGCAAGAATCATCCTCTTCTTTCAAGCGTCTCCAATATACTAAGAAACATGAGCATACCATCAAAAAAAGAACTGAGTTTCCTACTCATACAAACCATAAGTAGTTCAACTCTGCTTATGAAACTGATACAAAGCACAGCTGCTCTTACATAAATCCTCTTTGGTTAATAGTGAGAATAGCGTATGGTTTGTGAACTGCGAAAAAACATTTGAGCCCAAAATTCACTGGGTTTACCAGAAATGAAATCTTGCTTGTAGGAAGACACAGATCCTGGGGTTTAACTCCTTTTCTGAAGGGAAATTCAGACCCGAGTTCTCATCCCTGAAACAAACTCTGTTTTAACGCAAGAAGCAAGCTCTTCTTTCCAGAGTCTAAAATACAGAAATAACCTTGAGCATGGCCTGAAAAAAAGAACTCTTTTTCCTATTCATTCGGACCATATGTAGTTCAACTCTGCTTATGAAACTGATACAAACCACAGCTCCTCTTACATAAATCCTGTTTAGTTAATAGTGAGAATAGTGTATGGTTCGTGAACTGCGAAAAAATCATTTGAGCCCAAAATTCACTGGGTTTACCAGAAATGAACTCTTGCTTGTAGGAAGACACTGATCCTGGGGTTTAACTCCATTTCTGAAGGCAAATTCAGACCAGAGTTCTCATCCCTGAAACACACTCTGTTTCAACACAAGAAGCAAGCTCTTCATTCTAGAGTCTAAAATACAGCAAGGACCATGAGCATGCCCTGACAAGAAAAACTGTGTTTCCTACTCATACGGACCATATGTAGTTCAACTCTGCTTATAAAACTGATAAAAACCACAGCTCCACTTACATAAATTCTCTTTAGTTAATAGTGAGAATCATGTTGGGTTCGTGAACTGCAAAAAATCATTTGGGCCAAAAAATCCCTGGGTTTACCAGAAATGAACTCTTGCTTGTAGGAAGACACTGATCCTGAGGTTTAACTCCGTTTCTGAAGGCAAATTGAGACCAGAGTTCTCATCCCTGAAAATCACTCTGTTTTAAGGCAAGAATCATCCTCTTCTTTCCAGCGTCTCCAATACAGTAAGTAACATGAGCATGCCCAGAAAATAGAACTGTGTTTCCGACTCATACAGAAGATATGTAGTTCAACTGTGCTTTTGAAACTGATACAAACCCCAGCTCCTCTTACATAAATCTTCTTTAGTTAATAGTGAGAATAGCGTAGGGTTCGTGCACTGTGAAAAAATCATTTGAGCCCAAAATTCACTGGGTTTACCAGAAATGCACTCTTATTGTAGGAAGACACAGATCCTGGGGTTTAACTCCGTTTCTGCAGGGAAATTCAGACCAGAGTTCTCATCCCTGAAACACAATCTGTTTTAAGGAAGAAGCAGGCTCTTCTTTCCAGAGTCTAAAATACAGCAAGAACCAAGAGCATGGCCTGAAAAAAGAACTGTGTTTCCTATTCATATGGACCATATTTAGTTCAACTCTGCTTTTGAAACTGATACAGACAACACCTCGTCTTACATAATTGCTCTTTTTTTTAATAGTGAGAATAGCGTTCGGTTCCTGAACTTCGAAAAATCATTTGAGCCCAAAAATCACTGGGTTCACCAAAACTGAACTCTATCTTGTAGGAAGATACTGATCCTGGGGTTTAACTCCTTTTCTGAAGGGAAATTCAGACCCGAGTTCTCATCCCTGAAACAAACTCTGTTTTAACGCAAGAAGCAAGCTCTTCTTTCCAGAGTCTAAAATACAGAAATAACTTTGAGCATGGCCTGAAAAAAAGAACTCATTTTCCTATTCATTCGGACCATATGTAGTTCAACTCTGCTTATGAAACTGATACAAACCACAGCTCCTCTTACATAAATCCTCTTTAGTTAATAGTGAGAATAGTGTATGGTTCGTGAACTGCGAAAAAATCATTTGAGCCCAAAATTCACTGGGTTTACCAGAAATGAACTCTTGCTTGTAGGAAGACACTGATCCTGGGGTTTAACTCCATTTCTGAAGGCAAATTCAGACCAGAGTTCTCATCCCTGAAACACACTCTGTTTTAACACAAGAAGCAAGCTCTTCATTCTAGAGTCTAAACTACAGCAAGAACCATGAGCATGCCCTGAAAAGAAAAACTGTGTTTCCTACTCAGACGGACCATATGTAGTTCAACTCTGCTTATAAAACTGATAAAAACCACAGCTCCTCTTACATAAATTCTCTTTAGTTAATAGTGAGAATCATGTTGGGTTCGTGAACTGCAAAAAATCATTTGGGCCAAAAACATCCCTGGGTTTACCAGAAATGAACTCTTGCTGGTAAGAAGACACTGATCCTGAGGTTTAACTCCGTTTCTGAAGGCAAATTGAGACCAGAGTTCTCATCCCTGAAAATCACTCTGTTTTAAGGCAAGAATCATCCTCTTCTTTCCAGCGTCTCCAATACAGTAAGTAACATGAGCATGCCCAGAAAATAGAACTGAGTTTCCGACTCTTACAGAAAATATGTAGTTCAACTGTGCTTTTGAAACTGATACAAACCCCAGCTCCTCTTACATAAATCCTCTTTAGTTAATAGTGAGAATAGCGTAGGGTTCGTGCACTGTGAAAAAATCATTTGAGCCCAAAATTCACTGGGTTTACCAGAAATGCACTCTTATTGTAGGAAGACACAGATCCTGGGGTTTAACTCCGTTTCTGCAGGGAAATTCAGACCAGAGTTCTCATCCCAGAAACACACTCTGTTTTAACGAAGAAGCAGGCTCTTTTTTCCAGAGTCTAAAATACAGCAAGAACCAAGAGCATGGCCTGAAAAAAGAACTGTGTTTCCTATTCATATGGACCATATTTAGTTCAACTCTGCTTTTGAAACTGATACAGACCACACCTCGTCTTACATAATTGCTCTTTTTTTTTAATAGTGAGAATAGCGTTCGGTTCCTGAACTTCGAAAAATCATTTGAGCCCAAAATTCACTGGGTTTACCAGAACTGAAATCTTTCTTGTAGGAAGACCCAGATCCTGGGGTTTAACTCCGTTTCTGAAGACAAAGTGAGACCAGAATTCTCAACCCTGAAAAACACTCTGTTTTAAGGCAGGAAGCAAGCTCTTCTTTCCAGCGTCTCCAATACAGCAAGAACCATGAGCATGCGCTGAAAAAAAGAACTGTGTTTCCTATTCATTCGGACCATATGTAGTTCAACTCTGCTTATGAAACTGATACAGACCACACATCCTCTTACATAAATCCTCTTTAGTTAATAGTGAGAATAGCATAGGGTTCGTGAACTGCGAAAAATCATTTGAGCCCCAAATTCACTGGGTTTACCAGAAATGAACTCTTGCTTGTAGGAGGACCCTGATGCTGGGATTTAACTCCGTATCTGAAGGCAAATTAATACCAGAGTTCTCATCCCTCAAAAACACTCTGTTTTAAGGCAAGAATCATTCTCTTCTTTCCAGCGTCTCCAATATAGTAAGAAACATGAGCATGCCCCCCAAAAAAGAACTGTGTTTTCTACTCATAGAGACCATAAGTAGTTCAACTCTGCTTATGAAACTGATACAAAGCACAGCTGCTCTTACATAAATCCTCTTTGGTTAATAGTGAGAATAGCGTATGGTTTGTGAACTGCGAAAAAACATTTGAGCCCAAAATTCACTGGGTTTACCAGAAATGAAATCTTGCTTGTAGGAAGACACAGATCCTGGGGTTTAACTCCTTTTCTGAAGGGAAATTCAGATCCGAGTTCTCATCCCTGAAACAAACTCTGTTTTAACGCAAGAAGCAAGCTCTTCTTTCTAGAGTCTAAAATACAGAAATAACCTTGAGCATGGCCTGAAAAAAAGAACTCTTTTTCCTATTCATTCGGACCATATGTAGTTCAACTCTGCTTATGAAACTGATACAAACCACAGCTCCTCTTACATAAATCCTGTTTAGTTAATAGTGAGAATAGTGTATGTTTCGTGAACTGCGAAAAAATCATTTGAGCCCAAAATTCACTGGGTTTACCAGAAATGAACTCTTGCTTGTAGGAAGACACTGATCCTGGGGTTTAACTCCATTTCTGAAGGCAAATTCAGACCAGAGTTCTCATCCCTGAAACACACTCTGTTTTAACACAAGAAGCAAGCTCTTCATTCTAAAGTCTAAAATACAGCAAGAACCATGAGCATGCCCTGAAAAGAAAAACTGTGTTTCCTACTCAGACAGACCATATGTAGTTCAACTCTGCTTATAAAACTGATAAAAACCACAGCTCCTCTTACATAAATTCTCTTTAGTTAATAGTGAGAATCATGTTGGGTTCGTGAACTGCAAAAAATCATTTGGGCCAAAAAAATCCCTGGGTTTACCAGAAATGAACTCTTGCTGGTAGGAAGACACTGATCCTGAGGTTTAACTCCGTTTCTGAAGGCAAATTGAGACCAGAGTTCTCATCCCTGAAAATCACTCTGTTTTAAGGCAAGAATCATCCTCTTCTTTCCAGCGTCTCCAACACAGTAAGTAACATGAGCATGCCCAGAAAATAGAACTGTGTTTCCGACTCATGCAGAAAATATGTAGTTCAACTCTGCTTTTGAAACTGATACAAACCCCAGCTCCTCTTACATAAATCCTCTTTAGTTAATAGTGAGAATAGCATAGGGTTCGTGAACTGCGAAAAATCATTTGAGCCCCAAATTCACTGGGTTTACCAGAAATGAACTCTTGCTTGTAGGAGGACCCTGATGCTGGGATTTAACTCTGTATCTGAAGGCAAATTCATACCACAGTTCTCATCCCTCAAAAACACTCTGTTTTAAGGCAAGCATCATTCTCTTCTTTCCAGCGTCTCCAATATAGTAAGAAACATGAGCATGCCCCCCAAAAAAGAACTGTGTTTTCTACTCATAGAGACCATATGTACTTCAACTCTGCTTATGAAACTGATACAAACCACAGCTGCTCTTATATAAATCCTCTTTCGTAAATAGTGAGAATAGCGTAGGGTTCGTGAACTGCGAAAAATCATTTGAGCCCAAAATTCACTGGGTTTACCAGAAATGAACTCTTGCTTGTAGGAAGACACAGATCCTGGGGATTAACTCCTTTTCTGAAGGGAAATTCAGACTAGTGTTCTCATCCATGAAACACACTCTGTTTTCACGCAAGAAGCAAGCTCTTCTTTCCAGAGTCTAAAATACAGCAAGAACCATGAGCATGCCCTGAAAAAAAGAACTGTGTTTCCTACTCAGACGGACCATATTTAGTTCAACTCTGCTTATGAAACTGATACAAACCACAGCTCCTCTTACATAAATGCTCTTTAGTTAATAGTGAAAATAGCTTTGGGTTCCTGAACTGCAAAAAATCATTTGAGCCCAAAATTCACTGGGTATACCAGAACTGAAATCTTGCTTGTAGTAAGACACATATCCTGGGATTCAACTCCGTTTATGAAGACAAATTCAGACGAGAATTCTCAACCCTGAAAAACACTCTGTTTTAAGGCAAGAATCATCCTATTCTTTCCAGCATCTCCAATATAGTAACTAACAGGAGCATGCCCAGAAAAAAAGAACTGTGTTTCCTTCTCCTACAGACCATATGTAGTTCAACTCTGCTTATGAAACTGATACAGACCACAGCTCCTCTTGCATAAATCTTCTTTAGTTAATAGTGAGAATAGAGCATGGTTCGTGAACTGCGAAAAATCATTTAAGCCCCAAATTCACTGGGTTTACCAGAAATGAACTCTTGCTTGTAGGAGGACCCTGATGCTGGCGTTTAACTCCATTTCTGAAGGCAAATTCAGACCAGAGTTCTCATCCCTGAAAAGCAATTTTTTTTTATGGCAAGAATCATCCTCTTCTTTCAAGCGTCTCCAATATACTTAGAAACATGAGCATACCCACAAAAAAAGAACTGTGTTTCCTAATCATACAGACCATAAGTAGTTCAACTCTGCTTATGAAACTGATACAAAGCACAGCTGCTCTTACATAAATCCTCTTTGGTTAATAGTGAGAATAGCGTATGGTTTGTGAACTGCGAAAAAACATTTGAGCCCAAAATTCACTGGGTTTACCAGAAATGAAATCTTGCTTGTAGGAAGACACAGATCCTAGGGTTTAACTCCTTTTCTGAAGGGAAATTCAGACCCGAGTTCTCATCCCTGAAACAAACTCTGTTTTAACGCAAGAAGCAAGCTCTTCTTTCCAGAGTCTAAAATACAGAAATAACCTTGAGCATGGCCTGAAAAAAAGAACTCTTTTTCCTATTCATTCGGACCATATGTAGTTCAACTCTGCTTATGAAACTGATACAAACCACAGCTCCTCTTACATAAATCCTCTTTAGTTAATAGTGAGAATAGTGTATGGTTCGTGAACTGCGAAAAAATCATTTGAGCCCAAAATTCACTGGATTTACCAGAAATGAACTCATGCTTGTAGGAAGACACTGATCCTGGGGTTTAACTCCATTTCTGAAGGCAAATTCAGACCAGAGTTCTCATCCCAGAAACACACTCTGTTTTAACGAAGAAGCAGGCTCTTCTTTCCAGAGTCTAAAATACATCAAGAACCAAGAGCATGGCCTGAAAAAAGAACTGTGTTTCTGATTCATATGGACCATATTTAGTTCAACTCTGCTTTTGAAACTGATACAGACCACACCTCATCTTACGTAATTGCTCTTTTTTTTTAAATAGTGAGAATAGCGTTCGGTTCCTGAACATGGAAAAATCATTTGAGCCCAAAATTCACTGGGTTTACCAGAACTGAAATCTTTCTTGTAGGAAGACCCAGATCCTGGGGTTTAACTCCGTTTCTGAAGACAAAGTGAGACCAGAATTCTCAACCCTGAAAAACACTCTGTTTTAAGGCAGGAAGCAAGCTCTTCTTTCCAGCATCTCCAATACAGCAAGAACCATGAGCATGCGCTGAAAAAAAGAACTGTGTTTCCTATTCATATGGACCATATGTAGTTCAACTCTGCTTATGAAACTGATACAGACCACACATCCTCTTACATAAATGCTCTTTAGTTAATAGTGAGAATAGCGTAGGATTCCTGAACTGCGAAAAATCATTTGAGCCCAAAAATCACTGGGTTTACCAAAACTGAACTCTATCTTGTAGGAAGATACTGATCCTGGGGTTTAACTCCTTTTCTGAAGACAAATTCAGACCAGAGTGCTCATCCCTGAAAAACACTCTGTTTTAAGGCAAGAATCATCCTCTTCTTTCCAGCGTCTCCAATATAGTAAGAAACATGAGCATGCACAGAAAAAAAGAACTGTGTTTCCTGCCTCTACAGACCATATGTAGTTCAACTCTGCTTATGAATCTGATACATACCACAGCTCCTCTTACATAAATCCTCTTTAGTTAATAGTGAGAATAGCGTAGGGTTTGTGAACTGCGAAAAATCATTTGAGCCCCAAATTCACTGGGTTTACCAGAAATGAACTCTTGCTTTTAGGAGGACCCTGATGCTGGGATTTAACTCCGTATCTGAAGGCAAATTCATACCAGAGTTTGCCCCGGCCAGCGGGGTGTCAATGGGACCACCAATCCTGTGGGAGAGAATGGAAGGGACAGGGCGACACAAAGAGACGGCAGCAAGACAGTATTCTGATCAAGCCACCAATCTTTATTTCTCTCCACATGGCTTATATAGCATAAGGGGGGAAGGGGCAGGAAGGAGGGAAAGGGAGAAGGGGCGTGTAGAACATGGAAGGGGTGCAAGACGTGTGAGGCAGATAGTGCACCTGCAAGATATCGGCTAAGGTCACTTGGTCAGGGGCAGTATATTCTGTTGCTAGACTGCCTGACCCTGGAATGCTCTTTATCTTCGGTTGTCATGGCACCTGACTGTGGGATGTTCTCTTACCTTGGGAGGCCTCTGGTTACTGCTCTGGGAAGGGGCTTATGACTTGTTCTCTGGTCTAGCTAGTATTTTCTATGGTTCATGTTTGGTTCCTGACATCTTGGTCCCTAACATCTCCCCCTTCTATACATATAGCAAAACAAAGAAAGGAGGCCCAAATCTTTTGCCATGATGGGGGAGGGGTGACAGAGGCTCCATCCCTGTTGAGTTTGAGTTCTTTTGTTAATCAATCGGTTCATGTAGGCGTCCCCACATGTCCCGAAGGAAGCTGGAACAATGCAGTTTTTTACAGGGGGCGGGTTTTAATCCGGGAGGGAAGAGTATAGGGTCTGCATAACCGCCGTGCAATGGAGCATGTCATCCAAGGCACCCAGGATGGTGGAGCACTTTAGTCTCCCTGCCTTCTGCAGTCCCAGCTGCACCCTCAATCCCCTAAGCAGTGGGCTCCAGCTCCCAGGCACAGGTGCATCCTCCCCTGGGCAGAGGGGTCTGTGCTGATATGGAGTCTGTATCTGGTTCATTGAGACCTCGTTCACGGAGGTCAAGGTGATGGTAATGAACCTGAATTTGTTTTGCCTGAAGTTCAGCCAGCTGACTACGCACAAATTGAGTTAGTCGAGACAAAGCCCAAGGGCCGAATGTCAAGACAAGAATGAGGCCAACCAAGGGTCCCAGGAGGGACGGCAGGAGGGTGCTTAGCCAGGGAGATGCAGAGAACCAATTTTGGAACCAGCCTAACTCTTGGTCCCTTTCTTTTTTGCGCTTCTCTAAGCCTTCACGGACCTTAGCCATGCTATCTCTTGCTACTCCTGTGTGATCAGTATAGAAGCAACACTCTTCCTTAAGAGCGGCACAGAGGCCTCCTTGCTGTAAAAAGAGGAGGTCAAGCCCTCGGCGGTTTTGAAGGACCACCTCTGAAAGGGAGGTGAGGGAGGATTCAAGGGCGGAAATGCCTCGCTCGAGCTGCGCTATATCTTCATCTATGGATATTCTAAGCTCTGAATAATGTTGATTAGATAAGACCAGGGAGGCTATGCCTGTACCGGCCCCTGCAGCCCCCACCCCCAGGAGCACGGCTAAAGTGACTGCAGTCACAGGCTCCCTTTTCAAGCGATGGGGGGGGGTGCGAGGGCAGCTGTCTCTGCCAGAGTCTTCTCTTCCCATCTTCTGGAGAATTGATAATGGGCAGCTTCGTGGGTGATCTCCATCTCTTTGAGGTCTCAGTCTTTGATGGTAGCTTTAGCATCTGAAAGAGAAGAAGGAGAGTCCTCAGGGGGAACAGCCTGTCCCCTGGGAATGTTAGGTAAATTTACAGATCTGACCAGGCGCTCAGGGAGCCAGCGTGGGGCATCATGAGCCTGATCAAGGATGCAAGCAGAGCCATGGCCCCAGATAAGTACAGGATCTGGACCATTCCAAACGCCTGTAAGGGGGTCTCGCCACATGGCCAAAGGGTGACTGGCGTCTGCTGAGGGGTGCCAATGACGGTCAGCCGCTGATCGACCTTCACCATCCAGGGTGAGGAAGTTAAGGACAAAGAGAGCATGGCTCAGACGGTCTCGGGGGGAGACAAAGGAAAGCTCTGACATCTTTTTTATCATCTAGTTTAAGGGTAAGTGTGGGTTGAGAGTGAGAAATAGGCTGAACCCAATAAGCCTCTGATGAGCCAATCTGAGCAGCTCCTCGGGGCTGGGTGGACTGAATGGGGTTGTCAGAGGAAAGCGCAGGGAAAGTAACCAGGCGGGCAAGGCAGGTGCCACGGGAGATGGCAACAAGACCCTGGAGTGCAGAGGCCAAAATCTTAATCTCTCCTGTATAGTCATTATCAATAATTCTGGGGTAGATCTGGACACCTTTTAAGGTGGACGAGGCACGGCCAAAGATAAGGGCATGAGTGTCTGGGGCCAGGGGGCCCCAAATCCCAGTAGGGATGACCTGGGGGCCCTGTAATGGATCTAGTATTGTGTAGGTGGCGGCACAGAGGTCCAGTCCTGCGTTGCCTGGGGTTGCCCGTTGGAGGGAGCAGACAGTTGGAGAGTGGCCTGTGAAGCCCCATGGAGCACTCCCCGGAGTGGAGGGGCCAGGGGCTGGCCCCGAAGAAAGTTTCCCGACAGGAGGGGAGGGAGCGGGCGACCGTGAACATCGGTTTTAGATTTACATTGCCTCGCCCAATGAAAACCTTGGCCACATCTAGGACATGGGGTGGTTGGTAGTGGCCGAGTGGTGATGCCAAGCTGGGGCACTGTGGCTGTGCCCCCTGAGGGGGCAGGGATCCGCTTGGGGCATTCCCTCGCAAAATGTTCCGGTTGTTTACAGGAGAAACAAAGGCGACCTTGTTGGAATCTTAATTTTTGGGTGCCCATTGACTTTAAGGCTGCACCAATAGCCAGACCGATGGCGTGGGCGGAGCCAACTCCCGCACAAAGGCGGACTTATTCAGAAACCAAGCCTCACTCTAGTTTTCAAGCAATGCAAGGGTAAAAGGAGCCGTGGGGAAAGAAGCAGCAAGGTCATTTCACCACCGACCAGACACTGCGGACCTGGCCGCCGCCGCTGCCATTGCGCCGTTTTAATCGGAGTGCTCGGGCTGGCTCGGCTCTTTCCGGAGGAGCGCTCCGGCTGGCTCGGCTCTTTCCGCCCAGGCGAAGGAGCCTTGGAGAGGCGCCGCGTGCTCTCATTCCTCTGCCCTCCCAGCTCCCTTCCTTCTCTGCCTTTCACCATGCATGCATACAGACATACATAAACAGCACATAGCATATACATACATACATATATACACACATAAACAAACAAACATCCCGCATAGTGCACAACTCACATCCTGCCAGAGCTGCTGGCTGCCTTTTCTCTCTCTTTTTTAGCATTTTTCATTAATCGTCCCTTCTTGGGGAAAACAGTTACAACAATCCTCTAAAGTGACTAAAGAATTTTATGAGGTCTTTTTATTACGAACCCTTATCCCTTGTGTCTGGAGGGCATCTTTAATGCCCTTTACGAACAAGTCCTGAGAAGTTCCCTGTCCCATGGTAAAGTCTATAGCTGAGACTCACCTCGTCCTTCCCGCTATCCCCCGGATCACCAGGACGCCGAGTCGGGTGGTCTCGACGGGTGACCGCTTTAAATCTCCACCAGACGTCTGGACTTTCCTGGAGAAGGACGTTCAACTCCCAACGAGGCAAAGGTCGAGCCGCACGTTGGGCGCCAGATGCCCCGGCCAGCGGGGTGTCAACGGGACCACCAATCCTGTGGGAGAGAATGGAAGGGACAGGGCGACACAAAGAGACGGCAGCAAGACAGTATTCTGATCAAGCCACCAATCTTTATTTCTCTCCACATGGCTTATATAGCATAAGGGGGGAAGGGGCAGGAAGGAGGGAAAGGGAGAAGGGGCGTGTAGAACATGGAAGGGGTGCAAGACGTGTGAGGCAGATAGTGCACCTGCAAGATATCGGCTAAGGTCACTTGGTCAGGGGCAGTATATTCTGTTGCTAGACTGCCTGACCCTGGAATGCTCTTTATCTTCGGTTGTCATGGCACCTGACTGTGGGATGTTCTCTTACCTTGGGAGGCTTCTGGTTACTGCTCTGGGAAGGGGCTTATGACTTGTTCTCTGGTCTAGCTAGTATTTTCTATGGTTCATGTTTGGTTCCTGACATCTTGGTCCCTAACAAGAGTTCTCATCCCTCAAAAACACTCTGTTTTAAGGCAAGAATCATTCTCTTCTTTCCAGTGTCTCCAATATAGTAAGAAACATGAGCATGCCCCCCAAAAAAGAACTGTGTTTTCTACTCATAGAGACCATATGTACTTCAACTCTGCTTATGAAACTGATACAAACCACAGCTGCTCTTATATAAATCCTCTTTCGTTAATAGTGAGAATAGCGTAGGGTTCGTGAACTGCGAAAAATCATTTGAGCCCAAAATTCACTGGGTTTACCAGAAATGAACTCTTGCTTGTAGGAAGACACAGATCCTGGGGATTAACTCCTTTTCTGAAGGGAAATTCAGACCAGTGTTCTCATCCATGAAACACACTCTGTTTTAACGCAAGAAGCAAGCTCTTCTTTCCAGAGTCTAAAATACAGCAAGAACCATGAGCATGCCCTGAAAAAAAGAACTGTGTTTCCTACTCAGACGGACCATATTTAGTTCAACTCTGCTTATGAAACTGATACAAACCACAGCTCCTCTTACATAAATGCTCTTTAGTTAATAGTGAAAATAGCGTTGTGTTCCTGAACTGCGAAAAATCATTTGAGCCCAAAATTCACTGGGTATACCAGAACTGAACTCTTGCTTGTAGTAAGACACAGATCCTGGGATTTAACTCCGTTTATGAAGACAAATTCAGACCAGAATTCTCAACCCTGAAAAACACTCTGTTTTAAGGCAAGAATCATCCTATTCTTTCCAGCATCTCCAATATAGTAACTAACAGGAACATGCCCAGAAAAAAAGAACTGTGTTTCCTTCTCCTACAGACCATATGTAGTTCAACTCTGCTTATGAAACTGATACAGACCACAGCTCCTCTTGCATAAATCCTCTTTAGTTAATAGTGAGAATAGAGCATGGTTCGTGAACTGTGAAAAATCATTTAAGCCCCAAATTCACTGGGTTTACCAAAAATGAACTCTTGCTTGTAGGAGGACCCTGATGCTGGCATTTAACTCCATTTCTGAAGGCAAATTCAGACCAGAGTTCTCATCCCTGAAAAGCAATTTTTTTATGGCAAGAATCATCCTCTTCTTTCAAGCGTCTCCAATATACTAAGAAACATGAGCATACCCCCCAAAAAAGAACTGTGTTTCCTACTCATACAGACCATAAGTAGTTCAACTCTGCTTATGAAACTGATACAAAGCACAGCTGCTCTTACATAAATCCTCTTTGGTTAATAGTGAGAATAGCGTATGGTTTGTGAACTGCGAAAAAACATTTGAGCCCCAAATTCACTGGGTTTACCAGAAATGAAATCTTGCTTGTAGGAAGACACAGATCCTGGGGTTTAACTCCTTTTCTGAAGGGAAATTCAGACCCGAGTTCTCATCCCTGAAACAAACTCTGTTTTAACGCAAGAAGCAAGCTCTTCTTTCCAGAGTCTAAAATACAGAAATAACCTTGAGCATGGCCTGAAACAAAGAACTCTTTTTCCTATTCATTCGGACCATATGTAGTTCAACTCTGCTTATGAAACTGATACAAACCACAGCTCCTCTTACATAAATCCTCTTTAGTTAATAGTGAGAATAGCGTAGGGTTCGTGAACTGTGAAAAATCATTTGAGCCCAAAATTCACTGGGTTTACCAGAAATGCACTCTTATTGTAGGAAGACACAAATCCTGGGGTTTATCTCCATTTCTGCATGGAAATTCAGACCAGAGTTCTCATTCCTGAAACACACTCTGTTTAAATGAAGAAGCATGCTCTTCTTTCCAGAGTCTAAAATACAGCAATAATCATGAGCATGCGCTGAAAAAAAGAACTGTGTTTCCTATTCATACGGACCATATGTAGATCAACTCTGCTTTTGAAACTGATACAGACCACACCTCCTCTTATATAAATGCTCTTTAGTTAATAGTGAGAATAGCGTAGGGTTCCTGAACTGCGAAAAATCATTTGAGCCCCAAATCACTGGGTTTACCAATACTGAACTCTTTCTTGTAGGAAGACAGTGATCCTGGGGTTTAACTCCGTTTCTGAAGACAAATTCAGACCAGAGTTCTCATCCCTGAAAAACACTCTGTTTTAAGGCAAGAATCATCCTCTTCTTTCCAGCGTCTCCAATTAGTAAGAAACATGAGCATGCACAGAAAAAAAGAACTGTGTTTCCTTCTCCTACAGACCATATGTAGTTCAACTCTGCTTATGAAACTGATACAGACAACAGCTCCTCTTGCATAAATCCTCTTTAGTTAATAGTGAGAATAGCGCATGGTTTGTGAACTGCGAAAAATCATTTGAGCCCCAAATTCACTGGGTTTACCAGAAATGAACTCTTGCTTGTAGGAGGACCCTGATGGTGGGGTTTAACTCCATTTCTGAAGGCAAATTCAGACTAGAGTTCTCATCCCTGAAAAGCACTCTGTTTTAAGGCAATAATCATCCTCACCTTTCAAGCGTCTCCAATATACTAAGAAACATGAGCATAAGCCCAAAAAAAGAACTGTGTTTCCTATTCAGACGGACCATATGTAGTTCAACTCTGCTTATGAAACTGAAAGAAACCACAGCTCCTCTTACATAAATTCTCTTTAATTAATAGTGAGAATCATGTTGGGTTCGTGAACTGCAAAAAATCATTTGGGCCAAAAAAACACTGGGTTTACCAGAAATGAACTCTTGCTTGTAGGAAGACACTGATCCTGGGGTTTAACTCCGTTTCTGCAGGGAAATTCAGACCAGAGTTCTCATTCCTGAAACACACTCTGTTTAAACGAAGAAGCACGATCTTCTTTCCAGAGTCTTAAATACAGCAATAACCATGAGCGTGCCCTGAAAAAAAGAACTGTGTTTCCTATTCATACGGACCATATGTAGTTCAACTCTGCTTATGGAAGTTATACAGACGACTCCTCCTGTTACATAAATGGTCTTTAGTTAATAGTGTGAATAGCATAGGGATCATTAACTGCGAAAAATCATTTTATCCCAAAATTTTCTGGGTTTACCAGAAATGAACTCTTGCTTGTAGGAAGACACTGATCCTGGGGTTTAACTCCGTTTCTGAAGGCAAATTCAGACCAGAGTTCTCATGCCTGAAACACACTCTGTTTTAACCCAAGAAGCAAGCTCTTCATTCTAGAGTTTAAAATACAGCAAGAACCATGAGCATGCCCTGAAAAAAAAAACTGTGTTTACTACTCAGACGGACCATATGTACTTCAACTCTGCTTATGAAATTGATAAAAACCACAGCTCCTGTTACATAAATTCTCTTTACTTAATAGTGAGAATCATGTTGGATTCGTGAACTGCAAAAAATCATTTGAGCCCAAAAATCACTGGGTTTACCAGAACTGAACTCTTGCTTGTAGGAAGACACTGGTCCTGGGGTTTAACTCCTTTTCTGAAGACAAATTCAGACCAGAGTTCTCATTCCTGAAAAACACTCTGTTTTAAGGCAAGAATCATCCTCTTTTTTCCAGCGTCTCCAATATAGTAAGAAACGTGAGCATGCCAAAAAAAAAGAACTGTGTTTCCTTCTCATACAGACCATTTGTAGTTCAACTCTCCTTATGTAACTGATACAAAGAACAGCTGCACTTACATAAATCCTCATTGGTTAATAGTGAGAATAGTGTAGGGTTCAGTAAATGCGGAAAATCATTTGAGCGCAAAATACACTGGGTTTACCAGAAATGAACTCTTGCTTGTAGGAAAACACACATCCTGGTGTTTAACTCCTTTTCTGCATTGAAATTCACACCAGAGTTCTCATCCCTGAAACACACTCTGTTTAAACGAAGAAGCACGCACTTCTTTCCAGATTCTGAAATACAGCAATAACCATGAGCATGCTCTGAAAGAAAGAACCCGGTTTCCTATTCATACGGACCATATGTAGTTCAACTCTGCTTATGAAACTGATACAGACCACACCTCCTCTTACATAATTGCTCTTTTTTTTAATAGTGAGAATAGCGTTCGGTTCCTGAACATGGAAAAATCATTTGAGCCCAAAATTCACTGGGTTTACCGGAACTGAAGTCTTTCTTGTAGGAAGACACAGATCCTGGGGTTTAACTCCGTTTCTGAAGACAAAGTGAGACCAGAATTCTCAACCCTGAAAAACACTCTGTTTTAAGGCAGGAAACAAGCTCTTCTTTCCAGCGTCTCCAATACAGCAAGAACCACGAGCATGCCCAGAAAAAAAGAACTGTGTTTTCTACTCATATGGACCATATGTAGTTCAACTCTGCTTATGAAACTGATACAAACCACAGCTCCTCTTACATAAATCCTCTTTAGTTAATAGTGAGAATAGCATATGGTTCGTGAACTGCGAAAAATCATTTGAGCCCCAAATTCACTGAGTTTACCAGAAATGAACTCTTGCTTGTAGGAGGACCCTGATGCTGGGGTTTAACTCCGTTTCTGAAGGCAAATTCAGACTAGAGTTCTCATCCCTGAAACAAACTCTGTTTTAACACAAGAAGCAAGCTCTTCATTCTAGAGTCTAAAATACAGCAAGAACCATGAGCATGCCCTGAAAAAAAAAACTGTGTTTCCTACTCAGAAGGACCATATGTAGTTCAACGCTGCTTATGAAACTGATACAAACCACAGCTCCTCTTACATAAATCCTCTTTAGTTAATAGTGAGAATAGTGTATGGTTCGTGAACTGCAAAAAAATCATTTGAGCCCAAAATTCACTGGGTTTACCAGAAATGAACTCTTGCTTGTAGGAAGACACTGATCCTGGGGTTTAACTCCATTTCTGAAGGCAAATTCAGACCAGAGTTCTCATCCCTGAAACACACTCTGTTTTAACACAAGAAGCAGGCTCTTCTTTCCAGAGTCTAAAATACATCAAGAACCAAGAGCATGGCCTGAAAAAAGAACTGTGTTTCCTATTCATATGGACCATATTTAGTTCAACTCTGCTTTTGAAACTGATACAGACCACACCTCATCTTACGTAATTGCTCTTTTTTTTTTTTTAATATTGAGAATAGCGTTCGGTTCCTGAACGTCGAAAAATCATTTGAGCCCAAAATTCACTGGGTTTACCAGAACTGAAATCTTTCTTGTAGGAAGACCCAGATCCTGGGGTTTAACTCCGTTTCTGAAGACAAAGTGAGACCAGAATTCTCAACCCTGAAAAACACTCTGTTTTAAGGCAGGAAGCAAGCTCTTCTTTCCAGCGTCTCCAATACAGCAAGAACCATGAGCATGCGCAGAAAAAAAGAACTGTGTTTCCTATTCATTCGGACCATATGTAGTTCAACTCTGCTTATGAATCTGATACAGACCACACATCCTCTTACATAAATGCTCTTTAGTTAATAGTGAGAATAGCGTAGGATTCCTGAACTGCGAAAAATCATTTGAGCCCAAAAATCACTGGGTTTACCAAAACTGAACTCTATCTTGTAGGAAGATACTGATCCTGGGGTTTAACTCCTTTTCTGAAGACCAATTCAGACCAGAGTGCTCATCCCTGAAAAACACTCTGTTTTAAGGCAAGAATAATCCTCTTCTTTCCTGCGTCTCCAATATAGTAAGAAACATGAGCATGCCCAGAAAAAAAGAACTGTGTTTCCTGCTCCTACAGACCATATGTAGTTCAACTCTGCTTATGAATCTGATACATACCACAGTTCCTCTTACATAAATCCTCTTTAGTTAATAGTGAGAATAGCGTAGGGTTCGTGAACTGCGAAAAATCATTTGAGCCCCAAATTCACTGGGTTTACCAGAAATGAACTCTTGCTTGTAGGAGGACCCTGATGCTGGGATTTAACTCCGTATCTGAAGGCAAATTCATACCAGAGTTCTCATCCCTCAAAAACACTCTGTTTTAAGGCAAGAATCATTCTCTTCTTTCCAGCGTCTCCAATATAGTAAGAAACATGAGCATGCCCCCCAAAAAGAACTGTGTTTTCTACTCATAGAGACCATATGTACTTCAACTCTGCTTATGAAACTGATACAAACCACAGCTGCTCTTATATAAATCCTCTTTCGTTAATAGTGAGAATAGCGTAGGGTTCGTGAACTGCGAAAAATCATTTGAGCCCAAAATTCACTGGGTTTACCAGAAATGAACTCTTGCTTGTAGGAAGACACTGATCCTGGGGTTTAACTCCGTTTCTGAAGGCAAATTCAGACCAGAGTTCTCATCCCTGAAACACACTCTGTTTTAAGGCAATAATCATCCTCACCTTTCAAGCGTCTCCAATATACTAAGAAACATGAGCATAAGCCCAAAAAAAGAACTGTGTTTCCTATTCAGACGGACCATATGTAGTTCAACTCTGCTTATGAAACTGAAAGAAACCACAGCTCCTCTTACATAAATTCTCTTTAATTAATAGTGAGAATCATGTTGGGTTCGTGAACTGCAAAAAATCATTTGGGCCAAAAAAACCCTGGGTTTACCAGAAATGAACTCTTGCTTGTAGGAAGACACTGATCCTGGGGTTTAACTCCATTTCTGCAGGGAAATTCAGACCAGAGTTCTCATTCCTGAAACACACTCTGTTTAAACGAAGAAGCACGATCTTCTTTCCAGAGTCTTAAATACAGCAATAACCATGAGCGTGCCCTGAAAAAAAGAACTGTGTTTCCTATTCATACGGACCATATGTAGTTCAACTCTGCTTATGGAAGTTATACAGACGACTCCTCCTCTTACATAAATGCTCTTTAGTTAATAGTGTGAATAGCATAGGGATCATGAACTGCGAAAAATCATTTTATCCCAAAATTTTCTGGGTTTACCAGAAATGAACTCTTGCTTGTAGGAAGACACTGATCCTGGGGTTTAACTCCGTTTCTGAAGGCAAATTCAGACCAGAGTTCTCATGCCTGAAACACACTCTGTTTTAACCCAAGAAGCAAGCTCTTCATTCTAGAGTCTAAAATACAGCAAGAACCATGAGCATGCCCTGAAAAAAAAAAACTGTGTTTACTACTCAGACTGACCATATGTACTTCAACTCTGCTTATGAAATTGATAAAAACCACAGCTCCTGTTACATAAATTCTCTTTACTTAATAGTGAGAATCATGTTGGATTCGTGAACTGCAAAAAATCATTTGAGCCCAAAAATCACTGGGTTTACCAGAAATGAACTCTTGCTTGAAGGAAGACACTGGTCCTGGGGTTTAACGCCTTTTCTGAAGACAAATTCAGACCAGAGTTCTCATCCCTGAAAAACACTCTGTTTTAAGGCAAGAATCATCCTATTCTTTCCTGCATCTCCAATATAGAAAGAAACGTGAGCATGCCAAGAAAAAAGAACTGTGTTTCCTTCTCCTACAGACCATGTGTAGTTCAACTCTGCTTATGAAACTGATACAAACCACAGCTCCTCTTAGATAAATCCGCTTTAGTTAATAGTGAGAATAGCGTAGGGTTCCTGAACTGCGAAAAATCATTTGAGCCCAAAAATCACTGGGTTTACCAGAACTGAACTCTTGCTTGTAGGAAGTCACTGATCCTGGGGTTTAACTCCTTTTCTGAAGACAAATTCAGACCAGAGTTCTCATCCCTGAAAAACACTCTGTTTTAAGGCAAGAATCATCCTCTTTTTTCCAGCGTCTCCAATATAGTAAGAAACGTGAGCATGCCAAAAAAAAGAACTGTGTTTCCTTCTCATACAGACCATTTGTAGTTCAACTCTCCTTATGAAACTGATACAAAGAACAGCTTCACTTACATAAATCCTCATTGGTTAATAGTGAGAATAGTGTAGGATTCAGTAAATGCGGAAAATCATTTGAGCGCAAAATACACTGGGTTTACCAGAAATGAACTCTTGCTTGTAGGAAAACACACATCCTGGGGTTTAACTCCTTTTCTGCATTGAAATTCACACCAGAGTTCTCATCCCTGAAACACACTCTGTTTAAACGAAGAAGCACGCACTTCTTTCCAGATTCTAAAATACAGCAATAACAATGAGCATGCTCTGAAAGAAAGAACCCTGTTTCCTATTCATACGGACCATATGTAGTTCAACTCTGCTTATGAAACTGATACAGACCACACCTCCTCTTACATAATTGCTCTTTTTTTTAATAGTGAGAATAGCGTTCGGTTCCTGAACGTCGAAAAATCATTTGAGCCCAAAATTCACTGGGTTTACCAGAACTGAAATCTTTCTTGTAGGAAGACCCAGATCCTGGGGTTTAACTCCGTTTCTGAAGACAAAGTGAGACCAGAATTCTCAACCCTGAAAAACACTCTGTTTTAAGGCAGGAAGCAAGCTCTTCTTTCCAGCGTCTCCAATATAGTAAGAAACATGAGCATGCACAGAAAAAAAGAACTGTGTTTCCTTCTCCTACAGACCATATGTAGTTCAACTCTGCTTATGAAACTGATACAGACAACAGCTCCTCTTGCATAAATCCTCTTTAGTTAATAGTGAGAATAGCGCATGGTTTGTGAACTGCGAAAAATCATTTGAGCCCCAAATTCACTGGGTTTACCAGAAATGAACTCTTGCTTGTAGGAGGACCCTGATGGTGGGGTTTAACTCCGTTTCTGAAGGCAAATTCAGACTAGAGTTCTCATCCCTGAAAAGCACTCTGTTTTAAGGCAATAATCATCCTCACCTTTCAAGCGTCTCCAATATACTAAGAAACATGAGCATAAGCCCAAAAAAAGAACTGTGTTTCCTATTCAGACGGACCATATGTAGTTCAACTCTGCTTATGAAACTGAAAGAAACCACAGCTCCTCTTACATAAATTCTCTTTAATTAATAGTGAGAATCATGTTGGGTTCGTGAACTGCAAAAAATCATTTGGGCCAAAAAAACACTGGGTTTACCAGAAATGAACTCTTGCTTGTAGGAAGACACTGATCCTGGGGTTTAACTCCATTTCTGCAGGGAAATTCAGACCAGAGTTCTCATTCCTGAAACACACTCTGTTTAAACGAAGAAGCACGATCTTCTTTCCAGAGTCTTAAATACAGCAATAACCATGAGCGTGCCCTGAAAAAAAGAACTGTGTTTCCTATTCATACGGACCATATGTAGTTCAACTCTGCTTATGGAAGTTATACAGACGACTCCTCCTCTTACATAAATGCTCTTTAGTTAATAGTGTGAATAGCATAGGGATCATGAACTGCGAAAAATCATTTTATCCCAAAATTTTCTGGGTTTACCAGAAATGAACTCTTGCTTGTAGGAAGACACTGATCCTGGGGTTTAACTCCGTTTCTGAAGGCAAATTCAGACCAGAGTTCTCATGCCTGAAACACACTCTGTTTTAACCCAAGAAGCAAGCTCTTCATTCTAGAGTCTAAAATACAGCAAGAACCATGAGCATGCCCTGAAAAAAAAAAACTGTGTTTACTACTCAGACTGACCATATGTACTTCAACTCTGCTAATGAAATTGATAAAAACCACAGCTCCTGTTACATAAATTCTCTTTACTTAATAGTGAGAATCATGTTGGATTCGTGAACTGCAAAAAATCATTTGAGCCCAAAAATCACTGGGTTTACCAGAAATGAACTCTTGCTTGAAGGAAGACACTGGTCCTGGGGTTTAACGCTTTTTCTGAAGACAAATTCAGACCAGAGTTCTCATCCCTGAAAAACACTCTGTTTTAAGGCAAGAATCATCCTATTCTTTCCTGCATCTCCAATATAGAAAGAAACGTGAGCATGCCAAGAAAAAAGAACTGTGTTTCCTTCACCTACAGACCATATGTAGTTCAACTCTGCTTATGAAACTGATACAAACCACAGCTCCTCTTACATAAATCCGCTTTAGTTAATAGTGAGAATAGCGTAGGGTTCCTGAACTGCGAAAAATCATTTGAGCCCAAAAATCACTGGGTTTACCAGAACTGAACTCTTGCTTGTAGGAAGTCACTGATCCTGGGGTTTAACTCCTTTTCTGAAGACAAATTCAGACCAGAGTTCTCATCCCTGAAAAACACTCTGTTTTAAGGCAAGAATCATCCTCTTTTTTCCAGCGTCTCCAATATAGTAAGAAACGTGAGCATGCCAAAAAAAAAGAACTGTGTTTCCTTCTCATACAGACCATTTGTAGTTCAACTCTGCTTATGAAACTGATACAAAGAACAGCTGCACTTACATAAATCCTCATTGGTTAATAGTGAGAATAGTGTAGGGTTCAGTAAATGCGGAAAATCATTTGAGCGCAAAATACACTGGGTTTACCAGAAATGAACTCTTGCTTGTAGGAAAACACACATCCTGGGGTTTAACTCCTTTTCTGCATTGAAATTCACACCAGAGTTCTCATCCCTGAAACACACTCTGTTTAAACGAAGAAGCACGCACTTCTATCCAGATTCTAAAATACAGCAATAACCATGAGCATGCTCTGAAAGAAAGAACTGTGTTTCCTATTCATACGGACCATATGTAGTTCAACTCTGCTTATGAAACTGATACAGACCACACCTCCTCTTACATAATTGCTCTTTTTTTTTAATAGTGAGAATAGCGTTCGGTTCTTGAACATGGAAAAATCATTTGAGCCCAAAATTCACTGGGTTTACCAGAAGTGAAATCTTTCTTGTAGGAAGACACAGATCCTGGGGTTTAACTCCGTTTCTGAAGACAAAATGAGACCAGAATTCTCAACCCTGAAAAACACTCTGTTTTAAGGCAGGAAACAAGCTCTTCTTTCCAGCGTCTCCAATACAGCAAGAACCACGAGCATGCCCAGAAAAAAATAACTGTGTTTTCTACTCATATGGACCATATGTAGTTCAACTCTGCTTATGAAACAGATACAAACCACAGCTCCTCTTACATAAATCCTCTTTAGTTAATAGTGAGAATAGCATATGGTTCGTGAACTGCGAAAAATCATTTGAGCCCCAAATTCACTGGTTTTACCAGAAATGAACTCTTGCTTGTAGGAGGACCCTGATGCTGGGGTTTAACTCCGTTTCTGAAGGCAAATTCAGACTAGAGTCCTCATCCCTGATACAAACTCTGTTTTAACACAAGAAGCAAGCTCTTCATTCTAGAGTCTAAAATACAGCAAGAACCATGAGCATGCCCTGAAAAAAAAAACTGTGTTTCCTACGCAGACGGACCATATGTAGTTCAACGCTGCTTATAAAACTGATAAAAACCACAGCTCCTCTTACATAAATTCTCTTAAGTTAATAGTGAGAATCATGTTGGGTTCGTGAACTGCAAAAAATCATTTGGGCCTAAAAATCACTGGGTTTACGAGAAATGAACTCTTGCTGGTAGGAAAACACTGATCCTGGGGTTTAACTCCGTTTCTGAAGGCAAATTGAGACCAGAGTTCTCATCCCTGAAAATCACTCTGTTTTAAGGCAAGAATCATCCTCTTCTTTCCAGCGTCTTCAATACATTAAGTAACATGAGCATGCCCAGAAAATAGAACTGTGTTTCCGACTCATACAGAAAATATGTAGTTCAAATCTGCTTTTGAAACTGATAGAAACCCCAGCTCCTCCTACATAAATCCTCTTTAGTTAATAGTGGGAATAGCGTAGGGTTCGTGCAATGTGAAAAATCATTTGAGCCCAAAATTCACTGGGTTTACCAGAAATGCACTCTTATTGTAGGAAGACACAGATCCTGGGGCTTAACTCCGTTTCTGCAGGGAAATTCAGACCAGAGTTCTCATCCCTGAAACACACTCTGTTTTAACGAAGAAGCAGGCTCTTCTTTCCAGAGTCTAAAATACAGCAAGAACCAAGAGCATGGCCTGAAAAAAGAACTGTGTTTCCTATTCATATGGACCATATTTAGTTCAACTCTGCTTTTGAAACTGATACAGACCACACCTCGTCTTACATAATTGCTCTTTTTTTTAATAGTGAGAATAGCGTTCGGTTCCTGAACTTTGAAAAATCATTTGAGCCCAAAATTCACTGTGTTTACCAAAACTGAACTCTATCTTGTAGGAAGATACTGATCCTGGGGTTTAACTCCGTATCTGAAGGCAAATTCATACCAGAGTTCTCAACCCTGAAAAACACTCTGTTTTAAGGCAAGAATCATCCTATTCTTTCCAGCATCTCCAATATAGTAAGAAACATGAGAATACCACCCAAAAAAGAACTGTGTTTCCTATTCATACAGACCATATGTACTTCTACTCTGCTTATGAAACTGATACAAACCACAGCTCCTCTTACATAAATCCTCTTTGGTTAATAGTGAGAATAGCGTATGGTTTGTGAAATGTGAAAAAACATTTGAGCCCAAAATTCACTGGGATTACCAGAAATGAAATCTTGCTTGTAGGAAGACACAGATCCTGGGGTATAACACCTTTTCTGAAGGGAAATTCAGACCCGAGTTCTCATCCATGAATCAAACTCTGTTTTAACGCGTTTAGCAAGCTCTTCTTTCCAGAGTCTAAAATACAGAAATAACCTTGTGCATGGCCTCAAAAAAATAACTCTTTTTCCTATTCATTCGGACCATATATAGTTCAACTCTGCTTATGAAACTGATACAAACCACAGCTCCTCTTACATAAATCCTCTTTAGTTAATAGTGAGAATTGTGTATGGTTCCTGAACTGCGAAAAATCATTTGAGCCCAAAATTCACTGGGTTTACCAGAAATGAACTCTAGCTTGTAGGAAGACACTGATCCTGGGGTTTAACTCCGTTTCTGAAGACAAATTCAGACCAGAGTTCTCATTCCTGAAACACACTCTGTTTTAACACAAGAAGCAAGCTCTTCTTTCCAGCGTCTCCAATACAGCAAGAACCATGAGCATGCGCTGAAAAAAAGAACTGTGTTTCCTATTCATACGGACCATATGTAGTTCAACTCTGCTTATGAAACTGATACAGACCACACCTCCTCTTACATAAATGCTCTTTAGTTAATAGTGAAAATAGCTTGGGTTCCTGAACTGCGAAAAATCATTTGAGCCCAAAATTCACTGGGTATATCAGAACTGAACTCTTGTTTGTAGTAAGACACAGATCCTGGGATTTAACTCCGTTTATGAAGACAAATTCAGACTAGAATTCCCAACCCTGAAAAACACTCTGTTTTAAGGCAAGAATCATCCTATTCTTTCCAGCATCTCCAATATAGTAACTAACAGGAGCATGCCCAGAAAAAAAGAACTGTGTTTCCTTCTCCTACAGACCATATGTAGTTCAACCCTGCTTATGAAACTGATACAGGCCACAGCTCCTCTTGCATAAATCCTCTTTAGTTAATAGTGAGAATAGCGCAAGGTTCGTGAACTGCGAAAAATCATTTAAGCCCCAAATTCACTGGGTTTAACCAGAAATGAACTCTTGCTTGTAGGAGGACCCTGATGCTGGGGTTTAACTCCATTTCTGAAGGCAAATTCAGACCAGAGTTCTCATCCCTGAAAAGCAATTTTTTTATGGCAAGAATCATCCTCTTCTTTCAAGCGTCTCCAATATAGTAAGAAACATGAGCATACCCACAAAAAAAGAACTGTGTTTCCTACTCATACAGACCATAAGTAGTTCAACTCTGCTTACGAAACTGATACAAAGCACAGCTGCTCTTACATAAATCCTCTTTGGTTAATAGTGAGAATAGCGTATGGTTTGTGAACTGCGAAAAAACATTTGAGCCCCAAATTCACTGGGTTTACCAGAAATGAAATCTTGCTTGTAGGAAGACACAGATCCTGGTATTTAACTCCTTTTCTGATGGGAAATTCAGACCCGAGTTCTCATCCCTGAAACAAACTCTGTTTTAACGCAAGAAGCAAGCTCTTCTTTCCAGAGTCTAAAATACAGAAATAACCTTGAGCATGGCCTGAAAAAAATAACTCTGTTTCCTATTCATTCGGACCATATGTAGTTCAACTCTGCTTATGAAACTGATACAAACCACAGCTCCTCTTAAATAAATCCTCTTTAGTTAATAGTGAGAATAGCGTATGGTTCGTGAACTGCGAAAAATCATTTGAGCCCAAAATTCACTGGGTTTACCAGAAATGAACTCTTGCTTGTAGGAAGACACTGATCCTGGGGTTTAACTCCGTTTCTGAAGGCAAATTCAGACCAGAGTTCTCATCCCTGAAACACACTCTGTTTTAACACAAGAAGCAAGCTCTTCATTCTAGAGTCTAAAATACAGCAAGAACAATGAGCATGCCCTGAAAAAAAAACTGTGTTTCCTACTCAGACGGACCATATGTAGTTCAACTCTGCTTATAAAACTGATAAAAACCACAGCTCCTCTTACATAAATTCTCTTTATTTAATAGTGAGAATCATGTTGGGTTCGTGAACTGCAAAAAATCATTTGGGCCAAAAAATCACTGGGTTTACCAGAAATGAACTCTTGCTGGTAGGAAGACACTGATCCTGAGGTTTAACTCTGTTTCTGAAGGCAAACTGCGACCAGAGTTCTCATCCCTGAAAATCACTCTGTTTTAAGGCAAGAATCATCCTCTTCTTTCCTGCGTCTCCAATATAATAAGAAACATGAGCATGCCCAGAAAATAGAACTGTGTTTCCGACTCATACAGAAAATATGTAGTTCAACTCTGCTTATGAAACTGATACAGACCACACCTCCTCTTACATAAATGCTCTTTAGTTAATAGTGAGAATAGCGTAGGGTTCCAGAACTGCGAAAAATCATTTGAGCCCCAAAATCACTGGGTTTACCAAAACTGAACTCTTTCTTGTAGGAAGACACTGATCCTGGGGTTTAACGCTGTTTCTGAAGACAAATTCAGACCAGAGTTCTCATCCCTGAAAACCACTCTGTTTTAAGGCAAGAATCATCCTCTTCTTACCAGCGTCTCCAATATACTAACAAACATGAGCATGCCCAGAAAAAAAGAACTGTGTTTCCTACTCATAAAGACCATATGCAGTTCAACTCTGCTTATGAAACTGATAAAAACCACGGCTACTCTTACATAAATGCTCTGTAGTTATAGTGAGAATCATCTTCTTTTCGTAAACTGTGAAAAATCATTTGAGCCAAAAATTCACTGGGTTTACCAGAAATGAACTCTTGCTTGTAGGAAGACACTGACTCTGGGGTTTAACTCCGTTTCTGAAGGCAAATTCAGACCAGAGTTCTCATCCCTGAAAAACACTCTGTTTTAAGGCAAGAATCATCCTCTTCTTTCCAGCGTCTCCAATATAGTAAGAAACATGAGCATGCCCTTAAAAAAAGAACTGTGTTTCCTTCTCCTACAGACCATATGTAGTTCAACTCTGCTTATGAAACTGATACAGACAACAGCTCCTCTTGCATACATCCTCTTTAGTTAATAGTGAGAATAGCGCATGGTTTGTGAACTGCGAGAAATCATTTGAGCCCCAAATTCACTGGGTTTACCAGAAATGAACTCTTGCTTGTAGGAGGACCCTGATGGTGGGGTTTAACTCCGTTTCTGAAGGCAAATTCAGACTAGAGTTCTCATCCCTGAAAAGCACTCTGTTTTAACGAAGAAGCAGGCTCTTCTTTCCAGAGTCTAAAATACAGCAAGAACCAAGAGCATGGCCTGAAAAAAGAACTGTGTTTCCTATTCATATGGACCATATTTAGTTCAACTCTGTTTTTGAAACTGATACAGACCACACCTCGTCTTACATAATTGCTCTTTTTTTTAATCGTGATAATAGCGTTCGGTTCCCGAATCTCGAAAAATCATTTGAGCCCAAAATTCACTGGGTTTACCAGAAATGAAATCTTTCTTGTATGAAGACCCAGATCCTGGGGTTGAACTCCGTTTCTGAAGACAAAGTGAGACCAGAATTCTCAAGCCTGAAAAACACTGTGTTTTAAGGCAGGAAGCAAGCACTTCTTTCCAGCGTCTCCAATACAGCAAGAACCATGAGCATGCGCTGAAAAAAAGAACTGTGTTTCCTATTCATACAGACCATATGTAGTTCAACTCTGCTTATGAAACTGATACAGACCACACCTCCTCTTACATAAATGCTCTTTAGTTAATAGTGAAAATAGCTTGGGTTCCTGAACTGCGAAAAATCATTTGAGCCCAAAATTCACTGGGTATACCAGAACTGAAATCTTGCTTGTAGTAAGACACAGATCCTGGGATTTAACTCCGTTTATGAAGACAAATTCAGACCAGAATTCCCAACCCTGAAAAACACTCTGTTTTAAGGCAAGAATCATCCTATTCTTTCCAGCATCTCCAATATAGTAACTAACAGGAGCATGCCAGAAAAAAAGAACTGTGTTTCCTTCTCCTACAGACCATATGTAGTTCAACTCTGATTATGAAACTGATACAGGCCACAGCTCCTCTTTCATAAATCCTCTTTAGTTAATAGTGAGAATAGCGCAAGGTTCGTGAACTGCGAAAAATCATTTGAGCCCCAAATTCACTGGGTTTACCAGAAATGAAATCTTGCTTGTAGGAAGACACAGATCCTGGTATTTAACTCCTTTTCTGATGGGAAATTCAGACCCGAGTTCTCATCCCTGAAACAAACTCTGTTTTAACGCAAGAAGCAAGCTCTTCTTTCCAGAGTCTAAAATACAGAAATAACCTTGAGCATGGCCTGAAAAAAATAACTCTGTTTCCTATTCATTCGGACCATATGTAGTTCAACTCTGCTTATGAAACTGATACAAACCACAGCTCCTCTTAAATAAATCCTCTTTAGTTAATAGTGAGAATAGCGTATGGTTCGTGAACTGCGAAAAATCATTTGAGCCCAAAATTCACTGGGTTTACCAGAAATGAACTCTTGCTTGTAGGAAGACACTGATCCTGGGGTTTAACTCCGTTTCTAAAGGCAAATTCAGACCAGAGTTCTCATCCCTGAAACACACTCTGTTTTAACACAAGAAGCAAGCTCTTCATTCTAGAGTCTAAAATACAGCAAGAACAATGAGCATGCCCTGAAAAAAAAACTGTGTTTCCTACTCAGACGGACCATATGTAGTTCAACTCTGCTTATAAAACTGATAAAAACCACAGCTCCTCTTACATAAATTCTCTTTATTTAATAGTGAGAATCATGTTGGGTTCGTGAACTGCAAAAAATCATTTGGGCCAAAAAATCACTGGGTTTACCAGAAATGAACTCTTGCTGGTAGGAAGACACTGATCCTCAGGTTTAACTCTGTTTCTGAAGGCAAATTGCGACCAGAGTTCTCATCCCTGAAAATCACTCTGTTTTAAGGCAAGAATAATCCTCTTCTTTCCAGCGTCTCCAATATAATAAGAAACATGAGCATGCCCAGAAAATAGAACTGTGTTTCCGACTCATACAGAAAATATTTAGTTCAACTCTGCTTATGAAACTGATACAGACCACACCTCCTCTTACATAAATGCTCTTTAGTTAATAGTGAGAATAGCGTAGGGTTCCTGAACTGCGAAAAATCATTTGAGCCCCAAAATCACTGGGTTTACCAAAACTGAACTCTTTCTTGTAGGAAGACACTGATCCTGGGGTTTAACTCTGTTTCTGAAGACAAATTCAGACCAGAGTTCTCATCCCTGAAAACCACTCTGTTTTAAGGCAAGAATCATCCTCTTCTTACCAGCGTCTCCAATATACTAACAAACATGAGCATGCCCAGAAAAAAAGAACTGTGTTTCCTACTCATAAAGACCATATGCAGTTCAACTCTGCTTATGAAACTGATAAAAACCACGGCTACTCTTACATAAATGCTCTGTAGTTATAGTGAGAATCATCTTGTTTTCGTAAACTGTGAAAAATCATTTGAGCCAAAAATTCACTGGGTTTACCAGAAATGAACTCTTGCTTGTAGGAAGACACTGACTCTGGGGTTTAACTCCGTTTCTGAAGGCAAATTCAGACCAGAGTTCTCATCCCTGAAAAACACTCTGTTTTAAGGCAAGAATCATCCTCTTCTTACCAGCGTCTCCAATATACTAACAAACATGAGCATGCCCAGAAAAAAAGAACTGTGTTTCCTACTCATAAAGACCATATGCAGTTCAACTCTGCTTATGAAACTGATAAAAACCACGGCTACTCTTACATAAATGCTCTGTAGTTATAGTGAGAATCATCTTGTTTTCGTAAACTGTGAAAAATCATTTGAGCCAAAAATTCACTGGGTTTACCAGAAATGAACTCTTGATTGTAGGAAGACACTGACTCTGGGGTTTAACTCCGTTTCTGAAGGCAAATTCAGACCAGAGTTCTCATCCCTGAAAAACACTCTGTTTTAAGGCAAGAATCATCCTCTTCTTACCAGCGTCTCCAATATAGTAACAAACATGAGCATGCCCAGAAAAAAAGAACTGTGTTTCCTATTCATACGGACCATATGTAGTTCAACTCTGCTTATGAAACTGATACAGACCACACATCCTCTTACATAAATGCTCTTTAGTTAATAGTGAGAATAGAATAGGTTCCTGAATTGCAAAAAATCATTTGAGCCCAAAAATCACTGGGTTTACCAGAAATGAACTCTTGCTTGTAGGAAGACACTTATCCTGGGTTTTAACTCCTTTTCTGAAGACAAATTCAGACCAGAGTTCTCATCCCTGAAAAACACTCTGTTTTAAGGCAAGAATCATCCACTTCTTTCCAGCATCTCCAATACAGTAAGAACCGTGAGCATGCCCAGAAAAAAAGAACTGTGTTTCCTACTCACACGGACCATATGTAGTTCAACCCTGCTTATGAAATGATACAGACTGCAGCTCCTCTTACATAAATGCTCTTTAGTTAATAGTGATAATCGCGTTGAGTTCTAGAACTGTGTAAACTCTTTTGAGCCGAAAATTCACTTGGTTTACCAGAAATGAACACTAGCTTGTAGGAAGACACAGATCATGGGGTTTAACTCCGTTTCTGAAGGGAAATTGAGACCAGAGTTCTCATGCCTGAAACACACTCTGTTTTAACGCAAGAAGCAAGCTCTTCTTAATAGAGTCTAAAATACAGCAAGAACCATGAGCATGCCCTGAAAAAAAATACGGTGCGTCTTATTCATACGGACCATATGTAGTTCAACTCTGCTTATGAAACTGAAACAGACCACACCTCTTCTTACATAAATGCTCTTTAGTTAATAGTGAGAATAGCATAGGGTTCCTGAACTGCAAATAATCATTTGAGCCCAAAATTCACTGGGTTTACCAAAACTGAACTCTTACTTGTAGTAAGACACAGATTCTGGGGTTCAACTCCGTTTATGAAGACAAATTCAGACCAGAATTCTCAACCATGAAAAACACTCTGTTTTAAGGCAAGAATCATCCTCTTCTTTCCAGCGTCTCCAATACAGTAAGAACCGTGAGCATGCCCAGAAAAAAAAGAACTGTGTTTCCTACTCATACGGACCATATGTAGTTCAACTCTCCTTATGAAATGATACAGACCGCAGCTCCTCTGACATAAATGCTCTTTTGTTAATAGTGATAATCGTGTTGGGTTCTAGAACTGTGTAAACTAATTTGAGCGGAAAATTCTCTTGGTTTACCTGAAATGAACACTTGCTTGTAGGAAGACACAGATCATGGGGTTTAACTCCGTTTCTGAAGGGAAATTCAGACCAGAGTTCTCATCCCTGAAACCCACTTTGTTTTAACGCAAGAAGCAAGCTCTTTTTTCTAGAGTCTAAAATACAGCAAGAACCATGAGCATGCCCTGAGAAAAAGAACTGTGTTTCCTATTCATACGGACCATATGTAGTTCAACTCTGCTTATTAAACTGATACAGACTACACCTCTTTTTACATAAATGCTCTTTAGTTAATAGTAGGAATAGCATAGGCTTCCTGAACTGAGAAAAATCATTTGAGCCCAAAAATCACTGGGTTTACCAGAACTGAACTCTTGCTTGTAGGAAAACACTTATCCTGGGGTTTAACTCCTTTTCTGAAGACAATTTCAGACAAGAGTTCTCATCCCTGAAAAACACTCTGTTTTAAGGCAAGAATCATCTTCTTCTTTCCAGTGTCTCCAATACAATAAGAAACATGAGCATGTCCAGAAAAAAATAACTGTGTTTCCTATTCATACGGACCATATGAAGTTCAACTCTGCTTATGAAACTGATACAGACCACACTTCCTCTTACATAAATGCTCTTTAGTTAATAGTGAGAATAGCGTTGGGTTCCTGAACTGCAAAACATCATTTGAGTACAAAATTCACTGGGTTTACCAGAAATGAACTCTCGCTTGTAGATAGACACAGACCTTGGGGTTTTACTACGTTAATGAAGTGAAATTCAGACCAGAGTTCTCATCCCTGAAACACACTCTGTTATAACGCAAGAAGCAAGCTCGTGCTTCTTGCACTAAAGCAGAGTGTGATCTATGGATGAGAACTCTGCTGTGTATTTCACTTCAGAAATGGAGTTAAATCCCAGGCTCTGAGTCTTCCTACAAGCAAGACTTCTTTTAAGTAAGGGAAGTTACTTTACAGCTCAAACGAACCACATCGTTTAGGAAGCTCAAACGATTCTCATCTTAACTGACAAGCATCGGATGTTAGAGGACCAGTGCTTTGTATCAGTTTCAGAAGCAGAGTTGCATTAGATATGGTCTGTATGTGTAGGAAACACCGTTCTTTTGTTCTCAGGACACTCACACTTCCTGCTGGCCTAGAGATAATAGAAAGCAAGATTGTGCTTCTTGCTCTAAAGCAGAGTGTGATCTATGGATGAGAACTCTGCTGTGTGTTTCACTTCAGAAATGGAGTTAAATCCCAGGTTCTGAGTCTTTCTACAAGCACGACTTCGTTTCAGGTAAGGGCAGTCACTTTTCAGCTCAAACGAACTACATCGTTCTCGAAGCTCACACGTTGCTCATCTTAACTGACAAGCATTGGATGTTAGAGGACCTGTGGTTTGTTTCAGTTTCAGAAGCACAGTTGGACTACATATGGTCCGTATGTGTAGGAAACACCGTTCTTTTGTTACCAGCACACTCAAGTTTCCTGCTGTTTTAGAGTCTCTAGAAAGCAAGAGCGTGCTTCTTGCTCTAAAGCAGAGTGTGATCTATATATGAGAACTCTGTTGTGTGTTTCACTTCAGAAATGGAGTTAAATCCCAGGCTCTGAGTGTTCCTACAAGGAAGACTTAGTTTCAAGTAAGAGCAGTTACTTTACAGCTCAAACAAACTACATCGATCAAGAAGCTCACACGTTTCTCTTCTTAACTGACAAGCATTGGATGTTAGAGGACCTGTGGTTTGTTTCAGTTTCAGAATCACAGTTGAACTAGATATGGTCCGTATGTGTAAGAAACACCGTTCTTTTCTTCTGAGCACACTCACGTTTCCTGCTGTATTAGAGACTCTAGAAAGCAAGAGCATGCTTCTTGCTCTAAAGCAGAGTGTGATACATGGAAGAGAACTATGCTGTGTGTTTCACTTCAAAATGGAGTTAAATCCTAGGCGCTGTGTCTTCCTACAAGCAAGACTTCGTTTTAGGTAAGGGCAGTTACTAACAGCTCAAACGAACTACATTGTTCATTAAGCTCACAAGTTTCTCATCTTTACTGACAAGCATTGGATGTTAGAGGACCTGTGGTTTGTTTCAGTTTCAGAAGTAGAGTTGAACTAGATATGGCCTTTATGTGTAGGAAACACTGTTCTTTTCTTCTGAGCATACTCAAGTTTCCTACTTTATTAGAGTCTCTAGAAAGCAAGAGCGTGCTTCTTGATCTAAAGCAGAGTGTGATAAATGGAAGAGAACTATGCTGTGTGTTTCCCTTCAGAAATGGAGTTAAATTCCATGCACTGTGTCTTCCTACATGCAAAACATCCTTTCAGGTAAGGGCAGTCACTTTTCAGCTCAAACGAACTACATCGTTCTCGAAGATCACACGTTGCTCATCTTAACTGACAAGCATTGGATGTTAGAGGACCTGTGGTTTGTTTCAGTTTCAGAAGCAGAGTTGAACTAGATATGGCCCTTATGTGTAGGAAACACTGTTCTTTTCTTCGGAGCACACACAAGTTTCCTGCTGTATTAGAGACTCTAGAAAGCAAGAGCGTGCTTCTTGCTCTAAAGCAGAGTGTGAACAATGGAGGAGAACTGTGCTGTGTGTTTCCCTTCAGAAATGGAGTTAAATCCCAGGCTCTTAGTCTTCCTACAAGGAATATTAGGTTTCAAGTAAGGGCAGTTACTTTACAGCTCAAACGAACTACATCGTTCAAGAAGCTCACACGTTTCTCTTCTTAACTGACAAGCATTGGATGTTAGAGGACCTGTGGTTTGTTTCAGTTAGAATCACATTTGAACTAGATATGGTCCGTATGTGTAAGAAACACCGTTCTTTTCTTCTGAGCACACTCACATTTCCTGCTGTATTAGAGATTCTAGAAAGCAAGAGCGTGCTTCTTGCTCTAAAGCAGAGTGTGATCCATGGAAGAGAACTATGCTGTGTGTTTCCCTTCAGAAATGGAGTTAAATCCCAGGCGCTGTATCTTCCTACAAGCAAGACTTCGTTTCAGGTAAGGGCAGTCACTTTTCAGCTCAAACGAACTACATCGTTCACGAAGCTAACAAGTTTCCCATCTTAACTGACAAGCATTGGATGTTAGAGGACCAATGCTTTGTATCAGTTTCAGAAGCAGAGTTGGACTAGATATGTTCCGTGTGTGTAGGAAACACTCTTCTTTTGTTCTCAGGACACTCACATTTCCTGCTGTCCTAGAGATAATAGAAAGCAAGATTGTTCTTCTTGCTCTAAAGCAGAGCGTGATCTATGGATGAGAACTCTGCTGTGTGTTTCACTTCAGAAATGGAGTTAAATCCCAGGCTCTGAGTCTTCCTACAAGAAGACTTCGTTTCAGGTAAGGGCAGTTACTTTACAGCTCAAAAGAACTACATCGTTCACAAAGCTCACACATTACTCATCTTAACTGACAAGCATTGGATGTTAGAGCACCTGTGGTTTGTTTCAGTTTCAGAAGCAGATTTGAACTAGATATGGTCCATATATTTAGGAAAAACCGTTCTTTTGTTCTGAGCACACACAAGTTTCCTGCTTTCTTAGAGTCTCTAGAAAGCAAGAGCGTGCTTCTTGCTCTAAAGCAGAGTGTGATCTATATATGAGAACTCTGCTGTGTGTTTCATTTCAGAAATGGAGTTAAATCCCAGGTTCTGAGTCTTTCTACAAGCAAGACTTTGTTTCAGGTAAGGGCAGTTACTTTAAACCTCAAATGAACTACATCGTCCTCGAAGCTCACACATTTATAATCTTAACTGACAAGCATCGGATGATAGAGTACCAGTGCTTTGTATCAGTTTCAGAAGCACAGTTGGACTAGATATGGTCCGTATGTGTAGGAAACACCGTTCTTTTGTTCCCAGCACACTCACATTTCCTGCTGTATTAGAGATTCTAGAAAGCAAGAGCGTGCTTCTTGCTCTAAAGCAGAGTGCGATCTATGGATGAGAACTCCTCTGTGTGTTTCACTTCAGAAATGGAGTTAAATCCCAGGCTCTGAGTCTTCCTACAAGCAAGACTTTGTTTCAGGTAAGGTTAGTTTCTTTACATCTCAAACGAACTACATCGTTCACGAAGCACACACGTTTCTCTTCTTAATTAACAAGCATTGGATGTTAGAGGACCTGTGGTTTGTATCAGTTTCAGAATCACATATGAACTAGATATGGTCCGTATGTGTAAGAAACACCGTTCTTTTCTTCTGAGCACACTCACATTTCCTGCTGTATTAGAATTTCTAGAAAGCAAGAGCGTGCTTCTTGCTCTAAAGCAGAGTGTGATCCATGGAAGAGAACTATGCTGTGTGTTTCCCTTCAGAAATGGAGTTAAATCCCAGGTGCTGTATCTTCCTACAAGCAAGACTTAGTTTCAGGTAAGGGCAGTTACTTTACAACTCAAATGAACTACATCGTTCACGAAGCTCACACATTTCTCATCTTAACTGACAAGCATTGGATGTTAGAGGACCTGTGGTTTGTTTCAATTTCAGATGCAGAGTTGGACGAGATATGGTCCGTATGTGTAGGAAACACCGTTTTTTTGTTCTCAGCACACTCAGGTTTCCTGCTGTAGTAGAGACTCTAGAAAGCTAGAGCGTGCTTCTTGCTCTAAAGCAGAGTGTGATGCATGGATGACAACTCTGTTGTGTGTTTCACTTCAGAAATGGAGTTAAATCCCAGGTTCTGAGTCTTTCTACAGGCAAGATTTCGTTTCAGGTAAGGGCAGTCACTTTTCAGCTCAAAAGAACTACATCGTTCTCGAAGCTCACACGTTTCTCATCTTAATTGACAAGCATTGGATGTTAGAGGACCTGTGGTTTGTGTCAATTTCAGAAGCAGAGTTGGACTATATATGGTCCGTATGTGTAGGAAACACCGTTCTTTTTTTCTGAGCACACTCAGGTTTCCTGCTGTATTAGAGACTCAAGAAAGCAAGAGTGTGCTTCTTGCTCTAAAGCAGAGTGTGAACAATGGATGAGAACTCTGCTGTGTGTTTCACTTCAGAAATGGAGTTAAATCCCAGGCTCTGAGTCTTCCTACAAGCAAGACTTCATTTCTGGTAAGGGCAGTTACTTTACAGCTCAAAAGAACTACATCGTTCACGAAGCTCACACATTTCTCTTCTTAACTGACAAGCATTGGATGTTAGAGGACCTGTGATTTGTTTCAGTTTCAGAATGACAGTTGAACTAGATATGTTCCGTATGTGTAAGAAACACCGTTCTTTTCTTCTGATCACACTCATGTTTCCTGCTGTATTAGAGACTCTAGAAAGCAAGAGCGTGCTTGTTGCTCTAAAGCAGAGTGTGATCCATGGATGAGAACTATGCTGTGTGTTTCCCTTCAGAAATGTAGTTAAATTCCATGCTCTGAGTCTTCCTGCAAGCAAAACTTCCTATCAGGTAGGGCATTCACTTTTCAGCTCAAACAAAATACATCGTTCACGAAGCTCACCTTTTCTCATCTTAATTGACAAGCATTGGATATAAGAGGACCTGTGCTTTCTATCAGTTTCAGAAGCAGAGTTGGACTAGACAAGGTCTGTATGTGTAGGAAACACCGTTCTTTTGTTCTCAGCACACTCATATATTCTGCTGTATTAGAGACGCTAGAAAGCAAGAGCGTGTTCTCGCTCTAAAGCAGAGTGTGATCCATGGATGAGAACTATGCTGTTTGTTTCCCTTCAGAAATGGAGTTAAATCCCAGGCTCTGTGTCTTCCTACAAGCAAGACTTCGTTTCAGGTAAGGGCAGTCACTTCTTCTCTCAAAGGAACTACATCGTTCACGAAGGTCACACGTTTCTCATCTAAAATGACAAGCATTGGATGTTAGAGAACCTTGCTTTGTATCAGTTTCAGGAGCAGAGTTGCATTAGATATGGTCTGTATGTGTAGGTAACACCGTTCTTGTGTTCTCAGGACACTCACATTTCCTGCTGTCCTAGAGATAATAGAAAGCAAGATTGTACTTCTTGCTCTAAAGCAGAGTGTGATCTATGGATGAGAACTCTGCTGTGTGTTTCACTTCAGAAATGGAGTTAAATCCCAGGTTCTGAGTCTTCCTACAAGAAGGACTTTGATTCAAGTAAGGGCAGTTACTTTACAGCTCAAACGAACTACATTGTTCACGAAACTCACACATTTCTCATCTTAACTGAGAAGCATTGGGTGTTAGGGGACCTTTGCTTTGTATCAATTTCAAGCAGAGTTGAACTAGATAGACTTAGTTTCAGGTAAGGCCAGTTACTTTACAGCTCAAATGAACTACATCGTTCACGAAGCTCACACGTTTCTCTTCTTAACTGACAAGCATTGGATGTTAGAGGACCTGTGGATTGTTTCAGTTTCAGAATCACAGGTGAAATAGATATGGTCCGTATGTGTAAGAAAAACTGTTCTTTTCTTCTGAGCACACTCACGTTTCCTGCTGTATTAGAGACTCTAGAAATCAGGACGTGCCTCTTGCTCTAAAGCAGAGTGTGATCCATGGATGAGAACTATGCTGTTTGTTTCCCTTCGGAAGTGGAGATAAATCCCAGGCGCTGTATCTTCCTACAAGCAAGAATTCGTTTCAGGTAAGGGCAGTCACTTTTCAGCTCAAACGAACTACATCGTTCACGAAGCTAACAAGTTTCCCTTCTTAACTGACAAGCTTTGGATGTTAGAGGACCAGTGTTTTGTATCAGTTTCAGAAGGAGAGTTGGACTAGATATGGTCCGTATGTGTAGGAAACTCCCTTGTTTTGTTCTGAGGACACTCACATTTCCTGGTGTCTTAGAGAAAATTGAAAGCAAGAGCGTGCTTCTTGCTCTAAAGCAGAGTGTGATCTATGAATGAGAACTCTGCTGTGTGTTTCCCTTCAGAAATGTAGTTAAATTCCATGCTCTGAGTCTTCCTACAAGCATAACTTCCTTTCAGGTAGGGCATTCACTTTTCAGCTCAAACGAACTACATCGTTCACGAAACTCACCTTTTCTCATCTTAATTGACAAGCATTGGATGTTAGAGGACCAGTGCTTTGTATCAGTTTCAGAAGCAGAGTTGGACTAGATATGGTCCGTATGTGTAGGAAACACCGTTTTTTTGTTCTCAGCACACTCATGTTTCCTGCTGTAGTAGAGACTCTAGAAAGCTAGAGCGTGCTTCTTGCTCTAAAGCAGAGTGTGATCCATGGATGAGAACTATGCTGTATGTTACCCTTCATAAATGGAGTTAAATTCCATGCTCTGTGTCTTCCTACAAGCAAAACTTCCTTTATGGTATGGGCAGTCACTTTTCAGCTAAAACGAACTACATCGTTCACGAAGCTCCCCTTTTCTTATCTTAACTGTCAAGCATTGGTTGTTAGAGGACCAGTGCTTTGTATCAGTTTCAGAAGCAGAGTTGGACTAGGTATGGTCCGTATGTGTCGTAAACCCCGTTCTTTTGTTCTCAGCACACTCACATTTCCTGCTTTAATACAGACTCTAGAAAGCAAGAGCGTGCTTCTTGCTCTAAAGCAGAGTGTGATCCATGGAAGAGAACTATGCTGTGTATTTCCCTTCTAAAATGGAGTTAAGTCCCAGGCTCTGAGTCTTCCTAGAAGCAAGACTTCGTTTATGGTAAGGGCAATTACTTTACAGCTCAAATGAACTACATCTTTCACGAAGCTCACACGTTTCTCTTCTTAACTGACAAGCATTGGATCTTAGAGGACCTGTGGTTTGTTTCAGTTTCAGAATCACAGTTGAACTAGATATGGTCCGTATGTGTAAGAAACACTGTTCTTTTCTTCTGAGCACACTCAAGTTTCCTGCTGTCTTAGAGTCTCTAGAAAGCAAGAGCATGCTTCTTGCTCTATCGCAGTGTGTGGTCAATGGATGAGAACTCTGCTGTGTGTTTCACTTCAGGAATGGAATTGAATCCCAGGCTCTGAGTCTTTCTACAAGCAAGACTTCATTTCAGGTAAAGGCAGTTACTTTACAGCTCCAACAAACTAAATCGTTCACGAAGCTCACACGTTTCTCATCTGAACTGACAAGCATTGGATGTTAGAGGACCTGTGGTTTGTTTCAGTTTCAGAAGCAGAGTTGGACTAGATATTTTCCATATGTGTAGGAAACACCGTTCTATTGTTCTCAGCACACTCACGTTTCCTGCTGTATTAGAGACTCTAGAAAGCAAGGGCATGCTTCTTGCTCTAAAGCAGAGTGTAAACAATGGATGAGAACTCCGCTGTCTGTTTCACTTCAGAAATGGAGTTAAATCCCAGGCTCTGAGTCTTCCTACAAGGAAGACTTCGTTTCAAGTAAAGGCAGTTACTTTACAGCTCAAACGAACAACATCGTTCACGAAGCTCACACGTTTCTCTTCTTAACTGACAAGCATTGGATGTTAGAGGACCTGTGATTTGTTTCAGTTTCAGAATCACAGTTGAACTAGATATGGTCTGTATGTGTAAGAAACACCGTTCTTTTCTTCTGATCACACTCACATTTCTTGCTGTCCTAGAGATAATAGAAAGCAAGATTGTGCTTCCTGCTCTAAAGCAGAATGTGATCTATGCATGAGAACTCTGCTGTGTGTTTCACTTAAGAAATGGAGTTAAATCCCAGGCTCTGAGTATTCCTACAAGAATACTTCGTTTCAGGTAAGTGAAGTTACTTTACAGCTCAAAAGAACTACATCGTTCTCAAAGCTCACACGTTTCTCATCTTAACTGACAAGCATTGTATGTTAGAGGACCTGTGGTTTGTTTCAGTTTCTGAAGTAGAGTTGAACTAGATATGGCCCGCATGTGTAGGAAACACTGTGCTTTTGTTCTGAGCACACTCAAGTTTCTTGCTGTAGTACAGACTCTAGAAAGCAAGAGCGTGCTTCTTGCTCTAAAGCAGAGTGTGATCCATGGATGAGAACTATGATGTGTGTTACCCTACAGAAATGGAGTTAAATTCCATGCTCTGTGTCTTCCTACAAGCAAAACTTCCTTTATGGTATGGGCAGTCACTTTTCAGCTAAAACGAACTACATCGTTCACGAAGCTCACCTTTTCTCATCTTAACTGTCAAGCATTGGTTGTTAGAGGACCAGTGCTTTGTATCAGTTTCAGAAGCAGAGTTGGACTAGGTATGGTCCGTATGTGTAGTAAACACTGTTCTTTTGTTCTCAGCACACTCACATTTCCTGCTTTAATACAGACTCTAGAAAGCAAGAGCGTGCTTCTTGCTCTAAAGCAGAGTGTGATCCATGGAAGAGAACTATGCTGTGTATTTCCCTTCTAAAATGGAGTTAAGTCCCAGGCTCTGAGTCTTCCTAGAAGCAAGACTTCGTTTATGGTAAGGGCAATTACTTTACAGCTCAAATGAACTACATCTTTCACGAAGCTCACACGTTTCTCTTCTTAACTGACAAGCATTGGATCTTAGAGGACCTGTGGTTTGTTTCAGTTTCAGAATCACAGTTGAACTAGATATGGTCCGTATGTGTAAGAAACACTGTTCTTTTCTTCTGAGCACACTCAAGTTTCCTGCTGTCTTAGAGTCTCTAGAAAGCAAGAGCGTGCTTCTTGCTCTATCGCAGTGTGTGGTCAATGGATGAGAACTCTGCTGTGTGTTTCACTTCAGGAATGGAATTGAATCCCAGGCTCTGAGTCTTTCTACAAGCAAGACTTCATTTCAGGTAAAGGCAGTTACTTTACAGCTCCAACAAACTAAATCGTTCACAAAGCTCACACGTTTCTCATCTGAACTGACAAGCATTGGATGTTAGAGGACCTGAGGTTTGTTTCAGTTTCAGAAGCAGAGTTGGACTAGATATTTTCCATATGTGTAGGAAACACCGTTCTTTTGTTCTCAGCACACTCACGTTTCCTGCTGTATTAGAGACTCTAGAAAGCAAGAGCGTGCTTCTTGCTCTAAAGCAGAGTGTGATCCATGGATGAGAACTATGATGTGTGTTACCCTTCAGAAATGGAGTTAAATTCCATGCTCTGTGTCTTCCTACAAGCAAAACTTCCTTTATGGTAAGTTCAGTCACTTTTCAGCTCAAACGAACTACATCGTTCACGAAGCTCACCTTTTCTCATCTTAATTGACAAGCATTGGATGTTAGAGGGCCAGTGCTTTGTATCAGTTTCAGATGCAGAGTTGAACTAGATATGGCCCGCATGTGTAGGAAACACTGTTATTTTGTACTGAGCACACTCATTTTCCTGCTGTCTTAGAGACTCTAGAAAGCAAGAGCGTGCTTCTTGCTCTAAAGCAGAGTTTAAACAATGGATGAGAACTCCACTGTCTGTTTCACGTCAGAAATGGAGTTAAAGCCCAGGCTCTGAGTCTTCCTACAAGGAAGACTTCGTTTCAAGTAAAGGCAGTTACTTTACAGCTCAAACAAACTACATCGTTCACGAAGCTCACACGTTTCTCTTCTTAACTGACAAGCATTGGATGTTAGAGGACCTGTGATTTGTTTCAGTTTCAGAATCACAGTTGAACTAGATATGGTCTGTATGTGTAAGAAACACCGTTCTTTTCTTCTGATCACACTCACATTTCTTGCTGTCCTAGAGATAATATAAAGCAAGATTGTGCTTCTTGCTCTAAAGCAGAATGTGTTCTATGGATAAGAACTCTGCTGTGTGTTTCACTTCAGAAATGGAGTTAAATCCCAGTCTCTGATTCTTCCTACAAGATTACTTCGTTTCAGGTAAGGGAAGTTACTTTACAGCTCAAAAGAACTACATCGTTCACAAAGCTCACACGTTTCTCATCTTAACTGACAAGCATTGGATGTTAGAGGACCTCTGGTTTGTTTCAATTTCAGATGCAGAGTTGAACTAGATATGGCCCGTATGTGTAGGAAACACTGTTATTTTGTACTGAGCACACTCAAGTTTCCTGCTGTCTTAGAGACTCTAGAAAGCAAGAGCGTACTTCTTGCTCTATATCAGAGTGTGATCAATGGATGAGAACTCTGCTGTGTGTTTCACTTCAGAAATGGAATTGAATCCCAGGCTCTGAGTCTTTCAACAAGCAAGACTTCATTTCAGGTAAGGGCAGTTACTTTACAGCTCAAACAAACTACATCGTTCACAAAGCTCACACGTTTCTCATCTGAACTGACAAGCATTGGATGTTAGAGGACCTGTGGTTTGTTTCAGTTTCAGAAGCAGAGTTGGACTAGATATTTTCAATATGTGTAGGAAACACCGTTCTTTTGTTCTCAGCACACTCACGTTTCCTGATGTATTAGAGACTCTAGAAAGCAAGAGCATGCTTCTTGCTCTAAAGCAGAGTGTAAACAATGGATGAGAACTCCGCTGTCTGTTTCACTTCAGAAATGGAGTTAAATCCCAGGCTCTGAGTCTTCCTACAAGGAAGACTTCGTTTCAAGTAAAGGCAGTTACTTTACAGCTCAAACGAACAACATCGTTCACGAAGCTCACACGTTTCTCTTCTTAACTGACAAGCATTGGATGTTAGAGGACCTGTGATTTGTTTCAGTTTCAGAATCACAGTTGAACTAGATATGGTCTGTATGTGTAAGAAACACCATTCTTTTCTTCTGATCACACTCACATTTCTTGCTGTCCTAGAGATAATAGAAAGCAAGATTGTGCTTCCTGCTCTAAAGCAGAATGTGATCTATGCATGAGAACTCTGCTGTGTGTTTCACTTAAGAAATGGAGTTAAATCCCAGGCTCTGAGTATTCCTACAAGAATACTTCGTTTCAGGTAAGTGAAGTTACTTTACAGCTCAAAAGAACTACATCGTTCTCAAAGCTCACACATTTCTCATCTTAACTGACAAGCATTGGATGTTAGAGGACCTGTGGTTTGTTTCAATTTCAGATGCAGAGTTGAACTATATATGTACCATATGTGTAGGAAACACTGTTATTTTGTACTGAGCACACTCATGTTTCCTGCTGTCTTAGAGACTCTAGAAAGCAAGAGCGTGCTTCTTGCTCTATAGCAGTGTGTGATCAATGGATGAGAACTCTGCTGTGTGTTACCCTTCAGAAATGGAGTTAAATTCCATGCTCTGTGTCTTAATACAAGCAAAAGTTCCTTTATGGTAAGGGCAGTCACTTTTCAGCTCAAATGAACTACATCGTTCACAAAGCTTACCTTTTCTCATCTTGAATGACAAGCATTGGATGTTAGAGGACCAGTGCTTTGTATCAGTTTCAGAAGCAGAGTTGGACTAGATATGGTCCGTGTGTGTAGGAAACACCCTTCTTTTGTTCTCAGGACACTCACATTTCCTGCTGTCTTAGAGAAAATAGAAAGCAAGAGCATGCTTCTTGCTCTAAAGCAGAGTGTGATCTATGGATGAGAACTCTGCTGTGTGTGTCACTTCAGAAATGGAGTTAAATCCCAGGCTCTGAGAATTCCTACAAGCAAGACTTCGTTTATGTTAAGGGCAATTACTTTACAGCTCAAATGAACTACATCTTTCAGGAAGCTCACACGTTTCGCTTCTTAACTGACAACCCTGGATCTTAGAGGACCTGTGGTTTGTTTCAGTTTCAGAATCACAGTTGAACTAGATATGGACCGTATGTGTAAGAAACACCGTTCTTTTCTTCTGAGCACACTCAAGTTTCCTGCTGTCTTAGAGTCTCTAGAAAGCAAGAGCGTGCTTCTTGCTCTAAAGCAGACTGTGATCTATGGATGAGAACTCTGCTGTGTGTTTCACTTCAGAAATGGAGTTAAATCCCAGGTTCTGAGTCTTTCTACAAGCAAGTCTTCGTTTCAGGTAAGGGCAGTCACTTTTCAGCTCAAACGAACTACATCGTTCACGAAGCTCACACGTTGCTCATCTTAACTGACAAGCATTGGATGTTAGAGGACCTGTGGATTGTTTCAGTTTCAGAATCACAGGTGAAATAGATATGGTCTGTATGTGTAAGAAACACTGTTCTTTTCTTCTGAGCACACTCACGTTTCCTGCTGTATTAGAGACTCTAGAAATCAGGACGTGCCTCTTGCTCTAAAGCAGAGTGTGATCCATGGATGAGAACTATGCTGTTTGTTTCCCTTCGGAAGTGGAGATAAATCCCAGGCGCTGTATCTTCCTACAAGCAAGAATTCGTTTCAGGTAAGGGCAGTCACTTTTCAGCTCAAACGAACTACATCGTTCACGAAGCTAACAAGTTTCCCTTCTTAACTGACAAGCTTTGGATGTTAGAGGACCAGTGTTTTGTATCAGTTTCAGAAGGAGAGTTGGACTAGATATGGTCCGTATGTGTAGGAAACTCCCTTGTTTTGTTCTCAGGACACTCACATTTCCTGGTGTCTTAGAGAAAATTGAAAGCAAGAGCGTGCTTCTTGCTCTAAAGCAGAGTGTGATCTATGAATGAGAACTCTGCTGTGTGTTTCCCTTCAGAAATGTAGTTAAATTCCATGCTCTGAGTCTTCCTACAAGCATAACTTCCTTTCAGGTAGGGCATTCACTTTTCAGCTCAAACGAACTACATCGTTCACGAAACTCACCTTTTCTCATCTTAATTGACAAGCATTGGATGTTAGAGGACCAGTGCTTTGTATCAGTTTCAGAAGCAGAGTTGGACTAGATATGGTCCGTATGTGTAGGAAACACCGTTTTTTTGTTCTCAGCACACTCATGTTTCCTGCTGTAGTAGAGACTCTAGAAAGCTAGAGCGTGCTTCTTGCTCTAAAGCAGAGTGTGATCCATGGATGAGAACTATGCTGTATGTTACCCTTCATAAATGGAGTTAAATTCCATGCTCTGTGTCTTCCTACAAGCAAAACTTCCTTTATGGTATGGGCAGTCACTTTTCAGCTAAAACGAACTACATCGTTCACGAAGCTCCCCTTTTCTTATCTTAACTGTCAAGCATTGGTTGTTAGAGGACCAGTGCTTTGTATCAGTTTCAGAAGCAGAGTTGGACTAGGTATGGTCCGTATGTGTAGTAAACCCCGTTCTTTTGTTCTCAGCACACTCACATTTCCTGCTTTAATACAGACTCTAGAAAGCAAGAGCGTGCTTCTTGCTCTAAAGCAGAGTGTGATCCATGGAAGAGAACTATTCTGTGTATTTCCCTTCTAAAATGGAGTTAAGTCCCAGGCTCTGAGTCTTCCTAGAAGCAAGACTTCGTTTATGGTAAGGGCAATTACTTTACAGCTCAAATGAACTACATCTTTCACGAAGCTCACACGTTTCTCTTCTTAACTGACAAGCATTGGATCTTAGAGGACCTGTGGTTTGTTTCAGTTTCAGAATCACAGTTGAACTAGATATGGTCCGTAAGTGTAAGAAACACTGTTCTTTTCTTCTGAGCACACTCAAGTTTCCTGCTGTCTTAGAGTCTCTAGAAAGCAAGAGCGTGCTTCTTGCTCTATCGCAGTGTGTGGTCAATGGATGAGAACTCTGCTGTGTGTTTCACTTCAGGAATGGAATTGAATCCCAGGCTCTGAGTCTTTCTACAAGCAAGACTTCATTTCAGGTAAAGGCAGTTACTTTACAGCTCCAACAAACTAAATCGTTCACGAAGCTCACACGTTTCTCATCTGAACTGACAAGCATTGGATGTTAGAGGACCTGTGGTTTGTTTCAGTTTCAGAAGCAGAGTTGGACTAGATATTTTCCATATGTGTAGGAAACACCGTTCTTTTGTTCTCAGCACACTCACGTTTCCTGCTGTATTAGAGACTCTAGAAAGCAAGGGCATGCTTCTTGCTCTAAAGCAGAGTGTAAACAATGGATGAGAACTCCGCTGTCTGTTTCACTTCAGAAATGGAGTTAAATCCCAGGCTCTGAGTCTTCCTACAAGGAAGACTTCGTTTCAAGTAAAGGCAGTTACTTTACAGCTCAAACGAACAACATCGTTCACGAAGCTCACACGTTTCTCTTCTTAACTGACAAGCATTGGATGTTAGAGGACCTGTGATTTGTTTCAGTTTCAGAATCACAGTTGAACTAGATATGGTCTGTATGTGTAAGAAACACCATTCTTTTCTTCTGATCACACTCACATTTCTTGCTGTCCTAGAGATAATAGAAAGCAAGATTGTGCTTCCTGCTCTAAAGCAGAATGTGATCTATGCATGAGAACTCTGCTGTGTGTTTCACTTAAGAAATGGAGTTAAATCCCAGGCTCTGAGTATTCCTACAAGAATACTTCGTTTCAGGTAAGTGAAGTTACTTTACAGCTCAAAAGAACTACATCGTTCTCAAAGCTCACACGTTTCTCATCTTAACTGACAAGCATTGGATGTTAGAGGACCTGTGGTTTGTTTCAATTTCAGATGCAGAGTTGAACTAGATATGTACCATATGTGTAGGAAACACTGTTATTTTGTACTGAGCACACTCATGTTTCCTGCTGTCTTAGAGACTCTAGAAAGCAAGAGCGTGCTTCTTGCTCTATAGCAGTGTGTGATCAATGGATGAGAACTCTGCTGTGTGTTACCCTTCAGAAATGGAGTTAAATTCCATGCTCTGTGTCTTAATACAAGCAAAAGTTCCTTTATGGTAAGGGCAGTCACTTTTCAGCTCAAATGAACTACATCGTTCACAAAGCTTACCTTTTCTCATCTTGAATGACAAGCATTGGATGTTAGAGGACCAGTGCTTTGTATCAGTTTCAGAAGCAGAGTTGGACTAGATATGGTCCGTGTGTGTAGGAAACACCCTTCTTTTGTTCTCAGGACACTCACATTTCCTGCTGTCTTAGAGAAAATAGAAAGCAAGAGCATGCTTCTTGCTCTAAAGCAGAGTGTGATCTATGGATGAGAACTCTGCTGTGTGTGTCACTTCAGAAATGGAGTTAAATCCCAGGCTCTGAGAATTCCTACAAGCAAGACTTCGTTTATGTTAAGGGCAATTACTTTACAGCTCAAATGAACTACATCTTTCAGGAAGCTCACACGTTTCGCTTCTTAACTGACAACCCTGGATCTTAGAGGACCTGTGGTTTGTTTCAGTTTCAGAATCACAGTTGAACTAGATATGGACCGTATGTGTAAGAAACACCGTTCTTTTCTTCTGAGCACACTCAAGTTTCCTGCTGTCTTAGAGTCTCTAGAAAGCAAGAGCGTGCTTCTTGCTCTAAAGCAGACTGTGATCTATGGATGAGAACTCTGCTGTGTGTTTCACTTCAGAAATGGAGTTAAATCCCAGGTTCTGAGTCTTTCTACAAGCAAGTCTTCGTTTCAGGTAAGGGCAGTCACTTTTCAGCTCAAACGAACTACATCGTTCACGAAGCTCACACGTTGCTCATCTTAACTGACAAGCATTGGATGTTAGAGGACCTGTGGATTGTTTCAGTTTCAGAATCACAGGTGAAATAGATATGGTCTGTATGTGTAAGAAACACTGTTCTTTTCTTCTGAGCACACTCACGTTTCCTGCTGTATTAGAGACTCTAGAAATCAGGACGTGCCTCTTGCTCTAAAGCAGAGTGTGATCCATGGATGAGAACTATGCTGTTTGTTTCCCTTCGGAAGTGGAGATAAATCCCAGGCGCTGTATCTTCCTACAAGCAAGAATTCGTTTCAGGTAAGGGCAGTCACTTTTCAGCTCAAACGAACTACATCGTTCACGAAGCTAACAAGTTTCCCTTCTTAACTGACAAGCTTTGGATGTTAGAGGACCAGTGTTTTGTATCAGTTTCAGAAGGAGAGTTGGACTAGATATGGTCCGTATGTGTAGGAAACTCCCTTGTTTTGTTCTCAGGACACTCACATTTCCTGGTGTCTTAGAGAAAATTGAAAGCAAGAGCGTGCTTCTTGCTCTAAAGCAGAGTGTGATCTATGAATGAGAACTCTGCTGTGTGTTTCCCTTCAGAAATGTAGTTAAATTCCATGCTCTGAGTCTTCCTACAAGCATAACTTCCTTTCAGGTAGGGCATTCACTTTTCAGCTCAAACGAACTACATCGTTCACGAAACTCACCTTTTCTCATCTTAATTGACAAGCATTGGATGTTAGAGGACCAGTGCTTTGTATCAGTTTCAGAAGCAGAGTTGGACTAGATATGGTCCGTATGTGTAGGAAACACCGTTTTTTTGTTCTCAGCACACTCATGTTTCCTGCTGTAGTAGAGACTCTAGAAAGCTAGAGCGTGCTTCTTGCTCTAAAGCAGAGTGTGATCCATGGATGAGAACTATGCTGTATGTTACCCTTCATAAATGGAGTTAAATTCCATGCTCTGTGTCTTCCTACAAGCAAAACTTCCTTTATGGTATGGGCAGTCACTTTTCAGCTAAAACGAACTACATCGTTCACGAAGCTCCCCTTTTCTTATCTTAACTGTCAAGCATTGGTTGTTAGAGGACCAGTGCTTTGTATCAGTTTCAGAAGCAGAGTTGGACTAGGTATGGTCCGTATGTGTAGTAAACCCCGTTCTTTTGTTCTCAGCACACTCACATTTCCTGCTTTAATACAGACTCTAGAAAGCAAGAGCGTGCTTCTTGCTCTAAAGCAGAGTGTGATCCATGGAAGAGAACTATGCTGTGTATTTCCCTTCTAAAATGGAGTTAAGTCCCAGGCTCTGAGTCTTCCTAGAAGCAAGACATCGTTTATGGTAAGGGCAATTACTTTACAGCTCAAATGAACTACATCTTTCACGAAGCTCACACGTTTCTCTTCTTAACTGACAAGCATTGGATCTTAGAGGACCTGTGGTTTGTTTCAGTTTCAGAATCACAGTTGAACTAGATATGGTCCGTATGTGTAAGAAACACTGTTCTTTTCTTCTGAGCACACTCAAGTTTCCTGCTGTCTTAGAGTCTCTAGAAAGCAAGAGCGTGCTTCTTGCTCTATCGCAGTGTGTGGTCAATGGATGAGAACTCTGCTGTGTGTTTCACTTCAGGAATGGAATTGAATCCCAGGCTCTGAGTCTTTCTACAAGCAAGACTTCATTTCAGGTAAAGGCAGTTACTTTACAGCTCCAACAAACTAAATCGTTCACGAAGCTCACACGTTTCTCATCTGAACTGACAAGCATTGGATGTTAGAGGACCTGTGGTTTGTTTCAGTTTCAGAAGCAGAGTTGGACTAGATATTTTCCATATGTGTAGGAAACACCGTTCTTTTGTTCTCAGCACACTCACGTTTCCTGCTGTATTAGAGACTCTAGAAAGCAAGGGCATGCTTCTTGCTCTAAAGCAGAGTGTAAACAATGGATGAGAACTCCGCTGTCTGTTTCACTTCAGAAATGGAGTTAAATCCCAGGCTCTGAGTCTTCCTACAAGGAAGACTTCGTTTCAAGTAAAGGCAGTTACTTTACAGCTCAAACGAACAACATCGTTCACGAAGCTCACACGTTTCTCTTCTTAACTGACAAGCATTGGATGTTAGAGGACCTGTGATTTGTTTCAGTTTCAGAATCACAGTTGAACTAGATATGGTCTGTATGTGTAAGAAACACCATTCTTTTCTTCTGATCACACTCACATTTCTTGCTGTCCTAGAGATAATAGAAAGCAAGATTGTGCTTCCTGCTCTAAAGCAGAATGTGATCTATGCATGAGAACTCTGCTGTGTGTTTCACTTAAGAAATGGAGTTAAATCCCAGGCTCTGAGTATTCCTACAAGAATACTTCGTTTCAGGTAAGTGAAGTTACTTTACAGCTCAAAAGAACTACATCGTTCTCAAAGCTCACACGTTTCTCATCTTAACTGACAAGCATTGGATGTTAGAGGACCTGTGGTTTGTTTCAATTTCAGATGCAGAGTTGAACTAGATATGTACCATATGTGTAGGAAACACTGTTATTTTGTACTGAGCACACTCATGTTTCCTGCTGTCTTAGAGACTCTAGAAAGCAAGAGCGTGCTTCTTGCTCTATAGCAGTGTGTGATCAATGGATGAGAACTCTGCTGTGTGTTACCCTTCAGAAATGGAGTTAAATTCCATGCTCTGTGTCTTAATACAAGCAAAAGTTCCTTTATGGTAAGGGCAGTCACTTTTCAGCTCAAATGAACTACATCGTTCACAAAGCTTACCTTTTCTCATCTTGAATGACAAGCATTGGATGTTAGAGGACCAGTGCTTTGTATCAGTTTCAGAAGCAGAGTTGGACTAGATATGGTCCGTGTGTGTAGGAAACACCCTTCTTTTGTTCTCAGGACACTCACATTTCCTGCTGTCTTAGAGAAAATAGAAAGCAAGAGCATGCTTCTTGCTCTAAAGCAGAGTGTGATCTATGGATGAGAACTCTGCTGTGTGTGTCACTTCAGAAATGGAGTTAAATCCCAGGCTCTGAGAATTCCTACAAGCAAGACTTCGTTTATGTTAAGGGCAATTACTTTACAGCTCAAATGAACTACATCTTTCAGGAAGCTCACACGTTTCGCTTCTTAACTGACAACCCTGGATCTTAGAGGACCTGTGGTTTGTTTCAGTTTCAGAATCACAGTTGAACTAGATATGGACCGTATGTGTAAGAAACACCGTTCTTTTCTTCTGAGCACACTCAAGTTTCCTGCTGTCTTAGAGTCTCTAGAAAGCAAGAGCGTGCTTCTTGCTCTAAAGCAGACTGTGATCTATGGATGAGAACTCTGCTGTGTGTTTCACTTCAGAAATGGAGTTAAATCCCAGGTTCTGAGTCTTTCTACAAGCAAGTCTTCGTTTCAGGTAAGGGCAGTCACTTTTCAGCTCAAACGAACTACATCGTTCACGAAGCTCACACGTTGCTCATCTTAACTGACAAGCATTGGATGTTAGAGGACCTGTGGATTGTTTCAGTTTCAGAATCACAGGTGAAATAGATATGGTCTGTATGTGTAAGAAACACTGTTCTTTTCTTCTGAGCACACTCACGTTTCCTGCTGTATTAGAGACTCTAGAAATCAGGACGTGCCTCTTGCTCTAAAGCAGAGTGTGATCCATGGATGAGAACTATGCTGTTTGTTTCCCTTCGGAAGTGGAGATAAATCCCAGGCGCTGTATCTTCCTACAAGCAAGAATTCGTTTCAGGTAAGGGCAGTCACTTTTCAGCTCAAACGAACTACATCGTTCACGAAGCTAACAAGTTTCCCTTCTTAACTGACAAGCTTTGGATGTTAGAGGACCAGTGTTTTGTATCAGTTTCAGAAGGAGAGTTGGACTAGATATGGTCCGTATGTGTAGGAAACTCCCTTGTTTTGTTCTCAGGACACTCACATTTCCTGGTGTCTTAGAGAAAATTGAAAGCAAGAGCGTGCTTCTTGCTCTAAAGCAGAGTGTGATCTATGAATGAGAACTCTGCTGTGTGTTTCCCTTCAGAAATGTAGTTAAATTCCATGCTCTGAGTCTTCCTACAAGCATAACTTCCTTTCAGGTAGGGCATTCACTTTTCAGCTCAAACGAACTACATCGTTCACGAAACTCACCTTTTCTCATCTTAATTGACAAGCATTGGATGTTAGAGGACCAGTGCTTTGTATCAGTTTCAGAAGCAGAGTTGGACTAGATATGGTCCGTATGTGTAGGAAACACCGTTTTTTTGTTCTCAGCACACTCATGTTTCCTGCTGTAGTAGAGACTCTAGAAAGCTAGAGCGTGCTTCTTGCTCTAAAGCAGAGTGTGATCCATGGATGAGAACTATGCTGTATGTTACCCTTCATAAATGGAGTTAAATTCCATGCTCTGTGTCTTCCTACAAGCAAAACTTCCTTTATGGTATGGGCAGTCACTTTTCAGCTAAAACGAACTACATCGTTCACGAAGCTCCCCTTTTCTTATCTTAACTGTCAAGCATTGGTTGTTAGAGGACCAGTGCTTTGTATCAGTTTCAGAAGCAGAGTTGGACTAGGTATGGTCCGTATGTGTAGTAAACCCCGTTCTTTTGTTCTCAGCACACTCACATTTCCTGCTTTAATACAGACTCTAGAAAGCAAGAGCGTGCTTCTTGCTCTAAAGCAGAGTGTGATCCATGGAAGAGAACTATGCTGTGTATTTCCCTTCTAAAATGGAGTTAAGTCCCAGGCTCTGAGTCTTCCTAGAAGCAAGACATCGTTTATGGTAAGGGCAATTACTTTACAGCTCAAATGAACTACATCTTTCACGAAGCTCACACGTTTCTCTTCTTAACTGACAAGCATTGGATCTTAGAGGACCTGTGGTTTGTTTCAGTTTCAGAATCACAGTTGAACTAGATATGGTCCGTATGTGTAAGAAACACTGTTCTTTTCTTCTGAGCACACTCAAGTTTCCTGCTGTCTTAGAGTCTCTAGAAAGCAAGAGCGTGCTTCTTGCTCTATCGCAGTGTGTGGTCAATGGATGAGAACTCTGCTGTGTGTTTCACTTCAGGAATGGAATTGAATCCCAGGCTCTGAGTCTTTCTACAAGCAAGACTTCATTTCAGGTAAAGGCAGTTACTTTACAGCTCCAACAAACTAAATCGTTCACGAAGCTCACACGTTTCTCATCTGAACTGACAAGCATTGGATGTTAGAGGACCTGTGGTTTGTTTCAGTTTCAGAAGCAGAGTTGGACTAGATATTTTCCATATGTGTAGGAAACACCGTTCTATTGTTCTCAGCACACTCACGTTTCCTGCTGTATTAGAGACTCTAGAAAGCAAGGGCATGCTTCTTGCTCTAAAGCAGAGTGTAAACAATGGATGAGAACTCCGCTGTCTGTTTCACTTCAGAAATGGAGTTAAATCCCAGGCTCTGAGTCTTCCTACAAGGAAGACTTCGTTTCAAGTAAAGGCAGTTACTTTACAGCTCAAACGAACAACATCGTTCACGAAGCTCACACGTTTCTCTTCTTAACTGACAAGCATTGGATGTTAGAGGACCTGTGATTTGTTTCAGTTTCAGAATCACAGTTGAACTAGATATGGTCTGTATGTGTAAGAAACACCATTCTTTTCTTCTGATCACACTCACATTTCTTGCTGTCCTAGAGATAATAGAAAGCAAGATTGTGCTTCCTGCTCTAAAGCAGAATGTGATCTATGCATGAGAACTCTGCTGTGTGTTTCACTTAAGAAATGGAGTTAAATCCCAGGCTCTGAGTATTCCTACAAGAATACTTCGTTTCAGGTAAGTGAAGTTACTTTACAGCTCAAAAGAACTACATCGTTCTCAAAGCTCACACGTTTCTCATCTTAACTGACAAGCATTGGATGTTAGAGGACCTGTGGTTTGTTTCAATTTCAGATGCAGAGTTGAACTAGATATGTACCATATGTGTAGGAAACACTGTTATTTTGTACTGAGCACACTCATGTTTCCTGCTGTCTTAGAGACTCTAGAAAGCAAGAGCGTGCTTCTTGCTCTATAGCAGTGTGTGATCAATGGATGAGAACTCTGCTGTGTGTTACCCTTCAGAAATGGAGTTAAATTCCATGCTCTGTGTCTTAATACAAGCAAAAGTTCCTTTATGGTAAGGGCAGTCACTTTTCAGCTCAAATGAACTACATCGTTCACAAAGCTTACCTTTTCTCATCTTGAATGACAAGCATTGGATGTTAGAGGACCAGTGCTTTGTATCAGTTTCAGAAGCAGAGTTGGACTAGATATGGTCCGTGTGTGTAGGAAACACCCTTCTTTTGTTCTCAGGACACTCACATTTCCTGCTGTCTTAGAGAAAATAGAAAGCAAGAGCATGCTTCTTGCTCTAAAGCAGAGTGTGATCTATGGATGAGAACTCTGCTGTGTGTGTCACTTCAGAAATGGAGTTAAATCCCAGGCTCTGAGAATTCCTACAAGCAAGACTTCGTTTATGTTAAGGGCAATTACTTTACAGCTCAAATGAACTACATCTTTCAGGAAGCTCACACGTTTCGCTTCTTAACTGACAACCCTGGATCTTAGAGGACCTGTGGTTTGTTTCAGTTTCAGAATCACAGTTGAACTAGATATGGACCGTATGTGTAAGAAACACCGTTCTTTTCTTCTGAGCACACTCAAGTTTCCTGCTGTCTTAGAGTCTCTAGAAAGCAAGAGCGTGCTTCTTGCTCTAAAGCAGACTGTGATCTATGGATGAGAACTCTGCTGTGTGTTTCACTTCAGAAATGGAGTTAAATCCCAGGTTCTGAGTCTTTCTACAAGCAAGTCTTCGTTTCAGGTAAGGGCAGTCACTTTTCAGCTCAAACGAACTACATCGTTCACGAAGCTCACACGTTGCTCATCTTAACTGACAAGCATTGGATGTTAGAGGACCTGTGGATTGTTTCAGTTTCAGAATCACAGGTGAAATAGATATGGTCCGTATGTGTAAGAAACACTGTTCTTTTCTTCTGAGCACACTCACGTTTCCTGCTGTATTAGAGACTCTAGAAATCAGGACGTGCCTCTTGCTCTAAAGCAGAGTGTGATCCATGGATGAGAACTATGCTGTTTGTTTCCCTTCGGAAGTGGAGATAAATCCCAGGCGCTGTATCTTCCTACAAGCAAGAATTCGTTTCAGGTAAGGGCAGTCACTTTTCAGCTCAAACGAACTACATCGTTCACGAAGCTAACAAGTTTCCCTTCTTAACTGACAAGCTTTGGATGTTAGAGGACCAGTGTTTTGTATCAGTTTCAGAAGGAGAGTTGGACTAGATATGGTCCGTATGTGTAGGAAACTCCCTTGTTTTGTTCTCAGGACACTCACATTTCCTGGTGTCTTAGAGAAAATTGAAAGCAAGAGCGTGCTTCTTGCTCTAAAGCAGAGTGTGATCTATGAATGAGAACTCTGCTGTGTGTTTCCCTTCAGAAATGTAGTTAAATTCCATGCTCTGAGTCTTCCTACAAGCATAACTTCCTTTCAGGTAGGGCATTCACTTTTCAGCTCAAACGAACTACATCGTTCACGAAACTCACCTTTTCTCATCTTAATTGACAAGCATTGGATGTTAGAGGACCAGTGCTTTGTATCAGTTTCAGAAGCAGAGTTGGACTAGATATGGTCCGTATGTGTAGGAAACACCGTTTTTTTGTTCTCAGCACACTCATGTTTCCTGCTGTAGTAGAGACTCTAGAAAGCTAGAGCGTGCTTCTTGCTCTAAAGCAGAGTGTGATCCATGGATGAGAACTATGCTGTATGTTACCCTTCATAAATGGAGTTAAATTCCATGCTCTGTGTCTTCCTACAACCAAAACTTCCTTTATGGTATGGGCAGTCACTTTTCAGCTAAAACGAACTACATCGTTCACGAAGCTCCCCTTTTCTTATCTTAACTGTCAAGCATTGGTTGTTAGAGGACCAGTGCTTTGTATCAGTTTCAGAAGCAGAGTTGGACTAGGTATGGTCCGTATGTGTAGTAAACCCCGTTCTTTTGTTCTCAGCACACTCACATTTCCTGCTTTAATACAGACTCTAGAAAGCAAGAGCGTGCTTCTTGCTCTAAAGCAGAGTGTGATCCATGGAAGAGAACTATGCTGTGTATTTCCCTTCTAAAATGGAGTTAAGTCCCAGGCTCTGAGTCTTCCTAGAAGCAAGACTTCGTTTATGGTAAGGGCAATTACTTTACAGCTCAAACGAACAACATCGTTCACGAAGCTCACACGTTTCTCTTCTTAACTGACAAGCATTGGATGTTAGAGGACCTGTGATTTGTTTCAGTTTCAGAATCACAGTTGAACTAGATATGGTCTGTATGTGTAAGAAACACCATTCTTTTCTTCTGATCACACTCACATTTCTTGCTGTCCTAGAGATAATAGAAAGCAAGATTGTGCTTCCTGCTCTAAAGCAGAATGTGATCTATGCATGAGAACTCTGCTGTGTGTTTCACTTAAGAAATGGAGTTAAATCCCAGGCTCTGAGTATTCCTACAAGAATACTTCGTTTCAGGTAAGTGAAGTTACTTTACAGCTCAAAAGAACTACATCGTTCTCAAAGCTCACACGTTTCTCATCTTAACTGACAAGCATTGGATGTTAGAGGACCTGTGGTTTGTTTCAATTTCAGATGCAGAGTTGAACTAGATATGTACCATATGTGTAGGAAACACTGTTATTTTGTACTGAGCACACTCATGTTTCCTGCTGTCTTAGAGACTCTAGAAAGCAAGAGCGTGCTTCTTGCTCTATAGCAGTGTGTGATCAATGGATGAGAACTCTGCTGTGTGTTACCCTTCAGAAATGGAGTTAAATTCCATGCTCTGTGTCTTAATACAAGCAAAAGTTCCTTTATGGTAAGGGCAGTCACTTTTCAGCTCAAATGAACTACATCGTTCACAAAGCTTACCTTTTCTCATCTTGAATGACAAGCATTGGATGTTAGAGGACCAGTGCTTTGTATCAGTTTCAGAAGCAGAGTTGGACTAGATATGGTCCGTGTGTGTAGGAAACACCCTTCTTTTGTTCTCAGGACACTCACATTTCCTGCTGTCTTAGAGAAAATAGAAAGCAAGAGCATGCTTCTTGCTCTAAAGCAGAGTGTGATCTATGGATGAGAACTCTGCTGTGTGTGTCACTTCAGAAATGGAGTTAAATCCCAGGCTCTGAGAATTCCTACAAGCAAGACTTCGTTTATGTTAAGGGCAATTACTTTACAGCTCAAATGAACTACATCTTTCAGGAAGCTCACACGTTACGCTTCTTAACTGACAACCCTGGATCTTAGAAGACCTGTGGTTTGTTTCAGTTTCAGAATCACAGTTGAACTAGATATGGACCGTATGTGTAAGAAACACCGTTCTTTTCTTCTGAGCACACTCAAGTTTCCTGCTGTCTTAGAGTCTCTAGAAAGCAAGAGCGTGCTTCTTGCTCTAAAGCAGACTGTGATCTATGGATGAGAACTCTGCTGTGTGTTTCACTTCAGAAATGGAGTTAAATCCCAGGTTCTGAGTCTTTCTACAAGCAAGTCTTCGTTTCAGGTAAGGGCAGTCACTTTTCAGCTCAAACGAACTACATCGTTCACGAAGCTCACACGTTGCTCATCTTAACTGACAAGCATTGGATGTTAGAGGACCTGTGGATTGTTTCAGTTTCAGAATCACAGGTGAAATAGATATGGTCCGTATGTGTAAGAAACACTGTTCTTTTCTTCTGAGCACACTCACGTTTCCTGCTGTATTAGAGACTCTAGAAATCAGGACGTGCCTCTTGCTCTAAAGCAGAGTGTGATCCATGGATGAGAACTATGCTGTTTGTTTCCCTTCGGAAGTGGAGATAAATCCCAGGCGCTGTATCTTCCTACAAGCAAGAATTCGTTTCAGGTAAGGGCAGTCACTTTTCAGCTCAAACGAACTACATCGTTCACGAAGCTAACAAGTTTCCCTTCTTAACTGACAAGCTTTGGATGTTAGAGGACCAGTGTTTTGTATCAGTTTCAGAAGGAGAGTTGGACTAGATATGGTCCGTATGTGTAGGAAACTCCCTTGTTTTGTTCTCAGGACACTCACATTTCCTGGTGTCTTAGAGAAAATTGAAAGCAAGAGCGTGCTTCTTGCTCTAAAGCAGAGTGTGATCTATGAATGAGAACTCTGCTGTGTGTTTCCCTTCAGAAATGTAGTTAAATTCCATGCTCTGAGTCTTCCTACAAGCATAACTTCCTTTCAGGTAGGGCATTCACTTTTCAGCTCAAACGAACTACATCGTTCACGAAACTCACCTTTTCTCATCTTAATTGACAAGCATTGGATGTTAGAGGACCAGTGCTTTGTATCAGTTTCAGAAGCAGAGTTGGACTAGATATGGTCCGTATGTGTAGGAAACACCGTTTTTTTGTTCTCAGCACACTCATGTTTCCTGCTGTAGTAGAGACTCTAGAAAGCTAGAGCGTGCTTCTTGCTCTAAAGCAGAGTGTGATCCATGGATGAGAACTATGCTGTATGTTACCCTTCATAAATGGAGTTAAATTCCATGCTCTGTGTCTTCCTACAAGCAAAACTTCCTTTATGGTATGGGCAGTCACTTTTCAGCTAAAACGAACTACATCGTTCACGAAGCTCCCCTTTTCTTATCTTAACTGTCAAGCATTGGTTGTTAGAGGACCAGTGCTTTGTATCAGTTTCAGAAGCAGAGTTGGACTAGGTATGGTCCGTATGTGTAGTAAACCCCGTTCTTTTGTTCTCAGCACACTCACATTTCCTGCTTTAATACAGACTCTAGAAAGCAAGAGCGTGCTTCTTGCTCTAAAGCAGAGTATGATCCATGGAAGAGAACTATGCTGTGTATTTCCCTTCTAAAATGGAGTTAAGTCCCAGGCTCTGAGTCTTCCTAGAAGCAAGACTTCGTTTATGGTAAGGGCAATTACTTTACAGCTCAAATGAACTACATCTTTCACGAAGCTCACACGTTTCTCTTCTTAACTGACAAGCATTGGATCTTAGAGGACCTGTGGTTTGTTTCAGTTTCAGAATCACAGTTGAACAAGATATGGTCCGTAAGTGTAAGAAACACTGTTCTTTTCTTCTGAGCACACTCAAGTTTCCTGCTGTCTTAGAGTCTCTAGAAAGCAAGAGCGTGCTTCTTGCTCTATCGCAGTGTGTGGTCAATGGATGAGAACTCTGCTGTGTGTTTCACTTCAGGAATGGAATTGAATCCCAGGCTCTGAGTCTTTCTACAAGCAAGACTTCATTTCAGGTAAAGGCAGTTACTTTACAGCTCCAACAAACTAAATCGTTCACGAAGCTCACACGTTTCTCATCTGAACTGACAAGCATTGGATGTTAGAGGACCTGTGGTTTGTTTCAGTTTCAGAAGCAGAGTTGGACTAGATATTTTCCATATGTGTAGGAAACACCGTTCTATTGTTCTCAGCACACTCACGTTTCCTGCTGTATTAGAGACTCTAGAAAGCAAGGGCATGCTTCTTGCTCTAAAGCAGAGTTTAAACAATGGATGAGAACTCCGCTGTCTGTTTCACTTCAGAAATGGAGTTAAATCCCAGGCTCTGAGTCTTCCTACAAGGAAGACTTCGTTTCAAGTAAAGGCAGTTACTTTACAGCTCAAACGAACAACATCGTTCACGAAGCTCACACGTTTCTCTTCTTAACTGACAAGCATTGGATGTTAGAGGACCTGTGATTTGTTTCAGTTTCAGAATCACAGTTGAACTAGATATGGTCTGTATGTGTAAGAAACACCATTCTTTTCTTCTGATCACACTCACATTTCTTGCTGTCCTAGAGATAATAGAAAGCAAGATTGTGCTTCCTGCTCTAAAGCAGAATGTGATCTATGCATGAGAACTCTGCTGTGTGTTTCACTTCAGAAATGGAGTTAAATCCCAGGCTCTGAGTATTCCTACAAGGATACTTCGTTTCAGGTAAGTGAAGTTACTTTACAGGTCAAAAGAACTACATCGTTCTCAAAGCTCACACGTTTCTCATCTTAACTGACAAGCATTGTATGTTAGAGGACCTGTGGTTTGTTTCAGTTTCTGAAGTAGAGTTGAACTAGATATGGCCCTTATGTGTAGGAAACACTGTGCTTTTGTTCTGAGCACACTCAAGTTTCTTGCTGTAGTACAGACTCTAGAAAGCAAGAGCGTGCTTCTTGCTCTAAAGCAGAGTGTGATCCATGGATGAGAACTATGATGTGTGTTACCCTTCAGAAATGGAGTTAAATTCCATGCTCTGTGTCTTCCTACAAGCAAAACTTCCTTTATGGTATGGGCAGTCACTTTTCAGCTAAAACGAACTACATCTTTCACGAAGCTCACCTTTTCTCATCTTAACTGTCAAGCATTGGTTGTTAGAGGACCAGTGCTTTGTATCAGTTTCAGAAGCAGATTTGGACTAGGTGTGGTCCGTATGTGTAGTAAACACTGTTCTTTTTTTCTCAGCACACTCACATTTCCTGCTTTAATACAGACTCTAGAAAGCAAGAGCGTGCTTCTTGCTCTAAAGCAGAGTGTGATCCATGGAAGAGAACTATGCTGTGTATTTCCCTTCTAAAATGGAGTTAAGTCCCAGGCTCTGAGTCTTCCTAGAAGCAAGACTTCGTTTATGGTAAGGGCAATTTCTTTACAGCTCAAATGAACTACATCTTTCACGAAGCTCACACGTTTCTCTTCTTAACTGACAAGCATTGGATCTTAGAGGACCTGTGGTTTGTTTCAGTTTCAGAATCACAGTTGAACTAGATATGGTCCGTATGTGTAAGAAACACTGTTCTTTTCTTCTGAGCACACTCAAGTTTCCTGCTGTCTTAGAGTCTCTAGAAAGCAAGAGCGTGCTTCTTGCTCTATCGCAGTGTGTGGTCAATGGATGAGAACTCTGCTGTGTGTTTCACTTCAGGAATGGAATTGAATCCCAGGCTCTGAGTCTTTCTACAAGCAAGACTTCATTTCAGGTAAAGGCAGTTACTTTACAGCTCCAACAAACTAAATCGTTCACGAAGCTCACACGTTTCTCATCTGAACTGACAAGCATTGGATGTTAGAGGACCTGAGGTTTGTTTCAGTTTCAGAAGCAGAGTTGGACTAGATATTTTCCATATGTGTAGGAAACACCGTTCTTTTGTTCTCAGCACACTCACGTTTCCTGCTGTATTAGAGACTCTAGAAAGCAAGAGCGTGCTTCTTGCTCTAAAGCAGAGTGTGATCCATGGAAGAGAACTATGATGTGTGTTACCCTTCAGAAATGAAGTTAAATTCCATGCTCTGTGTCTTCCTACAAGCAAAACTTCCTTTATGGTAAGTTCAGTCACTTTTCAGCTCAAACGAACTACATCGTTCACGAAGCTCACCTTTTCTCATCTTAATTGACAAGCATTGGATGTTAGAGGGCCAGTGCTTTGTATCAGTTTCAGAAGCAGAGATGGACTAGGTATGGTCCGTATGTGTAGGAAACACTGATCTTTTGTTCTCAGGACACTCACATTTCCTGCTGTCCTAGAGATAATAGAAAGCAAGATTGTGCTTTTTGCTCTAAAGCAGAGTGTGATCTATGGATGAGAACTCTGCTGTGTGTTTCACTTCAGAAATGGAGTTAAATCCCAGGTTCTGAGTCTTTCTACAAGCAAGACTTCGTTTCAGGTAAGGGCAGTCACTTTTCAGCACATATGAACTACATCGTTCTAGAAGCTCCCACGTTGCTCATCTTAACTGACAAGCATTGGATGTTAGAGGACCTGTGGTTTGTTCCAATTTCAGATGCAGAGTTGAACTAGATATGGCCCGCATGTGTAGGAAACACTGTTATTTTGTACTGAGCACACTCATTTTCCTGCTGTCTTAGAGACTCTAGAAAGCAAGAGCGTGCTTCTTGCTCTAAAGCAGAGTTTAAACAATGGATGAGAACTCCACTGTCTGTTTCACGTCAGAAATGGAGTTAAAGCCCAGGCTCTGAGTCTTCCTACAAGGAAGACTTCGTTTCAAGTAAAGGCAGTTACTTTACAGCTCAAACAAACTACATCGTTCACGAAGCTCACACGTTTCTCTTCTTAAATGACAAGCATTGGATGTTAGAGGACCTGTGATTTGTTTCAGTTTCAGAATCACAGTTGAACTAGATATGGTCTGTATGTGTAAGAAACACCGTTCTTTTCTTCTGATCACACTCACAATTCTTGCTGTCCTAGAGATAATATAAAGCAAGATTGTGCTTCTTGCTCTAAAGCAGAATGTGTTCTATGGATAAGAACTCTGCTGTGTGTTTCACTTCAGAAATGGAGTTAAATCCCAGTCTCTGATTCTTCCTACAAGATTACTTCGTTTCAGGTAAGGGAAGTTACTTTACAGCTCAAAAGAACTATATCGTTCACAAAGCTCACACGTTTCTCATCTTAACTGACAAGCATTGGATGTTAGAGGACCTGTGGTTTGTTTCAATTTCAGATGCAGAGTTGAACTAGATATGGCCCGTATATGTAGGAAACACTGTTATTTTGTACTGAGCACACTCAAGTTTCCTGCTGTCTTAGAGACTCTAGAAAGCAAGAGCGTACTTCTTGCTCTATATCAGAGTGTGATCAATGGATGAGAACTCTGCTGTGTGTTTCACTTCAGAAATGGAATTGAATCCCAGGCTCTGAGTCTTTCAACAAGCAAGACTTCATTTCAGGTAAGGGCAGTTACTTTACAGCTCAAACAAACTACATCGTTCACAAAGCTCACACGTTTCTCATCTGAACTGACAAGCATTGGATGTTAGAGGACCTGTGGTTTGTTTCAGTTTCAGAAGCAGAGTTGGACTAGATATTTTCAATATGTGTAGGAAACACCGTTCTTTTGTTCTCAGCACACTCACGTTTCCTGATGTATTAGAGACTCTAGAAAGCAAGAGCATGCTTCTTGCTCTAAAGCAGAGTGTAAACAAGGGAGGAGAACTCCGCTGTCTGTTTCACATCAGAAATGGAGTTAAAGCCCAGGCGCTGTGTCTACTTGAAGCAAGACTTCGTTTCAGGTAAGGGCAGTCACTTTTCAGCTCAAACGAACTACATCGTTCACGAAGCTAACAAGTTTCCCATCTTAACTGACAAGCATTGGATGTTAGAGGACCAGTGCTTTTTATCAGTTTCAGAAGCAGAATTGGACTAGATATGGTCCGTGTGTGTAGGAAACACCCTTCTTTTGTTCTCAGGACACTCACATTTCCTGCTGTCATAGAGGAAATAGAAAGCAAGAGCGTGTTTCTTGCTCGAAAGCAGAGTGTGATCTATGGATGAGAACTCTGCTGTGTGTTTCACTTCAGAAATGGAGTTAAATCCCAGGCTCTGAGAATTCCTACAATCAAGACTTCGTTTCAGGTAAGGGCAGTTACTTTACAGCTCAAATGAACTACATCGTTCACGAAGCTCACACATTTCTCATCTTAACTGACAAGCATTGGATGTTAGAGCACCTGTGGTTTGTTTCAGTTTCAGAAGCAGATTTGAACTAGATATGGTCCATATGTGTAGGAAACACCGTTCTTTTGTTCTCAGGACACTCAAATTTCCTCTTGTACTAGAGATAATAGAAAGCAAGGTTGTGCTTCTTGCTCTAAAGCAGAGTGTGATCTATGGATGAGAACTCTGCTGTGTGTTTCCCTTCAGAAATGGAGTTAAATCCCAGGCCCTGTGTCTTCCTACAAGCAAGACTTCGTTTCAGGTAAGGGCAGTTACTAACAGCTCAAACGAACTACATCGTTCATGAAGCTCACACGTTTCTCATCTTAACTGACAAGCATTGGATGTTAGAGGACCTGTGGTTTGTTTCAATTTCAGATGCAGAGTTGAACTAGATATGTACCATATGTGTAGGAAACACTGTTATTTTGTACTGAGCACACTCATGTTTCCTGCTGTCTTAGAGACTCTAGAAAGCAAGAGCGTGCTTCTTGCTCTATAGCAGTGTGTGATCAATGGATGAGAACTCTGCTGTGTGTTACCCTTCAGAAATGGAGTTAAATTCCATGCTCTGTGTCTTAATACAAGCAAAAGTTCCTTTATGGTAAGGGCAGTCACTTTTCAGCTCAAATGAACTACATCGTTCACAAAGCTTACCTTTTCTCATCTTGAATGACAAGCATTGGATGTTAGAGGACCAGTGCTTTGTATCAGTTTCAGAAGCAGAGTTGGACTAGATATGGTCCGTGTGTGTAGGAAACACCCTTCTTTTGTTCTCAGGACACTCACATTTCCTGCTGTCTTAGAGAAAATAGAAAGCAAGAGCATGCTTCTTGCTCTAAAGCAGAGTGTGATCTATGGATGAGAACTCTGCTGTGTGTGTCACTTCAGAAATGGAGTTAAATCCCAGGCTCTGAGAATTCCTACAAGCAAGACTTCGTTTATGTTAAGGGCAATTACTTTACAGCTCAAATGAACTACATCTTTCAGGAAGCTCACACGTTTCGCTTCTTAACTGACAACCCTGGATCTTAGAGGACCTGTGGTTTGTTTCAGTTTCAGAATCACAGTTGAACTGGATATGGACCATATGTGTAAGAAACACCGTTCTTTTCTTCTGAGCACACTCAAGTTTCCTGCTGTCTTAGAGTCTCTAGAAAGCAAGAGCGTGCTTCTTGCTCTAAAGCAGACTGTGATCTATGGATGAGAACTCTGCTGTGTGTTTCACTTCAGAAATGGAGTTAAATCCCAGGTTCTGAGTCTTTCTACAAGCAAGTCTTCGTTTCAGGTAAGGGCAGTCACTTTTCAGCTCAAACGAACTACATCGTTCACGAAGCTCACACGTTGCTCATCTTAACTGACAAGCATTGGATGTTAGAGGACCTGTGGTTTGTTTCTGTTTCAGAAGCAGAGTTGAACTAGATATGGCCCGTATGTGTAGGAAACACTGTTATTTTGTACTGAGCACACTCAAGTTTCCTGCGGTCTTAGAGACTCTAGAAAGCAAGAGCGTGCCTCTTGCTCTAAAGCAGAGTGTTATCAATGGAGGAGAACTCTGCTGTGTGTTTCACTTCAGAAATGGAGTTAAATCCCAGGCTCTGAGAATTCCCACAAGCAAGACTTCGTTTCAGGTAAGGGCAGTTACTTTACAGCTCAAATGAACTACATCGTTCACGAAGCTCACACATTTCTCATCTTAACTGACAAGCATTGGATGTTAGAGCACCTGTGGTTTGTTTCAGTTTCAGAAGCAGATTTGAACTAGATATGGTCCATATGTGTAGGAAACACCGTTCTTTTGTTCTGAGCACACTCAAGTTTCCTGCTGTCTTAGAGTCTCTAGAAAGCAAGAGCGTGCTTCTTGCTCTAAAGCAGAGTGTGATCTATATATGAGAACTCTGCTGTGTGTTTTACTTCAGATATGGAGTGAAATCCCAGGCTCTGAGTCTTCCTACAAGCAAGAATTCGTTTCAAGTAAGGGCAGTTACTTTACAGCACAAACGAACTACATCGTTCACAAAGCTCACATGTTTCTCATCTTAACTGACAAGCATCGGATGTTAGAGACCTGTGCTTTGTATCAGTTTCAGAAGCAGAGTTGCATTAGATATGGTCTGTATGTGTAGGAAACACCGTTCTTTTGTTCTCAGGACACTCACATTTCCTGCTGTCCTAGACATAATAGAAAGCAAGATTGTGCTTCTTCCTCTAAAGCAGAGTGTGATCAATGGATGAGAACTCTGCTGTGTGTTTCACTTCAGAAATGGAGTTAAATCCCAGGTTCTGAGTCTTTTTACAAGCAAGACTTCGTTTCAGGTAAGGGCAGTCACTTATCAGCTCAAATGAACTACATCGTTCTCAAAGCTCACACGTTGCTCATCTTAACTGACAAGCATTGGATGTTAGAGGACCTGTGGTTTGTTTCTGTTTCAGAAGCAGAGTTGAACTAGATATGGCCTGTATGTGTAGGAAACACTGTTATTTTGTACTGAGCACACTCAAGTTTCCTGCAGTGTTAGAGACACTAGAAAGCAAGAGCGTGCCTCTTGCTCTAAAGCAGAGTGTTATCATTGGATGAGAACTCTGCTGTGTGTTTCACTTCAGAAATGGAATTGAATCTAAGGCTCTGAGTCTTTCTACAAGCAAGACTTGGTTTCAGGTAAGGGCAGTTCTTTCCAGCTCAAACAAACTACATCGTTCACAAAGGTCACACGTTTCTCATCTGAACTGACAAGCATTGGATGTTAGAGGACCTGTGGTTTGTTTCAGTTGCAGAAGCAGAGTTGGACTAGATAATTTCCATATGTGTAGGAAACACCGTTCTTTTGTTCTCAGCACACTCACTCTTCCTGCTGTATTAGAGACTCTAGAAAGCAAGAGCATGCTTCTTGCTCTAAAGCAGAGTGTAAAGAATGGATGAGAACTCTGCTCTCTGTTTCACTTCAGAAATGGAGTTAAACCCCAGGCTCTGAGTCTTCCTACAAGGAAGACTTCGTTTCAAGTAAGGGCTGTTACTTTACAGCTCAAACGAACTACATCGTTCACGAAGCTCACACGTTTCTCTTCTTAACTGACAAGCATTGGATGTTAGAGGACCTGTGATTTGTTTCAGTTTCAGAATCACAGTTGAACTATATATGGTCTGTATGTGTAGGAAACACCATTCTTTTGTTCTCAGGACACTAGCATTTCCTGCTCTCTTAGAGAAAATAGAAAGCAAGAGCGTGCTTCTTGCTCTAAAGCAGATTGTGATCTATGGATGAGAACTCTGCTGTGTGTTTCCCTTCAGAAATGGAGTTAAATCCCAGGCGCTGAGTCTTCCTACAAGAAAACTTCGTTTCAGGTAAGGGAAGTTACTTTACATCTCAAACGAACTACATCGTTCACGAAGCTCACACGTTTCACTTCTTAACTGACAAGTATTGGATTTTAGAGGACCTGTGGTTTGTTTCAGGTTCAGAATCACAGTTGAACTAGATATGGTCTGTATGTGTAAGAAACACCATTCTTTTCTTCTGAGCACACTCACGTTTCCTGCTGTATTAGAGACTCTAGAAAGCAAGAGCGTGCTTCTTGCTCTAAAGCAGAGTGTGATCCATGGAAGAGAACTATGCTGTGTGTTTCCCTTAAGAAATAGAGTTAAATCCCAGGCGCTGTGTCTTCCTACAAGCAAGACTTTGTTTCAGGTAAGGGCAGTTACTTTACAGCTCAAACAAACTACATCGTTCAAGAAGCTCACACGTTTCTCATCTTAACTGACAAGCATTGTTTGTTAGAGGACCTGTGGTTTGTTTCAATTTCAGATGCAGAGTTGACCTAGATATGGCCCGTATGTGTAGGAAACACTGTTATTTTGTACTGAGCACACTCATCTTTCCTGCTGTCTTAGAGACTCTAGAAAGCAAGAGCGTGCTTCTTGCTCTATAGCAGAGTGTGATCAATGGATGAGAACTCTGCTGTGTGTTTCCCTTCAGAAATGGAGTTAAATCCCAGGCTCTGAGTCTTCCTAAAGGAAGAATTCTTTTCAGGTAAGGACAGTTTCTTTACAGCTCAAACGAACTACATCCTTCACATAGCTCATACGTTTCTCATCTTAACTGACAAGCATTGGGTGTTAGAGGACTTGTGGTTTCTTTCAGTATCAGAAGCAGAGTTGAACTAGATATGGTCCGTATGTGTAGGAAACACCGTTCTTTTATTCTGAGCACACTCAGATTTCCTGCTGTATTAGTGACGCTAGAAAGCAAGAGCGTGCTTCTCGCTCTAAAGCAGAGTGTGATCCATGGATGAGAACTATGCTGTGTGTTTCACTTCAGAAATGGAGTTAAATCCCAGGCTCTGTGTCTTCCTACAAGCAAGACTTTGTTTCAGGTAAGGGCAGTCAATTTTCATCTCAAACGAACTACATCTTTCACGAAGCTCACATGTTTCTCATCTTAAATGACAAGCATTGGATGTTAGAGGACCCGTGGTTTGTTTCTGTTTCAGAAGCAGAGTTGAACTAGATATGGCCTGTATGTGTAGGAAACACTGTTATTTTGTACTGAGCACACTCAAGTTTCCTGCAGTGTTAGAGACTCTAGAAAGCAAGAGCGTGCCTCTTGCTCTAAAGCAGAGTGTTATCATTGGATGAGAACTCTGCTGTGTGTTTCACTTCAGAAATGGAATTGAATCTAAGGCTCTGAGTCTTTCTACAAGCAAGACTTGGTTTCAGGTAAGGGCAGTTCTTTCCAGCTCAAACAAACTACATCGTTCACAAAGGTCACACGATTCTCATCTGAACTGACAAGCATTGGATGTTAGAGGACCTGTGGTTTGTTTCAGTTGCAGAAGCAGAGTTGGACTAGATAATTTCCATATGTGTAGGAAACACCGTTCTTTTGTTCTCAGCACACTCACTCTTCCTGCTGTATTAGAGACTCTAGAAAGCAAGAGCATGCTTCTTGCTCTAAAGCAGAGTGTAAAGAATGGATGAGAACACTGCTCTCTGTTTCACTTCAGAAATGGAGTTAAAGCCCATGCTCTGAGTCTTCCTACAAGGAAGACTTCGTTTCAAGTAAGGGCTGTTACTTTACAGCTCAAACGAACTACATCGTTCACGAAGCTCACACGTTTCTCTTCTTAACTGACAAGCATTGGATGTTAGAGGACCTGTGATTTGTTTCAGTTTCAGAATCACAGTTGAACTATATATGGTCTGTATGTGTAGGAAACACCATTCTTTTGTTCTCAGGACACTAGCATTTCCTGCTCTCTTAGAGAAAATAGAAAGCAAGAGCGTGCTTCTTGCTCTAAAGCAGATTGTGATCTATGGATGAGAATTCTGCTGTGTGTTTGCCTTCAGAAATGGAGTTAAATCCCAGGCGCTGAGTCTTCCTACAAGAAAACTTCGTTTCAGGTAAGGGAAGTTACTTTACATCTCAAACGAACTACATCGTTCACGAAGCTCACACGTTTCACTTCTTAACTGACAAGTATTGGATTTTAGAGGACCTGTGGTTTGTTTCAGGTACAGAATCACAGTTGAACTAGATATGGTCTGTATGTGTAAGAAACACCATTCTTTTCTTCTGAGCACACTCACGTTTCCTGCTGTATTAGAGACTCTAGAAAGCAAGAGCGTGCTTCTTGCTCTAAAGCAGAGTGTGATCCATGGAAGAGAACTATGCTGTGTGTTTCCCTTAAGAAATAGAGTTAAATCCCAGGCGCTGTGTCTTCCTACAAGCAAGACTTTGTTTCAGGTAAGGGCAGTTACTTTACAGCTCAAACAAACTACATCGTTCAAGAAGCTCACACGTTTCTCATCTTAACTGACAAGCATTGTTTGTTAGAGGACCTGTGGTTTGTTTCAATTTCAGATGCAGAGTTGACCTAGATATGGCCCGTATGTGTAGGAAACACTGTTATTTTGTACTGAGCACACTCATCTTTCCTGCTGTCTTAGAGACTCTAGAAAGCAAGAGCGTGCTTCTTGCTCTATAGCAGAGTGTGATCAATGGATGAGAACTCTGCTGTGTGTTTCCCTTCAGAAATGGAGTTAAATCCCAGGCTCTGAGTCTTCCTAAAGGAAGAATTCTTTTCAGGTAAGGACAGTTTCTTTACAGCTCAAACGAACTACATCCTTCACATAGCTCATACGTTTCTCATCTTAACTGACAAGCATTGGGTGTTAGAGGACCTGTGGTTTCTTTCAGTATCAGAAGCAGAGTTGAACTAGATATGGTCCGTATGTGTAGGAAACACCGTTCTTTTATTCTGAGCACACTCAGATTTCCTGCTGTATTAGTGACGCTAGAAAGCAAGAGCGTGCTTCTCGCTCTAAAGCAGAGTGTGATCCATGGATGAGAACTATGCTGTGTGTTTCACTTCAGAAATGGAGTTAAATCCCAGGCTCTGTGTCTTCCTACAAGCAAGACTTTGTTTCAGGTAAGGGCAGTCAATTTTCATCTCAAACGAACTACATCTTTCACGAAGCTCACATGTTTCTCATCTTAAATGACAAGCATTGGATGTTAGAGGACCAGTGCTTTGTATCAGTTTCAGAAGCAGAGTTGGACTACATATGGTCCGTATGTGTAGGAAACATCGTTCTTTTGTTCTCAGCACACTCACGATTCATGCTGTCTTAGAGCCTCTAGAAAGCAAGAGCGTGCTTCTTGCTCTAAAGCAGAGTGTGATCAATGGATGAGAACTCTGCTGTGTGTTTTACTTCAGAAATGGAGTTAAATCCCAGGCTCTGCGTCTTCCTACAAAAAAGACTTCGTTTCAGGTTATTGCAGTTACTTTACATCTCAAACGAAGTATGTCGTTCACGAAGCTCACACGATTCTCATCTTAACTGACAATCATTGGATGTTAGAGGACCTGTGGTTTGTTTCAGTTTCAGAAGCAGAGTTGAACTAGATATGGTGCGTATGTGTAGGAAACACCATTATTTTGTTCTGAGCACAGTCACGTTTCCTTTTGTATTAGAGACTCTAGAAAGCAAGAGCGTGCTTCTCGTTCTAAAGCAGTGTGTGATCCATGGATGAGAACTATGCTGTGTGTTTCACTATAGAAATGGAGTAAAATTCCAGGCTCTGTGTCTTCCTACAAGCAAGACTACGTTTCAGGTAACGGCAGTCACTTTTCAGCTCAAAGGAACTACATCGTTCACGAAGCTCACACGTTTCTCATCCTAACTGACAAGAATTGGATGTTAGAGTACCAGTGCTTTGTATCAGTTTCAGAAGCAGAGTTGGACTACATATGGTCCGTATGTGTAGGAAACATCGTTCTTTTGTTCTCTGCACACTCACGTTTCATGCTGTCCTAGAGCCTCTAGAAAGCAAGAGCGTGCTTCTTGCGCTAAAGCAGAGTGTGATCAGTGGATGAGAACTCTGCTGTGTGTTTCACTTCAGAAATGGAGTTAAATCCCAGGCTCTGAGTCTTCCTAAAAACAAGACTTCTTTTCAGGTAAGGGCAGTTTCTTTACAACTCAAATGAACTACATCGTTCACGAATCTCACAAGTTTCTCATCTTAAATGACGAGCATTGGATGTTAGAGGACCTGTGATTTGTTTCAGTTTCAGAAGCAGTGTTGAACTAGATATGGTCTGTATGTGTAGGAAACACTGTTCTTTGTTCTCAGCACACTCACGTTTCCTGCTGACTTAGTGACTCCAGAAAGCAAGAGCGTGCGTCTTGCTCTAAAGCAGAGTGTGATCAGTGGATGAGAACTATGCTGTGTGTTTCACTTCAGAAATGGAGTTAAATCCCAGGCTCTGTGTCTTCCTACAAGCAATACTTCCTTTCAGGTAAGGGCAGTCACTTTTCAGCTCAAACGAACTACGTCTTTCACGAAGCTCACACGTTTCTCATCTTAACTGACAAGCATTGGATGTTACAGGACCAGTGCTTTGTATCAGTTTCAGAAGCAGAGTTGGACTACATATGGTCCTTATGTGTAGTAAACACCGTTCTTTTGTTCTCAGCACACTCACGTTTCCTGCTGTCTTAGAGACCCTAGAAAGCAACAGCATGATTCTTGTTCTAAAGCAGAGTGTGATCAATGGATGAGAACTCTGCTGTGTGTTTCCCTTCAGAAATGGAGTTAAATCCCAGGCTCTGAGTTTTCCTAAAGCAAGAATTCTTTTCAGGTAAGGGCAGTTTCTTTACAGCTCAAACGAACTACATCCTTCACGACGCTCATTCGTTTCTCATCTTAACTGACAAGCATTGGATGTTAGAGGACCTGTGGTTTGTTTCAGTTTCAGAAGCAGAGTTGAATTAGATATGGTCTGTATGTGTAGGAAACACCGTTCTCTTGTTCTGTGCACGCTCAGATTTCCCGCTGTAATAGAGAAGCTAGAAAGCAAGAGCGTGTCCTCGCTCTAAAGCAGAGTGTGATCCATGGATGAGAACTATGCTGTTTGTTTCCCTTCAGAAATGGAGTTAAATCCCAGGCTGTGTGTCTTCCTACAAGCAAGACTTCGTTTCAGGTAAGGGCAGTCACTTCTTCTCTCAAAGGAACTACATCGTTCACGAAGCTCACACGTTTCTCATCTTAAATGACAAGCATTGGATTTTAGAGGACCAGTGCTTTGTTTCAGTTTCAGAAGGAGAATTTGACAAGACATGGTCCGTATGTGTAGGAAACATCATTCTTTTCTTCTCAGCACAATCACATTTCATGCTGTCTTAGAGCCTCTAGAAAGCAAGAGCGTGCTTCTTGCTCTAAAGCAGAGTGTGATCAATGGATGAGAAATCTGCTGTGTGTTTCACTTCAGAAATGGAGTTAAATCCCAAGCTCTGAGTCTTCCTACAAGGAAGACTTCGTTTCCGGAAAGGGCAGTTAATTTACATCTCAAACGAAATACGTCGTTCACGAAGCTCACACGATTCTCATCTAAACTGACAAGCATTGGATGTTAGAGGACCAGTGCTTTGTATCAGTTTCAGAAGCAGAGTTGGACTAGATATGGTCCGTATGTGTAGGAAACTCCGTTCTTTTGTTCTCAGCACACTCACCTTCCCTGCTGTCTTAGAGTTTTTAGAAAGCAAGAGCGTGCTTCTTGCTCTAAAGCAGAGTGTGATCAATGGATGAGAACTCTGCTGTGTGTTTTACTTCAGCAATGGAGTTAAATCCCAGGCTCTGTGTCTCCAACAAGCAAGACTTCGTTTCAGGTAAGGGCAGTCACTTCTCAGCTCAAAGGAACTACATCGTTAACGAAGCTCACACGTTTCTCATCTTAAATGACAAGCATTGGATGTTAGAGGACCAGTGCTTTATATCAGTTTCAGAAGAAGAGTTGGACTACATATGGTCCGTATGTGTAGGAAACATCGTTCTTTTGTTCTCTGCACACTCATATTTCATGCTGTTTTAGAGCCTCTAGAAAGCAAGAGCGTGCTTCTTGCTATAAAGCAGAGTGTGATCAATGGATGAGAACTCTGCTGTGTGTTTTACTTCAGAAATGGAGTTAAATCCCAGGCTCTGAGTCTTCCTACAAAAAAGACTTCGTTTCAGGTTAGGGCAGTTACTTTACATCTCAAACGAACTATGTAGTTCACAAAGCTCACACGATTCTCATCTTAATTGACAAGCATTGAATGTTAGAGGACCTGTGGTTTGTTTCAGTTTCAGAAGCAGAGTTGAACTAGATATGGTTCGTATGTGTAGGAAACACCGTTCTTTTGTTCTGAGCACAGTCATGTTTCCTTTTGTATTAGAGACTCTAGAAAGCAAGAGCGTGCTTCTCGTTCTAAAGCAGTGTGTGATCCATGGATGAGAACTCTGCTGTGTGTTTCACTTCAGAAATGGAGTTAAATCCCAGGCTCTGAGTCGTCCTAAAAACAAGACTTCTTTTCAGGTAAGGGCAGTTTCTTTACAACTCAAATGAACTACATCGTTCACGAAGCTCACACGTTTCTCATCTTAAATGACGAGCATTGTACGTTAGAGGACCTGTGATTTGTTTCAGTTTCAGAAGCAGTGTTGAACTAGATATGGTGCGTATGTGTAGGAAACACCGTTCTTTGTTCTCAGCACACTCACGTTTCCTGCTGACTTAGTGACTCCAGAAAGCAAGAGCGTGCGTCTTGCTCTAAAGCAGAGTGTGATCAGTGGATGAGAACTATGCTGTGTGTTTCACTACAGAAATTGAGTTAAATCCCAGGCTCTGTGTCTTCCTACAAGCAATACTTCCTTTCAGGTAAGGGCAGTCACTTTTCAGCTCAAACGAACTACGTCTTTCACGAAGCTCACACGTTTCTCATCTTAACTGACAAGCAGTGGATGTTACAGGACCAGTGCTTTGTATCAGTTTCAGAAGCAGAGTTGGACTAGACATGGTCTGTATGTGTAGGAAACACCGTTCTTTTGTTATCAGCACACTCATATATCCTGCTGTATTAGAGACGCTAGAAAGCAAGAGCGTGCTTCTCGCTCTAAAGCAGAGTGTGATCCATGGATGAGAACTATGCTGTGTGTTTCACTTCAGAAATGAAGTTAAATTCCAGGCTCTGTGTCTTCCTACAAAAAAGACTTCGTTTCAGGTTAGGGCAGTTACTTTACATATCAAACGAACTATGTCATTCACGAAGCTCACACGATTCTCATTTTAACTGACAAGCATTGGATGTTAGAGGACATGTGGTTTGTTTCAGTTTCAGAAGCAGAGTTGAACTAGATATGGTTTGTATGTGAAGGAAACACCGTTCTTTTGTTCTGAGCACAGTCACGTTTCCTTTTGTATTAGAGACTCTAGAAAGCAAGAGCGTGCTTCTCGTTCTAAAGCAGTGTATGATCCATGGATGAGAACTATGCTGTGTGTTTCACTTCAGAAATGGAGTTAAATTCCAGGCTCTGTGTCTTCCTACAAGCAAGACTACGTTTCAGGTAACGGCAGTCACTTTTCAGCTCAAAGGAACTACATCGTTCACGAAGCTCACACGTTTCTCATCTTAACTGACAAGAATTGGATGTTAGAGGACCAGTGCTTTGTATCAGTTTCAGAAGCAGAGTTGGACTACATATGGTCCGTATGTGTAGGAAACATCGTTCTTTTGTTCTCTGCACACTCACTTTTCATGCTGTCCTAGAGCCTCTAGAAAGCAAGAGCGTGCTTCTTGCACTAAAGCAGAGTGTAAACAAGGGATGAGAACTCCGCTGTCTGTTTCACTTCAGAAATGGAGTTAAAGCCCAGGCACTGTGTCTACTTGAAGCAAGACTTCGTTTCAGGTAAGGGCAGTCACTTTAGAGCTCAAACGAACTACATCGTTCACGAAGCTAACAAGTTTCCCATCTTAACTGACAAGCATTGGATGTTAGAGGACCAGTGCTTTTTATCAGTTTCAGAAGCAGAATTGGACTAGATATGGTCCGTGTGTGTAGGAAACACCCTTCTTTTGTTCTCAGGACACTCACATTTCCTGCTGTCATAGAGGAAATAGAAAGCAAGAGCGTGTTTCTTGCTCGAAAGCAGAGTGGGATCTACGGATGAGAACTCTGCTGTGTGTTTCACTTCAGAAATGGAGTTAAATCCAAGGCTCTGAGAATTCCTACAATCAAGACTTCGTTTCAGGTAAGGGCAGTTACTTTACAGCTCAAATGAACTACATCGTTCATGAAGCTCACACATTTCTCATCTTAACTGACAAGCATTGTTTGTTAGAGGACCTGTGGTTTGTTTCAATTTCAGATGCAGAGTTGAACTAGATATGGCCCTTATGTGTAGGAAACACTGTTATTTTGTACTGAGCACACTCATCTTTCCTGCTGTCTTAGAGACTCTAGAAAGCAAGAGCGTGCTTCTTGCTCTATAGCAGAGTGTGATCGGTGGATGAGAACTCTGCTGTGTGTTTCACTTCAGAAATGGAGTTAAATCCCAGGCTCTGAGTCTTCTTAAAAACAAGACTTCTTTTCAGGTAAGGGCAGTTTCTTTACAACTCAAATGAACTACATCGTTCACGAATCTCACAAGTTTCTCATCTTAAATGACGAGCATTGGATGTTAGAGGACCTGTGATTTGTTTCAGTTTCAGAAGCAGAGTTGAACTAGATATGGTCCATATGTGTAGGAAACACCGTTCTTTGTTCTCAGCACACTCACGTTTCCTGCTGACTTAGTGACTCCAGAAAGCAGGAGCGTGCGTCTTGCTCTAAAGCAGAGTGTGATCAGTGGATGAGAACTATGCTGTGTGTTTCACTTCAGAAATGGAGTTAAATCCCAGGCTCTGAGTCTTCCTAAAGCAAGAATGCTTTTCAGGTAAGGGCAGTTTCTTTACAGCTCAAACGAACTACATCCTTCACGACGCTCATTCGTTTCTCATCTTAACTGACAAGCATTGGATGTTAGAGGACCTGTGGTTTGTTTCAGTTTCAGAAGCAGAGTTGAATTAGATATGGTCTGTATGTGTAGGAAACACCGTTCTATTGTTCTGTGCACACTCAGATTTCCCGCTGTATTAGAGAAGCTAGAAAGCAAGAGCGTGTTCTCGCTCTAAAGCAGAGTGTGATCCATGGATGAGAACTATGCTGTTTGTTTCCCTTCAGAAATGGAGTTAAATCCCATGCTCTGTGTCTTCCTACAAGCAAGACTTCGTTTCAGGTAAGGGCAGTCACTTCTTCTCTCAAAGGACCTACATCGTTCACGAAGCTCACACGTTTCTCATCTTAAATGACAAGCATTGGATGTTAGAGGACCAGTGCTTTGTTTCAGTTTCAGAAGCAGAATTTGACAAGACATGGGCCGTATGTGTAGGAAACATCATTCTTTTGTTCTCAGCACACTCACTTTTCATGCTGTCTTAGAGCCTCTAGAAAGCAAGAGCGTGCTTCTTGCTCTAAAGCAGAGTGTGATCAATGGATGAGAAATCTGCTGTGTGTTTCACTTCAGAAATGGAGTTAAATCCCAAGCTCTGAGTCTTCCTACAAGAAGACTTCGTTTCCGGAAAGGGCAGTTACTTTACATCTCAAACGAAATACGTCGTTCACGAAGCTCACACGATTCTCATCTAAACTGACAAGCATATCGATGTTAGAGGACCAGTGCTTTGTATCAGTTTCAGAAGCAGAGTTGGACTAGATATGGTCCGTATGTGTAGGAAACTCCGTTCTTTTGTTCTCAGCACACTCACCTTCCCTGCTGTCTTAGAGATTTTAGAAAGCAAGAGCATGCTTCTCGCTCTAAAGCAGAGTGTGATCAATGGATGAGAACTCTGCTGTGTGTTTCCCTTCAGAAATGGAGTTAAATCCCAGGCTCTGAGTCTTCCTAAAGCAAGAATTCTTTTCAGGTAAGGGCAGTTTCTTTACAGCTCAAATGAACTACATCCTTCACAAAGCTCCCACGTTTCTCATCTTAACTGACAAGCATTGGGTGTTAGAGGACCTGTGGTTTGTTTCTGTTTCAGAAGCAGAGTTGAACTAGATATGGTCCGTATGTGTAGGAAACACAGTTCTCTTGTTCTGAGCACACTCAGATTTCCTGCTCTATTAGAGAAGCTAGAAAGCAAGAGCGTGTTCTCGCTCTAAAGCAGAGTGTGATCCATGGATGAGAACTATGCTGTTTGTTTCCCTTCAGAAATGGAGTTAAATCCCAGGCTGTGTGTCTTCCTACAAGCAAGACTTCGTTTCAGGAAATGGCAGTCACTTCTCAGCTCAAAGGAATTACATCGTTAACGAAGCTCACACGTTTCTCATCTTAAATGACAAGCATTGGATGTTAGAGGACCAGTGCTCTGTATCAGTTTCAGAAGCAGAGTTGGACTACATATGGTCTGTATGTGTAGGAAACATTGTTCTTTTGTTCTCTGCACACTCACGTTTCCTGCTGTCTTAGAGACCCTAGAAAGCAAGAGCATGATTCATTTTCTAAAGCAGAGTGTGATCAATGGATGAGAACTCTGCTGTGTGTTTCTCTTCAGAAATGGAGTTAAATCCCAGGCTCTGAGTCTTCTTAAAGCAAGAATTCTTTTCAGGTAAGGGCAGTTTCTTTACAGCTCAAACGAACTACATCCTTCACGATGCTCACATGTTTCTCATCTTAAATGACGAGCATTGGATGTTAGAGGACCTGTGATTTGTTTCAGTTTCAGAAGCAGTGTTGAACTAGATATGGTTCGTATGTGTAGGAAACACCGTTCTTTGTTCTCAGCACACTCACGTTTCCTGCTGACTTAGTGACTCCAGAAAGCAAGAGCGTGCGTCTTGCTCTAAAGCAGAGTGTGATCAGTGGATGAGAACTATGCTGTGTGTTTCACTTCAGAAATGGCTTTAAATCCCAGGCTCTGTGTCTTCCTACAAGCAATACTTCCTTTCAGGTAAGGGCAGTCACTTTTCAGCTCAAACGAACTACGTCTTTCACGAAGCTCACACGTTTCTCATCTTAACTGACAAGCATTGGATGTTACAGGACCAGTGCTTTGTATCAGTTTCAGAAGCAGAGTTGGACTAGACATGGTCTGTATGTGTAGGAAACACCGTTCTTTTGTTCTCAGCACACTCATATATCCTGCTGTATTAGAGACGCTAGAAAGCAAGAGCGTGCTTCTCGCTCTAAAGCAGAGTGTGATCCATGGATGAGAACTATGCTGTGTGTTTCACTTCAGAAATGGAGTTAAATCCCAGGCTCTGTGTCTTCCTACAAGCAATACTTCTTTTCAGGAAAGGGCAGTTACTTTTCAGCTCAAGCAAACTACATCTTTCACGAAGCTCACACGTTTCTCATCTTAACTGACAAGCATTGGATGTTACAGGACCAGTGCTTTGTATCAGTTTCGAAAGCAGAGTTGGACTACATATGGTCCTTATGTGTAGGAAACACCGTTCTTTTGTTATCAGCACACTCACGTTTCCTGCTGTCTTAGAGACCCTAGAAAGCAAGAGCATGATTCTTGTTCTAAAGCAGAGTGTGATCAATGGATGAGAACTCTGCTGTGTGTTTCCCTTCAGAAATGGAGTTAAATCCCAGGCTCTGAGTTTTCCTAAAGCAAGAATTCTTTTCAGGTAAGGGTAGTTTCTTTACAGCTCAAACGAACTACATCCTTCACGACGCTCATACGTTTCTCATCTTAATTGACAAGCATTGGATGTTAGAGGACCTGTGGTTTGTTTCAGTTTCAGAAGCAGAGTTGAACTAGATATGGTCTGTATGTGTAGGAAACACCGTTCTCTTGTTCTGTGCACACTCAGATTTCCTGCTGTATTAGAGAAGCTAGAAAGCAAGAGCGTGTTCTCGCTCTAAAGCAGAGTGTGATCCATGGATGAGAACTATGCTGTTTGTTTCCCTTCAGAAATGGAGTTAAATCCCAGGCTCTGTGTCTTCCTACAAGCAAGACTTCGTTTCATGTAAGGGCAGTCACTTCTTCTCTCAAAGGAACTACATCGTTCATGAAGTTCACACGTTTCTCATCTTAAATGACAAGCATTGGATGTTAGAGGACCAGTGCTTTGTTTCAGTTTCAGAAGCAGAATTTGACAAGACATGGTCCGTATGTGTAGGAAACATCGTTTTTTTGTTCTCAGCATACTCACGTTTCATGCTGTCTTAGAGCCTCTAGAAAGCAAGAGCGTGCTTCTTGCTCTAAAGCAGAGTGTGATCAATGGATGAGAAATCTGCTGTGTGTTTCACTTCAGAAATGGAGTTAAATCCCAAGCTCTGAGTCTTCCTACAAGGAAGACTTCGTTTCCGGAAAGGGCAGTTACTATACATCTCAAAAGAAATACGTCGTTCACGAAGCTCACACGATTCTCATCTAAACTGACAAGCATTGGATGTTAGAGGACCAGTGCTTTGTATTAGTTTCAGAAGCAGAGTTGGACTAGATATGGTCCGTATGTGTAGGAAACACCGTTCTTTTGTTCTCAGCACACTCACCTTCCCTGTTGTCTTAGAGATTTTAGAAAGCAAGAGCATGCTTCTCGCTCTAAAGCAGAGTGTGATCCATGGATGAGAACTATGCTGTTTGTTTAACTTCAGAAATGGAGTTAAATCCCAGGCTGTGTGTCTTCCTACAAGCAAGACTTCGTTTCAGGTAATGGCAGTCACTTCTCAGCTCAAAGGAACTACATCGTTAACGAAGCTCACACGTTTCTCATCTTAAATGACAAGCATTGGATGTTAGAGGAACAGTGCTCTGTATCAGTTTCAGAAGCAGAGTTGGACTACATATGGTCCGTATGTGTAGGAAACAATGTTCTTTTGTTCACTGCACACTCACGTTTCCTGCTTTCTTAGAGACCCTAGAAAGCAAGAGCATGATTCTTGTTCTAAAGCAGAGTGTGATCAATGGATGAGAACTCTGCTGTGTGTTTCTCTTCAGAAATGGAGTTAAATCCCAGGCTCTGAGTCTTCCTAACGCAAGAATTCTTTTCAGGTAAGGGCAGTTTCTTTACAGCTCAAACGAACTACATCCTTCACGATGCTCACAAGTTTCTCATCTTAAATGACGAGCATTGGATGTTAGAGGACCTGTGATTTGTTTCAGTTTCAGAAGCAGTGTTGAACTAGATATGGTCCGTATGTGTAGGAAACACCGTTCTTTGTTCTCAGCACACTCAAGTTTCCTGCTGACTTAGTGACTCCAGAAAGCAAGAGCGTGTGTCTTGCTCTAAAGCAGAGTGTGATCAGTGGATGAGAACTATGCTGTGTGTTTCACTTCAGAAATGGCTTTAAATACCAGGCTCTGTGTCTTCCTACAAGCAATACTTCCTTTCAGGTAAGGGCAGTCACTTTTCAGCTCAAGCGAACTACATCTTTCACGAAGCTCACACGTTTCTCATCTTAACTGACAAGCATTGGATGTTACAGGACCAGTGCTTTGTATCAGTTTCGAAAGCAGAGTTGGACTACATATAGTCCTTATGTGTAGGAAACACCGTTCTTTTGTTAACAGCACACTCACGTTTCCTGCTGTCTTAGAGACCCTAGAAAGCAAGAGCATGATTCTTGTTCTAAAGCAGAGTGTGATCAATGGATGAGAACTCTGCTGTGTGTTTCCCTTCAGAAATGGAGTTAAATCCCAGGCTCTGAGTTTTCCGAAAGCAAGAATTCTTTTCAGGTAAGGGCAGTTTCTTTACAGCTCAAACGAAATACATCCTTCACGACGCTCATACGTTTCTCATCTTAATTGACAAGCATTGGATGTTAGAGGACCTGTGGTTTGTTTCAGTTTCAGAAGCAGAGTTGAACTAGATATGGTCAGTATGTGTAGGAAACACCGTTCTCTTGTTCTGTGCACACTCAGATTTCCTGCTGTATTAGAGAAGCTAGAAAGCAAGAGCGTGTTCTCGCTCTAAAGCAGAGTGTGATCCATGGATGAGAACTATGCTGTTTGTTTCCCTTCAGAAATGGAGTTAAATCCCAGGCTCTGTGTCTTCCTACAAGCAAGACTTCGTTTCATGTAAGGGCAGTCACTTCTTCTCTCAAAGGAACTACATCGTTCATGAAGTTCACACGTTTCTCATCTTAAATGACAAGCATTGGATGTTAGAGGACCAGTGCTTTGTTTCAGTTTCAGAAGCAGAATTTGACAAGACATGGTCCGTATGTGTAGGAAACATCGTTTTTTTGTTCTCAGCACACTCACATTTCATGCTGTCTTAGAGCCTCTAGAAAGCAAGAGCGTGCTTCTTGCTCTAAAGCAGAGTGTGATCAATGGATGAGAAATCTGCTGTGTGTTTCACTTCAGAAATGGAGTTAAATCCCAAGCTCTGAGTCTTCCTACAAGAAGACTTCGTTTCCGGAAAGGGCAGTTACTTTACATCTCAAACGAAATACGTCGTTCACGAAGCTCACACGATTCTCATCTAAACTGACAAGCATTGGATGTTAGAGGACCAGTGCTTTGTATCAGTTTCAGAAGCAGAGTTGGACTAGATATGGTCTGTATGTGTAGGAAACACCGTTCTTTTGTTCTCAGCACACTCACCTTCCCTGCTGTCTTAGAGATTTTAGAAAGCAAGAGCATGCTTCTCGCTCTAAAGCAGAGTGTGATCAATGGATGAGAACTCTGCTGTGGGTTTTCCTTCAGAAATGGAGTTAAATCCCAGGCTCTGAGTCTTCCTAAAGCAAGAATTCTTTTCAGGTAAGGGCAGTTTCTTTACAGCTCAAACGAACTACATCCTTCACAAAGCTCACACGTTTCTCATCTTAACTGACAAGCATTGGGTGTCAGAGGACCTGTGGTTTGTTTCAGTATCAGAAGCAGAGTTGAACTAGATATGGTCAGTATGTGTAGGAAACACCGTTCTTTTGTTCTCAGCAAACTCACGTATCCTGCTCTCTTAGAGACTCTAGAAAGCAAGAGCATGATTCTTGTTCTAAAGCAGAGTGTGATCAATGGATGAGAACTCTGCTGTGTGTTTCCCTTCAGAAATGGAGTTAAATCCCAGGCTCTGAGTCTTCCTAAAGCAAGAATTCTTTTCAGGTAAGGGCAGTTTCTTTACAGCTCAAATGAACTACATCCTTCACGAAGCTCACACGTTTCTCATCTTAACTGACAAGCATTGGGTGTTAGAGGACCTGTGGTTTGTTTCTGTTTCAGAAGCAGAGTTGAACTAGATATGGTCCGAATGTGTAGGAAACACAGTTCTCTTGTTCTGAGCACACTCAGATTTCCTGCTGTATTAGAGAAGCTAGAAAGCAAGAGCGTGTTCTCGCTCTAAAGCAGAGTGTGATCCATGGATGAGAACTATGCTGTTTGTTTAACTTCAGAAATGGAGTTAAATCCCAGGCTGTGTGTCTTCCTACAAGCAAGACTTCGTTTCAGGTAATGGCAGTCACTTCTCAGCTCAAAGGAACTACATCGTTAACGAAGCTCACACGATTCTCATCTTAATTGACAAGCATTGGATGTTAGAGGACCTGTGGTTTGTTTCAGTTTCAGAAGCAGAGTTGAACTAGATATGGTGCGTATGTGTAGGAAACACTGTTCTTTTGTTCTGAGCACAGTCATGTTTCCTTTTGCATTAGAGACTCTAGAAAGCAAGAGCGTGCTTCTCGTTCTAAAGCAGTGTGTGATCCATGGATGAGAACTCTGCTGTGTGTTTCACTTCAGAAATGGCTTTAAATCCCAGGCTCTGTGTCTTCCTACAAGCAATATTTCCTTTCAGGTAAGGGCAGTCACTTTTCAGCTCAAACGAACTAGGTCTTTCACGAAGCTCACACGTTTCTCATCTTAACTGACAAGCATTGGATGTTACAGGACCAGTGCTTTGTATCAGTTTCAGAAGCAGAGTTGGACTAGACATGGTCTGTATGTGTAGGAAACACCGTTCTTTTGTTCTCAGCACACTCATATATCCTGCTGTATTAGAGACGCTAGAAAGCAAGAGCGTGCTTCTCGCTCTAAAGCAGAGTGTGATCCATGGATGAGAACTATGCTGTGTGTTTCACTTAAGAAATGGAGTTAAATCCCAGGCTCTGTGTCTTCCTACAAGCAAGACTTCTTTTCGGGAAAGGGCAGTTACTTTTCAGCTCAAGCGAACTACATCTTTCATGAAGCTCACACGTTTCTCATCTTAAATGACAAGCATTGGATGTTACAGGACCAGTGCTTTGTATCAGTTTCGAAAGCAGAGTTGGACTACATATGGTCCTTATGTGTAGGAAACACCGTTCTTTTGTTATCAGCACACTCACGTTTCCTGCTGTCTTAGAGACCCTAGAAAGCAAGAGCATGATTCTTGTTCTAAAGCAGAGTGTGATCAATGGATGAGAACTCTGCTGTGTGTTTCTCTTCAGAAATGGAGTTAAATCCCAGGCTCTGAGTCTTCCTAAAGCAAGAATTCTTTTCAGGTAAGGGCAGTTTCTTTACAGCTCAAACGAACTACATCCTTCACGATGCTCATACGTTTCTCATCTTAATTGACAAGCATTGGATGTTAGAGGACCTGTGGTTTGTTTCAGTTTCAGAAGCAGAGTTGAACTAGATATGGTCTGTATGTGTAGGAAACACCGTTCTCTTGTTCTGTGCACACTCAGATTTCCTGCTGTATTAGAGAAGCTAGAAAGCAAGAGCGTGTTCTCGCTCTAAAGCAGAGTGTTATCCATTGATGGGAACTATGCTGTTTGTTTCCCTTCAGAAATGGAGTTAAATCCCAGGCTCTGTGTCTTCCTACAAGCAAGACTTCGTTTCAGGTAAGGGCAGTCACTTCTTCTCTCAAAGGAACTACATCGTTCACGAAGCTCACACGTTTCTCATCTTAAATGACAAGCATTGGATGTTAGAGGACCAGTGCTTTGTTTCAGTTTCAGAAGCAGAATTTGACAAGACATGGTCCGTATGTGTAGGAAACATCGTTCTTTTTTTCTCAGCACACTCACGTTTCATGCTGTCTTAGAGCCTCTAGAAAGCAAGAGCGTGCTTCTTGCTCTAAAGCAGAGAGTGATCAATGGATGAGAAATCTGCTGTGTGTTTCATTTCAGAAATGGAGTTAAATCCCAAGCTCTGAGTCTTCCTACAAGGAAGACTTCGTTTCCGGAAAGGACAGTTACTTTATATCTCAAACAAAATACGTCGTTCATGAAGCTAACACGATTCTCATGTAAACTGACAAGCATTGGATGTTAGAGGACCAGTGCTTTGTATCAGTTTCAGAAGCAGAGTTGGACTAGATATGGTCCGTATGTGTAGGAAACACCGTTCTTTTGTTCTCAGCACACTCACCTTTCCTGCTGTGTTAGAGATTTTAGAAAGCAAGAGCATGCTTCTCGCTCTAAAGCAGAGTGTGATCAATGGATGAGAACTCTGCTGTGTGTTTCCCTTCAGAAATGGAGTTAAATCCCAGGCTCTGAGTCTTCCTAAATCAAGAATTCTTTTCAGGTAAGGGCAGTTACTTTACATCTCAAACGAACTATGTCGTTCACGAAGCTCACACGATTCTCATCTTAACTGACAAGCATTGGATGTTAGAGGACCTGTGGTTTGTTTCAGTTTCAGAAGCAGAGTTGAACTAGATATGGTTCGTATGTGTAGGAAACACCGTTCTATTGTTCTGAGCACAGTCACGTTACCTTTTTTATTAGAGACTCTAGAAAGCAAGACCGTGCTTCTCGTTCTAAAGCAGTGTGTGATCCATGGATGAGAACTATGCTGTGTGTTTCACTTCAAAATGGAGTTAAATTCCAGGCTCTGTGTCTTCCTACAAGCAAGACTACATTTCAGGTAATGGCAGTCACTTTTCAGCTCAAACGAACTACATCGTTCACGAAGCTCACACGTTTCTCATCTTAACTGACAAGAATTGGATGTTAGAGGACCAGTGCTTTGTATCAGTTTCAGAAGCAGAGTTGGACTACATATGGTCCGTATGTGTAGGAAACATCGTTCTTTTGTTCTCAGCACACTCACGTTTCATGCTGTCCTAGAGCCTCTAGAAAGCAAGAGCGTGCTTCTTGCGCTAAAGCAGAGTGTGATCCGTGGATGAGAACTCTGCTGTGTGTTTCACTTCAGAAATAGAGTTAAATCACAGGCTCTGAGTCTTCCTAAAAACAAGACTTCTTTTCAGGAAAGGGCAGTTTCTTTACAACTCAAATGAACTACATCGTTCACGAAGCTCACACGTTTCTCATCTAAAATGACAAGCATTGCATGTTAGAGGACCATTGCTTTGTGTCAGTTTCAGAAGCAGAATTTGACAAGACATGGTCCGTATGTGTAGGAAACATCGTTCTTTTGTTCTCAGCACACTCACGTTTCATGCTCTCTTAGAGACTCTAGAAATCAAGAGTGTGCTTCTTGCTCTAAAGCAGAGTGTGATCAATGGATGAGAAATCTGCTGTGTGTTTCACTTCAGAAATGGAGTTAAATTCCAGGCTCTGAGTCTTCCTACAAGGAAGACTTCGTTTCCGGAAAGGGCAGTTACTTTACATCTCAAACGAAATACGTCGTTTACGAAGCTCACACGATTCTCATCTAAACTGACAAGCATTGTATGTTAGAGGACCAGTGCTTTGTATCAGTTTCAGAAGCAGAGTTGGACTAGATATGGTCTGTATGTGTAGGAAACACCGTTCTTTTGTTCTCAGGACACTCACCTTTCCTGCTGTCTTAGAGATTTTAGAAAGCAAGAGCATGCTTCTCGCTCTAAAGCAGAGTGTGATCAATGGATGAGAACTCTGCTGTGTGTTTCCCTTCAGAAATGGAGTTAAATCCCAGGCTCTGAGTCTTCCTAAAGCAAGAATTCTTTTCAGGTAAGGGCAGTTTCTTTACAGCTCAAACGAACTACATCCTTCACGATGCTCATACGTTTCTCATCTTAATTGACAAGCATTGGATGTTAGAGGACCTGTGGTTTGTTTCAGTTTCAGAAGCAGAGTTGAACTAGATATGGTCTGTATGTGTAGGAAGCACCGTTCTCTTGTTCTGTGCACACTCAGATTTCCTGCTGTATTAGAGAAGCTAGAAAGCAAGAGCGTGTTCTCGCTCTAAAGCAGAGTGTTATCCATTGATGGGAACTATGCTGTTTGTTTCCCTTCAGAAATGGAGTTAAATCCCAGGCTCTGTGTCTTCCTACAAGCAAGAATTCGTTTCAGGTAAGGGCAGTCACTTCTTCTCTCAAAGGAACTACATCGTTCACGAAGCTCACACGTTTCTCATCTTAAATGACAAGCATTGGATGTTAGAGGACCAGTGCTTTGTTTCAGTTTCAGAAGCAGAATTTGACAAGACATGGTCCGTATGTGTAGGAAACATCGTTCATTTTTTCTCAGCACACTCACGTTTCATGCTGTCTTAGAGCCTCTAGAAAGCAAGAGCGTGCTTCTTGCTCTAAAGCAGAGAGTGATCAATGGATGAGAAATCTGCTGTGTGTTTCATTTCAGAAATGGAGTTAAATCCCAAGCTCTGAGTCTTCCTACAAGGAAGACTTCGTTTCCGGAAAGGACAGTTACTTTATATCTCAAACAAAATACGTCGTTCATGAAGCTAACATGATTCTCATGTAAACTAACAAGCATTGGATGTTAGAGGACCAGTGCTTTGTATCAGTTTCAGAAGCAGAGTTGGACTAGATATGGTCCGTATGTGTAGGAAACACTGTTCTTTTGTTCTCAGCACACTCACCTTTCCTGCTGTGTTAGAGATTTTAGAAAGCAAGAGCATGCTTCTCGCTCTAAAGCAGAGTGTGATCAATGGATGAGAACTCTGCTGTGTGTTTCCCTTCAGAAATGGAGTTAAATCCCAGGCTCTGAGTCTTCCTAAATCAAGAATTCTTTTCAGGTAAGGGCAGTTACTTTACATCTCAAACGAACTATGTCGTTCACGAAGCTCACACGATTCTCATCTTAACTGACAAGCATTGGATGTTAGAGGACCTGTGGTTTGTTTCAGTTTCAGAAGCAGAGTTGAACTAGATATGGTTCGTATGTGTAGGAAACACCGTTCTATTGTTCTGAGCACAGTCACGTTACCTTTTGTATTAGAGACTCTAGAAAGCAAGACCGTGCTTCTCGTTCTAAAGCAGTGTGTGATCCATGGATGAGAACTATGCTGTGTGTTTCACTTCAAAATGGAGTTAAATTCCAGGCTCTGTGTCTTCCTACAAGCAAGACTACATTTCAGGTAACGGCAGTCACTTTTCAGCTCAAACGAACTACATCGTTCACGAAGCTCACACGTTTCTCATCTTAACTGACAAGAATTGGATGTTAGAGGACCAGTGCTTTGTATCAGTTTCAGAAGCAGAGTTGGACTACATATGGTCCGTATGTGTAGGAAACATCGTTCTTTTGTTCTCAGCACACTCACGTTTCATGCTGTCCTAGAGCCTCTAGAAAGCAAGAGCGTGCTTCTTGCGCTAAAGCAGAGTGTGATCAGTGGAGGAGAACTCTGCTGTGTGTTTCACTTCAGAAATAGAGTTAAATCCCAGGCTCTGAGTCTTCCTAAAAACAAGACTTCTTTTCAGGAAAGGGCAGTTTCTTTACAACTCAAATGAACTACATCATTCACGAAGCTCACACGTTTCTCATCTAAAATGACAAGCATTGGATGTTAGAGGACCATTGCTTTGTGTCAGTTTCAGAAGCAGAATTTGACAAGACATGGTCCGTATGTGTAGGAAACATTGTTCTTTTGTTCTCAGCACACTCACGTTTCATGCTCTCTTAGAGACTCTAGAAATCAAGAGTGTGCTTCTTGCTCTAAAGCAGAGTGTGATCAATGGATGAGAAATCTGCTGTGTGTTTCACTTCAGAAATGGAGTTAAATTCCAGGCTCTGAGTCTTCCTACAAGGAAGACTTCGTTTCCGGAAAGGGCAGTTACTTTACATCTCAAACGAAATACGTCCTTTACGAAGCTCACACGATTCTCATCTAAACTGACAAGCATTGGATTTTAGAGGACCAGTGCTTTGTATCAGTTTCAGAAGCAGAGTTGGACTAGATATGGTCTGTATGTGTAGGAAACACCGTTCTTTTGTTCTCAGGACACTCACCTTTCCTGCTGTCTTAGAGATTTTAGAAAGCAAGAGCATGCTTCTCGCTCTAAAGCAGAGTGTGATCAATGGATGAGAACTCTGCTGTGTGTTTCCCTTCAGAAATGGAGTTAAATCCCAGGCTCTGAGTCTTCCTAAAGCAAGAATTCTTTTCAGGTAAGGGCAGTTTCTTTACAGCTCAAACGAACTACATCCTTCACAAAGCTCACACGTTTCTCATCTTAACTGACAAGCATTGGGTGTTAGAGGACCTGTGGTTTGTTTCAGTATCAGAAGCAGAGTTGAACTAGATATGGTCCGTATGTGTAGGAAACACCGTTCTTTTGTTCTCAGCAAACTCACGTATCCTGCTCTCTTAGAGACTCTAGAAAGCAAGAGCATGATTCTTGTTCTAAAGCAGAGTGTGATCAATGGATGAGAACTCTGCTGTGTGTTTCTCTTCAGAAATGGAGTTAAATCCCAGGCTCTGAGTCTTCCTAAAGCAAGAATTCTTTTCAGGTAAGGGCAGTTTCTTTACAGCTCAAACGAACTACATCCTTCACGAAGCTCACAGGTTTCTCATCTTAACTGACAAGCATTGGGTGTTAGAGGACCTGTGGTTTGTTTCTGTTTCAGAAGCAGAGTTGAACTAGATATGGTCCGTATGTGTAGGAAACACAGTTCTTTGTTCTGAGCACAATCAGATTTCCTGCTGTATTAGAGAAGCTAGAAAGCAAGAGCGTGTTCTCGCTCTAAAGCAGAGTGTGATCCATGGATGAGAACTATGCTGTTTGTTTATTTCAGAAATGGAGTTAAATCCCAGGCTGTGTGTCTTCCTACAAGCAAGACTTCGTTTCAGGTAATGGCAGTCACTTCTCAGCTCAAAGGAACTACATCGTTAACGAAGCTCACACGTTTCTCATCTTAAATGACGAGCATTGTATGTTAGAGGACCTGTGATTTGTTTCAGTTTCAGAAGCAGTGTTGGACTACATATGGTCCGTATGTGTAGGAAACATTGTTCTTTGTTCTCTGCACACTCACATTTCATGCTGTCTTAGAGCCTCTAGAAAGCAAGAGCGTGCTTCTTGCTCTAAAGCAGAGTGTGATCAATGGATGAGAACTCTGCTGTGTGTTTTACTTCAGAAATGGAGTTAAATCCCAGGCTCTGTGTCTCCAACAAGCAAGACTTCGTTTCAGGTAAGGGCAGTCACTTCTCAGCTCAAAGGAACTACATCGTTAACGAAGCTCACACGTTTCTCATCTTAAATGACAAGCATTGGATGTTAGAGGACCAGTGCTTTATATCAGTTTCAGAAGAAGAGTTGGACTACATATGGTCCATATGTGTTGGAAACATCGTTCTTTTGTTCTCTGCACACTCACATTTCATGCTGTCTTAGAGCCTCTTGAAAGCAAGAGCGTGCTTCTTGCTCTAAAGCAGAGTGTGATCAATAGATGAGAACTCTGCTGTGTGTTTTACTTCAGAAATGGAGTTAAATCCCAGGCTCTGAGTCTTCCTACAAAAAAGACTGCGTTTCAGGTTAGGGCAGTTACTTTACATCTCAAACGAACTATGTCGTTCACGAATCTCACACGATTCTCATCTTAATTGACAAGCATTGGATGTTAGAGGACCTGTGGTTTGTTTCAGTTTCAGAAGCAGAGTTGAACTAGATATGGTGCGTATGTGTAGGAAACACCGTTCTTTGTTCTCAGCACACTCACGTTTCCTGCTGACTTAGTGACTCCAGAAAGCAAGAGCGTGCGTCTTGCTCTAAAGCAGAGTGTGATCAGTGGATGAGAACTATGCTGTGTGTTTCACTTCAGAAATGGCTTTAAATCCCAGGCTCTGTGTCTTCCTACAAGCAATACTTCCTTTCAGGTAAGGGCAGTCACTTTTCAGCTCAAACGAACTACGTCTTTCACGAAGCTCACACGTTTCTCATCTTAACTGACAAGCATTGGATGTTACAGGACCAGTGCTTTGTATCAGTTTCAGAAGCAGAGTCGGACTAGACATGGTCTGTATGTGTAGGAAACACCGTTCTTTTGTTCTCAGCACACTCATATATCCTGCTGTATTAGAGACGCTAGAAAGCAAGAGCGTGCTTCTCGCTCTAAAGCAGAGTGTGATCCATGGATGAGAACTATGCTGTGTGTTTCACTTCAGAAATGGAGTTAAATCCCAGGCTCTGTGTCTTCCTACAAGCAAGACTTCTTTTCGGGAAAGGGCAGTTACTTTTCAGCTCAAGCGAACTACATCTTTCACGAAGCTCACACGTTTCTCATCTTTACTGACAAACATTGGATGTTACAGGACCAGTGCTTTGTATCAGTTTCGAAAGCAGAGTTGGACTACATATGGTCCTTATGTGTAGGAAACACCGTTCTTTTGTTCTCAGCACACTCACGTTTCCTGCTGTCTTAGAGACCCTAGAAAGCAAGAGCATGATTCTTGTTCTAAAGCAGAGTGTGATCAATGGATGAGAACTCTGCTGTGTGTTTCCCTTCAGAAATGGAGTTAAATCCCAGGCTCTGAGTTTTCCTAAAGCAAGAATTCTTTTCAGGTAAGGGCAGTTTCTTTACAGCTCAAACGAACTACATCCTTCACGACGCTCATACGTTTCTCATCTTAATTGACAAGCATTGGATGTTAGAGGACCTGTGGTTTGTTTCAGTTTCAGAAGCAGAGTTGAACTAGATATGGTCTGTATGTGTAGGAAACACCGTTCTCTTGTTCTGTGCACACTCAGATTTCCTGCTGTATTAGAGAAGCTAGAAAGCAAGAGCGTGTTCTCGCTCTAAAGCAGAGTGTGATCCATGGATGAGAACTATGCTGTTTGTTTCCCTTCAGAAATGGAGTTAAATCCCAGGCTCTGTGTCTTCCTACAAGCAAGACTCGTTTCATGTAAGGGCAGTCACTTCTTCTCTCAAAGGAACTACATCGTTCATGAAGTTCACACGTTTCTCATCTTAAATGACAAGCATTGGATGTTAGAGGACCAGTGCTTTGTTTCAGTTTCAGAAGCAGAATTTGACAAGACATGGTCCGTATGTGTAGGAAACATCGTTTTTTTGTTCTCAGCACACTCACGTTTCATGCTGTCTTAGAGCCTCTAGAAAGCAAGAGCGTGCTTCTTGCTCTAAAGCAGAGTGTGATCAATGGATGAGAAATCTGCTGTGTGTTTCACTTCAGAAATGGAGTTAAATCCCAAGCTCTGAGTCTTCCTACAAGGAAGACTTCGTTTCCGGAAAGGGCAGTTACTTTACATCTCAAACGAAATACATCGTTCACGAAGCTCACACGATTCTCATCTAAACTGACAAGCATTGGATGTTAGAGGACCAGTGCTTTGTATCAGTTTCAGAAGCAGAGTTGGACTAGATATGGTCCGTATGTGTAGGAAACACCGTTCTTTTGTTCTCAGCACACTCACCTTCCCTGCTGTCTTAGAGATTTTAGAAAGCAAGAGCTGGCTTCTCGCTCTAAAGCAGAGTGTGATCAATGGATGAGAACTCTGCTGTGTGTTTCCCTTCAGAAATGGAGTTAAATCCCAGGCTCTGAGTCTTCCTAAAGCAAGAATTCTTTTCAGGTAAGGGCAGTTTCTTTACAGCTCAAACGAACTACATCCTTCACAAAGCTCACACGTTTCTCATCTTAACTGACAAGCATTGGGTGTTAGAGGACCTGTGGTTTGTTTCAGTATCAGAAGCAGAGTTGAACTAGATATGGTCCGTATGTGTAGGAAACACCGTTCTTTTGTTCTCAGCAAACTCACGTATCCTGCTCTGTTAGAGACTCTAGAAAGCAAGAGCATGATTCTTGTTCTAAAGCAGAGTGTGATCCATGGATGAGAACTCTGCTGTGTGTTTCCCTTCAGAAATGGAGTTAAATCCCAGGCTCTGAGTCTTCCTAAAGCAAGAATTCTTTTCAGGTAAGGGCAGTTTCTTTACAGCTCAAATGAACTACATCCTTCACGAAGCTCACACGTTTCTCATCTTAACTGACAAGCATTGGGTGTTAGAGGACCTGTGGTTTGTTTCTGTTTCAGAAGCAGAGTTGAACTAGATATGGTCCGTATGTGTAGGAAACACAGTTCTCTTGTTCTGAGCACACTCAGATTTCCTGCTGTATTAGAGAAGCTAGAAAGCAAGAGCGTGTTCTCGCTCTAAAGCAGAGTGTGATCCATGGATGAGAACTATGCTGTTTGTTTAACTTCAGAAATGGAGTTAAATCCCAGGCTGTGTGTCTTCCTACAAGCAAGACTTCGTTTCAGGTAATGGCAGTCACTTCTCAGCTCAAAGGAACTACATCGTTAACGAAGCTCACACGTTTCTCATCTTAAATGACAAGCATTGGATGTTAGAGGAACAGTGCTCTGTATCAGTTTCAGAAGCAGAGTTGGACTACATATGGTCCGTATGTGTAGGAAACATTGTTCTTTTGTTCTCTGCACACTCACATTTCATGCTGTCTTAGAGCCTCTAGAAAGCAAGAGCGTGCTTCTTGCTCTAAAGTAGAGTGTGATCAATGGATGAGAACTCTGCTGTGTTTTTTTCTTCAGAAATGGAGTTAAATCCCAGGCTCTGAGTCTTCCTACAAAAAAGACTTCGTTTCAGGTTAGGGCAGTTACTTTACATCTCAAACGAACTATGTCGTTCACGAAGCTCACACGATTCTCATCTTAATTGACAAGCATTGCATGTTAGAGGACCTGTGGTTTGTTTCAGTTTCAGAAGCAGAGTTGAACTTGATATGGTGCGTATGTGTAGGAAACAACGTTCTTTGTTCTCAGCACACTCACGTTTCCTGCTGACATAGTGACTCCAGAAAGCAAGAGCGTGCGTCTTGCTCTAAAGCAGAGTGTGATCAGTGGATGAGAACTATGCTGTGTGTTTCACTTCAGAAATGGCTTTAAATCCCAGGCTCTGTGTCTTCCTACAAGCAATACTTCCTTTCAGGTAAGGGCAGTCACTTTTCAGCTCAAACGAACTACGTCTTTCACGAAGCTCACACGTTTCTCATCTTAACTGACAAGCATTGGATGTTACAGGACCAGTGCTTTGTATCAGTTTCAGAAGCAGAGTTGGACTAGACATGGTCTGTATGTGTAGGAAACACCATTCTTTTGTTCTCAGCACACTCATATATCCTGCTGTATTAGAGACGCTAGAAAGCAAGAGCGTGCTTCTCGCTCTAAAGCAGAGTGTGATCCATGGATGAGAACTATGCTGTGTGTTTCACTTCAGAAATGGAGTTAAATCCCAGGCTCTGTGTCTTCCTACAAGCAAGACTTCTTTTCGGGAAAGGGCACTTACTTTTCAGCTCAAGCGAACTACATCTTTCACGAAGCTCACACGTTTCTCATCTTAACTGACAAGCATTGGATGTTACAGGACCAGTGCTTTGTATCAGTTTCGAAAGCAGAGTTGGACTACATATGGTCCTTATGTGTAGGAAACACCGTTCTTTTGTTCTCAGCACACTCACGTTTCCTGCTGTCTTAGAGACCCTAGAAAGCAAGAGCATGATTCTTGTTCTAAAGCAGAGTGTGATCAATGGATGAGAACTCTGCTGTGTGTTTCCCTTCAGAAATGGAGTTAAATCCCAGGCTCTGAGTTTTCCTAAAGCAAGAATTCTTTTCAGGTAAGGGCAGTTTCTTTACAGCTCAAACGAACTACATCCTTCACGACGCTCATACGTTTCTCATCTTAATTGACAAGCATTGGATGTTAGAGGACCTGTGGTTTGTTTCAGTTTCAGAAGCAGAGTTGAACTAGATATGGTCTGTATGTGTAGGAAACACCGTTCTCTTGTTCTGTGCACACTCAGATTTCCTGCTGTATTAGAGAAGCTAGAAAGCAAGAGCGTGTTCTCGCTCTAAAGCAGAGTGTGATCCATGGATGAGAACTATGCTGTTTGTTTCCCTTCAGAAATGGAGTTAAATCCCAGGCTCTGTGTCTTCCTACAAGCAAGACTTCGTTTCATGTAAGGGCAGTCACTTCTTCTCTCAAAGGAACTACATCGTTCATGAAGTTCACACGTTTCTCATCTTAAATGACAAGCATTGGATGTTAGAGGACCAGTGCTTTGTTTCAGTTTCAGAAGCAGAATTTGACAAGACATGGTCCGTATGTGTAGGAAACATCGTTTTTTTGTTCTCAGCACACTCATGTTTCATGCTGTCTTAGAGCCTCTAGAAAGCAAGAGCGTGCTTCTTGCTCTAAAGCAGAGTGTGATCAATGGATGAGAAATCTGCTGTGTGTTTCACTTCAGAAATGGAGTTAAATCCCAAGCTCTGAGTCTTCCTACAAGGAAGACTTCGTTTCCGGAAAGGGCAGTTACTTTACATCTCAAACGAAATACATCGTTCACGAAGCTCACACGATTCTCATCTAAACTGACAAGCATTGGATGTTAGAGGACCAGTGCTTTGTATCAGTTTCAGAAGCAGAGTTGGACTAGATATGGTCCGTATGTGTAGGAAACACCGTTCTTTTGTTCCCAGCACACTCACCATCCCTGCTGTCTTAGAGATTTTAGAAAGCAAGAGCATGCTTCTCGCTCTAAAGCAGAGTGTGATCAATGGATGAGAACTCTGCTGTGTGTTTTCCTTCAGAAATGGAGTTAAATCCCAGGCTCTGAGTCTTCCTAAAGCAAGAATTCTTTTCAGGTAAGGGCAGTTTCTTTACAGCTCAAACGACCTACATCCTTCACAAAGCTCACACGTTTCTCATCTTAACTGACAAGCATTGGGTGTTAGAGGACCTGTGGTTTGTTTCAGTATCAGAAGCAGAGTTGAACTAGATATGGTCCGTATGTGTAGGAAACACCGTTCTTTTGTTCTCAGCAAACTCACGTATCCTGCTCTGTTAGAGACTCTAGAAAGCAAGAGCATGATTCTTGTTCTAAAGCAGAGTGTGATCAATGGATGAGAACTCTGCTGTGTGTTTCCCTTCAGAAATGGAGTTAAATCCCAGGCTCTGAGTCTTCCTAAAGCAAGAATTCTTTTCAGGTAAGGGCAGTTTCTTTACAGCTCAAATGAACTACATCCTTCACGAAGCTCACACGTTTCTCATCTTAACTGACAAGCATTGGGTGTTAGAGGACCTGTGGTTTGTTTCTGTTTCAGAAGCAGAGTTGAACTAGATATGGTCCGTATGTGTAGGAAACACAGTTCTCTTGTTCTGAGCACACTCAGATTTCCTGCTGTATTAGAGAAGCTAGAAAGCAAGAGCGTGTTCTCGCTCTAAAGCAGAGTGTGATCCATGGATGAGAACTATGCTGTTTGTTTAACTTCAGAAATGGAGTTAAATCCCAGGCTGTGTGTCTTCCTACAAGCAAGACTTCGTTTCAGGTAATGGCAGTCACTTCTCAGCTCAAAGGAACTACATCGTTAACGAAGCTCACACGTTTCTCATCTTAAATGACAAGCATTGGATGTTAGAGGAACAGTGCTCTGTATCAGTTTCAGAAGCAGAGTTGGACTACATATGGTCCGTATGTGTAGGAAACATTGTTCTTTTGTTCTCTGCACACTCACATTTCATGCTGTCTTAGAGCCTCTAGAAAGCAAGAGCGTGCTTCTTGCTCTAAAGCAGAGTGTGATCAATGGATAAGAACTCTGCTGTGTGTTTTACTTCAGAAATGGAGTTAAATCCCAGGCTCTGTGTCTCCAACAAGCAAGACTTCGTTTCAGGTAAGGGCAGTCACTTCTCAGCTCAAAGGAACTACATCGTTAACGAAGCTCACACGTTTCTCATCTTAAATGACAAGCATTGGATGTTAGAGGACCAGTGCTTTATATCAGTTTCAGAAGAAGAGTTGGACTACATATGGTCCGTATGTGTAGGAAACATCGTTCTTTTGTTCTCTGCACACTCACATTTCATGCTGTCTTAGAGCCTCTAGAAAGCAAGAGCGTGCTTCTTGCTCTAAAGTAGAGTGTGATCAATGGATGAGAACTCTGCTGTGTTTTTTTCTTCAGAAATGGAGTTAAATCCCAGGCTCTGAGTCTTCCTACAAAAAAGACTTCGTTTCAGGTTAGGGCAGTTACTTTACATCTCAAACGAACTATGTCGTTCACGAAGCTCACACGATTCTCATCTTAATTGACAAGCATTGGATGTTAGAGGACCTGTGGTTTGTTTCAGTTTCAGAAGCAGAGTTGAACTAGATACGGTGTGTATGTGTAGGAAACACCGTTCTTTTGTTCTGAGCACAGTCACGTTTCCTTTTGCATTAGAGACTCTAGAAAGCAAGAGCGTGCTTCTCGTTCTAAAGCAGTGTGTGATCCATGGATGAGAACTCTGCTGTGTGTTTCACTTCAGAAATGGAGTTAAATCCCAGGCTCTGAGTCCTCCTAAAAACAAGACTTCTTTTCAGGTAAGGGCAGTTCCTTTACAACTCAAATGAACTACATCGTTCACGAAGCTCACACGTTTCTCATCTTAAATGACGAGCATTGGATGTTAGAGGACCTGTGATTTGTTTCAGTTTCAGAAGCAGTGTTGAACTAGATATGGTGCGTATGTGTAGGAAACACCGTTCTTTGTTCTCAGCACACTCACGTTTCATGCTGTCTTAGAGCCTCTAGAAATCAAGAGTGTGCTTCTTGCTCTAAAGCAGAGTGTGATCAGTGGATGAGAAATCTGCTGTGTGTTTCACTTCAGAAATGGAGTTAAATCCCAGGCTCTGTGTCTTCCTACAAGCAATATTTCCTTTCAGGTAAGGGCAGTCACTTTTCAGCTCAAACGAACTACGTCTTTCACGAAGCTCACACGTTTCTCATCTTAACTGACAAGCATTGGATGTTACAGGACCAGTGCTTTGTATCAGTTTCAGAAGCAGAGTTGGACTAGACATGGTCTGTATGTGTAGGAAACACCGTTCTTTTGTTCTCAGCACACTCACCTTCCCTGATGTCTTAGAGATTTTAGAAAGCAAGAGCATGCTTCTCGCTCTAAAGCAGAGTGTGATCAATGGATGAGAACTCTGCTGTGTGTTTCCCTTCAGAAATGGAGTTAAATCCCAGGCTCTGAGTCTTCCTAAAGCAAGAATTCTTTTCAGGTAAGGGCAGTTTCTTTACAGCTCAAACGAACTACATCCTTCACAAAGCTCACACGTTTCTCATCTTAACTGACAAGCATTGGGTGTTAGAGGACCTGTGGTTTGTTTCAGTATCAGAAGCAGAGTTGAACTAGATATGGTCCGTATGTGTAGGAAACACCGTTCTTTTGTTCTCAGCAAACTCACGTATCCTGCTCTGTTAGAGACTCTAGAAAGCAAGAGCATGATTCTTGTTCTAAAGCAGAGTGTGATCCATGGATGAGATCTCTGCTGTGTGTTTCCCTTCAGAAATGGAGTTAAATCCCAGGCTCTGAGTCTTCCTAAAGCAAGAATTCTTTTCAGGTAAGGGCAGTTTCTTTACAGCTCAAATGAACTACATCCTTCACGAAGCTCACACGTTTCTCATCTTAACTGACAAGCATTGGGTGTTAGAGGACCTGTGGTTTGTTTCTGTTTCAGAAGCAGAGTTGAACTAGATATGGTCCGTATGTGTAGGAAACACAGTTCTCTTGTTCTGAGCACACTCAGATTTCCTGCTGTATTAGAGAAGCTAGAAAGCAAGAGCGTGTTCTCGCTCTAAAGCAGAGTGTGATCCATGGATGAGAACTATGCTGTTTGTTTAACTTCAGAAATGGAGTTAAATCCCAGGCTGTGTGTCTTCCTACAAGCAAGACTTCGTTTCAGGTAATGGCAGTCACTTCTCAGCTCAAAGGAACTACATCGTTAACGAAGCTCACACGTTTCTCATCTTAAATGACAAGCATTGGATGTTAGAGGAACAGTGCTCTGTATCAGTTTCAGAAGCAGAGTTGGACTACATATGGTCCGTATGTGTAGGAAACATTGTTCTTTTGTTCTCTGCACACTCACATTTCATGCTGTCTTAGAGCCTCTAGAAAGCAAGAGCGTGCTTCTTGCTCTAAAGCAGAGTGTGATCAATGGATAAGAACTCTGCTGTGTGTTTTACTTCAGAAATGGAGTTAAATCCCAGGCTCTGTGTCTCCAACAAGCAAGACTTCGTTTCAGGTAAGGGCAGTCACTTCTCAGCTCAAAGGAACTACATCGTTAACGAAGCTCACACGTTTCTCATCTTAAATGACAAGCATTGGATGTTAGAGGACCAGTGCTTTATATCAGTTTCAGAAGAAGAGTTGGACTACATATGGTCCGTATGTGTAGGAAACATCGTTCTTTTGTTCTCTGCACACTCACATTTCATGCTGTCTTAGAGCCTCTAGAAAGCAAGAGCGTGCTTCTTGCTCTAAAGTAGAGTGTGATCAATGGATGAGAACTCTGCTGTGTTTTTTTCTTCAGAAATGGAGTTAAATCCCAGGCTCTGAGTCTTCCTACAAAAAAGACTTCGTTTCAGGTTAGGGCAGTTACTTTACATCTCAAACGAACTATGTCGTTCACGAAGCTCACACGATTCTCATCTTAATTGACAAGCATTGGATGTTAGAGGACCTGTGGTTTGTTTCAGTTTCAGAAGCAGAGTTGAACTAGATACGGTGTGTATGTGTAGGAAACACCGTTCTTTTGTTCTGAGCACAGTCACGTTTCCTTTTGCATTAGAGACTCTAGAAAGCAAGAGCGTGCTTCTCGTTCTAAAGCAGTGTGTGATCCATGGATGAGAACTCTGCTGTGTGTTTCACTTCAGAAATGGAGTTAAATCCCAGGCTCTGAGTCCTCCTAAAAACAAGACTTCTTTTCAGGTAAGGGCAGTTCCTTTACAACTCAAATGAACTACATCGTTCACGAAGCTCACACGTTTCTCATCTTAAATGACGAGCATTGGATGTTAGAGGACCTGTGATTTGTTTCAGTTTCAGAAGCAGTGTTGAACTAGATATGGTGCGTATGTGTAGGAAACACCGTTCTTTGTTCTCAGCACACTCACGTTTCATGCTGTCTTAGAGCCTCTAGAAATCAAGAGTGTGCTTCTTGCTCTAAAGCAGAGTGTGATCAGTGGATGAGAAATCTGCTGTGTGTTTCACTTCAGAAATGGAGTTAAATCCCAGGCTCTGTGTCTTCCTACAAGCAATATTTCCTTTCAGGTAAGGGCAGTCACTTTTCAGCTCAAACGAACTACGTCTTTCACGAAGCTCACACGTTTCTCATCTTAACTGACAAGCATTGGGTGTTAGAGGACCAGTGCTTTGTATCAGTTTCAGAAGCAGAGTTGGACTAGACATGGTCCGTATGTGTAGGAAACACCGTTCTTTTGTTCTCAGCACACTCACCTTCCCTGATGTCTTAGAGATATTAGAAAGCAAGAGCATGCTTCTCGCTCTAAAGCAGAGTGTGATCAATGGATGAGAACTCTGCTGTGTGTTTTCCTTCAGAAATGGAGTTAAATCCCAGGCTCTGAGTCTTCCTAAAGCAAGAATTCTTTTCAGGTAAGGGCAGTTTCTTTACAGCTCAAACGAACTACATCCTTCACAAAGCTCACACGTTTCTCATCTTAACTGACAAGCATTGGGTGTTAGAGGACCTGTGGTTTGTTTCAGTATCAGAAGCAGAGTTGAACTAGATATGGTCCGTATGTGTAGGAAACACCGTTCTTTTGTTCTCAGCAAACTCACGTATCCTGCTCTGTTAGAGACTCTAGAAAGCAAGAGCATGATTCTTGTTCTAAAGCAGAGTGTGATCCATGGATGAGATCTCTGCTGTGTGTTTCCCTTCAGAAATGGAGTTAAATCCCAGGCTCTGAGTCTTCCTAAAGCAAGAATTCTTTTCAGGTAAGGGCAGTTTCTTTACAGCTCAAATGAACTACATCCTTCACGAAGCTCACACGTTTCTCATCTTAACTGACAAGCATTGGGTGTTAGAGGACCTGTGGTTTGTTTCTGTTTCAGAAGCAGAGTTGAACTAGATATGGTCCGTATGTGTAGGAAACACAGTTCTCTTGTTCTGAGCACACTCAGATTTCCTGCTGTATTAGAGAAGCTAGAAAGCAAGAGCGTGTTCTCGCTCTAAAGCAGAGTGTGATCCATGGATGAGAACTATGCTGTTTGTTTAACTTCAGAAATGGAGTTAAATCCCAGGCTGTGTGTCTTCCTACAAGCAAGACTTCGTTTCAGGTAATGGCAGTCACTTCTCAGCTCAAAGGAACTACATCGTTAACGAAGCTCACACGTTTCTCATCTTAAATGACAAGCATTGGATGTTAGAGGAACAGTGCTCTGTATCAGTTTCAGAAGCAGAGTTGGACTACATATGGTCCGTATGTGTAGGAAACATTGTTCTTTTGTTCTCTGCACACTCACATTTCATGCTGTCTTAGAGCCTCTAGAAAGCAAGAGCGTGCTTCTTGCTCTAAAGCAGAGTGTGATCAATGGATAAGAACTCTGCTGTGTGTTTTACTTCAGAAATGGAGTTAAATCCCAGGCTCTGTGTCTCCAACAAGCAAGACTTCGTTTCAGGTAAGGGCAGTCACTTCTCAGCTCAAAGGAACTACATCGTTAACGAAGCTCACACGTTTCTCATCTTAAATGACAAGCATTGGATGTTAGAGGACCAGTGCTTTATATCAGTTTCAGAAGAAGAGTTCGACTACATATGGTCCGTATGTGTAGGAAACATCGTTCTTTTGTTCTCTGCACACTCACATTTCATGCTGTCTTAGAGCCTCTAGAAAGCAAGAGCGTGCTTCTTGCTCTAAAGTAGAGTGTGATCAATGGATGAGAACTCTGCTGTGTTTTTTTCTTCAGAAATGGAGTTAAATCCCAGGCTCTGAGTCTTCCTACAAAAAAGACTTCGTTTCAGGTTAGGGCAGTTACTTTACATCTCAAACGAACTATGTCGTTCACGAAGCTCACACGATTCTCATCTTAATTGACAAGCATTGGATGTTAGAGGACCTGTGGTTTGTTTCAGTTTCAGAAGCAGAGTTGAACTAGATACGGTGCGTATGTGTAGGAAACACCGTTCTTTTGTTCTGAGCACAGTCACGTTTCCTTTTGCATTAGAGACTCTAGAAAGCAAGAGCGTGCTTCTCGTTCTAAAGCAGTGTGTGATCCATGGATGAGAACTCTGCTGTGTGTTTCACTTCAGAAATGGAGTTAAATCCCAGGCTCTGAGTCCTCCTAAAAACAAGACTTCTTTTCAGGTAAGGGCAGTTCCTTTACAACTCAAATGAACTACATCGTTCACGAAGCTCACACGTTTCTCATCTTAAATGACGAGCATTGGATGTTAGAGGACCTGTGATTTGTTTCAGTTTCAGAAGCAGTGTTGAACTAGATATGGTGCGTATGTGTAGGAAACACCGTTCTTTGTTCTCAGCACACTCACGTTTCATGCTGTCTTAGAGCCTCTAGAAATCAAGAGTGTGCTTCTTGCTCTAAAGCAGAGTGTGATCAATGGATGAGAAATCTGCTGTGTGTTTCACTTCAGAAATGGAGTTAAATCCCAGGCTCTGTGTCTTCCTACAAGCAATATTTCCTTTCAGGTAAGGGCAGTCACTTTTCAGCTCAAACGAACTACGTCTTTCACGAAGCTCACACGTTTCTCATCTTAACTGACAAGCATTGGATGTTACAGGACCAGTGCTTTGTATCAGTTTCAGAAGCAGAGTTGGACTAGACATGGTCTGTATGTGTAGGAAACACCGTTCTTTTGTTCTCAGCACACTCACCTTCCCTGATGTCTTAGAGATTTTAGAAAGCAAGAGCATGCTTCTCGCTCTAAAGCAGAGTGTGATCAATGGATGAGAACTCTGCTGTGTGTTTTCCTTCAGAAATGGAGTTAAATCCCAGGCTCTGAGTCTTCCTAAAGCAAGAATTCTTTTCAGGTAAGGGCAGTTTCTTTGCAGCTCAAACGAACTACATCCTTCACAAAGCTCACACGTTTCTCATCTTAACTGACAAGCATTGGGTGTTAGAGGACCTGTGGTTTGTTTCAGTATCAGAAGCAGAGTTGAACTAGATATGGTCCGTATGTGTAGGAAACACCGTTCTTTTGTTCTCAGCAAACTCACGTATCCTGCTCTGTTAGAGACTCTAGAAAGCAAGAGCATGATTCTTGTTCTAAAGCAGAGTGTGATCCATGGATGAGAACTCTGCTGTGTGTTTCCCTTCAGAAATGGAGTTAAATCCCAGGCTCTGAGTCTTCCTAAAGCAAGAATTCTTTTCAGGTAAGGGCAGTTTCTTTACAGCTCAAATGAACTACATCCTTCACGAAGCTCACACGTTTCTCATCTTAACTGACAAGCATTGGGTGTTAGAGGACCTGTGGTTTGTTTCTGTTTCAGAAGCAGAGTTGAACTAGATATGGTCCGTATGTGTAGGAAACACAGTTCTCTTGTTCTGAGCACACTCAGATTTCCTGCTGTATTAGAGAAGCTAGAAAGCAAGAGCGTGTTCTCGCTCTAAAGCAGAGTGTGATCCATGGATGAGAACTATGCTGTTTGTTTAACTTCAGAAATGGAGTTAAATCCCAGGCTGTGTGTCTTCCTACAAGCAAGACTTCGTTTCAGGTAATGGCAGTCACTTCTCAGCTCAAAGGAACTACATCGTTAACGAAGCTCACACGTTTCTCATCTTAAATGACAAGCATTGGATGTTAGAGGAACAGTGCTCTGTATCAGTTTCAGAAGCAGAGTTGGACTACATATGGTCCGTATGTGTAGGAAACATTGTTCTTTTGTTCTCTGCACACTCACATTTCATGCTGTCTTAGAGCCTCTAGAAAGCAAGAGCGTGCTTCTTGCTCTAAAGCAGAGTGTGATCAATGGATAAGAACTCTGCTGTGTGTTTTACTTCAGAAATGGAGTTTAATCCCAGGCTCTGTGTCTCCAACAAGCAAGACTTCGTTTCAGGTAAGGGCAGTCACTTCTCAGCTCAAAGGAACTACATCGTTAACGAAGCTCACACGTTTCTCATCTTAAATGACAAGCATTGGATGTTAGAGGACCAGTGCTTTATATCAGTTTCAGAAGAAGAGTTGGACTACATATGGTCCGTATGTGTAGGAAACATCGTTCTTTTGTTCTCTGCACACTCACATTTCATGCTGTCTTAGAGCCTCTAGAAAGCAAGAGCGTGCTTCTTGCTCTAAAGTAGAGTGTGATCAATGGATGAGAACTCTGCTGTGTTTTTTTCTTCAGAAATGGAGTTAAATCCCAGGCTCTGAGTCTTCCTACAAAAAAGACTTCGTTTCAGGTTAGGGCAGTTACTTTACATCTCAAACGAACTATGTCGTTCACGAAGCTCACACGATTCTCATCTTAATTGACAAGCATTGGATGTTAGAGGACCTGTGGTTTGTTTCAGTTTCAGAAGCAGAGTTGAACTAGATACGGTGTGTATGTGTAGGAAACACCGTTCTTTTGTTCTGAGCACAGTCACGTTTCCTTTTGCATTAGAGACTCTAGAAAGCAAGAGCGTGCTTCTCGTTCTAAAGCAGTGTGTGATCCATGGATGAGAACTCTGCTGTGTGTTTCACTTCAGAAATGGAGTTAAATCCCAGGCTCTGAGTCTTCCTAAAGCAAGAATTCTTTTCAGGTAAGGGCAGTTTCTTTACAGCTCAAACGAACTACATCCTTCACAAAGCTCACACGTTTCTCATCTTAACTGACAAGCATTGGGTGTTAGAGGACCTGTGGTTTGTTTCAGTATCAGAAGCAGAGTTGAACTAGATATGGTCCGTATGTGTAGGAAACACCGTTCTTTTGTTCTCAGCAAACTCACGTATCCTGCTCTGTTAGAGACTCTAGAAAGCAAGAGCATGATTCTTGTTCTAAAGCAGAGTGTGATCCATGGATGAGAACTCTGCTGTGTGTTTCCCTTCAGAAATGGAGTTAAATCCCAGGCTCTGAGTCTTCCTAAAGCAAGAATTCTTTTCAGGTAAGGGCAGTTTCTTTACAGCTCAAATGAACTACATCCTTCACGAAGCTCACACGTTTCTCATCTTAACTGACAAGCATTGGGTGTTAGAGGACCTGTGGTTTGTTTCTGTTTCAGAAGCAGAGTTGAACTAGATATGGTCCGTATGTGTAGGAAACACAGTTCTCTTGTTCTGAGCACACTCAGATTTCCTGCTGTATTAGAGAAGCTAGAAAGCAAGAGCGTGTTCTCGCTCTAAAGCAGAGTGTGATCCATGGATGAGAACTATGCTGTTTGTTTAACTTCAGAAATGGAGTTAAATCCCAGGCTGTGTGTCTTCCTACAAGCAAGACTTCGTTTCAGGTAATGGCAGTCACTTCTCAGCTCAAAGGAACTACATCGTTAACGAAGCTCACACGTTTCTCATCTTAAATGACCATCATTGGATGTTAGAGGAACAGTGCTCTGTATCAGTTTCAGAAGCAGAGTTGGACTACATATGGTCCGTATGTGTAGGAAACATTGTTCTTTTGTTCTCTGCACACTCACATTTCATGCTGTCTTAGAGCCTCTAGAAAGCAAGAGCGTGCTTCTTGCTCTAAAGCAGAGTGTGATCAATGGATAAGAACTCTGCTGTGTGTTTTACTTCAGAAATGGAGTTAAATCCCAGGCTCTGTGTCTCCAACAAGCAAGACTTCGTTTCAGGTAAGGGCAGTCACTTCTCAGCTCAAAGGAACTACATCGTTAACGAAGCTCACACGTTTCTCATCTTAAATGACAAGCATTGGATGTTAGAGGACCAGTGCTTTATATCAGTTTCAGAAGAAGAGTTGGACTACATATGGTCCGTATGTGTAGGAAACATCGTTCTTTTGTTCTCTGCACACTCACATTTCATGCTGTCTTAGAGCCTCTAGAAAGCAAGAGCGTGCTTCTTGCTCTAAAGTAGAGTGTGATCAATGGATGAGAACTCTGCTGTGTTTTTTTCTTCAGAAATGGAGTTAAATCCCAGGCTCTGAGTCTTCCTACAAAAAAGACTTCGTTTCAGGTTAGGGCAGTTACTTTACATCTCAAACGAACTATGTCGTTCACGAAGCTCACACGATTCTCATCTTAATTGACAAGCATTGGATGTTAGAGGACCTGTGGTTTGTTTCAGTTTCAGAAGCAGAGTTGAACTAGATACGGTGCGTATGTGTAGGAAACACCGTTCTTTTGTTCTGAGCACAGTCACGTTTCCTTTTGCATTAGAGACTCTAGAAAGCAAGAGCGTGCTTCTCGTCCTAAAGCAGTGTGTGATCCATGGATGAGAACTCTGCTGTGTGTTTCACTTCAGAAATGGAGTTAAATCCCAGGCTCTGAGTCCTCCTAAAAACAAGACTTCTTTTCAGGTAAGGGCAGTTCCTTTACAACTCAAATTAACTACATCGTTCACGAAGCTCACACGTTTCTCATCTTAAATGACGAGCATTGGATGTTAGAGGAACTGTGATTTGTTTCAGTTTCAGAATCAGTGTTGAACTAGATATGGTGCGTATGTGTAGGAAACACCGTTCTTTGTTCTCAGCACACTCACTTTTCATGCTGTCTTAGAGCCTCTAGAAATCAAGAGTGTGCTTCTTGCTCTAAAGCAGAGTGTGATCAATGGATGAGAAATCTGCTGTGTGTTTCACTTCAGAAATGGAGTTAAATCCCAGGCTCTGTGTCTTCCTACAAGCAATATTTCCTTTCAGGTAAGGGCAGTCACTTTTCAGCTCAAACGAACTACGTCTTTCACGAAGCTCACACGTTTCTCATCTTAACTGACAAGCATTGGATGTTACAGGACCAGTGCTTTGTATCAGTTTCAGAAGCAGAGTTGGACTAGACATGGTCTGTATGTGTAGGAAACACCGTTCTTTTGTTCTCAGCACACTCACCTTCCCTGATGTCTTAGAGATTTTAGAAAGCAAGAGCATGCTTCTCGCTCTAAAGCAGAGTGTGATCAATGGATGAGAACTCTGCTGTGTGTTTTCCTTCAGAAATGGAGTTAAATCCCAGGCTCTGAGTTTTCCTAAAGCAAGAATTCTTTTCAGGTAAGGGCAGTTTCTTTACAGCTCAAACGAACTACATCCTTCACAAAGCTCACACGTTTCTCATCTTAACTGACAAGCATTGGGTGTTAGAGGACCTGTGGTTTGTTTCAGTATCAGAAGCAGAGTTGAACTAGATATGGTCCGTATGTGTAGGAAACACCGTTCTTTTGTTCTCAGCAAACTCACGTATCCTGCTCTGTTAGAGACTCTAGAAAGCAAGAGCATGATTCTTGTTCTAAAGCAGAGTGTGATCCATGGATGAGAACTCTGCTGTGTGTTTCCCTTCAGAAATGGAGTTAAATCCCAGGCTCTGAGTCTTCCTAAAGCAAGAATTCTTTTCAGGTAAGGGCAGTTTCTTTACAGCTCAAATGAACTACATCCTTCACGAAGCTCACACATTTCTCATCTTAACTGACAAGCATTGGGTGTTAGAGGACCTGTGGTTTGTTTCTGTTTCAGAAGCAGAGTTGAACTAGATATGGTCCGTATGTGTAGGAAACACAGTTCTCTTGTTCTGAGCACACTCAGATTTCCTGCTGTATTAGAGAAGCTAGAAAGCAAGAGCGTGTTCTCGCTCTAAAGCAGAGTGTGATCCATGGATGAGAACTATGCTGTTTGTTTAACTTCAGAAATGGAGTTAAATCCCAGGCTGTGTGTCTTCCTACAAGCAAGACTTCGTTTCAGGTAATGGCAGTCACTTCTCAGCTCAAAGGAACTACATCGTTAACGAAGCTCATACGTTTCTCATCTTAAATGACAAGCATTGGATGTTAGAGGACCAGTGCTCTGTATCAGTTTCAGAAGCAGAGTTGGACTACATATGGTCCGTATGTGTAGGAAACATTGTTCTTTTGTTCTCTGCACACTCACATTTCATGCTGTCTTAGAGCCTCTAGAAAGCAAGAGCGTGCTTCTTGCTCTAAAGCAGAGTGTGATCAATGGATAAGAACTCTGCTGTGTGTTTTACTTCAGAAATGGAGTTAAATCCCAGGCTCTGTGTCTCCAACAAGCAAGACTTCGTTTCAGGTAAGGGCAGTCACTTCTCAGCTCAAAGGAACTACATCGTTAACGAAGCTCACACGTTTCTCATCTTAAATGAAAAGCATTGGATGTTAGAGGACCAGTGCTTTATATCAGTTTCAGAAGAAGAGTTGGACTACATATGGTCCGTATGTGTAGGAAACATCGTTCTTTTGTTCTCTGCACACTCATATTTCATGCTGTCTTAGAGCCTCTAGAAAGCAAGAGCGTGCTTCTTGCTCTAAAGTAGAGTGTGATCCATGGATGAGAACTCTGCTGTGTGTTTCCCTTCAGAAATGGAGTTAAATCCCAGGCTCTGAGTCTTCCTAAAGCAAGAATTCTTTTCAGGTAAGGGCAGTTTCTTTACAGCTCAAATGAACTACATCCTTCACGAAGCTCACACGTTTCTCATCTTAACTGACAAGCATTGGGTGTTAGAGGACCTGTGGTTTGTTTCTGTTTCAGAAGCAGAGTTGAACTAGATATGGTCCGTATGTGTAGGAAACACAGTTCTCTTGTTCTGAGCACACTCAGATTTCCTGCTGTATTAGAGAAGCTAGAAAGCAAGAGCGTGTTCTCGCTCTAAAGCAGAGTGTGATCCATGGATGAGAACTATGCTGTTTGTTTAACTTCAGAAATGGAGTTAAATCCCAGGCTGTGTGTCTTCCTACAAGCAAGACTTCGTTTCAGGTAATGGCAGTCACTTCTCAGCTCAAAGGAACTACATCGTTAACGAAGCTCACACGTTTCTCATCTTAAATGACAAGCATTGGATGTTAGAGGAACAGTGCTCTGTATCAGTTTCAGAAGCAGAGTTGGACTACATATGGTCCGTATGTGTAGGAAACATTGTTCTTTTGTTCTCTGCACACTCACATTTCATGCTGTCTTAGAGCCTCTAGAAAGCAAGAGCGTGCTTCTTGCTCTAAAGCAGAGTGTGATCAATGGATAAGAACTCTGCTGTGTGTTTTACTTCAGAAATGGAGTTAAATCCCAGGCTCTGTGTCTCCAACAAGCAAGACTTCGTTTCAGGTAAGGGCAGTCACTTCTCAGCTCAAAGGAACTACATCGTTAACGAAGCTCACACGTTTCTCATCTTAAATGACAAGCATTGGATGTTAGAGGACCAGTGCTTTATATCAGTTTCAGAAGAAGAGTTCGACTACATATGGTCCGTATGTGTAGGAAACATCGTTCTTTTGTTCTCTGCACACTCACATTTCATGCTGTCTTAGAGCCTCTAGAAAGCAAGAGCGTGCTTCTTGCTCTAAAGTAGAGTGTGATCAATGGATGAGAACTCTGCTGTGTTTTTTTCTTCAGAAATGGAGTTAAATCCCAGGCTCTGAGTCTTCCTACAAAAAAGACTTCGTTTCAGGTTAGGGCAGTTACTTTACATCTCAAACGAACTATGTCGTTCACGAAGCTCACACGATTCTCATCTTAATTGACAAGCATTGGATGTTAGAGGACCTGTGGTTTGTTTCAGTTTCAGAAGCAGAGTTGAACTAGATACGGTGCGTATGTGTAGGAAACACCGTTCTTTTGTTCTGAGCACAGTCACGTTTCCTTTTGCATTAGAGACTCTAGAAAGCAAGAGCGTGCTTCTCGTTCTAAAGCAGTGTGTGATCCATGGATGAGAACTCTGCTGTGTGTTTCACTTCAGAAATGGAGTTAAATCCCAGGCTCTGAGTCCTCCTAAAAACAAGACTTCTTTTCAGGTAAGGGCAGTTCCTTTACAACTCAAATGAACTACATCGTTCACGAAGCTCACACGTTTCTCATCTTAAATGACGAGCATTGGATGTTAGAGGACCTGTGATTTGTTTCAGTTTCAGAAGCAGTGTTGAACTAGATATGGTGCGTATGTGTAGGAAACACCGTTCTTTGTTCTCAGCACACTCACGTTTCATGCTGTCTTAGAGCCTCTAGAAATCAAGAGTGTGCTTCTTGCTCTAAAGCAGAGTGTGATCAATGGATGAGAAATCTGCTGTGTGTTTCACTTCAGAAATGGAGTTAAATCCCAGGCTCTGTGTCTTCCTACAAGCAATATTTCCTTTCAGGTAAGGGCAGTCACTTTTCAGCTCAAACGAACTACGTCTTTCACGAAGCTCACACGTTTCTCATCTTAACTGACAAGCATTGGATGTTACAGGACCAGTGCTTTGTATCAGTTTCAGAAGCAGAGTTGGACTAGACATGGTCTGTATGTGTAGGAAACACCGTTCTTTTGTTCTCAGCACACTCACCTTCCCTGATGTCTTAGAGATTTTAGAAAGCAAGAGCATGCTTCTCGCTCTAAAGCAGAGTGTGATCAATGGATGAGAACTCTGCTGTGTGTTTTCCTTCAGAAATGGAGTTAAATCCCAGGCTCTGAGTCTTCCTAAAGCAAGAATTCTTTTCAGGTAAGGGCAGTTTCTTTACAGCTCAAACGAACTACATCCTTCACAAAGCTCACACGTTTCTCATCTTAACTGACAAGCATTGGGTGTTAGAGGACCTGTGGTTTGTTTCAGTATCAGAAGCAGAGTTGAACTAGATATGGTCCGTATGTGTAGGAAACACCGTTCTTTTGTTCTCAGCAAACTCACGTATCCTGCTCTGTTAGAGACTCTAGAAAGCAAGAGCATGATTCTTGTTCTAAAGCAGAGTGTGATCCATGGATGAGAACTCTGCTGTGTGTTTCCCTTCAGAAATGGAGTTAAATCCCAGGCTCTGAGTCTTCCTAAAGCAAGAATTCTTTTCAGGTAAGGGCAGTTTCTTTACAGCTCAAATGAACTACATCCTTCACGAAGCTCACACGTTTCTCATCTTAACTGACAAGCATTGGGTGTTAGAGGACCTGTGGTTTGTTTCTGTTTCAGAAGCAGAGTTGAACTAGATATGGTCCGTATGTGTAGGAAACACAGTTCTCTTGTTCTGAGCACACTCAGATTTCCTGCTGTATTAGAGAAGCTAGAAAGCAAGAGCGTGTTCTCGCTCTAAAGCAGAGTGTGATCCATGGATGAGAACTATGCTGTTTGTTTAACTTCAGAAATGGAGTTAAATCCCAGGCTGTGTGTCTTCCTACAAGCAAGACTTCGTTTCAGGTAATGGCAGTCACTTCTCAGCTCAAAGGAACTACATCGTTAACGAAGCTCACACGTTTCTCATCTTAAATGACAAGCATTGGATGTTAGAGGAACAGTGCTCTGTATCAGTTTCAGAAGCAGAGTTGGACTACATATGGTCCGTATGTGTAGGAAACATTGTTCTTTTGTTCTCTGCACACTCACATTTCATGCTGTCTTAGAGCCTCTAGAAAGCAAGAGCGTGCTTCTTGCTCTAAAGCAGAGTGTGATCAATGGATAAGAACTCTGCTGTGTGTTTTACTTCAGAAATGGAGTTTAATCCCAGGCTCTATGTCTCCAACAAGCAAGACTTCGTTTCAGGTAAGGGCAGTCACTTCTCAGCTCAAAGGAACTACATCGTTAACGAAGCTCACACGTTTCTCATCTTAAATGACAAGCATTGGATGTTAGAGGACCAGTGCTTTATATCAGTTTCAGAAGAAGAGTTGGACTACATATGGTCCGTATGTGTAGGAAACATCGTTCTTTTGTTCTCTGCACACTCACATTTCATGCTGTCTTAGAGCCTCTAGAAAGCAAGAGCGTGCTTCTTGCTCTAAAGTAGAGTGTGATCAATGGATGAGAACTCTGCTGTGTTTTTTTCTTCAGAAATGGAGTTAAATCCCAGGCTCTGAGTCTTCCTACAAAAAAGACTTCGTTTCAGGTTAGGGCAGTTACTTTACATCTCAAACGAACTATGTCGTTCACGAAGCTCACACGATTCTCATCTTAATTGACAAGCATTGGATGTTAGAGGACCTGTGGTTTGTTTCAGTTTCAGAAGCAGAGTTGAACTAGATACGGTGTGTATGTGTAGGAAACACCGTTCTTTTGTTCTGAGCACAGTCACGTTTCCTTTTGCATTAGAGACTCTAGAAAGCAAGAGCGTGCTTCTCGTTCTAAAGCAGTGTGTGATCCATGGATGAGAACTCTGCTGTGTGTTTCACTTCAGAAATGGAGTTAAATCCCAGGCTCTGAGTCTTCCTAAAGCAAGAATTCTTTTCAGGTAAGGGCAGTTTCTTTACAGCTCAAACGAACTACATCCTTCACAAAGCTCACACGTTTCTCATCTTAACTGACAAGCATTGGGTGTTAGAGGACCTGTGGTTTGTTTCAGTATCAGAAGCAGAGTTGAACTAGATATGGTCCGTATGTGTAGGAAACACCGTTCTTTTGTTCTCAGCAAACTCACGTATCCTGCTCTGTTAGAGACTCTAGAAAGCAAGAGCATGATTCTTGTTCTAAAGCAGAGTGTGATCCATGGATGAGAACTCTGCTGTGTGTTTCCCTTCAGAAATGGAGTTAAATCCCAGGCTCTGAGTCTTCCTAAAGCAAGAATTCTTTTCAGGTAAGGGCAGTTTCTTTACAGCTCAAATGAACTACATCCTTCACGAAGCTCACACGTTTCTCATCTTAACTGACAAGCATTGGGTGTTAGAGGACCTGTGGTTTGTTTCTGTTTCAGAAGCAGAATTGAACTAGATATGGTCCGTATGTGTAGGAAACACAGTTCTCTTGTTCTGAGCACACTCAGATTTCCTGCTGTATTAGAGAAGCTAGAAAGCAAGAGCGTGTTCTCGCTCTAAAGCAGAGTGTGATCCATGGATGAGAACTATGCTGTTTGTTTAACTTCAGAAATGGAGTTAAATCCCAGGCTGTGTGTCTTCCTACAAGCAAGACTTCGTTTCAGGTAATGGCAGTCACTTCTCAGCTCAAAGGAACTACATCGTTAACGAAGCTCACACGTTTCTCATCTTAAATGACCATCATTGGATGTTAGAGGAACAGTGCTCTGTATCAGTTTCAGAAGCAGAGTTGGACTACATATGGTCCGTATGTGTAGGAAACATTGTTCTTTTGTTCTCTGCACACTCACATTTCATGCTGTCTTAGAGCCTCTAGAAAGCAAGAGCGTGCTTCTTGCTCTAAAGCAGAGTGTGATCAATGGATAAGAACTCTGCTGTGTGTTTTACTTCAGAAATGGAGTTAAATCCCAGGCTCTGTGTCTCCAACAAGCAAGACTTCGTTTCAGGTAAGGGCAGTCACTTCTCAGCTCAAAGGAACTACATCGTTAACGAAGCTCACACGTTTCTCATCTTAAATGACAAGCATTGGATGTTAGAGGACCAGTGCTTTATATCAGTTTCAGAAGAAGAGTTGGACTACATATGGTCCGTATGTGTAGGAAACATCGTTCTTTTGTTCTCTGCACACTCACATTTCATGCTGTCTTAGAGCCTCTAGAAAGCAAGAGCGTGCTTCTTGCTCTAAAGTAGAGTGTGATCAATGGATGAGAACTCTGCTGTGTTTTTTTCTTCAGAAATGGAGTTAAATCCCAGGCTCTGAGTCTTCCTACAAAAAAGACTTCGTTTCAGGTTAGGGCAGTTACTTTACATCTCAAACGAACTATGTCGTTCACGAAGCTCACACGATTCTCATCTTAATTGACAAGCATTGGATGTTAGAGGACCTGTGGTTTGTTTCAGTTTCAGAAGCAGAGTTGAACTAGATACGGTGCGTATGTGTAGGAAACACCGTTCTTTTGTTCTGAGCACAGTCACGTTTCCTTTTGCATTAGAGACTCTAGAAAGCAAGAGCGTGCTTCTCGTCCTAAAGCAGTGTGTGATCCATGGATGAGAACTCTGCTGTGTGTTTCACTTCAGAAATGGAGTTAAATCCCAGGCTCTGAGTCCTCCTAAAAACAAGACTTCTTTTCAGGTAAGGGCAGTTCCTTTACAACTCAAATTAACTACATCGTTCACGAAGCTCACACGTTTCTCATCTTAAATGACGAGCATTGGATGTTAGAGGACCTGTGATTTGTTTCAGTTTCAGAAGCAGTGTTGAACTAGATATGGTGCGTATGTGTAGGAAACACCGTTCTTTGTTCTCAGCACACTCACGTTTCATGCTGTCTTAGAGCCTCTAGAAATCAAGAGTGTGCTTCTTGCTCTAAAGCAGAGTGTGATCAATGGATGAGAAATCTGCTGTGTGTTTCACTTCAGAAATGGAGTTAAATCCCAGGCTCTGTGTCTTCCTACAAGCAATATTTCCTTTCAGGTAAGGGCAGTCACTTTTCAGCTCAAACGAACTACGTCTTTCACGAAGCTCACACGTTTCTCATCTTAACTGACAAGCATTGGATGTTACAGGACCAGTGCTTTGTATCAGTTTCAGAAGCAGAGTTGGACTAGACATGGTCTGTATGTGTAGGAAACACCGTTCTTTTGTTCTCAGCACACTCACCTTCCCTGATGTCTTAGAGATTTTAGAAAGCAAGAGCATGCTTCTCGCTCTAAAGCAGAGTGTGATCAATGGATGAGAACTCTGCTGTGTGTTTTCCTTCAGAAATGGAGTTAAATCCCAGGCTCTGAGCTTTCCTAAAGCAAGAATTCTTTTCAGGTAAGGGCAGTTTCTTTACAGCTCAAACGAACTACATCCTTCACAAAGCTCACACGTTTCTCATCTTAACTGACAAGCATTGGGTGTTAGAGGACCTGTGGTTTGTTTCAGTATCAGAAGCAGAGTTGAACTAGATATGGTCTGTATGTGTAGGAAACACCGTTCTTTTGTTCTCAGCAAACTCACGTATCCTGCTCTGTTAGAGACTCTAGAAAGCAAGAGCATGATTCTTGTTCTAAAGCAGAGTGTGATCCATGGATGAGAACTCTGCTGTGTGTTTCCCTTCAGAAATGGAGTTAAATCCCAGGCTCTGAGTCTTCCTAAAGCAAGAATTCTTTTCAGGTAAGGGCAGTTTCTTTACAGCTCAAATGAACTACATCCTTCACGAAGCTCACACATTTCTCATCTTAACTGACAAGCATTGGGTGTTAGAGGACCTGTGGTTTGTTTCTGTTTCAGAAGCAGAGTTGAACTAGATATGGTCCGTATGTGTAGGAAACACAGTTCTCTTGTTCTGAGCACACTCAGATTTCCTGCTGTATTAGAGAAGCTAGAAAGCAAGAGCGTGTTCTCGCTCTAAAGCAGAGTGTGATCCATGGATGAGAACTATGCTGTTTGTTTAACTTCAGAAATGGAGTTAAATCCCAGGCTGTGTGTCTTCCTACAAGCAAGACTTCGTTTCAGGTAATGGCAGTCACTTCTCAGCTCAAAGGAACTACATCGTTAACGAAGCTCATACGTTTCTCATCTTAAATGACAAGCATTGGATGTTAGAGGACCAGTGCTCTGTATCAGTTTCAGAAGCAGAGTTGGACTACATATGGTCCGTATGTGTAGGAAACATTGTTCTTTTGTTCTCTGCACACTCACATTTCATGCTGTCTTAGAGCCTCTAGAAAGCAAGAGCGTGCTTCTTGCTCTAAAGCAGAGTGTGATCAATGGATAAGAACTCTGCTGTGTGTTTTACTTCAGAAATGGAGTTTAATCCCAGGCTCTGTGTCTCCAACAAGCAAGACTTCGTTTCAGGTAAGGGCAGTCACTTCTCAGCTCAAAGGAACTACATCGTTAACGAAGCTCACACGTTTCTCATCTTAAATGACAAGCATTGGATGTTAGAGGACCAGTGCTTTATATCAGTTTCAGAAGAAGAGTTGGACTACATATGGTCCGTATGTGTAGGAAACATCGTTCTTTTGTTCTCTGCACACTCACATTTCATGCTGTCTTAGAGCCTCTAGAAAGCAAGAGCGTGCTTCTTGCTCTAAAGTAGAGTGTGATCAATGGATGAGAACTCTGCTGTGTTTTTTTCTTCAGAAATGGAGTTAAATCCCAGGCTCTGAGTCTTCCTACAAAAAAGACTTCGTTTCAGGTTAGGGCAGTTACTTTACATCTCAAACGAACTATGTCGTTCACGAAGCTCACACGATTCTCTTCTTAATTGACAAGCATTGGATGTTAGAGGACCTGTGGTTTGTTTCAGTTTCAGAAGCAGAGTTGAACTAGATACGGTGCGTATGTGTAGGAAACACCGTTCTTTTGTTCTGAGCACAGTCACGTTTCCTTTTGCATTAGAGACTCTAGAAAGCAAGAGCGTGCTTCTCGTTCTAAAGCAGTGTGTGATCCATGGATGAGAACTCTGCTGTGTGTTTCACTTCAGAAATGGAGTTAAATCCCAGGCTCTGAGTCCTCCTAAAAACAAGACTTCTTTTCAGGTAAGGGCAGTTCCTTTACAACTCAAATGAACTACATCGTTCACGAAGCTCACACGTTTCTCATCTTAAATGACGAGCATTGGATGTTAGAGGACCTGTGATTTGTTTCAGTTTCAGAAGCAGTGTTGAACTAGATATGGTGCGTATGTGTAGGAAACACCGTTCTTTGTTCTCAGCACACTCACGTTTCATGCTGTCTTAGAGCCTCTAGAAATCAAGAGTGTGCTTCTTGCTCTAAAGCAGAGTGTGATCAGTGGATGAGAAATCTGCTGTGTGTTTCACTTCAGAAATGGAGTTAAATCCCAGGCTCTGTGTCTTCCTACAAGCAATATTTCCTTTCAGGTAAGGGCAGTCACTTTTCAGCTCAAACGAACTACGTCTTTCACGAAGCTCACACGTTTCTCATCTTAACTGACAAGCATTGGATGTTACAGGACCAGTGCTTTGTATCAGTTTCAGAAGCAGAGTTGGACTAGACATGGTCTGTATGTGTAGGAAACACCGTTCTTTTGTTCTCAGCACACTCACCTTCCCTGATGTCTTAGAGATTTTAGAAAGCAAGAGCATGCTTCTCGCTCTAAAGCAGAGTGTGATCAATGGATGAGAACTCTGCTGTGTGTTTTCCTTCAGAAATGGAGTTAAATCCCAGGCTCTGAGTCTTCCTAAAGCAAGAATTCTTTTCAGGTAAGGGCAGTTTCTTTACAGCTCAAACGAACTACATCCTTCACAAAGCTCACACGTTTCTCATCTTAACTGACAAGCATTGGGTGTTAGAGGACCTGTGGTTTGTTTCAGTATCAGAAGCAGAGTTGAACTAGATATGGTCCGTATGTGTAGGAAACACCGTTCTTTTGTTCTCAGCAAACTCACGTATCCTGCTCTGTTAGAGACTCTAGAAAGCAAGAGCATGATTCTTGTTCTAAAGCAGAGTGTGATCCATGGATGAGATCTCTGCTGTGTGTTTCCCTTCAGAAATGGAGTTAAATCCCAGGCTCTGAGTCTTCCTAAAGCAAGAATTCTTTTCAGGTAAGGGCAGTTTCTTTACAGCTCAAATGAACTACATCCTTCACGAAGCTCACACGTTTCTCATCTTAACTGACAAGCATTGGGTGTTAGAGGACCTGTGGTTTGTTTCTGTTTCAGAAGCAGAGTTGAACTAGATATGGTCCGTATGTGTAGGAAACACAGTTCTCTTGTTCTGAGCACACTCAGATTTCCTGCTGTATTAGAGAAGCTAGAAAGCAAGAGCGTGTTCTCGCTCTAAAGCAGAGTGTGATCCATGGATGAGAACTATGCTGTTTGTTTAACTTCAGAAATGGAGTTAAATCCCAGGCTGTGTGTCTTCCTACAAGCAAGACTTCGTTTCAGGTAATGGCAGTCACTTCTCAGCTCAAAGGAACTACATCGTTAACGAAGCTCACACGTTTCTCATCTTAAATGACAAGCATTGGATGTTAGAGGAACAGTGCTCTGTATCAGTTTCAGAAGCAGAGTTGGACTACATATGGTCCGTATGTGTAGGAAACATTGTTCTTTTGTTCTCTGCACACTCACATTTCATGCTGTCTTAGAGCCTCTAGAAAGCAAGAGCGTGCTTCTTGCTCTAAAGCAGAGTGTGATCAATGGATAAGAACTCTGCTGTGTGTTTTACTTCAGAAATGGAGCTAAATCCCAGGCTCTGTGTCTCCAACAAGCAAGACTTCGTTTCAGGTAAGGGCAGTCACTTCTCAGCTCAAAGGAACTACATCGTTAACGAAGCTCACACGTTTCTCATCTTAAATGACAAGCATTGGATGTTAGAGGACCAGTGCTTTATATCAGTTTCAGAAGAAGAGTTGGACTACATATGGTCCGTATGTGTAGGAAACATCGTTCTTTTGTTCTCTGCACACTCACATTTCATGCTGTCTTAGAGCCTCTAGAAAGCAAGAGCGTGCTTCTTGCTCTAAAGTAGAGTGTGATCAATGGATGAGAACTCTGCTGTGTTTTTTTCTTCAGAAATGGAGTTAAATCCCAGGCTCTGAGTCTTCCTACAAAAAAGACTTCGTTTCAGGTTAGGGCAGTTACTTTACATCTCAAACGAACTATGTCGTTCACGAAGCTCACACGATTCTCATCTTAATTGACAAGCATTGGATGTTAGAGGACCTGTGGTTTGTTTCAGTTTCAGAAGCAGAGTTGAACTAGATACGGTGCGTATGTGTAGGAAACACCGTTCTTTTGTTCTGAGCACAGTCACGTTTCCTTTTGCATTAGAGACTCTAGAAAGCAAGAGCGTGCTTCTCGTTCTAAAGCAGTGTGTGATCCATGGATGAGAACTCTGCTGTGTGTTTCACTTCAGAAATGGAGTTAAATCCCAGGCTCTGAGTCCTCCTAAAAACAAGACTTCTTTTCAGGTAAGGGCAGTTCCTTTACAACTCAAATGAACTACATCGTTCACGAAGCTCACACGTTTCTCATCTTAAATGACGAGCATTGGATGTTAGAGGACCTGTGATTTGTTTCAGTTTCAGAAGCAGTGTTGAACTAGATATGGTGCGTATGTGTAGGAAACACCGTTCTTTGTTCTCAGCACACTCACGTTTCATGCTGTCTTAGAGCCTCTAGAAATCAAGAGTGTGCTTCTTGCTCTAAAGCAGAGTGTGATCAATGGATGAGAAATCTGCTGTGTGTTTCACTTCAGAAATGGAGTTAAATCCCAGGCTCTGTGTCTTCCTACAAGCAATATTTCCTTTCAGGTAAGGGCAGTCACTTTTCAGCTCAAACGAACTACGTCTTTCACGAAGCTCACACGTTTCTCATCTTAACTGACAAGCATTGGATGTTACAGGACCAGTGCTTTGTATCAGTTTCAGAAGCAGAGTTGGACTAGACATGGTCTGTATGTGTAGGAAACACCGTTCTTTTGTTCTCAGCACACTCACCTTCCCTGATGTCTTAGAGATTTTAGAAAGCAAGAGCATGCTTCTCGCTCTAAAGCAGAGTGTGATCAATGGATGAGAACTCTGCTGTGTGTTTTCCTTGAGAAATGGAGTTAAATCCCAGGCTCTGAGTCTTCCTAAAGCAAGAATTCTTTTCAGGTAAGGGCAGTTTCTTTACAGCTCAAACGAACTACATCCTTCACAAAGCTCACACGTTTCTCATCTTAACTGACAAGCATTGGGTGTTAGAGGACCTGTGGTTTGTTTCAGTATCAGAAGCAGAGTTGAACTAGATATGGTCCGTATGTGTAGGAAACACCGTTCTTTTGTTCTCAGCAAACTCACGTATCCTGCTCTGTTAGAGACTCTAGAAAGCAAGAGCATGATTCTTGTTCTAAAGCAGAGTGTGATCCATGGATGAGAACTCTGCTGTGTGTTTCCCTTCAGAAATGGAGTTAAATCCCAGGCTCTGAGTCTTCCTAAAGCAAGAATTCTTTTCAGGTAAGGGCAGTTTCTTTACAGCTCAAATGAACTACATCCTTCACGAAGCTCACACTTTTCTCATCTTAACTGACAAGCATTGGGTGTTAGAGGACCTGTGGTTTGTTTCTGTTTCAGAAGCAGAGTTGAACTAGATATGGTCCGTATGTGTAGGAAACACAGTTCTCTTGTTCTGAGCACACTCAGATTTCCTGCTGTATTAGAGAAGCTAGAAAGCAAGAGCGTGTTCTCGCTCTAAAGCAGAGTGTGATCCATGGATGAGAACTATGCTGTTTGTTTAACTTCAGAAATGGAGTTAAATCCCAGGCTGTGTGTCTTCCTACAAGCAAGACTTCGTTTCAGGTAATGGCAGTCACTTCTCAGCTCAAAGGAACTACATCGTTAACGAAGCTCACACGTTTCTCATCTTAAATGACCATCATTGGATGTTAGAGGAACAGTGCTCTGTATCAGTTTCAGAAGCAGAGTTGGACTACATATGGTCCGTATGTGTAGGAAACATTGTTCTTTTGTTCTCTGCACACTCACATTTCATGCTGTCTTAGAGCCTCTAGAAAGCAAGAGCGTGCTTCTTGCTCTAAAGCAGAGTGTGATCAATGGATAAGAACTCTGCTGTGTGTTTTACTTCAGAAATGGAGTTAAATCCCAGGCTCTGTGTCTCCAACAAGCAAGACTTCGTTTCAGGTAAGGGCAGTCACTTCTCAGCTCAAAGGAACTACATCGTTAACGAAGCTCACACGTTTCTCATCTTAAATGACAAGCATTGGATGTTAGAGGACCAGTGCTTTATATCAGTTTCAGAAGAAGAGTTGGACTACATATGGTCCGTATGTGTAGGAAACATCGTTCTTTTGTTCTCTGCACACTCACATTTCATGCTGTCTTAGAGCCTCTAGAAAGCAAGAGCGTGCTTCTTGCTCTAAAGTAGAGTGTGATCAATGGATGAGAACTCTGCTGTGTTTTTTTCTTCAGAAATGGAGTTAAATCCCAGGCTCTGAGTCTTCCTACAAAAAAGACTTCGTTTCAGGTTAGGGCAGTTACTTTACATCTCAAACGAACTATGTCGTTCACGAAGCTCACACGATTCTCATCTTAATTGACAAGCATTGGATGTTAGAGAACCTGTGGTTTGTTTCAGTTTCAGAAGCAGAGTTGAACTAGATACGGTGCGTATGTGTAGGAAACACCGTTCTTTTGTTCTGAGCACAGTCACGTTTCCTTTTGCATTAGAGACTCTAGAAAGCAAGAGCGTGCTTCTCGTTCTAAAGCAGTGTGTGATCCATGGATGAGAACTCTGCTGTGTGTTTCACTTCAGAAATGGAGTTAAATCCCAGGCTCTGAGTCCTCCTAAAAACAAGACTTCTTTTCAGGTAAGGGCAGTTCCTTTACAACTCAAATGAACTACATCGTTCACGAAGCTCACACGTTTCTCATCTTAAATGACGAGCATTGGATGTTAGAGGACCTGTGATTTGTTTCAGTTTCAGAAGCAGTGTTGAACTAGATATGGTGCGTATGTGTAGGAAACACCGTTCTTTGTTCTCAGCACACTCACGTTTCATGCTGTCTTAGAGCCTCTAGAAATCAAGAGTGTGCTTCTTGCTCTAAAGCAGAGTGTGATCAGTGGATGAGAAATCTGCTGTGTGTTTCACTTCAGAAATGGAGTTAAATCCCAGGCTCTGTGTCTTCCTACAAGCAATATTTCCTTTCAGGTAAGGGCAGTCACTTTTCAGCTCAAACGAACTACGTCTTTCACGAAGCTCACACGTTTCTCATCTTAACTGACAAGCATTGGATGTTACAGGACCAGTGCTTTGTATCAGTTTCAGAAGCAGAGTTGGACTAGACATGCTCTGTATGTGTAGGAAACACCGTTCTTTTGTTCTCAGCACACTCACCTTCCCTGATGTCTTAGAGATTTTAGAAAGCAAGAGCATGCTTCTCGCTCTAAAGCAGAGTGTGATCAATGGATGAGAACTCTGCTGTGTGTTTTCCTTCAGAAATGGAGTTAAATCCCAGGCTCTGAGTCTTCCTAAAGCAAGAATTCTTTTCAGGTAAGGGCAGTTTCTTTACAGCTCAAACGAACTACATCCTTCACAAAGCTCACACGTTTCTCATCTTAACTGACAAGCATTGGGTGTTAGAGGACCTGTGGTTTGTTTCAGTATCAGAAGCAGAGTTGAACTAGATATGGTCTGTATGTGTAGGAAACACCGTTCTTTTGTTCTCAGCAAACTCACGTATCCTGCTCTGTTAGAGACTCTAGAAAGCAAGAGCATGATTCTTGTTCTAAAGCAGAGTGTGATCCATGGATGAGAACTCTGCTGTGTGTTTCCCTTCAGAAATGGAGTTAAATCCCAGGCTCTGAGTCTTCCTAAAGCAAGAATTCTTTTCAGGTAAGGGCAGTTTCTTTACAGCTCAAATGAACTACATCCTTCACGAAGCTCACACGTTTCTCATCTTAACTGACAAGCATTGGGTGTTAGAGGACCTGTGGTTTGTTTCTGTTTCAGAAGCAGAGTTGAACTAGATATGGTCCGTATGTGTAGGAAACACAGTTCTCTTGTTCTGAGCACACTCAGATTTCCTGCTGTATTAGAGAAGCTAGAAAGCAAGAGCGTGTTCTCGCTCTAAAGCAGAGTGTGATCCATGGATGAGAACTATGCTGTTTGTTTCCCTTCAGAAATGGAGTTAAATCCCAGGCTGTGTGTCTTCCTACAAGCAAGACTTCGTTTCAGGTAAGGGCAGTCACTTCTCAGCTCAAAGGAACTACATCGTTAACGAAGCTCACACGTTTCTCATCTTAAATGACAAGCATTGGATATTAGAGGACCAGTGCTTTATATCAGTTTCAGAAGAAGAGTTGGACTACATATGGTCCGTATGTGTAGGAAACATCGTTCTTTTGTTCTCTGCACACTCACATTTCATGCTGTCTTAGAGCCTCTAGAAAGCAAGAGCGTGCTTCTTGCTCTAAAGTAGAGTGTGATCAATGGATGAGAACTCTGCTGTGTTTTTTTCTTCAGAAATGGAGTTAAATCCCAGGCTCTGAGTCTTCCTACAAAAAAGACTTCGTTTCAGGTTAGGGCAGTTACTTTACATCTCAAACGAACTATGTCGTTCACGAAGCTCACACGATTCTCATCTTAATTGACAAGCATTGGATGTTAGAGGACCTGTGGTTTGTTTCAGTTTCAGAAGCAGAGTTGAACTAGATACGGTGCGTATGTGTAGGAAACACCGTTCTTTTGTTCTGAGCACAGTCACGTTTCCTTTTGCATTAGAGACTCTAGAAAGCAAGAGCGTGCTTCTCGTCCTAAAGCAGTGTGTGATCCATGGATGAGAACTCTGCTGTGTGTTTCACTTCAGAAATGGAGTTAAATCCCAGGCTCTGAGTCCTCCTAAAAACAAGACTTCTTTTCAGGTAAGGGCAGTTCCTTTACAACTCAAATGAACTACATCGTTCACGAAGCTCACACGTTTCTCATCTTAAATGACGAGCATTGGATGTTAGAGGACCTGTGATTTGTTTCAGTTTCAGAAGCAGTGTTGAACTAGATATGGTGCGTATGTGTAGGAAACACCGTTCTTTGTTCTCAGCACACTCACGTTTCATGCTGTCTTAGAGCCTCTAGAAATCAAGAGTGTGCTTCTTGCTCTAAAGCAGAGTGTGATCAATGGATGAGAAATCTGCTGTGTGTTTCACTTCAGAAATGGAGTTAAATCCCAGGCTCTGTGTCTTCCTACAAGCAATATTTCCTTTCAGGTAAGGGCAGTCACTTTTCAGCTCAAACGAACTACGTCTTTCACGAAGCTCACACGTTTCTCATCTTAACTGACAAGCATTGGATGTTACAGGACCAGTGCTTTGTATCAGTTTCAGAAGCAGAGTTGGACTAGACATGCTCTGTATGTGTAGGAAACACCGTTCTTTTGTTCTCAGCACACTCACCTTCCCTGATGTCTTAGAGATTTTAGAAAGCAAGAGCATGCTTCTCGCTCTAAAGCAGAGTGTGATCAATGGATGAGAACTCTGCTGTGTGTTTTCCTTCAGAAATGGAGTTAAATCCCAGGCTCTGAGTCTTCCTAAAGCAAGAATTCTTTTCAGGTAAGGGCAGTTTCTTTACAGCTCAAACGAACTACATCCTTCACAAAGCTCACACGTTTCTCATCTTAACTGACAAGCATTGGGTGTTAGAGGACCTGTGGTTTGTTTCAGTATCAGAAGCAGAGTTGAACTAGATATGGTCCGTATGTGTAGGAAACACCGTTCTTTTGTTCTCAGCAAACTCACGTATCCTGCTCTGTTAGAGACTCTAGAAAGCAAGAGCATGATTCTTGTTCTAAAGCAGAGTGTGATCCATGGATGAGAACTCTGCTGTGTGTTTCCCTTCAGAAATGGAGTTAAATCCCAGGCTCTGAGTCTTCCTAAAGCAAGAATTCTTTTCAGGTAAGGGCAGTTTCTTTACAGCTCAAATGAACTACATCCTTCACGAAGCTCACACTTTTCTCATCTTAACTGACAAGCATTGGGTGTTAGAGGACCTGTGGTTTGTTTCTGTTTCAGAAGCAGAGTTGAACTAGATATGGTCCGTATGTGTAGGAAACACAGTTCTCTTGTTCTGAGCACACTCAGATTTCCTGCTGTATTAGAGAAGCTAGAAAGCAAGAGCGTGTTCTCGCTCTAAAGCAGAGTGTGATCCATGGATGAGAACTATGCTGTTTGTTTAACTTCAGAAATGGAGTTAAATCCCAGGCTGTGTGTCTTCCTACAAGCAAGACTTCGTTTCAGGTAATGGCAGTCACTTCTCAGCTCAAAGGAACTACATCGTTAACGAAGCTCACACGTTTCTCATCTTAAATGACCATCATTGGATGTTAGAGGAACAGTGCTCTGTATCAGTTTCAGAAGCAGAGTTGGACTACATATGGTCCGTATGTGTAGGAAACATTGTTCTTTTGTTCTCTGCACACTCACATTTCATGCTGTCTTAGAGCCTCTAGAAAGCAAGAGCGTGCTTCTTGCTCTAAAGCAGAGTGTGATCAATGGATAAGAACTCTGCTGTGTGTTTTACTTCAGAAATGGAGTTAAATCCCAGGCTCTGTGTCTCCAACAAGCAAGACTTCGTTTCAGGTAAGGGCAGTCACTTCTCAGCTCAAAGGAACTACATCGTTAACGAAGCTCACACGTTTCTCATCTTAAATGACAAGCATTGGATGTTAGAGGACCAGTGCTTTATATCAGTTTCAGAAGAAGAGTTGGACTACATATGGTCCGTATGTGTAGGAAACATCGTTCTTTTGTTCTCTGCACACTCACATTTCATGCTGTCTTAGAGCCTCTAGAAAGCAAGAGCGTGCTTCTTGCTCTAAAGTAGAGTGTGATCAATGGATGAGAACTCTGCTGTGTTTTTTTCTTCAGAAATGGAGTTAAATCCCAGGCTCTGAGTCTTCCTACAAAAAAGACTTCGTTTCAGGTTAGGGCAGTTACTTTACATCTCAAACGAACTATGTCGTTCACGAAGCTCACACGATTCTCATCTTAATTGACAAGCATTGGATGTTAGAGAACCTGTGGTTTGTTTCAGTTTCAGAAGCAGAGTTGAACTAGATACGGTGCGTATGTGTAGGAAACACCGTTCTTTTGTTCTGAGCACAGTCACGTTTCCTTTTGCATTAGAGACTCTAGAAAGCAAGAGCGTGCTTCTCGTTCTAAAGCAGTGTGTGATCCATGGATGAGAACTCTGCTGTGTGTTTCACTTCAGAAATGGAGTTAAATCCCAGGCTCTGAGTCCTCCTAAAAACAAGACTTCTTTTCAGGTAAGGGCAGTTCCTTTACAACTCAAATGAACTACATCGTTCACGAAGCTCACACGATTCTCATCTTAAATGACGAGCATTGGATGTTAGAGGACCTGTGATTTGTTTCAGTTTCAGAAGCAGTGTTGAACTAGATATGGTGCGTATGTGTAGGAAACACCGTTCTTTGTTCTCAGCACACTCACGTTTCATGCTGTCTTAGAGCCTCTAGAAATCAAGAGTGTGCTTCTTGCTCTAAAGCAGAGTGTGATCAGTGGATGAGAAATCTGCTGTGTGTTTCACTTCAGAAATGGAGTTAAATCCCAGGCTCTGTGTCTTCCTACAAGCAATATTTCCTTTCAGGTAAGGGCAGTCACTTTTCAGCTCAAACGAACTACGTCTTTCACGAAGCTCACACGTTTCTCATCTTAACTGACAAGCATTGGATGTTACAGGACCAGTGCTTTGTATCAGTTTCAGAAGCAGAGTTGGACTAGACATGCTCTGTATGTGTAGGAAACACCGTTCTTTTGTTCTCAGCACACTCACCTTCCCTGATGTCTTAGAGATTTTAGAAAGCAAGAGCATGCTTCTCGCTCTAAAGCAGAGTGTGATCAATGGATGAGAACTCTGCTGTGTGTTTTCCTTCAGAAATGGAGTTAAATCCCAGGCTCTGAGTCTTCCTAAAGCAAGAATTCTTTTCAGGTAAGGGCAGTTTCTTTACAGCTCAAACGAACTACATCCTTCACAAAGCTCACACGTTTCTCATCTTAACTGACAAGCATTGGGTGTTAGAGGACCTGTGGTTTGTTTCAGTATCAGAAGCAGAGTTGAACTAGATATGGTCTGTATGTGTAGGAAACACCGTTCTTTTGTTCTCAGCAAACTCACGTATCCTGCTCTGTTAGAGACTCTAGAAAGCAAGAGCATGATTCTTGTTCTAAAGCAGAGTGTGATCCATGGATGAGAACTCTGCTGTGTGTTTCCCTTCAGAAATGGAGTTAAATCCCAGGCTCTGAGTCTTCCTAAAGCAAGAATTCTTTTCAGGTAAGGGCAGTTTCTTTACAGCTCAAATGAACTACATCCTTCACGAAGCTCACACGTTTCTCATCCTAACTGACAAGCATTGGGTGTTAGAGGACCTGTGGTTTGTTTCTGTTTCAGAAGCAGAGTTGAACTAGATATGGTCCGTATGTGTAGGAAACACAGTTCTCTTGTTCTGAGCACACTCAGATTTCCTGCTGTATTAGAGAAGCTAGAAAGCAAGAGCGTGTTCTCGCTCTAAAGCAGAGTGTGATCCATGGATGAGAACTATGCTGTTTGTTTCCCTTCAGAAATGGAGTTAAATCCCAGGCTGTGTGTCTTCCTACAAGCAAGACTTCGTTTCAGGTAAGGGCAGTCACTTCTCAGCTCAAAGGAACTACATCGTTAACGAAGCTCACACGTTTCTCATCTTAAATGACAAGCATTGGATATTAGAGGACCAGTGCTTTATATCAGTTTCAGAAGAAGAGTTGGACTACATATGGTCCGTATGTGTAGGAAACATCGTTCTTTTGTTCTCTGCACACTCACATTTCATGCTGTCTTAGAGCCTCTAGAAAGCAAGAGCGTGCTTCTTGCTCTAAAGTAGAGTGTGATCAATGGATGAGAACTCTGCTGTGTTTTTTTCTTCAGAAATGGAGTTAAATCCCAGGCTCTGAGTCTTCCTACAAAAAAGACTTCGTTTCAGGTTAGGGCAGTTACTTTACATCTCAAACGAACTATGTCGTTCACGAAGCTCACACGATTCTCATCTTAATTGACAAGCATTGGATGTTAGAGGACCTGTGGTTTGTTTCAGTTTCAGAAGCAGAGTTGAACTAGATACGGTGCGTATGTGTAGGAAACACCGTTCTTTTGTTCTGAGCACAGTCACGTTTCCTTTTGCATTAGAGACTCTAGAAAGCAAGAGCGTGCTTCTCGTTCTAAAGCAGTGTGTGATCCATGGATGAGAACTCTGCTGTGTGTTTCACTTCAGAAATGGAGTTAAATCCCAGGCTCTGAGTCCTCCTAAAAACAAGACTTCTTTTCAGGTAAGGGCAGTTCCTTTACAACTCAAATGAACTACATCGTTCACGAAGCTCACACGTTTCTCATCTTAAATGACGAGCATTGGATGTTAGAGGACCTGTGATTTGTTTCAGTTTCAGAAGCAGTGTTGAACTAGATATGGTGCGTATGTGTAGGAAACACCGTTCTTTGTTCTCAGCACACTCACGTTTCATGCTGTCTTAGAGCCTCTAGAAATCAAGAGTGTGCTTCTTGCTCTAAAGCAGAGTGTGATCAATGGATGAGAAATCTGCTGTGTGTTTCACTTCAGAAATGGAGTTAAATCCCAGGCTCTGTGTCTTCCTACAAGCAATATTTCCTTTCAGGTAAGGGCAGTCACTTTTCAGCTCAAACGAACTACGTCTTTCACGAAGCTCACACGTTTCTCATCTTAACTGACAAGCATTGGATGTTACAGGACCAGTGCTTTGTATCAGTTTCAGAAGCAGAGTTGGACTAGACATGGTCTGTATGTGTAGGAAACACCGTTCTTTTGTTCTCAGCACACTCACCTTCCCTGATGTCTTAGAGATTTTAGAAAGCAAGAGCATGCTTCTCGCTCTAAAGCAGAGTGTGATCAATGGATGAGAACTCTGCTGTGTGTTTTCCTTGAGAAATGGAGTTAAATCCCAGGCTCTGAGTCTTCCTAAAGCAAGAATTCTTTTCAGGTAAGGGCAGTTTCTTTACAGCTCAAACGAACTACATCCTTCACAAAGCTCACACGTTTCTCATCTTAACTGACAAGCATTGGGTGTTAGAGGACCTGTGGTTTGTTTCAGTATCAGAAGCAGAGTTGAACTAGATATGGTCCGTATGTGTAGGAAACACCGTTCTTTTGTTCTCAGCAAACTCACGTATCCTGCTCTGTTAGAGACTCTAGAAAGCAAGAGCATGATTCTTGTTCTAAAGCAGAGTGTGATCCATGGATGAGAACTCTGCTGTGTGTTTCCCTTCAGAAATGGAGTTAAATCCCAGGCTCTGAGTCTTCCTAAAGCAAGAATTCTTTTCAGGTAAGGGCAGTTTCTTTACAGCTCAAATGAACTACATCCTTCACGAAGCTCACACGTTTCTCATCTTAACTGACAAGCATTGGGTGTTAGAGGACCTGTGGTTTGTTTCTGTTTCAGAAGCAGAGTTGAACTAGATATGGTCCGTATGTGTAGGAAACACAGTTCTCTTGTTCTGAGCACACTCAGATTTCCTGCTGTATTAGAGAAGCTAGAAAGCAAGAGCGTGTTCTCGCTCTAAAGCAGAGTGTGATCCATGGATGAGAACTATGCTGTTTGTTTAACTTCAGAAATGGAGTTAAATCCCAGGCTGTGTGTCTTCCTACAAGCAAGACTTCGTTTCAGGTAATGGCAGTCACTTCTCAGCTCAAAGGAACTACATCGTTAACGAAGCTCACACGTTTCTCATCTTAAATGACAAGCATTGGATGTTAGAGGAACAGTGCTCTGTATCAGTTTCAGAAGCAGAGTTGGACTACATATGGTCCGTATGTGTAGGAAACATTGTTCTTTTGTTCTCTGCACACTCACATTTCATGCTGTCTTAGAGCCTCTAGAAAGCAAGAGCGTGCTTCTTGCTCTAAAGCAGAGTGTGATCAATGGATAAGAACTCTGCTGTGTGTTTTACTTCAGAAATGGAGTTAAATCCCAGGCTCTGTGTCTCCAACAAGCAAGACTTCGTTTCAGGTAAGGGCAGTCACTTCTCAGCTCAAAGGAACTACATCGTTAACGAAGCTCACACGTTTCTCATCTTAAATGACAAGCATTGGATGTTAGAGGACCAGTGCTTTATATCAGTTTCAGAAGAAGAGTTGGACTACATATGGTCCGTATGTGTAGGAAACATCGTTCTTTTGTTCTCTGCACACTCACATTTCATGCTGTCTTAGAGCCTCTAGAAAGCAAGAGCGTGCTTCTTGCTCTAAAGTAGAGTGTGATCAATGGATGAGAACTCTGCTGTGTTTTTTTCTTCAGAAATGGAGTTAAATCCCAGGCTCTGAGTCTTCCTACAAAAAAGACTTCGTTTCAGGTTAGGGCAGTTACTTTACATCTCAAACGAACTATGTCGTTCACGAAGCTCACACGATTCTCATCTTAATTGACAAGCATTGGATGTTAGAGAACCTGTGGTTTGTTTCAGTTTCAGAAGCAGAGTTGAACTAGATACGGTGCGTATGTGTAGGAAACACCGTTCTTTTGTTCTGAGCACAGTCACGTTTCCTTTTGCATTAGAGACTCTAGAAAGCAAGAGCGTGCTTCTCGTTCTAAAGCAGTGTGTGATCCATGGATGAGAACTCTGCTGTGTGTTTCACTTCAGAAATGGAGTTAAATCCCAGGCTCTGAGTCCTCCTAAAAACAAGACTTCTTTTCAGGTAAGGGCAGTTCCTTTACAACTCAAATGAACTACATCGTTCACGAAGCTCACACGTTTCTCATCTTAAATGACGAGCATTGGATGTTAGAGGACCTGTGATTTGTTTCAGTTTCAGAAGCAGTGTTGAACTAGATATGGTGCGTATGTGTAGGAAACACCGTTCTTTGTTCTCAGCACACTCACGTTTCATGCTGTCTTAGAGCCTCTAGAAATCAAGAGTGTGCTTCTTGCTCTAAAGCAGAGTGTGATCAGTGGATGAGAAATCTGCTGTGTGTTTCACTTCAGAAATGGAGTTAAATCCCAGGCTCTGTGTCTTCCTACAAGCAATATTTCCTTTCAGGTAAGGGCAGTCACTTTTCAGCTCAAACGAACTACGTCTTTCACGAAGCTCACACGTTTCTCATCTTAACTGACAAGCATTGGATGTTACAGGACCAGTGCTTTGTATCAGTTTCAGAAGCAGAGTTGGACTAGACATGCTCTGTATGTGTAGGAAACACCGTTCTTTTGTTCTCAGCACACTCACCTTCCCTGATGTCTTAGAGATTTTAGAAAGCAAGAGCATGCTTCTCGCTCTAAAGCAGAGTGTGATCAATGGATGAGAACTCTGCTGTGTGTTTTCCTTCAGAAATGGAGTTAAATCCCAGGCTCTGAGTCTTCCTAAAGCAAGAATTCTTTTCAGGTAAGGGCAGTTTCTTTACAGCTCAAACGAACTACATCCTTCACAAAGCTCACACGTTTCTCATCTTAACTGACAAGCATTGGGTGTTAGAGGACCTGTGGTTTGTTTCAGTATCAGAAGCAGAGTTGAACTAGATATGGTCTGTATGTGTAGGAAACACCGTTCTTTTGTTCTCAGCAAACTCACGTATCCTGCTCTGTTAGAGACTCTAGAAAGCAAGAGCATGATTCTTGTTCTAAAGCAGAGTGTGATCCATGGATGAGAACTCTGCTGTGTGTTTCCCTTCAGAAATGGAGTTAAATCCCAGGCTCTGAGTCTTCCTAAAGCAAGAATTCTTTTCAGGTAAGGGCAGTTTCTTTACAGCTCAAATGAACTACATCCTTCAAGAAGCTCACACGTTTCTCATCTTAACTGACAAGCATTGGGTGTTAGAGGACCTGTGGTTTGTTTCTGTTTCAGAAGCAGAGTTGAACTAGATATGGTCCGTATGTGTAGGAAACACAGTTCTCTTGTTCTGAGCACACTCAGATTTCCTGCTGTATTAGAGAAGCTAGAAAGCAAGAGCGTGTTCTCGCTCTAAAGCAGAGTGTGATCCATGGATGAGAACTATGCTGTTTGTTTAACTTCAGAAATGGAGTTAAATCCCAGGCTGTGTGTCTTCCTACAAGCAAGACTTCGTTTCAGGTAATGGCAGTCACTTCTCAGCTCAAAGGAACTACATCGTTAACGAAGCTCACACGTTTCTCATCTTAAATGACAAGCATTGGATGTTAGAGGAACAGTGCTCTGTATCAGTTTCAGAAGCAGAGTTGGACTACATATGGTCCGTATGTGTAGGAAACATTGTTCTTTTGTTCTCTGCACACTCACATTTCATGCTGTCTTAGAGCCTCTAGAAAGCAAGAGCGTGCTTCTTGCTCTAAAGCAGAGTGTGATCAATGGATAAGAACTCTGCTGTGTGTTTTACTTCAGAAATGGAGTTAAATCCCAGGCTCTGTGTCTCCAACAAGCAAGACTTCGTTTCAGGTAAGGGCAGTCACTTCTCAGCTCAAAGGAACTACATCGTTAACGAAGCTCACACGTTTCTCATCTTAAATGACAAGCATTGGATGTTAGAGGACCAGTGCTTTATATCAGTTTCAGAAGAAGAGTTGGACTACATATGGTCCGTATGTGTAGGAAACATCGTTCTTTTGTTCTCTGCACACTCACATTTCATGCTGTCTTAGAGCCTCTAGAAAGCAAGAGCGTGCTTCTTGCTCTAAAGTAGAGTGTGATCAATGGATGAGAACTCTGCTGTGTTTTTTTCTTCAGAAATGGAGTTAAATCCCAGGCTCTGAGTCTTCCTACAAAAAAGACTTCGTTTCAGGTTAGGGCAGTTACTTTACATCTCAAACGAACTATGTCGTTCACGAAGCTCACACGATTCTCATCTTAATTGACAAGCATTGGATGTTAGAGGACCTGTGGTTTGTTTCAGTTTCAGAAGCAGAGTTGAACTAGATACGGTGCGTATGTGTAGGAAACACCGTTCTTTTGTTCTGAGCACAGTCACGTTTCCTTTTGCATTAGAGACTCTAGAAAGCAAGAGCGTGCTTCTCGTTCTAAAGCAGTGTGTGATCCATGGATGAGAACTCTGCTGTGTGTTTCACTTCAGAAATGGAGTTAAATCCCAGGCTCTGAGTCCTCCTAAAAACAAGACTTCTTTTCAGGTAAGGGCAGTTCCTTTACAACTCAAATGAACTACATCGTTCACGAACCTCACACGTTTCTCATCTTAAATGACGAGCATTGGATGTTAGAGGACCTGTGATTTGTTTCAGTTTCAGAAGCAGTGTTGAACTAGATATGGTGCGTATGTGTAGGAAACACCGTTCTTTGTTCTCAGCACACTCACGTTTCATGCTGTCTTAGAGCCTCTAGAAATCAAGAGTGTGCTTCTTGCTCTAAAGCAGAGTGTGATCAGTGGATGAGAAATCTGCTGTGTGTTTCACTTCAGAAATGGAGTTAAATCCCAGGCTCTGTGTCTTCCTACAAGCAATATTTCCTTTCAGGTAAGGGCAGTCACTTTTCAGCTCAAACGAACTACGTCTTTCACGAAGCTCACACGTTTCTCATCTTAACTGACAAGCATTGGATGTTACAGGACCAGTGCTTTGTATCAGTTTCAGAAGCAGAGTTGGACTAGACATGGTCTGTATGTGTAGGAAACACCGTTCTTTTGTTCTCAGCACACTCACCTTCCCTGATGTCTTAGAGATTTTAGAAAGCAAGAGCATGCTTCTCGCTCTAAAGCAGAGTGTGATCAATGGATGAGAACTCTGCTGTGTGTTTTCCTTCAGAAATGGAGTTAAATCCCAGGCTCTGAGTCTTCCTAAAGCAAGAATTCTTTTCAGGTAAGGGCAGTTTCTTTACAGCTCAAACGAACTACATCCTTCACAAAGCTCACACGTTTCTCATCTTAACTGACAAGCATTGGGTGTTAGAGGACCTGTGGTTTGTTTCAGTATCAGAAGCAGAGTTGAACTAGATATGGTCTGTATGTGTAGGAAACACCGTTCTTTTGTTCTCAGCAAACTCACGTATCCTGCTCTGTTAGAGACTCTAGAAAGCAAGAGCATGATTCTTGTTCTAAAGCAGAGTGTGATCCATGGATGAGAACTCTGCTGTGTGTTTCCCTTCAGAAATGGAGTTAAATCCCAGGCTCTGAGTCTTCCTAAAGCAAGAATTCTTTTCAGGTAAGGGCAGTTTCTTTACAGCTCAAATGAACTACATCCTTCACGAAGCTCACACGTTTCTCATCCTAACTGACAAGCATTGGGTGTTAGAGGACCTGTGGTTTGTTTCTGTTTCAGAAGCAGAGTTGAACTAGATATGGTCCGTATGTGTAGGAAACACAGTTCTCTTGTTCTGAGCACACTCAGATTTCCTGCTGTATTAGAGAAGCTAGAAAGCAAGAGCGTGTTCTCGCTCTAAAGCAGAGTGTGATCCATGGATGAGAACTATGCTGTTTGTTTCCCTTCAGAAATGGAGTTAAATCCCAGGCTGTGTGTCTTCCTACAAGCAAGACTTCGTTTCAGGTAAGGGCAGTCACTTCTCAGCTCAAAGGAACTACATCGTTAACGAAGCTCACACGTTTCTCATCTTAAATGACAAGCATTGGATATTAGAGGACCAGTGCTTTATATCAGTTTCAGAAGAAGAGTTGGACTACATATGGTCCGTATGTGTAGGAAACATCGTTCTTTTGTTCTCTGCACACTCACATTTCATGCTGTCTTAGAGCCTCTAGAAAGCAAGAGCGTGCTTCTTGCTCTAAAGTAGAGTGTGATCAATGGATGAGAACTCTGCTGTGTTTTTTTCTTCAGAAATGGAGTTAAATCCCAGGCTCTGAGTCTTCCTACAAAAAAGACTTCGTTTCAGGTTAGGGCAGTTACTTTACATCTCAAACGAACTATGTCGTTCACGAAGCTCACACGATTCTCATCTTAATTGACAAGCATTGGATGTTAGAGGACCTGTGGTTTGTTTCAGTTTCAGAAGCAGAGTTGAACTAGATACGGTGCGTATGTGTAGGAAACACCGTTCTTTTGTTCTGAGCACAGTCACGTTTCCTTTTGCATTAGAGACTCTAGAAAGCAAGAGCGTGCTTCTCGTTCTAAAGCAGTGTGTGATCCATGGATGAGAACTCTGCTGTGTGTTTCACTTCAGAAATGGAGTTAAATCCCAGGCTCTGAGTCCTCCTAAAAACAAGACTTCTTTTCAGGTAAGGGCAGTTCCTTTACAACTCAAATGAACTACATCGTTCACGAAGCTCACACGTTTCTCATCTTAAATGACGAGCATTGGATGTTAGAGGACCTGTGATTTGTTTCAGTTTCAGAAGCAGTGTTGAACTAGATATGGTGCGTATGTGTAGGAAACACCGTTCTTTGTTCTCAGCACACTCACGTTTCATGCTGTCTTAGAGCCTCTAGAAATCAAGAGTGTGCTTCTTGCTCTAAAGCAGAGTGTGATCAATGGATGAGAAATCTGCTGTGTGTTTCACTTCAGAAATGGAGTTAAATCCCAGGCTCTGTGTCTTCCTACAAGCAATATTTCCTTTCAGGTAAGGGCAGTCACTTTTCAGCTCAAACGAACTACGTCTTTCACGAAGCTCACACGTTTCTCATCTTAACTGACAAGCATTGGATGTTACAGGACCAGTGCTTTGTATCAGTTTCAGAAGCAGAGTTGGACTAGACATGGTCTGTATGTGTAGGAAACACCGTTCTTTTGTTCTCAGCACACTCACCTTCCCTGATGTCTTAGAGATTTTAGAAAGCAAGAGCATGCTTCTCGCTCTAAAGCAGAGTGTGATCAATGGATGAGAACTCTGCTGTGTGTTTTCCTTGAGAAATGGAGTTAAATCCCAGGCTCTGAGTCTTCCTAAAGCAAGAATTCTTTTCAGGTAAGGGCAGTTTCTTTACAGCTCAAACGAACTACATCCTTCACAAAGCTCACACGTTTCTCATCTTAACTGACAAGCATTGGGTGTTAGAGGACCTGTGGTTTGTTTCAGTATCAGAAGCAGAGTTGAACTAGATATGGTCCGTATGTGTAGGAAACACCGTTCTTTTGTTCTCAGCAAACTCACGTATCCTGCTCTGTTAGAGACTCTAGAAAGCAAGAGCATGATTCTTGTTCTAAAGCAGAGTGTGATCCATGGATGAGAACTCTGCTGTGTGTTTCCCTTCAGAAATGGAGTTAAATCCCAGGCTCTGAGTCTTCCTAAAGCAAGAATTCTTTTCAGGTAAGGGCAGTTTCTTTACAGCTCAAATGAACTACATCCTTCACGAAGCTCACACGTTTCTCATCTTAACTGACAAGCATTGGGTGTTAGAGGACCTGTGGTTTGTTTCTGTTTCAGAAGCAGAGTTGAACTAGATATGGTCCGTATGTGTAGGAAACACAGTTCTCTTGTTCTGAGCACACTCAGATTTCCTGCTGTATTAGAGAAGCTAGAAAGCAAGAGCGTGTTCTCGCTCTAAAGCAGAGTGTGATCCATGGATGAGAACTATGCTGTTTGTTTAACTTCAGAAATGGAGTTAAATCCCAGGCTGTGTGTCTTCCTACAAGCAAGACTTCGTTTCAGGTAATGGCAGTCACTTCTCAGCTCAAAGGAACTACATCGTTAACGAAGCTCACACGTTTCTCATCTTAAATGACAAGCATTGGATGTTAGAGGAACAGTGCTCTGTATCAGTTTCAGAAGCAGAGTTGGACTACATATGGTCCGTATGTGTAGGAAACATTGTTCTTTTGTTCTCTGCACACTCACATTTCATGCTGTCTTAGAGCCTCTAGAAAGCAAGAGCGTGCTTCTTGCTCTAAAGCAGAGTGTGATCAATGGATAAGAACTCTGCTGTGTGTTTTACTTCAGAAATGGAGTTAAATCCCAGGCTCTGTGTCTCCAACAAGCAAGACTTCGTTTCAGGTAAGGGCAGTCACTTCTCAGCTCAAAGGAACTACATCGTTAACGAAGCTCACACGTTTCTCATCTTAAATGACAAGCATTGGATGTTAGAGGACCAGTGCTTTATATCAGTTTCAGAAGAAGAGTTGGACTACATATGGTCCGTATGTGTAGGAAACATCGTTCTTTTGTTCTCTGCACACTCACATTTCATGCTGTCTTAGAGCCTCTAGAAAGCAAGAGCGTGCTTCTTGCTCTAAAGTAGAGTGTGATCAATGGATGAGAACTCTGCTGTGTTTTTTTCTTCAGAAATGGAGTTAAATCCCAGGCTCTGAGTCTTCCTACAAAAAAGACTTCGTTTCAGGTTAGGGCAGTTACTTTACATCTCAAACGAACTATGTCGTTCACGAAGCTCACACGATTCTCATCTTAATTGACAAGCATTGGATGTTAGAGGACCTGTGGTTTGTTTCAGTTTCAGAAGCAGAGTTGAACTAGATACGGTGCGTATGTGTAGGAAACACCGTTCTTTTGTTCTGAGCACAGTCACGTTTCCTTTTGCATTAGAGACTCTAGAAAGCAAGAGCGTGCTTCTCGTTCTAAAGCAGTGTGTGATCCATGGATGAGAACTCTGCTGTGTGTTTCACTTCAGAAATGGAGTTAAATCCCAGGCTCTGAGTCCTCCTAAAAACAAGACTTCTTTTCAGGTAAGGGCAGTTCCTTTACAACTCAAATGAACTACATCGTTCACGAACCTCACACGTTTCTCATCTTAAATGACGAGCATTGGATGTTAGAGGACCTGTGATTTGTTTCAGTTTCAGAAGCAGTGTTGAACTAGATATGGTGCGTATGTGTAGGAAACACCGTTCTTTGTTCTCAGCACACTCACGTTTCATGCTGTCTTAGAGCCTCTAGAAATCAAGAGTGTGCTTCTTGCTCTAAAGCAGAGTGTGATCAGTGGATGAGAAATCTGCTGTGTGTTTCACTTCAGAAATGGAGTTAAATCCCAGGCTCTGTGTCTTCCTACAAGCAATATTTCCTTTCAGGTAAGGGCAGTCACTTTTCAGCTCAAACGAACTACGTCTTTCACGAAGCTCACACGTTTCTCATCTTAACTGACAAGCATTGGATGTTACAGGACCAGTGCTTTGTATCAGTTTCAGAAGCAGAGTTGGACTAGACATGGTCTGTATGTGTAGGAAACACCGTTCTTTTGTTCTCAGCACACTCACCTTCCCTGATGTCTTAGAGATTTTAGAAAGCAAGAGCATGCTTCTCGCTCTAAAGCAGAGTGTGATCAATGGATGAGAACTCTGCTGTGTGTTTTCCTTCAGAAATGGAGTTAAATCCCAGGCTCTGAGTCTTCCTAAAGCAAGAATTCTTTTCAGGTAAGGGCAGTTTCTTTACAGCTCAAACGAACTACATCCTTCACAAAGCTCACACGTTTCTCATCTTAACTGACAAGCATTGGGTGTTAGAGGACCTGTGGTTTGTTTCAGTATCAGAAGCAGAGTTGAACTAGATATGGTCTGTATGTGTAGGAAACACCGTTCTTTTGTTCTCAGCAAACTCACGTATCCTGCTCTGTTAGAGACTCTAGAAAGCAAGAGCATGATTCTTGTTCTAAAGCAGAGTGTGATCCATGGATGAGAACTCTGCTGTGTGTTTCCCTTCAGAAATGGAGTTAAATCCCAGGCTCTGAGTCTTCCTAAAGCAAGAATTCTTTTCAGGTAAGGGCAGTTTCTTTACAGCTCAAATGAACTACATCCTTCACGAAGCTCACACGTTTCTCATCTTAACTGACAAGCATTGGGTGTTAGAGGACCTGTGGTTTGTTTCTGTTTCAGAAGCAGAGTTGAACTAGATATGGTCCGTATGTGTAGGAAACACAGTTCTCTTGTTCTGAGCACACTCAGATTTCCTGCTGTATTAGAGAAGCTAGAAAGCAAGAGCGTGTTCTCGCTCTAAAGCAGAGTGTGATCCATGGATGAGAACTATGCTGTTTGTTTAACTTCAGAAATGGAGTTAAATCCCAGGCTGTGTGTCTTCCTACAAGCAAGACTTCGTTTCAGGTAATGGCAGTCACTTCTCAGCTCAAAGGAACTACATCGTTAACGAAGCTCACACGTTTCTCATCTTAAATGACAAGCATTGGATGTTAGAGGAACAGTGCTCTGTATCAGTTTCAGAAGCAGAGTTGGACTACATATGGTCCGTATGTGTAGGAAACATTGTTCTTTTGTTCTCTGCACACTCACATTTCATGCTGTCTTAGAGCCTCTAGAAAGCAAGAGCGTGCTTCTTGCTCTAAAGCAGAGTGTGATCAATGGATAAGAACTCTGCTGTGTGTTTTACTTCAGAAATGGAGTTAAATCCCAGGCTCTGTGTCTCCAACAAGCAAGACTTCGTTTCAGGTAAGGGCAGTCACTTCTCAGCTCAAAGGAACTACATCGTTAACGAAGCTCACACGTTTCTCATCTTAAATGACAAGCATTGGATGTTAGAGGACCAGTGCTTTATATCAGTTTCAGAAGAAGAGTTCGACTACATATGGTCCGTATGTGTAGGAAACATCGTTCTTTTGTTCTCTGCACACTCACATTTCATGCTGTCTTAGAGCCTCTAGAAAGCAAGAGCGTGCTTCTTGCTCTAAAGTAGAGTGTGATCAATGGATGAGAACTCTGCTGTGTTTTTTTCTTCAGAAATGGAGTTAAATCCCAGGCTCTGAGTCTTCCTACAAAAAAGACTTCGTTTCAGGTTAGGGCAGTTACTTTACATCTCAAACGAACTATGTCGTTCACGAAGCTCACACGATTCTCATCTTAATTGACAAGCATTGGATGTTAGAGGACCTGTGGTTTGTTTCAGTTTCAGAAGCAGAGTTGAACTAGATACGGTGCGTATGTGTAGGAAACACCGTTCTTTTGTTCTGAGCACAGTCACGTTTCCTTTTGCATTAGAGACTCTAGAAAGCAAGAGCGTGCTTCTCGTTCTAAAGCAGTGTGTGATCCATGGATGAGAACTCTGCTGTGTGTTTCACTTCAGAAATGGAGTTAAATCCCAGGCTCTGAGTCCTCCTAAAAACAAGACTTCTTTTCAGGTAAGGGCAGTTCCTTTACAACTCAAATGAACTACATCGTTCACGAACCTCACACGTTTCTCATCTTAAATGACGAGCATTGGATGTTAGAGGACCTGTGATTTGTTTCAGTTTCAGAAGCAGTGTTGAACTAGATATGGTGCGTATGTGTAGGAAACACCGTTCTTTGTTCTCAGCACACTCACGTTTCATGCTGTCTTAGAGCCTCTAGAAATCAAGAGTGTGCTTCTTGCTCTAAAGCAGAGTGTGATCAGTGGATGAGAAATCTGCTGTGTGTTTCACTTCAGAAATGGAGTTAAATCCCAGGCTCTGTGTCTTCCTACAAGCAATATTTCCTTTCAGGTAAGGGCAGTCACTTTTCAGCTCAAACGAACTACGTCTTTCACGAAGCTCACACGTTTCTCATCTTAACTGACAAGCATTGGATGTTACAGGACCAGTGCTTTGTATCAGTTTCAGAAGCAGAGTTGGACTAGACATGGTCTGTATGTGTAGGAAACACCGTTCTTTTGTTCTCAGCACACTCACCTTCCCTGATGTCTTAGAGATTTTAGAAAGCAAGAGCATGCTTCTCGCTCTAAAGCAGAGTGTGATCAATGGATGAGAACTCTGCTGTGTGTTTTCCTTCAGAAATGGAGTTAAATCCCAGGCTCTGAGTCTTCCTAAAGCAAGAATTCTTTTCAGGTAAGGGCAGTTTCTTTACAGCTCAAACGAACTACATCCTTCACAAAGCTCACACGTTTCTCATCTTAACTGACAAGCATTGGGTGTTAGAGGACCTGTGGTTTGTTTCAGTATCAGAAGCAGAGTTGAACTAGATATGGTCTGTATGTGTAGGAAACACCGTTCTTTTGTTCTCAGCAAACTCACGTATCCTGCTCTGTTAGAGACTCTAGAAAGCAAGAGCATGATTCTTGTTCTAAAGCAGAGTGTGATCCATGGATGAGAACTCTGCTGTGTGTTTCCCTTCAGAAATGGAGTTAAATCCCAGGCTCTGAGTCTTCCTAAAGCAAGAATTCTTTTCAGGTAAGGGCAGTTTCTTTACAGCTCAAATGAACTACATCCTTCACGAAGCTCACACGTTTCTCATCTTAACTGACAAGCATTGGGTGTTAGAGGACCTGTGGTTTGTTTCTGTTTCAGAAGCAGAGTTGAACTAGATATGGTCCGTATGTGTAGGAAACACAGTTCTCTTGTTCTGAGCACACTCAGATTTCCTGCTGTATTAGAGAAGCTAGAAAGCAAGAGCGTGTTCTCGCTCTAAAGCAGAGTGTGATCCATGGATGAGAACTATGCTGTTTGTTTAACTTCAGAAATGGAGTTAAATCCCAGGCTGTGTGTCTTCCTACAAGCAAGACTTCGTTTCAGGTAATGGCAGTCACTTCTCAGCTCAAAGGAACTACATCGTTAACGAAGCTCACACGTTTCTCATCTTAAATGACAAGCATTGGATGTTAGAGGAACAGTGCTCTGTATCAGTTTCAGAAGCAGAGTTGGACTACATATGGTCCGTATGTGTAGGAAACATTGTTCTTTTGTTCTCTGCACACTCACATTTCATGCTGTCTTAGAGCCTCTAGAAAGCAAGAGCGTGCTTCTTGCTCTAAAGCAGAGTGTGATCAATGGATAAGAACTCTGCTGTGTGTTTTACTTCAGAAATGGAGTTAAATCCCAGGCTCTGTGTCTCCAACAAGCAAGACTTCGTTTCAGGTAAGGGCAGTCACTTCTCAGCTCAAAGGAACTACATCGTTAACGAAGCTCACACGTTTCTCATCTTAAATGACAAGCATTGGATGTTAGAGGACCAGTGCTTTATATCAGTTTCAGAAGAAGAGTTGGACTACATATGGTCCGTATGTGTAGGAAACATCGTTCTTTTGTTCTCTGCACACTCACATTTCATGCTGTCTTAGAGCCTCTAGAAAGCAAGAGCGTGCTTCTTGCTCTAAAGTAGAGTGTGATCAATGGATGAGAACTCTGCTGTGTTTTTTTCTTCAGAAATGGAGTTAAATCCCAGGCTCTGAGTCTTCCTACAAAAAAGACTTCGTTTCAGGTTAGGGCAGTTACTTTACATCTCAAACGAACTATGTCGTTCACGAAGCTCACACGATTCTCATCTTAATTGACAAGCATTGGATGTTAGAGGACCTGTGGTTTGTTTCAGTTTCAGAAGCAGAGTTGAACTAGATACGGTGCGTATGTGTAGGAAACACCGTTCTTTTGTTCTGAGCACAGTCACGTTTCCTTTTGCATTAGAGACTCTAGAAAGCAAGAGCGTGCTTCTCGTTCTAAAGCAGTGTGTGATCCATGGATGAGAACTCTGCTGTGTGTTTCACTTCAGAAATGGAGTTAAATCCCAGGCTCTGAGTCCTCCTAAAAACAAGACTTCTTTTCAGGTAAGGGCAGTTCCTTTACAACTCAAATGAACTACATCGTTCACGAACCTCACACGTTTCTCATCTTAAATGACGAGCATTGGATGTTAGAGGACCTGTGATTTGTTTCAGTTTCAGAAGCAGTGTTGAACTAGATATGGTGCGTATGTGTAGGAAACACCGTTCTTTGTTCTCAGCACACTCACGTTTCATGCTGTCTTAGAGCCTCTAGAAATCAAGAGTGTGCTTCTTGCTCTAAAGCAGAGTGTGATCAGTGGATGAGAAATCTGCTGTGTGTTTCACTTCAGAAATGGAGTTAAATCCCAGGCTCTGTGTCTTCCTACAAGCAATATTTCCTTTCAGGTAAGGGCAGTCACTTTTCAGCTCAAACGAACTACGTCTTTCACGAAGCTCACACGTTTCTCATCTTAACTGACAAGCATTGGATGTTACAGGACCAGTGCTTTGTATCAGTTTCAGAAGCAGAGTTGGACTAGACATGGTCTGTATGTGTAGGAAACACCGTTCTTTTGTTCTCAGCACACTCACCTTCCCTGATGTCTTAGAGATTTTAGAAAGCAAGAGCATGCTTCTCGCTCTAAAGCAGAGTGTGATCAATGGATGAGAACTCTGCTGTGTGTTTTCCTTCAGAAATGGAGTTAAATCCCAGGCTCTGAGTCTTCCTAAAGCAAGAATTCTTTTCAGGTAAGGGCAGTTTCTTTACAGCTCAAACGAACTACATCCTTCACAAAGCTCACACGTTTCTCATCTTAACTGACAAGCATTGGGTGTTAGAGGACCTGTGGTTTGTTTCAGTATCAGAAGCAGAGTTGAACTAGATATGGTCTGTATGTGTAGGAAACACCGTTCTTTTGTTCTCAGCAAACTCACGTATCCTGCTCTGTTAGAGACTCTAGAAAGCAAGAGCATGATTCTTGTTCTAAAGCAGAGTGTGATCCATGGATGAGAACTCTGCTGTGTGTTTCCCTTCAGAAATGGAGTTAAATCCCAGGCTCTGAGTCTTCCTAAAGCAAGAATTCTTTTCAGGTAAGGGCAGTTTCTTTACAGCTCAAATGAACTACATCCTTCACGAAGCTCACACGTTTCTCATCTTAACTGACAAGCATTGGGTGTTAGAGGACCTGTGGTTTGTTTCTGTTTCAGAAGCAGAGTTGAACTAGATATGGTCCGTATGTGTAGGAAACACAGTTCTCTTGTTCTGAGCACACTCAGATTTCCTGCTGTATTAGAGAAGCTAGAAAGCAAGAGCGTGTTCTCGCTCTAAAGCAGAGTGTGATCCATGGATGAGAACTATGCTGTTTGTTTAACTTCAGAAATGGAGTTAAATCCCAGGCTGTGTGTCTTCCTACAAGCAAGACTTCGTTTCAGGTAATGGCAGTCACTTCTCAGCTCAAAGGAACTACATCGTTAACGAAGCTCACACGTTTCTCATCTTAAATGACAAGCATTGGATGTTAGAGGAACAGTGCTCTGTATCAGTTTCAGAAGCAGAGTTGGACTACATATGGTCCGTATGTGTAGGAAACATTGTTCTTTTGTTCTCTGCACACTCACATTTCATGCTGTCTTAGAGCCTCTAGAAAGCAAGAGCGTGCTTCTTGCTCTAAAGCAGAGTGTGATCAATGGATAAGAACTCTGCTGTGTGTTTTACTTCAGAAATGGAGTTAAATCCCAGGCTCTGTGTCTCCAACAAGCAAGACTTCGTTTCAGGTAAGGGCAGTCACTTCTCAGCTCAAAGGAACTACATCGTTAACGAAGCTCACACGTTTCTCATCTTAAATGACAAGCATTGGATGTTAGAGGACCAGTGCTTTATATCAGTTTCAGAAGAAGAGTTGGACTACATATGGTCCGTATGTGTAGGAAACATCGTTCTTTTGTTCTCTGCACACTCACATTTCATGCTGTCTTAGAGCCTCTAGAAAGCAAGAGCGTGCTTCTTGCTCTAAAGTAGAGTGTGATCAATGGATGAGAACTCTGCTGTGTTTTTTTCTTCAGAAATGGAGTTAAATCCCAGGCTCTGAGTCTTCCTACAAAAAAGACTTCGTTTCAGGTTAGGGCAGTTACTTTACATCTCAAACGAACTATGTCGTTCACGAAGCTCACACGATTCTCATCTTAATTGACAAGCATTGGATGTTAGAGGACCTGTGGTTTGTTTCAGTTTCAGAAGCAGAGTTGAACTAGATACGGTGCGTATGTGTAGGAAACACCGTTCTTTTGTTCTGAGCACAGTCACGTTTCCTTTTGCATTAGAGACTCTAGAAAGCAAGAGCGTGCTTCTCGTTCTAAAGCAGTGTGTGATCCATGGATGAGAACTCTGCTGTGTGTTTCACTTCAGAAATGGAGTTAAATCCCAGGCTCTGAGTCCTCCTAAAAACAAGACTTCTTTTCAGGTAAGGGCAGTTCCTTTACAACTCAAATGAACTACATCGTTCACGAACCTCACACGTTTCTCATCTTAAATGACGAGCATTGGATGTTAGAGGACCTGTGATTTGTTTCAGTTTCAGAAGCAGTGTTGAACTAGATATGGTGCGTATGTGTAGGAAACACCGTTCTTTGTTCTCAGCACACTCACGTTTCATGCTGTCTTAGAGCCTCTAGAAATCAAGAGTGTGCTTCTTGCTCTAAAGCAGAGTGTGATCAGTGGATGAGAAATCTGCTGTGTGTTTCACTTCAGAAATGGAGTTAAATCCCAGGCTCTGTGTCTTCCTACAAGCAATATTTCCTTTCAGGTAAGGGCAGTCACTTTTCAGCTCAAACGAACTACGTCTTTCACGAAGCTCACACGTTTCTCATCTTAACTGACAAGCATTGGATGTTACAGGACCAGTGCTTTGTATCAGTTTCAGAAGCAGAGTTGGACTAGACATGGTCTGTATGTGTAGGAAACACCGTTCTTTTGTTCTCAGCACACTCACCTTCCCTGATGTCTTAGAGATTTTAGAAAGCAAGAGCATGCTTCTCGCTCTAAAGCAGAGTGTGATCAATGGATGAGAACTCTGCTGTGTGTTTTCCTTCAGAAATGGAGTTAAATCCCAGGCTCTGAGTCTTCCTAAAGCAAGAATTCTTTTCAGGTAAGGGCAGTTTCTTTACAGCTCAAACGAACTACATCCTTCACAAAGCTCACACGTTTCTCATCTTAACTGACAAGCATTGGGTGTTAGAGGACCTGTGGTTTGTTTCAGTATCAGAAGCAGAGTTGAACTAGATATGGTCTGTATGTGTAGGAAACACCGTTCTTTTGTTCTCAGCAAACTCACGTATCCTGCTCTGTTAGAGACTCTAGAAAGCAAGAGCATGATTCTTGTTCTAAAGCAGAGTGTGATCAATGGATGAGAACTCTGCTGTGTGTTTCCCTTCAGAAATGGAGTTAAATCCCAGGCTCTGAGTCTTCCTAAAGCAAGAATTCTTTTCAGGTAAGGGCAGTTTCTTTACAGCTCAAATGAACTACATCCTTCACGAAGCTCACACGTTTCTCATCTTAACTGACAAGCATTGGGTGTTAGAGGACCTGTGGTTTGTTTCTGTTTCAGAAGCAGAGTTGAACTAGATATGGTCCGTATGTGTAGGAAACACAGTTCTCTTGTTCTGAGCACACTCAGATTTCCTGCTGTATTAGAGAAGCTAGAAAGCAAGAGCGTGTTCTCGCTCTAAAGCAGAGTGTGATCCATGGATGAGAACTATGCTGTTTGTTTAACTTCAGAAATGGAGTTAAATCCCAGGCTGTGTGTCTTCCTACAAGCAAGACTTCGTTTCAGGTAATGGCAGTCACTTCTCAGCTCAAAGGAACTACATCGTTAACGAAGCTCACACGTTTCTCATCTTAAATGACAAGCATTGGATGTTAGAGGAACAGTGCTCTGTATCAGTTTCAGAAGCAGAGTTGGACTACATATGGTCCGTATGTGTAGGAAACATTGTTCTTTTGTTCTCTGCAAACTCACATTTCATACTGTCTTAGAGCCTCTAGAAAGCAAGAGCGTGCTTCTTGCTCTAAAGCAGAGTGTGATCAATGGATAAGAACTCTGCTGTGTGTTTTACTTCAGAAATGGAGTTAAATCCCAGGCTCTGTGTCTCCAACAAGCAAGACTTCGTTTCAGGTTAGGGCAGTTACTTTACATCTCAAACGAACTATGTCGTTCACGAAGCTCACACGATTCTCATCTTAATTGACAAGCATTGGATGTTAGAGGACCTGTGGTTTGTTTCAGTTTCAGAAGCAGAGTTGAACTAGATACGGTGCGTATGTGTAGGAAACACCGTTCTTTTGTTCTGAGCACAGTCACGTTTCCTTTTGCATTAGAGACTCTAGAAAGCAAGAGCGTGCTTCTCGTTCTAAAGCAGTGTGTGATCCATGGATGAGAACTCTGCTGTGTGTTTCACTTCAGAAATGGAGTTAAATCCCAGGCTCTGAGTCCTCCTAAAAACAAGACTTCTTTTCAGGTAAGGGCAGTTCCTTTACAACTCAAATGAACTACATCGTTCACGAAGCTCACACGTTTCTCATCTTAAATGACGAGCATTGGATGTTAGAGGACCTGTGATTTGTTTCAGTTTCAGAAGCAGTGTTGAACTAGATATGGTGCGTATGTGTAGGAAACACCGTTCTTTGTTCTCAGCACACTCACGTTTCATGCTGTCTTAGAGCCTCTAGAAATCAAGAGTGTGCTTCTTGCTCTAAAGCAGAGTGTGATCAATGGATGAGAAATCTGCTGTGTGTTTCACTTCAGAAATGGAGTTAAATCACAAGCTCTGTGTCTTCCTACAAGCAAGACTTCGTTTCCGGAAAGGGCAGTTACTTTTCAGCTCTAGCGAACTAGATCTTTAACGAAGCTCACACGTTTCTCATCTTAACTGACAAGCATTGGATGTTACAGGACCAGTGTTTTGTATCAGTTTCAGAAGCAGAGTTGGACTAGATATGGTCCGTATGTGTAGGAAACACCATTCTTTTGTTCTCAGCACACTCACCTTCCCTGCTGTCTTAGAGATTTTAGAAAGCAAGAGCATGCTTCTTACTCTAAAGCAGAGTGTGATCAATGGATGAGAACTCTGCTGTGTGTTTTCCATCAGAAATGGAGTTAAATCCCAGGCTCTGAGTCTCCAACAAGCAAGACTTCGTTTCAGGTAAGGGCAGTTACTTCTCAGCTCAAAGGAACTACATCGTTAACGAAGCTCACACGTTTCTCATCTTAAATGACAAGCATTGGATGTTAGAGGACCAGTGCTCTGTATCAGTTTCAGAAGCAGAGTTGGACTACATATGGTCCGTATGTGTAGGAAACATTGTTCTTTTGTTCTCTGCACACTCACATTTCATGCTCTCTTAGAGCCTCTAGAAAGCAAGAGCGTGCTTCTTGCTCTAAAGCAGAGTGTGATCAATGGATGAGAACTCTGCTGTGTGTTTTACTTCAGAAATGGAGTTAAATTCCAGGCTCTGTGTCTCCAACAAGCAAGACTTCGTTTCAGGTAAGGGCAGTCACTTCTCAGCTCAAAGGAACTACATCGTTAACGAAGCTCACACGTTTCTCATCTTAAATGACAAGCATTGGATGTTAGAGGACCAGTGCTTTATATCAGTTTCAGAAGAAGAGTTGGACTACATATGGTCCCTATGTGTAGGAAACATCGTTCTTTTGTTCTCTGCACACTCACATTTCATGCTGTCTTAGAGCCTCTAGAAAGCAAGAGCGTGCTTCTTGCTCTAAAGTAGAGTGTGATCAATGGATGAGAACTCTGCTGTGTGTTTTACTTCAGAAATGGAGTTAAATCCCAGGCTCTGAGTCTTCCTACAAAAAAGACTTCGTTTCAGGTTAGGGCAGTTACTTTACATCTCAAACGAACTATGTCGTTCACGAAGCTCACACGATTCTCATCTTAATTGACAAGCATTGGATGTTAGAGGACCTGTGGTTTGTTTCAGTTTCAGAAGCAGAGTTGAACTAGATACGGTGCGTATGTGTAGGAAACACCGTTCTTTTGTTCTGAGCACAGTCACGTTTCCTTTTGCATTAGAGACTCTAGAAAGCAAGAGCGTGCTTCTCGTTCTAAAGCAGTGTGTGATCCATGGATGAGAAGTCTGCTGTGTGTTTCACTTCAGAAATGGAGTTAAATCCCAGGCTCTGAGTCCTCCTAAAAACAAGACTTCTTTTCAGGTAAGGGCAGTTTCTTTACAACTCAAATGAACTACATCGTTCACGAAGCTCACACGTTTCTCATCTTAAATGACGAGCATTGGATGTTAGAGGACCTGTGATTTGTTTCAGTTTCAGAAGCAGTGTTGAACTAGATATGGTGCGTATGTGTAGGAAACACCGTTCTTTGTTCTCAGCACACTCACGTTTCCTGCTGACTTAGTGACTCCAGAAAGCAAGAGCGTGCGTCTTGCTCTAAAGCAGAGTGTGATCAGTGGATGAGAACTATGCTGTGTGTTTCACTACAGAAATGGAGTTAAATCTTAGGCTCTGTGTCTTCCTACAAGCAATATTTCCTTTCAGGTAAGGGCAGTCACTTTTCAGCTCAAACGAACTACGTCTTTCACGAAGCTCACACGTTTCTCATCTTAACTGACAAGCATTGGATGTTACAGGACCAGTGCTTTGTATCAGTTTCAGAAGCAGAGTTGGACTAGACATGGTCTGTATGTGTAGGAAACACCGTTCTTTTGTTCTCAGCACACTCATATATCCTGCTGTATTAGAGACGCTAGAAAGCAAGAGCGTGCTTCTCGCTCTAAAGCAGAGTTTGATCCATGGATGAGAACTATGCTGTGTGTTTCACTTCAGAAATGGAGTTAAATCACAGGCTCTGTGTCTTCCTACAAGCAAGACTTCTTTTCGGGAAAGGGCAGTTACTTTTCAGCTCAAGCGAACTGCATCTTTCATGAAGCTCACACGTTTCTCATCTTAACTGACAAGCATTGGATGTTACAGGACCAGTGCTTTGTATCAGTTTCGAAAGCAGAGTTGGACTACATATGGTCCTTATGTGTAGGAAACACCGTTCTTTTGTTCTCAACACACTCACGTTTCCTGCTGTCTTAGAGATTTTAGAAAGCAAGAGCATGCTTCTCGCTCTAAAGCAGAGTGTGATCAATGGATGAGAACTCTGCTGTGTGTTTCCCTTCAGAAATGGAGTTAAATCCCAGGCTCTGAGTCTTCCTAAAGCAAGAATTCTTTTCAGGTAAGGGCAGTTACTTTACATCTCAAACGAACTATGTCGTTCACGAAGCTCACACGATTCTCATCTTAACTGACAAGCATTGGATGTTAGAGGACCTGTGGTTTGTTTCTGTTTCAGAAGCAGAGTTGAACTAGATATGGTCCGTATGTGTAGGAAACACAGTTCTCTTGTTCTGAGCACACTCAGATTTCCTGCTGTATTAGAGAAGCTAGAAAGCAAGAGCGTGTTCTCGCTCTAAAGCAGAGTGTGATCCATGGATGAGAACTATGCTGTTTGTTTAACTTCAGAAATGGAGTTAAATCCCAGGCTCTGAGTCTTCCTAAAAACAAGACTTCTTTTCAGGTAAGGGCAGTTTCTTTACAACTCAAATGATCTACATCGTTCACGAAGCTCACACGTTTCTCATCTAAAATGACAAGCATTGGATGTTAGAGGACCATTGCTTTGTGTCAGTTTCAGAAGCAGAATTTGACAAGACATGGTCCGTATGTGTAGGAAACATCGTTCTTTTGTTCTCAGCACACTCACGTTTCATGCTCTCTTAGAGCCTCTAGAAATCAAGAGTGTGCTTCTTGCTCTAAAGCAGAGTGTGATCAATGGATGAGAAATCTGCTGTGTGTTTCACTTCAGAAATGGAGTTAAATTCCAGGCTCTGAGTCTTCCTACAAGGAAGACTTCGTTTCCGGAAAGGGCAGTTACTTTACATCTCAAACAAAATACATCGTTTACGAAGCTCACACGATTCTCATCTAAACTGACAAGCATTGGATGTTAGAGGACCAGTGCTTTGTGTCAGTTTCAGAAGCAGAATTTGACAAGACATGGTCCGTATGTGTAGGAAACATCGTTCTTTTGTTCTCAGCACACTCACCTTCCCTGGTGTCTTAGAGATTTTAGAAAGCAAGAGCATGCTTCTCGCTCTAAAGCAGAGTGTGATCAATGGATGAGAACTCTGCTGTGTGTTTCCCTTCAGAAATGGAGTTAAATCCCAGGCTCTGAGTCTTCCTAAAGCAAGAATACTTTTCAGGTAAGGGCAGTTTCTTTACAGCTCAAACGAACTACATCCTTCACAAAGCTCACATGTTTCTCATCTTAACTGACAAGCATTGGGTGTTAGAGGACCTGTGGATTGTTTCAGTATCAGAAGCAGAGTTGAACTAGATATGGTCCGTATGTGTAGGAAACACCGTTCTTTTGTTCTCAGCAAACTCACGTATCCTGCTCTCTTAGAGACTCTAGGAAGCAAGAGCATGATTCTTGTTCTAAAGCAGAGTGTGATCAATGGATGAGAACTCTGCTGTGTGTTTCCCTTCAGAAATGGAGTTAAATCCCAGGCTCTGAGTCTTCCTAAAGCAAGAATTCTTTTCAGGTAAGGGCAGTTTCTTTACAGCTCAAATGAACTACATCCTTCACGAAGCTCACACGTTTCTCATCTTAACTGACAAGCATTGGGTGTTAGAGGACCAGTGCTTTGTTTCAGTTTCAGAAGCAGAATTTGACAAGACATGGTCCGTATGTGTAGGAAACATCATTCTTTTGTTCTCAGCACACTCACATTTCATGCTGTCTTAGAGCCTCTGGAAAGCAAGAGCGTGCTTCTTGCTCTAAAGTAGAGTGTGATCAATGGATGAGAAATCTGCTGTGTGTTTCACTTCAGAAATGGAGTTAAATCCCAAGCTCTGAGTCTTCCTACAAGGAAGACTTCGTTTCCGGAAAGTGCAGTTACTTTACATCTCAAACGAAATACGTCGTTCACGAAGCTCACACGATTCTCATCTAAACTGACAAGCATTGGATGTTAGAGGACGTGTGCTTTGTATCAGTTTCAGAAGCAGAGTTGGACTAGATATGGTCCGTATGTGTAGGAAACACCGTTCTTTTGTTCTCAGCACACTCACATTCCCTGCTGTCTTAGAGATTTTAGAAAGCAAGAGCATGCTTCTCGCTCTAAAGCAGAGTGTGATCAATGGATGAGAACTCTGCTGTGTGTTTCCCTTCAGAAATGGAGTTAAATCCCAGGCTCTGAGTCTTCCTAAAGCAAGAATTCTTTTCAGGTAAGGGCAGTTTCTTTACAGCTCAAACGAACTACATCCTTCACAAAGCTCACACGTTTCTCATCTTAACTGACAAGCATTGGGTGTTAGAGGACCTGTGGTTTGTTTCAGTTTCAGAAGCAGAGTTGAACTAGATATGGTTCGTATGTGTAGGAAACACCGTTCTATTGTTCTGAGCACAGTCACGTTACCTTTTGTATTAGAGACTCTAGAAAGCAAGAGCGTGCTTCTCGTTCTAAAGTAGTGTGTGATCCATGGATGAGAACTATGCTGTGTGTTTCACTTCAGAAATGGAGTTAAATTCCAGGCTCTGTGTCTTCCTACACGCAAGACTACGTTTCAGGTAACGGCAGTCACTTTTCAGCTCAAACGAACTACATCGTTCACGAAGCTCACACGTTTCTCATCTTAACTGACAAGAATTGGATGTTAGAGGACCAGTGCTTTGTATCAGTTTCAGAAGCAGAGTTGGACTACATATGGTCCGTATGTGTAGGAAACATCGTTCTTTTGTTCTCAGCACACTCACGTTTCATGCTGTCCTAGAGCCTCTAGAAAGCAAGAGCGTGCTTCTTGCGCTAAAGCAGAGTGTGATCAGTGGATGAGAACTCTGCTGTGTGTTTCACTTCAGAAATAGAGTTAAATCCCAGGCTCTGAGTCTTCCTAAAAACAAGACTTCTTTTCAGGAAAGGGCAGTTTCTTTACAGCTCAAACGAACTACATCCTTCACAAAGCTCACACGTTTCTCATCTTAACTGACAAGCATTGGGTGTTAGAGGACCTGTGGATTGTTTCAGTATCAGAAGCAGAGTTGAACTAGATATGGTCCGTATGTGTAGGAAACACCGTTCTTTTGTTCTCAGCAAACTCACGTATCCTGCTCTGTTAGAGACTCTAGAAAGCAAGAGCATGATTCTTGTTCTAAAGCAGAGTGTGATCAATGGATGAGAACTCTGCTGTGTGTTTCCCTTCAGAAATGGAGTTAAATCCCAGGCTCTGAGTCTTCCTAAAGCAAGAATTCTTTTCAGGTAAGGGCAGTTTCTTTACAGCTCAAATGAACTACATCCTTCACGAAGCTCACACGTTTCTCATCTTAAATGACAAGCATTGGATGTTAGAGGACCAGTGCTCTGTATCAGTTTCAGAAGCAGAGTTGGACTACATATGGTCCGTATGTGTAGGAAACATTGTTCTTTTGTTCTCTGCACACTCACATTTCATGCTCTCTTAGAGCCTCTAGAAAGCAAGAGCGTGCTTCTTGCTCTAAAGCAGAGTGTGATCAATGGATGAGAACTCTGCTGTGTGTTTTACTTCAGAAATGGAGTTAAATTCCAGGCTCTGTGTCTCCAACAAGCAAGACTTCGTTTCAGGTAAGGGCAGTCACTTCTCAGCTCAAAGGAACTACATCGTTAACGAAGCTCACACGTTTCTCATCTTAAATGACAAGCATTGGATGTTAGAGGACCAGTGCTTTATATCAGTTTCAGAAGAAGAGTTGGACTACATATGGTCCCTATGTGTAGGAAACATCGTTCTTTTGTTCTCTGCACACTCACATTTCATGCTGTCTTAGAGCCTCTAGAAAGCAAGAGCGTGCTTCTTGCTCTAAAGTAGAGTGTGATCAATGGATGAGAACTCTGCTGTGTGTTTTACTTCAGAAATGGAGTTAAATCCCAGGCTCTGAGTCTTCCTACAAAAAAGACTTCGTTTCAGGTTAGGGCAGTTACTTTACATCTCAAACGAACTATGTCGTTCACGAAGCTCACACGATTCTCATCTTAATTGACAAGCATTGGATGTTAGAGGACCTGTGGTTTGTTTCAGTTTCAGAAGCAGAGTTGAACTAGATACGGTGCGTATGTGTAGGAAACACCGTTCTTTTGTTCTGAGCACAGTCACGTTTCCTTTTGCATTAGAGACTCTAGAAAGCAAGAGCGTGCTTCTCGTTCTAAAGCAGTGTGTGATCCATGGATGAGAAGTCTGCTGTGTGTTTCACTTCAGAAATGGAGTTAAATCCCAGGCTCTGAGTCCTCCTAAAAACAAGACTTCTTTTCAGGTAAGGGCAGTTTCTTTACAACTCAAATGAACTACATCGTTCACGAAGCTCACACGTTTCTCATCTTAAATGACGAGCATTGGATGTTAGAGGACCTGTGATTTGTTTCAGTTTCAGAAGCAGTGTTGAACTAGATATGGTGCGTATGTGTAGGAAACACCGTTCTTTGTTCTCAGCACACTCACGTTTCCTGCTGACTTAGTGACTCCAGAAAGCAAGAGCGTGCGTCTTGCTCTAAAGCAGAGTGTGATCAGTGGATGAGAACTATGCTGTGTGTTTCACTACAGAAATGGAGTTAAATCTTAGGCTCTGTGTCTTCCTACAAGCAATATTTCCTTTCAGGTAAGGGCAGTCACTTTTCAGCTCAAACGAACTACGTCTTTCACGAAGCTCACACGTTTCTCATCTTAACTGACAAGCATTGGATGTTACAGGACCAGTGCTTTGTATCAGTTTCAGAAGCAGAGTTGGACTAGACATGGTCTGTATGTGTAGGAAACACCGTTCTTTTGTTCTCAGCACACTCATATATCCTGCTGTATTAGAGACGCTAGAAAGCAAGAGCGTGCTTCTCGCTCTAAAGCAGAGTTTGATCCATGGATGAGAACTATGCTGTGTGTTTCACTTCAGAAATGGAGTTAAATCACAGGCTCTGTGTCTTCCTACAAGCAAGACTTCTTTTCGGGAAAGGGCAGTTACTTTTCAGCTCAAGCGAACTGCATCTTTCATGAAGCTCACACGTTTCTCATCTTAACTGACAAGCATTGGATGTTACAGGACCAGTGCTTTGTATCAGTTTCGAAAGCAGAGTTGGACTACATATGGTCCTTATGTGTAGGAAACACCGTTCTTTTGTTCTCAACACACTCACGTTTCCTGCTGTCTTAGAGATTTTAGAAAGCAAGAGCATGCTTCTCGCTCTAAAGCAGAGTGTGATCAATGGATGAGAACTCTGCTGTGTGTTTCCCTTCAGAAATGGAGTTAAATCCCAGGCTCTGAGTCTTCCTAAAGCAAGAATTCTTTTCAGGTAAGGGCAGTTACTTTACATCTCAAACGAACTATGTCGTTCACGAAGCTCACACGATTCTCATCTTAACTGACAAGCATTGGATGTTAGAGGACCTGTGGTTTGTTTCTGTTTCAGAAGCAGAGTTGAACTAGATATGGTCCGTATGTGTAGGAAACACAGTTCTCTTGTTCTGAGCACACTCAGATTTCCTGCTGTATTAGAGAAGCTAGAAAGCAAGAGCGTGTTCTCGCTCTAAAGCAGAGTGTGATCCATGGATGAGAACTATGCTGTTTGTTTAACTTCAGAAATGGAGTTAAATCCCAGGCTCTGAGTCTTCCTAAAAACAAGACTTCTTTTCAGGTAAGGGCAGTTTCTTTACAACTCAAATGATCTACATCGTTCACGAAGCTCACACGTTTCTCATCTAAAATGACAAGCATTGGATGTTAGAGGACCATTGCTTTGTGTCAGTTTCAGAAGCAGAATTTGACAAGACATGGTCCGTATGTGTAGGAAACATCGTTCTTTTGTTCTCAGCACACTCACGTTTCATGCTCTCTTAGAGCCTCTAGAAATCAAGAGTGTGCTTCTTGCTCTAAAGCAGAGTGTGATCAATGGATGAGAAATCTGCTGTGTGTTTCACTTCAGAAATGGAGTTAAATTCCAGGCTCTGAGTCTTCCTACAAGGAAGACTTCGTTTCCGGAAAGGGCAGTTACTTTACATCTCAAACAAAATACATCGTTTACGAAGCTCACACGATTCTCATCTAAACTGACAAGCATTGGATGTTAGAGGACCAGTGCTTTGTGTCAGTTTCAGAAGCAGAATTTGACAAGACATGGTCCGTATGTGTAGGAAACATCGTTCTTTTGTTCTCAGCACACTCACCTTCCCTGGTGTCTTAGAGATTTTAGAAAGCAAGAGCATGCTTCTCGCTCTAAAGCAGAGTGTGATCAATGGATGAGAACTCTGCTGTGTGTTTCCCTTCAGAAATGGAGTTAAATCCCAGGCTCTGAGTCTTCCTAAAGCAAGAATACTTTTCAGGTAAGGGCAGTTTCTTTACAGCTCAAACGAACTACATCCTTCACAAAGCTCACACGTTTCTCATCTTAACTGACAAGCATTGGGTGTTAGAGGACCTGTGGATTGTTTCAGTATCAGAAGCAGAGTTGAACTAGATATGGTCCGTATGTGTAGGAAACACCGTTCTTTTGTTCTCAGCAAACTCACGTATCCTGCTCTCTTAGAGACTCTAGAAAGCAAGAGCATGATTCTTGTTCTAAAGCAGAGTGTGATCAATGGATGAGAACTCTGCTGTGTGTTTCCCTTCAGAAATGGAGTTAAATCCCAGGCTCTGAGTCTTCCTAAAGCAAGAATTCTTTTCAGGTAAGGGCAGTTTCTTTACAGCTCAAATGAACTACATCCTTCACGAAGCTCACACGTTTCTCATCTTAACTGACAAGCATTGGGTGTTAGAGGACCAGTGCTTTGTTTCAGTTTCAGAAGCAGAATTTGACAAGACATGGTCCGTATGTGTAGGAAACATCATTCTTTTGTTCTCAGCACACTCACATTTCATGCTGTCTTAGAGCCTCTGGAAACCAAGAGCGTGCTTCTTGCTCTAAAGTAGAGTGTGATCAATGGATGAGAAATCTGCTGTGTGTTTCACTTCAGAAATGGAGTTAAATCCCAAGCTCTGAGTCTTCCTACAAGGAAGACTTCGTTTCCGGAAAGTGCAGTTACTTTACATCTCAAACGAAATACGTCGTTCACGAAGCTCACACGATTCTCATCTAAACTGACAAGCATTGGATGTTAGAGGACGTGTGCTTTGTATCAGTTTCAGAAGCAGAGTTGGACTAGATATGGTCCGTATGTGTAGGAAACACCGTTCTTTTGTTCTCAGCACACTCACATTCCCTGCTGTCTTAGAGATTTTAGAAAGCAAGAGCATGCTTCTCGCTCTAAAGCAGAGTGTGATCAATGGATGAGAACTCTGCTGTGTGTTTCCCTTCAGAAATGGAGTTAAATCCCAGGCTCTGAGTCTTCCTAAAGCAAGAATTCTTTTCAGGTAAGGGCAGTTTCTTTACAGCTCAAACGAACTACATCCTTCACAAAGCTCACACGTTTCTCATCTTAACTGACAAGCATTGGGTGTTAGAGGACCTGTGGTTTGTTTCAGTTTCAGAAGCAGAGTTGAACTAGATATGGTTCGTATGTGTAGGAAACACCGTTCTATTGTTCTGAGCACAGTCACGTTACCTTTTGTATTAGAGACTCTAGAAAGCAAGAGCGTGCTTCTCGTTCTAAAGTAGTGTGTGATCCATGGATGAGAACTATGCTGTGTGTTTCACTTCAGAAATGGAGTTAAATTCCAGGCTCTGTGTCTTCCTACACGCAAGACTACGTTTCAGGTAACGGCAGTCACTTTTCAGCTCAAACGAACTACATCGTTCACGAAGCTCACACGTTTCTCATCTTAACTGACAAGAATTGGATGTTAGAGGACCAGTGCTTTGTATCAGTTTCAGAAGCAGAGTTGGACTACATATGGTCCGTATGTGTAGGAAACATCGTTCTTTTGTTCTCAGCACACTCACGTTTCATGCTGTCCTAGAGCCTCTAGAAAGCAAGAGCGTGCTTCTTGCGCTAAAGCAGAGTGTGATCAGTGGATGAGAACTCTGCTGTGTGTTTCACTTCAGAAATAGAGTTAAATCCCAGGCTCTGAGTCTTCCTAAAAACAAGACTTCTTTTCAGGAAAGGGCAGTTTCTTTACAGCTCAAACGAACTACATCCTTCACAAAGCTCACACGTTTCTCATCTTAACTGACAAGCATTGGGTGTTAGAGGACCTGTGGATTGTTTCAGTATCAGAAGCAGAGTTGAACTAATATGGTCCGTATGTGTAGGAAACACCGTTCTTTTGTTCTCAGCAAACTCACGTATCCTGCTCTGTTAGAGACTCTAGAAAGCAAGAGCATGATTCTTGTTCTAAAGCAGAGTGTGATCAATGGATGAGAACTCTGCTGTGTGTTTCCCTTCAGAAATGGAGTTAAATCCCAGGCTCTGAGTCTTCCTAAAGCAAGAATTCTTTTCAGGTAAGGGCAGTTTCTTTACAGCTCAAATGAACTACATCCTTCACGAAGCTCACACGTTTCTCATCTTAACTGACAAGCATTGGGTGTTAGAGGACCTGTGGTTTGTTTCTGTTTCAGAAGCAGAGTTGAACTAGATATGGTCCGTATGTGTAGGAAACACAGTTCTCTTGTTCTGAGCACACTCAGATTTCCTGCTGTATTAGAGAAGCTAGAAAGCAAGAGCGTGTTCTCGCTCTAAAGCAGAGTGTGATCCATGGATGAGAACTATGCTGTTTGTTTAACTTCAGAAATGGAGTTAAATCCCAGGCTGTGTGTCTTCCTACAAGCAAGACTTCGTTTCAGGTAATGGCAGTCACTTCTCAGCTCAAAGGAACTACATCGTTAACGAAGCTCACACGTTTCTCATCTTAAATGACAAGCATTGGATGTTAGAGGACCAGTGCTCTGTATCAGTTTCAGAAACAGATTTGGACTACATATGGTCCGTATGTGTAGGAAACATTGTTCTTTTGTTCTCTGCACACTCACATTTCATGCTGTCTTAGAGCCTCTAGAAAGCAAGAGCGTGCTTCTTGCCCTAAAGCAGAGTGTGATCAATGGATGAGAACTCTGCTGTGTGTTTTACTTCAGAAATGGAGTTAAATCCCAGGCTCTGAGTCTTCCTACAAAAAAGACTTCGTTTCAGGTTAGGGCAGTTACTTTACATCTCAAACGAACTATGTCGTTCACGAAGCTCACACGATTCTCATCTTAATTGACAAGCATTGGATGTTAGAGGACCTGTGGTTTGTTTCAGTTTCAGAAGCAGAGTTGAACTAGATATGGTGCGTATGTGTAGGAAACACCGTTCTTTTGTTCTGAGCACAGTCACGTTTCCTTTTGCATTAGAGACTCTAGAAAGCAAGAGCGTGCTTCTCGTTCTAAAGCAGTGTGTGATCCATGGATGAGAACTCTGCTGTGTGTTTCACTTCAGAAATGGAGTTAAATCCCAGGCTCTGAGTCGTCCTAAAAACAAGACTTCTTTTCAGGTAAGGGCAGTTTCTTTACAACTCAAATGAACTACATCGTTCACGAAGCTCACACGTTTCTCATCTTAAATGACGAGCATTGGATGTTAGAGGACCTGTGATTTGTTTCAGTTTCATAAGCAGTGTTGAACTAGATATGGTGCGTATGTGTAGGAAACACCGTTCTTTGTTCTCAGCACACTCACGTTTCCTGCTGACTTAGTGACTCCACAAAGCAAGAGCGTGCGTCTTGCTCTAAAGCAGAGTGTGATCAGTGGATGAGAACTATGCTGTGTGTTTCACTACAGAAATGGAGTTAAATCCCAGGCTCTGTGTCTTCCTACAAGCAATATTTCCTTTCAGGTAAGGGCAGTCACTTTTCAGCTCAAACGAACTACGTCTTTCACGAAGCTCACACGTTTCTCATCTTAACTGACAAGCATTGGATGTTACAGGACCAGTGCTTTGTATCAGTTTCAGAAGCAGAGTTGGACTAGACATGGTCTGTATGTGTAGGAAACACCGTTCTTTTGTTCTCAGCACACTCATATATCCTGCTGTATTAGAGACGCTAGAAAGCAAGAGCGTGCTTCACGCTCAAAAGCAGAGTGTGATCCATGGATGAGAACTATGCTGTGTGTTTCTCTTCAGAAATGGAGTTAAATCCCAGGCTCTGAGTCTTCCTAAAGCAAGAATTCTTTTCAGGTAAGGGCAGTTTCTTTACAGCTCAAATGATCTACATCCTTCACGATGCTCATACGTTTCTCATCTTAATTGACAAGCATTGGATGTTAGAGGACCTGTGGTTTGTATCAGTTTCAGAAGCAGAGTTGAACTAGATATGGTCTGTATGTGTAGGAAACACCGTTCTCTTGTTCTGTGCACACTCAGATTTCCTGCTGTATTAGAGAAGCTAGAAAGCAAGAGCGTGTTCTCGCTCTAAAGCAGAGTGTGATCCATGGATGAGAACTATGCTGTTTGTTTCCCTTCAGAAATGGAGTTAAATCCCAGGCTCTGTGTCTTCCTACAAGCAAGACTTCGTTTCAGGTAAGGGCAGTCACTTCTTCTCTCAAAGGAACTACATCATTCACGAAGCTAACACGTTTCTCATCTTAAATGACAAGCATTGGATGTTAGAGGACCAGTGCTTTGTTTCAGTTTCAGAAGCAGAATTTGACAAGACATAGTCCGTATGTGTAGGAAACATCATTCTTTTGTTCTCAGCACACTCACATTTCATGCTGTCTTAGAGCCTCTAGAAAGAAAGAGCGTGCTTCTTGCTCTAAAGCAGAGTGTGATCAATGGATGAGAAATCTGCTGTGTGTTTCACTTCAGAAATGGAGTTAAATCCTAAGCTCTCAGTCTTCCTACAAGGAAGACTTCGTTTCCGGAAAGGACAGTTACTTTATATCTCAAAGGAAATACGTCGTTCATGAAGCTAACACGATTCTCATGTAAACTGACAAGCATTGGATGTTAGAGGACCAGTGCTTTGTATCAGTTTCAGAAGCAGAGTTGGACTAGATATGGTCCGTATGTGTAGGAAACACCGTTCTTTTGTTCTGAGCACAGTCACGTTTCCTTTTGCATTAGAGACTCTAGAAAGCAAGAGCGTGCTTCTCGTTCTAAAGCAGTGTGTGATCCATGGATGAGAAGTCTGCTGTGTGTTTCACTTCAGAAATGGAGTTAAATCCCAGGCTCTGAGTCCTCCTAAAAACAAGACTTCTTTTCAGGTAAGGGCAGTTTCTTTACAACTCAAATGAACTACATCGTTCACGAAGCTCACACGTTTCTCATCTTAAATGACGAGCATTGGATGTTAGAGGACCTGTGATTTGTTTCAGTTTCAGAAGCAGTGTTGAACTAGATATGGTGCGTATGTGTAGGAAACACCGTTCTTTGTTCTCAGCACACTCACGTTTCCTGCTGACTTAGTGACTCCAGAAAGCAAGAGCGTGCGTCTTGCTCTAAAGCAGAGTGTGATCAGTGGATGAGAACTATGCTGTGTGTTTCACTACAGAAATGGAGTTAAATCTTAGGCTCTGTGTCTTCCTACAAGCAATATTTCCTTTCAGGTAAGGGCAGTCACTTTTCAGCTCAAACGAACTACGTCTTTCACGAAGCTCACACGTTTCTCATCTTAACTGACAAGCATTGGATGTTACAGGACCAGTGCTTTGTATCAGTTTCAGAAGCAGAGTTGGACTAGACATGGTCTGTATGTGTAGGAAACACCGTTCTTTTGTTCTCAGCACACTCATATATCCTGCTGTATTAGAGACGCTAGAAAGCAAGAGTGTGCTTCTCGCTCTAAAGCAGAGTTTGATCCATGGATGAGAACTATGCTGTGTGTTTCACTTCAGAAATGGAGTTAAATCACAGGCTCTGTGTCTTCCTACAAGCAAGACTTCTTTTCGGGAAAGGGCAGTTACTTTTCAGCTCAAGCGAACTGCATCTTTCATGAAGCTCACACGTTTCTCATCTTAACTGACAAGCATTGGATGTTACAGGACCAGTGCTTTGTATCAGTTTCGAAAGCAGAGTTGGACTACATATGGTCCTTATGTGTAGGAAACACCGTTCTTTTGTTCTCAACACACTCACGTTTCCTGCTGTCTTAGAGATTTTAGAAAGCAAGAGCATGCTTCTCGCTCTAAAGCAGAGTGTGATCAATGGATGAGAACTCTGCTGTGTGTTTCCCTTCAGAAATGGAGTTAAATCCCAGGCTCTGAGTCTTCCTAAAGCAAGAATTCTTTTCAGGTAAGGGCAGTTACTTTACATCTCAAACGAACTATGTCGTTCACGAAGCTCACACGATTCTCATCTTAACTGACAAGCATTGGATGTTAGAGGACCTGTGGTTTGTTTCTGTTTCAGAAGCAGAGTTGAACTAGATATGGTCCGTATGTGTAGGAAACACAGTTCTCTTGTTCTGAGCACACTCAGATTTCCTGCTGTATTAGAGAAGCTAGAAAGCAAGAGCGTGTTCTCGCTCTAAAGCAGAGTGTGATCCATGGATGAGAACTATGCTGTTTGTTTAACTTCAGAAATGGAGTTAAATCCCAGGCTCTGAGTCTTCCTAAAAACAAGACTTCTTTTCAGGTAAGGGCAGTTTCTTTACAACTCAAATGATCTACATCGTTCACGAAGCTCACACGTTTCTCATCTAAAATGACAAGCATTGGATGTTAGAGGACCATTGCTTTGTGTCAGTTTCAGAAGCAGAATTTGACAAGACATGGTCCGTATGTGTAGGAAACATCGTTCTTTTGTTCTCAGCACACTCACGTTTCATGCTCTCTTAGAGCCTCTAGAAATCAAGAGTGTGCTTCTTGCTCTAAAGCAGAGTGTGATCAATGGATGAGAAATCTGCTGTGTGTTTCACTTCAGAAATGGAGTTAAATTCCAGGCTCTGAGTCTTCCTACAAGGAAGACTTCGTTTCCGGAAAGGGCAGTTACTTTACATCTCAAACAAAATACATCGTTTACGAAGCTCACATGATTCTCATCTAAACTGACAAGCATTGGATGTTAGAGGACCAGTGCTTTGTGTCAGTTTCAGAAGCAGAATTTGACAAGACATGGTCCGTATGTGTAGGAAACATCGTTCTTTTGTTCTCAGCACACTCACCTTCCCTGGTGTCTTAGAGATTTTAGAAAGCAAGAGCATGCTTCTCGCTCTAAAGCAGAGTGAGATCAATGGATGAGAACTCTGCTGTGTGTTTCCCTTCAGAAATGGAGTTAAATCCCAGGCTCTGAGTCTTCCTAAAGCAAGAATACTTTTCAGGTAAGGGCAGTTTCTTTACAGCTCAAACGAACTACATCCTTCACAAAGCTCACACGTTTCTCATCTTAACTGACAAGCATTGGGTGTTAGAGGACCTGTGGATTGTTTCAGTATCAGAAGCAGAGTTGAACTAGATATGGTCCGTATGTGTAGGAAACACCGTTCTTTTGTTCTCAGCAAACTCACGTATCCTGCTCTCTTAGAGACTCTAGAAAGCAAGAGCATGATTCTTGTTCTAAAGCAGAGTGTGATCAATGGATGAGAACTCTGCTGTGTGTTTCCCTTCAGAAATGGAGTTAAATCCCAGGCTCTGAGTCTTCCTAAAGCAAGAATTCTTTTCAGGTAAGGGCAGTTTCTTTACAGCTCAAATGAACTACATCCTTCACGAAGCTCACACGTTTCTCATCTTAACTGACAAGCATTGGGTGTTAGAGGACCTGTGGTTTGTTTCTGTTTCAGAAGCAGAGTTGAACTAGATATGGTCCGTATGTGTAGGAAACACAGTTCTCTTGTTCTGAGCACACTCAGATTTCCTGCTGTATTAGAGAAGCTAGAAAGCAAGAGCGTGTTCTCGCTCTAAAGCAGAGTGTGATCCATGGATGAGAACTCTGCTGTGTGTTTCACTTCAGAAATGGAGTTAAATCCCAGTCTCTGAGTCGTCCTAAAAACAAGACTTCTTTTCAGGTAAGGGCAGTTTCTTTACAACTCAAATGAACTACATCGTTAACGAAGCTCACACGTTTCTCATCTTAAATGACAAGCATTGGATGTTAGAGGACCAGTGCTCTGTATCAGTTTCAGAAACAGAGTTGGACTACATATGGTCCGTATGTGTAGGAAACATTGTTCTTTTGTTCTCTGCACACTCACATTTCATGCTGTCTTAGAGCCTCTAGAAAGCAAGAGCGTGCTTCTTGCTCTAAAGCAGAGTGTGATCAATGGATGAGAACTCTGCTGTGTGTTTTACTTCAGAAATGGAGTTAAATCCCAGGCTCTGAGTCTTCCTACAAAAAAGACTTCGTTTCAGGTTAGGGCAGTTACTTTACATCTCAAACGAACTATGTCGTTCACGAAGCTCACACGATTCTCATCTTAATTGAAAAGCATTGGATGTTAGAGGACCTGTGGTTTGTTTCAGTTTCAGAAGCAGAGTTGAACTAGATATGGTGCGTATGTGTAGGAAACACCGTTCTTTGTTCTCAGCACACTCACGTTTCCTGCTGACTTAGTGACTCCAGAAAGCAAGAGCGTGCGTCTTGCTCTAAAGCAGAGTGTGATCAGGGGATGAGAACTATGCTGTGTGTTTCACTACAGAAATGGAGTTAAATCCCAGGCTCTGTGTCTTCCTACAAGCAATACTTCCTTTCAGGTAAGGGCAGTCACTTTTCAGCTCAAACGAACTACGTCTTTCACGAAGCTCACACGTTTCTCATCTTAACTGACAAGCATTGGATGTTACAGGACCAGTGCTTTGTATCAGTTTCAGAAGCAGAGTTGGACTAGACATGGTCTGTATGTGTAGGAAACACCGTTCTTTTGTTCTCAGCACACTCATATATCCTGCTGTATTAGAGACGCTAGAAAGCAAGAGCGTGCTTCTCGCTCTAAAGCAGAGTGTGATCCATGGATGAGAACTATGCTGTGTGTTTCACTTCAGAAATGGAGTTAAATCACAGGCTCTGTGTCTTCCTACAAGCAAGACTTCTTTTCGGGAAAGGGCAGTTACTTTTCAGCTCAAGCGAACTACATCTTTCATGAAGCTCACACGTTTCTCATCTTAACTGACAAGCATTGGATGTTACAGGACCAGTGCTTTGTATCAGTTTCGAAAGCAGAGTCGGACTACATATGGTCCTTATGTGTAGGAAACACCGTTCTTTTGTTCTCAGCACACTCACGTTTCCTGCTGTCTTAGAGACCCTGGAAAGCAAGAGCATGATTCTTGTTCTAAAGCAGAGTGTGATCAATGGATGAGAACTCTGCTGTGTGTTTCCCTTCAGAAATGGAGTTAAATCCCAGGCTCTGAGTTTTCCTAAAGCAAGAATTCTTTTCAGGTAAGGGCAGTTTCTTTACAGCTCAAACGATCTACATCCTTCACGACGCTCATACGTTTCTCATCTTAACTGACAAGCATTGGATGTTAGAGGACCTGTGGTTTGTTTCAGTTTCAGAAGCAGAGTTGAACTAGATATGGTCTGTATGTGTAGGAAACACCGTTCTTTTGTTCTGTGCACACTCAGATCCTGCTGTATTAGAGAAGCTAGAAAGCAAGAGCGTGTTCTCGCTCTAAAGCAGAGTGTGATCCATGGATGAGAACTATGCTGTTTGTTTCCCTTCAGAAATGGAGTTAAATCCCAGGCTCTGTGTCTTCCTACCGGAAAGACTTCGTTTCAGGTAAGGGCAGTCACTTCTTCTCTCAAAGGAACTACATCGTTCACGAAGCTCACACGTTTCTCTTCTTAAATGACAAGCATTGGATGTTAGAGGACCAGTGCTTTGTTTCAGTTTCAGAAGCAGAATTTGACAAGACATGGTCCGTATGTGTAGGAAACATCATTCTTTTGTTCTCAGCACACTCACATTTCATGCTGTCTTAGAGCCTCTGGAAAGCAAGAGCGTGCTTCTTGCTCTAAAGTAGAGTGTGATCAATGGATGAGAAATCTGCTGTGTGTTTCACTTCAGAAATGGAGTTAAATCCCAAGCTCTGAGTCTTCCTACAAGGAAGACTTCGTTTCCGGAAAGTGCAGTTACTTTACATCTCAAACGAAATACGTCGTTCACGAAGCTCACACGATTCTCATCTAAACTGACAAGCATTGGATGTTAGAGGACGTGTGCTTTGTATCAGTTTCAGAAGCAGAGTTGGACTAGATATGGTCCGTATGTGTAGGAAACACCGTTCTTTTGTTCTCAGCACACTCACATTCCCTGCTGTCTTAGAGATTTTAGAAAGCAAGAGCATGTTTCTCGCTCTAAAGCAGAGTGTGATCAATGGATGAGAACTCTGCTGTGTGTTTCCCTTCAGAAATGGAGTTAAATCCCAGGCTCTGAGTCTTCCTAAAGCAAGAATTCTTTTCAGGTAAGGGCAGTTTCTTTACAGCTCAAACGAACTACATCCTTCACAAAGCTCACACGTTTCTCATCTTAACTGACAAGCATTGGGTGTTAGAGGACCTGTGGTTTGTTTCAGTTTCAGAAGCAGAGTTGAACTAGATATGGTTCGTATGTGTAGGAAACACCGTTCTATTGTTCTGAGCACAGTCACGTTACCTTTTGTATTAGAGACTCTAGAAAGCAAGAGCGTGCTTCTCGTTCTAAAGTAGTGTGTGATCCATGGATGAGAACTATGCTGTGTGTTTCACTTCAGAAATGGAGTTAAATTCCAGGCTCTGTGTCTTCCTACACGCAAGACTACGTTTCAGGTAACGGCAGTCACTTTTCAGCTCAAACGAACTACATCGTTCACGAAGCTCACACGTTTCTCATCTTAACTGACAAGAATTGGATGTTAGAGGACCAGTGCTTTGTATCAGTTTCAGAAGCAGAGTTGGACTACATATGGTCCGTATGTGTAGGAAACATCGTTCTTTTGTTCTCAGCACACTCACGTTTCATGCTGTCCTAGAGCCTCTAGAAAGCAAGAGCGTGCTTCTTGCGCTAAAGCAGAGTGTGATCAGTGGATGAGAACTCTGCTGTGTGTTTCACTTCAGAAATAGAGTTAAATCACAGGCTCTGAGTCTTCCTAAAAACAAGACTTCTTTTCAGGAAAGGGCAGTTTCTTTACAGCTCAAACGAACTACATCCTTCACAAAGCTCACACGTTTCTCATCTTAACTGACAAGCATTGGGTGTTAGAGGACCTGTGGATTGTTTCAGTATCAGAAGCAGAGTTGAACTAGATATGGTCCGTATGTGTAGGAAACACCGTTCTTTTGTTCTCAGCAAACTCACGTATCCTGCTCTGTTAGAGACTCTAGAAAGCAAGAGCATGATTCTTGTTCTAAAGCAGAGTGTGATCAATGGATGAGAACTCTGCTGTGTGTTTCCCTTCAGAAATGGAGTTAAATCCCAGGCTCTGAGTCTTCCTAAAGCAAGAACTCTTTTCAGGTAAGGGCAGTTTCTTTACAGCTCAAATGAACTACATCCTTCACGAAGCTCACACGTTTCTCATCTTAACTGACAAGCATTGGGTGTTAGAGGACCTGTGGTTTGTTTCTGTTTCAGAAGCAGAGTTGAACTAGATATGGTCCGTATGTGTAGGAAACACAGTTCTCTTGTTCTGAGCACACTCAGATTTCCTGCTGTATTAGAGAAGCTAGAAAGCAAGAGCGTGTTCTCGCTCTAAAGCAGAGTGTGATCCATGGATGAGAACTATGCTGTTTGTTTAACTTCAGAAATGGAGTTAAATCCCAGGCTGTGTGTCTTCCTACAAGCAAGACTTCGTTTCAGGTAATGGCAGTCACTTCTCAGCTCAAAGGAACTACATCGTTAACGAAGCTCACACGTTTCTCATCTTAAATGACAAGCATTGGATGTTAGAGGACCAGTGCTCTGTATCAGTTTCAGAAACAGAGTTGGACTACATATGGTCCGTATGTGTAGGAAACATTGTTCTTTTGTTCTCTGCACACTCACATTTCATGCTGTCTTAGAGCCTCTAGAAAGCAAGAGCGTGCTTCTTGCTCTAAAGCAGAGTGTGATCAATGGATGAGAACTCTGCTGTGTGTTTTACTTCAGAAATGGAGTTAAATCCCAGGCTCTGAGTCTTCCTACAAAAAAGACTTCGTTTCAGGTTAGGGCAGTTACTTTACATCTCAAACGAACTATGTCGTTCACGAAGCTCACACGATTCTCATCTTAATTGACAAGCATTGGATGTTAGAGGACCTGTGGTTTGTTTCAGTTTCAGAAGCAGTGTTGAACTAGATATGGTGCGTATGTGTAGGAAACACCGTTCTTTTGTTCTGAGCACAGTCACGTTTCCTTTTGCATTAGAGACTCTAGAAAGCAAGAGCGTGCTTCTCGTTCTAAAGCAGTGTGTGATCCATGGATGAGAACTCTGCTGTGTGTTTCACTTCAGAAATGGAGTTAAATCCCAGGCTCTGAGTCGTCCTAAAAACAAGACTTCTTTTCAGGTAAGGGCAGTTTCTTTACAACTCAAATGAACTACATCGTTCACGAAGCTCACACGTTTCTCATCTTAAATGACGAGCATTGGATGTTAGAGGACCTGTGATTTGTTTCAGTTTCATAAGCAGTGTTGAACTAGATATGGTGCGTATGTGTAGGAAACACCGTTCTTTGTTCTCAGCACACTCACGTTTCCTGCTGACTTAGTGACTCCAGAAAGCAAGAGCGTGCGTCTTGCTCTAAAGCAGAGTGTGATCAGTGGATGAGAACTATGCTGTGTGTTTCACTACAGAAATGGAGTTAAATCCCAGGCTCTGTGTCTTCCTACAAGCAATATTTCCTTTCAGGTAAGGGCAGTCACTTTTCAGCTCAAACGAACTACGTCTTTCACGAAGCTCACACGTTTCTCATCTTAACTGACAAGCATTGGATGTTACAGGACCAGTGCTTTGTATCAGTTTCAGAAGCAGAGTTGGACTAGACATGGTCTGTATGTGTAGGAAACACCGTTCTTTTGTTCTCAGCACACTCATATATCCTGCTGTATTAGAGACGCTAGAAAGCAAGAGCGTGCTTCACGCTCAAAAGCAGAGTGTGATCCATGGATGAGAACTATGCTGTGTGTTTCTCTTCAGAAATGGAGTTAAATCCCAGGCTCTGAGTCTTCCTAAAGCAAGAATTCTTTTCAGGTAAGGGCAGTTTCTTTACAGCTCAAATGATCTACATCCTTCACGATGCTCATACGTTTCTCATCTTAATTGACAAGCATTGGATGTTAGAGGACCTGTGGTTTGTATCAGTTTCAGAAGCAGAGTTGAACTAGATATGGTCTGTATGTGTAGGAAACACCGTTCTCTTGTTCTGTGCACACTCAGATTTCCTGCTGTATTAGAGAAGCTAGAAATCAAGAGCGTGTTCTCGCTCTAAAGCAGAGTGTGATCCATGGATGAGAACTATGCTGTTTGTTTCCCTTCAGAAATGGAGTTAAATCCCAGGCTCTGTGTCTTCCTACAAGCAAGACTTCGTTTCAGGTAAGGGCAGTCACTTCTTCTCTCAAAGGAACTACATCATTCACGAAGCTCACACATTTCTCATCTTAAATGACAAGCATTGGATGTTAGAGGACCAGTGCTTTGTTTCAGTTTCAGAAGCAGAATTTGACAAGACATAGTCCGTATGTGTAGGAAACATCATTCTTTTGTTCTCAGCACACTCACATTTCATGCTGTCTTAGAGCCTCTAGAAAGCAAGAGCGTGCTTCTTGCTCTAAAGCAGAGTGTGATCAATGGATGAGAAATCTGCTGTGTGTTTCACTTCAGAAATGGAGTTAAATCCTAAGCTCTCAGTCTTCCTACAAGGAAGACTTCGTTTCCGGAAAGGACAGTTACTTTATATCTCAAACGAAATACGTCGTTCATGAAGCTAACACGATTCTCATGTAAACTGACAAGCATTGGATGTTAGAGGACCAGTGCTTTGTATCAGTTTCAGAAGCAGAGTTGGACTAGATATGGTCCGTATGTGTAGGAAACACCGTTCTTTTGTTCTCAACACACTCACGTTTCCTGCTGTCTTAGAGCCTCTAGAAAGCAAGAGCATGCTTCTCGCTCTAAAGCAGAGTGTGATCAATGGATGAGAACTCTGCTGTGTGTTTCCCTTCAGAAATGGAGTTAAATCCCAGGCTCTGAGTCTTCCTAAAGCAAGAATTCTTTTCAGGTAAGGGCAGTTACTTTACATCTCAAACGAACTATGTCGTTCACGAAGCTCACACGATTCTCATCTTAACTGACAAGCATTGAATGTTAGAGGACCTGTGGTTTGTTTCAGTTTCAGAAGCAGAGTTGAACTAGATATGGTTCGTATGTGTAGGAAACACCGTTCTATTGTTTTGAGCACAGTCACGTTACCTTTTGTATTAGAGACTCTAGAAAGCAAGAGCGTGCTTCTCGTTCTAAAGCAGTGTGTGATCCATGGATGAGAACTATGCTGTGTGTTTCACTTCAGAAATGGAGTTAAATTCCAGGCTCTGTGTCTTCCTACAAGCAAGACTACGTTTCAGGTAAAGGCAGTCACTTTTCAGCTCAAACGAACTACATCGTTAATGAAGCTCACACGTTTCTCATCTTAAATGACGAGCATTGTATGTAAGAGGACCTGTGATTTGTTTCAGTTTCAGAAGCAGAGTTGGACTACATATGGTCCGTATGTGTAGGAAACATTGTTCTTTTGTTCTCTGCACACTCACATTTCATGCTGTCTTAGAGCCTCTAGAAAGCAAGAGCGTGCTTCTTGCTCTAAAGCAGAGTGTGATCAATGGATGAGAACTCTGCTGTGTGTTTTACTTCAGAAATGGAGTTAAATCCCAGGCTCTGTGTCTCCAACAAGCAAGACTTCGTTTCAGGTAAGGGCAGTCACTTCTCAGCTCAAAGGAACTACATCGTTAACGAAGCTCACACGTTTCTCATCTTAAATGACAAGCATTGGATGTTAGAGGACCAGTGCTTTATATCAGTTTCAGAAGAAGAGTTGGACTACATATGGTCCGTCTGTGTAGGAAACATCGTTCTTTTGTTCTCTGCACACTCACATTTCATGCTGTCTTAGAGCCTCTTGAAAGCAAGAGCGTGCTTCTTGCTCTAAAGCAGAGTGTGATCAATGGATGAGAACTCTGCTGTGTGTTTTACTTCAGAAATGGAGTTAAATCCCAGGCTCTGAGTCTTCCTACAAAAAAGACTGCGTTTCATGTTAGGGCAGTTACTTTACATCTCAAACGAACTATGTCGTTCACGAATCTCACACGATTCTCATCTTAATTGACAAGCATTGGATGTTAGAGGACCTGTGGTTTTTTTCAGTTTCAGAAGCAGAGTTGAACTAGATATGGTGTGTATGTGTAGGAAACACCGTTCTTTTGTTCTGAGCACAGTCACATTTCCTTTTGCATTAGAGACTCTAGAAAGCAAGAGCGTGCTTCTCGTTCTAAAGCAGTGTGTGATCCATGGATGAGAACTCTGCTGTGTGTTTCACTTCAGAAATGGAGTTAAATCCCAGGCTCTGAGTAGTCCTAAAAACAAGACTTCTTTTCAGGTAAGGGCAGTTTCTTTACAACTCAAATGATCTACATCGTTCACGAAGCTCACACGTTTCTCATCTTAAATGACGAGCATTGGATGTTAGAGGACCTGTGATTTGTTTCCGTTTCAGAATCAGTGTTGAACTAGATATGGTGCGTATGTGTAGGAAACACCGTTCTTTGTCCTCAGCACACTCACGTTTCCTGCTGACTTAGTGACTCCAGAAATCAAGAGCGTGCGTCTTGCTCTAAAGCAGAGTGTGATCAGTGGATGAGAACTATGCTGTGTGTTTCACTACAGAAATGGAGTTAAATCCCAGGCTCTCTGTCTTCCTACAAGCAATATTTCCTTTCAGGTAAGGGCAGTCACTTTTCAGCCCAAAGAACTACGTCTTTCACGAAGCTCACACGTTTCTCATCTTAACTGACAAGCATTGGATGTTACAGGACCAGTGCTTTGTATCAGTTTCAGAAGCAGAGTTGGACTAGACGTGGTCTGTATGTGTAGGAAACACCGTTCTTTTGTTCTCAGCACACTCATATATCCTGCTGTATTAGAGACGCTAGAAAGCAAGAGCGTGCTTCTCGCTCTAAAGCAGAGTGTGATCCATGGATGGGAACTATGCTGTGTGTTTCACTTCAGAAATGGAGTTAAATCCCAGGCTCTGTGTCTTCCTACAAGCAAGACTTCTTTTCGGGAAAGGGCAGTTACTTTTCAGCTCAAGCGAACTACATCTTTCATGAAGCTCACACGTTTCTCATCTTAACTGACAAGCATTGGATGTTACAGGACCAGTGCTTTGTATCAGTTTCGAAAGCAGAGTTGGACTACATATGGTCCTTATGTGTAGGAAACATTGTTCTTTTGTTCTCTGCACACTCACATTTCATGCTGTCTTAGAGCCTCTAGAAAGCAAGAGAGTGCTTCTTGCTCTAAAGCAGAGTGTGATCAATGGATGAGAACTCTGCTGTGTGTTTTACTTCAGAAATGGAGTTAAATCCCAGGCTCTGAGTCTTCCTACAAAAAAGACTGCGTTTCATTTTAGGGCAGTTACTTTACATCTCAAACGAACTATGTCGTTCACGAAGCTCACACGATTCTCATCTTAATTGACAAGCATTGGATGTTAGAGGACCTGTGGTTTGTTTCAGTTTCAGAAGCAGAGTTGAACTAGATATGGTGCGTATGTGTAGGAAACACCGTTCTTTTGTTCTGAGCACAGTCACATTTCCTTTTGCATTAGAGACTCTAGAAAGCAAGAGCGTGCTTCTCGTTCTAAAGCAGTGTGTGATCCATGGATGAGAACTCTGCTGTGTGTTTCACTTCAGAAATGGAGTTAAATCCCAGGCTCTGAGTCTTCCTAAAAACAAGACTTCTTTTCAGGTAAGGGCAGTTTCTTTACAACTCAAATGAACTACATCGTTCACGAAGCTCACACGTTTCTCATCTTAAATGACGAGCATTGGATGTTAGAGGACCTTTGATTTGTTTCAGTTTCAGAAGCAGTGTTGAACTAGATATGGTGCGTATGTGTAGGAAACACCGTTCTTTGTTCTCAGCACACTCACGTTTCCTGCTGACTTAGTGACTCCAGAAATCAAGAGCGTGCGTCTTGCTCTAAAGCAGAGTGTGATCAGTGGATGAGAACTATGCTGTGTGTTTCACTACAGAAATGGAGTTAAATCCCAGGCTCTGTGTCTTCCTACAAGCAATATTTCCTTTCAGGTAAGGGCAGTCACTTTTCAGCTCAAACGAACTACGTCTTTCACGAAGCTCACACGTTTCTCATCTTAACTGACAAGCAATGGATGTTACAGGACCAGTGCTTTGTATCAGTTTCAGAAGCAGAGTTGGACTAGACATGCTCTGTATGTGTAGGAAACACCGTTCTTTTGTTCTCAGCACACTCATATATCCTGCTGTATTAGAGACGCTAGAAAGCAAGAGCGTGCTTCTCGCTCTAAAGCAGAGTGTGATCCATGGATGAGAACTATGCTGTGTGTTTCACTTCAGAAATGGAGTTAAATCCCAGGCTCTGTGTCTTCCTACAAGCAAGACTTCTTTTCGGGAAATGGCAGTTACTTTTCAGCTCAAGCGAACTACATCTTTCATGAAGCTCACACGTTTCTCATCTTAACTGACAAGCATTGGATGTTACAGGACCAGTGCTTTGTATCAGTTTCTAAAGCAGAGTTGGACTACATATGGTCCTTATGTGTAGGAAACATTGTTCTTTTGTTCTCTGCACACTCACATTTCATGCTGTCTTAGAGCCTCTAGAAAGCAAGAGCGTGCTTCTTGCTCTAAAGCAGAGTGTGATCAATGGATGAGAACTCTGCTGTGTGTTTTACTTCAGAAATGGAGTTAAATCCCAGGCTCTGAGTCTTCCTACAAAAAAGACTTCTTTCAGGTTAGGGCAGTTACTTTACATCTCAAACGAACTATGTCGTTCACGAAGCTCACACGATTCTCATCTTAATTGACAAGCATTGGATGTTAGAGGACCTGTAGTTGGTTTCAGTTTCAGAAGCAGAGTTGAACTAGATATGGTGCTTATGTGTAGGAAACACTGTTCTTTTGTTCTGAGCACAGTCACGTTTCCTTTTGCATTAGAGATTCTAGAAAGCAAGAGCGTGCTTCTCGTTCTAAAGCAGTGTGTGATCCATGGATGAGAACTCTGCTGTGTGTTTCACTTCAGAAATGGAGTTAAATCCCAGGCTCTGTGTCTTCCTACAAGCAATATTTCCTTTCAGGTAAGGGCAGTCACTTTTCAGCTCAAACGAACTACGTCTTTCACGAAGCTCACACGTTTCTCATCTTAACTGACAAGCATTGGATGTTACAGGACCAGTGCTTTGTATCAGTTTCAGAAGCAGAGTTGGACTAGACATGCTCTGTATGTGTAGGAAACACCGTTCTTTTGTTCTCGGCACACTCATATATCCTGCTGTATTAGAGACGCTAGAAAGCAAGAGCGTGCTTCTCGCTCTAAAGCAGAGTGTGATCCATGGATGAGAACTATGCTGTGTGTTTCACTTCAGAAATGGAGTTAAATCCCAGGCTCTGTGTCTTCCTACAAGCAAGACTTCTTTTCGGGAAAGGGCAGTTACTTTTCAGCTCAAGCGAACTACATCTTTCATGAAGCTCACACGTTTCTCATCTTAAATGACAAGCATTGGATGTTACAGGACCAGTGCTATGTATCAGTTTCGAAAGCAGAGTTGGACTACATATGGTCCTTATGTGTAGGAAACACCGTTCTTTTGTTCTCAGCACACTCACGTTTCCTGCTGTCTTAGAGACCCTAGAAAGCAAGAGCATGCTTCTCGCTCTAAAGCAGAGTGTGATCTATGGATGAGAACTCTGCTCTGTGTTTCCCTTCAGAAATGGAGTTAAATCCCAGGCTCTGAGTCTTCCTAAATTAAGAATTCTTTGCAGGTAAGGGCAGTTACTTTACATCTCAAACGAACTATGTCGTTCACGAAGCTCACACGATTCTCATCTTAACTGACAAGCATTGGATGTTAGAGGACCTGTGGTTTGTTTCAGTTTCAGAAGCAGAGTTGAACTAGATATGGTTCGTATGTGTAGGAAACACCGTTCTATTGTTCTGAGCACAGTCACGTTACCTTTTGTATTAGAGACTCTAGAAAGCAAGACCGTGCTTCTCGTTCTAAAGCAGTGTGTGATCCATGGATGAGAACTATGCTGTGTGTTTCACTTCAAAATGGAGTTAAATTCCAGGCTCTGTGTCTTCCTACAAGCAAGACTACATTTCAGGTAACGGCAGTCACTTTTCAGCTCAAACGAACTACATCGTTCACGAAGCTCACACGTTTCTCATCTTAACTGACAAGAATTGGATGTTAGCGGACCAGTGCTTTGTATCAGTTTCAGAAGCAGAGTTGGACTACATATGGTCCGTATGTGTAGGAAACATCGTTCTTTTGTTCTCAGCACACTCACGTTTCATGCTGTCCTAGAGCCTCTAGAAAGCAAGAGCGTGCTTCTTGCGCTAAAGCAGAGTGTGATCAGTGGATGAGAACTCTGCTGTGTGTTTCACTTCAGAAATAGAGTTAAATCCCAGGCTCTGAGTCTTCCTAAAAACAAGACTTCTTTTCAGGAAAGGGCAGTTTCTTTACAACTCAAATGAACTACATCGTTCACGAAGCTCACACGTTTCTCATCTAAAATGACAAGCATTGGATGTTAGTGGACCATTGCTTTGTGTCAGTTTCAGAAGCAGAATTTGACAAGACATGGTCCGTATGTGTAGGAAACATCGTTCTTTTGTTCTCAGCACACTCACGTTTCATGCTCTCTTAGAGACTCTAGAAATCAAGAGTGTGCTTCTTGCTCTAAAGCAGAGTGTGATCAATGGATGAGAAATCTGCTGTGTGTTTCACTTCAGAAATGGAGTTAAATTCCAGGCTCTGAGTCTTCCTACAAGGAAGACTTCGTTTCCGGAAAGGGCAGTTACTTTACATCTCAAACGAAATACGTCGTTTACGAAGCTCACAGATTCTCATCTAAACTGACAAGCATTGGATGTTAGAGGACCAGTGCTTTGTATCAGTTTCAGAAGCAGAGTTGGACTAGATATGGTCCGTATGTGTAGGAAACACCGTTCTTTTGTTCTCAGCACACTCACCTTTCCTGCTGTCTTAGAGATTTTAGAAAGCAAGAGCATGCTTCTTGCTCTAAAGCAGAGTGTGATCAATGGATGAGAACTCTGCTGTGTGTTTCCCTTCAGAAATAGAGTTAAATCCCAGGCTCTGAGTCTTCCTAAAGCAAGAATTCTTTTCAGGGAAGGGCAGTTTCTTTACAGCTCAAACGAACTACATACTTCACAAAGCTCACACGTTTCTCATCTTAACTGACAAGCATTTGGTGTTAGAGGACCTGTGGTTTGTTTCAGTATCAGAAGCAGAGTTGAACTAGATATGGTCCGTATGTGTAGGAAACACCGTTCTTTTGTTCTCAGCAAACTCACGTATCCTGCTCTCTTAGAGACTCTAGAAAGCAAGAGCATGATTCTTGTTCTAAAGCAGAGTGTGATCAATGGATGAGAACTCTGCTGTGTGTTTCCCTTCAGAAATGGAGTTAAATCCCAGGCTCTGAGTCTTCCTAAAGCAAGAATTCTTTTCAGGTAAGGGCAGTTTCTTTACAGCTCAAATGAAGTACATCCTTCACGAAGCTCACACGTTTCTCATCTTAACTGACAAGCATTGGGTGTTAGAGGACCTGTGGTTTGTTTCTGTTTCAGAAGCAGAGTTGAACTAGATATGGTCCGTATGTGTAGGAAACACAGTTCTCTTGTTCTGAGCACACTCAGATTTCCTGCTGTATTAGAGAAGCTAGAAAGCAAGAGCGTGTTCTCGCTCTAAAGCAGAGTGTGATCCATGGATGAGAACTATGCTGTTTGTTTAACTTCAGAAATGGAGTTAAATCCCAGGCTGTGTGTCTTCCTACAAGCAAGACTTCGTTTCAGGTAATGGCAGTCACTTCTCAGCTCAAAGGAACTACATCGTTAACGAAGCTCACACGTTTCTCATCTTAAATGACGAGCATTGTATGTTAGAGTACCTGTGATTTGTTTCAGTTTCAGAAGCAGAGTTGGACTAAATATGGTCCGTATGTGTAGGAAACATTGTTCTTTTGTTCTCTGCACACTCACATTTCATGCTGTCTTAGAGCCTCTAGAAAGCAAGAGCTTGCTTCTTGCTCTAAAGCAGAGTGTGATCAATGGATGAGAACTCTGCTGTGTGTTTTACTTCAGAAATGGAGTTAAATCCCAGGCTCTGTGTCTCCAACAAGCAAGACTTCGTTTCAGGTAAGGGCAGTCACTTCTCAGCTCAAAGGAACTACATCGTTAACGAAGCTCACACGTTTCTCATCTTAAATGACAAGCATTGGATTTTAGAGGACCAGTGCTTTATATCAGTTTCAGAAGAAGAGTTGGACTACATATGGTCCGTATGTGTAGGAAACATCGTTCTTTTGTTCTCTGCACACTCACATTTCATGCTGTCTTAGAGCCTCTTGAAAGCAAGAGCGTGCTTCTTGCTCTAAAGCAGAGTGTGATCAATGGATGAGAACTCTGCTGTGTGTTTTACTTCAGAAATGGAGTTAAATCCCAGGCTCTGAGTCTTCCTACAAAAAAGACTGCGTTTCAGGTTAGGGCAGTTACTTTACATCTCAAACGAACTATGTCGTTCACGAAGCTCACACGATTCTCATCTTAATTGACAAGCATTGGATGTTAGAGGACCTGTGGTTTGTTTCAGTTTCAGAAGCAGAGTTGAACTAGATATGGTGCGTATGTGTAGGAAACACCGTTCTTTTGTTCTGAGCACAGTCACATTTCCTTTGCATTAGAGACTCTAGAAAGCAAGAGCGTGCTTCTCGTTCTAAAGCAGTGTGTGATCCATGGATGAGAACTCTGCTGTGTGTTTCACTTCAGAAATGGCGTTAAATCCCAGGCTCTGAGTCGTCCTAAAAACAAGACTTCTTTTCAGGTAAGGGCAGTTTCTTTACAACTCAAATGAACTACATCGTTCACGAAGCTCACACGTTTCTCATCTTAAATGACGAGCATTGGATGTTTGAGGACCTGTGATTTGTTTCAGTTTCAGAAGCAGTGTTGAACTAGATATGGTGCGTATGTGTAGGAAACACCGTTCTTTGTTCTCAGCACACTCACGTTTCCTGCTGACTTAGTGACTCCAGAAAGCAAGAGCGTGCGTCTTGCTCTAAAGCAGAGTGTGATCAGTGGATGAGAACTATGCTGTGTGTTTCACTACAGAAATGGAGTTAAATCCCAGGCTCTGTGTCTTCCTACAAGCAATATTTCCTTTCAGGTAAGGGCAGTCACTTTTCAGCTCAAACGAACTACGTCTTTCACGAAGCTCACACGTTTCTCATCTTAACTGACAAGCATTGGATGTTACAGGACCAGTGCTTTGTATCAGTTTCAGAAGCAGAGTTCGACTAGACATGGTCTGTATGTGTAGGAAACACCGTTCTTTTGTTCTCAGCACACTCATATATCCTGCTGTATTAGAGACGCTAGAAAGCAAGAGCGTGCTTCTCGCTCTAAAGCAGAGTGTGATCCATGGATGAGAACTATGCTGTGTGTTTCACTTCAGAAATGGAGTTAAATCCCAGGCTCTGTGTCTTCCTACAAGCAAGACTTCTTTTCGGGAAAGGGCAGTTACTTTTCAGCTCAAGCGAACTACATCTTTCATGAAGCTCACACGTTTCTCATCTTAACTGACAAGCATTGGATGTTACAGGACCAGTGCTTTGTATCAGTTTCGAAAGCAGAGTTGGACTACATATGGTCCTTATGTGTAGGAAACACCGTTCTTTTGTTCTCAGCACACTCACGTTTCCTGCTGTCTTAGAGACCCTAGAAAGCAAGAGCATGATTCTTGTTCTAAAGCAGAGTGTGATCAATGGATGAGAACTCTGCTGTGTGTTTTACTTCAGAAATGGAGTTAAATCCCAGGCTCTGAGTCTTCCTACAAAAAAGACTGCGTTTCAGGTTAGGGCAGTTACTTTACATCTCAAACGAACTATGTCGTTCACGAATCTCACACGATTCTCATCTTAATTGACAAGCATTGGATGTTAGAGGACCTGTGGTTTGTTTCAGTTTCAGAAGCAGAGTTGAACTAGATATGGTGCGTATGTGTAGGAAACACCGTTCTTTTGTTCTGAGCACAGTCACATTTCCTTTTGCATTAGAGACTCTAGAAAGCAAGAGCGTGCTTCTCGTTCTAAAGCAGTGTGTGATCCATGGATGAGAACTCTGCTGTGTGTTTCACTTCAGAAATGGAGTTAAATCCCAGGCTCTGAGTCGTCCTAAAAACAAGACTTCTTTTCAGGTAAGGGCAGTTTCTTTACAACTCAAATGAACTACATCGTTCATGAAGCTCGCACGTTTCTCATCTTAAATGACGAGCATTGGATGTTAGAGGACCTGTGATTTGTTTCAGTTTCAGAAGCAGTGTTGAACTAGATATGGTGCGTATGTGTAGGAAACACCGTTCTTTGTTCTCAGCACACTCACGTTTCCTGCTGACTTAGTGACTCCAGAAAGCAAGAGCGTGCGTCTTGCTCTAAAGCAGAGTGTGATCAGTGGATGAGAACTATGCTGTGTGTTTCACTACAGAAATGGAGTTAAATCCCAGGCTCTGTGTCTTCCTACAAGCAATATTTCCTTTCAGGTAAGGGCAGTCACTTTTCAGCTCAAACGAACTACGTCTTTCACGAAGCTCACACGTTTCTCATCTTAACTGACAAGCATTGGATGTTACAGGACCAGTGCTTTGTATCAGTTTCAGAAGCAGAGTTGGACTAGACATGGTCTGTATGTGTAGGAAACACCGTTCTTTTGTTCTCAGCACACTCATATATCCTGCTGTATTAGAGACGCTAGAAAGCAAGAGCATGCTTCTCGCTCTAAAGCAGAGTGTGATCCATGGATGAGAACTATGCTGTGTGTTTCACTTCAGAAATGGAGTTAAATCCCAGGCTCTGTGTCTTCCTACAAGCAAGACTTCTTTTCGGGAAAGGGCAGTTACTTTTCAGCTCAAGCGAACTACATCTTTCACGAAGCTCACACGTTTCTCATCTTAATTGACAAGCATTGGATGTTACAGGACCAGTGCTTTGTATCAGTTTCGAAAGCAGAGTTGGACTACATATGGTCCTTATGTGTAGGAAACACCGTTCTTTTGTTCTCAGCACACTCACGTTTCCTGCTGTCTTAGAGACCCTAGAAAGCAAGAGCATGATTCTTGTTCTAAAGCAGAGTGTGATCAATGGATGAGAACTCTGCTGTGTGTTTCTCTTCAGAAATGGAGTTAAATCCCAGGCTCTGAGTCTTCCTAAAGCAAGAATTATTTTCAGGTAAGGGCAGTTTCTTTACAGCTCAAACGAACTACATCCTTCACGATGCTCATACGTTTCTCATCTTAATTGACAAGCATTGGATGTTAGAGGACCTGTGGTTTGTTTCAGTTTCAGAAGCAGAGTTGAACTAGATATGGTCTGTATGTGTAGGAAACACCGTTCTCTTGTTCTGTGCACACTCAGATTTCCTGCTGTATTAGAGAAGCTAGAAAGCAATAGCGTGTTCTCGCTCTAAAGCAGAGTGTGATCCATGGATGAGAACTATGCTGTTTGTTTCCCTTCAGAAATGGAGTTAAATCCCAGGCTCTGTGTCTTCCTACAAGCAAGACTTCGTTTCAGGTAAGGGCAGTCACTTCTTCTCTCAAAGGAACTACACCGTTCACGAATCTCACACGTTTCTCATCTTAAATGACAAGCATTGGATGTTAGAGGACCAGTGCTTTGTTTCAGTTTCAGAAGCAGAATTTGACAAGACATGGTCCGTATGTGTAGGAAACATCGTTCTTTTTTTCTCAGCACACTCACGTTTCATGCTGTCTTAGAGCCTCTAGAAAGCAAGAGCGTGCTTCTTGCTCTAAAGCAGAGAGTGATCAATGGATGAGAAATCTGCTGTGTGTTTCACTTCAGAAATGGAGTTAAATCCTAAGCTCTGAGTCTTCCTACAAGGAAGACTTCGTTTCCGGAAAGGACAGTTACTTTATATCTCAAACGAAATACGTCGTTCATGAAGCTAACACGATTCTCATGTAAACTGACAAGCATTGGATGTTAGAGGACCAGTGCTTTGTATCAGTTTCAGAAGCAGAGTTGGACTAGACATGGTCTGTATGTGTAGGAAACACCGTTCTTTTGTTCTCAGCACACTCATATATCCTGCTGTATTAGAGACGCTAGAAAGCAAGAGCGTGCTTCTCGCTCTAAAGCAGAGTGTGATCCATGGATGAGAACTATGCTGTGTGTTTCACTTCAGAAATGGAGTTAAATCCCAGGCTCTGTGTCTTCCTACAAGCAAGACTTCTTTTCGGGAAAGGGCAGTTACTTTTCAGCTCAAGCGAACTACATCTTTCACGAAGCTCACACGTTTCTCATCTTAACTGACAAGCATTGGATGTTACAGGACCAGTGCTTTGTATCAGTTTCGAAAGCAGAGTTGGACTACATATGGTCCTTATGTGTAGGAAACACCGTTCTTTTGTTCTCAGCATACTCACGTTTCCTGCTGTCTTAGAGATCCTAGAAAGCAAGAGCATGATTCTTGTTCTAAAGCAGAGTGTGATCAATGGATGAGAACTCTGCTGTGTGTTTCCCTTCAGAAATGGAGTTAAATCCCAGGCTCTGAGTTTTCCTAAAGCAAGAATTCTTTTCAGGTAAGGGCAGTTTCTTTACAGCTCAAACGAACTACATCCTTCACGACGCTCATACGTTTCTCATCTTAATTGACAAGCATTGGATGTTAGAGGACCTGTGGTTTGTTTCAGTTTCAGAAGCAGAGTTGAACTAGATATGGTCTGTATGTGTAGGAAACACCGTTCTCTTGTTCTGTGCACACTCAGATTTCCTGCTGTATTAGAGAAGCTAGAAAGCAAGAGCGTGTTCTCGCTCTAAAGCAGAGTGTGATCCATGGATGAGAACTATGCTGTTTGTTTCCCTTCAGAAATGGAGTTAAATCCCAGGCTCTGTGTCTTCCTACAAGCAAGACTTCGTTTCATGTAAGGGCAGTCACTTCTTCTCTCAAAGGAACTACATCGTTCATGAAGTTCACACGTTTCTCATCTTAAATGACAAGCATTGGATGTTAGAGGACCAGTGCTTTGTTTCAGTTTCAGAAGCAGAATTTGACAAGACATGGTCCGTATGTGTAGGAAACATCGTTTTTTTGTTCTCAGCACACTCACGTTTCATGCTGTCTTAGAGCCTCTAGAAAGCAAGAGCGTGCTTCTTGACCTAAGGCAGAGTGTGATCAATGGATGAGAAATCTGCTGTGTGTTTCACTTCAGAAATGGAGTTAAATCCCAAGCTCTGAGTCTTCCTACAAGGAAGACTTCGTTTCCGGAAAGGGCAGTTACTTTACATCTCAAACGAAATACATCGTTCACGAAGCTCACACGATTCTCATCTAAACTGACAAGCATTGGATGTTAGAGGACCAGTGCTTTGTATCAGTTTCAGAAGCAGAGTTGGACTAGATATGGTCCGTATGTGTAGGAAACACCGTTCTTTTGTTCTCAGCACACTCACCTTCCCTGCTGTCTTAGAGATTTTAGAAAGCAAGAGCATGCTTCTCGCTCTAAAGCAGAGTGTGATCAATGGATGAGAACTCTGCTGTGTGTTTTCCTTCAGAAATGGAGTTAAATCCCAGGCTCTGAGTCTTCCTAAAGCAAGAATTCTTTTCAGGTAAGGGCAGTTTCTTTACAGCTCAATCGAACTACATCCTTCACAAAGCTCACACGTTTCTCATCTTAACTGACAAGCATTGGGTGTTAGAGGACCTGTGCTTTGTTTCAGTATCAGAAGCAGAGTTGAACTAGATATGGTCCGTATGTGTAGGAAACACCGTTCTTTTGTTCTCAGCAAACTCACGTATCCTGCTCTCTTAGAGACTCTAGAAAGCAAGAGCATGATTCTTGTTCTAAAGCAGAGTGTGATCAATGGATGAGAACTCTGCTGTGTGTTTCCCTTCAGAAATGGAGTTAAATCCCAGGCTCTGAGTCTTCCTAAAGCAAGAATTCTTTTCAGGTAAGGGCAGTTTCTTTACAGCTCAAATGAACTACATCCTTCACGAAGCTCACACGTTTCTCATCTTAACTGACAAGCATTGGGTGTTAGAGGACCTGTGGTTTGTTTCTGTTTCAGAAGCAGAGTTGAACTAGATATGGTCCGTATGTGTAGGAAACACAGTTCTCTTGTTCTGAGCACACTCAGATTTCCTGCTGTATTAGAGAAGCTAGAAAGCAAGAGCGTGTTCTCGCTCTAAAGCAGAGTGTGATCCATGGATGAGAACTATGCTGTTTGTTTAACTTCAGAAATGGAGTTAAATCCCAGGCTGTGTGTCTTCCTACAAGCAAGACTTCGTTTCAGGTAATGGCAGTCACTTCTCAGCTCAAAGGAACTACATCGTTAACGAAGCTCACACGTTTCTCATCTTAAATGACAAGCATTGGATGTTAGAGGAACAGTGCTCTGTGTCAGTTTCAGAAGCAGAGTTGGACTACATATGGTCCGTATGTGTAGGAAACATTGTTCTTTTGTTCTCTGCACACTCACATTTCATGCTGTCTTAGAGCCTCTAGAAAGCAAGTGCGTGCTTCTTGCTCTAAAGCAGAGTGTGATCAATGGATGAGAACTCTGCTGTGTGTTTTACTTCAGAAATGGAGTTAAATCCCAGGCTCTGAGTCTTCCTACAAAAAAGACTTCGTTTCAGGTTAGGGCAGTTACTTTACATCTCAAACGAACTATGTCGTTCACAAAGCTCACACGATTCTCATCTTAATTGACAAGCATTGGATGTTACAGGACCAGTGCTTTGTATCAGTTTCAGAAGCAGAGTTGGACTAGACATGGTCTGTATGTGTAGGAAACACCGTTCTTTTGTTCTCAGCACACTCATATATCCTGCTGTATTAGAGACGCTAGAAAGCAAGAGCGTGCTTCTCGCTCTAAAGCAGAGTGTGATCCATGGATGAGAACTATGCTGTGTGTTTCCCTTCAGAAATGGAGTTAAATCCCAGGCTCTGTGTCTTCCTACAAGCAAGACTTCATTTCATGTAAGGGCAGTCACTTCTTCTCTCAAAGGAACTACATCGTTCACGAAGTTCACACGTTTCTCATCTTAAATGACAAGCATTGGATGTTAGAGGACCAGTGCTTTGTTTCAGTTTCAGAAGCAGAATTTGACAAGACATGGTCCGTATGTGTAGGAAACATCGTTCTTTTTTTCTCAGCACACTCACGTTTCATGCTGTCTTAGAGCCTCTAGAAAGCAAGAGCGTGCTTCTTGCTCTAAAGCAGAGAGTGATCAATGGATGAGAAATCTGCTGTGTGTTTCACTTCAGAAATGGAGTTAAATCCTAAACTCTGAGTCTTCCTACAAGGAAGACTTCGTTTCCGGAAAGGACAGTTACTTTATATCTCAAACGAAATACGTCGTTCATGAAGCTAACACGATTCTCATGTAAACTAACAAGCATTGGATGTTAGAGGACCAGTGCTTTGTATCAGTTTCAGAAGCAGAGTTGGACTAGATATGGTCCGTATGTGTAGGAAACACCGTTCTTTTGTTCTCAGCACACTCACCTTTCCTGCTGTCTTAGAGATTTTAGAAAGCAAGAGCATGCTTCTCGCTCTAAAGCAGGGTGTGATCAATGGATGAGAACTCTGCTGTGTGTTTCTTTTCAGAAATGGAGTTAAATCCCAGGCTCTGAGTCTTCCTAAAGCAAGAATTCTTTTCAGGTAAGGGCAGTTACTTTACATCTCAAACGAACTATGTCGTACACGAAGCTCACACGATTCTCATCTTAACTGACAAGCATTGGATGTTAGAGGACCTGTGGTTTGTTTCAGTTTCAGAAGCAGAGTTGAACTAGATATGGTCCGTATGTGTAGGAAACACCGTTCTATTGTTCTGAGCACAGTCACGTTACCTTTTGTATTAGAGACTCTAGAAAGCAAGAGCGTGCTTCTCGTTCTAAAGCAGTGTGTGATCCATGGATGAGAACTATGCTGTGTGTTTCACTTCAGAAATGGAGTTAAATTCCAGGCTCTGTGTCTTCCTACAAGCAAGACTACGTTTCAGGTAACGGCAGTCACTTTTCAGCTCAAACGAACTACATCGTTCACGAAGCTCACACGTTTCTCATCTTAACTGACAAGAATTGGATGTTAGAGGACCAGTGCTTTGTATCAGTTTCAGAAGCAGAGTTGGACTACATATGGTCCGTATGTGTAGGAAACATCGTTCTTTTGTTCTCAGCACACTCACGTTTCATGCTGTCCTAGAGCCTCTAGAAAGCAAGAGCGTGCTTCTTGCGCTAAAGCAGAGTGTGATCAGTGGATGAGAACTCTGCTGTGTGTTTCACTTCACAAATAGAGTTAAATCCCAGGCTCTGAGTCTTCCTACAAACAAGACTTCTTTTCAGGAAAGGGCAGTTTCTTTACAACTCAAATGAACTACATCATTCACGAAGCTCACACGTTTCTCATCTAAAATGACAAGCATTGGATGTTAGAGGACCATTGCTTTGTGTCAGTTTCAGAAGCAGAATTTGACAAGACATGGTCTGTATGTGTAGGAAACATCCTTCTTTTGTTCTCAGCACACTCACGTTTCATGCTCTCTTAGAGCCTCTAGAAATCAAGAGTGTGCTTCTTGCTCTAAAGCAGAGTGTGATCAATGGATGAGAAATCTGCTGTGTGTTTCACTTCAGAAATGGAGTTAAATTCCAGGCTCTGAGTCTTCCTACAAGGAAGACTTCGTTTCCGGAAAGGGCAGTTACTTTACATCTCAAACGAAATACGTCGTTTACGAAGCTCACACGATTCTCATCTAAACTGACAAGCATTGGATGTTAGAGGACCAGTGCTTTGTATCAGTTTCAGAAGCAGAGTTGGACTAGATATGGTCCGTATGTGTAGGAAACACCATTCTTTTGTTCTCAGCACACTCACCTTTCCTGCTGTCTTAGAGATTTTAGAAAGCAAGAGCATGCTTCTCGCTCTAAAGCAGAGTGTGATCAATGGATGAGAACTCTGCTGTGTGTTTCCCTTCAGAAATGGAGTTAAATCCCAGGCTCTGAGTATTCCTAAAGCAAGAATACTTTTCAGGTAAGGGCAGTTTCTTTACAGCTCAAACGAACTATGTCGTTCACAAAGCTCACACGTTTCTCATCTTAACTGACAAGCATTGGGTGTTAGAGGACCTGTGGTTTGTTTCAGTATCAGAAGCAGAGTTGAACTAGATATGGTCCGTATGTGTAGGAAACACCGTTCTTTTGTTCTCAGCAAACTCACGTATCCTGCTGTCTTAGAGACTCTAGAAAGCAAGAGCATGATTCTTGTTCTAAAGCAGAGTGTGATCAATGGATGAGAACTCTGCTGTGTGTTTCCCTTCAGAAATGGAGTTAAATCCCAGGCTCTGAGTCCTCCTAAAGCAAGAATTCTTTTCAGGTAAGGGCAGTTTCTTTACAGCTCAAACGAACTACATCCTTCACAAAGCTCACACGTTTCTCATCTTAACTGACAAGCATTGGGTGTTAGAGGACCTGTGGTTTGTTTCAGTATCAGAAGCAGAGTTGAACTAGATATGGTCTGTATGTGTAGGAAACACAGTTCTCTTGTTCTGAGCACACTCAGATTTCCTGCTGTATTAGAGAAGCTAGAAAGCAAGAGCGTGTTCTCGCTCTAAAGCAGAGTGTGATCCATGGATGAGAACTATGCTGTTTGTTTCCCTTCAGAAATGGAGTTAAATCCCAGGCTGTGTGTCTTCCTACAAGCAAGACTTCGTTTCAGGTAATGGCAGTCACTTCTCAGCTCAAAGGAACTACATCGTTAACGAAGCTCACACGTTTCTCATCTTAAATGACAAGCATTGGATGTTAGAGGACCAGTGCTTTGTATCAGTCTCAGAAGCAGAGTTGGACTACATATGGTCTGTATGTGTAGGAAACATTGTTCTTTTGTTCTCTGCACACTCACATTTCATGCTGTCTTAGAGCCTCTAGAAAGCAAGAGCGTGCTTCTTGCTCTAAAGCAGAGTGTGATCAATGGATGAGAACTCTGCTGTGTGTTTTACTTCAGAAATGGAGTTAAATCCAAGGCTCTGTGTCTCCTACAAGCAAGACTTCGTTTCAGGTAAGGGCAGTCACTTCTCAGCTCAAAGGAACTACATCGTTAACGAAGCTCACATGTTTCTCATCTTAAATGATAAGCATTGGATGTTAGAGCACCAGTGCTTTATATCAGTTTCTGAAGAAGAGTTGGACTACATATGGTCCGTATGTGTAGGAAACATCGTTCTTTTGTTCTCTGCACACTCACATTTCATGCTGTCTTAGAGCCTCTAGAAAGCAAGAGCATGCTTCTTGCTCTAAAGCAGAGTGTGATCAATGGATGAGAATTCTGCTGTGTTTTTTACTTCAGAAATGGAGTTAAATCCCAGGCTCTGAGTCTTCCTACAAAAAAGACTTCGTTTCAGGTTAGGGCAGTTACTTTACATCTCAAACGAACTATGTCGTTCACGAAGCTCACACGATTCTCATCTTAACTGACAAGCATTGGATATTAGAGGACCTGTGGTTTGTTTCAGTTTCAGAAGCAGAGTTGAACTAGATATGGTTCGTATGTGTAGGAAACACCGTTCTATTGTTCTGAGCACAGTCACTTTACCTTTTGTATTAGAGACTCTAGAAAGCAAGAGCGTGCTTCTCGTTCTAAAGCAGTGTGTTATCCATGGATGAGAACTATGCTGTGTGTTTCACTTCAGAAATGGAGTTAAATTCCAGGCTCTGTGTCTTCCTACAAGCAAGACTACGTTTCAGGTAACGGCAGTCACTTTTCAGCTCAAACGAACTACATCGTTCACGAAGATCACACGTTTCTCATCTGAACTGACAAGAATTGGATGTTAGAGGACCAGTGCTTTGTATCAGTTTCAGAAGCAGAGTTGGACTACATATGGTCCGTATGTGTAGGAAACATCGTTCTTTTGTTCTCAGCACACTCAAGTTTCATGCTGTCCTCGAGCCTCTAGAAAGCAAGAGCGTGCTTCTTGCGCTAAAGCAGAGTGTGAGCAGTGGATGAGAACTCTGCTGTGTGTTTCACTTCAGAAATAGAGTTAAATCCCAGGCTCTGAGTCTTCCTAAAAACAAGACTTCTTTTCAGGAAAGGGCAGTTTCTTTACAACTTAAATGAACTACATCATTCACGAAGCTCACACGTTTCTCATCTTAAAAGATGAGCATTGGATGTTAGAGGACCTGTGATTTGTTTCAGTTTCAGAAGCAGTGTTGAACTAGATATGGTGCATATGTGTAGGAAACACCGTTCTTTGTTCTCAGCACACTCACGTTTCCTGCTGACTTAGTGACTCCAGCAAGCAAGAGCGTGCGTCTTGCTCTAAAGCAGAGTGTGATCAGTGGATGAGAACTATGCTGTGTGTTTCACTTCAGAAATGGAGTTAAATCCCAGGCTCTGTGTCTTCCTACAAGCAATACTTCCTTTCAGGTAAGTGCAGTCACTTTTCAGCTCAAACGAACTATGTCTTTCACGAAGCTCACACGTTTCTCATCTTAACTGACAAGCATTGGATGTTACAGGACCAGTGCTTTGTATCAGTTTCAGAAGCAGAGTTGGACTAGACATGGTCTGTATGTGTAGGAAACACCGTTCTTTTGTTCTCAGCACACTCATATATCCTGCTGTATTAGAGACGCTAGAAAGCAAGAGCGTGCTTCTCGCTCTAAAGCAGAGTGTGATCCATGGATGAGAACTATGCTGTGTGTTTCACTTCAGAAATGGAGTTAAATCCCAGGCTGTGTGTCTTCCTACAAGCAAGACTTCTTTTCAGGAAAGGGCAGTTACTTTTCAGCTCAAGCGAACTACATCTTTCACGAAGCTCACACGTTTCTCATCTTAACTGACAAGCATTGGATGTTACAGGACCAGTGCTTTGTATCAGTTTCGAAAGCAGAGTTGGACTACATATGGTCCTTATGTGTAGGAAACACCGTTCTTTTGTTCTCAGCACACTCACGATTCCTGCTGTCTTAGAGACCCTAGAAAGCAAGAGCATGATTCTTGTTCTAAAGCAGAGTGTGATCAATGGATGAGAACTCTGCTGTGTGTTTCTCTTCAGAAATGGAGTTAAATCCCAGGCTCTGAGTCTTCCTAAAGCAAGAATTCTTTTCAGGTAAGGGCAGTTTCTTTACAGCTCAAACGAACTACATCCTTCACGATGCTCATACGTTTCTCATCTTAATTGACAAGCATTGGATGTTAGAGGACCTGTGGTTTGTTTCAGTTTCAGAAGCAGAGTTGAACTAGATATGGTCTGTATGTGTAGGAAACACCGTTCTCTTGTTCTGTGCACACTCAGATTTCCTGCTGTATTAGAGAAGCTAGAAAGCAAGAGCGTGTTCTCGCTCTAAAGCAGAGTGTGATCCATGGATGAGAACTATGCTGTTTGTTTCCCTTCAGAAATGGAGTTAAATCCCAGGCTCTGTGTCTTCCTACAAGCAAGACTTCGTTTCAGGTAAGGGCATTCACTTCTTCTCTCAAAGGAACTACATCGTTCACGAAGCTCACACGTATCTCATCTTAAATGACAAGCATTGGATGTTAGAGGACCAGTGCTTTGTGTCAGTTTCAGAAGCAGAATTTGACAAGACATGGTCCGTATGTGTAGGAAACATCGTTCTTTTTTTCTCAGCACACTCACGTTTCATGCTGTCTTAGAGCCTCTAGAAAGCAAGAGCGTGCTTCTTGCTCTAAAGCAGAGAGTGATCAATGGATGAGAAATCTGCTGTGTGTTTCACTTCAGAAATGGAGTTAAATCCTAAGCTCTGAGTCTTCCTACAAGGAAGACTTCGTTTCCGGAAAGGACAGTTACTTTATATCTCAAACGAAATACGTCGTTCATGAAGCTAACACGATTCTCATGTAAACTGACAAGCATTGGATGTTAGAGGACCAGTGCTTTGTATCAGTTTCAGAAGCAGAGTTGGACTAGATATGGTCCGTATGTGTAGGAAACACCGTTCTTTTGTTCTCAGCACACTCACCTTTCCTGCTGTCTTAGAGATTTTAGAAAGCAAGAGCATCCTTCTCGCTCTAAAGCAGAGTGTGATCAATGGATGAGAACTCTGCTGTGTGTTTCCCTTCAGAAATGGAGTTAAATCCCAGGCTCTGAGTCTTCCTAAAGCAAGAATTCTTTTTAGGTAAGGGCAGTTACTTTATATCTCAAACGAACTATGTCGTTCACGAAGCTCACACGATTCTCATCTTAACTGACAAGCATTGGATGTTAAGGGCCTGTGGTTTGTTTCAGTTTCAGAAGCAGAGTTGAACTAGATATGGTTCGTATGTGTAGGAAACACCGTTCTATTGTTCTGAGCACAGTCACGTTACCTTTTGTATTAGAGACTCTAGAAAGCAAGAGCGTGCTTCTCGTTCTAAAGCAGTGTGTGATCCATGGATGAGAACTATGCTGTGTGTTTCACTTCAGAAATGGAGTTAAATTCCAGGCTCTGTGTCTTCCTACAAGCAAGACTACGTTTCAGGTAACGGCAGTCACTTTTCAGCTCAAACGAACTACATCGTTCACGAAGATCACACGTTTCTCATCTTAACTGACAAGAATTGGATGTTAGAGGACCAGTGCTTTGTATCAGTTTCAGAAGCAGAGTTGGACTACATATGGTCCGTATGTGTAGGAAACATCGTTCTTTTGTTCTCAGCACACTCACGTTTCATGCTGTCCTAGAGCCTCTAGAAAGCAAGAGCGTGCTTCTTGCGCTAAAGCAGAGTGTGATCAGTGCATGAGAACTCTGCTGTGAGTTTCACTTCACAAATAGAGTTAAATCCCAGGCTCTGAGTCTTCCTAAAAACAAGACTTCTTTTCAGGAAAGGGCAGTTTCTTTACAACTCAAATGAACTACATCATTCACGAAGCTCACACGTTTCTCATCTAAAATGACAAGCATTGGATGTTAGAGGACCATTGCTTTGTGTCAGTTTCAGAAGCAGAATTTGACAAGACATGGTCTGTATGTGTAGGAAACATCGTTCTTTTGTTCTCAGCACACTCACGTTTCATGCTCTCTTAGAGCCTCTAGAAATCAAGAGTGTGCTTCTTGCTCTAAAGCAGAGTGTGATCAATGGATGAGAAATCTGCTGTGTGTTTCACTTCAGAAATGGAGTTAAATTCCAGGCTCTGAGTCTTCCTACAAGGAAGACTTCGTTTCCGGAAAGGGCAGTTACTTTACATCTCAAACGAAATACGTCGTTTACGAAGCTCACACGATTCTCATCTAAACTGACAAGCATTGGATGTTAGAGGACCAGTGCTTTGTATCAGTTTCAGAAGCAGAGTTGGACTAGATATGGTCCGTATGTGTAGGAAACACCGTTCTTTTGTTCTCAGCACACTCAACTTTCCTGCTGTCTTAGAGATTTTAGAAAGCAAGAGCATGCTTCTCGCTCTAAAGCAGAGTGTGATCAATGGATGAGAACTCTGCTGTGTGTTTCCCTTCAGAAATGGAGTTAAATCCCAGGCTCTGAGTCTTCCTAAAGCAAGAATTCTTTTCAGGTAAGGGCAGTTTCTTTACAGCTCAAACGAACTATGTCGTTCACAAAGCTCACACTTTTCTCATCTTAACTGGCAAGCATTGGGTGTTAGAGGACCTGTGGTTTGTTTCAGTATCAGAAGCAGAGTTGAACTAGATATGGTCCGTATGTGTAGGAAACACCGTTCTTTTGTTCTCAGCAAACTCACGTATCCTGCTGTCTTAGAGACTCTAGAAAGCAAGAGCATGATTCTTGTTCTAAAGCAGAGTGTGATCAATGGATGAGAACTCTGCTGTGTGTTTCCCTTCAGAAATGGAGTTAAATCCCAGGCTCTGAGTCCTCCTAAAGCAAGAATTCTTTTCAGGTAAGGGCAGTTTCTTTACAGCTCAAACGAACTACATCCTTCACAAAGCTCACATGTTTCTCATCTTAACTGACAAGCATTGGGTGTTAGAGGACCTGTGGTTTGTTTCAGTATCAGAAGCAGAGTTGAACTAGATATGGTCCGTATGTGTAGGAAACACAGTTCTCTTGTTCTGAGCACACTCAGATTTCCTGCTGTATTAGAGAAGCTAGAAAGCAAGAGCGTGTTCTCGCTCTAAAGCAGAGTGTGATCCATGGATGAGAACTATGCTGTTTCTTTCCCTTCAGAAATGGAGTTAAATCCCAGGCTGTGTGTCTTCCTACAAGCAAGACTTCGTTTCAGGTAATGGCAGTCACTTCTCAGCTCAAAGGAACTACATCGTTAACGAAGCTCACACGTTTCTCATCTTAAATGACAAGCATTGGATGTTAGAGGACCAGTGCTTTGTATCAGTCTCAGAAGCAGAGTTGGACTACATATGGTCTGTATGTGTAGGAAACATTGTTCTTTTGTTCTCTGCAGACTCACATTTCATGCTGCCTTAGAGCCTCTAGAAAGCAAGAGCGTGCTTCTTGCTCTAAAGCAGAGTGTGATCAATGGATGAGAACTCTGCTGTGTGTTTTACTTCAGAAATGGAGTTAAATCCAAGGCTCTGTGTCTCCTACAAGCAAGATTTCGTTTCAGGTAAGGGCAGTCACTTCTCAGCTCAAAGGAACTACATCGTTAACGAAGCTCACACGTTTCTCATCTTAAATGACAAGCATTGGATGTTAGAGCACCAGTGCTTTATATCAGTTTCTGAAGAAGAGTTGGACTACATATGGTCCGTATGTGTAGGAAACATCGTTCTTTTGTTCTCTGCACACTCACATTTCATGCTGTCTTAGAGCCTCTAGAAAGCAAGAGCGTGCTTCTTGCTCTAAAGCAGAGTGTGATCAATGGATGAGAACTCTGCTGTGTGTTTTACTTCAGAAATGGAGTTAAATCCCATGCTCTGAGTCTTCCTACAAAAAAGACTTCGTTTCAGGTTAGGGCAGTTACTTTACATCTCAAACGAACTATGTCGTTCACGAAGCTCACACGATTCTCATCTTAACTGACAAGCATTGGATGTTAGAGGACCTGTGGTTTGTTTCAGTTTCAGAAGCAGAGTTGAACTAGATATGGTTCGTATGTGTAGGAAACACCGTTCTATTGTTCTGAGCACAGTCACTTTACCTTTTGTATTAGAGACTCTAGAAAGCAAGAGCGTGCTTCTCGTTCTAAAGCAGTGTGTGATCCATGGATGAGAACTATGCTGTGTGTTTCACTTCAGAAATGGAGTTAAATTCCAGGCTCTGTGTCTTCCTACAAGCAAGACTACGTTTCAGGTAACGGCAGTCACTTTTCAGCTCAAACGAACTACATCGTTCACGAAGCTCACACATTTCTCATCTGAACTGACAAGAATTGGATGTTAAAGTACCAGTGCTTTGTAAAAGTTTCAGAAGCAGAGTTGGACTACATATGGTCCGTATGTGTAGGAAACATCGTTCTTTTGTTCTCAGCACACTCAAGTTTCATGCTGTCCTCGAGCCTCTAGAAAGCAAGAGCGTGCTTCTTGCGCTAAAGCAGAGTGTGATCAGTGGATGAGAACTCTGCTGTGTGTTTCACTTCAGAAATAGAGTTAAATCCCAGGCTCTGAGTCTTCCTAAAAACAAGACTTCTTTTCAGGAAAGGGCAGTTTCTTTACAACTCAAATGAACTACATCGTTCACGAAGCTCACACGTTTCTCATCTTAAATGACGAGCATTGGATGTTAGAGGACCTGTGATTTGTTTCAGTTTCAGAAGCAGTGTTGAACTTGATATGGTGCATATGTGTAGGAAACACCGTTCTTTGTTCTCAGCACACTCACGTTTCCTGCTGACTTAGTGACTCCAGAAAGCAAGAGCCTGCGTCTTGCTCTAAAGCAGAGTGTGATCAGTGGATGAGAACTATGCTGTGTGTTTCACTTCAGAAATGGAGTTAAATCCCAGGCTCTGTGTCTTCCTACAAGCAATACTTACTTTCAGGTAAGGGCAGTCACTTTTCAGCTCAAACGAACTACGTCTTTCACGAAGCTCACACGTTTCTCATCTTAACTGACAAGCATTGGATGGTACAGGACCAGTGCTTTGTATCAGTTTCGAAAGCAGAGTTGGACTACATATGGTCCTTATGTGTAGGAAACATCGTTCTTTTGTTCTCAGCACACTCACGTTTCATGCTGTCCTAGAGCCTCTAGAAAGCAAGAGCGTGCTTCTTGTGCTAAAGCAGAGTGTGATCAATGGATGAGAACTCTGCCGTGTGTTTCTCTTCAGAAATGGAGTTAAATCCCAGGCTCTGAGTCTTCCTAAAGCAAGAATTCTTTTCAGGTAAGGGCAGTTTCTTTACAGCTCAAACGAACTACATCCTTCACGACGCTCATACGTTTCTCATCTTAATTGACAAGCATTGGATGTTAGAGGACCTGTGGTTTGTTTCAGTTTCAGAAGCAGAGTTGAACTAGATATGGTCTGTATGTGTAGGAAACACCGTTCTCTTGTTCTGTGCACACTCAGATTTCCTGCTGTATTAGAGAAGCTAGAAAGCAAGAGCGTGTTCTCGCTCTAAAGCAGAGTGTGATCCATGGATGAGAACTATGCTGTTTGTTTCCCTTCAGAAATGGAGTTAAATCCCAGGCTCTGTGTCTTCCTACAAGCAAGACTTCGTTTCAGGTAAGGGCATTCACTTCTTCTCTCAAAGGAACTACATCGTTCACAAAGCTCACACGTTTCTCATCTTAAATGACAAGCATTGGATGTTAGAGGACCAGTGCTTTGTTTCAGTTTCAGAAGCAGAATTTGACAAGACATGGTCCGTATGTGTAGGAAACATCGTTCTTTTTTTCTCAGCACACTCACGTTTCATACTGTCTTAGAGCCTCTAGAAAGGAAGAGCGTGCTTCTTGCTCTAAAGCAGAGAGTGATCAATGGATGAGAAATCTGCTGTGTGTTTCACTTCAGAAATGGAGTTAAATCCTAAGCTCTGAGTCTTCCTACAAGGAAGACTTCGTTTCCGGAAAGGACAGTTACTTTATATCTCAAACGAAATACGTCGTTCATGAAGCTAACACGATTCTCATGTAAACTGACAAGCATTGGATGTTAGAGGACCAGTGCTTTGTATCAGTTTCAGAAGCAGAGTTGGACTAGATATGGTCCGTATGTGTAGGAAACACCGTTCTTTTGTTCTCAGCACACTCACCTTTCCTGCTGTCTTAGAGATTTTAGAAAGCAAGAGCATGCTTCTCGCTCTAAAGCAGAGTGTGATCAATGGATGAGAACTCTGCTGTGTGTTTCCCTTCAGAAATGGAGTTAAATCCCAGGCTCTGAGTCTTCCTAAAGCAAGAATTCTTTACAGGTAAGGGCAGTTTCTTTACAGCTCAAATGAACTACATCCTTCACTAAGCTCACACGTTTCTCATCTTAACTGACAAGCATTGGGTGTTAGAGGACCTGTGGTTTGTTTCTGTTTCAGAAGCAGAGTTGAACTAGATATGGTCTGTATGTGTAGGAAACACAGTTCTCTTGTTCTGAGCACACTCAGATTTCCTGCTGTATTAGAGAAGCTAGAAAGCAAGAGCGTGTTCTCGCTCTAAAGCAGAGTGTGATCCATGGATGAGAACTATGCTGTTTGTTTAACTTCAGAAATGGAGTTAAATCCCAGGCTGTGTGTCTTCCTACAAGCAAGACTTCGTTTCAGGTAATGGCAGTCACTTCTCAGCTCAAAGGAACTACATCGTTAACGAAGCTCACACGTTTCTCATCTTAAATGACAAGCATTGGATGTTAGAGGAACAGTGCTCTGTATCAGTTTCAGAAGCAGAGTTGGACTACATATGGTCCGTATGTGTAGGAAACATTGTTCTTTTGTTCTCTGCACACTCACATTTCATGCTGTCTTAGAGCCTCTAGAAAGCAAGAGCGTGCTTCTTGCTCTAAAGCAGAGTGTGATCAATGGATGAGAACTCTGCTGTGTGTTTTACTTCAGAAATGGAGTTAAATCCCAGGCTCGGTGTCTCCAACAAGCAAGACTTCGTTTCAGGTAAGGGCAGTCACTTCTCAGCTCAAAGGAACTACATCGTTAACGAAGCTCACACGTTTCTCATCTTAAATGACAAGCATTGGATGTTAGAGGACCAGTGCTTTATATCAGTTTCAGAAGAAGAGTTGGACTACATATGGTCCGTATGTGTTGGAAACATCCTTCTTTTGTTCTCTGCACACTCACATTTCATGCTGTCTTAGAGCCTCTAGAAAGCAAGAGCGTGCTTCTTGCTATAAAGCAGAGTGTGATCAATGGATGAGAACTCTGCTGTGTGTTTTACTTCAGAAATGGAGTTAAATCCCAGGCTCTGAGTCTTCCTACAAAAAAGACTTCGTTTCAGGTTAGGGCAGTTACTTTACATCTCAAACGAACAATGTCGTTCACGAAGCTCACACGATTCTCATCTTAATTGACAAGCATTGGATGTTAGAGGACCTGTGATTTGTTTCAGTTTCAGAAGCAGTGTTGAACTAGATATGGTGCGTATGTGTAGGAAACACCGTTCTTTGTTCTCAGCACACTCACGTTTCCTGCTGACTTAGTGACTCCAGAAAGCAAGAGCGTGCGTCTTGCTCTAAAGCAGAGTGTGATCAGTGGATGAGAACTATGCTGTGTGTTTCACTACAGAAATGGAGTTAAATCCCAGGCTCTGTGTCTTCCTACAAGCAATATTTCCTTTCTTGTAAGGGCAGTCACTTTTCAGCTCAAACGAACTACGTCTTTCACGAAGCTCACACGTTTCTCATCTTAACTGACAAGCATTGGATGTTACAGGACCAGTGCTTTGTATCAGTTTCAGAAGCAGAGTTGGACTAGACATGGTCTGTATGTGTAGGAAACACCGTTCATTGTTCTCAGCACACTCATATATCCTGCTGTATTAGAGACGCTAGAAAGCAAGAGCGTGCTTCTCGCTCTAAAGCAGAGTGTGATCCATGGATGAGAACTATGCTTTGTGTTTCACTTCAGAAATGGAGTTAAATCCCAGGCTCTGTGTCTTCCTACAAGCAAGACTTCTTTTCGGGAAAGGGCAGTTACTTTTCAGCTCAAGCGAACTACAACTTTCATGAAGCTCACACGTTTCTCATCTTAACTGACAAGCATTGGATGTTACAGGACCAGTGCTTTGTATCAGTTTCGAAAGCAGAGTTGGACTACATATGGTCCTTATGTGTAGGAAACATCGTTCTTTTGTTCTCAGCACACTCACGTTTCCTGCTGTCTTAGAGACCCTAGAAAGCTCGAGCATGATTCTTGTTCTAAAGCAGAGTGTGATCAATGGATGAGAACTCTGCTGTGTGTTTCCCTTCAGAAATGGAGTTAAATCCCAGGCTCTGAGTCTTCCTAAAGCAAGAATTCTTTTCAGGTAAGGGCAGTTTCTTTACAGCTCAAACGAACTACATCCTTCAAGATGCTCATACGTTTCTCATCTTAATTGACAAGCATTGGATGTTAGAGGACCTGTGGTTTGTTTCAGTTTCAGAAGCAGAGTTGAACTAGATATGGTCTGTATGTGTAGGAAACACCGTTCTCTTGTTCTGTGCACACTCAGATTTCCTGCTGTATTAGAGAAGCTAGAAAGCAAGAGCGTGTTCTCGCTCTAAAGCAGAGTGTGATCCATGGATGAGAACTATGCTGTTTGTTTCCCTTCAGAAATGGAGTTAAATCCCAGGCTCTGTGTCTTCCTACAAGCAAGACTTCGTTTCAGGTAAGGGCTGTCACTTCTTCTCTCAAAGGAACTACATCGTTCACGAAGCTCACACGTTTCTCATCTTAAATGACAAGCATTGGATGTTAGAGGACCAGTGCTTTGTTTCAGTTTCAGAAGCAGAATTTGACAAGACATGGTCCGTATGTGTAGGAAACATTGTACTTTTTTTCTCAGCACACTCACGTTTCATGCTGTCTTAGAGCCTCTAGAAAGCAAGAGCGTTCTTCTTGCTCTAAAGCAGAGAGTGATCAATGGATGAGAAATCTGCTGTGTGTTTCACATCAGAAATGAAGTTAAATCCCAAGCTCTGAGTCTCCCTACAAGGAAGACTTCGTTTCCGGAAAGGACAGTTACTTTATATCTAAAACGAAATACGTCGTTCATGAAGCTAACACGATTCTCATGTAAACTGACAAGCATTGGATGTTAGAGGACCAGTGCTTTGTATCAGTTTCAGAAGCAGAGTTGGACTAGATATGGTCCGTATGTGTAGGAAACACCGTTCTTTTGTTCTCAGCACACTCACCTTTCCTGCTTTCTTAGAGATTTTAGAAAGCAAGAGCATGCTTCTCGCTCTAATGCAGAGTGTGATCAATGGATGAGAACTCTGATGTGTGTTTCCCTTCAGAAATGGAGTTAAATCCCAGGCTCTGAGTCTTCCTAAAGCAAGAATTCTTTTCAGGTAAGGGCAGTTACTTTATATCTCAAACGAACTATGTCGTTCACGAAGCTCACACGATTCTCATCTTAACTGACAAGCATTGGATGTTAGAGCACCTGTGGTTTGTTTCAGTTTCAGAAGCAGAGTTGAACTAGATATGGTTCGTATGTGTAGGAAACACCGTTCTATTGTTCTGAGCACAGTCACGTTACCTTTTGTATTAGAGACTCTAGAAAGCAAGAGCGTGCTTCTCGTTCTAAAGCAGTGTGTGATCCATGGATGAGAACTATGCTGTGTGTTTCACTTCAGAAATGGAGTTAAATTCCAGGCTCTGTATCTTCCTACAAGCAAGACTACGTTTCAGGTAACGGCAGTCACTTTTCAGCTCAAACGAACTACATCGTTCACGAAGATCACACGTTTCTCATCTTAACTGACAAGAATTGGATGTTAGAGGACCAGTGCTTTGTATCAGTTTCAGAAGCAGAGTTGGACTACATATGGTCCGTATGTGTAGGAAACATCGTTCTTTTGTTCTCAGCACACTCACGTTTCATGCTGTCCTAGAGCCTCTAGAAACCAAGAGCGTGCTTCTTGCGCTAAAGCAGAGTGTGATCAGTGGATGAGAACTCTGCTGTGTGTTTCACTTCAGAAATAGAGTTAAATCCCAGGCTCTGAGTCTTCCTAAAAACAAGACTTCTTTTCAGGAAAGGGCAGTTTCTTTACAACTCAAATGAACTACATCGTTCACGAAGCTCACACGTTTCTCATCTAAAATGACAAGCATTGGATGTTAGAGGACCTGTGATTTGTTTCAGTTTCAGAAGCAGTGTTGAACTAGATATGGTGCGTATGTGTAGGAAACACCGTTCTTTGTTCTCAGCACACTCACGTTTCCTGCTGACTTAGTGACTCCAGAAAGCAAGAGCGTGCGTCTTGCTCTAAAGCAGAGTGTGATCAGTGGATGAGAACTATGCTGTGTGTTTCACTTCAGAAATGGAGTTAAATCCCAGGCTCTGTGTCTTCCTACAAGCAATACTTCCTTTCAGGTAAGGGCAGTCACTTTTCAGCTCAAACGAACTACGTCTTTCACGAAGCTCACACGTTTCTCATCTTAACTGACAAGCATTGGATGTTACAGGACCAGTGATTTGTATCAGTTTCAGAAGCAGAGTTGGACTAGACATGGTCTGTATGTGTAGGAAACATCGTTCTTTTGTTCTCACCACACTCACGTTTCCTGCTGACTTAGTGACTCCAGAAAGCAAGAGCGTGCGTCTTGCTCTAAAGCAGAGTGTGATCAGTGGATGAGAACTATGCTGTGTGTTTCACTACAGAAATGGAGTTAAATCCCAGGCTCTGTGTCTTCCTACAAGCAATATTTCCTTTCAGGTAAGGGCAGTCACTTTTCAGCTCAAACGAACTACGTCTTTCACGAAGCTCACACGTTTCTCATCTTAACTGACAAGCATTGGATGTTACAGGACCAGTGCTTTGTATCAGTTTCAGAAGCAGAGTTGGACTAGACATGGTCTGTATGTGTAGGAAACACCGTTCTTTTGTTCTCAGCACACTCATATATCCTGCTGTATTAGAGACGCTAGAAAGCAAGAGCGTGCTACTCGCTCTAAAGCAGAGTGTGATCCATGGATGAGAACTCTGCTGTGTGTTTCCCTTCAGAAATGGAGTTAAATCCCAGGCTCTGTGTCTTCCTACAAGCAAGACTTCTTTTCGGGAAAGGGCAGTTACTTTTCAGCTCAAGCGAACTACATCTTTCACGAAGCTCACACGTTTCTCATCTTAACTGACAAGCATTGGGTGTTAGAGGACCTGTGGATTGTTTCAGTATCAGAAGCAGAGTTGAACTAGATATGGTCCGTATGTGTAGGAAACACCGTTCTTTTGTTCTCAGCAAACTCACGTATCCTGCTCTCTTAGAGACTCTAGAAAGCAAGAGCATGATTCTTGTTCTAAAGCAGAGTGTGATCAATGGATGAGAACTCTGCTGTGTGTTTCCCTTCAGAAATGGAGTTAAATCCCAGGCTCTGAGTCGTCCTAAAGCAAGAATTCTTTTCAGGTAAGGGCAGTTTCTTTACAGCTCAAATGAACTACATCCTTCACGAAGCACACACGTTTCTCATCTTAACTGACAAGAATTGGATGTTAGAGGACCAGTGCTTTGTATCAGTTTCAGAAGCAGAGTTGGACTACATATGGTCCGTATGTGTAGGAAACATTATTCTTTTGTTCTCAGCACACTCACGTTTCATGCTGTCTTAGAGCCTCTAGAAAGCAAGAGCGTGCTTCTTGCTCTAAAGCAGAGTGTGATCAATGGATGAGAAATCTGCTGTGTGTTTCACTTCAGAAATGGAGTTAAATCCCAAGCTCTGAGTCTTCCTACAAGGAAGACTTCGTTTCCGGAAAGGGCAGTTACTTTACATCTCAAACGAAATACGTCGTTCACGAAGCTCACACTATTCTCATCTAAAATGACAAGCATTGGATGTTAGAGGACCAGTGCTTTGTATCAGTTTCAGAAGCAGAGTTGGACTAGATATGGTCCGTATGTGTAGGAAACACAGTTCTCTTGTTCTGAGCACACTCAGATTTCCTGCTGTATTAGAGAAGCTAGAATGCAAGAGCGTGTTCTCGCTCTAAAGCAGAGTGTGATCCATGGATGAGAACTATGCTGTTTGTTTAACTTCAGAAATGGAGTTAAATCCCAGGCTGTGTGTCTTCCTACAAGCAAGACTTCGTTTCAGGTAATGGCAGTCACTTCTCAGCTCAAAGGAACTACATCGTTAACGAAGCTCACACGTTTCTCATCTTAAATGACAAGCATTGGATGTTAGAGGAACAGTGCTCTGTATCAGTTTCAGAAGCAGAGTTGGACTACATATGGTCCGTATGTGTAGGAAACATTGTTCTTTTGTTCTCTGCACACTCACATTTCATGCTGTCTTAGAGCCTCTAGAAAGCAAGAGCGTGCTTCTTGCTCTAAAGCAGAGTGTGATCAATGGATGAGAACTCTGCTGTGTGTTTTACTTCAGAAATGGAGTTAAATCCCAGGCTCTGAGTCTTCCTACAAAAAAGACTTCGTTTCAGGTTTTGGCAGTTACTTTACATCTCAAACAAACTATGTCGTTCACGAAGCTCACACGATTCTCATCTTAATTGACAAGCATTGGATGTTAGAGGACCTGTGGTTTGTTTCAGTTTCAGAAGCAGAGTTGAACTAGATACGGTGTGTATGTGTAGGAAACACTGTTCTTTTGTTCTGAGCACAGTCACGTTTCCTTTTGCATTAGAGACTCTAGAAAGCAAGAGCGTGCTTCTCGTTCTAAAGCAGTGTGTGATCCATGGATGAGAACTCTGCTGTGTGTTTCACTTCAGAAATGGAGTTAAATCCCAGGCTCTGAGTCGTCCTAAAAACAAGACTTCTTTTCAGGTAAGGGCAGTTTCTTTACAACTCAAATGAACTACATCGTTCACGAAGCTCACACGTTTCTCATCTTAAATGACGAGCATTGGATGTTAGAGGACCTGTGATTTGTTTCAGTTTCAGAAGCAGTGTTGAACTAGATATGGTGCGTATGTGTAGGAAACACCGTTCTTTGTTCTCAGCACACTCACGTTTCCTGCTGATTAATGACTCCGGAAAGCAAGAGCGTGCGTCTTGCTCTAAAGCAGAGTGTGATCAGTGGATGAGAACTATGCTGTGTGTTTCACTACAGAAATGGAGTTAAATCCCAGGCTCTGTGTCTTCCTACAAGCAATATTTCCTTTCAGGTAAGGGCAGTCACTTTTCAGCTCAAACGAACTACGTCTTTCACGAAGCTCACACGTTTCTCATCTTAACTGACAAGCATTGGATGTTACAGGACCAGTGCTTTGTGTCAGTTTCAGAAGCAGAGTTGGACTAGACATGGTCTGTATGTGTAGGAAACACCGTTCTTTTGTTCTCAGCACACTCATATATCCTGCTGTATTAGACGCTAGAAAGCAAGAGCGTGCTTCTCGCTCTAAAGCAGAGTGTGATCCATGGATGAGAACTATGCTGTGTGTTTCACTTCAGAAATGGAGTTAAATCCCAGGCTCTGTGTCTTCCTACAAGCAAGACTTCTTTTCAGGAAAGGGCAGTTACTTTTCAGCTCAAGCGAACTACATCTTTCATGAAGCTCACACGTTTCTCATCTTAAATGACAAACATTGGATGTTACAGGACCAGTGCTTTGTATCAGTTTCGAAAGCAGAGTTGGACTACATATGGTCCTTATGTGTAGGAAACACCGTTCTTTTGTTCTCAGCACACTCACGTTTTCTGCTGTCTTAGAGACCCTAGAAAGCAAGAGCATGATTCTTGTTCTAAAGCAGAGTGTGATCAATGGATGAGAACTCTGCTGTGTGTTTCTCTTCAGAAATGGAGTTAAATCCCAGGCTCTGAGTCTTCCTAAAGCAAGAATTCTTTTCAGGTAAGGGCAGTTTCTTTACAGCTCAAACGAACTACATCCTTCACGATGCTCATACATTTCTCATCTTAACTGACAAGCATTGGATGTTAGAGGACCTGTGGTTTGTTTCAGTTTCAGAAGCAGAGTTGAACTAGATATGGTCTGTATGTGTAGGAAACACTGTTCTATTGTTCTGTGCACACTCAGATTTCCTGCTGTATTAGAGAAGCTAGAAAGCAAGAGCGTGTTCTCACTCTAAAGCAGAGTGTGATCCATGGATGAGAACTATGCTGTTTGTTTCCCTAAAGAAATGGAGTTAAATCCCAGGCTCCGTGTCTTCCTACAAGCAAGACTTCGTTTCAGGTAAGGGCAGTCACTTCTTCTCTCAAAGGAACTACATCGTTCACGAAGCTCACACGTTTCTCGTCTTAAATGACAAGCATTGGATGTTAGAGGACCAGTGCTTTGTTTCAGTTTCAGAAGCAGAATTTGACAAGACATGGTCCGTATGTGTAGGAAACATCGTTCTTTTTTTCTCAGCACACTCACGTTTCATGCTGTCTTAGAGCCTCTAGAAAGCAAGAGCGTGCTTCTTGCTCTAAAGCAGAGAGTGATCAATGGATGAGAAATCTGCTGTGTGTTTCACTTCAGAAATGGAGTTAAATCCCAAGCTCTGAGTCTTCCTACAAGGAAGACTTCGTTTCCGGAAAGGACAGTTACTTTATATCTCAAACGAAATACGTCGTTCATGAAGCTAACACGATTCTCATGTAAACTGACAAACATTGGATGTTAGAGGACCAGTGCTTTGTATCAGTTTCAGAAGCAGAGTTGGACTAGATATGGTCCGTATGTGTAGGAAACACCGTTCTTTTGTTCTCAGCACACTCACCTTTCCTGCTGTCTTAGAGATTTTAGAAAGCAAGAGCATGCTTCTCGCTCTAAAGCAGAGTGTGATCCATGGATGAGAACTATGCTGTGTGTTTCATTTCAGAAATGGAGTTAAATTCCAGGCTCTGTGTCTTCCTACAAGCAAGACTACGTTTCAGGTAACGGCAGTCACTTTTCAGCTCAAACGAACTACATCATTCACGAAGCTCACACGTTTCTCATCTTAACTGACAAGAATTGGATGTTAGAGGACCAGTGCTTTGTATCAGTTTCAGAAGCAGAGTTGGACTACATATGGTCCGTATGTGTAGGAAACATCGTTCATTTGTTCTCAGCACACTCACCTTCCCTGCTGTCTTAGAGATTTTAGAAAACAAGAGCATGCTTCTCGCTCTAAAGCAGAGTGTGATCAATGGATGAGAACTCTGCTGTGTGTTTTCCTTCAGAAATGGAGTTAAATCCCAGGCTCTGAGTCTTCCTAAAGCAAGAATTCTTTTCAGGTAAGGGCAGTTTCTTTACAGCTCAAACGAACTACATCCTTCATGATGCTCATACGTTTCTCATCTTAATGACAAGCATTGGATGTTAGAGGACCTGTGGTTTGTTTCAGTTTCAGAAGCAGAGTTGAACTAGATATGGTCTGTATGTGTAGGAAACACGGTTCTCTTGTTCTGTGCACACTCAGATTTCCTGCTGTATTAGAGAAGCTAGAAAGCAAGAGCGTGTTCTCGCTCTAAAGCAGAGTGTGATCCATGGATGAGAACTATGCTGTTTGTTTCCCTTCAGAAATGGAGTTAAATCCCAGGCTCTGTGTCTTCCTACAAGCAAGAATTCTTTTCAGGTAAGGGCAGTTACTTTACATCTCAAACGAACTATGTCGTTCACGAAGCTCACACGATTCTCATCTTAACTGACAAGCATTGGATGTTAGAGGACCTGTGGTTTGTTTCAGTTTCAGAAGCAGAGTTGAACTAGATATGGTTCGTATGTGTAGGAAACACCGTTCTATTGTTCTGAGCACAGTCACGTTACCTTTTGTATTAGAGACTCTAGAAAGCAAGAGCGTGCTTCTCGTTCTAAAGCAGTGTGTGATCCATGGATGAGAACTATGCTGTGTGTTTCACTTCAGAAATGGAGTTAAATTCCAGGCTCTGTGTCTTCCTACAAGCAAGACTACGTTTCAGGTAACGGCAGTCACTTTTCAGCTCAAACGAACTACATCGTTCACGAAGCTCACAAGTTTCTCATCATAACTGACAAGAATTGGATGTTAGAGGACCAGTGCTTTGTATCAGTTTCAGAAGCAGAGTTGGACTAGATATGGTCCTTATGTGTAGGAAACACCGTTCTTTAGTTCTCAGCACACTCACCTTTCCTGCTTTCTAAGAGACTCTAGAAAGCAAGAGCATGATTCTTGTTCTAAAGCAGAGTGTGATCAATGGATGAGAACTCTGCTGTGTGTTTCCCTTCAGAAATGGAGTTAAATCCCAGGCTCTGAGTCTTCCTACAAGCAAGACTTCTTTTCGGGAAAGGGCAGTTACTTTTCAGCTCAAGCGAACTACATCCTTCACAAAGCTCACACGTTTCTCATCTTAACTGACAAGCATTGGGTGTTAGAGGACCTGTTGTTTGTTTCAGTATCAGAAGCAGAGTTGAACTAGATATGGTCCGTATGTGTAGGAAACACCGTTCGTTTGTTCTCAGCACACTCACCTTTCCTGCTGTCTTAGAGATTTTAGAAAGCAAGAGCATGCTTCTCGCTCTAAAGCAGAGTGTGATCAATGGATGAGAACTCTGCTGTGTGTTTCCCTTCAGAAATGGAGTTAAATCCCAGGCTCTGAGTCTTCCTAAAGCAAGAATTCTTTTCTGGTAAGGGCAGTTACTTTACATCTCAAACGAACTATGTCGTTCACGAAGCTCACACGATTCTCATCTAAAATGACAAGCATTGGATGTTAGAGGACCATTGCTTTGTGTCAGTTTCAGAAGCAGAATTTGACAAGACATGGTCCGTATTATTAGGAAACACCGTTCTTTTGTTCTCAGCACACTCACTTTTCCTGCTGTCTTAGAGATTTTAGAAAGCTAGAGCATGCTTCTCGCTCTAAAACAAAGTGTGATCAATGGATGAGAACTCTGCTGTGTGTTTCCCTTCAGAAATGGAGTTAAATCCCAGGCTCTGAGTCTTCCTAAAGCAAGAATTCTTTTCAGGTAAGGGCAGTTTCTTTACAGCTCAAACGAACTATGTCGTTCACAAAGCTCACACGTTTCTCATCTTAAATGACAAGCATTGGATGTTAGAGGACCAGTGCTTTGTATCAGTTTCAGAAGCAGAGTTGGACTACATATGGTCTGTATGTGTAGGAAACATTGTTCTTTTGTTCTCTGCACACTCACATTTCATGCTGTCTTAGAGCCTCTAGAAAGCAAGAGCGTGCTTCTTGTTCTAAAGCAGTGTGTGATCCATGGATGAGAACTATGCTGTGTGTTTCACTTCAGAAATGGAGTTAAATTCCAGGCTCTGTGTCTTCCTACAAGCAAGACTACGTTTCAGGTAACGGCAGTCACTTTTCAGCTCAAACGAACTACATCGTTCACGAAGCTCACACGTTTCTCATCTTAACTGACAAGAATTGGATGTTAGAGGACCAGTGCTTTGTATCAGTTTCAGAAGCAGAGTTGGACTACATATGGTCCGTATGTGTAGGAAACATCGTTCTTTTGTTCTCAGCACACTCAAGTTTCATGCTGTCCTAGAGCCTCTAGAAAGCAAGAGCGTGCTTCTTGCGCTAAAGCAGAGTGTGATCAGTGGATGAGAACTCTGCTGTGTGTTTCACTTCAGAAATAGAGTTAAATCCCAGGCTCTGAGTCTTCCTAAAAACAAGACTTCTTTTCAGGAAAGGGCAGTTTCTTTACAACTCAAATGAACTACATCGTTCACGAAGCTCACACGTTTCTCATCTTAAATGACGAGCATTGGATGTTAGAGGACCTGTGATTTGTTTCAGTTTCAGAAGCAGTGTTGAACTAGATATGGTGCGTATGTGTAGGAAACACCGTTCTTTGTTCTCAGCACACTCACGTTTCCTGCTGACTTAGTGACTCCAGAAAGCAAGAGCGTGCGTCTTGCTCTAAAGCAGAGTGTGATCAGTGGATGAGAACTATGCTGTGTGTTTCACTTCAGAAATGGAGTTAAATCCCAGGCTCTGTGTCTTCCTACAAGCAATACTTCCTTTCAGGTAAGGGCAGTCACTTTTCAGCTCAAACGAACTACGTCTTTCACGAAGCTCACACGTTTCTCATCTTAACTGACAAGCATTGGATGTTACAGGACCAGTGATTTGTATCAGTTTCAGAAGCAGAGTTGGACTAGACATGGTCTGTATGTGTAGGAAACATCGTTCTTTTGTTCTCACCACACTCACGTTTCCTGCTGACTTAGTGACTCCAGAAAGCAAGAGCGTGCGTCTTGCTCTAAAGCAGAGTGTGATCAGTGGATGAGAACTATGCTGTGTGTTTCACTACAGAAATGGAGTTAAATCCCAGGCTCTGTGTCTTCCTACAAGCAATATTTCCTTTCAGGTAAGGGCAGTCACTTTTCAGCTCAAACGAACTACGTCTTTCACGAAGCTCACACGTTTCTCATCTTAACTGACAAGCATTGGATGTTACAGGACCAGTGCTTTGTATCAGTTTCAGAAGCAGAGTTGGACTAGATATGGTCCTTATGTGTAGGAAACACCGTTCTTTAGTTCTCAGCACACTCACCTTTCCTGCTTTCTAAGAGACTCTAGAAAGCAAGAGCATGATTCTTGTTCTAAAGCAGAGTGTGATCAATGGATGAGAACTCTGCTGTGTGTTTCCCTTCAGAAATGGAGTTAAATCCCAGGCTCTGAGTCTTCCTACAAGCAAGACTTCTTTTCGGGAAAGGGCAGTTACTTTTCAGCTCAAGCGAACTACATCCTTCACAAAGCTCACACGTTTCTCATCTTAACTGACAAGCATTGGGTGTTAGAGGACCTGTTGTTTGTTTCAGTATCAGAAGCAGAGTTGAACTAGATATGGTCCGTATGTGTAGGAAACACCGTTCGTTTGTTCTCAGCACACTCACCTTTCCTGCTGTCTTAGAGATTTTAGAAAGCAAGAGCATGCTTCTCGCTCTAAAGCAGAGTGTGATCAATGGATGAGAACTCTGCTGTGTGTTTCCCTTCAGAAATGGAGTTAAATCCCAGGCTCTGAGTCTTCCTAAAGCAAGAATTCTTTTCTGGTAAGGGCAGTTACTTTACATCTCAAACGAACTATGTCGTTCACGAAGCTCACACGATTCTCATCTAAAATGACAAGCATTGGATGTTAGAGGACCATTGCTTTGTGTCAGTTTCAGAAGCAGAATTTGACAAGACATGGTCCGTATTATTAGGAAACACCGTTCTTTTGTTCTCAGCACACTCACTTTTCCTGCTGTCTTAGAGATTTTAGAAAGCTAGAGCATGCTTCTCGCTCTAAAACAAAGTGTGATCAATGGATGAGAACTCTGCTGTGTGTTTCCCTTCAGAAATGGAGTTAAATCCCAGGCTCTGAGTCTTCCTAAAGCAAGAATTCTTTTCAGGTAAGGGCAGTTTCTTTACAGCTCAAACGAACTATGTCGTTCACAAAGCTCACACGTTTCTCATCTTAAATGACAAGCATTGGATGTTAGAGGACCAGTGCTTTGTATCAGTTTCAGAAGCAGAGTTGGACTACATATGGTCTGTATGTGTAGGAAACATTGTTCTTTTGTTCTCTGCACACTCACATTTCATGCTGTCTTAGAGCCTCTAGAAAGCAAGAGCGTGCTTCTTGTTCTAAAGCAGTGTGTGATCCATGGATGAGAACTATGCTGTGTGTTTCACTTCAGAAATGGAGTTAAATTCCAGGCTCTGTGTCTTCCTACAAGCAAGACTACGTTTCAGGTAACGGCAGTCACTTTTCAGCTCAAACGAACTACATCGTTCACGAAGCTCACACGTTTCTCATCTTAACTGACAAGAATTGGATGTTAGAGGACCAGTGCTTTGTATCAGTTTCAGAAGCAGAGTTGGACTACATATGGTCCGTATGTGTAGGAAACATCGTTCTTTTGTTCTCAGCACACTCAAGTTTCATGCTGTCCTAGAGCCTCTAGAAAGCAAGAGCGTGCTTCTTGCGCTAAAGCAGAGTGTGATCAGTGGATGAGAACTCTGCTGTGTGTTTCACTTCAGAAATAGAGTTAAATCCCAGGCTCTGAGTCTTCCTAAAAACAAGACTTCTTTTCAGGAAAGGGCAGTTTCTTTACAACTCAAATGAACTACATCGTTCACGAAGCTCACACGTTTCTCATCTTAAATGACGAGCATTGGATGTTAGAGGACCTGTGATTTGTTTCAGTTTCAGAAGCAGTGTTGAACTAGATATGGTGCGTATGTGTAGGAAACACCGTTCTTTGTTCTCAGCACACTCACGTTTCCTGCTGACTTAGTGACTCCAGAAAGCAAGAGCGTGCGTCTTGCTCTAAAGCAGAGTGTGATCAGTGGATGAGAACTATGCTGTGTGTTTCACTTCAGAAATGGAGTTAAATCCCAGGCTCTGTGTCTTCCTACAAGCAATACTTCCTTTCAGGTAAGGGCAGTCACTTTTCAGCTCAAACGAACTACGTCTTTCACGAAGCTCACACGTTTCTCATCTTAACTGACAAGCATTGGATGTTACAGGACCAGTGATTTGTATCAGTTTCAGAAGCAGAGTTGGACTAGACATGGTCTGTATGTGTAGGAAACATCGTTCTTTTGTTCTCACCACACTCACGTTTCCTGCTGACTTAGTGACTCCAGAAAGCAAGAGCGTGCGTCTTGCTCTAAAGCAGAGTGTGATCAGTGGATGAGAACTATGCTGTGTGTTTCACTACAGAAATGGAGTTAAATCCCAGGCTCTGTGTCTTCCTACAAGCAATATTTCCTTTCAGGTAAGGGCAGTCACTTTTCAGCTCAAACGAACTACGTCTTTCACGAAGCTCACACGTTTCTCATCTTAACTGACAAGCATTGGATGTTACAGGACCAGTGCTTTGTATCAGTTTCAGAAGCAGAGTTGGACTAGACATGGTCTGTATGTGTAGGAAACACCGTTCTTTTGTTCTCAGCACACTCATATATCCTGCTGTATTAGAGACGCTAGAAAGCAAGAGCGTGCTACTCGCTCTAAAGCAGAGTGTGATCCATGGATGAGAACTCTGCTGTGTGTTTCCCTTCAGAAATGGAGTTAAATCCCAGGCTCTGTGTCTTCCTACAAGCAAGACTTCTTTTCGGGAAAGGGCAGTTACTTTTCAGCTCAAGCGAACTACATCTTTCACGAAGCTCACACGTTTCTCATCTTAACTGACAAGCATTGGGTGTTAGAGGACCTGTGGATTGTTTCAGTATCAGAAGCAGAGTTGAACTAGATATGGTCCGTATGTGTAGGAAACACCGTTCTTTTGTTCTCAGCAAACTCACGTATCCTGCTCTCTTAGAGACTCTAGAAAGCAAGAGCATGATTCTTGTTCTAAAGCAGAGTGTGATCAATGGATGAGAACTCTGCTGTGTGTTTCCCTTCAGAAATGGAGTTAAATCCCAGGCTCTGAGTCGTCCTAAAGCAAGAATTCTTTTCAGGTAAGGGCAGTTTCTTTACAGCTCAAATGAACTACATCCTTCACGAAGCACACACGTTTCTCATCTTAACTGACAAGAATTGGATGTTAGAGGACCAGTGCTTTGTATCAGTTTCAGAAGCAGAGTTGGACTACATATGGTCCGTATGTGTAGGAAACATTATTCTTTTGTTCTCAGCACACTCACGTTTCATGCTGTCTTAGAGCCTCTAGAAAGCAAGAGCGTGCTTCTTGCTCTAAAGCAGAGTGTGATCAATGGATGAGAAATCTGCTGTGTGTTTCACTTCAGAAATGGAGTTAAATCCCAAGCTCTGAGTCTTCCTACAAGGAAGACTTCGTTTCCGGAAAGGGCAGTTACTTTACATCTCAAACGAAATACGTCGTTCACGAAGCTCACACTATTCTCATCTAAAATGACAAGCATTGGATGTTAGAGGACCAGTGCTTTGTATCAGTTTCAGAAGCAGAGTTGGACTAGATATGGTCCGTATGTGTAGGAAACACAGTTCTCTTGTTCTGAGCACACTCAGATTTCCTGCTGTATTAGAGAAGCTAGAATGCAAGAGCGTGTTCTCGCTCTAAAGCAGAGTGTGATCCATGGATGAGAACTATGCTGTTTGTTTAACTTCAGAAATGGAGTTAAATCCCAGGCTGTGTGTCTTCCTACAAGCAAGACTTCGTTTTAGGTAATGGCAGTCACTTCTCAGCTCAAAGGAACTACATCGTTAACGAAGCTCACACGTTTCTCATCTTAAATGACAAGCATTGGATGTTAGAGGAACAGTGCTCTGTATCAGTTTCAGAAGCAGAGTTGGACTACATATGGTCCGTATGTGTAGGAAACATTGTTCTTTTGTTCTCTGCACACTCACATTTCATGCTGTCTTAGAGCCTCTAGAAAGCAAGAGCGTGCTTCTTGCTCTAAAGCAGAGTGTGATCAATGGATGAGAACTCTGCTGTGTGTTTTACTTCAGAAATGGAGTTAAATCCCAGGCTCTGAGTCTTCCTACAAAAAAGACTTCGTTTCAGGTTTTGGCAGTTACTTTACATCTCAAACAAACTATGTCGTTCACGAAGCTCACACGATTCTCATCTTAATTGACAAGCATTGGATGTTAGAGGACCTGTGGTTTGTTTCAGTTTCAGAAGCAGAGTTGAACTAGATACGGTGTGTATGTGTAGGAAACACTGTTCTTTTGTTCTGAGCACAGTCACGTTTCCTTTTGCATTAGAGACTCTAGAAAGCAAGAGCGTGCTTCTCGTTCTAAAGCAGTGTGTGATCCATGGATGAGAACTCTGCTGTGTGTTTCACTTCAGAAATGGAGTTAAATCCCAGGCTCTGAGTCGTCCTAAAAACAAGACTTCTTTTCAGGTAAGGGCAGTTTCTTTACAACTCAAATGAACTACATCGTTCACGAAGCTCACACGTTTCTCATCTTAAATGACGAGCATTGGATGTTAGAGGACCTGTGATTTGTTTCAGTTTCAGAAGCAGTGTTGAACTAGATATGGTGCGTATGTGTAGGAAACACCGTTCTTTGTTCTCAGCACACTCACGTTTCCTGCTGATTAATGACTCCGGAAAGCAAGAGCGTGCGTCTTGCTCTAAAGCAGAGTGTGATCAGTGGATGAGAACTATGCTGTGTGTTTCACTACAGAAATGGAGTTAAATCCCAGGCTCTGTGTCTTCCTACAAGCAATATTTCCTTTCAGGTAAGGGCAGTCACTTTTCAGCTCAAACGAACTACGTCTTTCACGAAGCTCACACGTTTCTCATCTTAACTGACAAGCATTGGATGTTACAGGACCAGTGCTTTGTATCAGTTTCAGAAGCAGAGTTGGACTAGACATGGTCTGTATGTGTAGGAAACACCGTTCTTTTGTTCTCAGCACACTCATATATCCTGCTGTATTAGACGCTAGAAAGCAAGAGCGTGCTTCTCGCTCTAAAGCAGAGTGTGATCCATGGATGAGAACTATGCTGTGTGTTTCACTTCAGAAATGGAGTTAAATCCCAGGCTCTGTGTCTTCCTACAAGCAAGACTTCTTTTCAGGAAAGGGCAGTTACTTTTCAGCTCAAGCGAACTACATCTTTCATGAAGCTCACACGTTTCTCATCTTAAATGACAAACATTGGATGTTACAGGACCAGTGCTTTGTATCAGTTTCGAAAGCAGAGTTGGACTACATATGGTCCTTATGTGTAGGAAACACCGTTCTTTTGTTCTCAGCACACTCACGTTTTCTGCTGTCTTAGAGACCCTAGAAAGCAAGAGCATGATTCTTGTTCTAAAGCAGAGTGTGATCAATGGATGAGAACTCTGCTGTGTGTTTCTCTTCAGAAATGGAGTTAAATCCCAGGCTCTGAGTCTTCCTAAAGCAAGAATTCTTTTCAGGTAAGGGCAGTTTCTTTACAGCTCAAACGAACTACATCCTTCACGATGCTCATACATTTCTCATCTTAACTGACAAGCATTGGATGTTAGAGGACCTGTGGTTTGTTTCAGTTTCAGAAGCAGAGTTGAACTAGATATGGTCTGTATGTGTAGGAAACACTGTTCTATTGTTCTGTGCACACTCAGATTTCCTGCTGTATTAGAGAAGCTAGAAAGCAAGAGCGTGTTCTCACTCTAAAGCAGAGTGTGATCCATGGATGAGAACTATGCTGTTTGTTTCCCTAAAGAAATGGAGTTAAATCCCAGGCTCCGTGTCTTCCTACAAGCAAGACTTCGTTTCAGGTAAGGGCAGTCACTTCTTCTCTCAAAGGAACTACATCGTTCACGAAGCTCACACGTTTCTCGTCTTAAATGACAAGCATTGGATGTTAGAGGACCAGTGCTTTGTTTCAGTTTCAGAAGCAGAATTTGACAAGACATGGTCCGTATGTGTAGGAAACATCGTTCTTTTTTTCTCAGCACACTCACGTTTCATGCTGTCTTAGAGCCTCTAGAAAGCAAGAGCGTGCTTCTTGCTCTAAAGCAGAGAGTGATCAATGGATGAGAAATCTGCTGTGTGTTTCACTTCAGAAATGGAGTTAAATCCCAAGCTCTGAGTCTTCCTACAAGGAAGACTTCGTTTCCGGAAAGGACAGTTACTTTATATCTCAAACGAAATACGTCGTTCATGAAGCTAACACGATTCTCATGTAAACTGACAAACATTGGATGTTAGAGGACCAGTGCTTTGTATCAGTTTCAGAAGCAGAGTTGGACTAGATATGGTCCGTATGTGTAGGAAACACCGTTCTTTTGTTCTCAGCACACTCACCTTTCCTGCTGTCTTAGAGATTTTAGAAAGCAAGAGCATGCTTCTCGCTCTAAAGCAGAGTGTGATCCATGGATGAGAACTATGCTGTGTGTTTCACTTCAGAAATGGAGTTAAATTCCAGGCTCTGTGTCTTCCTACAAGCAAGACTACGTTTCAGGTAACGGCAGTCACTTTTCAGCTCAAACGAACTACATCATTCACGAAGCTCACACGTTTCTCATCTTAACTGACAAGAATTGGATGTTAGAGGACCAGTGCTTTGTATCAGTTTCAGAAGCAGAGTTGGACTACATATGGTCCGTATGTGTAGGAAACATCGTTCATTTGTTCTCAGCACACTCACCTTCCCTGCTGTCTTAGAGATTTTAGAAAACAAGAGCATGCTTCTCGCTCTAAAGCAGAGTGTGATCAATGGATGAGAACTCTGCTGTGTGTTTTCCTTCAGAAATGGAGTTAAATCCCAGGCTCTGAGTCTTCCTAAAGCAAGAATTCTTTTCAGGTAAGGGCAGTTTCTTTACAGCTCAAACGAACTACATCCTTCATGATGCTCATACGTTTCTCATCTTAATGACAAGCATTGGATGTTAGAGGACCTGTGGTTTGTTTCAGTTTCAGAAGCAGAGTTGAACTAGATATGGTCTGTATGTGTAGGAAACACGGTTCTCTTGTTCTGTGCACACTCAGATTTCCTGCTGTATTAGAGAAGCTAGAAAGCAAGAGCGTGTTCTCGCTCTAAAGCAGAGTGTGATCCATGGATGAGAACTATGCTGTTTGTTTCCCTTCAGAAATGGAGTTAAATCCCAGGCTCTGTGTCTTCCTACAAGCAAGAATTCTTTTCAGGTAAGGGCAGTTACTTTACATCTCAAACGAACTATGTCGTTCACGAAGCTCACACGATTCTCATCTTAACTGACAAGCATTGGATGTTAGAGGACCTGTGGTTTGTTTCAGTTTCAGAAGCAGAGTTGAACTAGATATGGTTCGTATGTGTAGGAAACACCGTTCTATTGTTCTGAGCACAGTCACGTTACCTTTTGTATTAGAGACTCTAGAAAGCAAGAGCGTGCTTCTCGTTCTAAAGCAGTGTGTGATCCATGGATGAGAACTATGCTGTGTGTTTCACTTCAGAAATGGAGTTAAATTCCAGGCTCTGTGTCTTCCTACAAGCAAGACTACGTTTCAGGTAACGGCAGTCACTTTTCAGCTCAAACGAACTACATCGTTCACGAAGCTCACACATTTCTCATCATAACTGACAAGAATTGGATGTTAGAGGACCAGTGCTTTGTATCAGTTTCAGAAGCAGAGTTGGACTACATATGGTCCGTATGTGTAAGAAACATCGTTCTTTTGTTCTCAGCACACTCACGTTTCATGCTGTCCTAGAGACTCTAGAAAGCAAGAGCGTGCTTCTTGCGCTAAAGCAGAGTGTGATCAGTGGATGAGAACTCTGCTGTGTGTTTCACTTCAGAAATAGAGTTAAATCCCAGGCTCTGAGTCTTCCTAAAAACAAGACTTCTTTTCAGGAAAGGGCAGTTTCTTTACAACTCAAATGAACTACATCGTTCACGAAGCTCACACGTTTCTCATCTAAAATGACAAGCATTGGATGTTAGAGGACCATTGCTTTGTGTCAGTTTCAGAAGCAGAATTTGACAAGACATGGTCCGTATGTGTAGGAAACACCGTTCTTTTGTTCTCAGCACACTCACCTTTCCTGCTGTCTTAGAGATTTTAGAAAGCAAGAGCATGCTTCTCGCTCTAAAGCAGAGTGTGATCAATGGATGAGAACTCTGCTGTGTGTTTCCCTTCAGAAATGGAGTTAAATCCCAGGCTCTGAGTCTTCCTAAAGCAAGAATTCTTTTCAGGTAAGGGCAGTTTCTTTCCAGCTCAAACGAACTATGTCGTTCACAAAGCTCACACGCTTCTCATCTTAACTGGCAAGCATTGGGTGTTATAGGACCTGTGGTTTGTTTCAGTATCAGAAGCAGAGTTGAACTACATATGGTCCGTATGTGTAGGAAACACCGTTCTTTTGTTCTCAGCAAACTCACGTATCCTGCTGTCTTAGAGACTCTAGAAAGCAAGAGCATGATTCTTGTTCTAAAGCAGAGTGTGATCAATGGATGAGAACTCTGCTGTGTGTTTCCCTTCAGAAATGGAGTTAAATCCCAGGCTCTGAGTCTTCCTAAAGCAAGAATAATTTTCAGGTAAGGGCAGTTTCTTTACAGCTCAAAAGAAATACATCCTTCACAAAGCTCACATGTTTCTCATCTTAACTGAAAAGCATTGGGTGTAGAGGACCTGTGGTTTGTTTCTGTTTCAGAAGCAGAGTTGAACTAGATATGGTCCGTATGTGTAGGAAACACAGTTCTCTTGTTCTGAGCACACTCAGATTTCCTGCTGTATTAGAGAGGCTAGAAAGCAAGAGCGTGTTCTCGCTCTAAAGCAGAGTGTGATCCATGGATGAGAACTATGCTGTTTGTTTCCCTTCAGAAATGGAGTTAAATCCCAGGCTGTGTGTCTTCCTACAAGCAAGACTTCGTTTCAGGTAAGGGCAGTCACTTCTCAGCTCAAAGGAACTACATCGTTAACGAAGCTCACACGTTTCTCATCTTAACTGACAAGCATTGGATGTTAGAGGACCAGTGCTTTGTATCAGTTTCAGAAGCAGAGTTGGACTACATATGGTCTGTATGTGTAGGAAACATTGTTCTTTTGTTCTCTGCACACTCACATTTCATGCTGTCTTAGAGCCTCTAGAAAGCAAGAGCGTGCTTCTTGCTTTAAAGCAGAGTGTGATCAATGTTTGAGAACTCTGCTGTGTGTTTTACTTCAGAAATGGAGTTAAATCCCAGGCTTTGTGTCTCCTACAAGCAAGACTTCGTTTCAGGTAAGGGCAGTCACTTCTCAGCTCAAAGGAACTACATCGTTAACGAAGCTCACACGTTTCTCATCTTAAATGACAAGCATTGGATGTTAGAGGACCAGTGCTTTATATCAGTTTCTGAAGAAGAGTTGGACTACATATGGTCCGTATGTGTAGGAAACATCGTTCTTTTGTTCTCTGCACACTCACATTTCATGCTGTCTTAGAGCCTCTAGAAAGCAAGAGCGTGCTTCTTGCTCTAAAGCAGAGTGTGATCAATGGATGAGAACTCTGCTGTGTGTTTTACTTCAGAAATGGAGTTAAATCCCAGGCTCTGAGTCTTCCTACAAAAAAGACTTCGTTTCAGGTTAGGGCAGTTACTTTACATCTCAAACGAACTATGTCGTTCACGAAGCTCACACGATTCTCATCTTAACTGACAAGCATTGGATGTTAGAGGACCTGTGGCTTGTTTCAGTTTCAGAAGCAGAGTTGAACTAGATATGGTTCGTATGTGTAGGAAACACCGTTCTATTGTTCTGAGCACAGTCACTTTACCTTTTGTATTAGAGACTCTAGAAAGCAAGAGCGTGCTTCTCGTTCTAAAGCAGTGTGTGATCCATGGATGAGAACTATGCTGTGTGTTTCACTTCAGAAATGGAGTTAAATTCCAGGCTCTGTGTCTTCCTACAAGCAAGACTACGTTTCAGGTAACGGCAGTCACTTTTCAGCTCAAATGAACTACATCGTTCACGAAGCTCACACGTTTCTCATCTTAACTGACAAGAATTGGATGTTAGAGGACCAGTGCTTTTTATCAGTTTCAGAAGCAGAGTTGGACTACATATGGTCTGTATGTGTAGGAAACATCGTTCTTTTGTTCTCAGCAACTCAAGTTTCATGCTGTCCTAGTGCCTCTAGAAAGCAAGAGCGTGGTTCTTGCACTAAAGCAGAGTGTGATCAGTGGATGAGAACTCTGCTGTGTGTTTCACTTCAGAAATAGAGTTAAATCCCAGGCTCTGAGTCTTCCTAAAAACAAGACTTCTTTTCAGGAAAGGGCAGTTTCTTTACAACTCAAATGAACTACATCGTTCACGAAGCTCACACGTTTCTCATCTTAAATGACGAGCATTGGATGTTAGAGGACCTGTGATTTGTTTCAGTTTCAGAAGCAGTGTTGAACTAGATATGGTGCGTATGTGTAGGAAACACCGTTCTTTGTTCTCAGCACACTCACGTTTCCTGCTGACTTAGTGACTCCAGAAATCAAGAGCGTGCGTCTTGCTCTAAAGCAGAGTGTGATCAGTGGATGAGAACTATGCTGTGTGTTTCACTTCAGAAATGGAGTTAAATCCCAGGCTCTGTGTCTTCCTACAAGCAATACTTCCTTTCAGGTAAGGGCAGTCACTTTTCAGCTCAAAAGAACTACGTCTTTCACGAAGCTCACACGTTTCTCATCTTAACTGACAAGCATTGGATGTTACAGGACCAGGGTTTGTATCAGTTTCAGAAGCAGAGTTGGACTAGACATGGTCTGTATGTGTAGGAAACACCGTTCTTTTGTTCTCAGCACACTCATATATCCTGCTATATTAGAGATGCTAGAAAGCAAGAGCGTGCTTCTCACTCTAAAGCAGAGTGTGATCCATGGATGAGAACTCTGCTGTATGTTTCGCTTCAGAAATGGAGTTAAATCCCAGGCTCTGAGTCTTCCTAAAGCAAGAATTCTTTTCAGGTAAGGGCAGTTACTTTACATCTCAAACGAACTATGTCGTTCACGAAGCTCACACGATTCTCATCTTAACTGACAAGCATTGGATGTTAGAGGACCTGTGGTTTGTTTCAGTTTCAGAAGCAGAGTTGAACTAGATATGGTTCGTATGTGTAGGAAACACCGTTCTATTGTTCTGAGCACAGTCACATTACCTTTTGTATTAGGGACTCTAGAAAGCAAGAGCGTGCTTCTCGTTCTAAAGCAGTGTTTGATCCATGGATGAGAACTATGCTGTGTGTTTCACTTCAGAAATGGAGTTAAATTCCAGGCTCTGTGTCTTCCTACAAGCAAGACTACGTTTCAGGTATTGGCAGTCACTTTTCAGCTCAAACGAACTACATCGTTCACGAAGCTCACACGTTTCTCATCATAACTGACAAGAATTGGATGTTAGAGGACCAGTGCTTTGTATCAGTTTCAGAAGCAGAGTTGGACTACATATGATCCGTATGTGTAGGAAACATCGTTCTTTTGTTCTCAGCACACTCACGTTTCATGCTGTCCTAGAGACTCTAGAAAGCAAGAGCGTGCTTCTTGCGCTAAAGCAGAGTGTGATCAGTGGATGAGAACTCTGCTGTGTGTTTCACTTCAGAAATAGAGTTAAATCCCAGGCTCTGAGTCTTCCTAAAAACAAGACTTCTTTTCAGGAAAGGGCAGTTTCTTTACAACTCAAATGAACTACATCGTTCACGAAGCTCACACGTTTCTCATCTTAACTGGCAAGCATTGGGTGTTAGAGGACCTGTGGTTTGTTTCAGTATCAGAAGCAGAGTTGAACTAGATATGGTCCGTATGTGTAGGAAACACCGTTCTTTTGTTCTCAGCAAACTCACGTATCCTGCTGTCTTAGAGACTCTAGAAAGCAAGAGCATGATTCTTGTTCTAAAGCAGAGTGTGATCAATGGATGAGAACTCTGCTGTGTGTTTCCCTTCAGAAATGGAGTTAAATCCCAGGCTCTGAGTCTTCCTAAAGCAAGAATTCTTTTCAGGTAAGGGCAGTTTCTTTACAGCTCAAACGAACTACATCCTTCACAAAGCTCACATGTTTCTCATCTTAACTGACAAGCATTGGGTGTTAGAGGACCTGTGGTTTGTTTCAGTATCAGAAGCAGAGTTGAACTGGATATGGTCCGTATGTGTAGGAAACACAGTTCTCTTGTTCTGAGCACACTCACGTTTCCTGCTGTATTAGAGAAGCTAGAAAGCAAGAGCGTGTTCTCGCTCTAAAGCAGAGTGTGATCCATGGATGAGAACTATGCTGTTTGTTTCCCTTCAGAAATGGAGTTAAATCCCAGGCTGTGTGTCTTCCTACAAGCAAGACTTCGTTTCAGGTAATGGCAGTCACTTCTCAGCTCAAAGGAACTACATCGTTAACGAAGCTCACACGTTTCTCATCTTAAATGACAAGCATTGGATGTTAGAGGACCAGTGCTTTGTATCAGTTTCAGAAGCAGAGTTGGACTACATATGGTCTGTGTGTGTAGGAAACATTGTTCTTTTGTTCTCTGCACACTCACATTTCATGCTGTCTTAGAGCCTCTAGAAAGCAAGAGCGTGCTTCTTGCTCTAAAGCAGAGTGTGATCAATGGATGAGAACTCTGCTGTGTGTTTTACTTCAGAAATGGAGTTAAATCCCAGGCTTTGTGTCTCCTACAAGCAAGACTTCGTTTCAGGTAAGGGCAGTCACTTCTCAGCTCAAAGAAACTACATCGTTAACGAAGCTCACACGTTTCTCATCTTAAATGACAAGCATTGGATGTTAGAGGACCAGTGCTTTATATCAGTTTCTGAAGAAGAGTTGGACTACATATGGTCCGTATGTGTAGGAAACATCGTTCTTTTGTTCTCTGCACACTCACATTTCATGCTGTCTTAGAGCCTCTAGAAAGCAAGATCGTGCTTCTTGCTCTAAAGCAGAGTGTGATCAATGGATGAGAACTCTGCTGTGTGTTTTACTTCAGAAATGGAGTTAAATCCCAGGCTCTGAGTCTTCCTACAAAAAAGACTTCGTTTCAGGTTAGGGCAGTTACTTTACATCTCAAACGAACTATGTCATTCACGAAGCTCACACGATTCTCATCTTAACTGACAAGCATTGGATGTTAGAGGACCTGTGGTTTGTTTCAGTTTCAGAAGCAGAGTTGAACTAGATATGGTTCGTATGTGTAGGAAACACCGTTCTATTGTTCTGAGCACAGTCACTTTACCTTTTGTATTAGAGACTCTAGAAAGCAAGAGCGTGCTTCTTGTTCTAAAGCAGTGTGTGATCCATGGATGAGAACTATGCTGTGTGTTTCACTTCAGAAATGGAGTTAAATTCCAGGCTCTGTGTCTTCCTACAAGCAAGACTACGTTTCAGGTAACGGCAGTCACTTTTCAGCTCAAACGAACTACATCGTTCACGAAGCTCACACGTTTCTCATCTTAACTGACAAGAATTGGATGTTAGAGGACCAGTGCTTTGTATCAGTTTCAGAAGCAGAGTTGGACTACATATGGTCCGTATGTGTAGGAAACATCGTTCTTTTGTTCTCAGCACACTCAAGTTTCATGCTGTCCTAGTGCCTCTAGAAAGCAAGAGCGTGCTTCTTGCGCTAAAGCAGAGTGTGATCAGTGGATGAGAACTCTGCTGTGTGTTTCACTTCAGAAATAGAGTTAAATCCCAGGCTCTGAGTCTTCCTAAAAACAAGACTTCTTTTCAGGAAAGGGCAGTTTCTTTACAACTCAAATGAACTACATCGTTCACGAAGCTCACACGTTTCTCATCTTAAATGACGAGCATTGGATGTTAGAGGACCTGTGATTTGTTTCAGTTTCAGAAGCAGTGTTGAACTAGATATGGTGCGTATGTGTAGGAAACACCGTTCTTTGTTCTCAGCACACTCACGTTTCCTGCTGACTTAGTGACTCCAGAAAGCAAGAGCGTGCGTCTTGCTCTAAAGCAGAGTGTGATCAGTGGATGAGAACTATGCTGTGTGTTTCCCTTCAGAAATGGAGTTAAATCCCAGGCTCTGAGTATTCCTACAGGCAAGACTTCTTTTCGGGAAAGGGCAGTTACTTTTCAGCTCAAGCGAACTACATCCTTCACAAAGCTCACACGTTTCTCATCTTAACTGACAAGCATTGGGTGTTAGAGGACCTGTGGTTTGTTTCAGTATCAGAAGCAGAGTTGAACTAGATATGGTCCGTATGTGTAGGAAACACAGTTCTCTTGTTCTGAGCACACTCAGATTTCCTGCTGTATTAGAGAAGCTAGAAAGCAAGATCGTGTTCTCGCTCTAAAGCAGAGTGTGATCCATGGATGAGAACTATGCTGTTTGTTTCCCTTCAGAAATGGAGTTAAATCCCAGGCTGTGTGTCTTCCTACAAGCAAGACTTCGTTTCAGGTAATGGCAGTCACTTCTCAGCTCAAAGGAACTACATCGTTAACGAAGCTCACACGTTTCTCATCTTAAATGACAATCATTGGATGTTAGAGGACCAGTGCTTTGTATCAGTTTCAGAAGCAGAGTTGGACTACATATGGTCTGTATGTGTAGGAAACATTGTTCTTTTGTTCTCTGCACACTCACATTTCATGTTGTCTAAGAGCCTCTAGAAAGCAAGAGCGTGCTTCTTGCTCTAAAGCAGAGTGTGATCAATGGATGAGAACTCTGCTGTGTGTTTTACTTCAGAAATGGAGTTAAATCCCAGGCTCTGTGTCTCCTACAAACAAGACTTCGTTTCAGGTAAGGGCAGTCACTTCTCAGCTCAAAGGAACTACATCGTTAACGAAGCTCACACGTTTCTCATCTTAAATGACAAGCATTGGATGTTAGAGGACCAGTGCTTTATATCAGTTTCTGAAGAAGAGTTGGACTACATATGGTCCGTATGTGTAGGAAAAATCGTTCTTTTGTTCTCTGCACACTCACATTTCATGCTGTCTTAGAGCCTCTAGAAAGCAAGAGCGTGCTTCTTGCTCTAAAGCAGAGAGTGATCAATGGATGAGAAATCTGCTGTGTGTTTCACTTCAGAAATGGAGTTAAATCCTAAGCTCTGAGTCTTCCTACAAGGAAGACTTCGTTTCCGGAAAGGACAGTTACTTTATATCTCAAACGAAATACGTCGTTCATGAAGCTAACACGATTCTCATGTAAACTGACAAGCATTGGATGTTAGAGGACCAGTGCTTTGTACCAGTTTCAGAAGCAGAGTTGGACTAGATATGGTCCGTATGTGTAGGAAACACCGTTCTTTTGTCCTCAGCACACTCAACTTTCCTGCTGTCTTAGAGATTTTAGAAAGCAAGAGCATGCTTCTCGCTCTAAAGCAGAGTGTGATCAATGGATGAGAACTCTGCTGTGTGTTTCCCTTCAGAAATGGAGTTAAATCCCAGGCTCTGAGTCTTCCTAAAGCAAGAATTCTTTTCAGGTAAGGGCAGTTACTTTACATCTCAAACGAACTATGTCGTTCACGAAGCTCACACGATTCTCATCTTAACTGACAAGCATTGGATGTTAGAGGACCTGTGGTTTGTTTCAGTTTCAGAAGCAGAGTTGAACTAGATATGGTTCGTATGTGTAGGAAACACCGTTCTATTGTTCTGAGCACAGTCACTTTACCTTTTGTATTAGAGACTCTAGAAAGCAAGAGCGTGCTTCTCGTTCTAAAGCAGTGTGTGATCCATGGATGAGAACTATGCTGTGTGTTTCACTTCAGAAATGGAGTTAAATTCCAGGCTCTGTGTCTTCCTACAAGCAAGACTACGTTTCAGGTAACGGCAGTCACATTTCAGCTCAAACGAACTACGAAGCTTACACGTTTCTCATCTTAACTGACAAGAATTGGATGTTAGAGGACCAGTGCTTTGTATCAGTTTCAGAAGCAGAGTTGGACTACATATGGTCTGTATGTGTAGGAAACATCATTCTTTTGTTCTCAGCACACTCTCGTTTCATGCTGTCCTAGAGCCTCCTGAAAGCAAGAGCGTGCTTCTTGCGCTAAAGCAGAGTGTGATCAGTGGATGAGAACTCTGCTGTGTGTTTCACTTCAGAAATAGAGTTAAATCCCAGGCTCTGAGTCTTCCTAAAACAAGACTTCTTTTCAGGAAAGGGCAGTTTCTTTACAACTCAAATGAACTACATCGTTCACGAAGCTCACACGTTTCTCATCTAAAATGACAATCATTGGATGTTAGAGGACCATTGCTTTGTGTCAGTTTCAGAAGCAGAATTTGACAAGACATGGTCCGTATGTGTAGGAAACATCGTTCTTTTGTTCTCAGCACACTCACGTTTCATGCTGTCCTAGAGCCTCTAGAAAGCAAGAGCGTGCTTCTTGCGCTAAAGCAGAGTGTGATATGTTGGTGAGAACTCTGCTGTGTGTTTCACTTCAGAAATAGAGTTAAATCCCAGGCTCTGAGTCTTCCTAAAACAAGACTTCTTTTCAGGAAAGGGCAGTTTCTTTACAACTCAAATGAACTACATCGTTCACGAAGCTCACACGTTTCTCATCTAAAATGACAATCATTTGAAGTTAGAGGACCATTGCTTTGTGTCAGTTTCAGAAGCAGAATTTGACAAGACATGGTCCGTATGTGTAGGAAACATCGTTCTTTTGTTCTCAGCACACTCACGTTTCATGCTCTCTTAGAGCCTCTAGAAATCAAGAGTGTGCATCTTGCTCTAAAGCAGAGTGTGATCAATGGATGAAAAATCTGCTGTGTGTTTCACTTCAGAAATGGAGTTAAATTCCAGGCTCTGAGTCTTCCTACAAGGAAGAATTCGTTTCCGGAAAGGGCAGTTACTTTACATCTCAAACGAAATACGTCGTTTACGAAGCTCACACGATTCTCATCTAAACTGACAAGCATTGGATGTTAGAGGACCAGTGCTTTGTATCAGTTTCAGAAGCAGAGTTGGACTAGACATGGTCCGTATGTGTAGGAAACACCGTTCTTTTGTTCTCAGCACACTCATATATCCTGCTATATTAGAGACGCTAGAAAGCAAGAGCGTGCTTCTCGCTCTAAAGCAGAGTGTGATCCATGGATGAGAACTATGCTGTGTGTTTCACTTCAGAAATGGAGTTAAATCCAAGGATCTGTGTCTTCCTACAAGCAAGACTTCATTTCAGGTAGGGCAGTCACTTTTCAGCTCAAACGAACTACATCATTCACGAAGCTCATACGTTTCTCATCTTAAATGACAAGCATTGGATGTTAGAGGACCAGTGCTTTGTATCAGTTTCGAAAGCAGAGTTGGACTACATATGGTCCTTATGTGTAGGAAACACCGTTCTTTTGTTCTCAGCACACTCACCTTTCCTGCTGTCTAAGAGACTCTAGAAAGCAAGAGCATGATTCTTGTTCTAAAGCAGAGTGTGATCAATGGATGAGAACTCTGCTGTGTGTTTCCCTTCAGAAATGGAGTTAAATCCCAGGCTCTGAGTCTTCCTAAAGCAAGAATTCTTTTCAGGTAAGGGCAGTTTCTTTACAGCTCAAACGAACTACATCCTTCACGATGCTCAAACGTTTCTCATCTAAACTGACAAGCATTGGATGTTAGAGGACCAGTGCTTTGTATCAGTTTCAGAAGCAGAGTTGGACTAGATATGGTCCGTATGTGTAGGAAACACCGTACTTTTGTTCTCAGCACACTCACCTTTCCTGCTGTCTTAGAGATTTTAGAAAGCAAGAGCATGCTTCTCGCTCTAAAGCAGAGTGTGATCAATGGATGAGAACTCTGCTGTGTGTTTCCCTTCAGAAATGGAGTTAAATCCCAGGCTCTGAGTCTTCCTAAAGCAAGAATTCTTTTCAGGTAAGGGCAGTTTGTTTACAGCTCAAACGAACTACATCCTTCACAAAGCTCACACGTTTCTCATCTTAACTGACAAGCATTGGGTGTTAGAGGACCTGTGGTTTGTTTCAGTATCAGACGCAGAGTTGAACTAGATATGGTCCGTATGTGTAGGAAACACCGTTCTTTTGTTCTCAGCAAACTCACGTATCCTGCTGTCTTAGAGACTCTAGAAAGCAAGAGCATGATTCTTGTTCTAAAGCAGAGTGTGATCAATGGATAAGAACTCTGCTGTGTGTTTCCCTTCAGAAATGGAGTTAAATCCCAGGCTCTGAGTCTTCCTAAAGCAAGAATTCTTTTCAGGTAAGGGCAGTTTCTTTACAGCTCAAACGAACTACATCCTTCACAAAGCTCACACGTTTCTCATCTTAACTGAGAAGCATTGGGTGTTAGAGGACCTGTGGTTTGTTTCTGTTTCAGAAGCAGAGTTGAACTAGATATGGTCCGTATGTGTAGGAAACACAGTTCTCTTGTTCTGAGCACACTCAGATTTCCTGCTGTATTAGAGAAGCTAGAAAGCAAGAGCGAGTTCTCGCTCTAAAGCAGAGTGTGATCCATGGATGAGAACTATGCTGTTTGTTTCCCTTCAGAAATGGAGTTAAATCCCAGGCTGTGTGTCTTCCTACAAGCAAGACTTCGTTTCAGGTAATGGCAGTCACTTCTCAGCTCAAAGGAACTACATCGTTAACGAAGCTCACACGTTTCTCATCTTAAATGACAATCATTGGATGTTAGAGGACCAGTGCTTTGTATCAGTTTCAGAAGCAGAGTTGGACTACATATGGTCTGTATGTGTAGGAAACATTGTTCTTTTGTTCTCTGCACACTCACATTTCATGTTGTCTAAGAGCCTCTAGAAAGCAAGAGCGTGCTTCTTGCTCTAAAGCAGAGTGTGATCAATGGATGAGAACTCTGCTGTGTGTTTTACTTAAGAAATGGAGTTAAATCCCATGCTCTGTGTCTCCTACAAGCAAGACTTCGTTTCAGGTAAGGGCAGTCACTTCTCAGCTCAAAGGAACTACATCGTTAACGAAGCTCACACGTTTCTCATCTTAAATGACAAGCATTGGATGTTAGAGGACCAGTGCTTTATATCAGTTTCTGAAGAAGAGTTGGACTACATATGGTCCGTATGTGTAGGAAACATCATTCTTTTGTTCTCTGCACACTCACATTTCATGCTGTCTTAGAGCCTCTAGAAAGCAAGAACGTGCTTCTTGCTCTAAAGCAGAGAGTGATCAATGGATGAGAAATCTGCTGTGTGTTTCACTTCAGAAATGGAGTTAAATCCTAAGCTCTGAGTCTTCCTACAAGGAAGACTTCGTTTCCGGAAAGGACAGTTACTTTATATCTCAAACGAAATACGTCGTTCATGAAGCTAACACGATTCTCATGTAAACTGACAAGCATTGGATGTTAGAGGACCAGTGCTTTGTATCAGTTTCAGAAGCAGAGTTGGACTAGATATGGTCCGTATGTGTAGGAAACACCGTTCTTTTGTTCTCAGCACACTCACGTTTCCTGCTGTCTTAGAGACTCTAGAAAGCAAGAGCATGATTCTTGTTCTAAAGCAGAGTGTGATCAATGGATGAGAACTCTGCTGTGTGTTTCCCTTCAGAAATGGAGTTAAATCCCAGGCTCTGAGTCTTCCTAAAGCAAGAATTCTTTTCAGGTAAGGGCAGTTTCTTTACAGCTCAAACGAACTACATCCTTCACGATGCTCATACGTTTCTCATCTTAACTGACAAGCATTGGATGTTAGAGGTCCTGTGGTTTGTTTCAGTTTCAGAAGCAGAGTTGAACTAGATATGGTCTGTATGTGTAGGAAACACCGTTCTCTTGTTCTGTGCACACTCAGATTTCCTGCTGTATTAGAGAAGCTAGAAAGCAAGAGCGTGTTCTCGCTCTAAAGCAGAGTGTGATCCATGGATGAGAACTATGCTGTTTGTTTCCCTAAAGAAATGGAGTTAAATCCCAGGCTCTGTGTCTTCCTACAAGCAAGACTTCGTTTCAGGTAAGGGCAGTCACTTCTTCTCTCAAAGGAACTACATCGTTCACGAAGGTCACACGTTTCTCATCTAAAATGACAAGCATTGGATATTAGAGGACCATTGCTTTGTGTCAGTTTCAGAAGCAGAATTTGACAAGACATGGTCCTTATGTGTAGGAATCATCGTTCTTTTGTTCTCAGCACACTCACGTTTCATGCTGTCTTAGAGCCTCTAGAAATCAAGAGTGTGCTTCTTGCTTTAAAGCAGAGTGTGATCAATGGATGAGAAATCTGCTGTGTGTTTCACTTAAGAAATGGAGTTAAATTCCAGGCTCTGAGTCTTCCTACAAGGAAGACTTCGTTTCCGGAAAGGGCAGTTACTTTACATCTCAAACGAAATACGTCGTTCACGAGGCTCACACGATTCTCATCTAAACTGAAAAGCATTGGATGTTAGAGGACCAGTGCTTTGTATCAGTTTCAGAAGCAGAGTTGGACTAGATATGGTCCGTATGTGTAGGAAACACCGTTCTTTTGTTCTCAGCACACTCACCTTTCCTGCTGTCTTAGAGATTTTAGAAAGCAAGAGCATGCTTCTCGCTCTAAAGCAGAGTGTGATCAATGGATGAGAACTCTGCTGTGTGTTTCCCTTCAGAAATGGAGTTTAATCCCAGGCTCTGAGTCTTCCTAAAGCAAGAATTCTTTTCAGGTAAGGGCAGTTTCTTTACAGCTCAAACGAACTACATCCTTCACAAAGCTCACACGTTTCTCCTCTTAACTGACAAGCATTGGGTGTTAGAGGACCTGTGGTTTGTTTCAGTATCAGAAGCAGAGTTGAACTAGATATGGTCCATATGTGTAGGAAACACCGTTCTTTTGTTCTCAGCAAACTCACGTATCCTGCTGTCTTAGAGACTCTAGAAAGCAAGAGCATGATTCTTGTTCTAAAGCAGAGTGTGATCAATGGATGAGAACTCTGCTGTGTGTTTCCCTTCAGAAATGGAGTTAAATCCCAGGCTCTGAGTCTTCCTAAAGCAAGAATTCTTTTCAGGTAAGGGCAGTTTCTTTACAGCTCAAACGAACTACATCCTTCACAAAGCTCACACGTTTCTCATCTTAACTGACAAGCATTGGGTGTTAGAGGACCTGTGGTTTGTTTCTGTTTCAGAAGCAGAGTTGAACTAGATATGGTCTGTATGTGTAGGAAACACAGTTCTCTTGTTCTGAGCACACTCAGATTTCCTGCTGTATTAGAGAAGCTAGAAAGCAAGAGCGTGTTCTCGCTCTAAAGCAGAGTGTGATCCATGGATGAGAACTATGCTGTTTGTTTCCCTTCAGAAATGGAGTTAAATCCCAGGCTGTGTGTCTTCCTACAAGCAAGACTTCGTTTCAGGTAAGGGCAGTCACTTCTCAGCTCAAAGGAACTACATCGTTAACAAAGCTCACACGTTTCTCATCTTAAATGGCATGCATTGGATGTTAGAGGACCAGTGCTTTATATCAGTTTCTGAAGAAGAGTTGGACTACATATGGTCTGTATGTGTAGGAAACATCGTTCTTTTGTTCTCTGCACACTCACATTTCATGCTGTCTTAGAGCCTCTAGAAAGCAAGAGCGTGCTTCTTGCTCTAAAGCAGAGTGTGATCAATGGATGAGAACTCTGCTGTGTGTTTTACTTCAGAAATGGAGTTAAATCCCAGGCTCTGAGTCTTCCTACAAAAAAGACTTCGTTTCAGGTTAGGGCAGTTACTTTACATCTCAAACGAACTATGTCGTTCACGAAGCTCATACGATTCTCATCTTAACTGACAAGCATTGGATGTTAGAGGACCTGTGGTTTGTTTCAGTTTCAGAAGCAGAGTTGAACTAGATATGGTTTGTATGTGTAGGAAACACCGTTCTATTGTTCTGAGCACAGTCACTTTACCTTTTGTATTAGAGACTCTAGAAAGCAAGAGCGTGCTTCTCGTTCTAAAGCAGTGTGTGATCCATGGATGAGAACTATGCTGTGTGTTTCACTTCAGAAATGGAGTTAAATTACAGGCTCTGTGTCTTCCTACAAGCAAGACTACGTTTCAGGTAACGGCAGTCACTTTTCAGCTCAAACAAACTACATCGTTCACGAAGCTCACACGTTTCTCATCTTAACTGACAAGAATTGGATGTTAGAGGACCAGTGCTTTGTATCAGTTTCAGAAGCAGAGTTGGACTACATATGGTCTGTATGTGTAGGAAACATCGTTCTTTTGTTCTCAGCACACTCTCGTTTCATGCTGTCCTAGAGCCTCTAGAAAGCAAGAGCGTGCTTCTTGCGCTAAAGCAGAGTGTGATCAGTGGATGAGAACTCTGCTGTGTGTTTCACTTCAGAAATAGAGTTAAATCCCAGGCTCTGAGTATTCCTAAAACAAGACTTCTTTTCAGGAAAGGGCAGTTTCTTTACAACTCAAATGAACTACATCGTTCACGAAGCTCACACGTTTCTCATCTAAAATGACAATCATTGGATGTTAGAGGACCATTGCTTTGTGTCAGTTTCAGAAGCAGAATTTGACAAGACATGGTCCGTATGTGTAGGAAACATCGTTCTTTTGTTCTCAGCACACTCACGTTTCATGCTGTCCTAGAGCCTCTAGAAAGCAAGAGCGTGCTTCTTGCGCTAAAGCAGAGTGTGATCAGTGGATGAGAACTCTGCTGTGTGTTTCACTTCAGAAATAGAGTTAAATCCCAGGCTCTGAGTCTTCCTAAAACAAGACTTCTTTTCAGGAAAGGGCAGTTTCTTTACAACTCAAATGAACTACATCGTTCACGAAGCTCACACCTTTCTCATCTAAAATGACAATCATTGGAAGTTAGAGGACCATTGCTTTGTGTCAGTTTCCGAAGCAGAATTTGACAAGACATGGTCCGTATGTGTAGGAAACATCGTTCTTTTGTTCTCAGCACACTCACGTTTCATGCTCTCTTAGAGCCTCTAGAAATCAAGAGTGTGCTTCTTGCTCTAAAGCAGAGTGTGATCAATGGATGAAAAATCTGCTGTGTGTTTCACTTCAGAAATGGAGTTAAATTCCAGGCTCTGAGTCTTCCTATAAGGAAGACTTCGTTTCCGGAAAGGGCAGTTACTTTACATCTCAAACGAAATACGTCGTTTACGAAGCTCACACGATTCTCATCTAAACTGACAAGCATTGGATGTTAGAGGACCAGTGCTTTGTATCAGTTTCAGAAGCAGAGTTGGACTAGACATGGTCCGTATGTGTAGGAAACACCGTTCTTTTGTTCTCAGCACACTCATATATCCTGCTATATTAGAGACGCTAGAAAGCAAGAGCGTGCTTCTCGCTCTAAAGCAGAGTGTGATCCATGGATGAGAACTATGCTGTGTGTTTCACTTCAGAAATGGAGTTAAATCCCAGGATCTGTGTCTTCCTACAAGCAAGACTTCATTTCAGGTAGGGCAGTCACTTTTCAGCTCAAACGAACTACATCATTCACGAAGCTCATACGTTTCTCATCTTAAATGACAAGCATTGGATGTTAGAGGACCAGTGCTTTGTATCAGTTTCGAAAGCAGAGTTGGACTACATATGGTCCTTATGTGTAGGAAACACCGTTCTTTTGTTCTCAGCACACTCACCTTTCCTGCTGTCTAAGAGACTCTAGAAAGCAAGAGCATGATTCTTGTTCTAAAGCAGAGTGTGATCAATGGATGAGAACTCTGCTGTGTGTTTCCCTTCAGAAATGGAGTTAAATCCCAGGCTCTGAGTCTTTCTAAAGCAAGAATTCTTTTCAGGTAAGGGCAGTTTCTTTACAGCTCAAACGAACTACATCCTTCACGATGCTCAAACGTTTCTCATCTAAACTGACAAGCATTGGATGTTAGAGGACCAGTGCTTTGTATCAGTTTCAGAAGCAGAGTTGGACTAGATATGGTCCGTATGTGTAGGAAACACCGTACTTTTGTTCTCAGCACACTCACCTTTCCTGCTGTCTTAGAGATTTTAGAAAGCAAGAGCATGCTTCTCGCTCTAAAGCAGAGTGTGTTCAATGGATGAGAACTCTGCTGTGTGTTTCCCTTCAGAAATGGAGTTAAATCCCAGGCTCTGAGTCTTCCTAAAGCAAGAATTCTTTTCAGGTAAGGGCAGTTTCTTTACAGCTCAAACGAACTACATCCTTCACAAAGCTCACACGTTTCTCATCTTAACTGACAAGCATTGGGTGTTAGAGGACCTGTGGTTTGTTTCAGTATCAGACGCAGAGTTGAACTAGATATGGTCTGTATGTGTAGGAAACACCGTTCTTTTGTTCTCAGCAAACTCACGTATTCTGCTGTCTTAGAGACTCTAGAAAGCAAGAGCATGATTCTTGTTCTAAAGCAGAGTGTGATCAATGGATGAGAACTCTGCTGTGTGTTTCCCTTCAGAAATGGAGTTAAATCCCAGGCTCTGAGTCTTCCTAAAGCAAGAATTCTTTTCAGGTAAGGGCAGTTTCTTTACAGCTCAAACGAACTACATCCTTCACAAAGCTCACACGTTTCTCATCTTAACTGACAAGCATTGGGAGTTAGAGGACCTGTGGTTTGTTTCTGTTTCAGAAGCAGAGTTGAACTAGATATGGTCCGTATGTGTAGGAAACACAGTTCTCTTGTTCTGAGCACACTCAGATTTCCTGCTGTATTAGAGAAGCTAGAAAGCAAGAGCGAGTTCTCGCTCTAAAGCAGAGTGTGATCCATGGATGAGAACTATGCTGTTTGTTTCCCTTCAGAAATGGAGTTAAATCCCAGGCTGTGTGTCTTCCTACAAGCAAGACTTCGTTTCAGGTAATGGCAGTCACTTCTCAGCTCAAAGGAACTACATCGTTAACGAAGCTCACACGTTTCTCATCTTAAATGACAATCATTGGATGTTAGAGGACCAGTGCTTTGTATCAGTTTCAGAAGCAGAGTTGGACTACATATGGTCCGTATGTGTAGGAAACATTGTTCTTTTGTTCTCTGCACACTCACATTTCATGTTGTCTAAGAGCCTCTAGAAAGCAAGAGCGTGCTTCTTGCTCTAAAGCAGAGTGTGATCAATGGATGAGAACTCTGCTGTGTGTTTTACTTCAGAAATGGAGTTAAATCCCATGCTCTGTGTCTCCTACAAGCAAGACTTCGTTTCAGGTAAGGGCAGTCACTTCTCAGCTCAAAGGAACTACATCGTTAACAAAGCTCACACGTTTCTCATCTTAAATGACAAGCATTGGATGTTAGAGGACCAGTGCTTTATATCAGTTTCTGAAGAAGAGTTGGACTACATATGGTCCGTATTGTAGGAAACATCATTCTTTTGTTCTCTGCACACTCACATTTCATGCTGTCTTAGAGCCTCTAGAAAGCAAGAGCGTGCTTCTTGCTCTAAAGTAGAGAGTGATCAATGGATGAGAATTCTGCTGTGTGTTTCACTTCAGAAATGGAGTTAAATCCTAAGCTCTGAGTCTTCCTACAAGGAAGACTTCGTTTCCGGAAAGGACAGTTACTTTATATCTCAAACGAAATACGTCGTTCATGAAGCTAACACGATTCTCATGTAAACTGACAAGCATTGGATGTTAGAGGACCAGTGCTTTGTATCAGTTTCAGAAGCAGAGTTGGACTAGATATGGTCCGTATGTGTAGGAAACACCGTTCTTTTGTTCTCAGCACACTCACCTTTCCTGCTGTCTTAGAGATTTTAGAAAGCAAGAGCATGCTTCTCGCTCTAAAGCAGAGTGTGATCAATGGATGAGAACTCTGCTGTGTGTTTCCCTTCAGAAATGGAGTTAAATCCCAGGCTCTGAGTCTTCCTAAAGCAAGAATTCTTTTCAGGTAAGGGCAGTTACTTTACATCTCAAACGAACTATGTCGTTCACGAAGCTCACACGATTCTCATCTTAACTGACAAGCATTGGATGTTAGAGGACCTGTGGTTTGTTTCAGTTTCAGAAGCAGAGTTGAACTAGATATGGTTCGTATGTGTAGGAAACACCGTTCTATTGTTCTGAGCACAGTCACTTTACCTTTTGTATTAGAGACTCTAGAAAGCAAGAGCGTGCTTCTCGTTCTAAAGCAGTGTGTGATCCATGGATGAGAACTATGCTGTGTGTTTCACTTCAGAAATGGAGTTAAATTCCAGGCTCTGTGTCTTCCTACAAGCAAGACTACGTTTCAGGTAACGGCAGTCACTTTTCAGCTCAAACGAACTACGAAGCTTACACGTTTCTCATCTTAACTGACAAGAATTGGATGTTAGAGGACCAGTGCTTTGTATCAGTTTCAGAAGCAGAGTTGGACTACATATGGTCTGTATGTGTAGGAAACATCGTTCTTTTGTTCTCAGTACACTCACGTTTCATGCTGTCCTAGAGCCTCTAGAAAGCAAGAGCGTGCTTCTTGCGCTAAAGCAGAGTGTGATCAGTGGATGAGAACTCTGCTGTGTGTTTCACTTCAGAAATAGTGTTAAATCCCAGGCTCTGAGTCTTCCTAAAAACAAGACTTCTTTTCAGGAAAGGGCAGTTTCTTTACAACTCAAACGAACTACATCGTTCACGAAGCTCACACGTTTCTCATCTTAACTGACAAGCATTGGATGTTACAGGACCAGTGCTTTGTATCAGTTTCGAAAGCAGAGTTGGACTACATATGGTCTTTATGGGTAGGAAACACCGTTCTTTTGTTCTCAGCACACTCACGTTTCCTGCTGTCTTAGAGACCCTAGAAAGCAAGAGCATGATTCTTGTTCTAAAGCAGTGTGTAATCAATGGATGAGAACTCTGCTGTGTGTTTCTCTTCAGAAATGGAGTTAAATCCCAGGCTCTGAGTCTTCCTAAAGCAAGAATTCTTTTCAGGTAAGGGCAGTTTCTTTACAGCTCAAACGAACTACATCCTTCACGATGCTCATACATTTCTCATCTTAACTGACAAGCATTGGATGTTAGAGGTCCTGTGGTTTGTTTCAGTTTCAGAAGCAGAGTTGAACTAGATATGGTCTGTATGTGTAGGAAACACCGTTCTCTTGTTCTGTGCACACTCAGATTTCCTGCTGTATTAGAGAAGCTAGAAAGCAAGAGCGTGTTCTCGCTCTAAAGCAGAGTGTGATCCATGGATGAGAACTATGCTGTTTGTTTCCCTAAAGAAATGGAGTTAAATCCCAGGCTCTGTGTCTTCCTACAAGCAAGACTTCGTTTCAGGTAAGGGCAGTCACTTCTTCTCTCAAAGGAACTACATCGTTCACGAAGGTCACACGTTTCTCATCTAAAATGACAAGCATTGGATATTAGAGGACCATTGCTTTGTGTCAGTTTCAGAAGCAGAATTTGACAAGACATGGTCCGTATGTGTAGGAATCATCGTTCTTTTGTTCTCAGCACACTCAGGTTTCATGCTGTCTTAGAGCCTCTAGAAATCAATAGTGTGCTTCTTGCTCTAAAGCAGAGTGTGATCAATGGATGAGAAATCTGCTGTGTGTTTCACTTCAGAAATGGAGTTAAATTCCAGGCTCTGAGTCTTCCTACAAGGAAGACTTCGTTTCCGGAAAGGGCAGTTACTTTACATCTCAAACGAAATACGTCGTTCACGAAGCTCACACGATTCTCATCTAAACTGAAAAGCATTGGATGTTAGAGGACCAGTGCTTTGTATCAGTTTCAGAAGCAGAGTTGGACTAGATATGGTCCGTATGTGTAGGAAACACCATTCTTTTGTTCTCAGCACACTCACCTTTCCTGCTGTCTTAGAGATTTTAGAAAGCAAGAGCATGCTTCTCGCTCTAAAGCAGAGTGTGATCAATGGATGAGAACTCTGCTGTGTGTTTCCCTTCAGAAATGGAGTTAAATCCCAGGCTCTGAGTCTTCCTAAAGCAAGAATTCTTTTCAGGTAAGGGCAGTTTCTTTACAGCTCAAACGAACTACATCCTTCACAAAGCTCACACGTTTCTCATCTTAACTGACAAGCATTGGGTGTTAGAGGACCTGTGGTTGGTTTCAGTATCAGAAGCAGAGTTGAACTAGATATGGTCCGTACGTGTAGGAAACACCGTTCTTTTGTTCTCAGCAAACTCACGTATCCTGCTGTCTTAGAGACTCTAGAAAGCAAGAGCATGATTCTTGTTCTAAAGCAGAGTGTGATCAATGGATGAGAACTCTGCTGTGTGTTTCCCTTCAGAAATGGAGTTAAATCCCAGGCTCTGAGTCTTCCTAAAGCAAGAATTCTTTTCAGGTAAGGGCAGTTTCTTTACAGCTCAAACGAACTACATCCTTCACGATGCTCATACGTTTCTCATCTTAACTGACAAGCATTGGATGTTAGAGGTCCTGTGGTTTGTTTCAGTTTCAGAAGCAGAGTTGAACTAGATATGGTCTGTATGTGTAGGAAACACCGTTCTCTTGTTCTGTGCACACTCAGATTTCCTGCTGTATTAGAGAAGCTAGAAAGCAAGAGCGTGTTCTCGCTCTAAAGCAGAGTGTGATCCATGGATGAGAACTATGCTGTTTGTTTCCCTAAAGAAATGGAGTTAAATCCCAGGCTCTGTGTCTTCCTACAAGCAAGACTTCGTTTCAGGTAAGGGCAGTCACTTCTTCTCTCAAAGGAACTACATCGTTCACGAAGGTCACACGTTTCTCATCTAAAATGACAAGCATTGGATATTAGAGGACCATTGCTTTGTGTCAGTTTCAGAAGCAGAATTTGACAAGACATGGTCCGTATGTGTAGGAATCATCGTTCTTTTGTTCTCAGCACACTCACGTTTCATGCTGTCTTAGAGCCTCTAGAAATCAAGAGTGTGCTTCTTGCTCTAAAGCAGAGTGTGATCAATGGATGAGAAATCTGCTGTGTGTTTCACTTAAGAAATGGAGTTAAATTCCAGGCTCTGAGTCTTCCTACAAGGAAGTCTTCGTTTCCGGAAAGGGCAGTTACTTTACATCTCAAACGAAATACGTCGTTCACGAAGCTCACACGATTCTCATCTAAACTGAAAAGAATTGGATGTTAGAGGACCACTGCTTTGTATCAGTTTCAGAAGCAGAGTTGGACTAGATATGGTCCGTATGTGTAGGAAACACCGTTCTTTTGTTCTCAGCACACTCACCTTTCCTGCTGTCTTAGAGATTTTAGAAAGCAAGAGCATGCTTCTCGCTCTAAAGCAGAGTGTGATCAATGGATGAGAACTCTGCTGTGTGTTTCCCTTCAGAAATGGAGTTAAATCCCAGGCTGTGTGTCTTCCTACAAGCAAGACTTCGTTTCAGGTAATGGCAGTCACTTCTCAGCTCAAAGGAACTACATCGTTAACGAAGCTCACACGTTTCTCATTTTAAATGACAAGCATTGGATGTTAGAGGACCAGTGCTTTGTATCAGTTTCAGAAGCAGAGTTGGACTACATATGGTCCGTATGTGTAGGAAACATTGTTCTTTTGTTCTCTGCACACTCACATTTCATGCTGTCTTAGAGCCTCTAGAAAGCAAGAGCGTGCTTCTTGCTCTAAAGCAGAGTGTGATCAATGGATGAGAACTCTGCTGTGTGTTTTACTTCAGAAATGGAGTTAAATCCCAGGCTCTGTGTCTCCTACAAGCAAGACTTCGTTTCAGGTAAGGGCAGTCACTTCTCAGCTCAAAGGAACTACATCGTTAACGAAGCTCACACGTTTCTCATCTTAAATGACATGCATTGGATGTTAGAGGACCAGTGCTTTATATCAGTTTCTGAAGAAGAGTTGGACTACATATGGTCTGTATGTGTAGGAAACATCGTTCTTTTGTTCTCTGCACACTCACATTTCATGCTGTCTTAGAGCCTCTAGAAAGCAAGAGCGTGCTTCTTGCTCTAAAGCAGAGTGTGATCAATGGATGAGAACTCTGCTGTGTGTTTTACTTCAGAAATGGAGTTAAATCCCAGGCTCTGAGTCTTCCTACAAAAAAGACTTCGTTTCAGGTTAGGGCAGTTACTTTACATCTCAAACGAACTATGTCGTTCACGAAGCTCATACGATTCTCATCTTAACTGACAAGCATTGGATGTTAGAGGACCTGTGGTTTGTTTCAGTTTCAGAAGCAGAGTTGAACTAGATATGGTTCGTATGTGTAGGAAACACCGTTCTATTGTTCTGAGCACAGTCACCTTACCTTTTGTATTAGAGACTCTAGAAAGCAAGAGCGTGCTTCTCGTTCTAAAGCAGTGTGTGATCCATGGATGAGAACTATGCTGTGTGTTTCACTTCAGAAATGGAGTTAAATTCCAGGCTCTGTGTCTTCCTACAAGCAAGACTACGTTTCAGGTAACGGCAGTCACTTTTCAGCTCAAACAAACTACATAGTTCACGAAGCTCACACGTTTCTCATCTTAACTGACAAGAATTGGATGTTAGAGGACCAGTGCTTTGTATCAGTTTCAGAAGCAGAGTTGGACTACATGTGGTCCGTATGTGTAGGAAACATCATTCTTTTGTTCTCAGCACACTCAAGTTTCTTGCTGTCCTAGAGCCTCAAGAAAGCAAGAGCGTGCTTCTTGCGCTAAAGCAGAGTGTGATCAGTGGATGAGAACTCTGCTGTGTGTTTCACTTCAGAAATAGAGTTAAATCCCAGGCTCTGAGTCTTCCTAAAAACAAGACTTCTTTTCAGGAAAGGGCAGTTTCTTTACAACTCAAATGAACTACATCGTTCACGAAGCTTACACGTTTCTCATCTTAAATGACGAGCATTGGATGTTAGAGGACCTGTGATTTGTTTCAGTTTCAGAAGCAGAGTTGGACTAGACATGGTCTGTATGTGTAGGAAACACCGTTCTTTTGTTCTCAGCACACTCATATATCCTGCTGTATTAGAGACGCTAGAAAGCAAGAGCGTGCTTCTCGCTCTAAAGCAGAGTGTGATCCATGGATGAGAACTATGCTGTGTGTTTCACTTCAGAAATGGAGTTAAATCCCAGGATCTGTGTCTTCCTACAAGCAAGACTTCATTTCAGGTAGGGCAGTCACTTTTCAGCTCAAACGAACTACATCGTTCACGAAGCTCACACGTTCCTCATCTTAAATGACAAGCATTGGATGTTAGAGGACCAGTGCTTTGTATCAGTTTCGAAAGCAGAGTTGTACTACATATGGTCCTTATGTGTAGGAAACACCGTTCTTTTGTTCTCAGCACACTCACCTTTCCTGCTGTCTCAGAGACTCTAGAAAGCAAGAGCATGATTCTTGTTCTAAAGCAGAGTGTGATCAATGGATGAGAACTCTGCTGTGTGTTTCCCTTCAGAAATGGAGTTAAATCCCAGGCTCTGAGTCTTTCTACAAGCAAGACTTCTTTTCGGGAAAGGGCAGTTACTTTTCAGCTCAAGCGAACTACATCTTTCACGAAGCTCACACGTTTCTCATCTTAACTGACAAGCATTGGATGTTAGAGGACCAGTGCTTTGTATCAGTTTCAGAAGCAGAGTTGGACTACATATGGTCCTTATGTGTAGGAAACACCGTTCTCTTGTTCTGTGCACACTCAGATTTCCTGCTGTATTAGAGAAGCTAGAAAGCAAGAGCGTGTTCTCGCTCTAAAGCAGAGTGTGATCCATGGATGAGAACTATGCTGTTTGTTTCCCTAAAGAAATGGAGTTAAATCCCAGGCTCTGTGTCTTCCTACAAGCAAGACTTCGTTTCAGGTAAGGGCAGTCACTTCTTCTCTCAAAGGAACTACATCGTTCACGAAGGTCACACGTTTCTCATCTAAAATGACAAGCATTGGATATTAGAGGACCATTGCTTTGTGTCAGTTTCAGAAGCAGAATTTGACAAGACATGGTCCGTATGTGTAGGAATCATCGTTCTTTTGTTCTCAGCACACTCACGTTTCATGCTGTCTTAGAGCCTCTAGAAATCAAGAGTGTGCTTCTTGCTCTAAAGCACAGTGTGATCAATGGATGAGAAATCTGCTGTGTGTTTCACTTAAGAAATGGAGTTAAATTCCAGGCTCTGAGTCTTCCTACAAGGAAGTCTTCGTTTCCGGAAAGGGCAGTTACTTTACATCTCAAACGAAATACGTAGTTCACGAAGCTCACACGATTCTCATCTAAACTGAAAAGAATTGGATGTTAGAGGACCACTGCTTTGTATCAGTTTCAGAAGCAGAGTTGGACTAGATATGGTCCGTATGTGTAGGAAACACCGTTCTTTTGTTCTCAGCACACTCACCTTTCCTGCTGTCTTAGAGATTTTAGAAAGCAAGAGCATGCTTCTCGCTCTAAAGCAGAGTGTGATCAATGGATGAGAACTCTGCTGTGTGTTTCCCTTCAGAAATGGAGTTAAATCCCAGGCTCTGAGTCTTCCTAAAGCAAGAATTCTTTTCAGGTAAGGGCAGTTTCTTTACAGCTCAAACGAACTACATCCTTCACAAAGCTCACACGTTTCTCATCTTAACTGACAAGCATTGGGTGTTAGAGGACCTGTGGTTTGTTTCTGTTTCAGAAGCAGAGTTGAACTAGATATGGTCTGTATGTGTAGGAAACACAGTTCTCTTGTTCTGAGCACACTCAGATTTCCTGCTGTATTAGAGAAGCTAGAAAGCAAGAGCGTGTTCTCGCTTTAAAGCAGAGTGTGATCCATGGATGAGAACTATGCTGTTTGTTTCCCTTCAGAAATGGAGTTAAATCCCAGGCTGTGTGTCTTCCTACAAGCAAGACTTCGTTTCAGGTAATGGCAGTCACTTCTCAGCTCAAAGGAACTACATCGTTAACGAAGCTCACACGTTTCTCATCTTAAATGACAAGCATTGGATGTTAGAGGACCAGTGCTTTGTATCAGTTTCAGAAGCAGAGTTGGACTACATATGGTCCGTATGTGTAGGAAACATTGTTCTTTTGTTCTCTGCACACTCACATTTCATGCTGTCTTAGAGCCTCTAGAAAGCAAGAGCGTGCTTCTTGCTCTAAAGCAGAGTGTGATCAATGGATGAGAACTCTGCTGTGTGTTTTACTTCAGAAATGGAGTTAAATCCCAGGCTCTGAGTCTTCCTAAAGCAAGAATTCTTTTCAGGTAAGGGCAGTTTCTTTACAGCTCAAACGAACTACATCCTTCACGATGCTCATACGTTTCTCATCTTAACTGACAAGCATTGGATGTTAGAGGTCCTGTGGTTTGTTTCAGTTTCAGAAGCAGAGTTGAACTAGATATGGTCTGTATGTGTAGGAAACACCGTTCTCTTGTTCTGTGCACACTCAGATTTCCTGCTGTATTAGAGAAGCTAGAAAGCAAGAGCGTGTTCTCGCTCTAAAGCAGAGTGTGATCCATGGATGAGAACTATGCTGTTTGTTTCCCTAAAGAAATGGAGTTAAATCCCAGGCTCTGTGTCTTCCTACAAGCAAGACTTCGTTTCAGGTAAGGGCAGTCACTTCTTCTCTCAAAGGAACTACATCGTTCACGAAGGTCACACGTTTCTCATCTAAAATGACAAGCATTGGATATTAGAGGACCATTGCTTTGTGTCAGTTTCAGAAGCAGAATTTGACAAGACATGGTCCGTATGTGTAGGAATCATCGTTCTTTTGTTCTCAGCACACTCACGTTTCATGCTGTCTTAGAGCCTCTAGAAATCAAGAGTGTGCTTCTTGCTCTAAAGCAGAGTGTGATCAATGGATGAGAAATCTGCTGTGTGTTTCACTTAAGAAATGGAGTTAAATTCCAGGCTCTGAGTCTTCCTACAAGGAAGTCTTCGTTTCCGGAAAGGGCAGTTACTTTACATCTCAAACGAAATACGTCGTTCACGAAGCTCACACGATTCTCATCTAAACTGAAAAGAATTGGATGTTAGAGGACCACTGCTTTGTATCAGTTTCAGAAGCAGAGTTGGACTAGATATGGTCCGTATGTGTAGGAAACACCGTTCTTTTGTTCTCAGCACACTCACCTTTCCTGCTGTCTTAGAGATTTTAGAAAGCAAGAGCATGCTTCTCGCTCTAAAGCAGAGTGTGATCAATGGATGAGAACTCTGCTGTGTGTTTCCCTTCAGAAATGGAGTTAAATCCCAGGCTGTGTGTCTTCCTACAAGCAAGACTTCGTTTCAGGTAATGGCAGTCACTTCTCAGCTCAAAGGAACTACATCGTTAACGAAGCTCACACGTTTCTCATTTTAAATGACAAGCATTGGATGTTAGAGGACCAGTGCTTTGTATCAGTTTCAGAAGCAGAGTTGGACTACATATGGTCCGTATGTGTAGGAAACATTGTTCTTTTGTTCTCTGCACACTCACATTTCATGCTGTCTTAGAGCCTCTAGAAAGCAAGAGCGTGCTTCTTGCTCTAAAGCAGAGTGTGATCAATGGATGAGAACTCTGCTGTGTGTTTTACTTCAGAAATGGAGTTAAATCCCAGGCTCTGTGTCTCCTACAAGCAAGACTTCGTTTCAGGTAAGGGCAGTCACTTCTCAGCTCAAAGGAACTACATCGTTAACGAAGCTCACACGTTTCTCATCTTAAATGACATGCATTGGATGTTAGAGGACCAGTGCTTTATATCAGTTTCTGAAGAAGAGTTGGACTACATATGGTCTGTATGTGTAGGAAACATCGTTCTTTTGTTCTCTGCACACTCACATTTCATGCTGTCTTAGAGCCTCTAGAAAGCAAGAGCGTGCTTCTTGCTCTAAAGCAGAGTGTGATCAATGGATGAGAACTCTGCTGTGTGTTTTACTTCAGAAATGGAGTTAAATCCCAGGCTCTGAGTCTTCCTACAAAAAAGACTTCGTTTCAGGTTAGGGCAGTTACTTTACATCTCAAACGAACTATGTCGTTCACGAAGCTCATACGATTCTCATCTTAACTGACAAGCATTGGATGTTAGAGGACCTGTGGTTTGTTTCAGTTTCAGAAGCAGAGTTGAACTAGATATGGTTCGTATGTGTAGGAAACACCGTTCTATTGTTCTGAGCACAGTCACCTTACCTTTTGTATTAGAGACTCTAGAAAGCAAGAGCGTGCTTCTCGTTCTAAAGCAGTGTGTGATCCATGGATGAGAACTATGCTGTGTGTTTCACTTCAGAAATGGAGTTAAATTCCAGGCTCTGTGTCTTCCTACAAGCAAGACTACGTTTCAGGTAACGGCAGTCACTTTTCAGCTCAAACAAACTACATAGTTCACGAAGCTCACACGTTTCTCATCTTAACTGACAAGAATTGGATGTTAGAGGACCAGTGCTTTGTATCAGTTTCAGAAGCAGAGTTGGACTACATGTGGTCCGTATGTGTAGGAAACATCATTCTTTTGTTCTCAGCACACTCAAGTTTCTTGCTGTCCTAGAGCCTCAAGAAAGCAAGAGCGTGCTTCTTGCGCTAAAGCAGAGTGTGATCAGTGGATGAGAACTCTGCTGTGTGTTTCACTTCAGAAATAGAGTTAAATCCCAGGCTCTGAGTCTTCCTAAAAACAAGACTTCTTTTCAGGAAAGGGCAGTTTCTTTACAACTCAAATGAACTACATCGTTCACGAAGCTTACACGTTTCTCATCTTAAATGACGAGCATTGGATGTTAGAGGACCTGTGATTTGTTTCAGTTTCAGAAGCAGAGTTGGACTAGACATGGTCTGTATGTGTAGGAAACACCGTTCTTTTGTTCTCAGCACACTCATATATCCTGCTGTATTAGAGACGCTAGAAAGCAAGAGCGTGCTTCTCGCTCTAAAGCAGAGTGTGATCCATGGATGAGAACTATGCTGTGTGTTTCACTTCAGAAATGGAGTTAAATCCCAGGATCTGTGTCTTCCTACAAGCAAGACTTCATTTCAGGTAGGGCAGTCACTTTTCAGCTCAAACGAACTACATCGTTCACGAAGCTCACACGTTCCTCATCTTAAATGACAAGCATTGGATGTTAGAGGACCAGTGCTTTGTATCAGTTTCGAAAGCAGAGTTGTACTACATATGGTCCTTATGTGTAGGAAACACCGTTCTTTTGTTCTCAGCACACTCACCTTTCCTGCTGTCTCAGAGACTCTAGAAAGCAAGAGCATGATTCTTGTTCTAAAGCAGAGTGTGATCAATGGATGAGAACTCTGCTGTGTGTTTCCCTTCAGAAATGGAGTTAAATCCCAGGCTCTGAGTCTTTCTACAAGCAAGACTTCTTTTCGGGAAAGGGCAGTTACTTTTCAGCTCAAGCGAACTACATCTTTCACGAAGCTCACACGTTTCTCATCTTAACTGACAAGCATTGGATGTTAGAGGACCAGTGCTTTGTATCAGTTTCAGAAGCAGAGTTGGACTACATATGGTCCTTATGTGTAGGAAACACCGTTCTCTTGTTCTGTGCACACTCAGATTTCCTGCTGTATTAGAGAAGCTAGAAAGCAAGAGCGTGTTCTCGCTCTAAAGCAGAGTGTGATCCATGGATGAGAACTATGCTGTTTGTTTCCCTAAAGAAATGGAGTTAAATCCCAGGCTCTGTGTCTTCCTACAAGCAAGACTTCGTTTCAGGTAAGGGCAGTCACTTCTTCTCTCAAAGGAACTACATCGTTCACGAAGGTCACACGTTTCTCATCTAAAATGACAAGCATTGGATATTAGAGGACCATTGCTTTGTGTCAGTTTCAGAAGCAGAATTTGACAAGACATGGTCCGTATGTGTAGGAATCATCGTTCTTTTGTTCTCAGCACACTCACGTTTCATGCTGTCTTAGAGCCTCTAGAAATCAAGAGTGTGCTTCTTGCTCTAAAGCAGAGTGTGATCAATGGATGAGAAATCTGCTGTGTGTTTCACTTAAGAAATGGAGTTAAATTCCAGGCTCTGAGTCTTCCTACAAGGAAGTCTTCGTTTCCGGAAAGGGCAGTTACTTTACATCTCAAACGAAATACGTAGTTCACGAAGCTCACACGATTCTCATCTAAACTGAAAAGAATTGGATGTTAGAGGACCACTGCTTTGTATCAGTTTCAGAAGCAGAGTTGGACTAGATATGGTCCGTATGTGTAGGAAACACCGTTCTTTTGTTCTCAGCACACTCACCTTTCCTGCTGTCTTAGAGATTTTAGAAAGCAAGAGCATGCTTCTCGCTCTAAAGCAGAGTGTGATCAATGGATGAGAACTCTGCTGTGTGTTTCCCTTCAGAAATGGAGTTAAATCCCAGGCTCTGAGTCTTCCTAAAGCAAGAATTCTTTTCAGGTAAGGGCAGTTTCTTTACAGCTCAAACGAACTACATCCTTCACAAAGCTCACACGTTTCTCATCTTAACTGACAAGCATTGGGTGTTAGAGGACCTGTGGTTTGTTTCTGTTTCAGAAGCAGAGTTGAACTAGATATGGTCTGTATGTGTAGGAAACACAGTTCTCTTGTTCTGAGCACACTCAGATTTCCTGCTGTATTAGAGAAGCTAGAAAGCAAGAGCGTGTTCTCGCTTTAAAGCAGAGTGTGATCCATGGATGAGAACTATGCTGTTTGTTTCCCTTCAGAAATGGAGTTAAATCCCAGGCTGTGTGTCTTCCTACAAGCAAGACTTCGTTTCAGGTAATGGCAGTCACTTCTCAGCTCAAAGGAACTACATCGTTAACGAAGCTCACACGTTTCTCATCTTAAATGACAAGCATTGGATGTTAGAGGACCAGTGCTTTGTATCAGTTTCAGAAGCAGAGTTGGACTACATATGGTCCGTATGTGTAGGAAACATTGTTCTTTTGTTCTCTGCACACTCACATTTCATGCTGTCTTAGAGCCTCTAGAAAGCAAGAGCGTGCTTCTTGCTCTAAAGCAGAGTGTGATCAATGGATGAGAACTCTGCTGTGTGTTTTACTTCAGAAATGGAGTTAAATCCCAGGCTCTGTGTCTCCTACAAGCAAGACTTCGTTTCAGGTAAGGGCAGTCACTTCTCAGCTCAAAGGAACTACATCGTTAACAAAGCTCACACGTTTCTCATCTTAAATGACATGCATTGGATGTTAGAGGACTAGTGCTTTATATCAGTTTCTGAAGAAGAGTTGGACTACATATGGTCTGTATGTGTAGGAAACATCGTTCTTTTGTTCTCTGCACACTCACATTTCATGCTGTCTTAGAGCCTCTAGAAAGCAAGAGCGTGCTTCTTGCTCTAAAGCAGAGTGTGATCAATGGATGAGAACTCTGCTGTGTGTTTTACTTCAGAAATGGAGTTAAATCCCAGGCTCTGAGTCTTCCTACAAAAAAGACTTCGTTTCAGGTTAGGGCAGTTACTTTACATCTCAAACGAACTATGTCGTTCACGAAGCTCATACGATTCTCATCTTAACTGACAAGCATTGGATGTTAGAGGACCTGTGGTTTGTTTCAGTTTCAGAAGCAGAGTTGAACTAGATATGGTTCGTATGTGTAGGAAACACCGTTCTATTGTTCTGAGCACAGTCACTTTACCTTTTGTATTAGAGACTCTAGAAAGCAAGAGCGTGCTTCTCGTTCTAAAGCAGTGTGTGATCCATGGATGAGAACTATGCTGTGTGTTTCACTTCAGAAATGGAGTTAAATTCCAGGCTCTGTGTCTTCCTACAAGCAAGACTACGTTTCAGGTAACGGCAGTCACTTTTCAGCTCAAACAAACTACATCGTTCACGAAGCTCACACGTTTCTCATCTTAACTGACAAGAATTGGATGTTAGAGGACCAGTGCTTTGTATCAGTTTCAGAAGCAGAGTTGGACTACATGTGGTCCGTATGTGTAGGAAACATCGTTCTTTTGTTCTCAGCACACTCAAGTTTCTTGCTGTCCTAGAGCCTCAAGAAAGCAAGAGCGTGCTTCTTGTGCTAAAGCAGAGTGTGATCAGTGGATGAGAACTCTGCTGTGTGTTTCACTTCAGAAATAGAGTTAAATCCCAGGCTCTGAGTCTTCCTAAAAACAAGACTTCTTTTCAGGAAAGGGCAGTTTCTTTACAACTCAAATGAACTACATCGTTCACGAAGCTTACACGTTTCTCATCTTAAATGACGAGCATTGGATGTTAGAGGACCTGTGATTTGTTTCAGTTTCAGAAGCAGTGTTGAACTAGATATGGTGCGTATGTGTAGGAAACACCGTTCGTTGTTCTCAGCACACTCACGTTTCCTGCTGTCTTAGAGACCCTAGAAAGCAAGAGCATGATTCTTGTTCTAAAGCAGAGTGTGATCAATGGATGAGAACTCTGCTGTGTGTTTCACTTCAGAAATGGAGTTAAATCCCAGGCTCTGTGTCTTCCTACAAGCAAGACTTCGTTTCAGGTAAGGGCAGTCACTTCTTCTCTCAAAGGAACTACATCGTTCACAAAGCTCACACGTTTCTCATCTTAAATGACACGCATTGGATGTTACAGGACCAGTTCTTTGTTTCAGTTTCAGAAGCAGAATTTGACAAGACATGGTCCGTATGTGTAGGAAACATCGTTCTTTTTTTCTCAGCACACTCACTTTTCATGCTGTCTTAGGGCCTCTAGAAAGCAAGAGCGTGCCTCTTGCTCTAAAGCAGAGAGTGATCAATGGATGAGAAATCTGCTGTGTGTTTCACTTCAGAAATGGAGTTAAATCCCAAGCTCTGAGTCTTCCTACAAGGAAGACTTCGTTTCCGGAAAGGACAGTTACTTTACATCTCAAAGGAAATACGTCGTTCATGAAGCTAACACGATTCTCATGTAAACTGACAAGCATTGGATGTTAGAGGACCAGTGCTTTGTTTCAGTTTCAGAAGCAGAGTTGGACTAGATATGGTCCGTATGTGTAGGAAACACCGTTCTTTTGTTCTCAGCACACTCACCTTTCCTGCTGTCTTAGAGATTTTAGAAAGCAAGAGCATGCTTCTCGCTCTAAAGCACAGTGTGATCAATGGATGAGAATTCTGCTTTGTGTTTCCCTTCAGAAATGGAGTTAAATCCCAGGCTCTGAGTCTTCCTAAAGCAAAAATTCTTTTCAGGTAAGGGCAGTTCCTTTACATCTCAAACGAACTATGTCGTTCACGAAGCTCACACGATTCTCATCTTAACTGACAGGCATTGGATGTTAGAGGACCTGTGATTTGTTTCAGTTTCAGAAGCAGTGTTGAACTAGATATGGTGCGTATGTGTAGGAAACACCGTTCTTTGTTCTCAGCACACTCACGTTTCCTGCTGACTTAGTGACTCCAGAAAGCAAGAGCGTGCGTCTTGCTCTAAAGCAGAGTGTGATCAGTGGATGAGAACTATGCTGTGTGTTTCACTTCAGAAATGGAGTTAAATCCCAGGCTCTGTGTCTTCCTACAAGCAATACTTCCTTTCAGGTAAGGGCAGTCACTTTTCAGCTCAAACGAACTACGTCTTTCACAAAGCTCACACGTTTCTCATCTTAACTGACAAGCATTGGATGTTACAGGACCAGTGCTTTGTATCAGTTTCAGAAGCAGAGTTGGACTAGACATGGTCTGTATGTGTAGGAAACACCGTTCTTTTGTTCTCAGCACACTCATATATCCTGCTGTATTAGAGACGCTAGAAAGCAAGAGCGTGCTTCTCGCTCTAAAGCAGAGTGTGATCCATGGATGAGAACTATGCTGTGTGTTTCACTTCAGAAATGGAGTTAAATCCCAGGATCTGTGTCTTCCTACAAGCAAGACTTCATTTCAGGTAGGGCAGTCACTTTTCAGCTCAAACGAACTACATCGTTCACGAAGCTCACACGTTTCTCATCTTAAATGACAAGCATTGGATGTTAGAGGACCAGTGCTTTGTATCAGTTTCGAAAGCAGAGTTGGACTACATATGGTCCTTATGTGTAGGAAACACCGTTCTTTTGTTCTCAGCACACTCACCTTTCCTGCTCTCTCAGAGACTCTAGAAAGCAAGAGCATGATTCTTGTTCTAAAGCAGAGTGTGATCAATGGATGAGAACTCTGCTGTGTGTTTCCCTTCAGAAATGGAGTTAAATCCCAGGCTCTGAGTCTTTCTACAAGCAAGACTTCTTTTCGGGAAAGGGCAGTTACTTTTCAGCTCAAGCGAACTACATCTTTCACGAAGCTCACACGTTTCTCATCTTAACTGACAAGCATTGGATGTTAGAGGACCAGTGCTTTGTATCAGTTTCAGAAGCAGAGTTGGACTACATATGGTCCTTATGTGTAGGAAACACCGTTCTTTTGTTCTCAGCACACTCACGTTTCCTGCTGTCTTAGAGACCCTAGAAAGCAAGAGCATGATTCTTGTTCTAAAGCAGAGTGTGATCAATGGATGAGAACTCTGCTGTGTGTTTCCCTTGAGAAATGGAGTTAAATCCCAGGCTGTGTGTCTTCCTACAAGCAAGACTTCGTTTCAGGTAAGGGCAGTCACTTCTTCTCTCAAAGGAACTACATCGTTCATGAAGGTCACACGTTTCTCATCTTAAATGACAAGCATTGGATGTTAGAGGACCAGTGCTTTGTGTCAGTTTCAGAAGCAGAATTTGACAAGACATGGTCCGTATGTGTAGGAAACATCGTTCTTTTGTTCTCAGCACACTCACGTTTCATGCTGTCTTAGAGCCTCTAGAAATCAAGAGTGTGCTTCTTGCTCTAAAGCAGAGTGTGATCAATGGATGAGAAATCTGCTGTGTCTTTCACTTCAGAAATGGAGTTAAATCCCAAGCTCTGAGTCTTCCTACAAGGAAGACTTCGTTTCCGGAAAGGGCAGTTACTTTACATCTCAAACGAAATACGTCGTTCACGAAGCTCACACGATTCTCATCTAAACTGACAAGCATTGGATGTTAGAGGACCAGTGCTTTGTTTCAGTTTCAGAAGCAGAGTTGGACTAGATATGGTCCGTATGTATAGGAAACACCGTTATTTTGTTCTCAGCACACTCAACTTTCCTGCTGTCTTAGAGATTTTAGAAAGCAAGAGCATGCTTCTCGCTCTAAAGCAGAGTGTGATCAATGGATGAGAACTCTGCTGTGTGTTTCCCTTCAGAAATGGAGTTAAATCCCAGGCTCTGAGTCATCCTAAAGCAAGAATTCTTTTCAGGTAAGGGCAGTTTCTTTACAGCTCAAATGAACTACACCCTTCACAAAGCTCACACGTTTCTCATCTTAACTGTCAAGCATTGGGTGTTAGAGGACCTGTGGTTTGTTTCAGTATCAGAAGCAGAGTTGAACTAGATATGGTCCGTATGTGTAGGAAACACTGTTCTTTTATTCTGAGCACACTCAGATTTCCTGCTGTATTAGAGACGCTAGAAAGCAAGAGCGTGCTTCTCGCTCTAAAGCAGAGTTGATCAATGGATGAGAACTCTGCTGTGTTGTTTTACTTCAGAAATGGAGTTAAATCCCAGGCTCTGAGTCTTCCTACAAAAAAGTCTTCGTTTCAGGTTAGGGCAGTTACTTTACATCTCAAAGGAACTACGTCGTTCACGAAGCTCACACGATTCTCATCTTAACTGACAAGCATTGGATGTTAGAGGACCTGTGGTTTGTTTCAGTTTCAGAAGCAGAGTTGAACTAGATATGGTTCGTATGTTTAGGAAACACCGTTCTATTGTTCTGAGCACAGTCACTTTACCTTTTGTATTAGAGACTCTAGAAAGCAAGAGCGTGCTTCTCGTTCTAAAGCAGTGTGTGATCCATGGATGAGAACTATGCTGTGTGTTTCACTTCAGAAATGGAGTTAAATTCCAGGCTCTGTGTCTTCCTACAAGCAAGACTACGTATCAGGTAACGGCAGTCACTTTTCAGCTCAAACAAACTACATCGTTCACGAAGCTCACACGTTTCTCATCTTAACTGACAAGAATTGGATGTTAGAGGACCAGTGCTTTGTATCAGTTTCAGAAGCAGAGTTGGACTACATGTGGTCCGTATGTGTAGGAAACATCGTTCTTTTGTTCTCAGCACACTCAAGTTTCTTGCTGTCCTAGAGCCTCAAGAAAGCAAGAGCGTGCTTCTTGCGCTAAAGCAGAGTGTGATCAGTGGATGAGAACTCTGCTGTGTGTTTCACTTCAGAAATAGAGTTAAATCCCAGGCTCTGAGTCTTCCTAAAAACAAGACTTCTTTTCAGGAAAGGGCAGTTTCTTTACAACTCAAATGAACTACATCGTTCACGAAGCTTACACGTTTCTCATCTTAAATGACAAGCATTGGATGTTAGAGGACCAGTGCTTTGTATCAGTTTCAGAAGCAGAGTTGGACTACATATGGTCCTTATGTGTAGGAAACACCGTTCTCTTGTTCTGTGCACACTCAGATTTCCTGCTGTATTAGAGAAGCTAGAAAGCAAGAGCGTGTTCTCGCTCTAAAGCAGAGTGTGATCCATGGATGAGAACTATGCTGTTTGTTTCCCTAAAGAAATGGAGTTAAATCCCAGGCTCTGTGTCTTCCTACAAGCAAGACTTCGTTTCAGGTAAGGGCAGTCACTTCTTCTCTCAAAGGAACTACATCGTTCACGAAGCTTACACGTTTCTCATCTTAAATGACAAGCATTGGATGTTAGAGGACCAGTGCTTTGTGTCAGTTTCAGAAGCAGAATTTGACAAGACATGGTCCGTATGTGTAGGAATCATCGTTCTTTTGTTCTCAGCACACTCACGTTTCATGCTGTCTTAGAGCCTCTAGAAATCAAGAGTGTGCTTCTTGCTCTAAAGCAGAGTGTGATCAATGGATGAGAAATCTGCTGTGTGTTTCACTTAAGAAATGGAGTTAAATTCCAGGCTCTGAGTCTTCCTACAAGGAAGTCTTCGTTTCCGGAAAGGGCAGTTACTTTACATCTCAAACGAAATACGTCGTTCACGAAGCTCACACGATTCTCATCTAAACTGAAAAGAATTGGATGTTAGAGGACCACTGCTTTGTATCAGTTTCAGAAGCAGAGTTGGACTAGATATGGTCCGTATGTGTAGGAAACACCGTTCTTTTGTTCTCAGCACACTCACCTTTCCTGCTGTCTTAGAGATTTTAGAAAGCAAGAGCATGCTTCTCGCTCTAAAGCAGAGTGTGATCAATGGATGAGAACTCTGCTGTGTGTTTCCCTTCAGAAATGGAGTTAAATCCCAGGCTCTGAGTCTTCCTAAAGCAAGAATTCTTTTCAGGTAAGGGCAGTTTCTTTACAGCTCAAACGAACTACAACCTTCACAAAGCTCACACGTTTCTCATCTTAACTGACAAGCATTGGGTGTTAGAGGACCTGTGGTTTGTTTCTGTTTCAGAAGCAGAGTTGAACTAGATATGGTCTGTATGTGTAGGAAACACAGTTCTCTTGTTCTGAGCACACTCAGATTTCCTGCTGTATTAGAGAAGCTAGAAAGCAAGAGCGTGTTCTCGCTTTAAAGCAGAGTGTGATCCATGGATGAGAACTATGCTGTTTGTTTCCCTTCAGAAATGGAGTTAAATCCCAGGCTGTGTGTCTTCCTACAAGCAAGACTTCGTTTCAGGTAATGGCAGTCACTTCTCAGCTCAAAGGAACTACATCGTTAACGAAGCTCACACGTTTCTCATCTTAAATGACAAGCATTGGATGTTAGAGGACCAGTGCTTTGTATCAGTTTCAGAAGCAGAGTTGGACTACATATGGTCCGTATGTGTAGGAAACATTGTTCTTTTGTTCTCTGCACACTCACATTTCATGCTGTCTTAGAGCCTCTGGAAAGCAAGAGCGTGCTTCTTGCTCTAAAGCAGAGTGTGATCAATGGATGAGAACTCTGCTGTGTGTTTTACTTCAGAAATGGAGTTAAATCCCAGGCTCTGTGTCTCCTACAAGCAAGACTTCGTTTCAGGTAAGGGCAGTCACTTCTCAGCTCAAAGGAACTACATCGTTAACAAAGCTCACACGTTTCTCATCTTAAATGACATGCATTGGATGTTAGAGGACTAGTGCTTTATATCAGTTTCTGAAGAAGAGTTGGACTACATATGGTCTGTATGTGTAGGAAACATCGTTCTTTTGTTCTCTGCACACTCACATTTCATGCTGTCTTAGAGCCTCTAGAAAGCAAGAGCGTGCTTCTTGCTCTAAAGCAGAGTGTGATCAATGGATGAGAACTCTGCTGTGTGTTTTACTTCAGAAATGGAGTTAAATCCCAGGCTCTGAGTCTTCCTACAAAAAAGACTTCGTTTCAGGTTAGGGCAGTTACTTTACATCTCAAACGAACTATGTCGTTCACGAAGCTCATACGATTCTCATCTTAACTGACAAGCATTGGATGTTAGAGGACCTGTGGTTTGTTTCAGTTTCAGAAGCAGAGTTGAACTAGATATGGTTCGTATGTGTAGGAAACACCGTTCTATTGTTCTGAGCACAGTCACTTTACCTTTTGTATTAGAGACTCTAGAAAGCAAGAGCGTGCTTCTCGTTCTAAAGCAGTGTGTGATCCATGGATGAGAACTATGCTGTGTGTTTCACTTCAGAAATGGAGTTAAATTCCAGGCTCTGTGTCTTCCTACAAGCAAGACTACGTTTCAGGTAACGGCAGTCACTTTTCAGCTCAAACAAACTACATCGTTCACGAAGCTCACACGTTTCTCATCTTAACTGACAAGAATTGGATGTTAGAGGACCAGTGCTTTGTATCAGTTTCAGAAGCAGAGTTGGACTACATGTGGTCCGTATGTGTAGGAAACATCGTTCTTTTGTTCTCAGCACACTCAAGTTTCTTGCTGTCCTAGAGCCTCAAGAAAGCAAGAGCGTGCTTCTTGCGCTAAAGCAGAGTGTGATCAGTGGATGAGAACTCTGCTGTGTGTTTCACTTCAGAAATAGAGTTAAATCCCAGGCTCTGAGTCTTCCTAAAAACAAGACTTCTTTTCAGGAAAGGGCAGTTTCTTTACAACTCAAATGAACTACATCGTTCACGAAGCTTACACGTTTCTCATCTTAAATGACGAGCATTGGATGTTAGAGGACCTGTGATTTGTTTCAGTTTCAGAAGCAGTGTTGAACTAGATATGGTGCGTATGTGTAGGAAACACCGTTCGTTGTTCTCAGCACACTCACGTTTCCTGCTGTCTTAGAGACCCTAGAAAGCAAGAGCATGAATCTTGTTCTAAAGCAGAGTGTGATCAATGGATGAGAACTCTGCTGTGTGTTTCACTTCAGAAATGGAGTTAAATCCCAGGCTCTGTGTCTTCCTACAAGCAAGACTTCGTTTCAGGTAAGGGCAGTCACTTCTTCTCTCAAAGGAACTACATCGTTCACGAAGCTCACACGTTTCTCATCTTAAATGACACGCATTGGATGTTACAGGACCAGTTCTTTGTTTCAGTTTCAGAAGCAGAATTTGACAAGACATGGTCCGTATGTGTAGGAAACATCGTTCTTTTTTTCTCAGCACACTCACTTTTCATGCTGTCTTAGGGCCTCTAGAAAGCAAGAGCGTGCCTCTTGCTCTAAAGCAGAGAGTGATCAATGGATGAGAAATCTGCTGTGTGTTTCACTTCAGAAATGGAGTTAAATCCCAAGCTCTGAGTCTTCCTACAAGGAAGACTTCGTTTCCGGAAAGGACAGTTACTTTACATCTCAAAGGAAATACGTCGTTCATGAAGCTAACACGATTCTCATGTAAACTGACAAGCATTGGATGTTAGAGGACCAGTGCTTTGTTTCAGTTTCAGAAGCAGAGTTGGACTAGATATGGTCCGTATGTGTAGGAAACACCGTTCTTTTGTTCTCAGCACACTCACCTTTCCTGCTCTCTTAGAGATTTTAGAAAGCAAGAGCATGCTTCTCGCTCTAAAGCACAGTGTGATCAATGGATGAGAATTCTGCTTTGTGTTTCCCTTCAGAAATGGAGTTAAATCCCAGGCTCTGAGTCTTCCTAAAGCAAAAATTCTTTTCAGGTAAGGGCAGTTCCTTTACATCTCAAACGAACTATGTCGTTCACGAAGCTCACACGATTCTCATCTTAACTGACAGGCATTGGATGTTAGAGGACCTGTGATTTGTTTCAGTTTCAGAAGCAGTGTTGAACTAGATATGGTGCGTATGTGTAGGAAACACCGTTCTTTGTTCTCAGCACACTCACGTTTCCTGCTGACTTAGTGACTCCAGAAAGCAAGAGCGTGCGTCTTGCTCTAAAGCAGAGTGTGATCAGTGGATGAGAACTATGCTGTGTGTTTCACTTCAGAAATGGAGTTAAATCCCAGGCTCTGTGTCTTCCTACAAGCAATACTTCCTTTCAGGTAAGGGCAGTCACTTTTCAGCTCAAACGAACTACGTCTTTCACAAAGCTCACACGTTTCTCATCTTAACTGACAAGCATTGGATGTTACAGGACCAGTGCTTTGTATCAGTTTCAGAAGCAGAGTTGGACTAGACATGGTCTGTATGTGTAGGAAACACCGTTCTTTTGTTCTCAGCACACTCATATATCCTGCTGTATTAGAGACGCTAGAAAGCAAGAGCGTGCTTCTCGCTCTAAAGCAGAGTGTGATCCATGGATGAGAACTATGCTGTGTGTTTCACTTCAGAAATGGAGTTAAATCCCAGGATCTGTGTCTTCCTACAAGCAAGACTTCATTTCAGGTAGGGCAGTCACTTTTCAGCTCAAACGAACTACATCGTTCACGAAGCTCACACGTTTCTCATCTTAAATGACAAGCATTGGATGTTAGAGGACCAGTGCTTTGTATCAGTTTCGAAAGCAGAGTTGGACTACATATGGTCCTTATGTGTAGGAAACACCGTTCTTTTGTTCTCAGCACACTCACCTTTCCTGCTGTCTCAGAGACTCTAGAAAGCAAGAGCATGATTCTTGTTCTAAAGCAGAGTGTGATCAATGGATGAGAACTCTGCTGTGTGTTTCCCTTCAGAAATGGAGTTAAATCCCAGGCTCTGAGTCTTTCTACAAGCAAGACTTCTTTTCGGGAAAGGGCAGTTACTTTTCAGCTCAAGCGAACTACATCTTTCACGAAGCTCACACGTTTCTCATCTTAACTGACAAGCATTGGATGTTAGAGGACCAGTGCTTTGTATCAGTTTCAGAAGCAGAGTTGGACTACATATGGTCCTTATGTGTAGGAAACACCGTTCTTTTGTTCTCAGCACACTCACGTTTCCTGCTGTCTTAGAGACCCTAGAAAGCAAGAGCATGATTCTTGTTCTAAAGCAGAGTGTGATCAATGGATGAGAACTCTGCTGTGTGTTTCCCTTCAGAAATGGAGTTAAATCCCAGGCTGTGTGTCTTCCTACAAGCAAGACTTCGTTTCAGGTAAGGGCAGTCACTTCTTCTCTCAAAGGAACTACATCGTTCATGAAGGTCACACGTTTCTCATCTTAAATGACAAGCATTGGATGTTAGAGGACCAGTGCTTTGTGTCAGTTTCAGAAGCAGAATTTGACAAGACATGGTCCGTATGTGTAGGAAACATCGTTCTTTTGTTCTCAGCACACTCACGTTTCATGCTGTCTTAGAGCCTCTAGAAATCAAGAGTGTGCTTCTTGCTCTAAAGCAGAGTGTGATCAATGGATGAGAAATCTGCTGTGTCTTTCACTTCAGAAATGGAGTTAAATCCCAAGCTCTGAGTCTTCCTACAAGGAAGACTTCGTTTCAGGTTAGGGCAGTTACTTTACATCTCAAACGAACTATGTCGTTCACGAAGCTCACACGATTCTCATCTTAACTGACAAGCATTGGATGTTAGAGGACCTGTGGTTTGTTTCAGTTTCAGAAGCAGAGTTGAACTAGATATGGTTCGTATGTGTAGGAAACACCGTTCTATTGTTCTGAGCACAGTCACTTTACCTTTTGTATTAGAGACTCTAGAAAGCAAGAGCGTGCTTCTCGTTCTAAAGCAGTGTGTGATCCATGGATGAGAACTATGCTGTGTGTTTCACTTCAGAAATGGAGTTAAATTCCAGGCTCTGTGTCTTCCTACAAGCAAGACTACGTTTCAGGTAACGGCAGTCACTTTTCAGCTCAAACGAACTACATCGTTCACGAAGCTCACACGTTTCTCATCTTAACTGACAAGAATTGGATGTTAGAGGACCAGTGCTTTGTATCAGTTTCAGAAGCAGAGTTGGACTACATATGGTCCATATGTGTAGGAAACATCGTTCTTTTGTTCTCAGCACACTCAAGTTTCTTGCTGTCCTAGAGCCTCTAGAAAGCAAGAGCGTGCTTCTTGCGCTAAAGCAGAGTGTGATCAGTGGATGAGAACTCTGCTGTGTGTTTCACTTCAGAAATAGAGTTAAATCCCAGGCTCTGATTCTTCCTAAAAACAAGACTTCTTTTCAGGAAAGGGCAGTTTCTTTACAACTCAAATGAACTACATCGTTCACGAAGCTCACACGTTTCTCATCTTAAATGACGAGCATTGGATGTTAGAGGACCTGTGATTTGTTTCAGTTTCAGAAGCAGTGTTGAACTAGATATGGTGCGTATGTGTAGGAAACACCGTTCTTTTGTTCTCAGCACACTCACGTTTCCTGCTGTCTTAGAGACCCTAGAAAGCAAGAGCATGATTCTTGTTCTAAAGCAGAGTGTGATCAATGGATGAGAACTCTGCTGTGTGTTTCTCTTCAGAAATGGAGTTAAATCCCAGGCTCTGAGTCTTCCTAAAGCAAGAATTCTTTTCAGGTAAGGGCAGTTTCTTTACAGCTCAAACGAATTACATCCTTCACGATGCTCATACGTTTCTCATCTTAATTGACAATCATTGGATGTTAGAGGACCTGTGGTTTGTTTCAGTTTCAGAAGCAGAGTTGAACTAGATATGGTCTGTATGTGTAGGAAACACCGTTCTCTTGTTCTGTGTACACTCAGATTTCCTGCTGTATTAGAGACGCTAGAAAGCAAGAGCGTGCTTCTCGCTCTAAAGCAGAGTGTGATCCATGCATGAGAACTATGCTGTGTGTTTCACTTCAGAAATGGAGTTAAATCCCAGGCTCTGTGTCTTCCTACAAGCAAGACTTCGTTTCAGGTAAGGGCAGTCACTTCTTCTCTCAAAGGAACTACATCGTTCACGAAGCTCACACGTTTCTCATCTTAAATGACAAGCATTGGATGTTAGAGGACCAGTGCTTTGTTTCAGTTTCAGAAGCAGAATTTGACAAGACATGGTCCGTATGTGTAGGAAACATCGTTCTTTTTTTCTCAGCACACTCACTTTTCATGCTGTCTTAGAGCCTCTAGAAAGCAAGAGCGTGCCTCTTGCTCTAAAGCAGAGAGTGATCAATGGATGAGAAATCTGCTGTGTGTTTCACTTCAGAAATGGAGTTAAATCCCACGCTCTGAGTCTTCCTACAAGGAAGACTTCGTTTCCGGAAAGGACAGTTACTTTACATCTCAAAGGCAATACGTCGTTCATGAAGATAACACGATTCTCATGTAAACTGACAAGCATTGGATGTTAGAGGACCAGTGCTTTGTTTCAGTTTCAGAAGCAGAGTTGGACTAGATATGGTCCGTATGTGTAGGAAACACCGTTCTTTTGTTCTCAGCACACTCACCTTTCCTGCTGTCTTAGAGATTTTAGAAAGCAAGAGCATGCTTCTCGCTCTAAAGCAGAGTGTGATCAATGGATGAGAATTCTGCTTTGTGTTTCCCTTCAGAAATGGAGTTAAATCCCAGGCTCTGAGTCTTCCTAAAGCAAGAATTCTTTTCAGGTAAGGGCAATTACTTTACATCTCAAACGAACTATGTCGTTCACGAAGCTCACACGATTCTCATCTTAACTGACAGGCATTGGATGTTAGAGGACCTGTGATTTGTTTCAGTTTCAGAAGCAGTGTTGAACTAGATATGGTGCGTATGTGTAGGAAACACCGTTCTTTGTTCTCAGCACACTCACGTTTCCTGCTGACTTAGTGACTCCAGAAAGCAAGAGCGTGCGTCTTGCTCTAAAGCAGAGTGTGATCAGTGGATGAGAACTATGCTGTGTGTTTCACTTCAGAAATGGAGTTAAATCCCAGGCTCTGTGTCTTCCTACAAGCAATACTTCCTTTCAGGTAAGGGCAGTCACTTTTCAGCTCAAACGAACTACATCTTTCAGAAAGCTCACACGTTTCTCATCTTAACTGACAAGCATTGGATGTTACAGGACCAGTGCTTTGTATCAGTTTCAGAAGCAGAGTTGGACTACATATGGTCCTTATGTGTAGGAAACACCGTTCTTTTGTTCTCAGCACACTCACGTTTCCTGCTGTCTTAGAGACCCTAGAAAGCAAGAGCATGATTCTTGTTCTAAAGCAGATTGTGATCAATGGATGAGAACTCTGCTGTGTGTTTCCCTTCAGAAATGGAGTTAAATCCCAGGCTCTGAGTCTTCCTAAAGCAAGAATTCTTTTCAGGTAAGGGCAGTTTCTTTACAGCTCAAACGAACTACATCCTTCACGATGCTCATACGTTTCTCATCTTAACTGACAAGCATTGGATGTTAGAGGACCTGTGGTTTGTTTCAGTTTCAGAAGCAGAGTTGAACTAGATATGGTCTGTATGTGTAGGAAACACCGTTCTCTTGTTCTGTGCACACTCAGATTTCCTGCTGTATTAGAGAAGCTAGAAAGCAAGAGCGTGTTCTCGCTCTAAAGCAGAGTGTGATCCATGGATGAGAACTATGCTCTTTGTTTCCCTTCAGAAATGGAGTTAAATCCCAGGCTCTGTGTCTTCCTACAAGCAAGACTTCGTTTCAGGTAAGGGCAGTCACTTCTTCTCTCAAAGGAACTACATCGTTCACGAAGCTCACACGTTTCTCATCTTAAATGACAAGCATTGGATGTTAGAGGACCAGTGCTTTGTATCAGTTTCGAAAGCAGAGCTGGACTACATATGGTCCTTATGTGTAGGAAACACCGTTCTTTTGTTCTCAGCACACTCACCTTTCCTGCTGTCTAAGAGACTCTAGAAAGCAAGAGCATGATTCTTGTTCTAAAGCAGAGTGTGATCAATGGATGAGAACTCTGCTGTGTGTTTCCCTTCAGAAATGGAGTTAAATCCCAGGCTCTGAGTCTTTCTACAAGCAAGACTTCTTTTCGGGAAAGGGCAGTTACTTTTCAGCTCAAGCGAACTACAACTTTCACGAAGCTCACACGATTCTCATCTAAACTGACAAGCATTGGATGTTAGAGGACCAGTGCTTTGTTTCAGTTTCAGAAGCAGAGTTGGACTAGATATGGTCCGTATGTGTAGGAAACACCGTTCTTTTGTTCTCAGCACACTCAACTTTCCTGCTGTCTTAGAGATTTTAGAAAGCAAGAGCATGCTTCTCGCTCTAAAGCAGAGTGTGATCAATGGATGAGAACTCTGCTGTGTGTTTCCCTTCAGAAATGGAGTTAAATCCCAGGCTCTGAGTCTTCCTAAAGCAAGAATTCTTTTCAGGTAAGAGCAGTTTCTTTACAGCTCAAATGAACTACACCCTTCACAAAGCTCACACGTTTCTCATCTTAACTGTCAAGCATTGGGTGTTAGAGGACCTGTGGTTTGTTTCAGTATCAGAAGCAGAGTTGAACTAGATATGGTCCGTATGTGTAGGAAACACTGTTCTTTTATTCTGAGCACACTCAGATTTCCTGCTGTATTAGAGACGCTAGAAAGCAAGAGCGTGCTTCTCGCTCTAAAGCAGAGTTGATCAATGGATGAGAACTCTGCTGTGTTGTTTTACTTCAGAAATGGAGTTAAATCCCAGGCTCTGAGTCTTCCTACAAAAAAGTCTTCGTTTCAGGTTAGGGCAGTTACTTTACATCTCAAAGGAACTACGTCGTTCACGAAGCTCACACGATTCTCATCTTAACTGACAAGCATTGGATGTTAGAGGACCTGTGGTTTCTTTCAGTTTCAGAAGCAGAGTTGAACTAGATATGGTTCGTATGTGTAGGAAACACCGTTCTATTGTTCTGAGCACAGTCACGTTTCCTTTTGTATTAGAGACTCTAGAAAGCAAGAGCGTGCTTCTCGTTCTAAAGCAGTGTGTGATCCATGGATGAGAACTATGCTGTGTGTTTCACTTCAGAAATGGAGTTAAATCCCAGGCTCTGTGTCTTCCTACAAGCAAGACTTCGTTTCAGGTAAGGGCAGTCACTTCTTCTCTCAAAGGAACTACATCGTTCACGAAGCTCACACGTTTCTCATCTTAAATGACAAGCATTGGATGTTAGAGGACCAGTGCTTTGTTTCAGTTTCAGAAGCAGAATTTGACAAGACATGGTCCGTATGTGTAGGAAACATCGTTCTTTTTTTCTCAGCACACTCACATTTCATGCTGTCTTAGAGCCTCTAGAAAGCAAGAGCGTGCCTCTTGCTCTAAAGCAGAGAGTGATCAATGGATGAGAAATCTGCTGTGTGTTTCACTTCAGAAATGGAGTTAAATCCCAAGCTCTGAGTCTTCCTACAAGGAAGACTTCCTTTCCGGAAAGGACAGTTACTTTACATCTCAAAGGAAATACGTCGTTCATGAAGCTAACACGATTCTCATGTAAACTGACAAGCATTGGATGTTAGAGGACCTGTGATTTGTTTCAGTTTCAGAAGCAGTGTTGAACTAGATATGGTGTGTATGTGTAGGAAACACCGTTCTTTGTTCTCAGCACACTCACGTTTCCTGCTGACTTAGTGACTCCAGAAAGCAAGAGCGTGCGTCTTGCTCTAAAGCAGAGTGTGATCAGTGGATGAGAACTATGCTGTGTGTTTCACTTCAGAAATGGAGTTAAATCCCAGGCTCTGTGTCTTCCTACAAGCAATACTTCCTTTCAGGTAAGGGCAGTCACTTTTCAGCTCAAACGAACTACGTATTTCACAAAGCTCACACGTTTCTCATCTTAACTGACAAGCATTGGATGTTACAGGACTAGTGCTTTGTATCAGTTTCAGAAGCAGAGTTGGACTAGACATGGTCTGTATGTGTAGGAAACACCGTTCTTTTGTTCTCAGCACATTCATATATCCTGCTGTATTAGAGACGCTAGAAAGCAAGAGCGTGCTTCTCGCTCTAAAGCAGAGTGTGATCCATGGATGAGAACTATGCTGTGTGTTTCACTTCAGAAATGGAGTTAAATACCAGGCTCTGTGTCTTCCTACAAGCAAGACTTCGTTTCCGGAATGGGCAGTTACTTTTTAGCTCAAGCGAACTAGACCTTTCACAAAGCTCACACATTTCTCATCTTAACTGACAAGCATTGGATGTTACAGGACCAGTGCTTTGTTTCAGTTTCGAAAGCAGAGTTGGACTACATATGGTCCTTATGTGTAGGAAACACCGTTCTTTTGTTCTCAGCAAACTCACGTATCCTGCTGTCTTAGAGACTCTAGAAAGCAAGAGCATGATTCTTGTTCTAAAGCAGAGTGTGATCAATGGATGAGAACTCTGCTGTGTGTTTCCCTTCAGAAATGGAGTTAAATCCCAGGCTCTGAGTCTTCCTAAAGCAAGAATGCTTTTCAGGTAAGGGCAGTTTCTTTACAGCTCAAACGAACTACATCCTTCACGATGCTCATACGTTTCTCATCTTAACTGACAAGCATTGGATGTTAGAGGACCTGTGGTTTGTTTCAGTTTCAGAAGCAGAGTTGAACTAGATATGGTCTGTATGTGTAGGAAACACCGTTCTCTTGTTCTGTGCACACTCAGATTTCCTGCTGTATTAGAGAAGCTAGAAAGCAAGAGCGTGTTCTCGCTCTAAAGCAGAGTGTGATCCATGGATGAGAACTATGCTGTTTGTTTCCCTTCAGAAATGGAGTTAAATCCCAGGCTCTGTGTCTTCCTACAAGCAAGACTTCGTTTCAGGTAAGGGCAGTCACTTCTTCTCTCAAAGGAACTACATCGTTCACGAAGGTCACACGTTTCTCATCTTAAATGACAAGCATTGGATGTTAGAGGACTAGTGCTTTATATCAGTTTCTGAAGAAGAGTTGGACTACATATGGTCTGTATGTGTAGGAAACATCGTTCTTTTGTTCTCTGCACACTCACATTTCATGCTGTCTTAGAGCCTCTAGAAAGCAAGAGCGTGCTTCTTGCTCTAAAGCAGAGTGTGATCAATGGATGAGAACTCTGCTGTGTGTTTTACTTCAGAAATGGAGTTAAATCCCAGGCTCTGAGTCTTCCTACAAAAAAGACTTCGTTTCAGGTTAGGGCAGTTACTTTACATCTCAAACGAACTATGTCGTTCACGAAGCTCATACGATTCTCATCTTAACTGACAAGCATTGGATGTTAGAGGACCTGTGGTTTGTTTCAGTTTCAGAAGCAGAGTTGAACTAGATATGGTTCGTATGTGTAGGAAACACCGTTCTATTGTTCTGAGCACAGTCACTTTACCTTTTGTATTAGAGACTCTAGAAAGCAAGAGCGTGCTTCTCGTTCTAAAGCAGTGTGTGATCCATGGATGAGAACTATGCTGTGTGTTTCACTTCAGAAATGGAGTTAAATTCCAGGCTCTGTGTCTTCCTACAAGCAAGACTACGTTTCAGGTAACGGCAGTCACTTTTCAGCTCAAACAAACTACATCGTTCACGAAGCTCACACGTTTCTCATCTTAACTGACAAGAATTGGATGTTAGAGGACCAGTGCTTTGTATCAGTTTCAGAAGCAGAGTTGGACTACATGTGGTCCGTATGTGTAGGAAACATCGTTCTTTTGTTCTCAGCACACTCAAGTTTCTTGCTGTCCTAGAGCCTCAAGAAAGCAAGAGCGTGCTTCTTGCGCTAAAGCAGAGTGTGATCAGTGGATGAGAACTCTGCTGTGTGTTTCACTTCAGAAATAGAGTTAAATCCCAGGCTCTGAGTCTTCCTAAAAACAAGACTTCTTTTCAGGAAAGGGCAGTTTCTTTACAACTGAAATGAACTACATCGTTCACGAAGCTTACACGTTTCTCATCTTAAATGACGAGCATTGGATGTTAGAGGACCTGTGATTTGTTTCAGTTTCAGAAGCAGTGTTGAACTAGATATGGTGCGTATGTGTAGGAAACACCGTTCGTTGTTCTCAGCACACTCACGTTTCCTGCTGTCTTAGAGACCCTAGAAAGCAAGAGCATGATTCTTGTTCTAAAGCAGACTGTGATCAATGGATGAGAACTCTGCTGTGTGTTTCACTTCAGAAATGGAGTTAAATCCCAGGCTCTGTGTCTTCCTACAAGCAAGACTTCGTTTCAGGTAAGGGCAGTCACTTCTTCTCTCAAAGGAACTACATCGTTCACAAAGCTCACACGTTTCTCATCTTAAATGACACGCATTGGATGTTACAGGACCAGTTCTTTGTTTCAGTTTCAGAAGCAGAATTTGACAAGACATGGTCCGTATGTGTAGGAAACATCGTTCTTTTTTTCTCAGCACACTCACTTTTCATGCTGTCTTAGGGCCTCTAGAAAGCAAGAGCGTGCCTCTTGCTCTAAAGCAGAGAGTGATCAATGGATGAGAAATCTGCTGTGTGTTTCACTTCAGAAATGGAGTTAAATCCCAAGCTCTGAGTCTTCCTACAAGGAAGACTTCGTTTCCGGAAAGGACAGTTACTTTACATCTCAAAGGAAATACGTCGTTCATGAAGCTAACACGATTCTCATGTAAACTGACAAGCATTGGATGTTAGAGGACCAGTGCTTTGTTTCAGTTTCAGAAGCAGAGTTGGACTAGATATGGTCCGTATGTGTAGGAAACACCGTTCTTTTGTTCTCAGCACACTCACCTTTCCTGCTGTCTTAGAGATTTTAGAAAGCAAGAGCATGCTTCTCGCTCTAAAGCACAGTGTGATCAATGGATGAGAATTCTGCTTTGTGTTTCCCTTCAGAAATGGAGTTAAATCCCAGGCTCTGAGTCTTCCTAAAGCAAAAATTCTTTTCAGGTAAGGGCAGTTCCTTTACATCTCAAACGAACTATGTCGTTCACGAAGCTCACACGATTCTCATCTTAACTGACAGGCATTGGATGTTAGAGGACCTGTGATTTGTTTCAGTTTCAGAAGCAGTGTTGAACTAGATATGGTGCGTATGTGTAGGAAACACCGTTCTTTGTTCTCAGCACACTCACGTTTCCTGCTGACTTAGTGACTCCAGAAAGCAAGAGCGTGCGTCTTGCTCTAAAGCAGAGTGTGATCAGTGGATGAGAACTATGCTGTGTGTTTCACTTCAGAAATGGAGTTAAATCCCAGGCTCTGTGTCTTCCTACAAGCAATACTTCCTTTCAGGTAAGGGCAGTCACTTTTCAGCTCAAACGAACTACGTCTTTCACAAAGCTCACACGTTTCTCATCTTAACTGACAAGCATTGGATGTTACAGGACCAGTGCTTTGTATCAGTTTCAGAAGCAGAGTTGGACTAGACATGGTCTGTATGTGTAGGAAACACCGTTCTTTTGTTCTCAGCACACTCATATATCCTGCTGTATTAGAGACGCTAGAAAGCAAGAGCGTGCTTCTCGCTCTAAAGCAGAGTGTGATCCATGGATGAGAACTATGCTGTGTGTTTCACTTCAGAAATGGAGTTAAATCCCAGGATCTGTGTCTTCCTACAAGCAAGACTTCATTTCAGGTAGGGCAGTCACTTTTCAGCTCAAACGAACTACATCGTTCACGAAGCTCACACGTTTCTCATCTTAAATGACAAGCATTGGATGTTAGAGGACCAGTGCTTTGTATCAGTTTCGAAAGCAGAGTTGGACTACATATGGTCCTTATGTGTAGGAAACACCGTTCTTTTGTTCTCAGCACACTCACCTTTCCTGCTGTCTCAGAGACTCTAGAAAGCAAGAGCATGATTCTTGTTCTAAAGCAGAGTGTGATCAATGGATGAGAACTCTGCTGTGTGTTTCCCTTCAGAAATGGAGTTAAATCCCAGGCTCTGAGTCTTTCTACAAGCAAGACTTCTTTTCGGGAAAGGGCAGTTACTTTTCAGCTCAAGCGAACTACATCTTTCACGAAGCTCACACGTTTCTCATCTTAACTGACAAGCATTGGATGTTAGAGGACCAGTGCTTTGTATCAGTTTCAGAAGCAGAGTTGGACTACATATGGTCCTTATGTGTAGGAAACACCGTTCTTTTGTTCTCAGCACACTCACGTTTCCTGCTGTCTTAGAGACCCTAGAAAGCAAGAGCATGATTCTTGTTCTAAAGCAGAGTGTGATCAATGGATGAGAACTCTGCTGTGTGTTTCCCTTCAGAAATGGAGTTAAATCCCAGGCTGTGTGTCTTCCTACAAGCAAGACTTCGTTTCAGGTAAGGGCAGTCACTTCTTCTCTCAAAGGAACTACATCGTTCATGAAGGTCACACGTTTCTCATCTTAAATGACAAGCATTGGATGTTAGAGGACCAGTGCTTTGTGTCAGTTTCAGAAGCAGAATTTGACAAGACATGGTCCGTATGTGTAGGAAACATCGTTCTTTTGTTCTCAGCACACTCACGTTTCATGCTGTCTTAGAGCCTCTAGAAATCAAGAGTGTGCTTCTTGCTCTAAAGCAGAGTGTGATCAATGGATGAGAAATCTGCTGTGTCTTTCACTTCAGAAATGGAGTTAAATCCCAAGCTCTGAGTCTTCCTACAAGGAAGACTTCGTTTCCGGAAAGGGCAGTTACTTTACATCTCAAACGAAATACGTCGTTCACGAAGCTCACACGATTCTCATCTAAACTGACAAGCATTGGATGTTAGAGGACCAGTGCTTTGTTTCAGTTTCATAAGCAGAGTTGGACTAGATATGGTCCGTATGTATAGGAAACACCGTTATTTTGTTCTCAGCACACTCAACTTTCCTGCTGTCTTAGAGATTTTAGAAAGCAAGAGCATGCTTCTCGCTCTAAAGCAGAGTGTGATCAATGGATGAGAACTCTGCTGTGTGTTTCCCTTCAGAAATGGAGTTAAATCCCAGGCTCTGAGTCATCCTAAAGCAAGAATTCTTTTCAGGTAAGGGCAGTTTCTTTACAGCTCAAATGAACTACACCCTTCACAAAGCTCACACGTTTCTCATCTTAACTGTCAAGCATTGGGTGTTAGAGGACCTGTGGTTTGTTTCAGTATCAGAAGCAGAGTTGAACTAGATATGGTCCGTATGTGTAGGAAACACTGTTCTTTTATTCTGAGCACACTCAGATTTCCTGCTGTATTAGAGACGCTAGAAAGCAAGAGCGTGCTTCTCGCTCTAAAGCAGAGTTGATCAATGGATGAGAACTCTGCTGTGTTGTTTTACTTCAGAAATGGAGTTAAATCCCAGGCTCTGAGTCTTCCTACAAAAAAGTCTTCGTTTCAGGTTAGGGCAGTTACTTTACATCTCAAAGGAACTACGTCGTTCACGAAGCTCACACGATTCTCATCTTAACTGACAAGCATTGGATGTTAGAGGACCTGTGGTTTGTTTCAGTTTCAGAAGCAGAGTTGAACTACATATGGTTCGTATGTGTAGGAAACACCGTTCTATTGTTCTGAGCACAGTCACTTTACCTTTTGTATTAGAGACTCTAGAAAGCAAGAGCGTGCTTCTCGTTCTAAAGCAGTGTGTGATCCATGGATGAGAACTATGCTGTGTGTTTCACTTCAGAAATGGAGTTAAATTCCAGGCTCTGTGTCTTCCTACAAGGAAGACTACGTTTCAGGTAACGGCAGTCACTTTTCAGCTCAAACAAACTACATCGTTCACGAAGCTCACACGTTTCTCATCTTAACTGACAAGAATTGGATGTTAGAGGACCAGTGCTTTGTATCAGTTTCAGAAGCAGAGTTGGACTACATGTGGTCCGTATGTGTAGGAAACATCGTTCTTTTGTTCTCAGCACACTCAAGTTTCTTGCTGTCCTAGAGCCTCAAGAAAGCAAGAGCGTGCTTCTTGCGCTAAAGCAGAGTGTGATCAGTGGATGAGAACTCTGCTGTGTGTTTCACTTCAGAAATAGAGTTAAATCCCAGGCTCTGAGTCTTCCTAAAAACAAGACTTCTTTTCAGGAAAGGGCAGTTTCTTTACAACTCAAATGAACTACATCGTTCACGAAGCTTACACGTTTCTCATCTTAAATGACAAGCATTGGATGTTAGAGGACCAGTGCTTTGTATCAGTTTCAGAAGCAGAGTTGGACTACATATGGTCCTTATGTGTAGGAAACACCGTTCTCTTGTTCTGTGCACACTCAGATTTCCTGCTGTATTAGAGAAGCTAGAAAGCAAGAGCGTGTTCTCGCTCTAAAGCAGAGTGTGATCCATGGATGAGAACTATGCTGTTTGTTTCCCTAAAGAAATGGAGTTAAATCCCAGGCTCTGTGTCTTCCTACAAGCAAGACTTCGTTTCAGGTAAGGGCAGTCACTTCTTCTCTCAAAGGAACTACATCGTTCACGAAGCTTACACGTTTCTCATCTTAAATGACAAGCATTGGATGTTAGAGGACCAGTGCTTTGTGTCAGTTTCAGAAGCAGAATTTGACAAGACATGGTCCGTATGTGTAGGAATCATCGTTCTTTTGTTCTCAGCACACTCACGTTTCATGCTGTCTTAGAGCCTCTAGAAATCAAGAGTGTGCTTCTTGCTCTAAAGCAGAGTGTGATCAATGGATGAGAAATCTGCTGTGTGTTTCACTTAAGAAATGGAGTTAAATTCCAGGCTCTCAGTCTTCCTACAAGGAAGTCTTCGTTTCCGGAAAGGGCAGTTACTTTACATCTCAAACGAAATACGTCGTTCACGAAGCTCACACGATTCTCATCTAAACTGAAAAGAATTGGATGTTAGAGGACCACTGCTTTGTATCAGTTTCAGAAGCAGAGTTGGACTAGATATGGTCCGTATGTGTAGGAAACACCGTTCTTTTGTTCTCAGTACACTCACCTTTCCTGCTGTCTTAGAGATTTTAGAAAGCAAGAGCATGCTTCTCGCTCTAAAGCAGAGTGTGATCAATGGATGAGAACTCTGCTGTGTGTTTCCCTTCAGAAATGGAGTTAAATCCCAGGCTCTGAGTCTTCCTAAAGCAAGAATTCTTTTCAGGTAAGGGCAGTTTCTTTACAGCTCAAACGAACTACATCCTTCACAAAGCTCACACGTTTCTCATCTTAACTGACAAGCATTGGGTGTTAGAGGACCTGTGGTTTGTTTCTGTTTCAGAAGCAGAGTTGAACTAGATATGGTCTGTATGTGTAGGAAACACAGTTCTCTTGTTCTGAGCACACTCAGATTTCCTGCTGTATTAGAGAAGCTAGAAAGCAAGAGCGTGTTCTCGCTTTAAAGCAGAGTGTGATCCATGGATGAGAACTATGCTGTTTGTTTCCCTTCAGAAATGGAGTTAAATCCCAGGCTGTGTGTCTTCCTACAAGCAAGACTTCGTTTCAGGTAATGGCAGTCACTTCTCAGCTCAAAGGAACTACATCGTTAACGAAGCTCACACGTTTCTCATCTTAAATGACAAGCATTGGATGTTAGAGGACGAGTGCTTTGTATCAGTTTCAGAAGCAGAGTTGGACTACATATGGTCCGTATGTGTAGGAAACATTGTTCTTTTGTTCTCTGCACACTCACATTTCATGCTGTCTTAGAGCCTCTAGAAAGCAAGAGCGTGCTTCTTGCTCTAAAGCAGAGTGTGATCAATGGATGAGAACTCTGCTGTGTGTTTTACTTCAGAAATGGAGTTAAATCCCAGGCTCTGTGTCTCCTAAAAGCAAGACTTCGTTTCAGGTAAGGGCAGTCACTTCTCAGCTCAAAGGAACTACATCGTTAACAAAGCTCACACGTTTCTCATCTTAAATGACATGCATTGGATGTTAGAGGACTAGTGCTTTATATCAGTTTCTGAAGAAGAGTTGGACTACATATGGTCTGTATGTGTAGGAAACATCGTTCTTTTGTTCTCTGCACACTCACATTTCATGCTGTCTTAGAGCCTCTAGAAAGCAAGAGCGTGCTTCTTGCTCTAAAGCAGAGTGTGATCAATGGATGAGAACTCTGCTGTGTGTTTTACTTCAGAAATAGAGTTAAATCCCAGGCTCTGAGTCTTCCTACAAAAAAGACTTCGTTTCAGGTTAGGGCAGTTACTTTACATCTCAAACGAACTATGTCGTTCACGAAGCTCATACGATTCTCATCTTAACTGACAAGCATTGGATGTTAGAGGACCTGTGGTTTGTTTCAGTTTCAGAAGCAGAGTTGAACTAGATATGGTTCGTATGTGTAGGAAACACCGTTCTATTGTTCTGAGCACAGTCACTTTACCTTTTGTATTAGAGACTCTAGAAAGCAAGAGCGTGCTTCTCGTTCTAAAGCAGTGTGTGATCCATGGATGAGAACTATGCTGTGTGTTTCACTTCAGAAATGGAGTTAAATTCCAGGCTCTGTGTCTTCCTACAAGCAAGACTACGTTTCAGGTAACGGCAGTCACTTTTCAGCTCAAACAAACTACATCGTTCACGAAGCTCACACGTTTCTCATCTTAACTGACAAGAATTGGATGTTAGAGGACCAGTGCTTTGTATCAGTTTCAGAAGCAGAGTTGGACTACATGTGGTCTGTATGTGTAGGAAACATCGTTCTTTTGTTCTCAGCACACTCAAGTTTCTTGCTGTCCTAGAGCCTCAAGAAAGCAAGAGCGTGCTTCTTGCGCTAAAGCAGAGTGTGATCAGTGGATGAGAACTCTGCTGTGTGTTTCACTTCAGAAATAGAGTTAAATCCCAGGCTCTGAGTCTTCCTAAAAACAAGACTTCTTTTCAGGAAAGGGCAGATTCTTTACAACTCAAATGAACTACATCGTTCACGAAGCTTACACGTTTCTCATCTTAAATGACGAGCATTGGATGTTAGAGGACCTGTGATTTGTTTCAGTTTCAGAAGCAGTGTTGAACTAGATATGGTGCGTATGTGTAGGAAACACCGTTCGTTGTTCTCAGCACACTCACGTTTCCTGCTGTCTTAGAGACCCTAGAAAGCAAGAGCATGATTCTTGTTCTAAAGCAGAGTGTGATCAATGGATGAGAACTCTGCTGTGTGTTTCACTTCAGAAATGGAGTTAAATCCCAGGCTCTGTGTCTTCCTACAAGCAAGACTTCGTTTCAGGTAAGGGCAGTCACTTCTTCTCTCAAAGGAACTACATCGTTCACGAAGCTCACACGTTTCTCATCTTAAATGACACGCATTGGATGTTACAGGACCAGTTCTTTGTTTCAGTTTCAGAAGCAGAATTTGACAAGACATGGTCCGTATGTGTAGGAAACATCGTTCTTTTTTTCTCAGCACACTCACTTTTCATGCTGTCTTAGGGCCTCTAGAAAGCAAGAGCGTGCCTCTTGCTCTAAAGCAGAGAGTGATCAATGGATGAGAAATCTGCTGTGTGTTTCACTTCAGAAATGGAGTTAAATCCCAAGCTCTGAGTCTTCCTACAAGGAAGACTTCGTTTCCGGAAAGGACAGTTACTTTACATCTCAAAGGAAATACGTCGTTCATGAAGCTAACACGATTCTCATGTAAACTGACAAGCATTGGATGTTAGAGGACCAGTGCTTTGTTTCAGTTTCAGAAGCAGAGTTGGACTAGATATGGTCCGTATGTGTAGGAAACACCGTTCTTTTGTTCTCAGCACACTCACCTTTCCTGCTGTCTTAGAGATTTTAGAAAGCAAGAGCATGCTTCTCGCTCTAAAGCACAGTGTGATCAATGGATGAGAATTCTGCTTTGTGTTTCCCTTCAGAAATGGAGTTAAATCCCAGGCTCTGAGTCTTCCTAAAGCAAAAATTCTTTTCAGGTAAGGGCAGTTCCTTTACATCTCAAACGAACTATGTCGTTCACGAAGCTCACACGATTCTCATCTTAACTGACAGGCATTGGATGTTAGAGGACCTGTGATTTGTTTCAGTTTCAGAAGCAGTGTTGAACTAGATATGGTGCGTATGTGTAGGAAACACCGTTCTTTGTTCTCAGCACACTCACGTTTCCTGCTGACTTAGTGACTCCAGAAAGCAAGAGCGTGCGTCTTGCTCTAAAGCAGAGTGTGATCAGTGGATGAGAACTATGCTGTGTGTTTCACTTCAGAAATGGAGTTAAATCCCAGGCTCTGTGTCTTCCTACAAGCAATACTTCCTTTCAGGTAAGGGCAGTCACTTTTCAGCTCAAACGAACTACGTCTTTCACAAAGCTCACACGTTTCTCATCTTAACTGACAAGCATTGGATGTTACAGGACCAGTGCTTTGTATCAGTTTCAGAAGCAGAGTTGGACTAGACATGGTCTGTATGTGTAGGAAACACCGTTCTTTTGTTCTCAGCACACTCATATATCCTGCTGTATTAGAGACGCTAGAAAGCAAGAGCGTGCTTCTCGCTCTAAAGCAGAGTGTGATCCATGGATGAGAACTATGCTGTGTGTTTCACTTCAGAAATGGAGTTAAATCCCAGGATCTGTGTCTTCCTACAAGCAAGACTTCATTTCAGGTAGGGCAGTCACTTTTCAGCTCAAACGAACTACATCGTTCACGAAGCTCACACGTTTCTCATCTTAAATGACAAGCATTGGATGTTAGAGGACCAGTGCTTTGTATCAGTTTCGAAAGCAGAGTTGGACTACATATGGTCCTTATGTGTAGGAAACACCGTTCTTTTGTTCTCAGCACACTCACCTTTCCTGCTGTCTCAGAGACTCTAGAAAGCAAGAGCATGATTCTTGTTCTAAAGCAGAGTGTGATCAATGGATGAGAACTCTGCTGTGTGTTTCCCTTCAGAAATGGAGTTAAATCCCAGGCTCTGAGTCTTTCTACAAGCAAGACTTCTTTTCGGGAAAGGGCAGTTACTTTTCAGCTCAAGCGAACTACATCATTCACGAAGCTCACACGTTTCTCATCTTAACTGACAAGCATTGGATGTTAGAGGACCAGTGCTTTGTATCAGTTAGAGAAGCAGAGTTGGACTACATATGGTCCTTATGTGTAGGAAACACCGTTCTTTTGTTCTCAGCACACTCACGTTTCCTGCTGTCTTAGAGACCCTAGAAAGCAAGAGCATGATTCTTGTTCTAAAGCAGAGTGTGATCAATGGATGAGAACTCTGCTGTGTGTTTCCCTTCAGAAATGGAGTTAAATCCCAGGCTGTGTGTCTTCCTACAAGCAAGACTTCGTTTCAGGTAAGGGCAGTCACTTCTTCTCTCAAAGGAACTACATCGTTCATGAAGGTCACACGTTTCTCATCTTAAATGACAAGCATTGGATGTTAGAGGACCAGTGCTTTGTGTCAGTTTCAGAAGCAGAATTTGACAAGACATGGTCCGTATGTGTAGGAAACATCGTTCTTTTGTTCTCAGCACACTCACGTTTCATGCTGTCTTAGAGCCTCTAGAAATCAAGAGTGTGCTTCTTGCTCTAAAGCAGAGTGTGATCAATGGATGAGAAATCTGCTGTGTCTTTCACTTCAGAAATGGAGTTAAATCCCAAGCTCTGAGTCTTCCTACAAGGAAGACTTCGTTTCAGGTTAGGGCAGTTACTTTACATCTCAAACGAACTATGTCGTTCACGAAGCTCACACGATTCTCATCTTAACTGACAAGCATTGGATGTTAGAGGACCTGTGGTTTGTTTCAGTTTCAGAAGCAGAGTTGAACTAGATATGGTTCGTATGTGTAGGAAACACCGTTCTATTGTTCTGAGCACAGTCACTTTACCTTTTGTATTAGAGACTCTAGAAAGCAAGAGCGTGCTTCTCGTTCTAAAGCAGTGTGTGATCCATGGATGAGAACTATGCTGTGTGTTTCACTTCAGAAATGGAGTTAAATTCCAGGCTCTGTGTCTTCCTACAAGCAAGACTACGTTTCAGGTAACGGCAGTCACTTTTCAGCTCAAACGAACTACATCGTTCACGAAGCTCACACGTTTCTCATCTTAACTGACAAGAATTGGATGTTAGAGGACCAGTGCTTTGTATCAGTTTCAGAAGCAGAGTTGGACTACATATGGTCCGTATGTGTAGGAAACATCGTTCTTTTGTTCTCAGCACACTCAAGTTTCTTGCTGTCCTAGAGCCTCTAGAAAGCAAGAGCGTGCTTCTTGCGCTAAAGCAGAGTGTGATCAGTGGATGAGAACTCTGCTGTGTGTTTCACTTCAGAAATAGAGTTAAATCCCAGGCTCTGATTCTTCCTAAAAACAAGACTTCTTTTCAGGAAAGGGCAGTTTCTTTACAACTCAAATGAACTACATCGTTCACGAAGCTTACACGTTTCTCATCTTAAATGACGAGCATTGGATGTTAGAGGACCTGTGATTTGTTTCAGTTTCAGAAGCAGTGTTGAACTAGATATGGTGCGTATGTGTAGGAAACACCGTTCTTTTGTTCTCAGCACACTCACGTTTCCTGCTGTCTTAGAGACCCTGGAAAGCAAGAGCATGATTCTTGTTCTAAAGCAGAGTGTGATCAATGGATGAGAACTCTGCTGTGTGTTTCTCTTCAGAAATGGAGTTAAATCCCAGGCTCTGAGTCTTCCTAAAGCAAGAATTCTTTTCAGGTAAGGGCAGTTTCTTTACAGCTCAAACGAATTACATCCTTCACGATGCTCATACGTTTCTCATCTTAATTGACAAGCATTGGATGTTAGAGGACCTGTGGTTTGCTTCAGTTTCAGAAGCAGAGTTGAACTAGATATGGTCTGTATGTGTAGGAAACACCGTTCTCTTGTTCTGTGTACACTCAGATTTCCTGCTGTATTAGAGACGCTAGAAAGCAAGAGCGTGCTTCTCGCTCTAAAGCAGAGTGTGATCCATGCATGAGAACTATGCTGTGTGTTTCACTTCAGAAATGGAGTTAAATCCCAGGCTCTGTGTCTTCCTACAAGCAAGACTTCGTTTCAGGTAAGGGCAGTCACTTCTTCTCTCAAAGGAACTACATCGTTCACGAAGCTCACACGTTTCTCATCTTAAATGACAAGCATTGGATGTTAGAGGACCAGTGCTTTGTTTCAGTTTCAGAAGCAGAATTTGACAAGACATGGTCCGTATGTGTAGGAAACATCGTTCTTTTTTTCTCAGCACACTCACTTTTCATGCTGTCTTAGAGCCTCTAGAAAGCAAGAGCGTGCCTCTTGCTCTAAAGCAGAGAGTGATCAATGGATGAGAAATCTGCTGTGTGTTTCACTTCAGAAATGGAGTTAAATCCCACGCTCTGAGTCTTCCTACAAGGAAGACTTCGTTTCCGGAAAGGACAGTTACTTTACATCTCAAAGGCAATACGTCGTTCATGAAGCTAACACGATTCTCATGTAAACTGACAAGCATTGGATGTTAGAGGACCAGTGCTTTGTTTCAGTTTCAGAAGCAGAGTTGGACTAGATATGGTCCGTATGTGTAGGAAACACCGTTCTTTTGTTCTCAGCACACTCACCTTTCCTGCTGTCTTAGAGATTTTAGAAAGCAAGAGCATGCTTCTCGCTCTAAAGCAGAGTGTGATCAATGGATGAGAATTCTGCTTTGTGTTTCCCTTCAGAAATGGAGTTAAATCCCAGGCTCTGAGTCTTCCTAAAGCAAGAATTCTTTTCAGGTAAGGGCAATTACTTTACATCTCAAACGAACTATGTCGTTCACGAAGCTCACACGATTCTCATCTTAACTGACAGGCATTGGATGTTAGAGGACCTGTGATTTGTTTCAGTTTCAGAAGCACTGTTGAACTAGATATGGTGCGTATGTGTAGGAAACACCGTTCTTTGTTCTCAGCACACTCACGTTTCCTGCTGACTTAGTGACTCCAGAAAGCAAGAGCGTGCGTCTTGCTCTAAAGCAGAGTGTGATCAGTGGATGAGAACTATGCTGTGTGTTTCACTTTAGAAATGGAGTTAAATCCCAGGCTCTGTGTCTTCCTACAAGCAATACTTCCTTTCAGGTAAGGGCAGTCACTTTTCAGCTCAAACGAACTACATCTTTCAGAAAGCTCACACGTTTCTCATCTTAACTGACAAGCATTGGATGTTACAGGACCAGTGCTTTGTATCAGTTTCAGAAGCAGAGTTGGACTACATATGGTCCTTATGTGTAGGAAACACCGTTCTTTTGTTCTCAGCACACTCACGTTTCCTGCTGTCTTAGAGACCCTAGAAAGCAAGAGCATGATTCTTGTTCTAAAGCAGATTGTGATCAATGGATGAGAACTCTGCTGTGTGTTTCCCTTCAGAAATGGAGTTAAATCCCAGGCTCTGAGTCTTCCTAAAGCAAGAATTCTTTTCAGGTAAGGGCAGTTTCTTTACAGCTCAAACGAACTACATCCTTCACGATGCTCATACGTTTCTCATCTTAACTGACAAGCATTGGATGTTAGAGGACCTGTGGTTTGTTTCAGTTTCAGAAGCAGAGTTGAACTAGATATGGTCTGTATGTGTAGGAAACACCGTTCTCTTGTTCTGTGCACACTCAGATTTCCTGCTGTATTAGAGAAGCTAGAAAGCAAGAGCGTGTTCTCGCTCTAAAGCAGAGTGTGATCCATGGATGAGAACTATGCTGTTTGTTTCCCTTCAGAAATGGAGTTAAATCCCAGGCTCTGTGTCTTCCTACAAGCAAGACTTCGTTTCAGGTAAGGGCAGTCACTTCTTCTCTCAAAGGAACTACATCGTTCACGAAGCTCACACGTTTCTCATCTTAAATGACAAGCATTGGATGTTAGAGGACCAGTGCTTTGTATCAGTTTCGAAAGCAGAGCTGGACTACATATGGTCCTTATGTGTAGGAAACACCGTTCTTTTGTTCTCAGCACACTCACCTTTCCTGCTGTCTAAGAGACTCTAGAAAGCAAGAGCATGATTCTTGTTCTAAAGCAGAGTGTGATCAATGGATGAGAACTCTGCTGTGTGTTTCCTTCAGAAATGGAGTTAAATCCCAGGCTCTGAGTCTTTCTACAAGCAAGACTTCTTTTCGGGAAAGGGCAGTTACTTTTCAGCTCAAGCGAACTACATCTTTCACGAAGCTCACACGATTCTCATCTAAACTGACAAGCATTGGATGTTAGAGGACCAGTGCTTTGTTTCAGTTTCAGAAGCAGAGTTGGACTAGATATGGTCCGTATGTGTAGGAAACACCGTTCTTTTGTTCTCAGCACACTCCACTTTCCTGCTGTCTTAGAGATTTTAGAAAGCAAGAGCATGCTTCTCGCTCTAAAGCAGAGTGTGATCAATGGATGAGAACTCTGCTGTGTGTTTCCCTTCAGAAATGGAGTTAAATCCCAGGCTCTGAGTCTTCCTAAAGCAAGAATTCTTTTCAGGTAAGGGCAGTTTCTTTACAGCTCAAATGAACTACACCCTTCACAAAGCTCACACGTTTCTCATCTTAACTGTCAAGCATTGGGTGTTAGAGGACCTGTGGTTTGTTTCAGTATCAGAAGTAGAGTTGAACTAGATATGGTCCGTATGTGTAGGAAACACTGTTCTTTTATTCTGAGCACACTCAGATTTCCTGCTGTATTAGAGACGCTAGAAAGCAAGAGCGTGCTTCTCGCTCTAAAGCAGAGTTGATCAATGGATGAGAACTCTGCTGTGTTGTTTTACTTCAGAAATGGAGTTAAATCCCAGGCTCTGAGTCTTCCTACAAAAAAGTCTTCGTTTCAGGTTAGGGCAGTTACTTTACATCTCAAAGGAACTACGTCGTTCACGAAGCTCACACGATTCTCATCTTAACTGACAAGCATTGGATGTTAGAGGACCTGTGGTTTCTTTCAGTTTCAGAAGCAGAGTTGAACTAGATATGGTTCGTATGTGTAGGAAACACCGTTCTATTGTTCTGAGCACAGTCACGTTTCCTTTTGTATTAGAGACTCTAGAAAGCAAGAGCGTGCTTCTCGTTCTAAAGCAGTGTGTGATCCATGGATGAGAACTATGCTGTGTGTTTCACTTCAGAAATGGAGTTAAATCCCAGGCTCTGTGTCTTCCTACAAGCAAGACTTCGTTTCAGGTAAGGGCAGTCACTTCTTCTCTCAAAGGAACTACATCGTTCACGAAGCTCACACGTTTCTCATCTTAAATGACAAGCATTGGATGTTAGAGGACCAGTGCTTTGTTTCAGTTTCAGAAGCAGAATTTGACAAGACATGGTCCGTATGTGTAGGAAACATCGTTCTTTTTTTCTCAGCACACTCACATTTCATGCTGTCTTAGACCCTCTAGAAAGCAAGAGCGTGCCTCTTGCTCTAAAGCAGAGAGTGATCAATGGATGAGAAATCTGCTGTGTGTTTCACTTCAGAAATGGAGTTAAATCCCAAGCTCTGAGTCTTCCTACAAGGAAGACTTCGTTTCCGGAAAGGACAGTTACTTTACATCTCAAAGGAAATACGTCGTTCATGAAGCTAACACGATTCTCATGTAAACTGACAAGCATTGGATGTTAGAGGACCTGTGATTTGTTTCAGTTTCAGAAGCAGTGTTGAACTAGATATGGTGCGTATGTGTAGGAAACACCGTTCTTTGTTCTCAGCACACTCACGTTTCCTGCTGACTTAGTGACTCCAGAAAGCAAGAGCGTGCGTCTTGCTCTAAAGCAGAGTGTGATCAGTGGATGAGAACTATGCTGTGTGTTTCACTTCAGAAATGGAGTTAAATCCCAGGCTCTGTGTCTTCCTACAAGCAATACTTCCTTTCAGGTAAGGGCAGTCACTTTTCAGCTCAAACGAACTACGTCTTTCACAAAGCTCACACGTTTCTCATCTTAACTGACAAGCATTGGATGTTACAGGACTAGTGCTTTGTATCAGTTTCAGAAGCAGAGTTGGACTAGACATGGTCTGTATGTGTAGGAAACACCGTTCTTTTGTTCTCAGCACACTCATATATCCTGCTGTATTAGAGACGCTAGAAAGCAAGAGCGTGCTTCTCGCTCTAAAGCAGAGTGTGATCCATGGATGAGAACTATGCTGTGTGTTTCACTTCAGAAATGGAGTTAAATACCAGGCTCTGTGTCTTCCTACAAGCAAGACTTCGTTTCCGGAAAGGGCAGTTACTTTTTAGCTCAAGCGAACTAGACCTTTCACAAAGCTCACACATTTCTCATCTTAACTGACAAGCATTGGATGTTACAGGACCAGTGCTTTGTTTCAGTTTCGAAAGCAGAGTTGGACTACATATGGTCCTTATGTGTAGGAAACACCGTTCTTTTGTTCTCAGCAAACTCACGTATCCTGCTGTCTTAGAGACTCTAGAAAGCAAGAGCATGATTCTTGTTCTAAAGCAGAGTGTGATCAATGGATGAGAACTCTGCTGTGTGTTTCCCTTCAGAAATGGAGTTAAATCCCAGGCTCTGAGTCTTCCTAAAGCAAGAATGCTTTTCAGGTAAGGGCAGTTTCTTTACAGCTCAAACGAACTACATCCTTCACGATGCTCATACGTTTCTCATCTTAACTGACAAGCATTGGATGTTAGAGGACCTGTGGTTTGTTTCAGTTTCAGAAGCAGAGTTGAACTAGATATGGTCTGTATGTGTAGGAAACACCGTTCTCTTGTTCTGTGCACACTCAGATTTCCTGCTGTATTAGAGAAGCTAGAAAGCAAGAGCGTGTTCTCGCTCTAAAGCAGAGTGTGATCCATGGATGAGAACTATGCTGTTTGTTTCCCTTCAGAAATGGAGTTAAATCCCAGGCTCTGTGTCTTCCTACAAGCAAGACTTCGTTTCAGGTAAGGGCAGTCACTTCTTCTCTCAAAGGAACTACATCGTTCACGAAGGTCACACGTTTCTCATCTTAAATGACAAGCATTGGATGTTAGAGGACCAGTGCTTTGTGTCAGTTTCAGAAGCAGAATTTGACAAGACATGGTCCGTATGTGTAGGAAACATCGTTCTTTTGTTCTCAGCACACTCACGTTTCATGCTGTCTGAGAGCCTCTAGAAATCAAGAGTGTGCTTCTTGCTCTAAAGCAGAGTGTGATCAATGGATGAGAAATCTGCTGTGTCTTTCACTTCAGAAATGGAGTTAAATCCCAAGCTCTGAGTCTTCCTACAAGGAAGACTTCGTTTCCGGAAAGGGCAGTTACTTTACATCTCAAACGAAATACGTCGTTCACGAAGCTCACACGATTCTCATCTAAACTGACAAGCATTGGATGTTAGAGGACCAGTGCTTTGTTTCAGTTTCAGAAGCAGAGTTGGACTAGATATGGTCCGTATGTGTAGGAAACACCGTTCTTTTGTTCTCAGCACACTCAACTTTCCTGCTGTCTTAGAAATTTTAGAAAGCAAGAGCATGCTTCTCGCTCTAAAGCAGAGTGTGATCAATGGATGAGAACTCTGCTGTGTGTTTCCCTTCAGAAATGGAGTTAAATCCCAGGCTCTGAGTCTTCCTAAAGCAAGAATTCTTTTCAGGTAAGGGCAGTTTCTTTACAGCTCAAATGAACTACACCCTTCACAAAGCTCACACGTTTCTCATCTTAACTGTCAAGCATTGGGTGTTAGAGGACCTGTGGTTTGTTTCAGTATCAGAAGCAGAGTTGAACTAGATATGGTCTGTATGTGTAGGAAACACTGTTCTTTTATCCTGAGCACACTCAGATTTCCTGCTGTATTAGAGACGCTAGAAAGCAAGAGCGTGCTTCTCGCTCTAAAGCAGAGTTGATCAATGGATGAGAACTCTGCTGTGTTGTTTTACTTCAGAAATGGAGTTAAATCCCAGGCTCTGAGTCTTCCTACAAAAAAGTCTTCGTTTCAGGTTAGGGCAGTTACTTTACATCTCAAAGGAACTACGTCGTTCACGAAGCTCACACGATTCTCATCTTAACTGAGAAGCATTGGATGTTAGAGGACCTGTGGTTTGTTTCAGTTTCAGAAGCAGAGTTGAACTAGATATGGTCCGTATGTGTAGGAAACACTGTTCTATTGTTCTGAGCACAGTCACGTTTCCTTTTGTATTAGAGACTCTAGAAAGCAAGAGCGTGCTTCTCGTTCTAAAGCAGTGAGTGATCCATGGATGAGAACTATGCTGTGTGTTTCACTTTAGAAATGGAGTTAAATACCAGGCTCTGTGTCTTCCTACAACCAAGACTTCGTTTCCGGAGAGGGCAGTTACTTTTCAGCTCAAGCGAACTAGATCTTTCACGAAGCTCACACGTTTCTCATCTTAACTGACAAGCATTGGATGTTACAGGACCAGTGCTTTGTATCAGTTTCGAAAGCAGAGTTGGACTACATATGGTCCTTATGTGTAGGAAACACCGTTCTTTTGTTCTCAGCAAACTCACGTATCCTGCTGTCTTAGAGACTCTAGAAAGCAAGAGCATGATTCTTGTTCTAAAGCAGAGTGTGATCAATGGATGAGAACTCTGCTGTGTGTTTCCCTTCAGAAATGGAGTTAAATCCCAGGCTCTGAGTCTTCCTAAAGCAAGAATTATTTTCAGGTAAGGGCAGTTTCTTTACAGCTCAAACGAACTACATCCTTCACGATGCTCATACGTTTCTCATCTTAACTGACAAGCATTGGATGTTAGAGGACCTGTGGTTTGTTTCAGTTTCAGAAGCAGAGTTGAACTAGATATGGTCTGTATGTGTAGGAAACACCGTTCTCTTGTTCTGTGCACACTCAGATTTCCTGCTGTATTAGAGAAGCTAGAAAGCAAGAGCGTGTTCTCGCTCTAAAGCAGAGTGTGATCCATGGATGAGAACTATGCTGTTTGTTTCCCTTCAGAAATGGAGTTAAATCCCAGGCTGTGTGTCTTCCTACAAGCAAGACTTCGTTTCAGGTAAGGGCATTCACTTCTTCTCTCAAAGGAACTACATCGTTCACGAAGCTCACACGTTTCTCATCTTAAATGACAAGCATTGGATGTTAGAGGACCAGTGCTTTGTATCAGTTTCGAAAGCAGAGCTGGACTACATATGGTCCTTATGTGTAGGAAACACCGTTCTTTTGTTCTCAGCACACTCACCTTTCCTGCAGTCTAAGAGACTCTAGAAAGCAAGAGCATGATTCTTGTTCTAAATCAGAGTGTGATCAATGGATGAGAACTCTGCTGTGTGTTTCCCTTCAGAAATGGAGTTAAATCCCAGGCTCTGAGTCTTTCTACAAGCAAGACTTCTTTTCGGGAAAGGGCAGTTACTTTTCAGCTCAAGCGAACTACATCTTTCACGAAGCTCACACGTTTCTCATCTTAACTGACAAGCATTGGATGTTAGAGGACCAGTGCTTTGTGTCAGTTTCAGAAGCAGAATTTGACAAGACATGGTCCGTATGTGTAGGAAACATCATTCTTTTGTTCTCAGCACACTCACGTTTCATGCTGTCTGAGAGCCTCTAGAAATCAAGAGTGTGCTTCTTGCTCTAAAGCAGAGTGTGATCAATGGATGAGAAATCTGCTGTGTGTTTCACTTCAGAAATATAGTTAAATCCCAAGCTCTGTGTCTTCCTACAAGCAAGACTTCGTTTCCGAAAGGGCAGTTACTTTTCAGCTCAAGCGAACTAGAGCTTTCACGAAGCTCACACGTTTCTCATCTTAACTGACAAGCATTGGATGTTACAGGACCAGTGCTTTGTATCAGTTTCAGAAGCAGAGTTGGACTAGATATGGTCTGTATGTGTAGGAAACACCGTTCTTTTGTTCTCAGCACACTCACCTTCCCTGTTGTCTTAGAGATTTTAGAAAGCAAGAGCATGCTTCTCGCTCTAAAGCAGAGTGTGATCAATGGATGAGAACTCTGCTGTGTGTTTCCCTTCAGAAATGGAGTTAAATCCCAGGCTCTGAGTCTTCCTAAAGCAAGAATTCCTTTCAGGTAAGGGCAGTTTCTTTACAGCTCAAACGAACTACATCCTTCACAAAGCTCACACGTTTCTCATCTTAACTGACAAGCATTGGGTGTTAGAGGACCTGTGGTTTGTTTCAGTATCAGAAGCAGAGTTGAACTAGATATGGTCCGTATGTGTAGGAAACACCGTTCTTTTGTTCTCAGCAAACTCACGTATCCTGCTGTCTTAGAGACTCTAGAAAGCAAGAGCATGATTCTTGTTCTAAAGCAGAGTGTGATCAATGGATGAGAACTCTGCTGTGTGTTTCCCTTCAGAAATGGAGTTACATCCCAGGCTCTGAGTCTTCCTAAAGCAAGAATTCTTTTCAGGTAAGGGCAGTTTCTTTACAGCTCAAATGAACTACATCCTTCACGAAGCTCACACGTTTCTCATCTTAACTGACAAGCATTGGGTGTTAGAGGACCTGTGGTTTGTTTCTGTTTCAGAATCAGAGTTGAACTAGATATGGTCCGTATGTGTAGGAAACACAGTTCTCTTGTTCTGAGCACACTCAGATTTCCTGCTGTATTAGAGAAGCTAGAAAGCAAGAGCGTGTTCTCGCTCTAAAGCAGAGTGTGATCCATGGATGAGAACTATGCTGTTTGTTTCCCTTCAGAATTGGAGTTAAATCCCAGGCTGTGTGTCTTCCTACAAGCAAGACTTCATTTCAGGTAATGGCAGTCACTTCTCAGCTCAAAGGAACTACATCGTTAACGAAGCTCACACGTTTCTCATCTTAAATGACAAGCATTGGATGTTAGAGGACCAGTGCTCTGTATCAGTTTCAGAAGCAGAGTTGGACTACATATGGTCCGTATGTGTAGGAAACATCGTTCTTTTGATCTCTGCACACTCACATTTCATGCTGTCTTAGAGCCTCTAGAAAGCAAGAGCGTGCTTCTTGCTCTAAAGCAGAGTGTGATCAATGGATGAGAACTCTGCTGTGTGTTTTACTTCAGAAATGGAGTTAAATCCCAGGCTCTGAGTCTTCCTACAAAAAAGACTTCGTTTCAGGTTAGGGCAGTTACTTTACATCTCAAAAGAACTATGTCGTTCACGAAGCTCACACGATTCTCATCTTAATTGACAAGCATTGGATGTTAGAGGACCTGTGGTTTGTTTCAGTTTCAGAAGCAGAGTTGAACTAGATATGGTTCGTATGTGTAGGAAACACCGTTCTTTTGTTCTGAGCACAGTCACGTTTCCTTTTGCATTAGAGACTCTAGAAAGCAAGATCATGATTCTTGTTCTAAAGCAGAGTGTGATCAATGGATGAGAACTCTGCTGTTTGTTTCTCTTCAGAAATGGAGTTAAATCCCAGGCTCTGAGTCTTCCTAAAGCAAGAATTCTTTTCAGGTAAGGGCAGTTTCTTTACAGCTCAAACGAACTACATCCTTCACGATGCTCATACGTTTCTCATCTTAATTGACAAGCATTGGATGTTAGAGGACCTGTGGTTTGTTTCAGTTTCAGAAGCAGAGTTGAACTAGATATGGTCTGTATGTGTAGGAAACACCGTTCTCTTGTTCTGTGCACACTCAGATTTCCTGCTGTATTAGAGAAGCTAGAAAGCAAGAGCGTGTTCTCGCTCTAAAGCAGAGTGTGATCCATGGATGAGAACTATGCTGTTTGTTTCCCTTCAGAATTGGAGTTAAATCCCAGGCTGTGTGTCTTCCTACAAGCAAGACTTCATTTCAGGTAATGGCAGTCACTTCTCAGCTCAAAGGAACTACATCGTTAACGAAGCTCACACGTTTCTCATCTTAAATGACAAGCATTGGATGTTAGAGGACCAGTGCTCTGTATCAGTTTCAGAAGCAGAGTTGGACTACATATTGTCCGTATGTGTAGGAAACATCGTTCTTTTGATCTCTGCACACTCACATTTCATGCTGTCTTAGAGCCTCTAGAAAGCAAGAGCGTGCTTCTTGCTCTAAAGCAGAGTGTGATCAATGGATGAGAACTCTGCTGTGTGTTTTACTTCAGAAATGGAGTTAAATCCCAGGCTCTGAGTCTTCCTACAAAAAAGACTTCGTTTCAGGTTAGGGCAGTTACTTTACATCTCAAAAGAACTATGTCGTTCACGAAGCTCACACGATTCACATCTTAATTGACAAGCATTGGATGTTAGAGGGCCTGTGGTTTGTTTCAGTTTCAGAAGCAGAGTTGAACTAGATATGGTTCGTATGTGTAGGAAACACCGTTCTTTTGTTCTGAGCACAGTCACGTTTCCTTTTGCATTAGAGACTCTAGAAAGCAAGAGCGTGCTTCTCGTTCTAAAGCAGTGTGTGATCCATGGATGAGAACTCTGCTGTGTCTTTCACTTCAGAAATGGAGTTAAATCCCAGGCTCTGAGTCGTCCTAAAAACAAGACTTCTTTTCAGGTAAGGATAGTTTCTTTACAACTCAAATGAACTACATCGTTCACGAAGCTCACACGTTTCTCATCTTAAATGACGAGCATTGGATGTTAGAGGACCTGTGATTTGTTTCAGTTTCAGAAGCAGTGTTGAACTAGATATGGTGCGTATGTGTAGGAAACACCGTTCTTTGTTCTCAGCACACTCACATTTCCTGCTGACTTAGTGACTCCAGAAAGCAAGAGCGTGCGTCTTGCTCTAAAGCAGAGTGTGATCAGTGGATGAGAACTATGCTGTGTGTTTCACTACAGAAATGGAGTTAAATCCCAGGCTCTGTGTCTTCCTACAAGCAATATTTCCTTTCAGGTAAGGGCAGTCACTTTTCAGCTCAAACGAACTACGACTTTCACGAAGCTCACACGTTTCTCATCTTAACTGACAAGCATTGGATGTTACAGGACCAGTGATTTGTATCAGTTTCAGAAGCAGAGTTGGACTACATATGGTCCTTATGTGTAGGAAACACCGTTCTTTTGTTCTCAGCACACTCATGTTTCCTGCTGTCTTAGAGACCCTAGAAAGCAAGAGCATGATTCTTGTTCTAAAGCAGAGTGTGATCAATGGATGAGAACTCTGCTGTGTGTTTCCCTTCAGAAATGGAGTTAAATCCCAGGCTCTGAGTCTTCCTAAAGCAAGAATGCTTTTCAGGTAAGGGCAGTTTCTTTACAGCTCAAACGAACTACATCCTTCACGATGCTCATACGTTTCTCATCTTAATTGACAAGCATTGGATGTTAGAGGACCTGTGGTTTGTTTCAGTTTCAGAAGCAGAGTTGAACTAGATATGGTCTGTATGTGTAGGAAACACCGTTCTCTTGTTCTGTGCACACTCAGATTTCCTGCTGTATTAGAGAAGCTAGAAAGCAAGAGCGTGTTCTCGCTCTAAAGCAGAGTGTGATCCATGGATGAGAACTATGCTGTTTGTTTCCCTTCAGAAATGGAGTTAAATCCCAGGCTGTGTGTCTTCCTACAAGCAAGACTTCGTTTCAGGTAAGGGCAGTCACTTCTTCTCTCAAAGGAACTACATCGTTCACGAAGCTCACACGTTTCTCATCTTAACTGACAAGCATTGGATGTTAGAGGACCAGTGCTTTTTATCAGTTTCAGAAGCAGGGTTGGACTACATATGGTCCGTATGTGTAGGAAACATCGTTCTTTTGTTCTCAGCACACTCACCTTTCCTGCTGTCTTAGAGATTTTAGAAAGCAAGAGCATGCTTCTCGCTCTAAAGCAGAGTGTGATCAATGGATGAGAACTCTGCTGTGTGTTTCCCTTCAGAAATGGAGTTAAATCCCAGGCTCTGAGTCTTCCTAAAGCAAGAATTCTTTTCAGGTAAGGGCAGTTTCTTTACAGCTCAAATGAACTACATCCTTCACAAAGCTCACACGTTTCTCATCTTAACTGACAAGCATTGGGTGTTAGAGGACCTGTGGTTTGTTTCAGTATCAGAAGCAGAGTTGAACTAGATATGGTCCGTATGTGTAGGAAACACCGTTCTTTTGTTCTCAGCAAACTCACGTATCCTGCTGTCTTAGAGACTCTAGAAAGCAAGAGCATGATTCTTGTTCTAAAGCAGAGTGTGATCAATGGATGAGAACTCTGCTGTGTTTTTCCCTTCAGAAATGGAGTTAAATCCCAGGCTGTGTGTCTTCCAACAAGCAAGACTTCGTTTCAGGTAATGGCAGTCACTTCTCAGCTCCAAGGAACTACATCGTTCACGAAGCTCACACGTTTCTCATCTTAAATGACAAGCATTGGATGTTAGAGGACCAGTGCTTTGTATCAGTTTCAGAAGCAGAGTTGGACTACATATGGTCCGTATGTGTAGGAAACATTGTTCTTTTGTTCTCTGCACACTCACATTTCATGCTGTCTTAGAGCCTCTAGAAAGCAAGAGCATGCTTCTTGTTCTAAAGCAGAGTGTGATCAATGGATGAGAACTCTGCTGTGTTATTTTACTTCAGAAATGGAGTTAAATCCCAGGCTCTGTGTCTCCTACAAGCAAGACTTCGTTTCAGGTAAGGGCAGTCACTTCTCAGCTCAAAGCAACTACATCGTTAACGAAGCTCACACGTTTCTCATCTTAAATGACAAGCATTGGATGTTAGAGGACCTGTGGTTTGTTTCAGTTTCAGAAGCAGAGTTGAACTAGATATGGTTCGTATGTGTAGGAAACACCGTTCTTTTGTTCTGAGCACAGTCACGTTTCCTTTTGCATTAGAGGCTCTAGAAAGCAAGAGCGTGCTTCTCGTTCTAAAGCAGTGTGTGATCCATGGATGAGAACTCTGCTGTGTGTTTCACTTCAGAAATGGAGTTAAATCCCAGGCTCTGAGTCGTCCTAAAAACAAGACTTCTTTTCAGGTAAGGGCAGTTTCTTTACAACTCAAATGAACTACATCGTTCACGAAGCTCACAAGTTTCTCATCTTAAATGACGAGCATTGGATGTTAGAGGACCTGTGATTTGTTTCAGTTTCAGAAGCAGTGTTGAACTAGATATGGTGCGTATGTGTAGGAAACACCGTTCTTTGTTCTCAGCACACTCACATTTCCTGCTGACTTAGTGACTCCAGAAAGCAAGAGCGTGCGTCTTGCTCTAAAGCAGAGTGTGATCAGTGGATGAGAACTATGCTGTGTGTTTCACTACAGAAATGGAGTTAAATCCCAGGCTCTGTGTCTTCCTACAAGCAATATTTCCTTTCAGGTAAGGGCAGTCACTTTTCAGCTCAAACGAACTACGTCTTTCACGAAGCTCACACGTTTCTCATCTTAACTGACAAGCATTGGATGATACAGGACCAGTGATTTGTATCAGTTTCAGAAGCAGAGTTGGACTACATATGGTCCTTATGTGTAGGAAACACCGTTCTTTTGTTCTCAGCACACTCATGTTTCCTGCTGTCTTAGAGACCCTAGAAAGCAAGAGCATGATTCTTGTTCTAAAGCAGAGTGTGATCAATGGATGAGAACTCTGCTGTGTGTTTCCCTTCAGAAATGGAGTTAAATCCCAGGCTCTGAGTCTTCCTAAAGCAAGAATGCTTTTCAGGTAAGGGCAGTTTCTTTACAGCTCAAACGAACTACATCCTTCACGATGCTCATACGTTTCTCATCTTAATTGACAAGCATTGGATGTTAGAGGACCTGTGGTTTGTTTCAGTTTCAGAAGCAGAGTTGAACTAGATATGGTCTGTATTTGTAGGAAACACCGTTCTCTTGTTCTGTGCACACTCAGATTTCCTGCTGTATTAGAGAAGCTAGAAAGCAAGAGCGTGTTCTCGCTCTAAAGCAGAGTGTGATCCATGGATGAGAACTATGCTGTTTGTTTCCCTTCAGAAATGGAGTTAAATCCCAGGCTGTGTGTCTTCCTACAAGCAAGACTTCGTTTCAGGTAAGGGCAGTAACTTCTTCTCTCAAAGGAACTACATCGTTCACGAAGCTCACACGTTTCTCATCTTAAATGACAAGCATTGGATGTTAGAGGACCAGTGCTTTGTATCAGTTTCGAAAGCAGAGCTGGACTACATATGGTCCTTATGTGTAGGAAACACCGTTCTTTTGTTCTCAGCACACTCACCTTTCCTGCAGTCTAAGAGACTCTAGAAAGCAAGAGCATGATTCTTGTTCTAAAGCAGAGTGTGATCAATGGATGAGAACTCTGCTGTGTGTTTCCCTTCAGAAATGGAGTTAAATCCCAGGCTCTGAGTCTTTCTACAAGCAAGACTTCTTTTCGGGAAAGGGCAGTTACTTTTCAGCTCAAGCGAACTACATCTTTCACGAAGCTCACACGTTTCTCATCTAAACTGACAAGCATTGGATGTTAGAGGACCTGTGGTTTGTTTCAGTATCAGAAGCAGAGTTGAACTAGATATGGTCCGTATGTGTAGGAAACACTGTTCTTTTTTTCTGAGCACACTCAGATTTCCTGCTGTATTAGAGACGCTAGAAAGCAAGAGCGTGCTTCTCGCTCTAAAGCAGAGTTGATCAATGGATGAGAACTCTGCTGTGTTGTTTTACTTCAGAAATGGAGTTAAATCCCAGGCTCTGAGTCTTCCTACAAAAAAGTCTTCGTTTCAGGTTAGGGCAGTTACTTTACATCTCAAAGGAACTACGTCGTTCACGAAGCTCACACGATTCTCATCTTAACTGACAAGCATTGGATGTTAGAGGACCTGTGGTTTCTTTCAGTTTCAGAAGCAGAGTTGAACTAGATATGGTTCGTATGTGTAGGAAACACCGTTCTATTGTTCTGAGCACAGTCACGTTTCCTTTTGTATTAGAGACTCTAGAAAGCAAGAGCGTGCTTCTCGTTCTAAAGCAGTGTGTGATCCATGGATGAGAACTATGCTGTGTGTTTCACTTCAGAAATGGAGTTAAATACCAGGCTCTGTGTCTTCCTACAAGCAAGACTTCGTTTCCGGAAAGGGCAGTTACTTTTCAGCTCAAGCGAACTAGACCTTTCACGAAGCTCACACATTTCTCATCTTAACTGACAAGCATTGGATGTTACAGGACCAGTGCTTTGTTTCAGTTTCGAAAGCAGAGTTGGACTACATATGGTCCTTATGTGTAGGAAACACCGTTCTTTTGTTCTCAGCAAACTCACGTATCCTGCTGTCTTAGAGACTCTAGAAAGCAAGAGCATGATTCTTGTTCTAAAGCAGAGTGTGATCAATGGATGAGAACTCTGCTGTGTGTTTCCCTTCAGAAATGGAGTTAAATCCCAGGCTCTGAGTCTTCCTAAAGCAAGAATTCTTTTCAGGTAAGGGCAGTTTCTTTACAGCTCAAACGAACTACATCCTTCACGATGCTCATACGTTTCTCATCTTAACTGACAAGCATTGGATGTTAGAGGACCTGTGGTTTGTTTCAGTTTCAGAAGCAGAGTTGAACTAGATATGGTCTGTATGTGTAGGAAACACCGTTCTCTTGTTCTGTGCACACTCAGATTTCCTGCTGTATTAGAGAAGCTAGAAAGCAAGAGCGTGTTCTCGCTCTAAAGCAGAGTGTGATCCATGGATGAGAACTATGCTGTTTGTTTCCCTTCAGAAATGGAGTTAAATCCCAGGCTGTGTGTCTTCCTACAAGCAAGACTTCGTTTCAGGTAAGGGCAGTCACTTCTTCTCTCAAAGGAACTACATCGTTCACGAAGGTCACACGTTTCTCATCTTAAATGACAAGCATTGGATGTTAGAGGACCAGTGCTTTGTGTCAGTTTCAGAAGCAGAATTTGACAAGACATGGTCCGTATGTGTAGGAAACATCATTCTTTTGTTCTCAGCACACTCACGTTTCATGCTGTCTGAGAGCCTCTAGAAATCAAGAGTGTGCTTCTTGCTCTAAAGCAGAGTGTGATCAATGGATGAGAAATCTGCTGTGTGTTTCACTTCAGAAATATAGTTAAATCCCAAGCTCTGTGTCTTCCTACAAGCAAGACTTCGTTTCCGAAAGGGCAGTTACTTTTCAGCTCAAGCGAACTAGATCTTTCACGAAGCTCACACGTTTCTCATCTTAACTGATAAGCATTGGATGTTACAGGACCAGTGCTTTGTATCAGTTTCAGAAGCAGAGTTGGACTAGATATGGTCTGTATGTGTAGGAAACACCGTTCTTTTGTTCTCAGCACACTCACCTTCCCTGTTGTCTTAGAGATTTTAGAAAGCAAGAGCATGCTTCTCGCTCTAAAGCAGAGTGTGATCAATGGATGAGAACTCTGCTGTGTGTTTCCCTTCAGAAATGGAGTTAAATCCCAGGCTCTGAGTCTTCCTAAAGCAAGAATTCTTTTCAGGTAAGGGCAGTTTCTTTACAGCTCAAACGAACTACATCCTTCACAAAGCTCACACGTTTCTCATCTTAACTGACAAGCATTGGGTGTTAGAGGACCTGTGGTTTGTTTCAGTATCAGAAGCAGAGTTGAACTAGATATGGTCCGTATGTGTAGGAAACACCGTTCTTTTGTTCTCAGCAAACTCACGTATCCTGCTGTCTTAGAGACTCTAGAAAGCAAGAGCATGATTCTTGTTCTAAAGCAGAGTGTGATCAATGGATGAGAACTCTGCTGTGTGTTTCCCTTCAGAAATGGAGTTACATCCCAGGCTCTGAGTCTTCCTAAAGCAAGAATTCTTTTCAGGTAAGGGCAGTTTCTTTACAGCTCAAATGAACTACATCCTTCACGAAGCTCACACGTTTCTCATCTTAACTGACAAGCATTGGGTGTTAGAGGACCTGTGGTTTGTTTCAGTATCAGAAGCAGAGTTGAACTAGATATGGTCCGTATGTGTAGGAAACACCGTTCTTTTGTTCTCAGCAAACTCACGTATCCTGCTGTCTTAGAGACTCTAGAAAGCAAGAGCATGATTCTTGTTCTAAAGCAGAGTGTGATCAATGGATGAGAACTCTGCTGTTTGTTTCTCTTCAGAAATGGAGTTAAATCCCAGGCTCTGAGTCTTCCTAAAGCAAGAATTCTTTTCAGGTAAGGGCAGTTTCTTTACAGCTCAAACGAACTACATCCTTCACGATGCTCATACGTTTCTCATCTTAATTGACAAGCATTGGATGTTAGAGGACCTGTGGTTTGTTTCAGTTTCAGAAGCAGAGTTGAACTAGATATGGTCTGTATGTGTAGGAAACACCGTTCTCTTGTTCTGTGCACACTCAGATTTCCTGCTGTATTAGAGAAGCTAGAAAGCAAGAGCGTGTTCTCGCTCTAAAGCAGAGTGTGATCCATGGATGAGAACTATGCTGTTTGTTTCCCTTCAGAATTGGAGTTAAATCCCAGGCTGTGTGTCTTCCTACAAGCAAGACTTCATTTCAGGTAATGGCAGTCACTTCTCAGCTCAAAGGAACTACATCGTTAACGAAGCTCACACGTTTCTCATCTTAAATGACAAGCATTGGATGTTAGAGGACCAGTGCTCTGTATCAGTTTCAGAAGCAGAGTTGGACTACATATGGTCCGTATGTGTAGGAAACATCGTTCTTTTGATCTCTGCACACTCACATTTCATGCTGTCTTAGAGCCTCTAGAAAGCAAGAGCGTGCTTCTTGCTCTAAAGCAGAGTGTGATCAATGGATGAGAACTCTGCTGTGTGTTTTACTTCAGAAATGGAGTTAAATCCCAGGCTCTGAGTCTTCCTACAAAAAAGACTTCGTTTCAGGTTAGGGCAGTTACTTTACATCTCAAAAGAACTATGTCGTTCACGAAGCTCACACGATTCACATCTTAATTGACAAGCATTGGATGTTAGAGGACCTGTGGTTTGTTTCAGTTTCAGAAGCAGAGTTGAACTAGATATGGTTCGTATGTGTAGGAAACACCGTTCTTTTGTTCTGAGCACAGTCACGTTTCCTTTTGCATTAGAGACTCTAGAAAGCAAGAGCGTGCTTCTCGTTCTAAAGCAGTGTGTGATCCATGGATGAGAACTCTGCTGTGTGTTTCACTTCAGAAATGGAGTTAAATCCCAGGCTCTGAGTCGTCCTAAAAACAAGACTTCTTTTCAGGTAAGGGCAGTTTCTTTACAACTCAAATGAACTACATCGTTCACGAAGCTCACACGTTTCTCATCTTAAATGACGAGCATTGGATGTTAGAGGACCTGTGATTTGTTTCAGTTTCAGAAGCAGTGTTGAACTAGATATGGTGCGTATGTGTAGGAAACACCGTTCTTTGTTCTCAGCACACTCACATTTCCTGCTGACTTAGTGACTCCAGAAAGCAAGAGCGTGCGTCTTGCTCTAAAGCAGAGTGTGATCAGTGGATGAGAACTATGCTGTGTGTTTCACTACAGAAATGGAGTTAAATCCCAGGCTCTGTGTCTTCCTACAAGCAATATTTCCTTTCAGGTAAGGGCAGTCACTTTTCAGCTCAAACGAACTACGTCTTTCACGAAGCTCACACGTTTCTCATCTTAACTGACAAGCATTGGATGTTACAGGACCAGTGATTTGTATCAGTTTCAGAAGCAGAGTTGGACTACATATGGTCCTTATGTGTAGGAAACACCGTTCTTTTTTTCTCAGCACACTCATGTTTCCTGATGTCTTAGAGACCCTAGAAAGCAAGAGCATGATTCTTGTTCTAAAGCAGAGTGTGATCAATGGATGAGAACTCTGCTGTGTGTTTCCCTTCAGAAATGGAGTTAAATCCCAGGCTCTGAGTCTTCCTAAAGCAAGAATGCTTTTCAGGTAAGGGCAGTTTCTTTACAGCTCAAACAAACTACATCCTTCACGATGCTCATACGTTTCTCATCTTAACTGACAAGCATTGGATGTTAGAGGACCTCTGGTTTGTTTCAGTTTCAGAAGCAGAGTTGAACTAGATATGGTCTGTATGTGTAGGAAACACCGTTCTCTTGTTCTGTGCACACTCAGATTTCCTGCTGTATTAGAGAAGCTAGAAAGCAAGAGCGTGTTCTCGCTCTAAAGCAGAGTGTGATCCATGGATGAGAACTATGCTGTTTGTTTCCCTTCAGAAATGGAGTTAAATCCCAGGCTGTGTGTCTTCCTACAAGCAAGACTTCGTTTCAGGTAAGGGCAGTCACTTCTTCTCTCAAAGGAACTACATCGTTCACGAAGCTCACACGTTTCTCATCTTAAATGACAAGCATTGGATGTTAGAGGACCAGTGCTTTGTTTCAGTTTCAGAAGCAGAATTTGACAAGACATGGTCCGTATGTTTAGGAAACATCGTTCTTTTTTTCTCAGCACACTCACGTTTCATGCTGTCTTAGAGCCTCTAGAAAGCAAGAGCGTGCTTCTTGCTCTAAAGCAGAGAGTGATCAATGGATGAGAAATCTGCTGTGTGTTTCACTTCAGAAATGGAGTTCAATTCCAGGCTCTGTGTCTTCCTACAAGCAAGACTACGTTTCAGGTAACGGCAGTCACTTTTCAGCTCAAACGAACTACATCGTTCACGAAGCTCACACGTTTCTCATCTTAACTGACAAGAATTGGATGTTAGAGGACCAGTGCTTTTTATCAGTTTCAGAAGCAGAGTTGGACTACATATGGTCCGTATGTGTAGGAAACATCGTTCTTTTGTTCTCAGCACACTCACCTTTCCTGCTGTCTTAGAGATTTTAGAAAGCAAGAGCATGCTTCTCGCTCTAAAGCAGAGTGTGATCAATGGATGAGAACTCTGCTGTGTGTTTCCCTTCAGAAATGGAGTTAAATCCCAGGCTCTGAGTCTTCCTAAAGCAAGAATTCTTTTCAGGTAAGGGCAGTTTCTTTACAGCTCAAATGAACTACATCCTTCACAAAGCTCACACGTTTCTCATCTTAACTGACAAGCATTGGGTGTTAGAGGACCTGTGGTTTGTTTCAGTATCAGAAGCAGAGTTGAACTAGATATGGTCCGTATGTGTAGGAAACACCGTTCTTTTGTTCTCAGCAAACTCACGTATCCTGCTGTCTTAGAGACTCTAGAAAGCAAGAGCATGATTCTTGTTCTAAAGCAGAGTGTGATCAATGGATGAGAACTCTGCTGTGTTTTTCCCTTCAGAAATGGAGTTAAATCCCAGGCTGTGTGTCTTCCAACAAGCAAGACTTCGTTTCAGGTAATGGCAGTCACTTCTCAGCTCCAAGGAACTACATCGTTCACGAAGCTCACACGTTTCTCATCTTAAATGACAAGCATTGGATGTTAGAGGACCAGTGCTTTGTATCAGTTTCAGAAGCAGAGTTGGACTACATATGGTCCGTATGTGTAGGAAACATTGTTCTTTTGTTCTCTGCACACTCACATTTCATGCTGTCTTAGAGCCTCTAGAAAGCAAGAGCATGCTTCTTGTTCTAAAGCAGAGTGTGATCAATGGATGAGAACTCTGCTGTGTTGTTTTACTTCAGAAATGGAGTTAAATCCCAGGCTCTGTGTCTCCTACAAGCAAGACTTCGTTTCAGGTAAGGGCAGTCACTTCTCAGCTCAAAGGAACTACATCGTTAACGAAGCTCACACGTTTCTCATCTTAAATGACAAGCATTGGATGTTAGAGGACCTGTGGTTTGTTTCAGTTTCAGAAGCAGAGTTGAACTAGATATGGTTCGTATGTGTAGGAAACACCGTTCTTTTGTTCTGAGCACAGTCACGTTTCCTTTTGCATTAGAGACTCTAGAAAGCAAGAGCGTGCTTCTCGTTCTAAAGCAGTGTGTGATCCATGGATGAGAACTCTGCTGTATGTTTCACTTCAGAAATGGAGTTAAATCCCAGGCTCTGAGTCGTCCTAAAAACAAGACTTCTTTTCAGGTAAGGGCAGTTTCTTTACAACTCAAATGAACTACATCGTTCACGAAGCTCACAAGTTTCTCATCTTAAATGACGAGCATTGGATGTTAGAGGACCTGTGATTTGTTTCAGTTTCAGAAGCAGTGTTGAACTAGATATGGTGCGTATGTGTAGGAAACACCGTTCTTTGTTCTCAGCACACTCACATTTCCTGCTGACTTAGTGACTCCAGAAAGCAAGAGCGTGCGTCTTGCTCTAAAGCAGAGTGTGATCAGTGGATGAGAACTATGCTGTGTGTTTCACTACAGAAATGGAGTTAAATCCCAGGCTCTGTGTCTTCCTACAAGCAATATTTCCTTTCAGGTAAGGGCAGTCACTTTTCAGCTCAAACGAACTACGTCTTTCACGAAGCTCACACGTTTCTCATCTTAACTGACAAGCATTGGATGTTACAGGACCAGTGATTTGTATCAGTTTCAGAAGCAGAGTTGGACTACATATGGTCCTTATGTGTAGGAAACACCGTTCTTTTGTTCTCAGCACACTCATGTTTCCTGCTGTCTTAGAGACCCTAGAAAGCAAGAGCATGATTCTTGTTCTAAAGCAGAGTGTGATCAATGGATGAGAACTCTGCTGTGTGTTTCCCTTCAGAAATGGAGTTAAATCCCAGGCTCTGAGTCTTCCTAAAGCAAGAATGCTTTTCAGGTAAGGGCAGTTTCTTTACAGCTCAAACGAACTACATCCTTCACGATGCTCATACGTTTCTCATCTTAATTGACAAGCATTGGATGTTAGAGGACCTGTGGTTTGTTTCAGTTTCAGAAGCAGAGTTGAACTAGATATGGTCTGTATTTGTAGGAAACACCGTTCTCTTGTTCTGTGCACACTCAGATTTCCTGCTGTATTAGAGAAGCTAGAAAGCAAGAGCGTGTTCTCGCTCTAAAGCAGAGTGTGATCCATGGATGAGAACTATGCTGTTTGTTTCCCTTCAGAAATGGAGTTAAATCCCAGGCTGTGTGTCTTCCTACAAGCAAGACTTCGTTTCAGGTAAGGGCAGTCACTTCTTCTCTCAAAGGAACTACATCGTTCACGAAGCTCACACGTTTCTCATCTTAAATGACAAGCATTGGATATTAGAGGACCAGTGCTTTGTTTCAGTTTCAGAAGCAGAATTTGACAAGACATGGTCCGTATGTTTAGGAAACATCGTTCTTTTTTTCTCAGCACACTCACATTTCATGCTGTCTTAGAGCCTCTAGAAAGCAAGAGCGTGCTTCTTGCTCTAAAGCAGAGAGTGATCAATGGATGAGAAATCTGCTGTGTGTTTCACTTCAGAAATGGAGTTCAATTCCAGGCTCTGTGTCTTCCTACAAGCAAGACTACGTTTCAGGTAACGGCAGTCACTTTTCAGCTCAAACGAACTACATCGTTCACGAAGCTCACACGTTTCTCATCTTAACTGACAAGAATTGGATGTTAGAGGACCAGTGCTTTTTATCAGTTTCAGAAGCAGAGTTGGACTACATATGGTCCGTATGTGTAGGAAACATCGTTCTTTTGTTCTCAGCACACTCACCTTTCCTGCTGTCTTAGAGATTTTAGAAAGCAAGAGCATGCTTCTCGCTCTAAAGCAGAGTGTGATCAATGGATGAGAACTCTGCTGTGTGTTTCCCTTCAGAAATGGAGTTAAATCCCAGGCTCTGAGTCTTCCTAAAGCAAGAATTCTTTTCAGGTAAGGGCAGTTTCTTTACAGCTCAAACGAACTACATCCTTCACAAAGCTCACACGTTTCTCATCTTAACTGACAAGCATTGGGTGTTAGAGGACCTGTGGTTTGTTTCAGTATCAGAAGCAGAGTTGAACTAGATATGGTCCGTATGTGTAGGAAACACCGTTCTTTTGTTCTCAGCAAACTCACGTATCCTGCTGTCTTAGAGACTCTAGAAAGCAAGAGCATGATTCTTGTTCTAAAGCAGAGTGTGATCAATGGATGAGAACTCTGCTGTGTTTTTCCCTTCAGAAATGGAGTTAAATCCCAGGCTGTGTGTCTTCCAACAAGCAAGACTTCGTTTCAGGTAATGGCAGTCACTTCTCAGCTCCAAGGAACTACATCGTTCACGAAGCTCACACGTTTCTCATCTTAAATGACAAGCATTGGATGTTAGAGGACCAGTGCTTTGTATCAGTTTCAGAAGCAGAGTTGGACTACATATGGTCCGTATGTGTAGGAAACATTGTTCTTTTGTTCTCTGCACACTCACATTTCATGCTGTCTTAGAGCCTCTAGAAAGCAAGAGCGTGCTTCTTGCTCTAAAGCAGAGTGTGATCAATGGATGAGAACTCTGCTGTGTGTTTTACTTCAGAAATGGAGTTAAATCCCAGGCTCTGAGTCTTCCTACAAAAAAGACTTCGTTTCAGGTTAGGGCAGTTACTTAACATCTCAAACGAACTATGTCGTTCACGAAGCTCACACGATTCTCATCTTAACTGACAAGCATTGGATGTTAGAGGACCTGTGGTTTGTTTCAGTTTCAGAAGCAGAGTTGAACTAGATATGGTTCGTATGTGTAGGAAACACCGTTCTATTGTTCTGAGCACAGTCACTTTACCTTTTGTATTAGAGACTCTAGAAAGCAAGAGCGTGCTTCTCGTTCTAAAGCAGTGTGTGATCCATGGATGAGAACTATGCTGTGTGTTTCACTTCAGAAATGGAGTTAAATTCCAGGCTCTGTGTCTTCCTACAAGCAAGACTACGTTTCAGGTAACGGCAGTCACTTTTCAGCTCAAACGAACTACATCGTTCACGAAGCTCACACGTTTCTCATCTTAACTGACAAGAATTGGATGTTAGAGGACCAGTGCTTTTTATCAGTTTCAGAAGCAGAGTTGGACTACATATGGTCCGTATGTGTAGGAAACATCGTTCTTTTGTTCTCAGCACACTCACCTTTCCTGCTGTCTTAGAGATTTTAGAAAGCAAGAGCATGCTTCTCGCTCTAAAGCAGAGTGTGATCAATGGATGAGAACTCTGCTGTGTGTTTCCCTTCAGAAATGGAGTTAAATCCCAGGCTCTGAGTCTTCCTAAAGCAAGAATTCTTTTCAGGTAAGGGCAGTTTCTTTACAGCTCAAACGAACTACATCCTTCACAAAGCTCACACGTTTCTCATCTTAACTGACAAGCATTGGGTGTTAGAGGACCTGTGGTTTGTTTCAGTATCAGAAGCAGAGTTGAACTAGATATGGTCCGTATGTGTAGGAAACACCGTTCTTTTGTTCTCAGCAAACTCACGTATCCTGCTGTCTTAGAGACTCTAGAAAGCAAGAGCATGATTCTTGTTCTAAAGCAGAGTGTGATCAATGGATGAGAACTCTGCTGTGTTTTTCCCTTCAGAAATGGAGTTAAATCCCAGGCTGTGTGTCTTCCAACAAGCAAGACTTCGTTTCAGGTAATGGCAGTCACTTCTCAGCTCCAAGGAACTACATCGTTCACGAAGCTCACACGTTTCTCATCTTAAATGACAAGCATTGGATGTTAGAGGACCAGTGCTTTGTATCAGTTTCAGAAGCAGAGTTGGACTACATATGGTCCGTATGTGTAGGAAACATTGTTCTTTTGTTCTCTGCACACTCACATTTCATGCTGTCTTAGAGCCTCTAGAAAGCAAGAGCATGCTTCTTGTTCTAAAGCAGAGTGTGATCAATGGATGAGAACTCTGCTGTGTTGTTTTACTTCAGAAATGGAGTTAAATCCCAGGCTCTGTGTCTCCTACAAGCAAGACTTCGTTTCAGGTAAGGGCAGTCACTTCTCAGCTCAAAGGAACTACATCGTTAACGAAGCTCACACGTTTCTCATCTTAAATGACAAGCATTGGATGTTAGAGGACCTGTGGTTTGTTTCAGTTTCAGAAGCAGAGTTGAACTAGATATGGTTCGTATGTGTAGGAAACACCGTTCTTTTGTTCTGAGCACAGTCACGTTTCCTTTTGCATTAGAGACTCTAGAAAGCAAGAGCGTGCTTCTCGTTCTAAAGCAGTGTGTGATCCATGGATGAGAACTCTGCTGTGTGTTTCACTTCAGAAATGGAGTTAAATCCCAGGCTCTGAGTCGTCCTAAAAACAAGACTTCTTTTCAGGTAAGGGCAGTTTCTTTACAACTCAAATGAACTACATCGTTCACGAAGCTCACAAGTTTCTCATCTTAAATGACGAGCATTGGATGTTAGAGGACCTGTGATTTGTTTCAGTTTCAGAAGCAGTGTTGAACTAGATATGGTGCGTATGTGTAGGAAACACCGTTCTTTGTTCTCAGCACACTCACGTTTCCTGCTGACTTAGTGACTCCAGAAAGCAAGAGCGTGCGTCTTGCTCTAAAGCAGAGTGTGATCAGTGGATGAGAACTATGCTGTGTGTTTCACTACAGAAATGGAGTTAAATCCCAGGCTCTGTGTCTTCCTACAAGCAATATTTCCTTTCAGGTAAGGGCAGTCACTTTTCAGCTCAAACGAACTACGTCTTTCACGAAGCTCACACGTTTCTCATCTTAACTGACAAGCATTGGATGTTACAGGACCAGTGATTTGTATCAGTTTCAGAAGCAGAGTTGGACTACATATGGTCCTTATGTGTAGGAAACACCGTTCTTTTGTTCTCAGCACACTCATGTTTCCTGCTGTCTTAGAGACCCTAGAAAGCAAGAGCATGATTCTTGTTCTAAAGCAGAGTGTGATCAATGGATGAGAACTCTGCTGTGTGTTTCCCTTCAGAAATGGAGTTAAATCCCAGGCTCTGAGTCTTCCTAAAGCAAGAATGCTTTTCAGGTAAGGGCAGTTTCTTTACAGCTCAAACGAACTACATCCTTCACGATGCTCATACGTTTCTCATCTTAATTGACAAGCATTGGATGTTAGAGGACCTGTGGTTTGTTTCAGTTTCAGAAGCAGAGTTGAACTAGATATGGTCTGTATTTGTAGGAAACACCGTTCTCTTGTTCTGTGCACACTCAGATTTCCTGCTGTATTAGAGAAGCTAGAAAGCAAGAGCGTGTTCTCGCTCTAAAGCAGAGTGTGATCCATGGATGAGAACTATGCTGTTTGTTTCCCTTCAGAAATGGAGTTAAATCCCAGGCTGTGTGTCTTCCTACAAGCAAGACTTCGTTTCAGGTAAGGGCAGTCACTTCTTCTCTCAAAGGAACTACATCGTTCACGAAGCTCACACGTTTCTCATCTTAAATGACAAGCATTGGATGTTAGAGGACCAGTGCTTTGTTTCAGTTTCAGAAGCAGAATTTGACAAGACATGGTCCGTATGTTTAGGAAACATCGTTCTTTTTTTCTCAGCACACTCACATTTCATGCTGTCTTAGAGCCTCTAGAAAGCAAGAGCGTGCTTCCTGCTCTAAAGCAGAGAGTGATCAATGGATGAGAAATCTGCTGTGTGTTTCACTTCAGAAATGGAGTTCAATTCCAGGCTCTGTGTCTTCCTACAAGCAAGACTACGTTTCAGGTAACGGCAGTCACTTTTCAGCTCAAACGAACTACATCGTTCACGAAGCTCACACGTTTCTCATCTTAACTGACAAGAATTGGATGTTAGAGGACCAGTGCTTTTTATCAGTTTCAGAAGCAGAGTTGGACTACATATGGTCCGTATGTGTAGGAAACATCGTTCTTTTGTTCTCAGCACACTCACCTTTCCTGCTGTCTTAGAGATTTTAGAAAGCAAGAGCATGCTTCTCGCTCTAAAGCAGAGTGTGATCAATGGATGAGAACTCTGCTGTGTGTTTCCCTTCAGAAATGGAGTTAAATCCCAGGCTCTGAGTCTTCCTAAAGCAAGAATTCTTTTCAGGTAAGGGCAGTTTCTTTACAGCTCAAACGAACTACATCCTTCACAAAGCTCACACGTTTCTCATCTTAACTGACAAGCATTGGGTGTTAGAGGACCTGTGGTTTGTTTCAGTATCAGAAGCAGAGTTGAACTAGATATGGTCCGTATGTGTAGGAAACACCGTTCTTTTGTTCTCAGCAAACTCACGTATCCTGCTGTCTTAGAGACTCTAGAAAGCAAGAGCATGATTCTTGTTCTAAAGCAGAGTGTGATCAATGGATGAGAACTCTGCTGTGTTTTTCCCTTCAGAAATGGAGTTAAATCCCAGGCTGTGTGTCTTCCAACAAGCAAGACTTCGTTTCAGGTAATGGCAGTCACTTCTCAGCTCCAAGGAACTACATCGTTCACGAAGCTCACACGTTTCTCATCTTAAATGACAAGCATTGGATGTTAGAGGACCAGTGCTTTGTATCAGTTTCAGAAGCAGAGTTGGACTACATATGGTCCGTATGTGTAGGAAACATTGTTCTTTTGTTCTCTGCACACTCACATTTCATGCTGTCTTAGAGCCTCTAGAAAGCAAGAGCGTGCTTCTTGCTCTAAAGCAGAGTGTGATCAATGGATGAGAACTCTGCTGTGTGTTTTACTTCAGAAATGGAGTTAAATCCCAGGCTCTGAGTCTTCCTACAAAAAAGACTTCGTTTCAGGTTAGGGCAGTTACTTAACATCTCAAACGAACTATGTCGTTCACGAAGCTCACACGATTCTCATCTTAACTGACAAGCATTGGATGTTAGAGGACCTGTGGTTTGTTTCAGTTTCAGAAGCAGAGTTGAACTAGATATGGTTCGTATGTGTAGGAAACACCGTTCTATTGTTCTGAGCACAGTCACTTTACCTTTTGTATTAGAGACTCTAGAAAGCAAGAGCGTGCTTCCCGTTCTAAAGCAGTGTGTGATCCATGGATGAGAACTATGCTGTGTGTTTCACTTCAGAAATGGAGTTAAATTCCAGGCTCTGTGTCTTCCTACAAGCAAGACTACGTTTCAGGTAACGGAAGTCACTTTTCAGCTCAAACGAACTACATCGTTCACGAAGCTCACACGTTTCTCATCTTAACTGACAAGAATTGGATGTTAGAGGACCAGTGCTTTGTATCAGTTTCAGAAGCAGAGTTGGACTACATATGGTCCGTATGTGTAGGAAACATCGTTCTTTTGTTCTCAGCACACTCAAGTTTCTTGCTGTCCTAGAGCCTCTAGAAAGCAAGAGCGTGCTTCTTGCGCTAAAGCAGAGTGTGATCAGTGGATGAGAACTCTGCTGTGTGTTTCACTTCAGAAATAGAGTTAAATCCCAGGCTCTGAGTCTTCCTAAAAACAAGACTTCTTTTCAGGAAAGGGCAGTTTCTTTACAACTCAAATGAACTACATCGTTCACGAAGCTTACACGTTTCTCATCTTAAATGACGAGCATTGGATGTTAGAGGACCTGTGATTTGTTTCAGTTTCAGAAGCAGTGTTGAACTAGATATGGTGCGTATGTGTAGGAAACACCGTTCTTTGTTCTCAGCACACTCACGTTTCCTGCTGACTTAGTGACTCCAGAAAGCAAGAGCGTGCGTCTTGCTCTAAAGCAGAGTGTGATCAGTGGATGAGAACTATGCTGTGTGTTTCACTTCAGAAATGGAGTTAAATCCCAGGCTCTGTGTCTTCCTACAAGCAATACTTCCTTTCAGGTAAGGACAGTCACTTTTCAGCTCAAACGAACTACGTCTTTCACGAAGCTCACACGTTTCTCATCTTAACTGACAAGCATTGGATGTTACAGGACCAGTGCTTTGTATCAGTTTCAGAAGCAGAGTTGGACTACACATGGTCTGTATGTGTAGGAAACACCGTTCTTTTGTTCTCAGCACACTCATATATCCTGCTGTATTAGAGACGCTAGAAAGCAAGAGCGTGCTTCTCGCTCTAAAGCAGAGTGTGATCCATGGATGAGAACTATGCTGTGTGTTTCACTTCAGAAATGGAGTTAAATCCCAGGATCTGTGTCTTCCTACATGCGAGACTTCATTTCAGGTAGGGCAGTCACTTTTCAGCTCAAACGAACTACATCTTTCACGAAGCTCACACGTTTCTCATCTTAAATGACAAGCATTGGATGTTAGAGGACCAGTGCTTTGTATCAGTTTCGAAAGCAGAGTTGGACTACATATGGTCCTTATGTGTAGGAAACACCGTTCTTTTGTTCTCAGCACACTCACCTTTCCTGCTGTCTAAGAGACTCTAGAAAGCAAGAGCATGATTCTTGTTCTAAAGCAGAGTGTGATCAATGGATGAGAACTCTGCTGTGTGTTTCCCTTCAGAAATGGAGTTAAATCCCAGGCACTGAGTCTTCCTAAAGCAAGAATTCTTTTCAGGTAAGGGCAGTTTCTTTACAGCTCAAATGAACTACATCCTTCACGATGCTCATACGTTTCTCATCTTAACTGACAAGCATTGGATGTTAGAGGACCTGTGGTTTGTTTCAGTTTCAGAAGCAGAGTTGAACTAGATATGGTCTGTATGTGTAGGAAACACCGTTCTCTTGTTCTGTGCACACTCAGATTTCCTGCTGTATTAGAGAAGCTAGAAAGCAAGAGCGTGTTCTCGCTCTAAAGCAGAGTGTGATCCATGGATGAGAACTATGCTGTTTGTTTCCCTAAAGAAATGGAGTTAAATCCCAGGCTCTGTGTCTTCCTACAAGCAAGACTTCGTTTCAGGTAAGGGCAGTCACTTCTTCTCTCAAAGGAACTACATCGTTCACGAAGGTCACACGTTTCTCATCTAAAATGACAAGCATTGGATGTTAGAGGACCATTGCTTTGTGTCAGTTTCAGAAGCAGAATTTGACAAGACATGGTCTGTATGTGTAGGAATCATCGTTCTTTTGTTCTCAGCACACTCACGTTTCATGCTGTCTTAGAGCCTCTAGAAATCAAGAGTGTGCTTCTTGCTCTAAAGCAGAGTGTGATCAATGGATGAGAAATCTGCTGTGTGTTTCACTTCAGAAATGGAGTTAAATTCCAGGCTCTGAGTCTTCCTACAAGGAAGACTTCGTTTCCGGAAAGGGCAGTTACTTTACATCTCAAACGAAATACGTCGTTCACGAAGCTCACACGATTCTCATCTAAACTGAAAAGCATTGGATGTTAGAGGACCAGTGCTTTGTATCAGTTTCAGAAGCAGAGTTGGACTAGAAATGGTCCGTATGTGTAGGAAACACCGTTCTTTTGTTCTCAGCACACTCACCTTTCCTGCTGTCTTAGAGATTTTAGAAAGCAAGAGCATGCTTCTCGCTCTAAAGCAGAGTGTGATCAATGGATGAGAACTCTGCTGTGTGTTTCCCTTCAGAAATGGAGTTAAATCCCAGGCTCTGAGTCTTCCTAAAGCAAGAATTCTTTTCAGGTAAGGGCAGTTTCTTTACAGCTCAAACGAACTACATCCTTCACAAAGCTCACACGTTTCTCATCTTAACTGACAAGCATTGGGTGTTAGAGGACCTGTGGTTTGTTTCAGTATCAGAAGCAGAGTTGAACTAGATATGGTCCGTATGTGTAGGAAACACCGTTCTTTTGTTCTCAGCAAACTCACGTATCCTGCTGTCTTAGAGACTCTAGAAAGCAAGAGCATGATTCTTGTTCTAAAGCAGAGTGTGATCAATGGATGAGAACTCTGCTGTGTGTTTCCCTTCAGAAATGGAGTTAAATCCCAGGCTGTGTGTCTTCCTACAAGCAAGACTTCGTTTCAGGTAATGGCAGTCACTTCTCAGCTCAAAGGAACTACATCGTTCACGAAGCTCACACGTTTCTCATCTTAAATGACAAGCATTGGATGTTAGAGGACCAGTGCTTTGTATCAGTTTCAGAAGCAGAGTTGGACTACATATGTTCTGTATGTGTAGGAAACATTGTTCTTTTGTTCTCTGCACACTCACATTTCATGCTGTCTTAGAGCCTCTAGAAAGCAAGAGCGTGCTTCTTGCTCTAAAGCAGAGTGTGATCAATGGATGAGAACTCTGCTGTGTGTTTTACTTCAGAAATGGAGTTAAATCCCAGGCTCTGTGTCTCCTAGAAGCAAGACTTCGTTTCAGGTAAGGGCAGTCACTTCTCAGCTCAAAGGAACTACATCGTTAACGAAGCTCACACGATTCTCATCTTAAATGACAAGCATTGGATATTAGAGGACCAGTGCTTTATATCAGTTTCTGAAGAAGAGTTGGACTACATATGGTCTGTATGTGTAGGAAACATCGTTCTTTTGTTCTCCCGCACACTCACATTTCATGCTGTCTTAGAGCCTCTAGAAAGCAAGAGCGTGCTTCTTGCTCTAAAGCAGAGTGTGATCAATGGATGAGAACTCTGCTGTGTGTTTTACTTCAGAAATGGAGTTAAATCCCATGCTCTGAGTCTTCCTAAAAAAAGACTTCGTTTCAGGTTAGGGCAGTTACTTAACATCTCAAACGAACTATGTCGTTCACGAAGCTCACACGATTCTCATCTTAACTGACAAGCATTGGATGTTAGAGGACCTGTGGTTTGTTTCAGTTTCAGAAGCAGAGTTGAACTAGATATGGTTCGTATGTGTAGGAAACACCGTTCTATTGTTCTGAGCACAGTCACTTTACCTTTTGTATTAGAGACTCTAGAAAGCAAGAGCGTGCTTCTCGTTCTAAAGCAGTGTGTGATCCATGGATGAGAACTATGCTGTGTGTTTCACTTCAGAAATGGAGTTAAATTCCAGGCTCTGTGTCTTCCTACAAGCAAGACTACGTTTCAGGTAACGGCAGTCACTTTTCAGCTCAAACGAACTACATCGTTCACGAAGCTCACACGTTTCTCATCTTAACTGACAAGAATTGGATGTTAGAGGACCAGTGCTTTGTATCAGTTTCAGAAGCAGAGTTGGACTACATATGGTCCGTATGTGTAGGAAACATCGTTCTTTTGTTCTCAGCACACTCAAGTTTCTTGCTGTCCTAGAGCCTCTAGAAAGCAAGAGCGTGCTTCTTGCGCTAAAGCAGAGTGTGATCAGTGGATGAGAACTCTGCTGTGTGTTTCACTTCAGAAATAGAGTTAAATCCCAGGCTCTGAGTCTTCCTAAAAACAAGACTTCTTTTCAGGAAAGGGCAGTTTCTTTACAACTCAAATGAACTACATGGTTCACGAAGCTTACACGTTTCTCATCTTAAATGACGAGCATTGGATGTTAGAGGACCTGTGATTTGTTTCAGTTTCAGAAGCAGTGTTGAACTAGATATGGTGCGTATGTGTAGGAAACACCATTCTTTGTTCTCAGCACACTCACGTTTCCTGCTGACTTAGTGACTCCAGAAACAAGAGCGTGCGTCTTGCTCTAAAGCAGAGTGTGATCAGTGGATGAGAACTATGCTGTGTGTTTCACTTCAGAAATGGAGTTAAATCCCAGGCTCTGTGTCTTCCTACAAGCAATACTTCCTTTCAGGTAAGGGCAGTCACTTTTCAGCTCAAACGAACTACGTCTTTCACGAAGCTCACACGTTTCTCATCTTAAGTGACAAGCATTGGATGTTACAGGACCAGTGCTTTGTATCAGTTTCAGAAGCAGAGTTGGACTACACATGGTCTGTATGTGTAGGAAACACCGTTCTTTTGTTCTCAGCACACTCATATATCCTGCTGTATTAGAGACGCTAGAAAGCAAGAGCGTGCTTCTCGCTCGAAAGCAGAGTGTGATCCATGGATGAGAACTATGCTGTGTGTTTCCCTTCAGAAATGGAGTTAAAAACCAGGATCTGTGTCTTCCTACAAGCAAGACTTCATTTCAGGTAGGGCAGTCACTTTTCAGCTCAAACGAACTACATCTTTCACGAAGCTCACACGTTTCTCATCTTAAATGACAAGCATTGGATGTTACAGGACCAGTGATTTGTATCAGTTTCGAAAGCAGAGTTGGACTACATATGGTCCTTATGTGTAGGAAACACCGTTCTTTTGTTCTCAGCACACTCACCTTTCCTGCTGTCTTAGAGACCCTAGAAAGCAAGAGCATGATTCTCGTTCTAAAGCAGAGTGTGATCCATGGATGAGAACTCTGCTGTGTGTTTCCCTTCAGAAATGGAGTTAAATCCCAGGCTCTGAGTCTTCCTAAAGCAAGAATTCTTTTCAGGTAATGGCAGTTTCTTTACAGCTCAAACGAACTACATCTTTCACGATGCTCATACGTTTCTCATCTTAACTGACAAGCATTGGATGTTAGAGGACCAGTGCTTTGTATCAGTTTCAGAAGCAGAGTTGGACTACACATGGTCTGTATGTGTAGGAAACACCGTTCTTTTGTTCTCAGCACACTCATATATCCTGCTGTATTAGAGACGCTAGAAAGCAAGAGCGTGCTTCTCGCTCTAAAGCAGAGTGTGATCCATGGATGAGAACTATGCTGTGTGTTTCACTTCAGAAATGGAGTTAAATCCCAGGATCTGTGTCTTCCTACATGCGAGACTTCATTTCAGGTAGGGCAGTCACTTTTCAGCTCAAACGAACTACATCTTTCACGAAGCTCACACGTTTCTCATCTTAAATGACAAGCATTGGATGTTAGAGGACCAGTGCTTTGTATCAGTTTCGAAAGCAGAGTTGGACTACATATGGTCCTTATGTGTAGGAAACACCGTTCTTTTGTTCTCAGCACACTCACCTTTCCTGCTGTCTAAGAGACTCTAGAAAGCAAGAGCATGATTCTTGTTCTAAAGCAGAGTGTGATCAATGGATGAGAACTCTGCTGTGTGTTTCCCTTCAGAAATGGAGTTAAATCCCAGGCACTGAGTCTTCCTAAAGCAAGAATTCTTTTCAGGTAAGGGCAGTTTCTTTACAGCTCAAATGAACTACATCCTTCACGATGCTCATACGTTTCTCATCTTAACTGACAAGCATTGGATGTTAGAGGACCTGTGGTTTGTTTCAGTTTCAGAAGCAGAGTTGAACTAGATATGGTCTGTATGTGTAGGAAACACCGTTCTCTTGTTCTGTGCACACTCAGATTTCCTGCTGTATTAGAGAAGCTAGAAAGCAAGAGCGTGTTCTCGCTCTAAAGCAGAGTGTGATCCATGGATGAGAACTATGCTGTTTGTTTCCCTAAAGAAATGGAGTTAAATCCCAGGCTCTGTGTCTTCCTACAAGCAAGACTTCGTTTCAGGTAAGGGCAGTCACTTCTTCTCTCAAAGGAACTACATCGTTCACGAAGGTCACACGTTTCTCATCTAAAATGACAAGCATTGGATGTTAGAGGACCATTGCTTTGTGTCAGTTTCAGAAGCAGAATTTGACAAGACATGGTCTGTATGTGTAGGAATCATCGTTCTTTTGTTCTCAGCACACTCACGTTTCATGCTGTCTTAGAGCCTCTAGAAATCAAGAGTGTGCTTCTTGCTCTAAAGCAGAGTGTGATCAATGGATGAGAAATCTGCTGTGTGTTTCACTTCAGAAATGGAGTTAAATTCCAGGCTCTGAGTCTTCCTACAAGGAAGACTTCGTTTCCGGAAAGGGCAGTTACTTTACATCTCAAACGAAATACGTCGTTCACGAAGCTCACACGATTCTCATCTAAACTGAAAAGCATTGGATGTTAGAGGACCAGTGCTTTGTATCAGTTTCAGAAGCAGAGTTGGACTAGAAATGGTCCGTATGTGTAGGAAACACCGTTCTTTTGTTCTCAGCACACTCACCTTTCCTGCTGTCTTAGAGATTTTAGAAAGCAAGAGCATGCTTCTCGCTCTAAAGCAGAGTGTGATCAATGGATGAGAACTCTGCTGTGTGTTTCCCTTCAGAAATGGAGTTAAATCCCAGGCTCTGAGTCTTCCTAAAGCAAGAATTCTTTTCAGGTAAGGGCAGTTTCTTTACAGCTCAAACGAACTACATCCTTCACAAAGCTCACACGTTTCTCATCTTAACTGACAAGCATTGGGTGTTAGAGGACCTGTGGTTTGTTTCAGTATCAGAAGCAGAGTTGAACTAGATATGGTCCGTATGTGTAGGAAACACCGTTCTTTTGTTCTCAGCAAACTCACGTATCCTGCTGTCTTAGAGACTCTAGAAAGCAAGAGCATGATTCTTGTTCTAAAGCAGAGTGTGATCAATGGATGAGAACTCTGCTGTGTGTTTCCCTTCAGAAATGGAGTTAAATCCCAGGCTGTGTGTCTTCCTACAAGCAAGACTTCGTTTCAGGTAATGGCAGTCACTTCTCAGCTCAAAGGAACTACATCGTTCACGAAGCTCACACGTTTCTCATCTTAAATGACAAGCATTGGATGTTAGAGGACCAGTGCTTTGTATCAGTTTCAGAAGCAGAGTTGGACTACATATGTTCTGTATGTGTAGGAAACATTGTTCTTTTGTTCTCTGCACACTCACATTTCATGCTGTCTTAGAGCCTCTAGAAAGCAAGAGCGTGCTTCTTGCTCTAAAGCAGAGTGTGATCAATGGATGAGAACTCTGCTGTGTGTTTTACTTCAGAAATGGAGTTAAATCCCAGGCTCTGTGTCTCCTAGAAGCAAGACTTCGTTTCAGGTAAGGGCAGTCACTTCTCAGCTCAAAGGAACTACATCGTTAACGAAGCTCACACGATTCTCATCTTAAATGACAAGCATTGGATATTAGAGGACCAGTGCTTTATATCAGTTTCTGAAGAAGAGTTGGACTACATATGGTCTGTATGTGTAGGAAACATCGTTCTTTTGTTCTCCCGCACACTCACATTTCATGCTGTCTTAGAGCCTCTAGAAAGCAAGAGCGTGCTTCTTGCTCTAAAGCAGAGTGTGATCAATGGATGAGAACTCTGCTGTGTGTTTTACTTCAGAAATGGAGTTAAATCCCATGCTCTGAGTCTTCCTAAAAAAAGACTTCGTTTCAGGTTAGGGCAGTTACTTAACATCTCAAACGAACTATGTCGTTCACGAAGCTCACACGATTCTCATCTTAACTGACAAGCATTGGATGTTAGAGGACCTGTGGTTTGTTTCAGTTTCAGAAGCAGAGTTGAACTAGATATGGTTCGTATGTGTAGGAAACACCGTTCTATTGTTCTGAGCACAGTCACTTTACCTTTTGTATTAGAGACTCTAGAAAGCAAGAGCGTGCTTCTCGTTCTAAAGCAGTGTGTGATCCATGGATGAGAACTATGCTGTGTGTTTCACTTCAGAAATGGAGTTAAATTCCAGGCTCTGTGTCTTCCTACAAGCAAGACTACGTTTCAGGTAACGGCAGTCACTTTTCAGCTCAAACGAACTACATCGTTCACGAAGCTCACACGTTTCTCATCTTAACTGACAAGAATTGGATGTTAGAGGACCAGTGCTTTGTATCAGTTTCAGAAGCAGAGTTGGACTACATATGGTCCGTATGTGTAGGAAACATCGTTCTTTTGTTCTCAGCACACTCAAGTTTCTTGCTGTCCTAGAGCCTCTAGAAAGCAAGAGCGTGCTTCTTGCGCTAAAGCAGAGTGTGATCAGTGGATGAGAACTCTGCTGTGTGTTTCACTTCAGAAATAGAGTTAAATCCCAGGCTCTGAGTCTTCCTAAAAACAAGACTTCTTTTCAGGAAAGGGCAGTTTCTTTACAACTCAAATGAACTACATGGTTCACGAAGCTTACACGTTTCTCATCTTAAATGACGAGCATTGGATGTTAGAGGACCTGTGATTTGTTTCAGTTTCAGAAGCAGTGTTGAACTAGATATGGTGCGTATGTGTAGGAAACACCATTCTTTGTTCTCAGCACACTCACGTTTCCTGCTGACTTAGTGACTCCAGAAACAAGAGCGTGCGTCTTGCTCTAAAGCAGAGTGTGATCAGTGGATGAGAACTATGCTGTGTGTTTCACTTCAGAAATGGAGTTAAATCCCAGGCTCTGTGTCTTCCTACAAGCAATACTTCCTTTCAGGTAAGGGCAGTCACTTTTCAGCTCAAACGAACTACGTCTTTCACGAAGCTCACACGTTTCTCATCTTAAGTGACAAGCATTGGATGTTACAGGACCAGTGCTTTGTATCAGTTTCAGAAGCAGAGTTGGACTACACATGGTCTGTATGTGTAGGAAACACCGTTCTTTTGTTCTCAGCACACTCATATATCCTGCTGTATTAGAGACGCTAGAAAGCAAGAGCGTGCTTCTCGCTCGAAAGCAGAGTGTGATCCATGGATGAGAACTATGCTGTGTGTTTCCCTTCAGAAATGGAGTTAAAAACCAGGATCTGTGTCTTCCTACAAGCAAGACTTCATTTCAGGTAGGGCAGTCACTTTTCAGCTCAAACGAACTACATCTTTCACGAAGCTCACACGTTTCTCATCTTAAATGACAAGCATTGGATGTTACAGGACCAGTGATTTGTATCAGTTTCGAAAGCAGAGTTGGACTACATATGGTCCTTATGTGTAGGAAACACCGTTCTTTTGTTCTCAGCACACTCACCTTTCCTGCTGTCTTAGAGACCCTAGAAAGCAAGAGCATGATTCTCGTTCTAAAGCAGAGTGTGATCCATGGATGAGAACTCTGCTGTGTGTTTCCCTTCAGAAATGGAGTTAAATCCCAGGCTCTGAGTCTTCCTAAAGCAAGAATTCTTTTCAGGTAATGGCAGTTTCTTTACAGCTCAAACGAACTACATCTTTCACGATGCTCATACGTTTCTCATCTTAACTGACAAGCATTGGATGTTAGAGGACCTGTGGTTTGTTTCAGTATCAGAAGCAGAGTTGAACTAGATATGGTCCGTATGTGTAGGAAACACCGTTCTTTTGTTCTCAGCAAACTCACGTATCCTGCTGTCTTAGAGACTCTAGAAAGCAAGAGCATGATTCTTGTTCTAAAGCAGAGTGTGATCAATGGATGAGAACTCTGCTGTGTGTTTCCCTTCAGAAATGGAGTTAAATCCCAGGCTCTGAGTCTTCCTAAAGCAAGAATTCTTTTCAGGTAAGGGCAGTTTCTTTACAGCTCAAACGAACTACATCCTTCACAAAGCTCACACGTTTCTCATCTTAACTGACAAGCATTGGGTGTTAGAGGACCTGTGGTTTGTTTCTGTTTCAGAAGCAGAGTTGAACTAGATATGGTCCGTATGTGTAGGAAACACAGTTCTCTTGTTCTGAGCACACTCAGATTTCCTGCTGTATTAGAGAAGCTAGAAAGCAAGAGCGTGTTCTCGCTCTAAAGCAGAGTGTGATCCATGGATGAGAACTATGCTGTTTGTTTCCCTTCAGAAATGGAGTTAAATCCCAGGCTGTGTGTCTTCCTATAAGCAAGACTTCGTTTCAGGTAATGGCAGTCACTTCTCAGCTCAAAGGTACTACATCGTTAACGAAGCTCACCCGTTTCTCATCTTAAATGACAAGCATTGGATGTTAGAGGACCAGTGCTTTGTATCAGTTTCAGAAGCAGAGTTTGACTACATATGGTCCGTATGTGTAGGAAACATTGTTCTTTTGTTCTCTGCACACATACATTTCATGCTGTCTTAGAGCCTCTAGAAAGCAAGAGCGTGCTTCTTGCTCTAAAGCAGAGTGTGATCAATGGATGAGAACTCTGCTGTGTGTTTTACTTCAGAAATGGAGTTAAATCCCAGGCTCTGTGTCTCCTACAAGCAAGACTTCATTTCAGGTAAGGGCAGTCACTTCTCAGCTCAAAGGAACTACATCGTTAACGAAGCTCACACGTTTCTCATCTTAAATGACAAGCATTGGATGTTTGAGGACCAGTGCTTTATATCAGTTTCTGAAGAAGAGTTGGACTACATATGGTCTGTATGTGTAGGAAACATCGTTCTTTTGTTCTCTGCACACTCACATTTCATGCTGTCTTAGAGCCTCTAGAAAGCAAGAGCGTGCTTCTTGCTCTAAAGCAGAGTGTGATCAATGGATGAGAACTCTGCTGTGTGTTTTACTTCAGAAATGGAGTTAAATCCCAGGCTCTGAGTCTTCCTACAAAAAAGACTTCGTTTCAGGTTAGGGCAGTTACTTTACATCTCAAACGAACTATGTCGTTCACGAAGCTCACACGATTCTCATCTTAACTGACAAGCATTGGATGTTAGAGGACCTGTGGTTTGTTTCAGTTTCAGAAGCAGAGTTGAACTAGATATGGTTCGTATTTGTAGGAAACACCGTTCTATTGTTCTGAGCACAGTCACTTTACCTTTTGTATTAGAGACTCTAGAAAGCAAGAACGTGCTTCTCGTTCTAAAGCAGTGTGTGATCCATGGATGAGAACTATGCTGTGTGTTTCACTTCAGAAATGGAGTTAAATTCCAGGCTCTGTGTCTTCCTACAAGCAAGACTACGTTTCAGGTAACGGCAGTCACTTTTCAGCTCAAACGAACTACATCGTTCACGAAGCTCACACGTTTCTCATCTTAACTGACAAGAATTGGATGTTAGAGGACCAGTGCTTTGTATCAGTTTCAGAAGCAGAGTTGGACTACATATGGTCCGTATGTGTAGGAAACATCGTTCTTTTGTTCTCAGCACACTCAAGTTTCTTGCTGTCCTAGAGCCTCTAGAAAGCAAGAGCGTGCTTCTTGCGATAAAGCAGAGTGTGATCAGTGGATGAGAACTCTGCTGTGTGTTTCACTTCAGAAATAGAGTTAAATCCCAGGCTCTGAGTCTTCCTAAAAACAAGACTTCTTTTCAGGAAAGGGCAGTTTCTTTACAACTCAAATGAACTACATCGTTCACGAAGCTTACACGTTTCTCATCTTAAATGACGAGCATTGGATGTTAGAGGACCTGTGATTTGTTTCAGTTTCAGAAGCAGTGTTGAACTAGATATGGTGCGTATGTGTAGGAAACACCGTTCTTTGTTCTCAGCACACTCACGTTTCCTGCTGACTTAGTGACTCCAGAAAGCAAGAGCGTGCGTCTTGCTCTAAAGCAGAGTGTGATCAGTGGATGAGAACTATGCTGTGTGTTTCACTTCAGAAATGGAGTTAAATCCCAGGCTCTGTGTCTTCCTACAAGCAATACTTCCTTTCAGGTAAGGACAGTCACTTTTCAGCTCAAACGAACTACGTCTTTCACGAAGCTCACACGTTTCTCATCTTAACTGACAAGCATTGGATGTTACAGGACCAGTGCTTTGTATCAGTTTCAGAAGCAGAGTTGGACTACACATGGTCTGTATGTGTAGGAAACACCGTTCTTTTGTTCTCAGCACACTCATATATCCTGCTGTATTAGAGACGCTAGAAAGCAAGAGCGTGCTTCTCGCTCTAAAGCAGAGTGTGATCCATGGATGAGAACTATGCTGTGTGTTTCACTTCAGAAATGGAGTTAAATCCCAGGATCTGTGTCTTCCTACATGCAAGACTTCATTTCAGGTAGGGCAGTCACTTTTCAGCTCAAACGAACTACATCTTTCACGAAGCTCACACGTTTCTCATCTTAAATGACAAGCATTGGATGTTAGAGGACCAGTGCTTTGTATCAGTTTCGAAAGCAGAGTTGGACTACATATGGTCCTTATGTGTAGGAAACACCGTTCTTTTGTTCTCAGCACACTCACCTTTCCTGCTGTCTAAGAGACTCTAGAAAGCAAGAGCATGATTCTTGTTCTAAAGCAGAGTGTGATCAATGGATGAGAACTCTGCTGTGTGTTTCCCTTCAGAAATGGAGTTAAATCCCAGGCACTGAGTCTTCCTAAAGCAAGAATTCTTTTCAGGTAAGGGCAGTTTCTTTACAGCTCAAATGAACTACATCCTTCACGATGCTCATACGTTTCTCATCTTAACTGACAAGCATTGGATGTTAGAGGACCTGTGGTATGTTTCAGTTTCAGAAGCAGAGTTGAACTAGATATGGTCTGTATGTGTAGGAAACACCGTTCTCTTGTTCTGTGCACACTCAGATTTCCTGCTGTATTAGAGAAGCTAGAAAGCAAGAGCGTGTTCTCGCTCTAAAGCAGAGTGTGATCCATGGATGAGAACTATGCTGTTTGTTTCCCTAAAGAAATGGAGTTAAATCCCAGGCTCTGTGTCTTCCTACAAGCAAGACTTCGTTTCAGGTAAGGGCAGTCACTTCTTCTCTCAAAGGAACTACATCGTTCACGAAGGTCACACGTTTCTCATCTAAAATGACAAGCATTGGATGTTAGAGGACCATTGCTTTGTGTCAGTTTCAGAAGCAGAATTTGACAAGACATGGTCTGTATGTGTAGGAATCATCGTTCTTTTGTTCTCAGCACACTCACGTTTCATGCTGTCTTAGAGCCTCTAGAAATCAAGAGTGTGCTTCTTGCTCTAAAGCAGAGTGTGATCAATGGATGAGAAATCTGCTGTGTGTTTCACTTCAGAAATGGAGTTAAATTCCAGGCTCTGAGTCTTCCTACAAGGAAGACTTCGTTTCCGGTAAGGGCAGTTACTTTACATCTCAAACGAAATACGTCGTTCACGAAGCTCACACGATTCTCATCTAAACTGAAAAGCATTGGATGTTAGAGGACCAGTGCTTTGTATCAGTTTCAGAAGCAGAGTTGGACTAGATATGGTCCGTATGTGTAGGAAACACCGTTCTTTTGTTCTCAGCACACTCACCTTTCCTGCTGTCTTAGAGATTTTAGAAAGCAAGAGCATGCTTCTCGCTCTAAAGCAGAGTGTGATCAATGGATGAGAACTCTGCTGTGTGTTTCCCTTCAGAAATGGAGTTAAATCCCAGGCTCTGAGTCTTCCTAAAGCAAGAATTCTTTTCAGGTAAGGGCAGTTTCTTTACAGCTCAAACGAACTACATCCTTCACAAAGCTCACACGTTTCTCATCTTAACTGACAAGCATTGGGTGTTAGAGGACCTGTGGTTTGTTTCAGTATCAGAAGCAGAGTTGAACTAGATATGGTCCGTATGTGTAGGAAACACCGTTCTTTTGTTCTCAGCAAACTCACGTATCCTGCTGTCTTAGAGACTCTAGAAAGCAAGAGCATGATTCTTGTTCTAAAGCAGAGTGTGATCAATGGATGAGAACTCTGCTGTGTGTTTCCCTTCAGAAATGGAGTTAAATCCCAGGCTGTGTGTCTTCCTACAAGCAAGACTTCGTTTCAGGTAATGGCAGTCACTTCTTAGCTCAAAGGAACTACATCGTTCACGAAGCTCACACGTTTCTCATCTTAAATGACAAGCATTGGATGTTAGAGGACCAGTGCTTTGTATCAGTTTCAGAAGCAGAGTTGGACTACATATGTTCTGTATGTGTAGGAAACATTGTTCTTTTGTTCTCTGCACACTCACATTTCATGCTGTCTTAGAGCCTCTAGAAAGCAAGAGCGTGCTTCTTGCTCTAAAGCAGAGTGTGATCATTGGATGAGAACTCTGCTGTGTGTTTTACTTCAGAAATGGAGTTAAATCCCAGGCTCTGTGTCTCCTACAAGCAAGACTTCGTTTCAGGTAAGGGCAGTCACTTCTCAGCTCAAAGGAACTACATCGTTAACGAAGCTCACACGATTCTCATCTTAAATGACAAGCATTGGATATTAGAGGACCAGTGCTTTATATCAGTTTCTGAAGAAGAGTTGGACTACATATGGTCTGTATGTGTAGGAAACATCGTTCTTTTGTTCTCCCGCACACTCACATTTCATGCTGTCTTAGAGCCTCTAGAAAGCAAGAGCGTGCTTCTTGCTCTAAAGCAGAGTGTGATCAATGGAGGAGAACTCTGCTGTGTGTTTTACTTCAGAAATGGAGTTAAATCCCAGGCTCTGAGTCTTCCTAAAAAAAGACTTCGTTTCAGGTTAGGGCAGTTACTTAACATCTCAAACGAACTATGTCGTTCACGAAGCTCACACGATTCTCATCTTAACTGACAAGCATTGGATGTTAGAGGACCTGTGGTTTGTTTCAGTTTCAGAAGCAGAGTTGAACTAGATATGGTTCGTATGTGTAGGAAACACCGTTCTATTGTTCTGAGCACAGTCACTTTACCTTTTGTATTAGAGACTCTAGAAAGCAAGAGCGTGCTTCTCGTTCTAAAGCAGTGTGTGATCCATGGATGAGAACTATGCTGTGTGTTTCACTTCAGAAATGGAGTTAAATTCCAGGCTCTGTGTCTTCCTACAAGCAAGACTACGTTTCAGGTAACGGCAGTCACTTTTCAGCTCAAACGAACTACATCGTTCACGAAGCTCACACGTTTCTCATCTTAACTGACAAGAATTGGATGTTAGAGGACCAGTGCTTTGTATCAGTTTCAGAAGCAGAGTTGGACTACATATGGTCCGTATGTGTAGGAAACATCGTTCTTTTGTTCTCAGCACACTCAAGTTTCTTGCTGTCCTAGAGCCTCTAGAAAGCAAGAGCGTGCTTCTTGCACTAAAGCAGAGTGTGATCCGTGGATGAGAACTCTGCTGTGTGTTTCACTTCAGAAATAGAGTTAAATCCCAGGCTCTGAGTCTTCCTAAAAACAAGACTTCTTTTCAGGAAAGGGCAGTTTCTTTACAACTCAAATGAACTACATCGTTCACGAAGCTTACACGTTTCTCATCTTAAATGACGGGCATTGGATGTTAGAGGACCTGTGATTTGTTTCAGTTTCAGAAGCAGTGTTGAACTAGATATGGTGCGTATGTGTAGGAAACACCATTCTTTGTTCTCAGCACACTCACGTTTCCTGCTGACTTAGTGACTCCAGAAACAAGAGCGTGCGTCTTGCTCTAAAGCAGAGTGTGATCAGTGGATGAGAACTATGCTGTGTGTTTCACTTCAGAAATGGAGTTAAATCCCAGGCTCTGTGTCTTCCTACAAGCAATACTTCCTTTCAGGTAAGGGCAGTCACTTTTCAGCTCAAACGAACTACGTCTTTCACGAAGCTCACACGTTTCTCATCTTAACTGACAAGCATTGGATGTTACAGGACCAGTGCTTTGTATCAGTTTCGAAAGCAGAGTTGGACTACACATGGTCTGTATGTGTAGGAAACACCGTTCTTTTGTTCTCAGCACACTCATATATCCTGCTGTATTAGAGACGCTAGAAAGCAAGAGCGTGCTTCTCGCTCGAAAGCAGAGTGTGATCCATGGATGAGAACTATGCTGTGTGTTTCACTTCAGAAATGGAGTTAAAAACCAGGATCTGTGTCTTCCTACAAGCAAGACTTCATTTCAGGTAGGGCAGTCACTTTTCAGCTCAAACGAACTACATCTTTCACGAAGCTCACACGTTTCTCATCTTAAATGACAAGCATTGGATGTTAGAGGACCAGTGCTTTGTATCAGTTTCGAAAGCAGAGTTGGACTACATATGGTCCTTATGTGTAGGAAACACCGTTCTTTTGTTCTCAGCACACTCACCTTTCCTGCTGTCTTAGAGACCCTAGAAAGCAAGAGCATGATTCTTGTTCTAAAGCAGAGTGTGATCCATGGATGAGAACTCTGCTGTGTGTTTCCCTTCAGAAATGGAGTTAAATCCCAGGCTCTGAGTCTTCCTAAAGCAAGAATTCTTTTCAGGTAATGGCAGTTTCTTTACAGCTCAAACGAACTACAACTTTCACGATGCTCATACGTTTCTCATCTTAACTGTCAAGCATTGGATGTTAGAGGACCTGTGGTTTGTTTCAGTATCAGAAGCAGAGTTGAACTAGATATGGTCCGTATGTGTAGGAAACACCGTTCTTTTGTTCTCAGCATACTCACGTATCCTGCTGTCTTAGAGACTCTAGAAAGCAAGAGCATGATTCTTGTTCTAAAGCAGAGTGTGATCAATGGATGAGAACTCTGCTGTGTGTTTCCCTTCAGAAATGGAGTTAAATCCCAGGCTCTGAGTCTTCCTAAAGCAAGAATTCTTTTCAGGTAAGGGCAGTTTCTTTACAGCTCAAACGAACTACATCCTTCACAAAGCTCACACGTTTCTCATCTTAACTGACAAGCATTGGGTGTTAGAGGACCTGTGGTTTGTTTCTGTTTCAGAAGCAGAGTTGAACTAGATATGGTCCGTATGTGTAGGAAACACAGTTCTCTTGTTCTGAGCACACTCAGATTTCCTGCTGTATTAGAGAAGCTAGAAAGCAAGAGCGTGTTCTCGCTCTAAAGCAGAGTGTGATCCATGGATGAGAACTATGCTGTTTGTTTCCCTTCAGAAATGGAGTTAAATCCCAGGCTGTGTGTCTTCCTATAAGCAAGACTTCGTTTCAGGTAATGGCAGTCACTTCTCAGCTCAAAGGTACTACATCGTTAACGAAGCTCACCCGTTTCTCATCTTAAATGACAAGCATTGGATGTTAGAGGACCAGTGCTTTGTATCAGTTTCAGAAGCAGAGTTTGACTACATATGGTCCGTATGTGTAGGAAACATTGTTCTTTTGTTCTCTGCACACATACATTTCATGCTGTCTTAGAGCCTCTAGAAAGCAAGAGCGTGCTTCTTGCTCTAAAGCAGAGTGTGATCAATGGATGAGAACTCTGCTGTGTGTTTTACTTCAGAAATGGAGTTAAATCCCAGGCTCTGTGTCTCCTACAAGCAAGACTTCGTTTCAGGTAAGGGCAGTCACTTCTCAGCTCAAAGGAACTACATCGTTAACGAAGCTCACACGTTTCTCATCTTAAATGACAAGCATTGGATGTTTGAGGACCAGTGCTTTATATCAGTTTCTGAAGAAGAGTTGGACTACATATGGTCTGTATGTGTAGGAAACATCGTTCTTTTGTTCTCTGCACACTCACATTTCATGCTGTCTTAGAGCCTCTAGAAAGCAAGAGCGTGCTTCTTGCTCTAAAGCAGAGTGTGATCAATGGATGAGAACTCTGCTGTGTGTTTTACTTCAGAAATGGAGTTAAATCCCAGGCTCTGAGTCTTCCTACAAAAAAGACTTCGTTTCAGGTTAGGGCAGTTACTTTACATCTCAAACGAACTATGTCGTTCACGAAGCTCACACGATTCTCATCTTAACTGACAAGCATTGGATGTTAGAGGACCTGTGGTTTGTTTCAGTTTCAGAAGCAGAGTTGAACTAGATATGGTTTGTATGTGTAGGAAACACCGTTCTATTATTCTGAGCACAGTCACTTTACCTTTTGTATTATAGACTCTAGAAAGCAAGAGCGTGCTTCTCATTCTAAAGCAGTGTGTGATCCATGGATGAGAACTATGCCGTTTGTTTCCCTTCAGAAATGGAGTTAAATCCCAGGCTTTGTGTCTTCCTACAAGCAAGACTTCGTTTCAGGTAAGGGCAGTCACTTCTTCTCTCAAAGGAACTACATCGTTCACGAAGCTCACACGTTTCTCATCTTAACTGACAAGAATTGGATGTTAGAGGACCAGTGCTTTGTATCAGTTTCAGAAGCAGAGTTGGACTACATATGGTCCGTATGTGTAGGAAACATCGTTCTTTTGTTCTCAGCACACTGAAGTTTCTTGCTGTCCTAGAGCCTCTAGAAAGCAAGAGCGTGCTTCTTGTGCTAAAGCAGAGTGTGATCAGTGGATGAGAACTCTGCTGTGTGTTTCACTTCAGAAATAGAGTTAAATCCCAGGCTCTGAGTCTTCCTAAAAACAAGATTTCTTTTCAGGAAAGGGCAGTTTCTTTACAACTCAAATGAACTACATCGTTCCCGAAGCTTGCACGTTTCTCATCTTAAATGACGAGCATTGGATGTTAGAGGACCTGTGATTTGTTTCAGTTTCAGAAGAAGTGTTGAACTAGATATGGTGCGTATGTGTAGGAAACACCGTTCTTTGTTCTCAGCACACTCACGTTTCCTGCTGACTTAGTGACTCCAGAAACAAGAGCGTGCGTCTTGCTCTAAAGCAGAGTGTGATCAGTGGATGAGAACTATGCTGTGTGTTTCACTTCAGAAATGGAGTTAAATCCCAGGCTCTGTGTCTTCCTACAAGCAATACTTCCTTTCAGGTAAGGGCAGTCACTTTTCAGCTCAAACGAACTACGTCTTTCACGAAGCTCACACGTTTCTCATCTTAACTGAGAAGCATTGGATGTTAGAGGACCAGTGCTTTGTATCAGTTTCAGAAGCAGAGTTGGACTACACATGGTCTGTATGTGTAGGAAACACCGTTCTTTTGTTCTCAGCACACTCATATATCCTGCTGTATTAGAGACGCTAGAAAGCAAGAGCGTGCTTCTCGCTCTAAAGCAGAGTGTGATCCATGGATGAGAACTCTGCTGTGTGTTTCACTTCAGAAATGGAGTTAAATCCCAGGATCTGTGTCTTCCTACAAGCAAGACTTCATTTCAGGTAGGGCAGTCACTTTTCAGCTCAAACGAACTACATCGTTCACGAAGCTCACACGTTTCTCATCTTAAATGACAAGCATTGGATGTTAGAGGACCAGTGCTTTGTATCAGTTTCGAAAGCAGAGTTGGACTACATATGGTCCTTATGTGTAGGAAACACCGTTCTTTTGTTCTCAGCACACACACCTTTCCTGCTGTCTAAGAGACTCTAGAAAGCAAGAGCATGATTCTTGTTCTAAAGCAGAGTGTGATCAATGGATGAGAACTCTGCTGTGTGTTTCCCTTCAGAAATGGAGTTAAATCCCAGGCTCTGAGTCTTCCTACAAGCAAGACTTCTTCTCGGGAAAGGGCAGTTACTTTTCAGCTCAAGCGAACTACATCTTTCACGAAGCTCACACGTTTCTCATCTTAACTGACAAGCATTGGATGTTAGAGGACCAGTGCTTTGTATCAGTTTCGGAAGCAGAGTTGGACTACATATGGTCCTTATGTGTAGGAAACACCATTCTTTTGTTCTCAGCACACTCACGTTTCCTGCTGTCTTAGAGACCCTAGAAAGCAAGAGCATGATTCTTGTTCTAAAGCAGAGTGTGATCAATGGATGAGAACTCTGCTGTGTGTTTCCCTTCAGAAATGGAGTTAAATCCCAGGCTCTGAGTCTTCCTAAAGCAAGAATTCTTTTCAGGTAAGGGCAGTTTCTTTACAGCTCAAACGAACTACATCCTTCACAAAGCTCACACGTTTCTCATCTTAACTGACAAGCATTGGGTGTTAGAGGACCTGTGGTTTGTTTCTGTTTCAGAAGCAGAGTTGAACTAGATATGGTCCGTATGTGTAGGAAACACAGTTCTCTTGTTCTGAGCACACTCAGATTTCCTGCTGTATTTGAGAAGCTAGAAAGCAAGAGCGTGTTCTCGCTCTAAAGCAGAGTGTGATCCATGGATGAGAACTATGCTGTTTGTTTCCCTTCAGAAATGGAGTTAAATCCCAGGCTGTGTGTCTTCCTATAAGCAAGACTTCGTTTCAGGTAATGGCAGTCACTTCTCAGCTCAAAGGTACTACATCGTTAACGAAGCTCACCCGTTTCTCATCTTAAATGACAAGCATTGGATGTTAGAGGACCAGTGCTTTGTATCAGTTTCAGAAGCAGAGTTTGACTACATATGGTCCGTATGTGTAGGAAACATTGTTCTTTTGTTCTCTGCACACATACATTTCATGCTGTCTTAGAGCCTCTAGAAAGCAAGAGCGTGCTTCTTGCTCTAAAGCAGAGTGTGATCAATGGATGAGAACTCTGCTGTGTGTTTTACTTCAGAAATGGAGTTAAATCCCAGGCTCTGTGTCTCCTACAAGCAAGACTTCGTTTCAGGTAAGGGCAGTCACTTCTCAGCTCAAAGGAACTACATCGTTAACGAAGCTCACACGTTTCTCATCTTAAATGACAAGCATTGGATGTTTGAGGACCAGTGCTTTATATCAGTTTCTGAAGAAGAGTTGGACTACATATGGTCTGTATGTGTAGGAAACATCGTTCTTTTGTTCTCTGCACACTCACATTTCATGCTGTCTTAGAGCCTCTAGAAAGCAAGAGCGTGCTTCTTGCTCTAAAGCAGAGTGTGATCAATGGAGGAGAACTCTGCTGTGTGTTTTACTTCAGAAATGGAGTTAAATCCCAGGCTCTGAGTCTTCCTACAAAAAAGACTTCGTTTCAGGTTAGGGCAGTTACTTTACATCTCAAACGAACTATGTCGTTCACGAAGCTCACACGATTCTCATCTTAACTGACAAGCATTGGATGTTATAGGACCTGTGGTTTGTTTCAGTTTCAGAAGCAGAGTTGAACTAGATATGGTTTGTATGTGTAGGAAACACCGTTCTATTATTCTGAGCACAGTCACTTTACCTTTTGTATTATAGACTCTAGAAAGCAAGAGCGTGCTTCTCATTCTAAAGCAGTGTGTGATCCATGGATGAGAACTATGCCGTTTGTTTCCCTTCAGAAATGGAGTTAAATCCCAGGCTTTGTGTCTTCCTACAAGCAAGACTTCGTTTCAGGTAAGGGCAGTCACTTCTTCTCTCAAAGGAACTACATCGTTCACGAAGCTCACACGTTTCTCATCTTAACTGACAAGAATTGGATGTTAGAGGACCAGTGCTTTGTATCAGTTTCAGAAGCAGAGTTGGACTACATATGGTCCGTATGTGTAGGAAACATCGTTCTTTTGTTCTCAGCACACTGAAGTTTCTTGCTGTCCTAGAGCCTCTAGAAAGCAAGAGCGTGCTTCTTGTGCTAAAGCAGAGTGTGATCAGTGGATGAGAACTCTGCTGTGTGTTTCACTTCAGAAATAGAGTTAAATCCCAGGCTCTGAGTCTTCCTAAAAACAAGATTTCTTTTCAGGAAAGGGCAGTTTCTTTACAACTCAAATGAACTACATCGTTCCCGAAGCTTGCACGTTTCTCATCTTAAATGACGAGCATTGGATGTTAGAGGACCTGTGATTTGTTTCAGTTTCAGAAGAAGTGTTGAACTAGATATGGTGCGTATGTGTAGGAAACACCGTTCTTTGTTCTCAGCACACTCACGTTTCCTGCTGACTTAGTGACTCCAGAAACAAGAGCGTGCGTCTTGCTCTAAAGCAGAGTGTGATCAGTGGATGAGAACTATGCTGTGTGTTTCACTTCAGAAATGGAGTTAAATCCCAGGCTCTGTGTCTTCCTACAAGCAATACTTCCTTTCAGGTAAGGGCAGTCACTTTTCAGCTCAAACGAACTACGTCTTTCACGAAGCTCACACGTTTCTCATCTTAACTGAGAAGCATTGGATGTTAGAGGACCAGTGCTTTGTATCAGTTTCAGAAGCAGAGTTGGACTACACATGGTCTGTATGTGTAGGAAACACCGTTCTTTTGTTCTCAGCACACTCATATATCCTGCTGTATTAGAGACGCTAGAAAGCAAGAGCGTGCTTCTCGCTCTAAAGCAGAGTGTGATCCATGGATGAGAACTCTGCTGTGTGTTTCACTTCAGAAATGGAGTTAAATCCCAGGATCTGTGTCTTCCTACAAGCAAGACTTCATTTCAGGTAGGGCAGTCACTTTTCAGCTCAAACGAACTACATCGTTCACGAAGCTCACACGTTTCTCATCTTAAATGACAAGCATTGGATGTTAGAGGACCAGTGCTTTGTATCAGTTTCGAAAGCAGAGTTGGACTACATATGGTCCTTATGTGTAGGAAACACCGTTCTTTTGTTCTCAGCACACACACCTTTCCTGCTGTCTAAGAGACTCTAGAAAGCAAGAGCATGATTCTTGTTCTAAAGCAGAGTGTGATCAATGGATGAGAACTCTGCTGTGTGTTTCCCTTCAGAAATGGAGTTAAATCCCAGGCTCTGAGTCTTCCTACAAGCAAGACTTCTTCTCGGGAAAGGGCAGTTACTTTTCAGCTCAAGCGAACTACATCTTTCACGAAGCTCACACGTTTCTCATCTTAACTGACAAGCATTGGATGTTAGAGGACCAGTGCTTTGTATCAGTTTCGGAAGCAGAGTTGGACTACATATGGTCCTTATGTGTAGGAAACACCGTTCTTTTGTTCTCAGCACACTCACGTTTCCTGCTGTCTTAGAGACCCTAGAAAGCAAGAGCATGATTCTTGTTCTAAAGCAGAGTGTGATCAATGGATGAGAACTCTGCTGTGTGTTTCCCTTCAGAAATGGAGTTAAATCCCAGGCTCTGAGTCTTCCTAAAGCAAGAATTCTTTTCAGGTAAGGGCAGTTTCTTTACAGCTCAAACGAACTACATCCTTCACGATGCTCATACTTTTCTCATCTTAACTGACAAGCATTGGATGTTAGAGGACCTGTGGTTTGTTTCAGTTTCAGAAGCAGAGTTGAACTAGATATGGTTTGTATGTGTAGGAAACACCGTTCTCTTGTTCTGTGCACACTCAGATTTCTTGCTTTATTCGAGAAGCTGGAAAGCAAGAGCGTGTTCTCGCTCTAAAGCAGAGTGTGATCCATGGATGAGAACTATGCTGTTTGTTTCCCTTCAGAAATGGAGTTAAATCCCAGAGTCTGTGTCTTCCTACAAGCAAGACTTCGTTTCAGGTAAGGGCAGTCACTTCTTCTCTCCAAGGAACTACATCGTTCACGAAGCTCACACGTTTCTCATCTTAACTGACAAGAATTGGATGTTAGAGGACCAGTGCTTTGTATCAGTTTCAGAAGCAGAGTTGGACTACATATGGTCCGTATGTGTAGGAAACATCGTTCTTTTGTTCTCAGCACACTCAAGTTTCTTGCTGTCCTAGAGCCTCTAGAAAGCAAGAGCGTGCTTCTTGTGCTAAAGCAGAGTGTGATCAGTGGATTAGAACTCTGCTGTGTGTTTCACTTCAGAAATAGAGTTAAATCCCAGGCTCTGAGTCTTCCTAAAAACAAGATTTCTTTTCAGGAATGGGCAGTTTCTTTACAACTCAAATGAACTACATCGTTCCCGAAGCTTACACGTTTCTCATCTTAAATGACGAGCATTGGATGTTAGAGGACCTGTGATTTGTTTCAGTTTCAGAAGCAGTGTTGAACTAGATATGGTGCGTATGTGTAGGAAACACCGTTCTTTGTTCTCAGCACACTCACGTTTCCTGCTGACTTAGTGACTCCAAAAAGCAAGAGCGTGCGTCTTGCTCTAAAGCAGAGTGTGATCAGAGGATGAGAACTATGCTGTGTGTTCCACTTCAGAAATGGAGTTAAATCCCAGGCTCTGTGTCTTCCTACAAGCAATACTTCCTTTCAGGTAAGGGCAGTCACTTTTCAGCTCAAACTAACTACGTCTTTCACGAAGCTCACACGTTTCTCATCTTAACTGAGAAGCATTGGATGTTAGAGGACCAGTGCTTTGTATCAGTTTCAGAAGCAGAGTTGGACTACACATGGTCTGTATGTGTAGGAAACACCGTTCTTTTGTTCTCAGCACACTCATATATCCTGCTGTATTAGAGACGCTAGAAAGCAAGAGCGTGCTTCTCGCTCTAAAGCAGAGTGTGATCCATGGATGAGAACTATGCTGTGTGTTTCACTTCAGAAATGGAGTTAAATCCCAGGATCTGTGTCTTCCTAGAAGCAAGACTTCATTTCAGGTAGGGCAGTCACTTTTCAGCTCAAACGAACTACATTGTTCACGAAGCTCACACGTTTCTCATCTTAAATGACAAGCATTGGATGTTAGAGGACCAGTGCTTTGTATCAGTTTCGAAAGCAGAGTTGGACTACATATGGTCCTTATGTGTAGGAAACACCGTTCTTTTGTTCTCAGCACACTCACGTTTCCTGCTGTCTTAGAGACCCTAGAAAGCAAGAGCATGATTCTTGTTCTAAAGCAGAGTGTGATCAATGGATGAGAACTCTGCTGTGTGTTTCCCTTGAGAAATGGAGTTAAATCCCAGGCTCTGAGTCTTCCTAAAGCAAGAATTCTTTTCAGGTAAGGGCAGTTTCTTTACAGCTCAAACGAACTACATCCTTCACGATGCTCATACGTTTCTCATCTTAACTGACAAGCATTGGATGTTAGAGGACCTGTGGTTTGTTTCAGTTTCAGAAGCAGAGTTGAACTAGATATGGTTTGTATGTGTAGGAAACACCGTTCTCTTGTTCTGTGCACACTCAGATTTCTTGCTTTATTCGAGAAGCTGGAAAGCAAGAGCGTGTTCTCGCTCTAAAGCAGAGTGTGATCCATGGATGAGAACTATGCTGTTTGTTTCCCTTCAGAAATGGAGTTAAATCCCAGAGTCTGTGTCTTCCTACAAGCAAGACTTCGTTTCAGGTAAGGGCAGTAACTTCTTCTCTCCAAGGAACTACATCGTTCACGAAGGTCACACGTTTCTCATCCTAAATGACAAGCATTGGATGTTAGAGGACCAGTGCTTTGTATCAGTTTCAGAAGTAGAGTTGGACTAGATATGGTCCGTATGTGTAGGAAACACCGTTCTTTTGTTCTCAGCACACTCACCTTTCCTGCTGTCTTAGAGATTTTAGAAAGCATGAGCATGCTTCTCGCTCTAAAGCAGAGTGTGATCAATGGATGAGAACTCTGCTGTGTGTTTCCCTTCAGAAATGGAGTTAAATCCCAGGCTCTGAGTCTTCCTAAAGCAAGAATTCTTTTCAGGTAAGGGCAGTTTCTTTACAGCTCAAACGAACTACATCCTTCACAAAGCTCACACGTTTCTCATCTTAACTGACAAGCATTGGGTGTTAGAGGACCTGTGGTTTGTTTCAGTATCAGAAGCAGAGTTGAACTAGATATGGTCCGTATGTGTAGGAAACACTGTTCTTTTATTCTGAGCACACTCAGAATGCCTGCTGTATTAGAGACGCTAGAAAGCAAGAGCGTGCTTCTCGCTCTAAAGCAGAGTGTGATCAATGGATGAGAACTCTGCTGTGTGTTTTACTTCAGAAATGGAGTTAAATCCCAGGCTCTGAGTCTTCCTACAAAAAAGTCTTCGTTTCAGGTTAGGGCAGTTACTTTACATCTCAAAGGAACTACGTCGTTCACGAAGCTCACACGATTCTCATCTTAACTGACAAGCATTGGATGTTAGAGGACCTGTGGTTTCTTTTAGTTTCAGAAGCAGAGTTGAACTAGATATGGTTCGTATGTGTAGGAAACACCGTTCTTTTGTTCTGAGCACAGTCACGTTTCCTTTTGTATTAGAGACTCTAGAAAGCAAGAGCGTGCTTCTCGTTATAAAGCAGTGGGTGATCCATGGATGAGAACTATGCTGTGTGTTTCCCTTCAGAAATGGAGTTAAATACCAGGCTCTGTGTCTTCCTACAAGCAAGACTTCGTTTCCAGAAAGGGCAGTTACTTTTCAGCTCAAGCGAACTAGATCTTTCACGAAGCTCACACGTTTCTCATCTTAACTGACAAGCATTGGATGTTACAGGACCAGTGCTTTGTATCAGTTTCGAAAGCAGAGTTGGACTACATATGGTCCATATATGTAGGAAACACCGTTCTTTTGTTCTCAGCAAACTCACGTATCCTGCTGTCTTAGAGACTCTAGAAAGCAAGAGCATGATTCTTGTTCAAAAGCAGAGTGTGATCAATGGATGAGAACTCTGCTGTGTGTTTCCCTTCAGAAATGGAGTTAAATCCCAGGCTCTGAGTCTTCCTAAAGCAAGAATTCTTTTCAGGTAAGGGCAGTTTCTTTACAGCTCATACGAACTACATCCTTCACGATGCTCATACGTTTCTCATCTTAACTGACAAGCATTGAATGTTAGAGGACCTGTGGTTTGTTTCAGTTTCAGAAGCAGAGTTGAACTAGATATGGTCTGTATGTGTAGGAAACACCGTTCTCTTGTTCTGTGCACACTCAGATTTCCTGCTGTATTAGAGAAGCTAGAAAGCAAGAGCGTGTTCTCGCTCTAAAGCAGAGTGTGATCCATGGATGAGAACTATGCTGTTTGTTTCCCTTCAGAAATGGAGTTAAATCCCAGGCTCTGTGTCTTCCTACAAGCAAGACTTCGTTTCAGGTAAGGGCAGTCACTTCTTCTCTCAAAGGAACTACATCGTTCACGAAGCTCACACGTTTCTCATCTTAAATGACAAGCATTGGATGTTAGAGGACCAGTGCTTTGTTTCAGATTCAGAAGCAGAATTTGACAAGACATGGTCCGTATGTGTAGGAAACATCGTTCTTTGTTCTCATCACACTCACGTTTCATGCTGTATTAGAGCCTCTAGAAATCAAGAGTGTGCTTCTTGCTCTAATGCAGAGTGTGGTCAATGGATGAGAAATCTGCTGTGTGTTTCACTTCAGAAATGGAGTTAAATCCCAGGCTCTGAGTCTTCCTAAAGCAAGAATTCTTTTCAGGTAAGGGCAGTTTCTTTACAGCTCAAACGAACTACATCCTTCACAAAGCTCACACGTTTCTCATCTTAACTGACAAGCATTGGGTGTAAGAGGACCTGTGGTTTGTTTCAGTATCAGAAGCAGAGTTGAACTAGATATGGTCCGTATGTGTAGGAAACACCATTCTTTTGTTCTCAGCAAACTCACATATCCTGCTGTCTTAGAGACCCTAGAAAGAAAGAGCATGATTCTTGTTCTAAAGCAGAGTGTGATCAATGGATGAGAAGTCTGCTGTGTGTTTCCCTTCAGAAATGGAGTTAAATCCCAGGCTCTGAGTCTTCCTAAAGCAAGAATTCTTTTCAGGTAAGGGCAGTTTCTTTACAGCTCAAACGATCTACATCCTTCACAAAGCTTACACGTTTCTCATCTTAACTGACAAGCATTGGGTGTTAGAGGACCTGTGGTTTGTTTCTGTTTCAGAAGCAGAGTTGAACTAGATATGGTCCGTATGTGTAGGAAACACAGTTCTCTTGTTCTGAGCACACTCAGATTTCCTGCTGTATTAGAGAAGCTAGAAAGCAAGAGCGTGTTCTCGCTCTAAAGCAGAGTGTGATCCATGGATGAGAACTATGCTGTTTGTTTCCCTTCAGAAATGGAGTTAAATCCCAGGCTGTGTGTCTTCCTACAAGCAAGACTTTGTTTCAGGCAAGGGCAGTCACTTCTTCTCTCAAAGGACCTACATCGTTCACGAAGGTCACACGTTTCTCATCTTAAATGACAAGCATTGGATGTTAGAGGACCAGTGCTTTGTGTCAGTTTCAGAAGCAGAATTTGACAAGACATGGTCCGTATGTGTAGGAAACATCGTTCATTTGTTGTCAGCACACTCACGTTTCATGCTGTCTTAGAGCCTCTAGAAATCAAGAGTGTGCTTCTTGACCTAAAGCAGAGTGTGATCAATGGATGAGAAATCTGCTGTGTGTTTCACTTCAGAAATGGAGTTAAATCCCAAGCTCTGAGTCTTCCTACAAGGAAGACTTCGTTTGCGGAAAGGGCAGTTACTTTACATCTCAAACGAAATACGTCGTTCAAAGCTCACATGATTCTCGTCTAAACTGACAAGCATTGGATGTTAGAGGACCAATGCTTTGTATCAGTTTTAGAAGCAGAGTTGGACTAGATATGGTCCGTATGTGTAGGAAACACCGTTCTTTTGTTCTCAGCACACTCACCTTTCCTGCTGTCTTAGAGATTTTAGAAAGCAAGAGCATGCTTCTCGCTCTAAAGAAGAGTGTGATCAATGGATGAGAACTCTGCTGTGTGTTTCCCTTCAGAAATGGAGTTAAATCCCAGGCTCTGAGTCTTCCTAAAGCAAGAATTCTTTTCAGGTAAGGGCAGTTTCTTTACAGCTCAAACGAACTACATCCTTCACAAAGCTCACACGTTTCTCATCTTAACTGACAAGCATTGGGTGTAAGAGGACCTGTGGTTTGTTTCAGTATCAGAAGCAGAGTTGAACTAGATATGGTCCGTCTGTGTAGGAAACACTGTTCTTTTATTCTGAGCACACTCAGATTTCCTGCTGTATTAGAGACGCTAGAAAGCAAGAGCGTGCTTCTCGCTCTAAAGCAGAGTGTGATCAATGGATGAGAACTTTGTTGTGTGTTTTACTTCAGAAATGAAGTTAAATCCCAGGCTCTGAGTCTTCCTACAAAAAAGTCTTCGTTTCAGGTTAGGGCAGTTACTTTACATCTCAAAGGAACTACGTGGTTCACGAAGCTCACACGATTCTCATCTTAACTGACAAGCATTGGATGTTAGAGGACCTGTGGTTTCTTTCAGTTTCAGAAGCAGAGTTGAACTAGATATGGTTCGTATGTGTAGGAAACACCATTCTTTTGTTCTGAGCACAGTCACGTTTCCTTTTGTATTAGAGACTCTAGAAAGGAAGAGCGTGCTTCTCGTTCTAAAGCAGTGGGTGATCCATGGATGAGAACTATGCTGTGTGTTTCACTTCAGAAATGGAGTTAAATACCAGGCTCTGTGTCTTCCTACAAGCAAGACTTCGTTTCCAGAAAGGGCAGTTACTTTTCAGCTCAAGCGAACTAGATCTTTCACGAAGCTCACACGTTTCTCATCTTAACTGACAAGCATTGGATGTTACAGGACCAGTGCTTTGTATCACTTTCGAAAGCAGAGTTGGACTACATATGGTCCTTATATGTAGGAAACACCGTTCTTTTGTTCTCAGCAAACTCACGTATCCTGCTGTCTTAGAGACTCTAGAAAGCAAGAGCATGATTCTTGTTCAAAAGCAGAGTGTGATCAATGGATGAGAACTCTGCTGTGTGTTTCCCTTCAGAAATGGAGTTAAATCCCAGGCTCTGAGTCTTCGTAAAGCAAGAATTCTTTTCAGGTAAGGGCAGTTTCTTTGCAGCTCATACGAACTACATCCTTCACGATGCTCATACGTTTCTCATCTTAACTGACAAGCATTGAATGTTAGAGGGCCTGTGGTTTGTTTCAGTTTCAGAAGCAGAGTTGAACTAGATATGGTCTGTATGTGTAGGAAACACCGTTCTCTTGTTCTGTGCACACTCAGATTTCCTGCTGTATTAGAGAAGCTAGAAAGCAAGAGCGTGTTCTCGCTCTAAAGCAGAGTGTGATCCATGGATGAGAACTATGCTGTTTGTTTCCCTTCAGAAATGGAGTTAAATCCCAGGCTCTGTGTCTTCCTACAAGCAAGACTTCGTTTCAGGTAAGGGCAGTCACTTCTTCTCTCAAAGGAACTACATCGTTCACGAAGGTCACACGTTTCTCATCTTAAATGACAAGCATAGGATGTTAGAGGACCAGTGCTTTGTGTCAGTTTCAGAAGCAGAATTTGACAAGACATGGTCCGTATGTGTAGGAAACATCGTTCTTTTGTTCTCAGCACACTCACGTTTCATGCTGTCTTAGAGCCTCTAGAAATCAAGAGTGTGCTTCTTGCTCAAAAGCAGAGTGTGATCCATGGATGAGAAATCTGCTGTGTGTTTCACTTCAGAAATGGAGTTAAATCCCAGGCTCTGAGTCTTCCTACAAGGAAGACTTCGTTTCCGGAAAGGACAGTTACTTTACATCTCAAACGAAATACGTCGTTCATGAAGCTCACACAATTCTCATCTAAACTGACAAACATTGGATGTTAGAGGACCAGTGCTTTGTATCAGTTTCAGAAGCAGAGTTGGACTAGATATGGTCCGTATGTGTAGGAAACACCGTTCTTTTGTTCTCAGCACACTCACCTTTCCTGCTGTCTTAGAGATTTTAGAAAGCAAGAGCATGCTTCTCGCTCTAAAGCAGAGTGTGATCAATGGATGAGAACTCTGCTGTGTGTTTCCCTTCAGAAATGGAGTTAAATCCCAGGCTCTGAGTCTTCCTAAAGCAAGAATTCTTTTCAGGTAAGGGCAGTTTCTTTACAGCTCAAACGAACTACATCCTTCACAAAGCTCACACGTTTCTCATCTTAACTGACAAGCATTGGGTGTTAGAGGACCTGTGGTTTGTTTCAGTATCAGAAGCAGAGTTGAACGAGATATGGTCTGTATGTGTAGGAAACGCCGTTCTTTTGTTCTCAGCAAACTCACGTATCCTGCTGTCTTAGAGACTCTAGAAAGCAAGAGCATGATTCTTGTTCTAAAGCAGAGTGTGATCAATGGATGAGAACTCTGCTGTGTGTTTCCCTTCAGAAATGGTGTTAAATCCCAGGCTCTGAGTCTTCCTAAAGCAAGAATTCTTTTCAGGTAAGGGCAGTTTCTTTACAGCTCAAACGAACTACATCCTTCACAAAGCTCACACGTTTCTCAACTTAACTGACAAGCATTGGGTGTTAGAGGTCTGTGGTTTGTTTCTGTTTCAGAAGCAGAGTTGAACTAGATATGGTCCGTATGTGTAGGAAACACAGTTCTCAAGTTCTGAGCACACTCAGATTTCCTGCTGTATTAGAGAAGCTAGAAAGCAAGAGCGAGTTCTCGCTCTAAAGCAGAGTGTGATCCATGGATGAGAACTATGCTGTTTGTTTCCCTTCAGAAATGGAGTTAAATCCCAGGCTGTGTGTCTTCCTACAAGCAAGACTTCTTTTCAGGTAATGGCAGTCACTTCTCAGCTCAAAGGAACTACATCGTTAACGAAGCTCACACGTTTCTCATCTTAAATGACAAGCATTGGATGTTAGAGGACCAGTGCTTTGTATCAGTTTCAGAAGCAGAGTTGGACTACATATGGTCCGTATGTGTAGGAAACATTGTTCTTTTGTTCTCTGCACACTCACATTTCATGCTGTCTTAGAGCCTCTAGAAAGCAAGAGCGTGCTTCTTGCTCTAAAGCAGAGTGTGATCAATGGATGAGAACTCTGCTGTGTGTATTACTTCAGAAATGGAGTTAAATCCCAGGCTCTGTGTCTCCTACAAGCAAGACTTCGTTTCAGGTAAGGGCAGTCACTTCTCAGCTCAAAGGATCTACATCATTAACGAAGCTCACACGTTTCTCATCTTAAATGACAAGCATTGGATGTTAGAGGACCAGTGCTTTATATCAGTTTCTGAAGAAGAGTTGGACTACATATGGTCCGTATGTGTAGGAAACATCGTTCTTTTGTTCTCTGCACACTCACATTTCATGCTGTCTTAGAGCCTCTAGAAAGCAAGAGCGTGCTTCTTGCTCTAAAGCAGAGTGTGATCAATGGATGAGAACTCTGCTGTGTGTTTTACTTCAGAAATGGAGTTAAATCCCAGGCTCTTAGTCTTCCTACAAAAAAGACTTCGTTTCAGGTTAGGGCAGTTACTTTACATCTCAAACGAACTATGTCGTTCACGAAGTTCACACGATTCTCATCTTAACTGACAAGCATTGTATGTTAGAGGACCTGTGGTTTGTTTCAGTTTCAGAAGCAGAGTTGAACTAGATATGGTCCGTATGTGTAGGAAACACCGTTCTCTTGTTCTGAGCACAGTCACTTTACCTTTTGTATTAGAGACTCTAGAAAGCAAGAGCGTGCTTCTCGTTCTAAAGCAGTGTGTGATCCATGGATGAGAACTATGCTGTGTGTTTCACTTCAGAAATGGAGTTAAATTCCAGGCTCTGTGTCTTCCTACAAGCAAGACTACGTTTAAGGTAACGGCAGTCACTTTTCAGCTCAAACGAACTACATCGTTCACGAAGCTCACACGTTTCTCATCTTAACTGACAAGAATTGGATGTTAGAGGACCAGTGCTTTGTATCAGTTTCAGAAGCAGAGTTGGACTACATATGGTCCGTATGTGTAGGAAACATCATTCTTTTGTTCTCAGCACACTCAAGTTTCATGCTGTCCTAGAGCCTCTAGAAAGCAAGAGCGTGCTTCTTGCGCTAAAGCAGAGTGTGGTCAGTGGATGAGAACTCTGCTGTGTGTTTCACTTCAGAAATGGAGTTAAATCCCAGGCTCTGAGTCTTCCTAAAGCAAGAATTCTTTTCAGGTAAGGGCAGTTTCTTTACAGCTCAAATGAACTACATCCTTCACGAAGCTCACACGTTTCTCATCTTAACTGACAAGCATTGGGTGTTAGAGGACCTGTGCTTTGTATCAGTTTCGAAAGCAGAGTTGGACTACATATGGTCCTTATGTGTAGGAAACACCGTTCTTTTGTTCTCAGCAAACTCACGTATCCTGCTGCCTTAGAGACTCTAGCAAGCAAGAGCATGATTCTTGTTCTAAACCAGAGTGTGATCAATGGATGAGAACTCTGCTGTGTGTTTCCCTTCAGAAATGGAGTTAAATCCCAGGCTCTGAGTCTTCCTAAAGCAAGAATTCTTTTCAGGTAAGGGCAGTTTCTTTACAGCTCAAATGAACTACATCCTTCACGAAGCTCACACGTTTCTCATCTTAACTGACAAGCATTGGGTGTTAGAGGACCTGTGGTTTGTTTCTGTTTCAGAAGCAGAGTTGAACTAGATATGGTCCGTATGTGTAGGAAACACAGTTCTCTTGTTCTGAGCACACTCAGATTTCCTGCTGTATTAGAGAAGCTAGAAAGCAAGAGCGTGCTTCCTGCTCTAAAGCAGAGTGTGATCCATGGATGAGAACTATGCTGTTTGTTTCCCTTCAGAAATGGAGTTAATCCCAGGCTGTGTGTCTTCCTACAAGCAAGACTTCATTTCAGGTAATGGCAGTCACTTCTCAGCTCAAAGGAACTACATCGTTAACGAAGCTCTCACGTTTCTCATCTTAAATGACAAGCATTGGATGTTAGAGGACCAGTGCTTTGTGTCAGTTTCAGAAGCAGAATTTCACAAGACATGGTCCGTATGTGTAGGAAACATCGTTCTTTTGTTCTCTGCACACTCACGTTTCATGCTGTCTTAGAGCCTGTAGAAAGCAAGAGCGTGCGTCTTGCTCTAAAGCAGAGTGTGATCAATGGATGAGAAATCTGCTGTGTGTTTCACTTCAGAAATGTAGTTAAATCCCAAGCTCTGAGTCTTCACAAAAGGAAGACTTCCTTTCCGGAAAGGGCAGTTACTTTACATCTCAAACGAAATACGTCGTTTACGAAGCTCACACTATTCTCATCTAAACTGACAAGCATTGGATGTTAGAGAACCAGTGCTTTGTATCAGTTTCAGAAGCAGAGTTGGACTAGATATGGTCCGTATGTGTAGGAAACACCGTTCTTTTGTTCTCAGCACACTCACCTTAACTGCTGTCTTAGAGATTTTAGAAAGCAAGAGCATGCTTCTCGCTCTAAAGCAGAGTGTGATCAATGGATGAGAACTCTGCTGTGTGTTTAACATCAGAAATGGAGTTAAATCCCAGGCTCTGAGTCTTCCTAAAGCAAGAATTCTTTTCAGGTAAGGGCAGTTTCTTTACAGCTCAAACGAACTACATCCTTCACAAAGCTCACACGTTTCTCATCTTAACTGACAAGCATTGGGTGTTAGAGGACCTGTGGTTTGTTTCTGTTTCAGAAGCAGAGTTGAACTAGATATGGTCCGTATGTGTAGGAAACACAGTTCTCTTGTTCTGAGCACACTCAGATTTCCTGCTGTATTAGAGAAGCTAGAAAGCAAGAGCGTGTTCTCGCTCTAAAGCAGAGTGTGATCCATGGATGAGAACTATGCTGTTTGTTTCCCTTCAGAAATGGAGTTAATCCCAGGCTGTGTGTCTTCCTACAAGCAAGACTTCATTTCAGGTAATGGCAGTCACTTCTCAGCTCAAAGGAACTACATCGTTAACGAAGCTCTCACGTTTCTCATCTTAAATGACAAGCATTGGATGTTAGAGGACCAGTGCTTTGTGTCAGTTTCAGAAGCAGAATTTCACAAGACATGGTCCGTATGTGTAGGAAACATCGTTCTTTTGTTCTCTGCACACTCACGTTTCATGCTGTCTTAGAGCCTGTAGAAAGCAAGAGCGTGCGTCTTGCTCTAAAGCAGAGTGTGATCAATGGATGAGAAATCTGCTGTGTGTTTCACTTCAGAAATGTAGTTAAATCCCAAGCTCTGAGTCTTCCCAAAAGGAAGACTTCCTTTCCGGAAAGGGCAGTTACTTTACATCTCAAACGAAATACGTCGTTTACGAAGCTCACACTATTCTCATCTAAACTGACAAGCATTGGATGTTAGAGAACCAGTGCTTTGTATCAGTTTCAGAAGCAGAGTTGGACTAGATATGGTCCGTATGTGTAGGAAACACCGTTCTTTTGTTCTCAGCACACTCAGCTTAACTGCTGTCTTAGAGATTTTAGAAAGCAAGAGCATGCTTCTCGCTCTAAAGCAGAGTGTGATCAATGGATGAGAACTCTGCTGTGTGTTTCCCTTCAGAAATGGAGTTAAATCCCAGGCTCTGAGTCTTCCTAAAGCAAGAATTCTTTTCAGGTAAGGGCAGTTTCTTTACAGCTCAAACGAACTACATCCTTCACAAAGCTCACATATTTCTCATCTTAACTGACAAGCATTGGGTGTTAGAGGACCTGTGGTTTGTTTCTGTTTCAGAAGCAGAGTTGAACTAGATATGGTCCGTATGTGTAGGAAACACAGTTCTCTTGTTCTGAGCACACTCAGATTTCCTGCTGTATTAGAGAAGCTAGAAAGCAAGAGCGTGTTCTCGCTCTAAAGCAGAGTGTGATCCATGGATGAGAACTATGCTGTTTGTTTCCCTTCAGAAATGGAGTTAAATCCCAGGCTCTGTGTCTTCCTACAAGCAAGACTTCGTTTCAGGTAAGGGCAGTCACTTCTCAGCTCAAAGGAACTACATCGTTAACGAAGCTCACATGTTTCTCATCTTAAATGACAAGCATTGGATGTTAGAGGACCAGTGCTTTGTATGAGTTTCAGAAGTAGAGTTGGACTACATATGGTCCATATGTGTAGGAAACATCGTTCTTTTGTTCTCGGCACACTCACATTTCATGCTGTCTTAGAGCCTCTAGAAAGCAAGAGCGTGCTTCTTGCTCTAAAGCAGAGTGTGATCAATGGATGAGAACTCTGCTGTGTGTTTTACTTCAGAAATGGAGTTAAATCCCAGGCTCTGAGTCTTCCTACAAAAAAGACTTCGTTTCAGGTTAGGGCAGTTACTTTACATCTCAAACGAACTATGTCGTTCACGAAGCTCACATGATTCTCATCTTAACTGACAAGCATTGGATGATAGAGGACCTGTGGTTTGTTTCAGTTCAGAAGCAGAGTTGAACTAGATATGGTTCGTGTGTGTAGGAAACACCGTTCTTTTGTTCTGAGCACAGTCACGTTTCCTTTTGTATTAGAGCCTCTAGAAAGCAAGAGCGTGCTTCTCGTTCTAAAGCAGTGTGTGATCCATGGATGAGAACTATGCTGAGTGTTTCACTTCAGAAATGGAGTTAAATTCCAGGCTCTGTGTCTTCCTACAAGCAAGACTACGTTTCAGGTAACGGCAGTCACTTTTCAGCTCAAAGGAACTACATCGTTCACGAAGCTCACACGTTTCTCATCTTAACTGACAAGAATTGGATGTTAGAGGACCAGTGCTTTGTATCAGTTTGAGAAGCAGAGTTGGACTACATATGGTCCGTATATGTAGGAAACATAGTTCTTTTTTTCTCAGCACACTCACGTTTCATGCTGTCCTAGAGCCTCTAGAAAGCCAGAGCGTGCTTCTTGCGCTAAAGCAGAGTGTGATCAGTGGATGAGAACTCTGCTGTGTGTTGCCCTTCAGAAATGGAGTTAAATCCCAGGCTCTGAGTCTTCCTAAAAACAAGACTTCTTTTCAGGTAAGGGCAGTTTCTTTACAACTCAAATGAACTACATCGTTCACGAAGCTCACACGTTTCTCATCTTAACTGACAAGCATTGGATGTTACAGGACCAGTGCTTTGTATCAGTTTCAGAAGCAGAGTTGGACTAGACATGGTCTGTATGTGTAGGAAATACCGTTCTTTTGTTCTCAGCACATTCAGATATCCTGCTGTATTAGAGAAGCTAGAATGCAAGAGCGTGCTTCTCGCTCTAAAGCAGATTGTGATCCATGGATGAGAACTATGCTGTGTGTTTCACTTCAGAAATGGAGTTAAATCCCAGGATCTGTGTCTTCCTACAAGCAAGACTTCATTTCAGGTAGGGCAGTCACTTTTCAGCTCAAACGAACTACATCGTTCACGAAGCTCACACGTTTCTCACCTTAAATGACAAGCATTGGATGATAGAGGACCAGTGCTTTGTATCAGTTTCGAAAGCAGAGTTGGACTACATATGGTCCTTATGTGTAGGAAACACCGTTCTTTTGTTCTCAGCACACTCACGTTTCCTGCTGTCTAAGAGACTCTAGAATGCAAGAGCATGATTCTTGTTCTAAAGCAGAGTGTGATCAATGGATGAGAACTCTGCTGTGTGTTTCCCTTCAGAAATGGAGTTAAATCCCAGGCTCTGAGTCTTCCTACAAGCAAGACTTCTTTTCGGGAAAGGGCAGTTACTTTTCAGCTCATGCGAACTACATCTTTCACGAAGCTCACACGATTCTCATCTTAACTGACAACCATTGGATGTTAGAGCACCAGTGGTTTGTATCAGTTTTGAAAGCAGAGTTGGACTACATATGGTCCGTATGTGTAGGAAACATCGTGCTTTTTTTCTCAGCACACTCACGTTTCATGCTGTCCTAGAGCCTCTAGAAAGCAAGAGCGTGCTTCTTGCTCTAAAGCAGAGTGTGATCAATGGATGAGAACTCTGCTGTGTGTTTTACTTCAGAAATGGAGTTAAATCCCAGGCTCTGAGTCTTCCTACAAAAAAGACTTCGTTTCAGGTTAGGGCAGTTACTTTACATCTCAAACGAACTATGTCGTTCACGAAGCTCACATGATTCTCATCTTAACTGACAAGCATTGGATGATAGAGGACCTGTGGTTTGTTTCAGTTCAGAAGCAGAGTTGAACTAGATATGGTTCGTGTGTGTAGGAAACACCGTTCTTTTGTTCTGAGCACAGTCACGTTTCCTTTTGTATTAGAGCCTCTAGAAAGCAAGAGCGTGCTTCTCGTTCTAAAGCAGTGTGTGATCCATGGATGAGAACTATGCTGAGTGTTTCACTTCAGAAATGGAGTTAAATTCCAGGCTCTGTGTCTTCCTACAAGCAAGACTACGTTTCAGGTAACGGCAGTCACTTTTCAGCTCAAAGGAACTACATCGTTCACGAAGCTCACACGTTTCTCATCTTAACTGACAAGAATTGGATGTTAGAGGACCAGTGCTTTGTATCAGTTTGAGAAGCAGAGTTGGACTACATATGGTCCGTATATGTAGGAAACATAGTTCTTTTTTTCTCAGCACACTCACGTTTCATGCTGTCCTAGAGCCTCTAGAAAGCCAGAGCGTGCTTCTTGCGCTAAAGCAGAGTGTGATCAGTGGATGAGAACTCTGCTGTGTGTTGCCCTTCAGAAATGGAGTTAAATCCCAGGCTCTGAGTCTTCCTAAAAACAAGACTTCTTTTCAGGTAAGGGCAGTTTCTTTACAACTCAAATGAACTACATCGTTCACGAAGCTCACACGTTTCTCATCTTAACTGACAAGCATTGGATGTTACAGGACCAGTGCTTTGTATCAGTTTCAGAAGCAGAGTTGGACTAGACATGGTCTGTATGTGTAGGAAATACCGTTCTTTTGTTCTCAGCACATTCAGATATCCTGCTGTATTAGAGAAGCTAGAATGCAAGAGCGTGCTTCTCGCTCTAAAGCAGATTGTGATCCATGGATGAGAACTATGCTGTGTGTTTCACTTCAGAAATGGAGTTAAATCCCAGGATCTGTGTCTTCCTACAAGCAAGACTTCATTTCAGGTAGGGCAGTCACTTTTCAGCTCAAACGAACTACATCGTTCACGAAGCGCACACGTTTCTCACCTTAAATGACAAGCATTGGATGATAGAGGACCAGTGCTTTGTATCAGTTTCGAAAGCAGAGTTGGACTACATATGGTCCTTATGTGTAGGAAACACCGTTCTTTTGTTCTCAGCACACTCACATTTCCTGCTGTCTAAGAGACTCTAGAATGCAAGAGCATGATTCTTGTTCTAAAGCAGAGTGTGATCAATGGATGAGAACTCTGCTGTGTGTTTCCCTTCAGAAATGGAGTTAAATCCCAGGCTCTGAGTCTTCCTACAAGCAAGACTTCTTTTCGGGAAAGGGCAGTTACTTTTCAGCTCATGCGAACTACATCTTTCACGAAGCTCACACGATTCTCATCTTAACTGACAACCATTGGATGTTAGAGCACCAGTGCTTTGTATCAGTTTCGAAAGCAGAGTTGGACTACATATGGTCCGTATGTGTAGGAAACATCGTGCTTTTTTTCTCAGCACACTCACGTTTCATGCTGTCCTAGAGCCTCTAGAAAGCAAGAGCGTGCTTCTTGCGCTAAAGCAGAGTGTGATCAGAGGATGAGAACTCTGCTGTGTGTTTAACATCAGAAATGGAGTTAAATCCCAGGCTCTGAGTCTTCCTAAAGCAAGAATTCTTTTCAGGTAAGGGCAGTTTCTTTACAGCTCAAACGAACTACATCCTTCACGATGCTCATACGTTTCTCATCTTAACTGACAAGCATTGGATGTTAGAGGACCAGTGCTTTGTGTCAGTTTCAGAAGCAGAATTTGACAAGACATGGTCCGTATGTGTAGCAAACATCGTTCTCTTGTTCTCAGCACACTCACGTTTCATGCTGTCTTAGAGCCTCTAGAAAGCAAGAGCGTGCTTCTCGTTCTAAAGCAGTGTGTGATCCATGGATGAGAACTATGCTGTGTGTTTCCCTTCAGAAATGGAGTTAAATTCCAGGCTCTGTGTCTTCCTACAAGGAAGACTTCGTTTCCGGAAAGGGCAGTTACTTTATATCTCAAACGAAATACGTCGTTCACGATGCTGACATGATTCTCATCTTAACTGACAAGCATTGGATGTTAGAGGACCAGTGCTTTGTATCCGTTTCAGTAGCAGAGTTTGACTAGACATGGTCCGTATGTGTAGGAAACACCGTTCTTTTGTTCCCAGCACACTCATGTTTCCTGCTGTCTTAGAGACTCTAGAAAGCAAGAGCGTGCTTGTTTTTCTAAAGCAGAGTGTGATCAGTGGATGATAACTCTTCTGTGTGTTTCACTTCAAAAAAGGAGTTAAATCCCAAGCTCTGAGTGTTCCTACAAGGAAGACTTCGTTTCCGGAAAGGGCAGTTACTTTACATCTCAAACGAAATACGTCGTTCACGAAGCTCACACGATTCTCATCTTAACTGACAAGCATTGGATGTTAGAGGGCCAGTGGTTTGTATCAGTTTCAGAAGCAGAGTTGGACTACATATGGTCCGTATGTGTAGGAAACTTCCTTCTTTTCTTCTCAGCACACTCACGTTTCATGCCCTCCTAGAGCCTCTAGAAAGAAAGAGCGTGCTTCTTGTTCTAAAGAAGAGTGTGAGCAATGGATGAGAACTCTGCTGTGTGTTTCACTTCAGAAATGTAGTTAAATCCCAGGCTCTGTGTCTTCCTACAAGCAAGACTTCCTTTCAGGTAAGGGCAGTTTCTTTACAGTTCAAATGAACTACATCGTTCACGAAACTCACATGTTTCTCATCTTAACTGACAAGCATTGGATGTTAGAGGACCAGTGCTTTGTATCAGTTTCGAAAGCAGAGTAGGACTACATATCGTCCTTATGTGTAGGAAACACCGTTCTTTTGTTCTCAGCACACTCACGTTTCCTGCTGTCTTTGAGACTCTAGAAAGCAAGTGCATGATTCTTGTTCTAAAGCAGAGTGTGATCAATGGATGAGAACTCTTCTGTGTGTTTCCCTTCAGAAATGGAGTTAAATGCCAGGCTCTGAGTCTTCCTACAAGCAAGACTTCGTTTCCCGGAAAGGGCAGTTTCTTTACAGCTCAAATGAACTACATCCTTCACGAAGCTCACACGTTTCTCATCTTAACTGACAAGCATTGGGTGTTAGAGGACCTGTGGTTTGTTTCAGTTTTAGAAGCAGAGTTGACCTAGATATGGTCTGTATGTGTAGGAAACACCGTTCTCTTGTTCTGAGCACACTCAGATTTCCTGCTGTATTAGAGAAGCTAGAAAGCAAGAGCATGTTCTCGCTCTAAAGCAGAGTGTGATCCATGGATGAGAACTATGCTGTTTGTTTCCCTTCAGAAATGGAGTTAAACCCCAGGCTCTGTGTCTTCCTACAAGCCAGACTTCATTTCAGGCAAGCGCAGTCACTTCTTCTCTCAAAGGAACTACATCATTCACGAAGCTCAAACGTTTCTCATTTTAAATGACAAGCATTGGATGTTAGAGGACCAGTGCTTTGTATCAGTTTCAGAAGCAGAGTTGGACTACATATGGTCCGTTTGTTTAGGAAACATCATTCTTTTGTTCTCAGCACACTCACGTTTCATGCTGTCTTAGAGCCTCTAGAAAGCAAGAGCGTGCTTCTTGCTCTAAAGGAGAGTGTGATCAATGGATGAGAACTCTTCTGTGTGTTTCTCTTCAAAAAAGGAGTTAAATCCCAAGCTCTGAATGTTCCTACAAGGAAGACTCGTTTCCAGAAAGGGCAGTTACTTTATATCTCAAATGAAATACGTTGTTCACGATGCTCACACGATTCTCATCTTAACTGACAAGCATTGGATTTTAGAGGACCAGTGCTTTGTATCCGTTTCAGTAGCAGAGTTTGACTAGACATGGTCCGTATGTGTAGGAAACACAGTTCTTTTGTTCCCAGCACACTCACATTTCCTGCTGTCTTAGAGACTCTAGAAAGCAAGAGCGTGCTTGTTGTTCTAAAGCAGAGTGTGATCAATGGATGAGAAATCTTCTGTGTGTTTCACTTCAAAAAAGGAGTTAAATCCCAAGCTCTGAGTGTTCCTACAAGGAAGACTTCGTTTCCAGAAAGGGCAGTTACTTTACATCTCAAACGAAATACGTCGTTCACGAAGCTCACACGATTCTCATCTTAACGGACAAGCATTGGATGTTAGAGGGCCAGTGCTTTGTATCAGTTTCAGAAGCAGAGTTGGACTACATATGGTCCGTATGTGTAGGAAACTTCCTTCTTTTGTTCTCAGCACACTCTAGTTTCATGCCCTCCTAGAGCCCCTAGAAAGCAAGAGCGTGCTTCTTGTTCTAAAGAAGAGTGTGATCAATGGATGCGAACTCTGCTGTGTGTTTCACTTCAGAAATGTAGTTAAATCCCAGGCTCTGTGTCTTCCGACAAGCAAGACTTCCTTTCAGGTAAGGGCAGTTCCTTTACAGTTCAAACGAACTACATCGTTCACGAAACTCACATGTTTCTCATCTTAACTGACAAGTATTGGATGTTAGAGGGCCAGTGCGTTGTATCAGTTTCAGAAGCAGAGTTGGACTAGACATGGTGTGTATGTGTAGGAAACGTCGTTCTTTTGTTCTCAGCACACTCACGTTTCATGCTGTCTTAGAGCCTCTAGAAAGCAAGAGCGTGCTTCTTGCTCTAAAGGAGAGTGTGATCAATGGATGAGAACTCTGCTGTGTGTTTTACTTCAGAAATGGAGATAAATCCCAGGCTCTGAGTCTTCCTACAAAAAAGACTTCGTTTCAGGTTAGGGCAGTTACTTTACATCTCAAACGAAATACGTCGTTCACATAGCTCACACGATTCTCATCTTAACTGACAAGCATTGGATGTTAGAGGACCTATGGTTTGTTTCAGTTTCAGAAGCAGAGTTGGACTAGATATGGTCCGTATGTGTAGGAAACACCGTTCTTTTGTTCTGAGCACACTCACCTTTCCTGCTGTCTTAGAGATTTTAGAAAGCAAGAGCATGCTTCTCGCTCTAAAGCAGAGTGTGATCAATGGATGAGAACACTGCTGTGTGTTTCACTTCAGATATGGAGTTAAATCCCAGGCTCTTAGTCTTCCTACAAAGAAGACTTCGTTTCCGGAAAGGGCAGTCACTTTACATCTCAAACGAACAACATTGTTTACAAAGCTCACACGTTTCTCATCTTAACTAACAAGCATTGGATGTTAGAGGACCTGTGATTTGTTTCAGTTTCAGAAGCAGTGTTGAACCAGATATGGTCCGTATGTGTAGGAAACACCGTTCTTTTGTTCTCAGCACACTCACATATCCTGCTGTCTTAGAGACTCTAGAAAGCAAGAGCATGATTTTTGTTCTCAAGCAGAGTGTGATCAATGGATGAGAACTCTGCTATGTGTTTGCCTTCAGAAATGGAGTTAACTCCCAGGCTCTGAGTCTTCCTACAAGCAAGACTTCGTTTCCGGAAAGGGCAGTTACTTTTCAGCTCAAGCGAACTACATCGTTCACGAAGCTCACACGTTTCTCATCTTAACTGACAAGCATTGGATGTTACAGGACCAGTGCTTTGTATCAGTTTCAGAAGCAGAGTTGGTCTAGACATGGTCTGTATGTGTAGGAAACACCGTTCTTTTGTTCTCAGCACACTCACGTTTCCTGCTGTCTTAGAGAATCTAGAAAGAAGGAGCATGCTTCTCGCTCCAAAGCAGAGTGTGATCAATGGATGAGAACTCTTCTGTGTGTTTCACCTCAGAAAAGGAGTTAAATCCAAGGCTCTGAGTCTTCCTAAAAGCAAGAATTCTTTTCAGGTAAGGGCAGTTTCTTTACAGCTCAAATGAACTACATCGTTCACGAAGCTCACATGTTTCTCATCTTAACTGACAAGCATTGGATGTTAGAGGACCTGTGGTTTGTTTCAATTTCAGAAGCAGAGTTGAACTAGATATGGTCCGTATGTGTAGGAAACACCGTTCTTTTGTTCTGAGCACACTCAGTTTTCCTGCTGTATTAGAGACGCTAGAAAGCAAGAGCGTGCTTCTCGCTCTAAAGCAGAGTGTGATCCATGGATGAGAACTATGCTGTGTGTTTCACTTCAGAAATGGAGTTAAATCCCAGGCTCTGTGTCTTCCTACAAGCAAGACTTCCTTTCAGGTAAGGGCAGTTCCTTTACAGTTCAAACGAACTACATCGTTCACGAAACTCACATGTTTCTCATCTTAACTGACAAGCATTGGATGTTAGAGGGCCAGTGCGTTGTATCAGTTTCAGAAGCAGAGTTGGACTAGACATGGTGTGTATGTGTAGGAAACATCGTTCTTTTGTTCTCAGCACACTCACGTTTCCTGCTGTCTTAGAGACTCTAGAAAGCAAGAGCGTGCTTGTTGTTCTAAAGCAGAGTGTGATCAATGGATGAGAACTCTTCTGTGTGTTTCTCTTCAAAAAAGGAGTTAAATCCCAAGCTCTGAATGTTCCTACAAGGAAGACTCGTTTCCAGAAAGGGCAGTTACTTTATATCTCAAATGAAATACGTTGTTCACGATGCTCACACGATTCTCTTCTTAACTGACAAGCATTGGATTTTAGAGGACCAGTGCTTTGTATCCGTTTCAGTAGCAGAGTTTGACTAGACATGGTCCGTATGTGTAGGAAACACCGTTCTTTTGTTCCCAGCACACTCACATTTCCTGCTGTCTTAGAGACTCTAGAAAGCAAGAGCGTGCTTGTTGTTCTAAAGCAGAGTGTGATCAATGGATGAGAAATCTTCTGTGTGTTTCACTTCAAAAAAGGAGTTAAATCCCAAGCTCTGAGTGTTCCTACAAGGAAGACTTCGTTTCCAGATAGGGCAGTTACTTTACATCTCAAACGAAATACGTCGTTCACGAAGCTCACACGATTCTCATCTTAACTGACAAGCATTGGATGTTAGAGGGCCAGTGCTTTGTATCAGTTTCAGAAGCAGAGTTGGACTACATATGGTCCGTATGTGTAGGAAACTTCCTTCTTTTGTTCTCAGCACACTCTAGTTTCATGCCCTCCTAGAGCCTCTAGAAAGCAAGAGCGTGCTTCTTGTTCTAAAGAAGAGTGTGATCAATGGATGCGAACTCTGCTGTGTGTTTCACTTCAGAAATGTAGTTAAATCCCAGGCTCTGTGTCTTCCGACAAGCAAGACTTCCTTTCAGGTAAGGGCAGTTCCTTTACAGTTCAAACGAACTACATCGTTCACGAAACTCACATGTTTCTCATCTTAACTGACAAGTATTGGATGTTAGAGGGCCAGTGCGTTGTATCAGTTTCAGAAGCAGAGTTGGACTAGACATGGTGTGTATGTGTAGGAAACGTCGTTCTTTTGTTCTCAGCACACTCACGTTTCCTGCTGTCTTAGAGACTCTAGAAAGCAAGAGTGTACTTGTTGTTCTAAAGCAGAGTGTGATCAATGGATGAGAACTCTGCTGTGTGTTTCCCTTCAGAAATGGAGTTAAATCCCAGGCTCTGAGTCTTCCTACAAGCAAGACTTCGTTTCCGGAAAGGGCAGTTTCTTTACAGCTCAAATGAACTACATCCTTCACGAAGCTCACACGTTTCTCATCTTAACTGACAAGCATTGGGTGTTAGAGGACCTGTGGTTTGTTTCAGTTTTAGAAGCAGAGTTGACCTAGATATGGTCTGTATGTGTGGGAAACACCGTTCTCTTGTTCTGAGCACACTCAGATTTCCTGCTGTATTAGAGAAGCTAGAAAGCAAGAGCGTATTCTCGCTCTAAAGCAGAGTGTGATCCATGGATGAGAACTATGCTGTTTGTTTCCCTTCAGAAATGGAGTTAAACCCCAGGCTCTGTGTCTTCCTACAAGCAAGACTTCATTTCAGGCAAGGGCAGTCACTTCTTCTCTCAAAGGAACTACATCGTTCACAAAGCTCACACGTTTCTCATCTTAAATGACAAGCATTGGATGTTAGAGGACCAGTGCTTTGTATCAGTTTCAGAAGCAGAGTTGGACTACATATGGTCCGTATGTGTAGGAAACATCGTTCTTTTGTTCTCAGCACACTCACGTTTCATGCTGTCTTAGAGCCTCTAGAAAGCAAGAGCGTGCTTCTTGGTCTAAAAGAGAGTGTGATCAATGGATGAGAACTCTGCTGTGTGATTTACTTCAGAAATGGAGATAAATCCCAGGCTCTGAGTCTTCCTACAAAAAAGACTTCGTTTCAGGTTAGGGCAGTTACTTTACATCTCAAAAGAAATACGTCGTTCAAGTAGCTCACACGATTCTCATCTTAACTGACAAGCATTGGATGTTAGAGGACCTATGGTTTGTTTCAGTTTCAGAAGCAGAGTTGGACTAGATATGGTCCGTATGTGTAGGAAACACCGTTCTTTTGTTCTGAGCACACTCACCTTTCCTGCTGTCTTAGAGATTTTAGAAAGCAAGAGCATGCTTCTCGCTCTAAAGCAGAGTGTGATCAATGGATGAGAACACTGCTGTGTGTTTCACTTCAGAAATGGAGTTAAATCCCAGGCTCTTAGTCTTCCTACAACGAAGACTTCGTTTCAGGAAAGGGCAGTCACTTTACATCTCAAACGAACAACATTGTTTACGAAGCTCACACGTTTCTCATCTTAACTAACAAGCATTGGATGTTAGAGGACCTGTGATTTGTTTCAGTTTCAGAAGCAGTGTTGAACCAGATATGGTCCGTATGTGTAGGAAACACCGTTCTTTTGTTCTCAGCACACTCACATATCCTGCTGTCTTAGAGACTCTAGAAAGCAAGAGCATGATTCTTGTTCTCAAGCAGAGTGTGATCAATGGATGAGAACTCTGCTATGTGTTTGCCTTCAGAAATGGAGTTAACTCCCAGGCTCTGAGTCTTCCTACAAGCAAGACTTCGTTTCCGGAAAGGGCAGTTACTTTTCAGCTCAAGCGAACTACATCGTTCACGAAGCTCACACGTTTCTCATCTTAACTGACAAGCATTGGATGTTAGAGGACCAGTGCTTTGTATCAGTTTCAGAAACAGAGTTGGTCTAGACATGGTCTGTATGTGTAGGAAACACCGTTCTTTTGTTCTCAGCACACTCACGTTTCCTGCTGTCTTAGAAACTCTAGAAAGCAAGAGCATGCTTCTCGCTCCAAAGCAGAGTGTGATCAATGGATGAGAACTCTTCTGTGTGTTTCACCTCAGAAAAGGAGTTAAATCCAAGGCTCTGAGTCTTCCTAAAAGCAAGAATTCTTTTCAGGTAAGGGCAGTTTCTTTACAGCTCAAATGAACTACATCGTTCACGAAGCTCACACGTTTCTCATCTTAACTGACAAGCATTGGATGTTAGAGGACCTGTGGTTTGTTTCAGTTTCAGAAGCAGAGTTGAACTAGATATGGTCCGTATGTGTAGGAAACACCGTTCTTTTGTTCTGAGCACACTCAGATTTCCTGCTGTATTAGAGACGCTAGAAAACAAGAGCTTGCTTCTCCTCTAAAGCAGAGTGTGATCCATGGATGAGAACTATGCTGTGTGTTTCACTTCAGAAATGGAGTTAAATCCCAGGCTCTGTGTCTTCCTACAAGCAAGACTTCCTTTCAGGTAAGGGCAGTTTCTTTACAGTTCAAACGAACTACATCGTTCACGAAACTCACATGTTTCTCATCTTAACTGACAAGCATTGGATGTTAGAGGACCTGTGGTTTGTTTCAGTTTCAGAAGCAGAGTTTAACTAGATATGGTCCGTATGTGTAGGAAACACCGTTCTTTTGTTCTGAGCACACTCAGGTGTCCTGCTGACTTAGAGACTCTAGAAAGCAAGAGCGTGCTTCTCGCTCTAAAGCAGAGTGTGATCAGTAGATGAGAACTCTGCTGTGTGTTTCACTTCAGAAATGGAGTTAAATCCCAGGCTCTGCTGAGTCTTCCTAAAAACAAGACTTCGTTTCAGGTAAGGGCAGTCACTTTTCAGCTCAAACGAACTACATCGTTCACGAAGCTCACACGTTTCTTATCTTAATTGACAAGCATTAGATGTTAGAGGACCAGTGCTTTGTATCCGTTTCAGAAGCAGGGTTTAACTAGACATGGTCCGTATGTGTAGGAAACACCGTTCTTTTGTTCTCAGCACACTCACCTTTCCTGCTGTCTTAGACACTCTAGACAGCAAGAGCGTGCTTGTTGTTCTAAAGCAGAGTGTGATCAATGGATGAGAACTCTTCTGTGTGTTTCACTTCAGAAAAGGAGTTAAATCCCAGGCTCTGAGTCTTCCTAAATGCAAGAATTCTTTTCAGGTAAGGGCAGTTTCTTTACAGCTCAAACGAACTACATCGTTCACGAAGCTCACACATTTCTCATCTTAACTGACAAGCATTGGATGTTAGAGGACCTGTGGTTTGTTTCAGTATCAGAAGCAGAATTGAACTAGATATGGTGCGTATGTGTAGGAAACACCGTTCTCTTGTTCTGAGCACACTCAGATTTCCTGCTGTATTAGAGATGCTAGAAAGCAAGATCGTGCTTCTCACTCTAAAGCAGAGTGTGATCGATGGATGAGAACTATGCTGTGTGTTTCACTTCAGAAATGGAGTTAAATCCCAGGGTCTGTGTCTTCCTACAAGCAACACTTCGTTTCAGGTTAGGGCAGTTACTTTTCAGCACAAACGAACTATGTTGTTCACGAAACTCACATGTTTCTCATCTTAACAGACAAGCATTGGATGTTAGAGGGCCAGTGCTTTGTATCAATTTCAGAAGCAGAGTTGGACTACATATGGTCCGTATGTGTAGGAAACATCCTTCTTTTGTTCTCAGCACACTCACGTTTCATGACCTCCTAGAGCCTCTAGAAAGCAAGAGCGTGCTTCTTGCTCTAAAGCAGAATGTGATCAATGGATGTGAACTCTGCTGTGTGTTTCACTTCAGAAATGGAGTTAAATTCCAGGCTCTGAGTCTTCCTACAAAAAAGACTTCATTTCAGTTTAGGGCAGTTACTTTACATCTCAAACAAAATACGTCGTTCACGTAGCTCACACGATTCTCATCTTAACTGACAAGCATTGGATGTTAGAGGACCTATGGTTTGTTTCAGTTTCAGAAGCAGAGTTGGACTAGATATGGTCCGTATGTGTAGGAAACACCGTTCTCTTGTTCTGAGCACACTCAGATTTCCTGGTGTATTAGAGAAGCTAGAAAGCAAGAGCGTATTCTCGCTCTAAAGCAGAGTGTGATCCATGGATGAGAACTATGCTGTTTGTTTCCCTTCAGAAATGGAGTTAAACCCCAGGCTCTGTGTCTTCCTACAAGCAAGACTTCATTTCAGGCAAGGGCAGTTACTTCTTCTCTCAAAGGAACTACATCCTTCACGAAGCTCACACGTTTCTCATCTTAAATGACAAGCATTGGATGTTAGAGGACCAGTGCTTTGTATCAGTTTCAGAAGCAGAGTTGGACTACATATGGTCCGTATGTGTAGGAAACATCCTTCTTTTGTTCTCAGCACACTCACGTTTCATGCTGTCTTAGAGCCTCTAGAAAGCAAGAGCGTGCTTCTTGGTCTAAAGGAGAGTGTGATCAATGGATGAGAACTCTGCTGTGTGATTTACTTCAGAAATGGAGATAAATCCCAGGCTCTGAGTCTTCCTACAAAAAAGACTTCGTTTCAGGTTAGGGCAGTTACTTTACATCTCAAAAGAAATACGTCGTTCAAGTAGCTCACACGATTCTCATCTTAACTGACAAGCATTGGATGTTAGAGGACCTATGGTTTGTTTCAGTTTCAGAAGCAGAGTTGGACTAGATTTGGTCCGTATGTGTAGGAAACACCGTTCTTTTGTTCTCAGCACACTCACCTTTCCTGCTGTCTTATAGATTTTAGAAAGCAAGAGCATGCTTCTCGCTCTAAAACAGAGTGTGATCAATGGATGAGAACACTGCTGTGTGTTTCACTTCAGATATGGAGTTAAATCCCAGGCTCTTAGTCTTCCTACAAAGAAGACTTCGTTTCCGGAAAGGGCAGTCACTTTACATCTCAAACGAACAACATTGTTTACAAAGCTCACACGTTTCTCATCTTAACTAACAAGCATTGGATGTTAGAGGACCTGTGATTTGTTTCAGTTTCAGAAGCAGTGTTGAACCAGATATGGTCCGTATGTGTAGGAAACACCGTTCTTTTGTTCTCAGCACACTCACATATCCTGCTGTCTTAGAGACGCTAGAAAACAAGAGCTTGCTTCTCCTCTAAAGCAGAGTGTGATCCATGGATGAGAACTATGCTGTGTGTTTCACTTCAGAAATGGAGTTAAATCCCAGGCTCTGTGTCTTCCTACAAGCAAGACTTCCTTTCAGGTAAGGGCAGTTTCTTTACAGTTCAAACGAACTACATCGTTCACGAAACTCACATGTTTCTCATCTTAACTGACAAGCATTGGATGTTAGAGGACCTGTGGTTTGTTTCAGTTTCAGAAGCAGAGTTTAACTAGATATGGTCCGTATGTGTAGGAAACACCGTTCTTTTGTTCTGAGCACACTCAGGTGTCCTGCTGACTTAGAGACTCTAGAAAGCAAGAGCGTGCTTCTCGCTCTAAAGCAGAGTGTGATCAGTAGATGAGAACTCTGCTGTGTGTTTCACTTCAGAAATGGAGTTAAATCCCAGGCTCTGCTGAGTCTTCCTAAAAACAAGACTTCGTTTCAGGTAAGGGCAGTCACTTTTCAGCTCAAACGAACTACATCGTTCACGAAGCTCACACGTTTCTTATCTTAATTGACAAGCATTAGATGTTAGAGGACCAGTGCTTTGTATCCGTTTCAGAAGCAGGGTTTAACTAGACATGGTCCGTATGTGTAGGAAACACCGTTCTTTTGTTCTCAGCACACTCACCTTTCCTGCTGTCTTAGACACTCTAGACAGCAAGAGCGTGCTTGTTGTTCTAAAGCAGAGTGTGATCAATGGATGAGAACTCTTCTGTGTGTTTCACTTCAGAAAAGGAGTTAAATCCCAGGCTCTGAGTCTTCCTAAATGCAAGAATTCTTTTCAGGTAAGGGCAGTTTCTTTACAGCTCAAACGAACTACATCGTTCACGAAGCTCACACATTTCTCATCTTAACTGACAAGCATTGGATGTTAGAGGACCTGTGGTTTGTTTCAGTATCAGAAGCAGAATTGAACTAGATATGGTGCGTATGTGTAGGAAACACCGTTCTCTTGTTCTGAGCACACTCAGATTTCCTGCTGTATTAGAGATGCTAGAAAGCAAGATCGTGCTTCTCACTCTAAAGCAGAGTGTGATCGATGGATGAGAACTATGCTGTGTGTTTCACTTCAGAAATGGAGTTAAATCCCAGGGTCTGTGTCTTCCTACAAGCAACACTTCGTTTCAGGTTAGGGCAGTTACTTTTCAGCACAAACGAACTACGTTGTTCACGAAACTCACATGTTTCTCATCTTAACAGACAAGCATTGGATGTTAGAGGGCCAGTGCTTTGTATCAATTTCAGAAGCAGAGTTGGACTACATATGGTCCGTATGTGTAGGAAACATCCTTCTTTTGTTCTCAGCACACTCACGTTTCATGACCTCCTAGAGCCTCTAGAAAGCAAGAGCGTGCTTCTTGCTCTAAAGCAGAATGTGATCAATGGATGTGAACTCTGCTGTGTGTTTCACTTCAGAAATGGAGTTAAATTCCAGGCTCTGAGTCTTCCTACAAAAAAGACTTCATTTCAGTTTAGGGCAGTTACTTTACATCTCAAACAAAATACGTCGTTCACGTAGCTCACACGATTCTCATCTTAACTGACAAGCATTGGATGTTAGAGGACCTATGGTTTGTTTCAGTTTCAGAAGCAGAGTTGGACTAGATATGGTCCGTATGTGTAGGAAACACCGTTCTCTTGTTCTGAGCACACTCAGATTTCCTGGTGTATTAGAGAAGCTAGAAAGCAAGAGCGTATTCTCGCTCTAAAGCAGAGTGTGATCCATGGATGAGAACTATGCTGTTTGTTTCCCTTCAGAAATGGAGTTAAACCCCAGGCTCTGTGTCTTCCTACAAGCAAGACTTCATTTCAGGCAAGGGCAGTTACTTCTTCTCTCAAAGGAACTACATCCTTCACGAAGCTCACACGTTTCTCATCTTAAATGACAAGCATTGGATGTTAGAGGACCAGTGCTTTGTATCAGTTTCAGAAGCAGAGTTGGACTACATATGGTCCGTATGTGTAGGAAACATCCTTCTTTTGTTCTCAGCACACTCACGTTTCATGCTGTCTTAGAGCCTCTAGAAAGCAAGAGCGTGCTTCTTGGTCTAAAGGAGAGTGTGATCAATGGATGAGAACTCTGCTGTGTGATTTACTTCAGAAATGGAGATAAATCCCAGGCTCTGAGTCTTCCTACAAAAAAGACTTCGTTTCAGGTTAGGGCAGTTACTTTACATCTCAAAAGAAATACGTCGTTCAAGTAGCTCACACGATTCTCATCTTAACTGACAAGCATTGGATGTTAGAGGACCTATGGTTTGTTTCAGTTTCAGAAGCAGAGTTGGACTAGATATGGTCCGTATGTGTAGGAAACACCGTTCTTTTGTTCTCAGCACACTCACCTTTCCTGCTGTCTTATAGATTTTAGAAAGCAAGAGCATGCTTCTCGCTCTAAAACAGAGTGTGATCAATGGATGAGAACACTGCTGTGTGTTTCACTTCAGATATGGAGTTAAATCCCAGGCTCTTAGTCTTCCTACAAAGAAGACTTCGTTTCCGGAAAGGGCAGTCACTTTACATCTCAAACGAACAACATTGTTTACAAAGCTCACACGTTTCTCATCTTAACTAACAAGCATTGGATGTTAGAGGACCTGTGATTTGTTTCAGTTTCAGAAGCAGTGTTGAACCAGATATGGTCCGTATGTGTAGGAAACACCGTTCTTTTGTTCTCAGCACACTCACATTTCCTGCTGTCTTAGAGACTCTAGAAAGCAAGAGCGTGCTTGTTGTTCTAAAGCAGAGTGTGATCAATGGATGAGAAATCTTCTGTGTGTTTCACTTCAAAAAAGGAGTTAAATCCCAAGCTCTGAGTGTTCCTACAAGGAAGACTTCGTTTCCAGAAAGGGCAGTTACTTTACATCTCAAACGAAATACGTCGTTCACGAAGCTCACACGATTCTCATCTTAACGGACAAGCATTGGATGTTAGAGGGCCAGTGCTTTGTATCAGTTTCAGAAGCAGAGTTGGACTACATATGGTCCGTATGTGTAGGAAACTTCCTTCTTTTGTTCTCAGCACACTCTAGTTTCATGCCCTCCTAGAGCCCCTAGAAAGCAAGAGCGTGCTTCTTGTTCTAAAGAAGAGTGTGATCAATGGATGCGAACTCTGCTGTGTGTTTCACTTCAGAAATGTAGTTAAATCCCAGGCTCTGTGTCTTCCGACAAGCAAGACTTCCTTTCAGGTAAGGGCAGTTCCTTTACAGTTCAAACGAACTACATCGTTCACGAAACTCACATGTTTCTCATCTTAACTGACAAGTATTGGATGTTAGAGGGCCAGTGCGTTGTATCAGTTTCAGAAGCAGAGTTGGACTAGACATGGTGTGTATGTGTAGGAAACGTCGTTCTTTTGTTCTCAGCACACTCACGTTTCATGCTGTCTTAGAGCCTCTAGAAAGCAAGAGCGTGCTTCTTGCTCTAAAGGAGAGTGTGATCAATGGATGAGAACTCTGCTGTGTGTTTTACTTCAGAAATGGAGATAAATCCCAGGCTCTGAGTCTTCCTACAAAAAAGACTTCGTTTCAGGTTAGGGCAGTTACTTTACATCTCAAACGAAATACGTCGTTCACATAGCTCACACGATTCTCATCTTAACTGACAAGCATTGGATGTTAGAGGACCTATGGTTTGTTTCAGTTTCAGAAGCAGAGTTGGACTAGATATGGTCCGTATGTGTAGGAAACACCGTTCTTTTGTTCTGAGCACACTCACCTTTCCTGCTGTCTTAGAGATTTTAGAAAGCAAGAGCATGCTTCTCGCTCTAAAGCAGAGTGTGATCAATGGATGAGAACACTGCTGTGTGTTTCACTTCAGATATGGAGTTAAATCCCAGGCTCTTAGTCTTCCTACAAAGAAGACTTCGTTTCCGGAAAGGGCAGTCACTTTACATCTCAAACGAACAACATTGTTTACGAAGCTCACACGTTTCTCATCTTAACTAACAAGCATTGGATGTTAGAGGACCTGTGATTTGTTTCAGTTTCAGAAGCAGTGTTGAACCAGATATGGTCCGTATGTGTAGGAAACACCGTTCTTTTGTTCTCAGCACACTCACATATCCTGCTGTCTTAGAGACTCTAGAAAGCAAGAGCATGATTCTTGTTCTCAAGCAGAGTGTGATCAATGGATGAGAACTCTGCTATGTGTTTGCCTTCAGAAATGGAGTTAACTCCCAGGCTCTGAGTCTTCCTACAAGCAAGACTTCGTTTCCGGAAAGGGCAGTTACTTTTCAGCTCAAGCGAACTACATCGTTCACGAAGCTCACACGTTTCTCATCTTAACTGACAAGCATTGGATGTTACAGGACCAGTGCTTTGTATCAGTTTCAGAAGCAGAGTTGGTCTAGACATGGTCTGTATGTGTAGGAAACACCGTTCTTTTGTTCTCAGCACACTCACGTTTCCTGCTGTCTTAGAGAATCTAGAAAGCAAGAGCATGCTTCTCGCTCCAAAGCAGAGTGTGATCAATGGATGAGAACTCTTCTGTGTGTTTCACCTCAGAAAAGGAGTTAAATCCAAGGCTCTGAGTCTTCCTAAAAGCAAGAATTCTTTTCAGGTAAGGGCAGTTTCTTTACAGCTCAAATGAACTACATCGTTCACGAAGCTCACATGTTTCTCATCTTAACTGACAAGCATTGGATGTTAGAGGACCTGTGGTTTGTTTCAATTTCAGAAGCAGAGTTGAACTAGATATGGTCCGTATGTGTAGGAAACACCGTTCTTTTGTTCTGAGCACACTCAGTTTTCCTGCTGTATTAGAGACGCTAGAAAGCAAGAGCGTGCTTCTCGCTCTAAAGCAGAGTGTGATCCATGGATGAGAACTATGCTGTGTGTTTCACTTCAGAAATGGAGTTAAATCCCAGGCTCTGTGTCTTCCTACAAGCAAGACTTCCTTTCAGGTAAGGGCAGTTCCTTTACAGTTCAAACGAACTACATCGTTCACGAAACTCACATGTTTCTCATCTTAACTGACAAGCATTGGATGTTAGAGGGCCAGTGCGTTGTATCAGTTTCAGAAGCAGAGTTGGACTAGACATGGTGTGTATGTGTAGGAAACATCGTTCTTTTGTTCTCAGCACACTCACGTTTCCTGCTGTCTTAGAGACTCTAGAAAGCAAGAGCGTGCTTGTTGTTCTAAAGCAGAGTGTGATCAATGGATGAGAACTCTTCTGTGTGTTTCTCTTCAAAAAAGGAGTTAAATCCCAAGCTCTGAATGTTCCTACAAGGAAGACTCGTTTCCAGAAAGGGCAGTTACTTTATATCTCAAATGAAATACGTTGTTCACGATGCTCACACGATTCTCTTCTTAACTGACAAGCATTGGATTTTAGAGGACCAGTGCTTTGTATCCGTTTCAGTAGCAGAGTTTGACTAGACATGGTCCGTATGTGTAGGAAACACCGTTCTTTTGTTCCCAGCACACTCACATTGCCTGCTGTCTTAGAGACTCTAGAAAGCAAGAGCGTGCTTGTTGTTCTAAAGCAGAGTGTGATCAATGGATGAGAAATCTTCTGTGTGTTTCACTTCAAAAAAGGAGTTAAATCCCAAGCTCTGAGTGTTCCTACAAGGAAGACTTCGTTTCCAGATAGGGCAGTTACTTTACATCTCAAACGAAATACGTCGTTCACGAAGCTCACACGATTCTCATCTTAACTGACAAGCATTGGATGTTAGAGGGCCAGTGCTTTGTATCAGTTTCAGAAGCAGAGTTGGACTACATATGGTCCGTATGTGTAGGAAACTTCCTTCTTTTGTTCTCAGCACACTCTAGTTTCATGCCCTCCTAGAGCCTCTAGAAAGCAAGAGCGTGCTTCTTGTTCTAAAGAAGAGTGTGATCAATGGATGTGAACTCTGCTGTGTGTTTCACTTCAGAAATGTAGTTAAATCCCAGGCTCTGTGTCTTCCGACAAGCAAGACTTCCTTTCAGGTAAGGGCAGTTCCTTTACAGTTCAAACGAACTACATCGTTCACGAAACTCACATGTTTCTCATCTTAACTGACAAGTATTGGATGTTAGAGGGCCAGTGCGTTGTATCAGTTTCAGAAGCAGAGTTGGACTAGACATGGTGTGTATGTGTAGGAAACGTCGTTCTTTTGTTCTCAGCACACTCACGTTTCCTGCTGTCTTAGAGACTCTAGAAAGCAAGAGTGTACTTGTTGTTCTAAAGCAGAGTGTGATCAATGGATGAGAACTCTGCTGTGTGTTTCCCTTCAGAAATGGAGTTAAATCCCAGGCTCTGAGTCTTCCTACAAGCAAGACTTCGTTTCCAGAAAGGGCAGTTTCTTTACAGCTCAAATGAACTACATCCTTCACGAAGCTCACACGTTTCTCATCTTAACTGACAAGCATTGGGTGTTAGAGGACCTGTGGTTTGTTTCAGTTTTAGAAGCAGAGTTGACCTAGATATGGTCTGTATGTGTGGGAAACACCGTTCTCTTGTTCTGAGCACACTCAGATTTCCTGCTGTATTAGAGAAGCTAGAAAGCAAGAGCGTATTCTCGCTCTAAAGCAGAGTGTGATCCATGGATGAGAACTATGCTGTTTGTTTCCCTTCAGAAATGGAGTTAAACCCCAGGCTCTGTGTCTTCCTACAAGCAAGACTTCATTTCAGGCAAGGGCAGTCACTTCTTCTCTCAAAGGAACTACATCGTTCACGAAGCTCACACGTTTCTCATCTTAAATGACAAGCATTGGATGTTAGAGGACCAGTGCTTTGTATCAGTTTCAGAAGCAGAGTTGGACTACATATGGTCCGTATGTGTAGGAAACATCGTTCTTTTGTTCTCAGCACACTCACGTTTCATGCTGTCTTAGAGCCTCTAGAAAGCAAGAGCGTGCTTCTTGGTCTAAAGGAGAGTGTGATCAATGGATGAGAACTCTGCTGTGTGATTTACTTCAGAAATGGAGATAAATCCCAGGCTCTGAGTCTTCCTACAAAAAAGACTTCGTTTCAGGTTAGGGCAGTTACTTTACATCTCAAAAGAAATACGTCGTTCAAGTAGCTCACACGATTCTCATCTTAACTGACAAGCATTGGATGTTAGAGGACCTATGGTTTGTTTCAGTTTCAGAAGCAGAGTTGGACTAGATATGGTCCGTATGTGTAGGAAACACCGTTCTTTTGTTCTGAGCACACTCACCTTTCCTGCTGTCTTAGAGATTTTAGAAAGCAAGAGCATGCTTCTCGCTCTAAAGCAGAGTGTGATCAATGGATGAGAACACTGCTGTGTGTTTCACTTCAGAAATGGAGTTAAATCCCAGGCTCTTAGTCTTCCTACAACGAAGACTTCGTTTCAGGAAAGGGCAGTCACTTTACATCTCAAACGAACAACATTGTTTACGCAGCTCACACGTTTCTCATCTTAACTAACAAGCATTGGATGTTAGAGGACCTGTGATTTGTTTCAGTTTCAGAAGCAGTGTTGAACCAGATATGGTCCGTATGTGTAGGAAACACCGTTCTTTTGTTCTCAGCACACTCACATATCCTGCTGTCTTAGAGACTCTAGAAAGCAAGAGCATGATTCTTGTTCTCAAGCAGAGTGTGATCCATGGATGAGAACTATGCTGTTTGTTTCCCTTCAGAAATGGAGTTAAACCCCAGGCTCTGTGTCTTCCTACAAGCAAGACTTCATTTCAGGCAAGGGCAGTCACTTCTTCTCTCAAAGGAACTACATCGTTCACGAAGCTCACACATTTCTCATCTTAAATGACAAGCATTGGATGTTAGAGGACCAGTGCTTTGTATCAGTTTCAGAAACAGAGTTGGACTACATATGGTCCGTATGTGTAGGAAACATCGTTCTTTTGTTCTCAGCACACTCACGTTTCATGCTGTCTTAGAGCCTCTAGAAAGCAAGAGCGTGCTTCTTGCTCTAAAGGAGAGTGTGATCAATGGATGAGAACTCTGCTGTGTGATTTACTTCAGAAATGGAGATAAATCCCAGGCTCTGAGTCTTCCTACAAAAAAGACTTCGTTTCAGGTTAGGGCAGTTAATTTACATCTCAAAAGAAATACGTCGTTCAAGTAGCTCACACCATTCTCATCTTAACTGACAAGCATTGGATGTTAGAGGACCTATGGTTTGTTTCAGTTTCAGAAGCAGAGTTGGACTAGATATGGTCCGTATGTGTAGGAAACACCGTTCTTTTGTTCTGAGCACACTCACCTTTCCTGCTGTCTTAGAGATTTTAGAAAGCAAGAGCATGCTTCTCGCTCTAAAGCAGAGTGTGATCAATGGATGAGAACACTGCTGTGTGTTTCACTTCAGAAATGGAGTTAAATCCCAGGCTCTTAGTCTTCCTACAACGAAGACTTCGTTTCAGGAAAGGGCAGTCACTTTACATCTCAAACGAACAACATTGTTTACGAAGCTCACACGTTTCTCATCTTAACTAACAAGCATTGGATGTTAGAGGACCTGTGATTTGTTTCAGTTTCAGAAGCAGTGTTGAACCAGATATGGTCCGTATGTGTAGGAAACACCGTTCTTTTGTTCTCAGCACACTCACATATCCTGCTGTCTTAGAGACTCTAGAAAGCAAGAGCATGATTCTTGTTCTCAAGCAGAGTGTGATCAATGGATGAGAACTCTGCTATGTGTTTGCCTTCAGAAATGGAGTTAACTCCCAGGCTCTGAGTCTTCCTACAAGCAAGACTTCGTTTCCGGAAAGGGCAGTTACTTTTCAGCTCAAGCGAACTACATCGTTCACGAAGCTCACACGTTTCTCATCTTAACTGACAAGCATTGGATGTTAGAGGACCAGTGCTTTGTATCAGTTTCAGAAACAGAGTTGGTCTAGACATGGTCTGTATGTGTAGGAAACACCGTTCTTTTGTTCTCAGCACACTCACGTTTCCTGCTGTCTTAGAAACTCTAGAAAGCAAGAGCATGCTTCTCGCTCCAAAGCAGAGTGTGATCAATGGATGAGAACTCTTCTGTGTGTTTCACCTCAGAAAAGGAGTTAAATCCAAGGCTCTGAGTCTTCCTAAAAGCAAGAATTCTTTTCAGGTAAGGGCAGTTTCTTTACAGCTCAAATGAACTACATCGTTCACGAAGCTCACACGTTTCTCATCTTAACTGACAAGCATTGGATGTTAGAGGACCTGTGGTTCGTTTCAGTTTCAGAAGCAGAGTTGAACTAGATATGGTCCGTATGTGTAGGAAACACCGTTCTTTTGTTCTGAGCACACTCAGATTTCCTGCTGTATTAGAGACGCTAGAAAACAAGAGCTTGCTTCTCCTCTAAAGCAGAGTGTGATCCATGGATGAGAACTATGCTGTGTGTTTCACTTCAGAAATGGAGTTAAATCCCAGGCTCTGTGTCTTCCTACAAGCAAGACTTCCTTTCAGGTAAGGGCAGTTTCTTTACAGTTCAAACGAACTACATCGTTCACGAAACTCACATGTTTCTCATCTTAACTGACAAGCATTGGATGTTAGAGGACCTGTGGTTTGTTTCAGTTTCAGAAGCAGAGTTTAACTAGATATGGTCCGTATGTGTAGGAAACACCGTTCTTTTGTTCTGAGCACACTCAGGTGTCCTGCTGACTTAGAGACTCTAGAAAGCAAGAGCGTGCTTCTCGCTCTAAAGCAGAGTGTGATCAGTAGATGAGAACTCTGCTGTGTGTTTCACTTCAGAAATGGAGTTAAATCCCAGGCTCTGCTGAGTCTTCCTAAAAACAAGACTTCGTTTCAGGTAAGGGCAGTCACTTTTCAGCTCAAACGAACTACATCGTTCACGAAGCTCACACGTTTCTTATCTTAATTGACAAGCATTAGATGTTAGAGGACCAGTGCTTTGTATCCGTTTCAGAAGCAGGGTTTAACTAGACATGGTCCGTATGTGTAGGAAACACCGTTCTTTTGTTCTCAGCACACTCACCTTTCCTGCTGTCTTAGACACTCTAGACAGCAAGAGCGTGCTTGTTGTTCTAAAGCAGAGTGTGATCAATGGATGAGAACTCTTCTGTGTGTTTCACTTCAGAAAAGGAGTTAAATCCCAGGCTCTGAGTCTTCCTAAATGCAAGAATTCTTTTCAGGTAAGGGCAGTTTCTTTACAGCTCAAACGAACTACATCGTTCACGAAGCTCACACATTTCTCATCTTAACTGACAAGCATTGGATGTTAGAGGACCTGTGGTTTGTTTCAGTATCAGAAGCAGAATTGAACTAGATATGGTGCGTATGTGTAGGAAACACCGTTCTCTTGTTCTGAGCACACTCAGATTTCCTGCTGTATTAGAGATGCTAGAAAGCAAGATCGTGCTTCTCACTCTAAAGCAGAGTGTGATCGATGGATGAGAACTATGCTGTGTGTTTCACTTCAGAAATGGAGTTAAATCCCAGGGTCTGTGTCTTCCTACAAGCAACACTTCGTTTCAGGTTAGGGCAGTTACTTTTCAGCACAAACGAACTACGTTGTTCACGAAACTCACATGTTTCTCATCTTAACAGACAAGCATTGGATGTTAGAGGGCCAGTGCTTTGTATCAATTTCAGAAGCAGAGTTGGACTACATATGGTCCGTATGTGTAGGAAACATCCTTCTTTTGTTCTCAGCACACTCACGTTTCATGACCTCCTAGAGCCTCTAGAAAGCAAGAGCGTGCTTCTTGCTCTAAAGCAGAATGTGATCAATGGATGTGAACTCTGCTGTGTGTTTCACTTCAGAAATGGAGTTAAATTCCAGGCTCTGAGTCTTCCTACAAAAAAGACTTCATTTCAGTTTAGGGCAGTTACTTTACATCTCAAACAAAATACGTCGTTCACGTAGCTCACACGATTCTCATCTTAACTGACAAGCATTGGATGTTAGAGGACCTATGGTTTGTTTCAGTTTCAGAAGCAGAGTTGGACTAGATATGGTCCGTATGTGTAGGAAACACCGTTCTCTTGTTCTGAGCACACTCAGATTTCCTGCTGTATTAGAGAAGCTAGAAAGCAAGAGCGTATTCTCGCTCTAAAGCAGAGTGTGATCCATGGATGAGAACTATGCTGTTTGTTTCCCTTCAGAAATGGAGTTAAACCCCAGGCTCTGTGTCTTCCTACAAGCAAGACTTCATTTCAGGCAAGGGCAGTTACTTCTTCTCTCAAAGGAACTACATACTTCACGAAGCTCACACGTTTCTCATCTTAAATGACAAGCTTTGGATGTTAGAGGACCAGTGCTTTGTATCAGTTTCAGAAGCAGAGTTGGACTACATATGGTCCGTATGTGTAGGAAACATCCTTCTTTTGTTCTCAGCACACTCACGTTTCATGCTGTCTTAGAGCCTCTAGAAAGCAAGAGCGTGCTTCTTGGTCTAAAGGAGAGTGTGATCAATGGATGAGAACTCTGCTGTGTGATTTACTTCAGAAATGGAGATAAATCCCAGGCTCTGAGTCTTCCTACAAAAAAGACTTCGTTTCAGGTTAGGGCAGTTACTTTACATCTCAAAAGAAATACGTCGTTCAAGTAGCTCACACGATTCTCATCTTAACTGACAAGCATTGGATGTTAGAGGACCTATGGTTTGTTTCAGTTTCAGAAGCAGAGTTGGACTAGATATGGTCTGTATGTGTAGGAAACACCGTTCTTTTGTTCTGAGCACACTCACCTTTCCTGCTGTCTTAGAGATTTTAGAAAGCAAGAGCATGCTTCTCGCTCTAAAGCAGAGTGTGATCAATGGATGAGAACACTGCTGTGTGTTTCACTTCAGAAATGGAGTTAAATCCCAGGCTCTTAGTCTTCCTACAACGAAGACTTCGTTTCCGGAAAGGGCAGTCACTTTACATCTCAAACGAACAACATTGTTTACGAAGCTCACACGTTTCTCATCTTAACTAACAAGCATTGGATGTTAGAGGACCTGTGATTTGTTTCAGTTTCAGAAGCAGTGTTGAACCAGATATGGTCCGTATGTGTAGGAAACACCGTTCTTTTGTTCTCAGCACACTCACATATCCTGCTGTCTTAGAGACTCTAGAAAGCAAGAGCATGATTCTTGTTCTCAAGCAGAGTGTGATCAATGGATGAGAACTCTGCTATGTGTTTGCCTTCAGAAATGGAGTTAACTCCCAGGCTCTGTGTCTTCCGACAAGCAAGACTTCCTTTCAGGTAAGGGCAGTTCCTTTACAGTTCAAACGAACTACATCGTTCACGAAACTCACATGTTTCTCATCTTAACTGACAAGGATTGGATGTTAGAGGACCTGTGGTTTGTTTCAGTTTCAGAAGCAGAGTTTAACTAGATATGGTCCGTATGTGTAGGAAACACCGTTCTTTTGTTCTGAGCACACTCAGGTGTCCTGCTGACTTAGAGACTCTAGAAAGCAAGAGCGTGCTTCTCGCTCTAAAGCAGAGTGTGATCAGTAGATGAGAACTCTGCTGTGTGTTTCACTTCAGAAATGGAGTTAAATCCCAGGCTCTGCTGAGTCTTCCTAAAAACAAGACTTCGTTTCAGGTAAGGGCAGTCACTTTTCAGCTCAAACGAACTACATCGTTCACGAAGCTCACACGTTTCTTATCTTAATTGACAAGCATTAGATGTTAGAGGACCAGTGCTTTGTATCCGTTTCAGAAGCAGGGTTTAACTAGACATGGTCCGTATGTGTAGGAAACACCGTTCTTTTGTTCTCAGCACACTCACCTTTCCTGCTGTCTTAGACACTCTAGACAGCAAGAGCGTGCTTGTTGTTCTAAAGCAGAGTGTGATCAATGGATGAGAACTCTTCTGTGTGTTTCACTTCAGAAAAGGAGTTAAATCCCAGGCTCTGAGTCTTCCTAAATGCAAGAATTCTTTTCAGGTAAGGGCAGTTTCTTTACAGCTCAAACGAACTACATCGTTCACGAAGCTCACACATTTCTCATCTTAACTGACAAGCATTGGATGTTAGAGGACCTGTGGTTTGTTTCAGTATCAGAAGCAGAATTGAACTAGATATGGTGCATATGTGTAGGAAACACCGTTCTCTTGTTCTGAGCACACTCAGATTTCCTGCTGTATTAGAGATGCTAGAAAGCAAGATCGTGCTTCTCACTCTAAAGCAGAGTGTGATCGATGGATGAGAACTATGCTGTGTGTTTCACTTCAGAAATGGAGTTAAATCCCAGGGTCTGTGTCTTCCTACAAGCAACACTTCGTTTCAGGTTAGGGCAGTTACTTTTCAGCACAAACGAACTACGTTGTTCACGAAACTCACATGTTTCTCATCTTAACAGACAAGCATTGGATGTTAGAGGGCCAGTGCTTTGTATCAATTTCAGAAGCAGAGTTGGACTACATATGGTCCGTATGTGTAGGAAACATCCTTCTTTTGTTCTCAGCACACTCACGTTTCATGACCTCCTAGAGCCTCTAGAAAGCAAGAGCGTGCTTCTTGCTCTAAAGCAGAATGTGATCAATGGATGTGAACTCTGCTGTGTGTTTCACTTCAGAAATGGAGTTAAATTCCAGGCTCTGAGTCTTCCTACAAAAAAGACTTCATTTCAGTTTAGGGCAGTTACTTTACATCTCAAACAAAATACGTCATTCACGTAGCTCACACGATTCTCATCTTAACTGACAAGCATTGGATGTTAGAGGACCTATGGTTTGTTTCAGTTTCAGAAGCAGAGTTGGACTAGATATGGTCCGTATGTGTAGGAAACACCGTTCTCTTGTTCTGAGCACACTCAGATTTCCTGGTGTATTAGAGAAGCTAGAAAGCAAGAGCGTATTCTCGCTCTAAAGCAGAGTGTGATCCATGGATGAGAACTATGCTGTTTGTTTCCCTTCAGAAATGGAGTTAAACCCCAGGCTCTGTGTCTTCCTACAAGCAAGACTTCATTTCAGGCAAGGGCAGTCACTTCTTCTCTCAAAGGAACTACATCCTTCACGAAGCTCACACGTTTCTCATCTTAAATGACAAGCATTGGATGTTAGAGGACCAGTGCTTTGTATCAGTTTCAGAAGCAGAGTTGGACTACATATGGTCCGTATGTGTAGGAAACATCCTTCTTTTGTTCTCAGCACACTCACGTTTCATGCTGTCTTAGAGCCTCTAGAAAGCAAGAGCGTGCTTCTTGGTCTAAAGGAGAGTGTGATCAATGGATGAGAACTCTGCTGTGTGATTTACTTCAGAAATGGAGATAAATCCCAGGCTCTGAGTCTTCCTACAAAAAAGACTTCGTTTCAGGTTAGGGCAGTTACTTTACATCTCAAAAGAAATACGTCGTTCAAGTAGCTCACACGATTCTCATCTTAACTGACAAGCATTGGATGTTAGAGGACCTATGGTTTGTTTCAGTTTCAGAAGCAGAGTTGGACTAGATATGGTCTGTATGTGTAGGAAACACCGTTCTTTTGTTCTGAGCACACTCACCTTTCCTGCTGTCTTAGAGATTTTAGAAAGCAAGAGCATGCTTCTCGCTCTAAAGCAGAGTGTGATCAATGGATGAGAACACTGCTGTGTGTTTCACTTCAGAAATGGAGTTAAATCCCAGGCTCTTAGTCTTCCTACAACGAAGACTTCGTTTCCGGAAAGGGCAGTCACTTTACATCTCAAACGAACAACATTGTTTACGAAGCTCACACGTTTCTCATCTTAACTAACAAGCATTGGATGTTAGAGGACCTGTGATTTGTTTCAGTTTCAGAAGCAGTGTTGAACCAGATATGGTCCGTATGTGTAGGAAACACCGTTCTTTTGTTCTCAGCACACTCACATATCCTGCTGTCTTAGAGACTCTAGAAAGCAAGAGCATGATTCTTGTTCTCAAGCAGAGTGTGATCAATGGATGAGAACTCTGCTATGTGTTTGCCTTCAGAAATGGAGTTAACTCCCAGGCTCTGTGTCTTCCGACAAGCAAGACTTCCTTTCAGGTAAGGGCAGTTCCTTTACAGTTCAAACGAACTACATCGTTCATGAAACTCACATGTTTCTCATCTTAACTGACAAGTATTGGATGTTAGAGGGCCAGTGCGTTGTATCAGTTTCAGAAGCAGAGTTGGACTAGACATGGTGTGTATGTGTAGGAAACGTCGTTCTTTTGTTCTCAGCACACTCACGTTTCCTGCTGTCTTAGAGACTCTAGAAAGCAAGAGTGTACTTGTTGTTCTAAAGCAGAGTGTGATCAATGGATGAGAACTCTGCTGTGTGTTTCCCTTCAGAAATGGAGTTAAATCCCAGGCTCTGAGTCTTCCTACAAGCAAGACTTCGTTTCCGGAAAGGGCAGTTTCTTTACAGCTCAAATGAACTACATCCTTCACGAAGCTCACACGTTTCTCATCTTAACTGACAAGCATTGGGTGTAAGAGGACCTGTGGTTTGTTTCAGTTTTAGAAGCAGAGTTGACCTAGATATGGTCTGTATGTGTAGGAAACACCGTTCTCTTGTTCTGAGCACACTCAGATTTCCTGCTGTATTAGAGAAGCTAGAAAGCAAGAGCGTATTCTCGCTCTAAAGCAGAGTGTGATCCATGGATGAGAACTATGCTGTTTGTTTCCCTTCAGAAATGGAGTTAAACCCCAGGCTCTGTGTCTTCCTACAAGCAAGACTTCATTTCAGGCAAGGGCAGTCACTTCTTCTCTCAAAGGAACTACATCGTTCACGAAGCTCACACGTTTCTCATCTTAAATGACAAGCATTGGATGTTAGAGGACCAGTGCTTTGTATCAGTTTCAGAAGCAGAGTTGGACTACATATGGTCCGTATGTGTAGGAAACATCGTTCTTTTGTTCTCAGCACACTCACGTTTCATGCTGTCTTAGAGCCTCTAGAAAGCAAGAGCGTGCTTCTTGGTCTAAAGGAGAGTGTGATCAATGGATGAGAACTCTGCTGTGTGATTTACTTCAGAAATGGAGATAAATCCCAGGCTCTGAGTCTTCCTACAAAAAAGACTTCGTTTCAGGTTAGGGCAGTTACTTTACATCTCAAAAGAAATACGTCGTTCAAGTAGCTCACACGATTCTCATCTTAACTGACAAGCATTGGATGTTAGAGGACCTATGGTTTGTTTCAGTTTCAGAAGCAGAGTTGGACTAGATATGGTCCGTATGTGTAGGAAACACCGTTCTTTTGTTCTGAGCACACTCACCTTTCCTGCTGTCTTAGAGATTTTAGAAAGCAAGAGCATGCTTCTCGCTCTAAAGCAGAGTGTGATCAATGGATGAGAACACTGCTGTGTGTTTCACTTCAGAAATGGAGTTAAATCCCAGGCTCTTAGTCTTCCTACAACGAAGACTTCGTTTCAGGAAAGGGCAGTCACTTTACATCTCAAACGAACAACATTGTTTACGCAGCTCACACGTTTCTCATCTTAACTAACAAGCATTGGATGTTAGAGGACCTGTGGTTTGTTTCAGTTTTAGAAGCAGAGTTGACCTAGATATGGTCTGTATGTGTAGGAAACACCGTTCTTTTGTTCTCAGCACACTCACATATCCTGCTGTCTTAGAGACTCTAGAAAGCAAGAGCATGATTCTTGTTCTCAAGCAGAGTGTGATCCATGGATGAGAACTATGCTGTTTGTTTCCCTTCAGAAATGGAGTTAAACCCCAGGCTCTGTGTCTTCCTACAAGCAAGACTTCATTTCAGGCAAGGGCAGTCACTTCTTCTCTCAAAGGAACTACATCGTTCACGAAGCTCACACATTTCTCATCTTAAATGACAAGCATTGGATGTTAGAGGACCAGTGCTTTGTATCAGTTTCAGAAACAGAGTTGGACTACATATGGTCCGTATGTGTAGGAAACATCGTTCTTTTGTTCTCAGCACACTCACGTTTCATGCTGTCTTAGAGCCTCTAGAAAGCAAGAGCGTGCTTCTTGGTCTAAAGGAGAGTGTGATCAATGGATGAGAACTCTGCTGTGTGATTTACTTCAGAAATGGAGATAAATCCCAGGCTCTGAGTCTTCCTACAAAAAAGACTTCGTTTCAGGTTAGGGCAGTTACTTTACATCTCAAAAGAAATACGTCGTTCAAGTAGCTCACACGATTCTCATCTTAACTGACAAGCATTGGATGTTAGAGGACCTATGGTTTGTTTCAGTTTCAGAAGCAGAGTTGGACTAGATATGGTCCGTATGTGTAGGAAACACCGTTCTTTTGTTCTGAGCACACTCACCTTTCCTGCTGTCTTAGAGATTTTAGAAAGCAAGAGCATGCTTCTCGCTCTAAAGCAGAGTGTGATCAATGGATGAGAACACTGCTGTGTGTTTCACTTCAGAAATGGAGTTAAATCCCAGGCTCTTAGTCTTCCTACAACGAAGACTTCGTTTCAGGAAAGGGCAGTCACTTTACATCTCAAACGAACAACATTGTTTACGCAGCTCACACGTTTCTCATCTTAACTAACAAGCATTGGATGTTAGAGGACCTGTGATTTGTTTCAGTTTCAGAAGCAGTGTTGAACCAGATATGGTCCGTATGTGTAGGAAACACCGTTCTTTTGTTCTCAGCACACTCACATATCCTGCTGTCTTAGAGACTCTAGAAAGCAAGAGCATGATTCTTGTTCTCAAGCAGAGTGTGATCCATGGATGAGAACTATGCTGTTTGTTTCCCTTCAGAAATGGAGTTAAACCCCAGGCTCTGTGTCTTCCTACAAGCAAGACTTCATTTCAGGCAAGGGCAGTCACTTCTTCTCTCAAAGGAACTACATCGTTCACGAAGCTCACACATTTCTCATCTTAAATGACAAGCATTGGATGTTAGAGGACCAGTGCTTTGTATCAGTTTCAGAAACAGAGTTGGACTACATATGGTCCGTATGTGTAGGAAACATCGTTCTTTTGTTCTCAGCACACTCACGTTTCATGCTGTCTTAGAGCCTCTAGAAAGCAAGAGCGTGCTTCTTGGTCTAAAGGAGAGTGTGATCAATGGATGAGAACTCTGCTGTGTGATTTACTTCAGAAATGGAGATAAATCCCAGGCTCTGAGTCTTCCTACAAAAAAGACTTCGTTTCAGGTTAGGGCAGTTAATTTACATCTCAAAAGAAATACGTCGTTCAAGTAGCTCACACGATTCTCATCTTAACTGACAAGCATTGGATGTTAGAGGACCTATGGTTTGTTTCAGTTTCAGAAGCAGAGTTGGACTAGATATGGTCCGTATGTGTAGGAAACACCGTTCTTTTGTTCTGAGCACACTCACCTTTCCTGCTGTCTTAGAGATTTTAGAAAGCAAGAGCATGCTTCTCGCTCTAAAGCAGAGTGTGATCAATGGATGAGAACACTGCTGTGTGTTTCACTTCAGAAATGGAGTTAAATCCCAGGCTCTTAGTCTTCCTACAACGAAGACTTCGTTTCAGGAAAGGGCAGTCACTTTACATCTCAAACGAACAACATTGTTTACGAAGCTCACACGTTTCTCATCTTAACTAACAAGCATTGGATGTTAGAGGACCTGTGATTTGTTTCAGTTTCAGAAGCAGTGTTGAACCAGATATGGTCCGTATGTGTAGGAAACACCGTTCTTTTGTTCTCAGCACACTCACATATCCTGCTGTCTTAGAGACTCTAGAAAGCAAGAGCATGATTCTTGTTCTCAAGCAGAGTGTGATCAATGGATGAGAACTCTGCTATGTGTTTGCCTTCAGAAATGGAGTTAACTCCCAGGCTCTGAGTCTTCCTACAAGCAAGACTTCGTTTCCGGAAAGGGCAGTTACTTTTCAGCTCAAGCGAACTACATCGTTCACGAAGCTCACACGTTTCTCATCTTAACTGACAAGCATTGGATGTTAGAGGACCAGTGCTTTGTATCAGTTTCAGAAACAGAGTTGGTCTAGACATGGTCTGTATGTGTAGGAAACACCGTTCTTTTGTTCTCAGCACACTCACGTTTCCTGCTGTCTTAGAAACTCTAGAAAGCAAGAGCATGCTTCTCGCTCCAAAGCAGAGTGTGATCAATGGATGAGAACTCTTCTGTGTGTTTCACCTCAGAAAAGGAGTTAAATCCAAGGCTCTGAGTCTTCCTAAAAGCAAGAATTCTTTTCAGGTAAGGGCAGTTTCTTTACAGCTCAAATGAACTACATCGTTCACGAAGCTCACACGTTTCTCATCTTAACTGACAAGCATTGGATGTTAGAGGACCTGTGGTTTGTTTCAGTTTCAGAAGCAGAGTTGAACTAGATATGGTCCGTATGTGTAGGAAACACCGTTCTTTTGTTCTGAGCACACTCAGATTTCCTGCTGTATTAGAGACGCTAGAAAACAAGAGCTTGCTTCTCCTCTAAAGCAGAGTGTGATCCATGGATGAGAACTATGCTGTGTGTTTCACTTCAGAAATGGAGTTAAATCCCAGGCTCTGTGTCTTCCTACAAGCAAGACTTCCTTTCAGGTAAGGGCAGTTTCTTTACAGTTCAAACGAACTACATCGTTCACGAAACTCACATGTTTCTCATCTTAACTGACAAGCATTGGATGTTAGAGGACCTGTGGTTTGTTTCAGTTTCAGAAGCAGAGTTTAACTAGATATGGTCTGTATGTGTAGGAAACACCGTTCTTTTGTTCTGAGCACACTCATGTGTCCTGCTGACTTAGAGACTCTAGAAAGCAAGAGCGTGCTTCTCGCTCTAAAGCAGAGTGTGATCAGTAGATGAGAACTCTGCTGTGTGTTTCACTTCAGAAATGGAGTTAAATCCCAGGCTCTGCTGAGTCTTCCTAAAAACAAGACTTCGTTTCAGGTAAGGGCAGTCACTTTTCAGCTCAAACGAACTACATCGTTCACGAAGCTCACACGTTTCTTATCTTAATTGACAAGCATTAGATGTTAGAGGACCAGTGCTTTGTATCCGTTTCAGAAGCAGGGTTTAACTAGACATGGTCCGTATGTGTAGGAAACACCGTTCTTTTGTTCTCAGCACACTCACCTTTCCTGCTGTCTTAGACACTCTAGACAGCAAGAGCGTGCTTGTTGTTCTAAAGCAGAGTGTGATCAATGGATGAGAACTCTTCTGTGTGTTTCACTTCAGAAAAGGAGTTAAATCCCAGGCTCTGAGTCTTCCTAAATGCAAGAATTCTTTTCAGGTAAGGGCAGTTTCTTTACAGCTCAAACGAACTACATCGTTCACGAAGCTCACACATTTCTCATCTTAACTGACAAGCATTGGATGTTAGAGGACCTGTGGTTTGTTTCAGTATCAGAAGCAGAATTGAACTAGATATGGTGCATATGTGTAGGAAACACCGTTCTCTTGTTCTGAGCACACTCAGATTTCCTGCTGTATTAGAGATGCTAGAAAGCAAGATCTTGCTTCTCACTCTAAAGCAGAGTGTGATCGATGGATGAGAACTATGCTGTGTGTTTCACTTCAGAAATGGAGTTAAATCCCAGGGTCTGTGTCTTCCTACAAGCAACACTTCGTTTCAGGTTAGGGCAGTTACTTTTCAGCACAAACGAACTACGTTGTTCACGAAACTCACATGTTTCTCATCTTAACAGACAAGCATTGGATGTTAGAGGGCCAGTGCTTTGTATCAATTTCAGAAGCAGAGTTGGACTACATATGGTCCGTATGTGTAGGAAACATCCTTCTTTTGTTCTCAGCACACTCACGTTTCATGACCTCCTAGAGCCTCTAGAAAGCAAGAGCGTGCTTCTTGCTCTAAAGCAGAATGTGATCAATGGATGTGAACTCTGCTGTGTGTTTCACTTCAGAAATGGAGTTAAATTCCAGGCTCTGAGTCTTCCTACAAAAAAGACTTCATTTCAGTTTAGGGCAGTTACTTTACATCTCAAACAAAATACGTCATTCACGTAGCTCACACGATTCTCATCTTAACTGACAAGCATTGGATGTTAGAGGACCTATGGTTTGTTTCAGTTTCAGAAGCAGAGTTGGACTAGATATGGTCCGTATGTGTAGGAAACACCGTTCTCTTGTTCTGAGCACACTCAGATTTCCTGGTGTATTAGAGAAGCTAGAAAGCAAGAGCGTATTCTCGCTCTAAAGCAGAGTGTGATCCATGGATGAGAACTATGCTGTTTGTTTCCCTTCAGAAATGGAGTTAAACCCCAGGCTCTGTGTCTTCCTACAAGCAAGACTTCATTTCAGGCAAGGGCAGTCACTTCTTCTCTCAAAGGAACTACATCCTTCACGAAGCTCACACGTTTCTCATCTTAAATGACAAGCATTGGATGTTAGAGGACCAGTGCTTTGTATCAGTTTCAGAAGCAGAGTTGGACTACATATGGTCCGTATGTGTAGGAAACATCCTTCTTTTGTTCTCAGCACACTCACGTTTCATGCTGTCTTAGAGCCTCTAGAAAGCAAGAGCGTGCTTCTTGGTCTAAAGGAGAGTGTGATCAATGGATGAGAACTCTGCTGTGTGATTTACTTCAGAAATGGAGATAAATCCCAGGCTCTGAGTCTTCCTACAAAAAAGACTTCGTTTCAGGTTAGGGCAGTTACTTTACATCTCAAAAGAAATACGTCGTTCAAGTAGCTCACACGATTCTCATCTTAACTGACAAGCATTGGATGTTAGAGGACCTATGGTTTGTTTCAGTTTCAGAAGCAGAGTTGGACTAGATATGGTCTGTATGTGTAGGAAACACCGTTCTTTTGTTCTGAGCACACTCACCTTTCCTGCTGTCTTAGAGATTTTAGAAAGCAAGAGCATGCTTCTCGCTCTAAAGCAGAGTGTGATCAATGGATGAGAACACTGCTGTGTGTTTCACTTCAGAAATGGAGTTAAATCCCAGGCTCTTAGTCTTCCTACACCGAAGACTTCGTTTCCGGAAAGGGCAGTCACTTTACATCTCAAACGAACAACATTGTTTACGAAGCTCACACGTTTCTCATCTTAACTAACAAGCATTGGATGTTAGAGGACCTGTGATTTGTTTCAGTTTCAGAAGCAGTGTTGAACCAGATATGGTCCGTATGTGTAGGAAACACCGTTCTTTTGTTCTCAGCACACTCACATATCCTGCTGTCTTAGAGACTCTAGAAAGCAAGAGCATGATTCTTGTTCTCAAGCAGAGTGTGATCAATGGATGAGAACTCTGCTATGTGTTTGCCTTCAGAAATGGAGTTAACTCCCAGGCTCTGTGTCTTCCGACAAGCAAGACTTCCTTTCAGGTAAGGGCAGTTCCTTTACAGTTCAAACGAACTACATCGTTCACGAAACTCACATGTTTCTCATCTTAACTGACAAGTATTGGATGTTAGAGGGCCAGTGCGTTGTATCAGTTTCAGAAGCAGAGTTGGACTAGACATGGTGTGTATGTGTAGGAAACGTCGTTCTTTTGTTCTCAGCACACTCACGTTTCCTGCTGTCTTAGAGACTCTAGAAAGCAAGAGTGTACTTGTTGTTCTAAAGCAGAGTGTGATCAATGGATGAGAACTCTGCTGTGTGTTTCCCTTCAGAAACGGAGTTAAATCCCAGGCTCTGAGTCTTCCTACAAGCAAGACTTCGTTTCCGGAAAGGGCAGTTTCTTTACAGCTCAAATGAACTACATCCTTCACGAAGCTCACACGTTTCTCATCTTAACTGACAAGCATTGGGTGTAAGAGGACCTGTGGTTTGTTTCAGTTTTAGAAGCAGAGTTGACCTAGATATGGTCTGTATGTGTAGGAAACACCGTTCTCTTGTTCTGAGCACACTCAGATTTCCTGCTGTATTAGAGAAGCTAGAAAGCAAGAGCGTATTCTCGCTCTAAAGCAGAGTGTGATCCATGGATGAGAACTATGCTGTTTGTTTCCCTTCAGAAATGGAGTTAAACCCCAGGCTCTGTGTCTTCCTACAAGCAAGACTTCATTTCAGGCAAGGGCAGTCACTTCTTCTCTCAAAGGAACTACATCGTTCACGAAGCTCACACGTTTCTCATCTTAAATGACAAGCATTGGATGTTAGAGGACCAGTGCTTTGTATCAGTTTCAGAAGCAGAGTTGGACTACATATGGTCCGTATGTGTAGGAAACATCGTTCTTTTGTTCTCAGCACACTCACGTTTCATGCTGTCTTAGAGCCTCTAGAAAGCAAGAGCGTGCTTCTTGGTCTAAAGGAGAGTGTGATCAATGGATGAGAACTCTGCTGTGTGATTTACTTCAGAAATGGAGATAAATCCCAGGCTCTGAGTCTTCCTACAAAAAAGACTTCGTTTCAGGTTAGGGCAGTTACTTTACATCTCAAAAGAAATACGTCGTTCAAGTAGCTCACACGATTCTCATCTTAACTGACAAGCATTGGATGTTAGAGGACCTATGGTTTGTTTCAGTTTCAGAAGCAGAGTTGGACTAGATATGGTCCGTATGTGTAGGAAACACCGTTCTTTTGTTCTGAGCACACTCACCTTTCCTGCTGTCTTAGAGATTTTAGAAAGCAAGAGCATGCTTCTCGCTCTAAAGCAGAGTGTGATCAATGGATGAGAACACTGCTGTGTGTTTCACTTCAGAAATGGAGTTAAATCCCAGGCTCTTAGTCTTCCTACAACGAAGACTTCGTTTCAGGAAAGGGCAGTCACTTTACATCTCAAACGAACAACATTGTTTACGCAGCTCACACGTTTCTCATCTTAACTAACAAGCATTGGATGTTAGAGGACCTGTGATTTGTTTCAGTTTCAGAAGCAGTGTTGAACCAGATATGGTCCGTATGTGTAGGAAACACCGTTCTTTTGTTCTCAGCACACTCACATATCCTGCTGTCTTAGAGACTCTAGAAAGCAAGAGCATGATTCTTGTTCTCAAGCAGAGTGTGATCCATGGATGAGAACTATGCTGTTTGTTTCCCTTCAGAAATGGAGTTAAACCCCAGGCTCTGTGTCTTCCTACAAGCAAGACTTCATTTCAGGCAAGGGCAGTCACTTCTTCTCTCAAAGGAACTACATCGTTCACGAAGCTCACACATTTCTCATCTTAAATGACAAGCATTGGATGTTAGAGGACCAGTGCTTTGTATCAGTTTCAGAAACAGAGTTGGACTACATATGGTCCGTATGTGTAGGAAACATCGTTCTTTTGTTCTCAGCACACTCACGTTTCATGCTGTCTTAGAGCCTCTAGAAAGCAAGAGCGTGCTTCTTGGTCTAAAGGAGAGTGTGATCAATGGATGAGAACTCTGCTGTGTGATTTACTTCAGAAATGGAGATAAATCCCAGGCTCTGAGTCTTCCTACAAAAAAGACTTCGTTTCAGGTTAGGGCAGTTAATTTACATCTCAAAAGAAATACGTCGTTCAAGTAGCTCACACCATTCTCATCTTAACTGACAAGCATTGGATGTTAGAGGACCTATGGTTTGTTTCAGTTTCAGAAGCAGAGTTGGACTAGATATGGTCCGTATGTGTAGGAAACACCGTTCTTTTGTTCTGAGCACACTCACCTTTCCTGCTGTCTTAGAGATTTTAGAAAGCAAGAGCATGCTTCTCGCTCTAAAGCAGAGTGTGATCAATGGATGAGAACACTGCTGTGTGTTTCACTTCAGAAATGGAGTTAAATCCCAGGCTCTTAGTCTTCCTACAACGAAGACTTCGTTTCAGGAAAGGGCAGTCACTTTACATCTCAAACGAACAACATTGTTTACGAAGCTCACACGTTTCTCATCTTAACTAACAAGCATTGGATGTTAGAGGACCTGTGATTTGTTTCAGTTTCAGAAGCAGTGTTGAACCAGATATGGTCCGTATGTGTAGGAAACACCGTTCTTTTGTTCTCAGCACACTCACATATCCTGCTGTCTTAGAGACTCTAGAAAGCAAGAGCATGATTCTTGTTCTCAAGCAGAGTGTGATCAATGGATGAGAACTCTGCTATGTGTTTGCCTTCAGAAATGGAGTTAACTCCCAGGCTCTGAGTCTTCCTACAAGCAAGACTTCGTTTCCGGAAAGGGCAGTTACTTTTCAGCTCAAGCGAACTACATCGTTCACGAAGCTCACACGTTTCTCATCTTAACTGACAAGCATTGGATGTTAGAGGACCAGTGCTTTGTATCAGTTTCAGAAACAGAGTTGGTCTAGACATGGTCTGTATGTGTAGGAAACACCGTTCTTTTGTTCTCAGCACACTCACGTTTCCTGCTGTCTTAGAAACTCTAGAAAGCAAGAGCATGCTTCTCGCTCCAAAGCAGAGTGTGATCAATGGATGAGAACTCTTCTGTGTGTTTCACCTCAGAAAAGGAGTTAAATCCAAGGCTCTGAGTCTTCCTAAAAGCAAGAATTCTTTTCAGGTAAGGGCAGTTTCTTTACAGCTCAAATGAACTACATCGTTCACGAAGCTCACACGTTTCTCATCTTAACTGACAAGCATTGGATGTTAGAGGACCTGTGGTTTGTTTCAGTTTCAGAAGCAGAGTTGAACTAGATATGGTCCGTATGTGTAGGAAACACCGTTCTTTTGTTCTGAGCACACTCAGATTTCCTGCTGTATTAGAGACGCTAGAAAACAAGAGCTTGCTTCTCCTCTAAAGCAGAGTGTGATCCATGGATGAGAACTATGCTGTGTGTTTCACTTCAGAAATGGAGTTAAATCCCAGGCTCTGTGTCTTCCTACAAGCAAGACTTCCTTTCAGGTAAGGGCAGTTTCTTTACAGTTCAAACGAACTACATCGTTCACGAAACTCACATGTTTCTCATCTTAACTGACAAGCATTGGATGTTAGAGGACCTGTGGTTTGTTTCAGTTTCAGAAGCAGAGTTTAACTAGATATGGTCCGTATGTGTAGGAAACACCGTTCTTTTGTTCTGAGCACACTCAGGTGTCCTGCTGACTTAGAGACTCTAGAAAGCAAGAGCGTGCTTCTCGCTCTAAAGCAGAGTGTGATCAGTAGATGAGAACTCTGCTGTGTGTTTCACTTCAGAAATGGAGTTAAATCCCAGGCTCTGCTGAGTCTTCCTAAAAACAAGACTTCGTTTCAGGTAAGGGCAGTCACTTTTCAGCTCAAACGAACTACATCGTTCACGAAGCTCACACGTTTCTCATCTTAATTGACAAGCATTAGATGTTAGAGGACCAGTGCTTTGTATCCGTTTCAGAAGCAGGGTTTAACTAGACATGGTCCGTATGTGTAGGAAACACCGTTCTTTTGTTCTCAGCACACTCACCTTTCCTGCTGTCTTAGACACTCTAGACAGCAAGAGCGTGCTTGTTGTTCTAAAGCAGAGTGTGATCAATGGATGAGAACTCTTCTGTGTGTTTCACTTCAGAAAAGGAGTTAAATCCCAGGCTCTGAGTCTTCCTAAATGCAAGAATTCTTTTCAGGTAAGGGCAGTTTCTTTACAGCTCAAACGAACTACATCGTTCACGAAGCTCACACATTTCTCATCTTAACTGACAAGCATTGGATGTTAGAGGACCTGTGGTTTGTTTCAGTATCAGAAGCAGAATTGAACTAGATATGGTGCGTATGTGTAGGAAACACCGTTCTCTTGTTCTGAGCACACTCAGATTTCCTGCTGTATTAGAGATGCTAGAAAGCAAGATCGTGCTTCTCACTCTAAAGCAGAGTGTGATCGATGGATGAGAACTATGCTGTGTGTTTCACTTCAGAAATGGAGTTAAATCCCAGGGTCTGTGTCTTCCTACAAGCAACACTTCGTTTCAGGTTAGGGCAGTTACTTTTCAGCACAAACGAACTACGTTGTTCACGAAACTCACATGTTTCTCATCTTAACAGACAAGCATTGGATGTTAGAGGGCCAGTGCTTTGTATCAATTTCAGAAGCAGAGTTGGACTACATATGGTCCGTATGTGTAGGAAACATCCTTCTTTTGTTCTCAGCACACTCACGTTTCATGACCTCCTAGAGCCTCTAGAAAGCAAGAGCGTGCTTCTTGCTCTAAAGCAGAATGTGATCAATGGATGTGAACTCTGCTGTGTGTTTCACTTCAGAAATGGAGTTAAATTCCAGGCTCTGAGTCTTCCTACAAAAAAGACTTCATTTCAGGTTAGGGCAGTTACTTTACATCTCAAACAAAATACGTCGTTCACGTAGCTCACACGATTCTCATCTTAACTGACAAGCATTGGATGTTAGAGGACCTATGGTTTGTTTCAGTTTCAGAAGCAGAGTTGGACTAGATATGGTCCGTATGTGTAGGAAACACCGTTCTCTTGTTCTGAGCACACTCAGATTTCGTGGTGTATTAGAGAAGCTAGAAAGCAAGAGCGTATTCTCGCTCTAAAGCAGAGTGTGATCCATGGATGAGAACTATGCTGTTTGTTTCCCTTCAGAAATGGAGTTAAACCCCAGGCTCTGTGTCTTCCTACAAGCAAGACTTCATTTCAGGCAAGGGCAGTCACTTCTTCTCTCAAAGGAACTACATCCTTCACGAAGCTCACACGTTTCTCATCTTAAATGACAAGCATTGGATGTTAGAGGACCAGTGCTTTGTATCAGTTTCAGAAGCAGAGTTGGACTACATATGGTCCGTATGTGTAGGAAACATCCTTCTTTTGTTCTCAGCACACTCACGTTTCATGCTGTCTTAGAGCCTCTAGAAAGCAAGAGCGTGCTTCTTGGTCTAAAGGAGAGTGTGATCAATGGATGAGAACTCTGCTGTGTGATTTACTTCAGAAATGGAGATAAATCCCAGGCTCTGAGTCTTCCTACAAAAAAGACTTCGTTTCAGGTTAGGGCAGTTACTTTACATCTCAAAAGAAATACGTCGTTCAAGTAGCTCACACGATTCTCATCTTAACTGACAAGCATTGGATGTTAGAGGACCTATGGTTTGTTTCAGTTTCAGAAGCAGAGTTGGACTAGATATGGTCTGTATGTGTAGGAAACACCGTTCTTTTGTTCTGAGCACACTCACCTTTCCTGCTGTCTTAGAGATTTTAGAAAGCAAGAGCATGCTTCTCGCTCTAAAGCAGAGTGTGATCAATGGATGAGAACACTGCTGTGTGTTTCACTTCAGAAATGGAGTTAAATCCCAGGCTCTTAGTCTTCCTACAACGAAGACTTCGTTTCCGGAAAGGGCAGTCACTTTACATCTCAAACGAACAACATTGTTTACGAAGCTCACACGTTTCTCATCTTAACTAACAAGCATTGGATGTTAGAGGACCTGTGATTTGTTTCAGTTTCAGAAGCAGTGTTGAACCAGATATGGTCCGTATGTGTAGGAAACACCGTTCTTTTGTTCTCAGCACACTCACATATCCTGCTGTCTTAGAGACTCTAGAAAGCAAGAGCATGATTCTTGTTCTCAAGCAGAGTGTGATCAATGGATGAGAACTCTGCTATGTGTTTGCCTTCAGAAATGGAGTTAACTCCCAGGCTCTGAGTCTTCCTACAAGCAAGACTTCTTTTCCGGAAAGGGCAGTTGCTTTTCAGCTCAAGCGAACTACATCGTTCACGAAGCTCACACGTTTCTCATCTTAACTGACAAGCATTGGATGTTAGAGGACCAGTGCTTTGTATCAGTTTCAGAAGCAGAGTTGGTCTAGACATGGTCTGTATGTGTAGGAAACACCGTTCTTTTGTTCTCAGCACACTCACGTTTCCTGCTGTCTTAGAGACTCTAGAAAGCAAGAGCATGCTTCTCGCTCCAAAGCAGAGTGTGATCAATGGATGAGAACTCTTCTGTGTGTTTCACCTCAGAAAAGGAGTTAAATCCAAGGCTCTGAGTCTTCCTAAAAGCAAGAATTCTTTTCAGGTAAGGGCAGTTTCTTTACAGCTCAAATGAACTACATCGTTCACGAAGCTCACACGTTTCTCATCTTAACTGACAAGCATTGGATGTTAGAGGACCTGTGGTTTGTTTCAGTTTCAGAAGCAGAGTTGAACTAGATATGGTCCGTATGTGTAGGAAACACCGTTCTTTTGTTCTGAGCACACTCAGATTTCCTGCTGTATTAGAGACGCTAGAAAACAAGAGCTTGCTTCTCCTCTAAAGCAGAGTGTGATCCATGGATGAGAACTATGCTGTGTGTTTCACTTCAGAAATGGAGTTAAATCCCAGGCTCTGTGTCTTCCTACAAGCAAGACTTCCTTTCAGGTAAGGGCAGTTTCTTTACAGTTCAAACGAACTACATCGTTCACGAAACTCACATGTTTCTCATCTTAACTGACAAGCATTGGATGTTAGAGGGCCAGTGCGTTGTATCAGTTTCAGAAGCAGAGTTGGACGAGACATGGTGTGTATGTGTAGGAAACGTCGTTCTTTTGTTCTCAGCACACTCACGTTTCCTGCTGTCTTAGAGACTCTAGAAAGCAAGAGTGTACTTGTTGTTCTAAAGCAGAATGTGATCAATGGATGAGAACTCTTCTGTGTTTCACTTCAAAAAAGGAGTTAAATCCCATGCTCTGAGTGTTCCTACAAGGAAGACTTCGTTTCCCGAAAGGGCAGTTACTTTATATCTCAAACGAAATACGTCGTTCACGAAGCTCACACGATTCTCATCTTAACTGACAAGCATTGGATGTTAGAGGACCAGTGCTTTGTATCCGTTTCAGTAGCAGAGTTTGACTAGACATGGTCCGTATGTGTAGGAAACACCGTTCTTTTGTTCTCAGCACACTCACGTTTCCTGCTGTCTTAGAGACTCTAGAAACAAGAGCGTGCTTCTTGCTCTAAAGCAGAGTGTGATCAATGGATGGGAACTCTGCTGTGTGTTTCACTTCAGAAATGGAGTTAAATTCCAGGCTCTGAGTCTTCCTAAATGCAAGAATTCTTTTCATGTAAGGGCAGTTTCTTTACAGCTCAAATGAACTACATCGTTCACGAAGCTCACACGTTTCTCAGCTTAACTGACAAGCATTGGATGTTAGAGGACCTGTGGTTTGTTTCAGTTTCAGAAGCAGAGTTTAACTAGATATGGTCCGTATGTGTAGGAAACACCGTTCTTTTGTTCTCAGCACACTCAGGTGTCCTGCTGACTTAGAGACTCTAGAAAGCAAGAGCGTGCTTCTCGCTCTAAAGCAGAGTGTGATCAGTAGATGAGAACTCTGCTGTGTGTTTCACTTCAGAAATGGAGTTAAATCCCAGGCTCTGTGTCTTCCTAAAAACAAGACTTCGTTTCAGGTAAGGGCAGTCACTTTTCAGCTCAAACGAACTACATCGTTCACGAAGCTCACACGTTTCTCATCTTAATTGACAAGCATTGGATGTTAGAGGACCAGTGCTTTGTATCCGTTTCAGAAGCAGGGTTTAACTAGACATGGTCCGTATGTGTAGGAAACACCGTTCTTTTGTTCTCAGCACACTCACGTTTCCTGCTGTCTTAGACACTCTAGAAAGCAAGAGCGTGCTTGTTGTTCTAAAGCAGAGTGTGATCAATGGATGAGAACTCTTCTGTGTGTTTCACTTCAGAAAGGGAGTTAAATCCCAGGCTCTGAGTCTTCCTAAATGCAAGAATTCTTTTCAGGTAAGGGCAGTTTCTTTACAGCTCAAACGAACTACATCGTTCACGAAGCTCACACGTTTCTCATCTTAACTGACAAGCATTGGATGTTAGAGGACCTGTGGTTTGTTTCAGTATCAGAAGCAGAATTGAACTAGATATGGTGCGTATGTGTAGGAAACACCGTTCTCTTGTTCTGAGCACACTCAGATTTCCTGCTGTATTAGAGATGCTAGAAAGCAAGATCGTGCTTCTCACTCTAAAGCAGAGTGTGATCCATGGATGAGAACTATGCTGTGTGTTTCACTTCAGAAATGGAGTTAAATCCCAGGTTCTGTGTCTTCCTACAAGCAACACTTCGTTTCAGGTTAGGGCAGTTACTTTTCAGCACAAACGAACTACGTTGTTCACGAAACTCACATGTTTCTCATCTTAACAGACAAGCATTGGATGTTAGAGGGCCAGTGCTTTGTATCAATTTCAGAAGCAGAGTTGGACTACATATGGTCCGTATGTGTAGGAAACATCCTTCTTTTGTTCTCAGCACACTCACGTTTCATGACCTCCTAGAGCCTCTAGAAAGCAAGAGCGTGCTTCTTGCTCTAAAGCAGAATGTGATCAATGGATGTGAACTCTGCTGTGTGTTTCACTTCAGAAATGGAGTTAAATTCCAGGCTCTGAGTCTTCCTACAAAAAAGACTTCGTTTCAGGGTAGGGCAGTTACTTTACATCTCAAACAAAATACGTCGTTCACGTAGCTCACACCATTCTCATCTTAACTGACAAGCATTGGATGTTAGAGGACCTATGGTTTGTTTCAGTTTCAGAAGCAGAGTTGGACTAGATATGGTCCGTATATGTAGGAAACACCGTTCTTTTGTTCTGAGCACACTCACCTTTCCTGCTGTCTTAGAGATTTTAGAAAGCAAGAGCATGCTTCTCGTTCTAAAGCAGAGTGTGATCAATGGATGAGAACACTGCTGTGTGTTTCACTTCAGAAATGGAGTTAAATCCCAGGCTCTTAGTCTTCCTACAACGAAGACTTCGTTTCTGGAAAGGGCAGTCACTTTACATTTCAAACGAACAACATTGTTTACGAAGCTCACACGTTTCTCATCTTAACTAACAAGCATTGGATGTTAGAGGACCTGTGATTTGTTTCAGTTTCAGAAGCAGTGTTGAACCAGATATGGTCCGTATGTGTAGGAAACACCGTTCTTTTGTTCTCAGCACACTCACATATCCTGCTGTCTTAGACACTCTAGAAAGCAAGAGCATGATTCTTTTTCTCAAGCAGAGTGTGATCAATGGATGAGAACTCTGCTATGTGTTTGCCTTCAGGAATGGAGTTAAATCCCAGGCTCTGAGTCTTCCTAAAAAGAAGACTTCGTTTCAGGTAAGGGCAGTCACTTTTCAGCTCAAACGAACTACATCCTTCACGAAGCTCACACGTTTCTCATCTTAATTGACAAGCATTGGATGTTAGAGGACCAGTGCTTTGTATCCGTTTCAGAAGCAGAGTTTCACTAGACATGTTCCGTATGTGTAGGAAACACCGTTCTTTTCTTCTCAGCACACTCACCTTTCCTGCTGTCTTAGACACTCTAGAAAGCAAGAGCGTGCTTGTTGTTCTAAAGCAGAGTGTGATCAATGGATGAGAACTCTTCTGTGTGTTTCACTTCAGAAAAGGAGTTAAATCACAGGCTCTGAGTGTTCCTAAATGCAAGAATTCTTTTCAGGTAAGGGCAGTTTCTTTACAGCTCAAACGAACTACATCGTTCACGTAGCTCACACGTTTCTCAGCTTAACTGACAAGCATTGGATGTTAGAGGACCTGTGGTTTGTTTCAGTTTCAGAAGCAGAGTTTAACTAGATATGGTCCGTATGTGTAGGAAACACCGTTCTTTTGTTCTGAGCACACTCAGGTGTCCTGCTGACTTAGAGACTCTAGAAAGCAAGAGCGTGCTTCTCGCTCTAAAGCAGAGTGTGATCAGTAGATGAGAACTCTGCTGTGTGTTTCACTTCAGAAATGGAGTTAAATCCCAGGCTCTGAGTCTTCCTAAAAACAAGACTTCGTTTCAGGTAAGGGCAGTCACTTTTCAGCTCAAACGAACTACATCGTTCACGAAGCTCACACGTTTCTCATCTTAATTGACAAGCATTGGATGTTAGTGGACCAGTGCTTTGTATCCGTTTCAGAAGCAGGGTTTAACTAGACATGGTCCGTATGTGTAGGAAACACCGTTCTTTTGTTCTCAGCACACTCACGTTTCCTGCTGTCTTAGACACTCTAGAAAGCAAGAGCGTGCTTGTTGTTCTAAAGCAGAGTGTGATCAATGGATGAGAACTCTTCTGTGTGTTTCACTTCAGAAAAGGAGTTAAATCCCAGGCTCTGAGTCTTCCTAAATGCAAGAATTCTTTTCAGGTAAGGGCAGTTTCTTTACAGCTCAAACGAACTACATCGTTCACGAAGCTCACACGTTTCTCATCTTAACTGACAAGCATTGGATGTTAGAGGACCTGTGGTTTGTTTCAGTATCAGAAGCAGAATTGAACTAGATATGGTGCGTATGTGTAGGAAACACCGTTCTCTTGTTCTGAGCACACTCAGATTTCCTGCTGTATTAGAGATGCTAGAAAGCAAGATCGTGCTTCTCACTCTAAAGCAGAGTGTGATCGATGGATGAGAACTATGCTGTGTGTTTCACTTCAGAAATGGAGTTAAATCCCAGGTTCTGTGTCTTCCTACAAGCAACACTTCGTTTCAGGTTAGGGCAGTTACTTTTCAGCACAAACGAACTACGTTGTTCACGAAACTCACATGTTTCTCATCTTAACAGACAAGCATTGGATGTTAGAGGGCCAGTGCTTCGTATCAATTTCAGAAGCAGAGTTGGACTACATATGGTCCGTATGTGTAGGAAACATCCTTCTTTTGTTCTCAGCACACTCACGTTTCATGACCTCCTAGAGCCTCTAGAAAGCAAGAGCGTGCTTCTTGCTCTAAAGCAGAATGTGATCAATGGATGTGAACTCTGCTGTGTGTTTCACTTCAGAAATGGAGTTAAATTCCAGGCTCTGAGTCTTCCTACAAAAAAGACTTCGTTTCAGGTTAGGGCAGTTACTTTACATCTCAAACAAAATACGTCGTTCACGTAGCTCACACCATTCTCATCTTAACTGACAAGCATTGGATGTTAGAGGACCTATGGTTTGTTTCAGTTTCAGAAGCAGAGTTGGACTAGATATGGTCTGTATGTTTAAAACACGGTTCTATTGTTCTCAGCACACTCACGTTTCCTGCTGTCTTAGAGACTCTAGAAACCTAGAGCGTGCTTCTTGCTCTAAAGCAGAGTGTGATCAATGGATGAGAAGTCAGCTGTGTGTTTCACTTCAGGAATGGAGTTAAATCCTAGGCTCTGTGTCTTCCTAAAAGCAAGACTTCCTTTCAGGTAAGGGCAGGTACTTTACAGCTCAAACGAACTATATCATACACGACGCTCACATGTATCTCGGTCTTAATAGAAAAGCATTGGATGTAACAGGACCTGTGCTATGTGTCAGTTTCAGAAGAAAAGTTGAACTAGATATGGTCCGTATGTGTAGGAAACACAGTTCTTTTGTTCTGAGCACAATCACGTTTCCTGCTGTATTAGAGACTCTAGAAAGGAAGAGCGTGCTTCTTGCTCTAAAACAGAGTGTGATTCATGGATGAGAACTGTGCTGTGTGTTTCCCCTCAGAAACGGAGTTAAATCCCAGGTTCTGTGTCTTCCTACAAGCACTACTTCGTTTCAGGTAAGGGCAGTCACTTTTAAGCTCAAATGAACTACATCGTTCACAAAGCTCACACGTTTCTCATCTAAACTGTCAAGCATTGGATGTTAGAGGACCTGTATTTGGTTTCAGTTTCAGAAGCAGAGTTCAACTAGATATGGTCCGTATGTGTAGGAAACACCGTTCTTTTGTTCTGAGCACACTCATGTTTCCTGCTGTATTAGAGACTCGAGAAACATAGAGCGTGCTTCTTACTCTAAAGCACAGTGTGATCAATGGAAGAGAACTCTGCCGTGTGTTTCATGTCAGAAATGGAGTTAAATTCCAGGCTCTGAGTCTTCCTACAAGCAAGACTTCATTTCAGGTAAGGGCAGGAACTTTACAGCTGAAACGAACTACATAGGTCACGAAGCTCACACGTTTCTAAGCTTAACTGACCAGCTTTGGATGTGAGAGGACCAGTGCTTTGTATGAGTTTCAGAATCAGATTTGGACTAGATATGGTTCGTATGTGTAGGAAACACTGTTCTTTTGTTCTCAGCACACTCAAGTTTCCTGCTGTATTAGAGACTCTAGAAAGCAAGAGCGTGCTTCTTGCTCTAAGGCAGAGTGTGATCCATGGATGAGAACTAAGCTGTGTGTTTCCCTTCAGAAATGAGTTAATCCCCAGGCTCTGTGTCTTCCTACAAGCAAGACTTCGTTTCTGGTAAGGGCAGTCACTTTTCAGCTCAAACGAACTACATCGTTCATGAAGCTAACACGTTTCTCATCTTAACTGACAACCATTGGATTTTAGAGGATCAGTGCTTTGTATCAGTTTCAGAATCAGAGTTGGACTAGATATGGTCTGTATGTGTAGGAAACACCGTTGTTTTGTTCTCAGCACACTCACGTTTCCTGATGTCTTAGAGACTCTAGAAACCTAGAGCGTGCTTCTTGCTCTAAAGCAGAGTGTGATCCATGGATGAGAACTCTGCTGTGTGTTTCACTTCAGAAATGGAGTTAAATTCCAGGCTCTGAGTCTTCCTACAAGCAAGACTTCGTTTCAGGTAAGGTCAGGTACTTTACAGCTCAAACGAACTACATCGTTCACGAAGCTCACATGGATCTCGGTCTAAATGAAAAACATTAGATGTTACAGGACCTGTGCTTTGTGTCATTTTCAGAAGAAGAGTGAACTAGATATGGTCCGAATGTGTAGGAAACACCGTTCTTTTGCTCTCAGCATACTCATGTTTCCTGCTGTCTTAGAGACTCTAGAAACCTAGAGCGTGCTTCTTGCTCTAAGGCAGTGTGTGATCCATGGATGAGAACTAAGCTGTGTGTTTCCCTTCAGAATTGAGTTAATCCCCAGGCTCTGTGTCTTCCTACAAGCAAGACTTCGTTTCTGGTAAGGGCAGTCACTTTTCAGCTCAAACGAACTACATCGTTCACGAAGCTAACACGTTTCTCATCTTAACTGTCAAGCTTTGGATGTTAGAGGACCAGTGGTTTGTATCAGTTTCAGAAGCAGAGTTGGACTAGATATGGTCTGTACGTGTAGGAAACACCGTTCTTTTGTTCTCAGCACACTCACGTTTCCTGATGTCTTAGAGACTCTAGAAACCTAGAGCGTGCTTCTTGCTCTAAAGCAGAGTGTGATCAATGGATGAGAACTGTGCTGTGTGTTTCACTTCAGAAATGGAGTTAAATTCCAGGCTCTGAGTGTTCCTACAAGCAAGACTTCGTTTCAGGTAAGTTCAGTTACTTTATAGCTCAAACGAACTACATCGTTCACGAAGCTCACATGGGTCTCGGTCTTAATTGAAAAACATTGGATGTTACAGGACCTGTGCTTTGTGTCATTTTCAGAAGAAGAGTTGAACTAGATATGGTCCCTATGTGTTGGAAACACAGCTCTTTTGTTCTGAGCACAATCACGTTTCCTGCTGTATTAGAGACTCTAGAAAGGAATAGCGTGCTTCTTGCTCTAAAACAGAGTGTGATTCATGGATGAGAACTGTGCTGTGTGTTTCCCCTCAGAAATGGAATTAAATCCCAGGCTCTGTGTCTTCCTACCAGCAAGACTTCGTTTCAGATAAGGGCAGTCACTTTTCAGCTCAAACGAACTACATCATTCACGAAGCTCACACGTTTCTCATCTTAACTGACAAGCTTTGGATGTGAGAGGACCAGTGCTTTGTATCAGTTTCAGAATCAGAGTTGGACTAGATATGGTCTGTATGTATAAAACACGGTTCTATTGTTCTCAGCACACTCACGTTTCCTGCTGTCTTAGAGACTCTAGAAACCTAGAGCGTGCTACTTGCTCTAAAGCAGAGTGTGATGAATGGATGAGAACTCTGCTGTGTGTTGCACTTCAGAAATGGAGTTAAATCCCAGGCTCTGTGTCTTCCTAAAAGCAAGACTTCGTTTCAGGTAAGGGCCCGTACTTTACAGCTCAAACGAACTATATCATACACGACGCTCACACGTATCTCGGTCTTAATTGAAAAGCATAGGATGTAACAGGACCTGTGCTTTGTGTCAGTTACAGAAGAAGAGTTGAACTAGATATGGTCCATATGTGTAGGAAACACAGCTCTTTTGTTCTGAGCATAATCACGTTTCCTGCTGTATTAGAGACTCTAGAAAGCAAGTGCGTGCTTCTTGCTCTAAGGCAGTGTGTGATCCATGGATGAGAACTAAGCTGTGTGTTTCCCTTCAGAATTGAGTTAATCCCCAGGCTCTGTGTCTTCCTACAAGCAAGACTTCGTTTCTGGTAAGGGCAGTCACTTTTCAGCTCAAACGAACTACATCGTTCACGAAGCTAACACGTTTCTCATCTTAACTGACAAGCTTTGGATGTTAGAGGACCAGTGGTTTGTATCAGTTTCAGAAGCAGAGTTGGACTAGATATGGTCTGTATGTGTAGGAAACACCGTTCTTTTGTTCTGAGCACACTCATGTTTCCTGCTGTATTAGAAACTCTAGAAAGGAAGAGGGCCCTTCTTGCTCTAAATCAGAGTGTGATTCATGCATGAGAACTGTGCTGTGTGTTTCCCCTCAGAAATGGAATTAAATCCCAGGCTCTGTGTCTTCCTACAAGCAAGACTTCGTTTCAGGTAAGGGCAGTCACTTTTCAGCTCAAAGGAACTACATCATTCCCGAAGCTCACACGTTTCTAAGCTTAACTGACAAGCATTGGATGTTAGAGGACCAGTGGTTTGTATCAATTTCAGAAGCAGAGTTGGACTAGATATGGTCTGTACGTGTAGGAAACACCGTTCTTTTGTTCTCAGCACACTCACGTTTCCTGATGTCTTAGAGACTCTAGAAACCTAGAGCGTGCTTCTTGCTCTAAAGCAGAGTGTGATCAATGAATGAGAACTCTGCTGTGTGTTTCACTTCAGAATTGGAGTTAAATCCCAGGCTCTGTGTCTTCCTAAAAGCAAGACTTCGTTTCAGGTAAGGGCCCGTACTTTACAACTCAAACGAACTATATCATACACGACGCTCACACATATCTCGGTCTTAATTGAAAAGCATTGGATGTAACAGGACCTGTGCTTTTTGTCAGTTACAGAAGAAAAGTTGAACTAGATATGGTCCGTATGTGTAGGAAACACAGTTCTTTTGTTCTGAGCACAATCACGTTTCCTGCTGTATTAGAGACTCTAGAAAGGAAGAGCGTGCTTCTTGCTCTAAAACAGAGTGTGATTCATGGATGAGAACTGTGCTGTGTGTTTCCCCTCAGAAATGGAGTTAAATCCCAGGCTCTGTGTCTTCCTACAAGCACTACTTCGTTTCAGGTAAGGGCAGTCACTTTTAAGCTCAAACGAACTACATCGTTCACGAAGCTCACACGTTTCTCATCTAAACTGTCAAGCATTGGATGTTAGAGGACCTCTGGTTTGTTTCAGTTTCAGAAGCAGAGTTGAACTAGATATGGTGGTATGTGTAGGAAACACCGTTCTTTTGTTCTGAGCACACTCAAGTTTCCTGCTGTATTAGAGACTCTAGAAAGCAAGAGCGTGCTTCTTGCTCTAAGGCAGAGTGTGATCCATGGATGAGAACTAAGCTGTGTGTTTCCCTTCAGAAATGAGTTAATCCCCAGGCTCTGTGTCTTCCTACAAGCAAGACTTCGTTTCTGGTAAGGGCAGTCACTTTTAAGCTCAAATGAACTACATCGTTCACGAAGCTAACACGTTTCTCATCTTAACTGACAAGCTTTGGATGTTAGAGGACTAGTGCTTTGTATCAGTTTCAGAATCAGAGTTGGACTAGATATGGTCTGTATGTATAAAACACGGTTCTATTGTTCTCAGCACACTCACGTTTCCTGCTGTCTTAGAGACTCTAGAAACCTAGAGCGTGCTTCTTGCTCTAAAGCAGAGTGTGATCAATGGATGAGAAGTCAGCTGTGTGTTTCACTTCAGGAATGGAGTTAAATCCTAGGCTCTGTGTCTTCCTAAAAGCAAGACTTCCTTTCAGGTAAGGGCAGGTACTTTACAGCTCAAACGAACTATATCATACACGACGCTCACATGTATCTCGGTCTTAATAGAAAAGCATTTGATGTAACAGGACCTGTGCTATGTGTCAGTTTCAGAAGAAAAGTTGAACTAGATATGGTCCGTATGTGTAGGAAACACAGTTCTTTTGTTCTGAGCACAATCACGTTTCCTGCTGTATTAGAGACTCTAGAAAGGAAGAGCGTGCTTCTTGCTCTAAAACAGAGTGTGATTCATGGATGAGAACTGTGCTGTGTGTTTCCCCTCAGAAACGGAGTTAAATCCCAGGTTCTGTGTCTTCCTACAAGCACTACTTCGTTTCAGGTAAGGGCAGTCACTTTTAAGCTCAAATGAACTACATCGTTCACAAAGCTCACACGTTTCTCATCTAAACTGTCAAGCATTGGATGTTAGAGGACCTGTATTTGGTTTCAGTTTCAGAAGCAGAGTTCAACTAGATATGGTCCGTATGTGTAGGAAACACCGTTCTTTTGTTCTGAGCACACTCATGTTTCCTGCTGTATTAGAGACTCTAGAAACCTAGAGCGTGCTTCTTACTCTAAAGCACAGTGTGATCAATGGAAGAGAACTCTGCCGTGTGTTTCACGTCAGAAATGGAGTTAAATTCCAGGCTCTGAGTCTTCCTACAAGCAAGACTTCATTTCAGGTAAGGGCAGGAACTTTACAGCTGAAACGAACTACATAGGTCACGAAGCTCACACGTTTCTAAGCTTAACTGACCAGCTTTGGATGTGAGAGGACCAGTGCTTTGTATGAGTTTCAGAATCAGATTTGGACTAGATATGGTTCGTATGTGTAGGAAACACTGTTCTTTTGTTCTCAGCACACTCAAGTTTCCTGCTGTATTAGAGACTCTAGAAAGCAAGAGCATGCTTCTTGCTCTAAGGCAGAGTGTGATCCATGGATGAGAACTAAGCTGTGTGTTTCCCTTCAGAAATGAGTTAATCCCCAGGCTCTGTGTCTTCCTACAAGCAAGACTTCGTTTCTGGTAAGGGCAGTCACTTTTCAGCTCAAACGAACTACATCGTTCATGAAGCTAACACGTTTCTCATCTTAACTGACAAGCATTGGATGTTAGAGGACCAGTGCTTTGTATCAGTTTCAGAATCAGAGTTGGACTAGATATGGTCTGTATGTGTAGGAAACACCGTTGTTTTGTTCTCAGCACACTCACGTTTCCTGATGTCTTAGAGACTCTAGAAACCTAGAGCGTGCTTCTTGCTCTAAAGCAGAGTGTGATCCATGGATGAGAACTCTGCTGTGTATTTCACTTCAGAAATGGAGTTAAATTCCAGGCTCTGAGTCTTCCTACAAGCAAGACTTCGTTTCAGGTAAGGTAAGGTACTTTACAGCTCAAACGAACTACATCGTTCACGAAGCTCACATGGATCTCGGTCTAAATGAAAAACATTGGATGTTACAGGACCTGTGCTTTGTGTCATTTTCAGAAGAAGAGTGAACTAGATATGGTCCGAATGTGTAGGAAACACCGTTCTTTTGCTCTCAGCATACTCATGTTTCCTGCTGTCTTAGAGACTCTAGAAACCTAGAGCGTGCTTCTTGCTCTAAGGCAGTGTGTGATCCATGGATGAGAACTAAGCTGTGTGTTTCCCTTCAGAATTGAGTTAATCCCCAGGCTCTGTGTCTTCCTACAAGCAAGACTTCGTTTCTGGTAAGGGCAGTCACTTTTCAGCTCAAACGAACTACATCGTTCACGAAGCTAACACGTTTCTCATCTTAACTGTCAAGCTTTGGATGTTAGAGGACCAGTGGTTTGTATCAGTTTCAGAAGCAGAGTTGGACTAGATATGGTCTGTACGTGTAGGAAACACCGTTCTTTTGTTCTCAGCACACTCACGTTTCCTGATGTCTTAGAGACTCTAGAAACCTAGAGCGTGCTTCTTGCTCTAAAGCAGAGTGTGATCAATGGATGAGAACTGTGCTGTGTGTTTCACTTCAGAAATGGAGTTAAATTCCAGGCTCTGAGTGTTCCTACAAGCAAGACTTCGTTTCAGGTAAGTTCAGTTACTTTATAGCTCAAACGAACTACATCGTTCACGAAGCTCACACGGGTCTCGGTCTTAATTGAAAAACATTGGATGTTACAGGACCTGTGCTTTGTGTCATTTTCAGAAGAAGAGTTGAACTAGATATGGTCCCTATGTGTTGGAAACACAGCTCTTTTGTTCTGAGCACAATCACGTTTCCTGCTGTATTAGAGACTCTAGAAAGGAATAGCGTGCTTCTTGCTCTAAAACAGAGTGTGATTCATGGATGAGAACTGTGCTGTGTGTTTCCCCTCAGAAATGGAATTAAATCCCAGGCTCTGTGTCTTCCTACCAGCAAGACTTCGTTTCAGATAAGGGCAGTCACTTTTCAGCTCAAACGAACTACATCATTCACGAAGCTCACACGTTTCTCATCTTAACTGACAAGCTTTGGATGTGAGAGGACCAGTGCTTTGTATCAGTTTCAGAATCAGAGTTGGACTAGATATGGTCTGTATGTATAAAACACGGTTCTATTGTTCTCAGCACACTCACGTTTCCTGCTGTCTTAGAGACTCTAGAAACCTAGAGCGTGCTACTTGCTCTAAAGCAGAGTGTGATGAATGGATGAGAACTCTGCTGTGTGTTGCACTTCAGAAATGGAGTTAAATCCCAGGCTCTGTGTCTTCCTAAAAGCAAGACTTCGTTTCAGGTAAGGGCCCGTACTTTACAGCTCAAACGAACTATATCATACACGACGCTCACACGTATCTCGGTCTTAATTGAAAAGCATAGGATGTAACAGGACCTGTGCTTTGTGTCAGTTACAGAAGAAGAGTTGAACTAGATATGGTCCATATGTGTAGGAAACACAGCTCTTTTGTTCTGAGCATAATCACGTTTCCTGCTGTATTAGAGACTCTAGAAAGCAAGTGCGTGCTTCTTGCTCTAAGGCAGTGTGTGATCCATGGATGAGAACTAAGCTGTGTGTTTCCCTTCAGAATTGAGTTAATCCCCAGGCTCTGTGTCTTCCTACAAGCAAGACTTCGTTTCTGGTAAGGGCAGTCACTTTTCAGCTCAAACGAACTACATCGTTCACGAAGCTAACACGTTTCTCATCTTAACTGACAAGCTTTGGATGTTAGAGGACCAGTGGTTTGTATCAGTTTCAGAAGCAGAGTTGGACTAGATATGGTCTGTATGTGTAGGAAACACCGTTCTTTTGTTCTCAGCACACTCACGTTTCCTGATGTCTTAGAGACTCTAGAAACCTAGAGCGTGCTTCTTGCTCTACAGCAGAGTGTGATCAATGGAAGAGAACTCTGCTGTGTGTTTCACTTCAGAAATGGAGTTAAATTCCAGGCTCTGAGTCTTCCTACAAGCAAGACTTCGTTTCAGGTAAGGTCAGTTACTTTAAAGCTCAAAGGAACTACATCGTTCACGAAGCTCACACGTTTCTAAGCTTAACTGCCAAGCTTTGGATGTGAGAGGACTAGTGCTTTGTATGAGTTTCAGAAGCAGAGTTGGACTAGATATGGTCCGTATGTGTAGGAAACACAGCTCTTTTGTTCTGAGCACAATCACGTTTCCTGCTGTATTAGAGACTCTAGAAAGGAAGAGCGTGCTTCTTGCTCTAAAACAGAGTGTGATTCATGGATGAGAACTGTGCTGTGTGTTTCCCCTCAGAAACGGAGTTAAATCCCAGGTTCTGTGTCTTCCTACAAGCACTACTTCGTTTCAGGTAAGGGCAGTCACTTTTAAGCTCAAACAAACTACATCGTTCACGAAGCTCACACGTTTCTCATCTAAACTGACAAGCATTGGATGTTAGAGGACCTCTGGTTTGTTTCAGTTTCAGAAGCAGAGTTGAACTAGATATGGTCTGTATGTGTAGGAAACACCGTTCTTTTGTTCTGAGCACACTCAAGTTTCCTGCTGTATTAGAAACTCTAGAAAGGAAGAGGGTCCTTCTTGCTCTAAGGCAGAGTGTGATCCATGGATGAGATCTATGCTTGTGTTTCCCTTCAGAAATCGAGTTAAATCCCAGCTTCTGTGTCTTCCTACATGCAAGACTTTGTTTCAGGTAAGGGCAGTCACTTTTCAGCTCAAATGAACTACATCGTTCCCGAAGCTCACACGTTTCTCAGCTTAACTGACAAGCATTGGATGTTAGAGGACCAGTGGTTTGTATCAGTTTCAGAAGCAGAGTTGGACTAGATTTGGTCTGTATGTGTAGGAAACACCGTTCTTTTGTTCTCAGCACACTCATGTTTCCTGATATCTTAGAGACTCTAGAAACCTAGAGCGTGCTTCTTGCTCTAAAGCAGAGTGTGATCAATGGATGAGAACTCTGCTGTGTGTTTCACTTCAGAAATGGAGTTAAATTCCAGGCTCTGACTCTTCCTACAAGCAAGACTTCGTTTCAGGAAAGGTCAGTTACTTTACAGCTCAAACGAACTACATCGTTCACGAAGCTCACACGGATCTCGGTCTTAATAGAAAAACATTGGATGTTACAGGACCTGTGGTTTGTGTCATTTTCAGAAGAAGAGTTGAACTAGATATGGTCTGTATGTGTAGGAAACACAGCTCTTTTGTTCTGAGCACAATCACATTTCCTGCTGTATTAGAGACTCTAGAAAGGAAGAGCGTGCTTCTTGCTCTAAAACAGAGTGTGATTCATGCATGAGAACTGTGTTGTGTGTTTCCCCTCAGAAATTGAAATAATCCCAGGCTCTGTGTCTTCCAACAAGCAAGACTTCGTTTCAGGTAAGGGCTTTCACTTTTCAGCTCAAAGGAACTACATCATTCACGAAGCTCACACGTTTCTAAGCTTAACTGACAAGCTTTGGATGTGAGAGGACCAGTGCTTTGTATGATTTTCAGAAGCAGAGTTGGACTAGATATGGCCTGTATGTATAAAACACGGTTCTATTGTTCTCAGCACACTCACATTTCCTGCGGTCTTAGAGACTCTAGAAACCTAGAGCGTGCTTCTTGCTCTAAAGCACAGTGTGATCAATGGAAGAGAACTCTGCCGTGTGGTTCACTTCAGAAATGGAGTTAAATACCAGGCTCTGAGTCTTCCTACAAGCAAGACTTCCTTTCAGGTAAGGGCAGGAACTTTACAGCTGAAACGAACTACATAGGTCAAGAAGCTCACACGTTTCTAAGCTTAACTGACAAGCTTTGGATGTTAGAGGACCAGTGGTTTGTATCAGTTTCAGAAGCAGAGTTGGACTAGATATGGTCTGTATGTGTAGGAAACACGGTTCTATTGTATGTATAAAACTCGGTTCTATTGTTCTCAGCACACTCACGTTTCCTGCTGTCTTAGAGACTCTAGAAACCTAATGCGTGCTTCTTGCTGTAAAGCAGAGTGTGATGAATGGATGAGAACTCTGCTGTGTGTTTCACTTCAGAAATGGAGTTAAATTCCAGGCTCTGAGTCTTCCTACAAGCAAGACTTCGTTTCAGGTAAGGTCAGTGACTTTACAGCTCAAACTAACTACATCGTTCACGAAGCTCACTCGGATCTCGGCCTTAATTGAAAAACATTGGATGTTACAGGACCTGTGCTTTGTGTCATTTTCAGAAGAAGAGTTGAACTAGATATGGTCCCTATGTGTTGGAAACACAGCTCTTTTGTTCTGAGCACAATCACGTTTCCTGCTGTATTAGAGACTCATGAAAGGAATAGCGTGCCTCTTGCTCTAAAACAGAGTGTGATTCATGGATGAGAACTGTGCTGTGTGTTTCCCCTCAGAAATGGAATTAAATCCCAGGCTCTGTGTCTTCCTACCAGCAAGACTTCGTTTCAGGTAAGGGCAGTCACTTTTCAGAGCAAACGAACTACATCATTCACGAAGCTCACACATTTCTAAGCTGAACTGACAAGCTTTGGATGTGAGAGGACCAGTGCTTTGTATGAGTTTCAGAATCAGAGTTGGACTAGATATGGTCTGTATGTATAAAACACGGTTCTATTGTTCTCAGCACACTCACGTTTCCTGCTGTCTTAGAGACTCTAGAAACCTAGAGCGTGCTTCTTGCTCTAAAGCAGAGTGTGATCCATGGATGAGAACTAAGCTGTGTTTTTCCCTTCAGAAATGAGTTAATCCCCAGGCTCTGTTACTTCCTACAAGCAAGACTTCGTTTTTGTTAAAGGCAGTCACTTTTCAGCTCAAATGAACTACATCGTTCACGAAGCTAACACGTTTCTCATCTTAACTGACAAGCTTTGGATGTTAGAGGACCAGTGCTTTGTATCAGTTTCAGAATCAGAGTTGGACTAGATATGGTCTGTATGTATAAAACACGGTTCTATTGTTCTCAGCACACTCACGTTTCCTGCTGTCTTAGAGACTCTAGAAACCTAATGCGTGCTTCCTGCTGTAAAGCAGAGTGTGATGAATGGATGAGAACTCTGCTGTGTGTTTCACTTCAGAAATGGAGTTAAATCCCAGGCTCTGTGTCTTCCTAAAAGCAAGACTTCGTTTCAGGTAAGGGCAGGTACTTTACAGCTCACAGGAACTATATCATACACGACGCTCACACGTGTCTCGGTCTTAATAGAAAAGCATTGGATGTAACAGGACCTGTGCTTTGTGTCAGTTACAGAAGAAAAGTTGAACTAGATATGGTCCGTATGTGTAGGAAACACAGTTCTTTTGTTCTGAGCACAATCACGTTTCCTGATGTATTAGAGACTCTAGAAAGGAAGAGCGTGCTTCTTGCTCTAAAACAGAGTGTGATTCATGGATGAGAACTGTGCTGTGTGTTTCCCCTCAGAAATGGAGTTAAATCCCAGGCTTTGTGTCTTCCTACAAGCACTACTTCGTTTCAGGTAAGGGCAGCCACTTTTAAGCTCAAACGAACTAAATCGTACACGAAGCTCACACGTTTCTCATCTAAACTGTCAAGCATTGGATGTTAGAGGACCTCTGGTTTGTTTCAGTTTCAGAAGCAGAGTTGAACTAGATATGGTCTGTATGTGTAGGAAACACCATTCTTTTGTTCTGAGCTCACTCAATTTTCCTGCTGTATTAGAAACTCTAGAAAGGAAGAGGGTCCTTCTTGCTCTAAAGCAGAGTGTGATCCATGGATGAGAACTATGCTTGTGTTTCCCTTCAGAAATCGAGTTAAATCCCAGCTTTGGTGTCTTCCTACATGCAAGACATTGTTTCAGGTAAGGGCAGTCACTTTTCAGCTCAAACGAACTACATCGTTCCCGAAGCTAACACGTTTCTCATCTTAACTGACAAGCTTTGGATGTTAGAGGACCAGGCTTTGTATCAGTATCAGAATCAGAGTTGGACTAGATATGGTCTGTATGTATAAAACACGGTTCTATTGTTCTCAGCACACTCACGTTTCCTGCTGTCTTAGAGACTCTAGAAACCTAGAGCGTGCTTCTTGCTGTAAAGCAGAGTGTGATGAATGGATGAGAACTCTGCTGTGTGTTTCACTTCAGAAATGGAGTTAAATCCTATGCTCTGTGTCTTCCTAAAAGCAAGACTTCGTTTCAGGTAAGGGCAGGTACTTTACAGCTCAAACGAACTATATCATACACGAAGCCCACACGTATCTCGGTCTTAATTGAAAAGCATTGGATGTTACAGGACCTGTGCTTTGTGTCCTTTTCAGAAGAAGAGTTGAACTAGATATGGTCCGTATGTGTAGGAAACACAGCTCTTTTGTTCTGAGCACAATCACATTTCCTGCTGTATTAGAGACTCTAGAAAGGAAGAGCGTGCTTCTTGCTCTAAAACAGAGTGTGATTCATGCATGAGAACTGTGCTGTGTGTTTCCCCTCAGAAATGGAATTAAATCCCAGGCTCTGTGTCTTCCTACAAGCAAGACTTCGTTTCAGGTAAGGGCAGTCACTTTTCAGCTCAAAGGAACTACATCGTTCACGAAGCTAACACATATCTCATCTTAACTGACAAGCTTTGGATGTTAGAGGACCAGTTCTTTGTATCAGTTTCAGAATCAGCGTTGGACTAGATATGGTCTGTATGTATAAAACACGGTTCTATTGTTCTCAGCACACTCACGTTTCCTGCTGTCTTAGAGACTCTAGAAACCTAGAGCGTGCTTCTTGCTCTAAAGCAGAGTGTGATCAATGGATGAGAACTCTGCTGTGTGTTTCACTTCAGAAATGGAGTTAAATCCCAGGCTCTGTGTCTTCCTAAAAGCAAGACTTCGTTTCAGGTAAGGGCAGGTACTTTACAGCTCAAACGAACTATATCATACACGATGCTCACACGTATCTCGGTCTTAATTGAAAAGCATTGGATGTAACAGGACCTGTGCTTTGTGACAGTTACAGAAGAAAAGTTGAACTAGATATGGTCCGTATGTTTAGGAAACACAGTTCTTTTGTTCTGAGCACAATCACGTTTCCTGCTGTATTAGAGACTCTAGAAAGCAAGAGCGTGCTTCTTGCTCTAAAACAGAGTGTGATCCATGGATGAGAACTATGCTTGTGTTTCCTTTCAGAAATCGAGTTAAATCCCAGCTTCTGTGTCTTCCTACATGCAAGACTTTGTTTCAGGTAAGGGCAGTCACTTTTCAGCTCAAACGAACTACATCGTTCCCGAAGCTCACATGTTTCTCAGCTTAACTGACAGGCCTTGGATGTGAGAGGACCAGTGCTTTGTATGAGTTTCAGAAGCAGAGTTGGACTAGATATGGTCCGTATGTGTAGGAAACACAGCTCTTTTGTTCTGAGCACAATCACGTTTCCTGCTGTATTAGAGACTCTAGAAAGGAAGAGCGTGCTTCTTGCTCTAAAACAGAGTGTGATTCATGGATGAGAACTGTGCTGTGTGTTTCCCCTCAGAAACGGAGTTAAATCCCAGGTTCTGTGTCTTCCTACAAGCACTACTTCGTTTCAGGTAAGGGCAGTCACTTTTAAGCTCAAACAAACTACATCGTTCACGAAGCTCACACGTTTCTCATCTTAACTGACAAGAATTGGATGTTAGAGGACCTCTGGTTTGTTTCAGTTTCAGAAGCAGAGTTGAACTAGATATGGTCTGTATGTGTAGGAAACACCGTTCTTTTGTTCTGAGCACACTCAAGTTTCCTGCTGTATTAGAAACTCTAGAAAGGAAGAGGGTCCTTCTTGCTCTAAGGCAGAGTGTGATCCATGGATGAGAACTATGCTTGTGTTTCCCTTCAGAAATCGAGTTAAATCCCAGCTTCTGTGTCTTCCTACATGCAAGACTTTGTTTCAGGTAAGGGCAGTCACTTTTCAGCTCAAATGAACTACATCGTTCCCGAAGCTCACACGTTTCTCAGCTTAACTGACAAGCATTGGATGTTAGAGGACCAGTGGTTTGTATCAGTTTCAGAAGCAGAGTTGGACTAGATTTGGTCTGTATGTGTAGGAAACACCGTTCTTTTGTTCTCAGGACACTCATGTTTCCTGATATCTTAGAGACTCTAGAAACCTAGAGCGTGCTTCTTGCTCTAAAGCAGAGTGTGATCAATGGATGAGAACTCTGCTGTGTGTTTCACTTCAGAAATGGAGTTAAATTCCAGGCTCTGACTCTTCCTACAAGCAAGACTTCGTTTCAGGAAAGGTCAGTTACTTTACAGCTCAAACGAACTACATCGTTCACGAAGCTCACACGGATCTCGGTCTTAATAGAAAAACATTGGATGTTACAGGACCTGTGGTTTGTGTCATTTTCAGAAGAAGAGTTGAACTAGATATGGTCTGTATGTGTAGGAAACACATCTCTTTTGTTCTGAGCACAATCACATTTCCTGCTGTATTAGAGACTCTAGAAAGGAAGAGCGTGCTTCTTGCTCTAAAACAGAGTGTGATTCATGCATGAGAACTGTGTTGTGTGTTTCCCCTCAGAAATTGAAATAATCCCAGGCTCTGTGTCTTCCAACAAGCAAGACTTCGTTTCAGGTAAGGGCTTTCACTTTTCAGCTCAAAGGAACTACATCATTCACGAAGCTCACACGTTTCTAAGCTTAACTGACAAGCTTTGGATGTGAGAGGACCAGTGCTTTGTATGATTTTCAGAAGCAGAGTTGGACTAGATATGGTCTGTATGTATAAAACACGGTTCTATTGTTCTCAGCACACTCACATTTCCTGCGGTCTTAGAGACTCTAGAAACCTAGAGCGTGCTTCTTGCTCTAAAGCAGAGTGTGATCAATGGATGAGAACTCTGCTGTGTGTTTCACTTCAGAAATGGAGTTAAATTCCAGGATCTGAGTCTTCCTACAAGCAAGACTTCGTTTCAGGTAAGGTCAGTTACTTTACAGCTCAAACGAACTACATCATTCACGAAGCTCACACGGATCTCGGTCTTAAATGAAAAACATTGGATGTTACAGGACCTGTGCTTTGTGTCATTTTCAGAAGAAGAGTTGAACTAGATATGGTCCGTATGTTTAGGAAACACAGCTCTTTTGTTCTGAGCACAATCACGTTTACTGCTGTATTAGAGACTCTAGAAAGTAAGAGCGTGCTTTTTGCTATAAAAAAGAGTGTGATTCATGCATGAGAACTGTGCTGTGTGTTTCCACTCAGAAATGGAATTAAATCCCAGGCTCTGTGTCTTCCTACAAGCAAGACTTCGTTTCAGTTAAGGGCAGTCACTTTTAAGCTCAAAGGAACTACATCGTTCACGAAGCTCACACGTTTCTAAGCTTAACTGACAAGCTTTGGATGTGAGAGGACCAGTGCTTTGTATGAGTTTCAGAAGCAGAGTTGGACTAGATATGGTCCGTATGTGTAGGAAACACCGTTCTTTTGTTCTCAGCACACTCACGTTTCCTGATGTCTTAGAGACTCTAGAAACCTAGAGCGTGCTTCTTGCTCTAAAGCACAGTGTGATCAATGGAAGAGAACTCTGCCGTGTGGTTCACTTCAGAAATGGAGTTAAATACCAGGCTCTGAGTCTTCCTACAAGCAAGACTTCCTTTCAGGTAAGGGCAGGAACTTTACAGCTGAAACGAACTACATAGGTCAAGAAGCTCACACGTTTCTAAGCTTAACTGACAAGCTTTGGATGTTAGAGGACCAGTGGTTTGTATCAGTTTGAGAAGCAGAGTTGGACTAGATATGGTCTGTATGTGTAGGAAACACGGTTCTATTGTATGTATAAAACACGGTTCTATTGTTCTCAGCACACTCACGTTTCCTGCTGTCTTAGAGACTCTAGAAACCTAATGCGTGCTTCTTGCTGTAAAGCAGAGTGTGATGAATGGATGAGAACTCTGCTGTGTGTTTCACTTCAGAAATGGAGTTAAATTCCAGGCTCTGAGTCTTCCTACAAGCAAGACTTCGTTTCAGGTAAGGTCAGTTACTTTACAGCTCAAACTAACTACATCGTTCACGAAGCTCACTCGGATCTCGGTCTTAAATGAAAAACATTGGATGTTACAGGACCTGTGCTTTGTGTCATTTTCAGAAGAAGAGTTGAACTAGATATGGTCCGTATGTTTAGGAAACACAGCTCTTTTGTTCTGAGCACAATCACGTTTACTGCTGTATTAGAGACTCTAGAAAGTAAGAGCGTGCTTTTTGCTATAAAAAAGAGTGTGATTCATGCATGAGAACTGTGCTGTGTGTTTCCACTCAGAAATGGAATTAAATCCCAGGCTCTGTGTCTTCCTACAAGCAAGACTTCGTTTCAGTTAAGGGCAGTCACTTTTAAGCTCAAAGGAACTACATCGTTCACGAAGCTCACACGTTTCTAAGCTTAACTGACAAGCTTTGGATGTGAGAGGACCAGTGCTTTGTATGAGTTTCAGAATCAGAGTTGGACTAGATATGGTCTGTATGTATAAAACACGGTTCTATTGTTCTCAGCACACTCACGTTTCCTGCTGTCTTAGAGACTCTAGAAACCTAGAGCGTGCTTCTTGCTCTAAAGCAGAGTGTGATGAATGGATGAGAACTCTGCTGTGTGTTTCACTTCAGAAATGGAGTTAAATCCCAGGCTCTGTGTCTTCCTAAAAGCAAGACATTGTTTCAGGTAAGGGCCCGTACTTTACAGCTCAAACGAACTATATCATACACGACGCTCACACATATCTCGGTCTTAATTGAAAAGCATTGGATGTAACAGGACCTGTGCTTTGTGTCAGTTACAGAAGAAAAGGTGAACTTTATATGGTCCGTATGTGTAGGAAACACAGTTCTTTTGTTCTGAGCACAATCACGTTTCCTGCTGTATTAGAGACTCTAGAAAGGAAGAGCGTGCTTCTTGCTCTAAAACAGAGTGTGATTCATGGATGAGAACTGTGCTGTGTGTTTCCCCTCAGAAATGGAGTTAAATCCCAGGCTCTGTGTCTTCCTACAAGCACTACTTCGTTTCAGGTAAGGGCAGTCACTTTTAAGCTCAAACGAACTACATCGTTCACGAAGCTCACACGTTTCTCATCTAAACTGTCAAGCATTGGATGTTAGAGGACCTCTGGTTTGTTTCAGTTTCAGAAGCAGAGTTGAACTAGATATGGTCTGTATGTGTAGGAAACACCGTTCTTTTGTTCTGAGCACACTCAAGTTTCCTGCTGTATTAGAAACTCTAGAAAGGAAGAGGGTCCTTCTTGCTCTAAGGCAGAGTGTGATCCATGGATGAGAACTATGCTTGTGTTTCCCTTCAGAAATCGAGTTAAATCCCAGCTTCTGTGTCTTCCTACATGCAAGACTTTGTTTCAGGTAAGGGCAGTCACTTTTCAGCTCAAATGAACTACATCGTTCCCGAAGCTCACACGTTTCTCAGCTTAACTGACAAGCATTGGATGTTAGAGGACCAGTGGTTTGTATCAGTTTCAGAAGCAGAGTTGGACTAGATTTGGTCTGTATGTGTAGGAAACACCGTTCTTTTGTTCTCAGCACACTCATGTTTCCTGATATCTTAGAGACTCTAGAAACCTAGAGCGTGCTTCTTGCTCTAAAGCAGAGTGTGATCAATGGATGAGAACTCTGCTGTGTGTTTCACTTCAGAAATGGAGTTAAATTCCAGGCTCTGACTCTTCCTACAAGCAAGACTTCGTTTCAGGAAAGGTCAGTTACTTTACAGCTCAAACGAACTACATCGTTCACGAAGCTCACACGGATCTCGGTCTTAATAGAAAAACATTGGATGTTACAGGACCTGTGGTTTGTGTCATTTTCAGAAGAAGAGTTGAACTAGATATGGTCTGTATGTGTAGGAAACACAGCTCTTTTGTTCTGAGCACAATCACATTTCCTGCTGTATTAGAGACTCTAGAAAGGAAGAGCGTGCTTCTTGCTCTAAAACAGAGTGTGATTCATGCATGAGAACTGTGTTGTGTGTTTCCCCTCAGAAATTGAAATAATCCCAGGCTCTGTGTCTTCCAACAAGCAAGACTTCGTTTCAGGTAAGGGCTTTCACTTTTCAGCTCAAAGGAACTACATCATTCACGAAGCTCACACGTTTCTAAGCTTAACTGACAAGCTTTGGATGTGAGAGGACCAGTGCTTTGTATGATTTTCAGAAGCAGAGTTGGACTAGATATGGTCTGTATGTATAAAACACGGTTCTATTGTTCTCAGCACACTCACATTTCCTGCGGTCTTAGAGACTCTAGAAACCTAGAGCGTGCTTCTTGCTCTAAAGCAGAGTGTGATCAATGGATGAGAACTCTGCTGTGTGTTTCACTTCAGAAATGGAGTTAAATTCCAGGATCTGAGTCTTCCTACAAGCAAGACTTCGTTTCAGGTAAGGTCAGTTACTTTACAGCTCAAACGAACTACATCATTCACGAAGCTCACACGGATCTCGGTCTTAAATGAAAAACATTGGATGTTACAGGACCTGTGCTTTGTGTCATTTTCAGAAGAAGAGTTGAACTAGATATGGTCCGTATGTTTAGGAAACACAGCTCTTTTGTTCTGAGCACAATCACGTTTACTGCTGTATTAGAGACTCTAGAAAGTAAGAGCGTGCTTTTTGCTATAAAAAAGAGTGTGATTCATGCATGAGAACTGTGCTGTGTGTTTCCACTCAGAAATGGAATTAAATCCCAGGCTCTGTGTCTTCCTACAAGCAAGACTTCGTTTCAGTTAAGGGCAGTCACTTTTAAGCTCAAAGGAACTACATCGTTCACGAAGCTCACACGTTTCTAAGCTTAACTGACAAGCTTTGGATGTGAGAGGACCAGTGCTTTGTATGAGTTTCAGAAGCAGAGTTGGACTAGATATGGTCCGTATGTGTAGGAAACACCGTTCTTTTGTTCTCAGCACACTCACGTTTCCTGATGTCTTAGAGACTCTAGAAACCTAGAGCGTGCTTCTTGCTCTAAAGCACAGTGTGATCAATGGAAGAGAACTCTGCCGTGTGGTTCACTTCAGAAATGGAGTTAAATACCAGGCTCTGAGTCTTCCTACAAGCAAGACTTCCTTTCAGGTAAGGGCAGGAACTTTACAGCTGAAACGAACTACATAGGTCAAGAAGCTCACACGTTTCTAAGCTTAACTGACAAGCTTTGGATGTTAGAGGACCAGTGGTTTGTATCAGTTTCAGAAGCAGAGTTGGACTAGATATGGTCTGTATGTGTAGGAAACACGGTTCTATTGTATGTATAAAACACGGTTCTATTGTTCTCAGCACACTCACGTTTCCTGCTGTCTTAGAGACTCTAGAAACCTAATGCGTGCTTCTTGCTGTAAAGCAGAGTGTGATGAATGGATGAGAACTCTGCTGTGTGTTTCACTTCAGAAATGGAGTTAAATTCCAGGCTCTGAGTCTTCCTACAAGCAAGACTTCGTTTCAGGTAAGGTCAGTTACTTTACAGCTCAAACTAACTACATCGTTCACGAAGCTCACTCGGATCTCGGTCTTAAATGAAAAACATTGGATGTTACAGGACCTGTGCTTTGTGTCATTTTCAGAAGAAGAGTTGAACTAGATATGGTCCGTATGTTTAGGAAACACAGCTCTTTTGTTCTGAGCACAATCACGTTTACTGCTGTATTAGAGACTCTAGAAAGTAAGAGCGTGCTTTTTGCTATAAAAAAGAGTGTGATTCATGCATGAGAACTGTGCTGTGTGTTTCCACTCAGAAATGGAATTAAATCCCAGGCTCTGTGTCTTCCTACAAGCAAGACTTCGTTTCAGTTAAGGGCAGTCACTTTTAAGCTCAAAGGAACTACATCGTTCACGAAGCTCACACGTTTCTAAGCTTAACTGACAAGCTTTGGATGTGAGAGGACCAGTGCTTTGTATGAGTTTCAGAATCAGAGTTGGACTAGATATGGTCTGTATGTATAAAACACGGTTCTATTGTTCTCAGCACACTCACGTTTCCTGCTGTCTTAGAGACTCTAGAAACCTAGAGCGTGCTTCTTGCTCTAAAGCAGAGTGTGATGAATGGATGAGAACTCTGCTGTGTGTTTCACTTCAGAAATGGAGTTAAATCCCAGGCTCTGTGTCTTCCTAAAAGCAAGACATTGTTTCAGGTAAGGGCCCGTACTTTACAGCTCAAACGAACTATATCATACACGACGCTCACACATATCTCGGTCTTAATTGAAAAGCATTGGATGTAACAGGACCTGTGCTTTGTGTCAGTTACAGAAGAAAAGGTGAACTTTATATGGTCCGTATGTGTAGGAAACACAGTTCTTTTGTTCTGAGCACAATCACGTTTCCTGCTGTATTAGAGACTCTATAAAGGAAGAGCGTGCTTCTTGCTCTAAAACAGAGTGTGATTCATGGATGAGAACTGTGCTGTGTGTTTCCCCTCAGAAATGGAGTTAAATCCCAGGCTCTGTGTCTTCCTACAAGCACTACTTCGTTTCAGGTAAGGGCAGTCACTTTTAAGCTCAAACAAACTACATCGTTCACGAAGCTCACACGTTTCTCATCTAAACTGTCAAGCATTGGATGTTAGAGGACCTCTGGTTTGTTTCAGTTTCAGAAGCAGAGTTGAACTAGATATGGTCTGTATGTGTAGGAAACACCGTTCTTTTGTTCTGAGCACACTCAAGTTTCCTGCTGTATTAGAAACTCTAGAAAGGAAGAGGGTCCTTCTTGCTCTAAGGCAGAGTGTGATCCATGGATGAGAACTATGCTTGTGTTTCCCTTCAGAAATCGAGTTAAATCCCAGCTTCTGTGTCTTCCTACATGCAAGACTTTGTTTCAGGTAAGGGCAGTCACTTTTCAGCTCAAATGAACTACATCGTTCCCGAAGCTCACACGTTTCTCAGCTTAACTGACAAGCATTGGATGTTAGAGGACCAGTGGTTTGTATCAGTTTCAGAAGCAGAGTTGGACTAGATTTGGTCTGTATGTGTAGGAAACACCGTTCTTTTGTTCTCAGCACACTCATGTTTCCTGATATCTTAGAGACTCTAGAAACCTAGAGCGTGCTTCTTGCTCTAAAGCAGAGTGTGATCAATGGATGAGAACTCTGCTGTGTGTTTCACTTCAGAAATGGAGTTAAATTCCAGGCTCTGACTCTTCCTACAAGCAAGACTTCGTTTCAGGAAAGGTCAGTTACTTTACAGCTCAAACGAACTACATCGTTCACGAAGCTCACACGGATCTCGGTCTTAATAGAAAAACATTGGATGTTACAGGACCTGTGGTTTGTGTCATTTTCAGAAGAAGAGTTGAACTAGATATGGTCTGTATGTGTAGGAAACACAGCTCTTTTGTTCTGAGCACAATCACATTTCCTGCTGTATTAGAGACTCTAGAAAGGAAGAGCGTGCTTCTTGCTCTAAAACAGAGTGTGATTCATGCATGAGAACTGTGTTGTGTGTTTCCCCTCAGAAATTGAAATAATCCCAGGCTCTGTGTCTTCCAACAAGCAAGACTTCGTTTCAGGTAAGGGCTTTCACTTTTCAGCTCAAAGGAACTACATCATTCACGAAGCTCACACGTTTCTAAGCTTAACTGACAAGCTTTGGATGTGAGAGGACCAGTGCTTTGTATGATTTTCAGAAGCAGAGTTGGACTAGATATGGTCTGTATGTATAAAACACGGTTCTATTGTTCTCAGCACACTCACATTTCCTGCGGTCTTAGAGACTCTAGAAACCTAGAGCGTGCTTCTTGCTCTAAAGCAGAGTGTGATCAATGGATGAGAACTCTGCTGTGTGTTTCACTTCAGAAATGGAGTTAAATTCCAGGATCTGAGTCTTCCTACAAGCAAGACTTCGTTTCAGGTAAGGTCAGTTACTTTACAGCTCAAACGAACTACATCATTCACGAAGCTCACACGGATCTCGGTCTTAAATGAAAAACATTGGATGTTACAGGACCTGTGCTTTGTGTCATTTTCAGAAGAAGAGTTGAACTAGATATGGTCCGTATGTTTAGGAAACACAGCTCTTTTGTTCTGAGCACAATCACGTTTACTGCTGTATTAGAGACTCTAGAAAGTAAGAGCGTGCTTTTTGCTATAAAAAAGAGTGTGATTCATGCATGAGAACTGTGCTGTGTGTTTCCACTCAGAAATGGAATTAAATCCCAGGCTCTGTGTCTTCCTACAAGCAAGACTTCGTTTCAGTTAAGGGCAGTCACTTTTAAGCTCAAAGGAACTACATCGTTCACGAAGCTCACACGTTTCTAAGCTTAACTGACAAGCTTTGGATGTGAGAGGACCAGTGCTTTGTATGAGTTTCAGAAGCAGAGTTGGACTAGATATGGTCCGTATGTGTAGGAAACACCGTTCATTTGTTCTCAGCACACTCACGTTTCCTGATGTCTTAGAGACTCTAGAAACCTAGAGCGTGCTTCTTGCTCTAAAGCACAGTGTGATCAATGGAAGAGAACTCTGCCGTGTGGTTCACTTCAGAAATGGAGTTAAATACCAGGCTCTGAGTCTTCCTACAAGCAAGACTTCCTTTCAGGTAAGGGCAGGAACTTTACAGCTGAAACGAACTACATAGGTCAAGAAGCTCACACGTTTCTAAGCTTAACTGACAAGCTTTGGATGTTAGAGGACCAGTGGTTTGTATCAGTTTCAGAAGCAGAGTTGGACTAGATATGGTCTGTATGTGTAGGAAACACGGTTCTATTGTATGTATAAAACACGGTTCTATTGTTCTCAGCACACTCACGTTTCCTGCTGTCTTAGAGACTCTAGAAACCTAATGCGTGCTTCTTGCTGTAAAGCAGAGTGTGATGAATGGATGAGAACTCTGCTGTGTGTTTCACTTCAGAAATGGAGTTAAATTCCAGGCTCTGAGTCTTCCTACAAGCAAGACTTCGTTTCAGGTAAGGTCAGTTACTTTACAGCTCAAACTAACTACATCGTTCACGAAGCTCACTCGGATCTCGGTCTTAAATGAAAAACATTGGATGTTACAGGACCTGTGCTTTGTGTCATTTTCAGAAGAAGAGTTGAACTAGATATGGTCCGTATGTTTAGGAAACACAGCTCTTTTGTTCTGAGCACAATCACGTTTACTGCTGTATTAGAGACTCTAAAAGTAAGAGCGTGCTTTTTGCTATAAAAAAGAGTGTGATTCATGCATGAGAACTGTGCTGTGTGTTTCCACTCAGAAATGGAATTAAATCCCAGGCTCTGTGTCTTCCTACAAGCAAGACTTCGTTTCAGTTAAGGGCAGTCACTTTTAAGCTCAAAGGAACTACATCGTTCACGAAGCTCACACGTTTCTAAGCTTAACTGACAAGCTTTGGATGTGAGAGGACCAGTGCTTTGTATGAGTTTCAGAATCAGAGTTGGACTAGATATGGTCTGTATGTATAAAACACGGTTCTATTGTTCTCAGCACACTCACGTTTCCTGCTGTCTTAGAGACTCTAGAAACCTAGAGCGTGCTTCTTGCTCTAAAGCAGAGTGTGATGAATGGATGAGAACTCTGCTGTGTGTTTCACTTCAGAAATGGAGTTAAATCCCAGGCTCTGTGTCTTCCTAAAAGCAAGACATTGTTTCAGGTAAGGGCCCGTACTTTACAGCTCAAACGAACTATATCATACACGACGCTCACACATATCTCGGTCTTAATTGAAAAGCATTGGATGTAACAGGACCTGTGCTTTGTGTCAGTTACAGAAGAAAAGGTGAACTTTATATGGTCCGTATGTGTAGGAAACACAGTTCTTTTGTTCTGAGCACAATCACGTTTCCTGCTGTATTAGAGACTCTATAAAGGAAGAGCGTGCTTCTTGCTCTAAAACAGAGTGTGATTCATGGATGAGAACTGTGCTGTGTGTTTCCCCTCAGAAATGGAGTTAAATCCCAGGCTCTGTGTCTTCCTACAAGCACTACTTCGTTTCAGGTAAGGGCAGTCACTTTTAAGCTCAAACGAACTACATCGTTCACGAAGCTCACACGTTTCTCATCTAAACTGTCAAGCATTGGATGTTAGAGGACCTCTGGTTTGTTTCAGTTTCAGAAGCAGAGTTGAACTAGATATGGTGGTATGTGTAGGAAACACCGTTCTTTTGTTCTGAGCACACTCAAGTTTCCTGCTGTATTAGAGACTCTAGAAAGCAAGAGCGTGCTTCTTGCTCTAAGGCAGAGTGTGATCCATGGATGAGAACTAAGCTGTGTGTTTCCCTTCAGAAATGAGTTAATCCCCAGGCTCTGTGTCTTCCTATAAGCAAGACTTCGTTTCTGGTAAGGGCAGTCACTTTTCAGCTCAAACGAACTACATCGTTCACGAAGCTAACACGTTTCTCATCTTAACTGACAAGCTTTGGATGTTAGAGGACCAGTGCTTTGTATCAGTTTCAGAATCAGAGTTGGACTAGATATGGTCTGTATGTATAAAACAGGGTTCTATTGTTCTGAGCACACTCACGTTTCCTGCTGTCTTAGAGACTCTAGAAACCAAGAGCGTGCTTCTTGCTCTAAAGCAGAGTGTGATCAATGGATGAGAACTCTGCTGTGTGTTTCACTTCTGAAATGGAGTTAAATCCCAGGCTCTGTGTCTTCCTACAAGCAAGACTTCGTTTCAGGTAAGGGCAGTCACTTTTAAACACAAAGGTACTACATCGTTCACGAAGCTCACACGTTTCTAAGCTTAACTGACAAGCTTTGGATGTGAGAGGACCAGTGCTTTGTATGAGTTTCAGAAGCAGAGTTGGACTAGATATGGTCCGTATGTGTAGGAAACACCGTTCTTTTGTTCTCAGCACACTCACGTTTCCTGATGTCTTAGAGACTCTAGAAACCTAGACCGTGCTTCTTGCTCTAAAGCACAGTGTGATCAATGGAAGAGAACTCTGCCGTGTGTTTCACTTCAGAAATGGAGTTAAATACCAGGCTCTGAGTCTTCCTACAAGCAAGACTTCCTTTCAGGTAAGGGCAGGAACTTTACAGCTGAAACGAACTACATAGGTCACGAAGCTCACACGTTTCTAAGCTTAACTGACAAGCATTGGATGTTAGAGGACCTCTGGTTTGTTTCAGTTTCAGAAGCAGAGTTGAACTAAATATGGTCTGTATGTGTAGGAAACACCGTTCTTTTGTTCTGAGCACACTCAAGTTTCCTGCTGTATTAGAAACTCTAGAAAGGAAGAGGGTCCTTCTTGCTCTAAAGCAGAGTGTGATCCATGGATGAGAACTATGCTTGTGTTTCCCTTCAGAAATCGAGTTAAATCCCAGTTTCTGTGTCTTCCTACAAGCACTACTTCGTTTCAGGTAAGGGCAGTCACTTTTAAGCTCAAATGAACTACATAGTTCACGAAGCTCACACGTTTCTCATCTAAACTGTCAAGCATTGGATGTTAGAGGACCTCTGGTTTGTTTCAGTTTCAGAAGCAGAGTTGAACTAGATATGGTCTATATGTGTAGGAAACACCGTTCTTTTGTTCTGAGCACACTCAAGTTTCCTGCTGTATTAGAAACTCTAGAAAGGAGGAGGGTCCTTCTTGCTCTAAAGCAGAGTGTGATTCATGCATGAGAACTGTGCTGTGTGTTTCCCCTCAGAAATGGAATTAAATCCCAGGCTCTGCATCTTCCTACATGCAAGACATTGTTTCAGGTAAGGGCAGTCACTTTTCAGCTCAAACGAACTACATCGTTCCCGAAGCTCACACGTTTCTCAGCTTAACTGACAAGCATTGGATGTTAGAGGACCAGTGGTTTGTATCAGTTTCAGAAGCAGAGTTGGACTAGATATGGTCTGTATGTGTAGGAAACACGGTTCTATTGTATGTATAAAACACGGTTCTATTGTTCTCAGCACACTCACGTTTCCTGCTGACTTAGAGACTCTAGAAACCTAATGCGTGCTTCTTGCTGTAAAGCAGACTGTGATGAATGGATGAGAACTCTGCTGTGTGTTTCACTTCAGAAATGGAGTTAAATTCCAGGCTCTGAGTCTTCCTACAAGCAAGACTTCGTTTCAGGTAAGGTCAGTTACTTTACAGCTCAAACTAACTACATCGTTCACGAAGCTCACTCGGATCTCGGCCTTAATTGAAAAACATTGGATGTTACAGGACCTGTGCTTTGTGTCATTTTCAGAAGAAGAGTTGAACTAGATATGGTCCCTATGTGTTGGAAACACAGCTCTTTTGTTCTGAGCACAATCACGTTTCCTGCTGTATTAGAGACTCTAGAAAGGAATAGCGTGCCTCTTGCTCTAAAACAGAGTGTGATTCATGGATGAGAACTGTGCTGTGTGTTTCCCCTCAGAAATGGAATTAAATCCCAGGCTCTGTGTCTTCCTACCAGCAAGACTTCGTTTCAGGTAAGGGCAGTCACTTTTCAGCTCAAACGAACTACATCGTTCACGAAGCTCACACGTTTCTCATCTAAACTGTCAAGCATTGGATGTTAGAGGACCTCTGGTTTGTTTCAGTTTCAGAAGCAGAGTTGAACTAGATATGGTGGTATGTGTAGGAAACACCGTTCTTTTGTTCTGAGCACACTCAAGTTTCCTGCTGTATTACAGACTCTAGAAAGCAAGAGCGTGCTTCTTGCTCTAAGGCAGAGTGTGATCCATGGATGAGAACTAAGCTGTGTTTTTCCCTTCAGAAATGAGTTAATCCCCAGGCTCTGTTACTTCCTACAAGCAAGACTTCGTTTTTGTTAAAGGCAGTCACTTTTCAGCTCAAATGAACTACATCGTTCACGAAGCTAACACGTTTCTCATCTTAACTGACAAGCTTTGGATGTTAGAGGACCAGGCTTTGTATCAGTATCAGAATCAGAGTTGGATTAGATATGGTCTGTATGTATAAAACACGGTTCTATTGTTCTCAGCACACTCACGTTTCCTGCTGTCTTAGAGACTCTAGAAACCTAGAGCGTGCTTCTTGCTGTAAAGCAGAGTGTGATGAATGGATGAGAACTCTGCTGTGTGTTTCACTTCAGAAATGGAGTTAAATCCTATGCTCTGTGTCTTCCTAAAAGCAAGACTTCGTTTCAGGTAAGGGCAGGTACTTTACAGCTCAAACGAACTATATCATACACGAAGCCCACACGTATCTCGGTCTTAATTGAAAAGCATTGGATGTTACAGGACCTGTGCTTTGTGTCCTTTTCAGAAGAAGAGTTGAACTAGATATGGTCCGTATGTGTAGGAAACACAGCTCTTTTGTTCTGAGCACAATCACGTTTCCTGCTGTATTAGAGACTCTAGAAAGGAAGAGCGTGCTTCTTGCTCTAAAACAGAGTGTGATTCATGCATGAGAACTGTGCTGTGTGTTTCCCCTCAGAAATGGAATTAAATCCCAGGCTCTGTGTCTTCCTACAAGCAAGACTTCGTTTCAGGTAAGGGCAGTCACTTTTCAGCTCAAAGGAACTACATCGTTCACGAAGCTAACACATATCTCATCTTAACTGACAAGCTTTGGATGTTAGAGGACCAGTTCTTTGTATCAGTTTCAGAATCAGCGTTGGACTAGATATGGTCTGTATGTATAAAACACGGTTCTATTGTTCTCAGCACACTCACGTTTCCTGCTGTCTTAGGGACTCTAGAAACCTAGAGCGTGCTTCTTGCTCTAAAGCAGAGTGTGATCAATGGATGAGAACTCTGCTGTGTGTTTCACTTCAGAAATGGAGTTAAATCCCAGGCTCTGTGTCTTCCTAAAAGCAAGACTTCGTTTCAGGTAAGGGCAGGTACTTTACAGCTCAAACGAACTATATCATACACGATGCTCACACGTATCTCGGTCTTAATTGAAAAGCATTGGATGTAACAGGACCTGTGCTTTGTGACAGTTACAGAAGAAAAGTTGAACTAGATATGGTCCGTATGTTTAGGAAACACAGTTCTTTTGTTCTGAGCACAATCACGTTTCCTGCTGTATTAGAGATTCTAGAAAGCAAGAGCGTGCTTCTTGCTCTAAAACAGAGTGTCATTCATGGATGAGAACTGTGCTGTGTGTTTCCCTTCAGGAATGAGTTAATCCCCAGGCTCTGTGTCTTCCTACAAGCAAGACTTCGTTTCAGGTAAGGGCAGTCACTTTTAAGCTCAAACGAACTACATCGTTCAAGAAGCTCACACGTTTCTCATCTAAACTGTCAAGCATTGGATGTTGGAGGACCACTGGTTTGTTTCAGTTTCAGAAGCAGAGTTGAACTAGATATGGTCTGTATGTGTAGGAAACACCGTTCTTTTGTTCTGAGCACACTCAAGATTCTTGCTGTATTAGAAACTCTAGAAAGCAAGAGCGTGCTTCTTGCTCTAAAGCAGAGTGTGATCCATGGATGAGAACTATGCTTGTGTTTCCTTTCAGAAATCGAGTTAAATCCCAGCTTCTGTGTCTTCCTACATGCAAGACTTTGTTTCAGGTAAGGGCAGTCACTTTTCAGCTCAAACGAACTACATCGTTCCCGAAGCTCACATGTTTCTCAGCTTAACTGACAGGCCTTGGATGTGAGAGGACCAGTGCTTTGTATGAGTTTCAGAAGCAGAGTTGGACTAGATATGGTCCGTATGTGTAGGAAACACCGTTCTTTTTTTCTTAGCACACTCACGTTTCCTGCTGTCTTAGAGACTGTAGAAACCTAGAGTGTGCTTCTTGCTCTAAAGCACAGTGTGATCAATGTAAGAGAACTCTGCTGTGTGTTTCACTTCAAAAATGGAGTTAAATACCAGGCTCTGAGTCTTCCTACAAGCAAGACTTTGTTTCAGGTAAGGTCAGTTACTTTACAGCTCAAACGAACTACATCGTTCACAAAGCTCACACGGATCTCGCTCTTATTTGAAAAACATTGGATGTTACAGGACCTGTGCTTTGTGTCATTTTCGGAAGAAGAGTTGAACTAGATATGGTCCGTATTTGTAGGAAACACAGCTCTTTTGTTCTGAGCACAATCACGGTTCCTGCTGTATTAGAGACTCTAGAAAGGAAGAGCGTGCTTCTTGCTCGAAAACAGAGTGTGATTCATGCATGAGAACTGTGCTGTGTGTTTCCCCTCAGAAATGGAATTAAATCCCAGGCTCTGTGTCTTCCTACCAGCAAGACTTCGTTTCAGGTAAGGGCAGTCACTTTTCAGCTCAAACGAACTACATCATTCACGAAGCTCACACGTTTCTCATCTTAACTGACAAGCTTTGGATGTGAGAGGACCAGTGCTTTGTATCAGTTTCAGAATCAGAGTTGGACTAGATATGGTCTGTATGTATAAAACACGGTTCTATTGTTCTCAGCACACTCACGTTTCCTGCTGTCTTAGAGACTCTAGAAACCTAGAGCGTGCTACTTGCTCTAAAGCAGAGTGTGATGAATGGATGAGAACTCTGCTGTGTGTTTCACTTCAGAAATGGAGTTAAATCCCAGGCTCTGTGTCTTCCTAAAAGCAAGACTTCGTTTCAGGTAAGGGCCCGTACTTTACAGCTCAAACGAACTATATCATACACGACGCTCACACGTATCTCGGTCTTAATTGAAAAGCATTGGATGTAACAGGACCTGTGCTTTGTGTCAGTTACAGAAGAAGAGTTGAACTAGATATGGTCCATATGTGTAGGAAACACAGCTCTTTTGTTCTGAGCACAATCAGGTTTCCTGCTGTATTAGAGACTCTAGAAAGCAAGTGCGTGCTTCTTGCTCTAAGGCAGTGTGTGATCCATGGATGAGAACTAAGCTGTGTGTTTCCCTTCAGAATTGAGTTAATCCCCAGGCTCTGTGTCTTCCTACAAGCAAGACTTCGTTTCTGGTAAGGGCAGTCACTTTTCAGCTCAAACGAACTACATCGTTCACGAAGCTCACACGTTTCTAAGCTTAACTGACAAACTTTGGATGTGAGAGGACTAGTGCTTTGTATGAGTTTCAGAAGCAGAGTTGGACTAGATATGGTCCGTATGTGTAGGAAACACAGCTCTTTTGTTCTGTGCACAATCACGTTTCCTGCTGTATTAGAGACTCTAGAAAGGAAGAGCGTGCTTCTTGCTCTAAAACAGAGTGTGATTCATGGATGAGAACTATGCTGTGTGTTTCCCCTCAGAAACGGAGTTAAATCCCAGGTTCTGTGTCTTCCTACAAGCACTACTTCGTTTCAGGTAAGGGCAGTCACTTTTAAGCTCAAACAAACTACATCGTTCACGAAGCTCACACGTTTCTCATCTAAACTGTCAAGCATTGGATGTTAGAGGACCTCTGGTTTGTTTCAGTTTCAGAAGCAGAGTTGAACTAGATATGGCCTGTATGTGTAGGAAACACCGTTCTTTTGTTCTGAGCACACTCAAGTTTCCTGCTGTATTAGAAACTCTAGAAAGGAAGAGGGTCCTTCTTGCTCTAAGGCAGAGTGTGATCCATGGATGAGAACTCTGCTGTGTGTTTCACTTCAGAAATGGAGTTAAATTCCAGGCTCTGAGTCTTCCTACAAGCAAGACTTCGTTTCAGGAAAGGTCAGTTACTTTACACCTCAAACCAACTACATCGTTCACGAAGCTCACACGGATCTCGGTCTTAATAGAAAAACATTGGATGTTACAGGACCTGTGGTTTGTGTCATTTTCAGAAGAAGAGTTGAACTAGATATGGTCTGTATGTGTAGGAAACACAGCTCTTTTGTTCTGAGCACAATCACATTTCCTGCTGTATTAGAGACTCTAGAAAGGAAGAGCGTGCTTCTTGCTCTAAAACAGAGTGTGATTCATGGATGAGAACTGTGCTGTGTGTTTCCCCTCAGAAACGGAGTTAAATCCCATGTTCTGTGTCTTCCTACAAGCACTACTTCGTTTCAGGTAAGGGCAGTCACTTTTAAGCTCAAACAAACTACATCGTTCACGAAGCTCACACGTTTCTCATCTAAACTGTCAAGCATTGGATGTTAGAGGACCTCTGGTTTGTTTCAGTTTCAGAAGCAGAGTTGAACTAGATATGGTCTGTATGTGTAGGAAACACCGTTCTTTTGTTCTGAGCACACTCAAGTTTCCTGCTGTATTAGAAACTCTAGAAAGGAAGAGGGTCCTTCTTGCTCTAAGGCAGAGTGTGATCCATGGATGAGAACTATGCTTGTGTTTCCCTTCAGAAATCGAGTTAAATCCCAGCTTCTGTGTCTTCCTACATGCAAGACTTTGTTTCAGGTAAGGGCAGTCACTTTTCAGCTCAAACGAACTACATCGTTCCCGAAGCTCACACGTTTCTCAGCTTAACTGACAAGCATTGGATGTTAGAGGACCAGTGGTTTGTATCAGTTTCAGAAGCAGAGTTGGACTAGATTTGGTCTGTATGTGTAGGAAACACCGTTCTTTTGTTCTCAGCACACTCATGTTTCCTGATATCTTAGAGACTCTAGAAACCTAGAGCGTGCTTCTTGCTCTAAAGCATAGTGTGATCAATGGATGAGAACTCTGCTGTGTGTTTCACTTCAGAAATGGAGTTAAATTCCAGGCTCTGACTCTTCCTACAAGCAAGACTTCGTTTCAGGAAAGGTCAGTTACTTTACAGCTCAAACGAACTACATCGTTCACGAAGCTCACACGGATCTCGGTCTTAATAGAAAAACATTGGATGTTACAGGACCTGTGGTTTGTGTCATTTTCAGAAGAAGAGTTGAACTAGATATGGTCTGTATGTGTAGGAAACACAGCTCTTTTGTTCTGAGCACAATCACATTTCCTGCTGTATTAGAGACTCTAGAAAGGAAGAGCGTGCTTCTTGCTCTAAAACAGAGTGTGATTCATGCATGAGAACTGTGTTGTGTGTTTCCCCTCAGAAATTGAAATAATCCCAGGCTCTGTGTCTTCCTACCAGCCATACTTCGTTTCAGGTAAGGGCAGTCACTTTTCAGCTCAAAGGAACTACATCATTCACGAAGCTCACACGTTTCTAAGCTTAACTGACAAGCTTTGGATGTGAGAGGACCAGTGCTTTGTATGATTTTCAGAAGCAGAGTTGGACTAGATATGGTCTGTATGTATAAAACACGGTTCTATTGTTCTCAGCACACTCACATTTCCTGCGGTCTTAGAGACTCTAGAAACCTAGAGCGTGCTTCTTGCTCTAAAGCAGAGTGTGATCAATGGATGAGAACTCTGCTGTGTGTTTCACTTCAGAAATGGAGTTAAATTCCAGGATCTGAGTCTTCCTACAAGCAAGACTTCGTTTCAGGTAAGGTCAGTTACTTTACAGCTCAAACGAACTACATCATTCACGAAGCTCACACGGATCTCGGTCTTAAATGAAAAACATTGGATGTTACAGGACCTGTGCTTTGTGTCATTTTCAGAAGAAGAGTTGAACTAGATATGGTCCGTATGTTTAGGAAACACAGCTCTTTTGTTCTGAGCACAATCACGTTTACTGCTGTATTAGAGACTCTAGAAAGTAAGAGCGTGCTTTTTGCTATAAAAAAGAGTGTGATTCATGCATGAGAACTGTGCTGTGTGTTTCCACTCAGAAATGGAATTAAATCCCAGGCTCTGTGTCTTCCTACAAGCAAGACTTCGTTTCAGGTAAGGGCAGTCACATTTAAGCTCAAAGGAACTACATCGTTCACGAAGCTCACACGTTTCTAAGATTAACTGACAAGCTTTGGATGTGAGAGGACCAGTGCTTTGTATGAGTTTCAGAAGCAGAGTTGGACTAGATATGGTCCGTATGTGTAGGAAACACCGTTCTTTTGTTCTCAGCACACTCACGTTTCCTGATGTCTTAGAGACTCTAGAAACCTAGAGCGTGCTTCTTGCTCTAAAGCACAGTGTGATCAATGGAAGAGAACTCTGCCGTGTGGTTCACTTCAGAAATGGAGTTAAATACCAGGCTCTGAGTCTTCCTACAAGCAAGACTTCCTTTCAGGTAAGGGCAGGAACTTTACAGCTGAAACGAACTACATAGGTCAAGAAGCTCACACGTTTCTAAGCTTAACTGACAAGCTCTGGATGTTAGAGGACCAGTGGTTTGTATCAGTTTCAGAAGCAGAGTTGGACTAGATATGGTCTGTATGTGTAGGAAACACGGTTCTATTGTATGTATAAAACACGGTTCTATTGTTCTCAGCACACTCACGTTTCCTGCTGTCTTAGAGACTCTAGAAACCTAATGCGTGCTTCTTGCTGTAAAGCAGAGTGTGATGAATGGATGAGAACTCTGCTGTGTGTTTCACTTCAGAAATGGAGTTAAATTCCAGGCTCTGAGTCTTCCTACAAGCAAGACTTCGTTTCAGGTAAGGTCAGTTACTTTACAGCTCAAACTAACTACATCGTTCACAAAGCTCACTCGGATCTCGGCCTTAATTGAAAAACATTGGATGTTACAGGACCTGTGCTTTGTGTCATTTTCAGAAGAAGAGTTGAACTAGATATGGTCCCTATGTGTTGGAAACACAGCTCTTTTGTTCTGAGCACAATCACGTTTCCTGCTGTATTAGAGACTCTAGAAAGGAATAGCGTGCCTCTTGCTCTAAAACAGAGTGTGATTCATGGATGAGAACTGTGCTGTGTGTTTCCCCTCAGAAATGGAATTAAATCCCAGGCTCTGTGTCTTCCTACCAGCCATACTTCGTTTCAGGTAAGGGCAGTCACTTTTCAGCTCAAACGAACTACATCATTCACGAAGCTCACACATTTCTAAGCTGAACTGACAAGCTTTGGATGTGAGAGGACCAGTGCTTTGTATGAGTTTCAGAATCAGAGTTGGACTAGATATGGTCTGTATGTATAAAACACGGTTCTATTGTTCTCAGCACACTCACGTTTCCTGCTGTCTTAGAGACTCTAGAAACCTAGAGCGTGCTTCTTGCTCTAAAGCAGAGTGTGATGAATGGATGAGAACTCTGCTGTGTGTTTCACTTCAGAAATGGAGTTAAATCCCAGGCTCTGTGTCTTCCTAAAAGCAAGACATTGTTTCAGGTAAGGGCCCGTACTTTACAGCTCAAACGAACTATATCATACACGACGCTCACACATATCTCGGTCTTAATTGAAAAGCATTGGATGTAACAGGACCTGTGCTTTGTGTCAGTTACAGAAGAAAAGGTGAACTTTATATGGTCCGTAAGTGTAGGAAACACAGTTCTTTTGTTCTGAGCACAATCACGTTTCCTGCTGTATTAGAGACTCTAGAAAGGAATAGCGTGCCTCTTGCTCTAAAACAGAGTGTGATTCATGGATGAGAACTGTGCTGTGTGTTTCCCCTCAGAAATGGAATTAAATCCCAGGCTCTGTGTCTTCCTACCAGCAAGACTTCGTTTCAGGTAAGGGCAGTCACTTTTCAGCTCAAACGAACTACATCGTTCACGAAGCTCACACGTTTCTCATCTAAACTGTCAAGCATTGGATGTTAGAGGACCTCTGGTTTGTTTCAGTTTCAGAAGCAGAGTTGAACTAGATATGGTGGTATGTGTAGGAAACACCGTTCTTTTGTTCTGAGCACACTCAAGTTTCCTGCTGTATTAGAAACTCTAGAAAGGAAGAGGGTCCTTCTTGCTCTAAGGCAGAGTGTGATCCATGGATGAGAACTATGCTTGTGTTTCCCTTCAGAAGTCGAGTTAAATCCCAGCTTCTGTGTCTTCCTACATGCAAGACTTTGTTTCAGGTAAGGGCAGTCACTTTTCAGCTCAAATGAACTACATCGTTCCCGAAGCTCACACGTTTCTCAGCTTAACTGACAAGCATTGGATGTTAGAGGACCAGTGGTTTGTATCAGTTTCAGAAGCAGAGTTGGACTAGATTTGGTCTGTATGTGTAGGAAACACCGTTCTTTTGTTCTCAGCTCACTCACGTTTCCTGATGTCTTAGAGACTATTGAAACCTAGAGCGTGCTTCTTGCTCTAAAACAGAGTGTGATCAATGGATGAGAACTCTGCTGTGTGTTTCACTTCAGAAATGGAGTTAAATTCCAGGCTCTGAGTCTTCCTACAAGCAAGACTTCGTTTCAGGAAAGGTCAGTTACTTTACAGCTCAAACGAACTACATCGTTCACGAAGCTCACACGGATCTCGGTCTTAATAGAAAAACATTGGATGTTACAGGACCTGTGGTTTGTGTCATTTTCAGAAGAAGAGTTGAACTAGATATGGTCTGTATGTGTAGGAAACACAGCTCTTTTGTTCTGAGCACAATCACATTTCCTGCTGTATTAGAGACTCTAGAAAGGAAGAGCGTGCTTCTTGCTCTAAAACAGAGTGTGATTCATGGATGAGAACTGTGCTGTGTGTTTCCCCTCAGAAATGGAGTTAAATCCCAGGCTCTGTGTCTTCCTACAAGCACTACTTCGTTTCAGGTAAGGGCAGGAACTTTTAAGCTCAAACGAACTACATCGTTCACGAAGCTCACAAGTTTCTCATCTAAACTGTCAAGCATTGGATGTTAGAGGACCTCTTGTTTGTTTCAGTTTCAGAAGCAGAGTTGAACTAGATATGGTGGTATGTGTAGGAAACACCGTTCTTTTGTTCTGAGCACACTCAAGTTTCCTGCTGTATTAGAGACTCTAGAAAGCAAGAGCGTGCTTCTTGCTCTAAGGCAGACTGTGATCCATGGATGAGAACTAAGCTGTGTGTTTCCCTTCAGAAATGAGTTAATCCCCAGGCTCTGTGTCTTCCTACATGCAAGACTTCGTTTCTGGTAAGGGCAGTCACTTTTAACCTCAAATGAACTACATCGTTCACGAAGCTAACACGTTTCTCATCTTAACTGACAAGCTTTGGATGTTAGAGGACTAGTGCTTTGTATCAGTTTCAGAATCAGAGTTGGACTAGATATGGTCTGTATGTATAAAACACGGTTCTATTGTTCTCAGCACACTCACGTTTCCTGCTGTCTTAGAGAATCTAGAAACCTAGAGCGTGCTTCTTGCTCTAAAGCAGAGTGTGATCAATGGATGAGAACTCTGCTGTGTGTTTCACTTCAGGAATGGAGTTAAATCCTAGGCTCTGTGTCTTCCTAAAAGCAAGACTTCCTTTCAGGTAAGGGCAGGTACTTTACAGCTCAAACGAACTATATCATACACGACGCTCACATGTATCTCGGTCTTAATAGAAAAGCATTGGATGTAACAGGACGTGTGCTATGTGTCAGTTTCAGAAGAAAAGTTGAACTAGATATGGTCCGTATGTGTAGGAAACACAGTTCTTTTGTTCTGAGCACAATCACGTTTCCTGCTGTATTAGAGACTCTAGAAAGGAAGAGCGTGCTTCTTGCTCTAAAACAGAGTGTGATTCATGGATGAGAACTGTGCTGTGTGTTTCCCCTCAGAAACGGAGTTAAATCCCAGGTTCTGTGTCTTCCTACAAGCACTACTTCGTTTCAGGTAAGGGCAGTCACTTTTAAGCTCAAACGAACTACATCGTTCACGAAGCTCACACGTTTCTCATCTAAACTGTCAAGCATTGGATGTTAGATGACCTCTGGTTTGTTTCAGTTTCAGAAGCAGAGTTGAACTAGATATGGTCTATATGTGTAGGAAACACCGTTCTTTTGTTCTGAGCACACTCATGTTTCCTGCTGTATTAGAAACTCTAGAAAGGAAGAGGGTCCTTCTTGCTCTAAATCAGAGTGTGATTCATGCATGAGAACTGTGCTGTGTGTTTCCCCTCAGAAATGGAATTAAATCCCAGGCTCTGTGTCTTCCTACAAGCAAGACTTCGTTTCAGGTAAGGGCAGTCACTTTTCAGCTCAAAGGAACTACATCATTCCCGAAGCTCACACGTTTCTAAGCTTAACTGACAAGCATTGGATGTTAGAGGACCAGTGGTTTGTATCAGTTTCAGAAGCAGAGTTGGACTAGATATGGTCTGTACGTGTAGGAAACACCGTTCTTTTGTTCTCAGCACACTCACGTTTCCTGATTTCTTAGAGACTCTAGAAACCTAGAGCGTGCTTCTTGCTCTAAAGCAGAGTGTGATGAATGGATGAGAACTCTGCTGTGTGTTTCACTTCAGAAATGGAGTTAAATCCCAGGCTCTGTGTCTTCCTAAAAGCAAGACATTGTTTCAGGTAAGGGCCCGTACTTTACAGCTCAAACGAACTATATCATACACGACGCTCACACATATCTCGGTCTTAATTGAAAAGCATTGGATGTAACAGGACCTGTGCTTTGTGTCAGTTACAGAAGAAAAGGTGAACTTTATATGGTCCGTAAGTGTAGGAAACACAGTTCTTTTGTTCTGAGCACAATCACGTTTCCTGCTGTATTAGAGACTCTAGAAAGGAATAGCGTGCCTCTTGCTCTAAAACAGAGTGTGATTCATGGATGAGAACTGTGCTGTGTGTTTCCCCTCAGAAATGGAATTAAATCCCAGGCTCTGTGTCTTCCTACCAGCAAGACTTCGTTTCAGGTAAGGGCAGTCACTTTTCAGCTCAAACGAACTACATCGTTCACGAAGCTCACACGTTTCTCATCTAAACTGTCAAGCATTGGATGTTAGAGGACCTCTGGTTTGTTTCAGTTTCAGAAGCAGAGTTGAACTAGATATGGTGGTATGTGTAGGAAACACCGTTCTTTTGTTCTGAGCACACTCAAGTTTCCTGCTGTATTAGAGACTCTAGAAAGCAAGAGCGTGCTTCTTGCTCTAAGGCAGAGTGTGATCCATGGATGAGAACTAAGCTGTGTTTTTCCCTTCAGAAATGAGTTAATCCCCAGGCTCTGTTACTTCCTACAAGCAAGACTTCGTTTTTGTTAAAGGCAGTCACTTTTCAGCTCAAATGAACTACATCGTTCACGAAGCTAACACGTTTCTCATCTTAACTGACAAGCTTTGGATGTTAGAGGACCAGTGGTTTGTATCAGTTTCAGAATCAGAGTTGGACTAGATATGGTCTGTATGTATAAAACACGGTTCTATTGTTCTCAGCACACTCACGTTTCCTGCTGTCTTAGAGACTCTAGAAACCTAATGCGTGCTTCCTGCTGTAAAGCAGAGTGTGATGAATGGATGAGAACTCTGCTGTGTGTTTCACTTCAGAAATGGAGTTAAATCCCAGGCTCTGTGTCTTCCTAAAAGCAAGACTTCGTTTCAGGTAAGGGCAGGTACTTTACAGCTCACAGGAACTATATCATACACGACGCTCACACGTGTCTCGGTCTTAATAGAAAAGCATTGGATGTAACAGGACCTGTGCTTTGTGTCAGTTACAGAAGAAAAGTTGAACTAGATATGGTCCGTATGTGTAGGAAACACAGTTCTTTTGTTCTGAGCACAATCACGTTTCCTGCTGTATTAGAGACTCTAGAAAGGAAGAGCGTGCTTCTTGCTCTAAAACAGAGTGTGATTCATGGATGAGAACTGTGCTGTGTGTTTCCCTTCAGAAATCGAGTTAAATCCCAGCTTTGGTGTCTTCCTACATGCAAGACATTGTTTCAAATAAGGGCAGTCACTTTTCAGCTCAAACGAACTACATCGTTCCCGAAGCTAACACGTTTCTCATCTTAACTGACAAGCTTTGGATGTTAGAGGACCAGGCTTTGTATCAGTATCAGAATCAGAGTTGGACTAGATATGGTCTGTATGTATAAAACACGGTTCTATTGTTCTCAGCACACTCACGTTTCCTGCTGTCTTAGAGACTCTAGAAACCTAGAGCGTGCTTCTTGCTGTAAAGCAGAGTGTGATGAATGGATGAGAACTCTGCTGTGTGTTTCACTTCAGAAATGGAGTTAAATCCTATGCTCTGTGTCTTCCTAAAAGCAAGACTTCGTTTCAGGTAAGGGCAGGTACTTTACAGCTCAAACGAACTATATCATACACGAAGCCCACACGTATCTCGGTCTCAATTGAAAAGCATTGGATGTTACAGGACCTGTGCTTTGTGTCCTTTTCAGAAGAAGAGTTGAACTAGATATGGTCCGTATGTGTAGGAAACACAGCTCTTTTGTTCTGAGCACAATCACGTTTCCTGCTGTATTAGAGACTCTAGAAAGGAAGAGCGTGCTTCTTGCTCTAAAACAGAGTGTGATTCATGCATGAGAACTGTGCTGTGTGTTTCCCCTCAGAAATGGAATTAAATCCCAGGCTCTGTGTCTTCCTACAAGCAAGACTTCGTTTCAGGTAAGGGCAGTCACTTTTCAGCTCAAAGGAACTACATCGTTCACGAAGCTAACACATATCTCATCTTAACTGACAAGCTTTGGATGTTAGAGGACCAGTTCTTTGTATCAGTTTCAGAATCAGCGTTGGACTAGATATGGTCTGTATGTATAAAACACGGTTCTATTGTTCTCAGCACACTCACGTTTCCTGCTGTCTTAGAGACTCTAGAAACCTAGAGCGTGCTTCTTGCTCTAAAGCAGAGTGTGATCAATGGATGAGAACTCTGCTGTGTGTTTCACTTCAGAAATGGAGTTAAATCCCAGGCTCTGTGTCTTCCTAAAAGCAAGACTTCGTTTCAGGTAAGGGCAGGTACTTTACAGCTCAAACGAACTATATCATACACGATGCTCACACGTATCTCGGTCTTAATTGAAAAGCATTGGATGTAACAGGACCTGTGCTTTGTGACAGTTACAGAAGAAAAGTTGAACTAGATATGGTCCGTATGTTTAGGAAACACAGTTCTTTTGTTCTGAGCACAATCACGTTTCCTGCTGTATTAGAGACTCTAGAAAGCAAGAGCGTGCTTCTTGCTCTAAAACAGAGTGTCATTCATGGATGAGAACTGTGCTGTGTGTTTCCCTTCAGGAATGAGTTAATCCCCAGGCTCTGTGTCTTCCTACAAGCAAGACTTCGTTTCAGGTAAGGGCAGTCACTTTTAAGCTCAAACGAACTACATCGTTCAAGAAGCTCACACGTTTCTCATCTAAACTGTCAAGCATTGGATATTGGAGGACCACTGGTTTGTTTCAGTTTCAGAAGCAGAGTTGAACTAGATATGGTCTGTATGTGTAGGAAACACCGTTCTTTTGTTCTGAGCACACTCAAGATTCTTGCTGTATTAGAAACTCTAGAAAGCAAGAGCGTGCTTCTTGCTCTAAAGCAGAGTGTGATCCATGGATGAGAACTATGCTTGTGTTTCCTTTCAGAAATCGAGTTAAATCCCAGCTTCTGTGTCTTCCTACATGCAAGACTTTGTTTCAGGTAAGGGCAGTCACTTTTCAGCTCAAACGAACTACATCGTTCCCGAAGCTCACATGTTTCTCAGCTTAACTGACAGGCCTTGGATGTGAGAGGACCAGTGCTTTGTATGAGTTTCAGAAGCAGAGTTGGACTAGATATGGTCCGTATGTGTAGGAAACACCGTTCTTTTTTTCTCAGCACACTCACGTTTCCTGCTGTCTTAGAGACTGTAGAAACCTAGAGTGTGCTTCTTGCTCTAAAGCACAGTGTGATCAATGTAAGAGAACTCTGCTGTGTGTTTCACTTCAAAAATGGAGTTAAATACCAGGCTCTGAGTCTTCCTACAAGCAAGACTTTGTTTCAGGTAAGGTCAGTTACTTTACAGCTCAAACGAACTACATCGTTCACAAAGCTCACACGGATCTCGCTCTTATTTGAAAAACATTGGATGTTACAGGACCTGTGCTTTGTGTCATTTTCGGAAGAAGAGTTGAACTAGATATGGTCCGTATTTGTAGGAAACACAGCTCTTTTGTTCTGAGCACAATCACGGTTCCTGCTGTATTAGAGACTCTAGAAAGGAAGAGCGTGCTTCTTGCTCGAAAACAGAGTGTGATTCATGCATGAGAACTGTGCTGTGTGTTTCCCCTCAGAAATGGAATTAAATCCCAGGCTCTGTGTCTTCCTACCAGCAAGACTTCGTTTCAGGTAAGGGCAGTCACTTTTCAGCTCAAACGAACTACATCATTCACGAAGCTCACACGTTTCTCATCTTAACTGACAAGCTTTGGATGTGAGAGGACCAGTGCTTTGTATCAGTTTCAGAATCAGAGTTGGACTAGATATGGTCTGTATGTATAAAACACGGTTCTATTGTTCTCAGCACACTCACGTTTCCTGCTGTCTTAGAGACTCTAGAAACCTAGAGCGTGCTACTTGCTCTAAAGCAGAGTGTGATGAATGGATGAGAACTCTGCTGTGTGTTTCACTTCAGAAATGGAGTTAAATCCCAGGCTCTGTGTCTTCCTAAAAGCAAGACTTCGTTTCAGGTAAGGGCCCGTACTTTACAGCTCAAACGAACTATATCATACACGACGCTCACACGTATCTCGGTCTTAATTGAAAAGCATTGGATGTAACAGGACCTGTGCTTTGTGTCAGTTACAGAAGAAGAGTTGAACTAGATATGGTCCATATGTGTAGGAAACACAGCTCTTTTGTTCTGAGCACAATCAGGTTTCCTGCTGTATTAGAGACTCTAGAAAGCAAGTGCGTGCTTCTTGCTCTAAGGCAGTGTGTGATCCATGGATGAGAACTAAGCTGTGTGTTTCCCTTCAGAATTGAGTTAATCCCCAGGCTCTGTGTCTTCCTACAAGCAAGACTTCGTTTCTGGTAAGGGCAGTCACTTTTCAGCTCAAACGAACTACATCGTTCACGAAGCTCACACGTTTCTAAGCTTAACTGACAAACTTTGGATGTGAGAGGACTAGTGCTTTGTATGAGTTTCAGAAGCAGAGTTGGACTAGATATGGTCCGTATGTGTAGGAAACACAGCTCTTTTGTTCTGAGCACAATCACGTTTCCTGCTGTATTAGAGACTCTAGAAAGGAAGAGCGTGCTTCTTGCTCTAAAACAGAGTGTGATTCATGGATGAGAACTGTGCTGTGTGTTTCCCCTCAGAAACGGAGTTAAATCCCAGGTTCTGTGTCTTCCTACAAGCACTACTTCGTTTCAGGTAAGGGCAGTCACTTTTAAGCTCAAACAAACTACATCGTTCACGAAGCTCACACGTTTCTCATCTAAACTGTCAAGCATTGGATGTTAGAGGACCTCTGGTTTGTTTCAGTTTCAGAAGCAGAGTTGAACTAGATATGGTCTGTATGTGTAGGAAACACCGTTCTTTTGTTCTGAGCACACTCAAGTTTCCTGCTGTATTAGAAACTCTAGAAAGGAAGAGGGTCCTTCTTGCTCTAAGGCAGAGTGTGATCCATGGATGAGAACTATGCTTGTGTTTCCCTTCAGAAGTCGAGTTAAATCCCAGCTTCTGTGTCTTCCTACATGCAAGACTTTGTTTCAGGTAAGGGCAGTCACTTTTCAGCTCAAATGAACTACATCGTTCCCGAAGCTCACACGTTTCTCAGCTTAACTGACAAGCATTGGATGTTAGAGGACCAGTGGTTTGTATCAGTTTCAGAAGCAGAGTTGGACTAGATTTGGTCTGTATGTGTAGGAAACACCGTTCTTTTGTTCTCAGCTCACTCACGTTTCCTGATGTCTTAGAGACTATTGAAACCTAGAGCGTGCTTCTTGCTCTAAAGCAGAGTGTGATCAATGGATGAGAACTCTGCTGTGTGTTTCACTTCAGAAATGGAGTTAAATTCCAGGCTCTGAGTCTTCCTACAAGCAAGACTTCGTTTCAGGAAAGGTCAGTTACTTTACAGCTCAAACGAACTACATCGTTCACGAAGCTCACACGGATCTCGGTCTTAATAGAAAAACATTGGATGTTACAGGACCTGTGGTTTGTGTCATTTTCAGAAGAAGAGTTGAACTAGATATGGTCTGTATGTGTAGGAAACACAGCTCTTTTGTTCTGAGCACAATCACATTTCCTGCTGTATTAGAGACTCTAGAAAGGAAGAGCGTGCTTCTTGCTCTAAAACAGAGTGTGATTCATGGATGAGAACTGTGCTGTGTGTTTCCCCTCAGAAATGGAGTTAAATCCCAGGCTCTGTGTCTTCCTACAAGCACTACTTCGTTTCAGGTAAGGGCAGGAACTTTTAAGCTCAAACGAACTACATCGTTCACGAAGCTCACAAGTTTCTCATCTAAACTGTCAAGCATTGGATGTTAGAGGACCTCTTGTTTGTTTCAGTTTCAGAAGCAGAGTTGAACTAGATATGGTGGTATGTGTAGGAAACACCGTTCTTTTGTTCTGAGCACACTCAAGTTTCCTGCTGTATTAGAGACTCTAGAAAGCAAGAGCGTGCTTCTTGCTCTAAGGCAGACTGTGATCCATGGATGAGAACTAAGCTGTGTGTTTCCCTTCAGAAATGAGTTAATCCCCAGGCTCTGTGTCTTCCTACATGCAAGACTTCGTTTCTGGTAAGGGCAGTCACTTTTAACCTCAAATGAACTACATCGTTCACGAAGCTAACACGTTTCTCATCTTAACTGACAAGCTTTGGATGTTAGAGGACTAGTGCTTTGTATCAGTTTCAGAATCAGAGTTGGACTAGATATGGTCTGTATGTATAAAACACGGTTCTATTGTTCTCAGCACACTCACGTTTCCTGCTGTCTTAGAGAATCTAGAAACCTAGAGCGTGCTTCTTGCTCTAAAGCAGAGTGTGATCAATGGATGAGAACTCTGCTGTGTGTTTCACTTCAGGAATGGAGTTAAATCCTAGGCTCTGTGTCTTCCTAAAAGCAAGACTTCCTTTCAGGTAAGGGCAGGTACTTTACAGCTCAAACGAACTATATCATACACGACGCTCACATGTATCTCGGTCTTAATAGAAAAGCATTGGATGTAACAGGACCTGTGCTATGTGTCAGTTTCAGAAGAAAAGTTGAACTAGATATGGTCCGTATGTGTAGGAAACACAGTTCTTTTGTTCTGAGCACAATCACGTTTCCTGCTGTATTAGAGACTCTAGAAAGGAAGAGCGTGCTTCTTGCTCTAAAACAGAGTGTGATTCATGGATGAGAACTGTGCTGTGTGTTTCCCCTCAGAAACGGAGTTAAATCCCAGGTTCTGTGTCTTCCTACAAGCACTACTTCGTTTCAGGTAAGGGCAGTCACTTTTAAGCTCAAACGAACTACATCGTTCACGAAGCTCACACGTTTCTCATCTAAACTGTCAAGCATTGGATGTTAGATGACCTCTGGTTTGTTTCAGTTTCAGAAGCAGAGTTGAACTAGATATGGTCTATATGTGTAGGAAACACCGTTCTTTTGTTCTGAGCACACTCATGTTTCCTGCTGTATTAGAAACTCTAGAAAGGAAGAGGGTCCTTCTTGCTCTAAATCAGAGTGTGATTCATGCATGAGAACTGTGCTGTGTGTTTCCCCTCAGAAATGGAATTAAATCCCAGGCTCTGTGTCTTCCTACAAGCAAGACTTCGTTTCAGGTAAGGGCAGTCACTTTTCAGCTCAAAGGAACTACATCATTCCCGAAGCTCACACGTTTCTAAGCTTAACTGACAAGCATTGGATGTTAGAGGACCAGTGGTTTGTATCAGTTTCAGAAGCAGAGTTGGACTAGATATGGTCTGTACGTGTAGGAAACACCGTTCTTTTGTTCTCAGCACACTCACGTTTCCTGATTTCTTAGAGACTCTAGAAACCTAGAGCGTGCTTCTTGCTCTAAAGCAGAGTGTGATGAATGGATGAGAACTCTGCTGTGTGTTTCACTTCAGAAATGGAGTTAAATCCCAGGCTCTGTGTCTTCCTAAAAGCAAGACATTGTTTCAGGTAAGGGCCCGTACTTTACAGCTCAAACGAACTATATCATACACGACGCTCACACATATCTCGGTCTTAATTGAAAAGCATTGGATGTAACAGGACCTGTGCTTTGTGTCAGTTACAGAAGAAAAGGTGAACTTTATATGGTCCGTAAGTGTAGGAAACACAGTTCTTTTGTTCTGAGCACAATCACGTTTCCTGCTGTATTAGAGACTCTAGAAAGGAATAGCGTGCCTCTTGCTCTAAAACAGAGTGTGATTCATGGATGAGAACTGTGCTGTGTGTTTCCCCTCAGAAATGGAATTAAATCCCAGGCTCTGTGTCTTCCTACCAGCAAGACTTCGTTTCAGGTAAGGGCAGTCACTTTTCAGCTCAAACGAACTACATCGTTCACGAAGCTCACACGTTTCTCATCTAAACTGTCAAGCATTGGATGTTAGAGGACCTCTGGTTTGTTTCAGTTTCAGAAGCAGAGTTGAACTAGATATGGTGGTATGTGTAGGAAACACCGTTCTTTTGTTCTGAGCACACTCAAGTTTCCTGCTGTATTAGAGACTCTAGAAAGCAAGAGCGTGCTTCTTGCTCTAAGGCAGAGTGTGATCCATGGATGAGAACTAAGCTGTGTTTTTCCCTTCAGAAATGAGTTAATCCCCAGGCTCTGTTACTTCCTACAAGCAAGACTTCGTTTTTGTTAAAGGCAGTCACTTTTCAGCTCAAATGAACTACATCGTTCACGAAGCTAACACGTTTCTCATCTTAACTGACAAGCTTTGGATGTTAGAGGACCAGTGGTTTGTATCAGTTTCAGAATCAGAGTTGGACTAGATATGGTCTGTATGTATAAAACACGGTTCTATTGTTCTCAGCACACTCACGTTTCCTGCTGTCTTAGAGACTCTAGAAACCTAATGCGTGCTTCCTGCTGTAAAGCAGAGTGTGATGAATGGATGAGAACTCTGCTGTGTGTTTCACCTCAGAAATGGAGTTAAATCCCAGGCTCTGTGTCTTCCTAAAAGCAAGACTTCGTTTCAGGTAAGGGCAGGTACTTTACAGCTCACAGGAACTATATCATACACGACGCTCACACGTGTCTCGGTCTTAATAGAAAAGCATTGGATGTAACAGGACCTGTGCTTTGTGTCAGTTACAGAAGAAAAGTTGAACTAGATATGGTCCGTATGTGTAGGAAACACAGTTCTTTTGTTCTGAGCACAATCACGTTTCCTGCTGTATTAGAGACTCTAGAAAGGAAGAGCGTGCTTCTTGCTCTAAAACAGAGTGTGATTCATGGATGAGAACTGTGCTGTGTGTTTCCCTTCAGAAATCGAGTTAAATCCCAGCTTTGGTGTCTTCCTACATGCAAGACATTGTTTCAAATAAGGGCAGTCACTTTTCAGCTCAAACGAACTACATCGTTCCCGAAGCTAACACGTTTCTCATCTTAACTGACAAGCTTTGGATGTTAGAGGACCAGGCTTTGTATCAGTATCAGAATCAGAGTTGGACTAGATATGGTCTGTATGTATAAAACACGGTTCTATTGTTCTCAGCACACTCACGTTTCCTGCTGTCTTAGAGACTCTAGAAACCTAGAGCGTGCTTCTTGCTGTAAAGCAGAGTGTGATGAATGGATGAGAACTCTGCTGTGTGTTTCACTTCAGAAATGGAGTTAAATCCTATGCTCTGTGTCTTCCTAAAAGCAAGACTTCGTTTCAGGTAAGGGCAGGTACTTTACAGCTCAAACGAACTATATCATACACGAAGCCCACACGTATCTCGGTCTTAATTGAAAAGCATTGGATGTTACAGGACCTGTGCTTTGTGTCCTTTTCAGAAGAAGAGTTGAACTAGATATGGTCCGTATGTGTAGGAAACACAGCTCTTTTGTTCTGAGCACAATCACGTTTCCTGCTGTATTAGAGACTCTAGAAAGGAAGAGCGTGCTTCTTGCTCTAAAACAGAGTGTGATTCATGCATGAGAACTGTGCTGTGTGTTTCCCCTCAGAAATGGAATTAAATCCCAGGCTCTGTGTCTTCCTACAAGCAAGACTTCGTTTCAGGTAAGGGCAGTCACTTTTCAGCTCAAAGGAACTACATCGTTCACGAAGCTAACACATATCTCATCTTAACTGACAAGCTTTGGATGTTAGAGGACCAGTTCTTTGTATCAGTTTCAGAATCAGCGTTGGACTAGATATGGTCTGTATGTATAAAACACGGTTCTATTGTTCTCAGCACACTCACGTTTCCTGCTGTCTTAGAGACTCTAGAAACCTAGAGCGTGCTTCTTGCTCTAAAGCAGAGTGTGATCAATGGATGAGAACTCTGCTGTGTGTTTCACTTCAGAAATGGAGTTAAATCCCAGGCTCTGTGTCTTCCTAAAAGCAAGACTTCGTTTCAGGTAAGGGCAGGTACTTTACAGCTCAAACGAACTATATCATACACGATGCTCACACGTATCTCGGTCTTAATTGAAAAGCATTGGATGTAACAGGACCTGTGCTTTGTGACAGTTACAGAAGAAAAGTTGAACTAGATATGGTCCGTATGTTTAGGAAACACAGTTCTTTTGTTCTGAGCACAATCACGTTTCCTGCTGTATTAGAGACTCTAGAAAGCAAGAGCGTGCTTCTTGCTCTAAAACAGAGTGTCATTCATGGATGAGAACTGTGCTGTGTGTTTCCCTTCAGGAATGAGTTAATCCCCAGGCTCTGTGTCTTCCTACAAGCAAGACTTCGTTTCAGGTAAGGGCAGTCACTTTTAAGCTCAAACGAACTACATCGTTCAAGAAGCTCACACGTTTCTCATCTAAACTGTCAAGCATTGGATATTGGAGGACCACTGGTTTGTTTCAGTTTCAGAAGCAGAGTTGAACTAGATATGGTCTGTATGTGTAGGAAACACCGTTCTTTTGTTCTGAGCACACTCAAGATTCTTGCTGTATTAGAAACTCTAGAAAGCAAGAGCGTGCTTCTTGCTCTAAAGCAGAGTGTGATCCATGGATGAGAACTATGCTTGTGTTTCCTTTCAGAAATCGAGTTAAATCCCAGCTTCTGTGTCTTCCTACATGCAAGACTTTGTTTCAGGTAAGGGCAGTCACTTTTCAGCTCAAACGAACTACATCGTTCCCGAAGCTCACATGTTTCTCAGCTTAACTGACAGGCCTTGGATGTGAGAGGACCAGTGCTTTGTATGAGTTTCAGAAGCAGAGTTGGACTAGATATGGTCCGTATGTGTAGGAAACACCGTTCTTTTTTTCTCAGCACACTCACGTTTCCTGCTGTCTTAGAGACTGTAGAAACCTAGAGTGTGCTTCTTGCTCTAAAGCACAGTGTGATCAATGTAAGAGAACTCTGCTGTGTGTTTCACTTCAAAAATGGAGTTAAATACCAGGCTCTGAGTCTTCCTACAAGCAAGACTTTGTTTCAGGTAAGGTCAGTTACTTTACAGCTCAAACGAACTACATCGTTCACAAAGCTCACACGGATCTCGCTCTTATTTGAAAAACATTGGATGTTACAGGACCTGTGCTTTGTGTCATTTTCGGAAGAAGAGTTGAACTAGATATGGTCCGTATTTGTAGGAAACACAGCTCTTTTGTTCTGAGCACAATCACGGTTCCTGCTGTATTAGAGACTCTAGAAAGGAAGAGCGTGCTTCTTGCTCGAAAACAGAGTGTGATTCATGCATGAGAACTGTGCTGTGTGTTTCCCCTCAGAAATGGAATTAAATCCCAGGCTCTGTGTCTTCCTACCAGCAAGACTTCGTTTCAGGTAAGGGCAGTCACTTTTCAGCTCAAACGAACTACATCATTCACGAAGCTCACACGTTTCTCATCTTAACTGACAAGCTTTGGATGTGAGAGGACCAGTGCTTTGTATCAGTTTCAGAATCAGAGTTGGACTAGATATGGTCTGTATGTATAAAACACGGTTCTATTGTTCTCAGCACACTCACGTTTCCTGCTGTCTTAGAGACTCTAGAAACCTAGAGCGTGCTACTTGCTCTAAAGCAGAGTGTGATGAATGGATGAGAACTCTGCTGTGTGTTTCACTTCAGAAATGGAGTTAAATCCCAGGCTCTGTGTCTTCCTAAAAGCAAGACTTCGTTTCAGGTAAGGGCCCGTACTTTACAGCTCAAACGAACTATATCATACACGACGCTCACACGTATCTCGGTCTTAATTGAAAAGCATTGGATGTAACAGGACCTGTGCTTTGTGTCAGTTACAGAAGAAGAGTTGAACTAGATATGGTCCATATGTGTAGGAAACACAGCTCTTTTGTTCTGAGCACAATCAGGTTTCCTGCTGTATTAGAGACTCTAGAAAGCAAGTGCGTGCTTCTTGCTCTAAGGCAGTGTGTGATCCATGGATGAGAACTAAGCTGTGTGTTTCCCTTCAGAATTGAGTTAATCCCCAGGCTCTGTGTCTTCCTACAAGCAAGACTTCGTTTCTGGTAAGGGCAGTCACTTTTCAGCTCAAACGAACTACATCGTTCACGAAGCTCACACGTTTCTAAGCTTAACTGACAAACTTTGGATGTGAGAGGACTAGTGCTTTGTATGAGTTTCAGAAGCAGAGTTGGACTAGATATGGTCCGTATGTGTAGGAAACACAGCTCTTTTGTTCTGAGCACAATCACGTTTCCTGCTGTATTAGAGACTCTAGAAAGGAAGAGCGTGCTTCTTGCTCTAAAACAGAGTGTGATTCATGGATGAGAACTGTGCTGTGTGTTTCCCCTCAGAAACGGAGTTAAATCCCAGGTTCTGTGTCTTCCTACAAGCACTACTTCGTTTCAGGTAAGGGCAGTCACTTTTAAGCTCAAACAAACTACATCGTTCACGAAGCTCACACGTTTCTCATCTAAACTGTCAAGCATTGGATGTTAGAGGACCTCTGGTTTGTTTCAGTTTCAGAAGCAGAGTTGAACTAGATATGGTCTGTATGTGTAGGAAACACCGTTCTTTTGTTCTGAGCACACTCAAGTTTCCTGCTGTATTAGAAACTCTAGAAAGGAAGAGGGTCCTTCTTGCTCTAAGGCAGAGTGTGATCCATGGATGAGAACTATGCTTGTGTTTCCCTTCAGAAGTCGAGTTAAATCCCAGCTTCTGTGTCTTCCTACATGCAAGACTTTGTTTCAGGTAAGGGCAGTCACTTTTCAGCTCAAATGAACTACATCGTTCCCGAAGCTCACACGTTTCTCAGCTTAACTGACAAGCATTGGATGTTAGAGGACCAGTGGTTTGTATCAGTTTCAGAAGCAGAGTTGGACTAGATTTGGTCTGTATGTGTAGGAAACACCGTTCTTTTGTTCTCAGCTCACTCACGTTTCCTGATGTCTTAGAGACTATTGAAACCTAGAGCGTGCTTCTTGCTCTAAAGCAGAGTGTGATCAATGGATGAGAACTCTGCTGTGTGTTTCACTTCAGAAATGGAGTTAAATTCCAGGCTCTGAGTCTTCCTACAAGCAAGACTTCGTTTCAGGAAAGGTCAGTTACTTTACAGCTCAAACGAACTACATCGTTCACGAAGCTCACACGGATCTCGGTCTTAATAGAAAAACATTGGATGTTACAGGACCTGTGGTTTGTGTCATTTTCAGAAGAAGAGTTGAACTAGATATGGTCTGTATGTGTAGGAAACACAGCTCTTTTGTTCTGAGCACAATCACATTTCCTGCTGTATTAGAGACTCTAGAAAGGAAGAGCGTGCTTCTTGCTCTAAAACAGAGTGTGATTCATGGATGAGAACTGTGCTGTGTGTTTCCCCTCAGAAATGGAGTTAAATCCCAGGCTCTGTGTCTTCCTACAAGCACTACTTCGTTTCAGGTAAGGGCAGGAACTTTTAAGCTCAAACGAACTACATCGTTCACGAAGCTCACAAGTTTCTCATCTAAACTGTCAAGCATTGGATGTTAGAGGACCTCTTGTTTGTTTCAGTTTCAGAAGCAGAGTTGAACTAGATATGGTGGTATGTGTAGGAAACACCGTTCTTTTGTTCTGAGCACACTCAAGTTTCCTGCTGTATTAGAGACTCTAGAAAGCAAGAGCGTGCTTCTTGCTCTAAGGCAGACTGTGATCCATGGATGAGAACTAAGCTGTGTGTTTCCCTTCAGAAATGAGTTAATCCCCAGGCTCTGTGTCTTCCTACATGCAAGACTTCGTTTCTGGTAAGGGCAGTCACTTTTAACCTCAAATGAACTACATCGTTCACGAAGCTAACACGTTTCTCATCTTAACTGACAAGCTTTGGATGTTAGAGGACTAGTGCTTTGTATCAGTTTCAGAATCAGAGTTGGACTAGATATGGTCTGTATGTATAAAACACGGTTCTATTGTTCTCAGCACACTCACGTTTCCTGCTGTCTTAGAGAATCTAGAAACCTAGAGCGTGCTTCTTGCTCTAAAGCAGAGTGTGATCAATGGATGAGAACTCTGCTGTGTGTTTCACTTCAGGAATGGAGTTAAATCCTAGGCTCTGTGTCTTCCTAAAAGCAAGACTTCCTTTCAGGTAAGGGCAGGTTCTTTACAGCTCAAACGAACTATATCATACACGACGCTCACATGTATCTCGGTCTTAATAGAAAAGCATTGGATGTAACAGGACCTGTGCTATGTGTCAGTTTCAGAAGAAAAGTTGAACTAGATATGGTCCGTATGTGTAGGAAACACAGTTCTTTTGTTCTGAGCACAATCACGTTTCCTGCTGTATTAGAGACTCTAGAAAGGAAGAGCGTGCTTCTTGCTCTAAAACAGAGTGTGATTCATGGATGAGAACTGTGCTGTGTGTTTCCCCTCAGAAACGGAGTTAAATCCCAGGTTCTGTGTCTTCCTACAAGCACTACTTCGTTTCAGGTAAGGGCAGTCACTTTTAAGCTCAAACGAACTACATCGTTCACGAAGCTCACACGTTTCTCATCTAAACTGTCAAGCATTGGATGTTAGATGACCTCTGGTTTGTTTCAGTTTCAGAAGCAGAGTTGAACTAGATATGGTCTATATGTGTAGGAAACACCGTTCTTTTGTTCTGAGCACACTCATGTTTCCTGCTGTATTAGAAACTCTAGAAAGGAAGAGGGTCCTTCTTGCTCTAAATCAGAGTGTGATTCATGCATGAGAACTGTGCTGTGTGTTTCCCCTCAGAAATGGAATTAAATCCCAGGCTCTGTGTCTTCCTACAAGCAAGACTTCGTTTCAGGTAAGGGCAGTCACTTTTCAGCTCAAAGGAACTACATCATTCCCGAAGCTCACACGTTTCTAAGCTTAACTGACAAGCATTGGATGTTAGAGGACCAGTGGTTTGTATCAGTTTCAGAAGCAGAGTTGGACTAGATATGGTCTGTACGTGTAGGAAACACCGTTCTTTTGTTCTCAGCACACTCACGTTTCCTGATTTCTTAGAGACTCTAGAAACCTAGAGTGTGCTTCTTGCTCTAAAGCAGAGTGTGATCAATGGATGAGAACTGTGCTGTGTGTTTCACTTCAGAAATGGAGTTAAATTCCAGGCTCTGAGTCTTCCTACAAGCAAGACTTCGTTTCAGGTAAGGTCAGTTACTTTACAGCTCAAAGGAACTACATCGTTCACGAAGCTCACACGTTTCTAAGCTTAACTGCCAAGCTTTGGATGTGAGAGGACTAGTGCTTTGTATGAGTTTCAGAAGCAGAGTTGGACTAGATATGGTCCGTATGTGTAGGAAACACAGCTCTTTTGTTCTGAGCACAATCACGTTTCCTGCTGTATTAGAGACTCTAGAAAGGAAGAGCGTGCTTCTTGCTCTAAAACAGAGTGTGATTCATGGATGAGAACTGTGCTGTGTGTTTCCCCTCAGAAACGGAGTTAAATCCCAGGTTCTGTGTCTTCCTACAAGCACTACTTCGTTTCAGGTAAGGGCAGTCACTTTTAAGCTCAAACAAACTACATCGTTCACGAAGCTCACACGTTTCTCATCTAAACTGTCAAGCATTGGATGTTAGAGGACCTCTGGTTTGTTTCAGTTTCAGAAGCAGAGTTGAACTAGATATGGTCTGTATGTGTAGGAAACACCGTTCTTTTGTTCTGAGCACACTCAAGTTTCCTGCTGTATTAGAAACTCTAGAAAGGAAGAGGGTCCTTCTTGCTCTAAGGCAGAGTGTGATCCATGGATGAGAACTATGCTTGTGTTTCCCTTCAGAAATCGAGTTAAATCCCAGCTTCTGTGTCTTCCTACATGCAAGACTTTGTTTCAGGTAAGGGCAGTCACTTTTCAGCTCAAACGAACTACATCGTTCCCGAAGCTCACACGTTTCTCAGCTTAACTGACAAGCATTGGATGTTAGAGGACCAGTGGTTTGTATCAGTTTCAGAAGCAGAGTTGGACAAGATTTGGTCTGTATGTGTAGGAAACACCGTTCTTTTGTTCTCAGCACACTCATGTTTCCTGATATCTTAGAGACTCTAGAAACCTAGAGCGTGCTTCTTGCTCTAAAGCAGAGAGTGATCAATGGATGAGAACTCTGCTGTGTGTTTCACTTCAGAAATGGAGTTAAATTCCAGGCTCTGACTCTTCCTACAAGCAAGACTTCGTTTCAGGAAAGGTCAGTTACTTTACAGCTCAAACGAACTACATCGTTCACGAAGCTCACTCGGATCTCGGTCTTAATAGAAAAACATTGGATGTTACAGGACCTGTGGTTTGTGTCATTTTCAGAAGAAGAGTTGAACTAGATATGGTCTGTATGTGTAGGAAACACAGCTCTTTTGTTCTGAGCACAATCACATTTCCTGCTGTATTAGAGACTCTAGAAAGGAAGAGCGTGCTTCTTGCTCTAAAACAGAGTGTGATTCATGCATGAGAACTGTGTTGTGTGTTTCCCCTCAGAAATTGAAATAATCCCAGGCTCTGTGTCTTCCAACAAGCAAGACTTCGTTTCAGGTAAGGGCAGTCACTTTTCAGCTCAAAGGAACTACATCATTCACGAAGCTCACACGTTTCTAAGCTTAACTGACAAGCTTTGGATGTGAGAGGACCAGTGCTTTGTATGATTTTCAGAAGCAGAGTTGGACTAGATATGGTCTGTATGTATAAAACACGGTTCTATTGTTCTCAGCACACTCACATTTCCTGCGGTCTTAGAGACTCTAGAAACCTAGAGCGTGCTTCTTGCTCTAAAGCAGAGTGTGATCAATGGATGAGAACTCTGCTGTGTGTTTCACTTCAGAAATGGAGTTAAATTCCAGGATCTGAGTCTTCCTACAAGCAAGACTTCGTTTCAGGTAAGGTCAGTTACTTTACAGCTCAAACGAACTACATCATTCACGAAGCTCACACGGATCTCGGTCTTAAATGAAAAACATTGGATGTTACAGGACCTGTGCTTTGTGTCATTTTCAGAAGAAGAGTTGAACTAGATATGGTCCGTATGTTTAGGAAACACAGCTCTTTTGTTCTGAGCACAATCACGTTTACTGCTGTATTAGAGACTCTAGAAAGTAAGAGCGTGCTTTTTGCTATAAAAAAGAGTGTGATTCATGCATGAGAACTGTGCTGTGTGTTTCCACTCAGAAATGGAATTAAATCCCAGGCTCTGTGTCTTCCTACAAGCAAGACTTCGTTTCAGGTAAGGGCAGTCACTTTTAAGCTCAAAGGAACTACATCGTTCACGAAGCTCACACGTTTCTAAGCTTAACTGACAAGCTTTGGATGTGAGAGGACCAGTGCTTTGTATGAGTTTCAGAAGCAGAGTTGGACTAGATATGGTCCGTATGTGTAGGAAACACCGTTCTTTTGTTCTCAGCACACTCACGTTTCCTGATGTCTTAGAGACTCTAGAAACCTAGAGCGTGCTTCTTGCTCTAAAGCACAGTGTGATCAATGGAAGAGAACTCTGCCGTGTGGTTCACTTCAGAAATGGAGTTAAATACCAGGCTCTGAGTCTTCCTACAAGCAAGACTTCCTTTCAGGTAAGGGCAGGAACTTTACAGCTGAAACGAACTACATAGGTCAAGAAGCTCACACGTTTCTAAGCTTAACTGACAAGCTCTGGATGTTAGAGGACCAGTGGTTTGTATCAGTTTCAGAAGCAGAGTTGGACTAGATATGGTCATATGTGTAGGAAACACGGTTCTATTGTATGTATAAAAAACGGTTCTATTGTTCTCAGCACACTCACGTTTCCTGCCTTCTTAGAGACTCTAGAAACCTAATGCGTGCTTCTTGCTGTAAAGCAGAGTGTGATGAATGGATGAGAACTCTGCTGTGTGTTTCACTTCAGAAATGGAGTTAAATTCCAGGCTCTGAGTCTTCCTACAAGCAAGACTTCGTTTCAGGTAAGGTCAGTTACTTTACAGCTCAAACTAACTACATCGTTCACGAAGCTCACTCGGATCTCGGCCTTAATTGAAAAACATTGGATGTTACAGGACCTGTGCTTTGTGTCATTTTCAGAAGAAGAGTTGAACTAGATATGGTCCCTATGTGTTGGAAACACAGCTCTTTTGTTCTGAGCACAATCACGTTTCCTGCTGTATTAGAGACTCTAGAAAGGAATAGCGTGCCTCTTGCTCTAAAACAGAGTGTGATTCATGGATGAGAACTGTGCTGTGTGTTTCCCCTCAGAAATGGAATTAAATCCCAGGCGCTGTGTCTTCCTACCAGCAAGACTTCGTTTCAGGTAAGGGCAGTCACTTTTCAGAGCAAACGAACTACATCATTCACGAAGCTCACACATTTCTAAGCTGAACTGACAAGCTTTGGATGTGAGAGGACCAGTGCTTTGTATGAGTTTCAGAATCAGAGTTGGACTAGATATGGTCTGTATGTATAAAACACGGTTCTATTGTTCTCAGCACACTCACGTTTCCTGCTGTCTTAGAGACTCTAGAAACCTAGAGCGTGCTTCTTGCTCTAAAGCAGAGTGTGATGAATGGATGAGAACTCTGCTGTGTGTTTCACTTCAGAAATGGAGTTAAATCCCAGGCTCTGTGTCTTCCTAAAAGCAAGACATTGTTTCAGGTAAGGGCCCGTACTTTACAGCTCAAACGAACTATATCATACACGACGCTCACACATATCTCGGTCTTAATTGAAAAGCATTGGATGTAACAGGACCTGTGCTTTGTGTCAGTTACAGAAGAAAAGGTGAACTTTATATGGTCCGTATGTGTAGGAAACACAGTTCTTTTGTTCTGAGCACAATCACGTTTCCTGCTGTATTAGAGACTCTAGAAAGGAAGAGCGTGCTTCTTGCTCTAAAACAGAGTGTGATTCATGGATGAGAACTGTGCTGTGTGTTTCCCCTCAGAAATGGAGTTAAATCCCAGGCTCTGTGTCTTCCTACAAGCACTACTTCGTTTCAGGTAAGGGCAGTCACTTTTAAGCTCAAACGAACTACATCGTTCACGAAGCTCACACGTTTCTCATCTAAACTGTCAAGCATTGGATGTTAGAGGACCTCTGGTTTGTTTCAGTTTCAGAAGCAGAGTTGAACTAGATATGGTGGTATGTGTAGGAAACACCGTTCTTTTGTTCTGAGCACACTCAAGTTTCCTGCTGTATTAGAGACTCTAGAAAGCAAGAGCGTGCTTCTTGCTCTAAGGCAGAGTGTGATCCATGGATGAGAACTAAGCTGTGTGTTTCCCTTCAGAAATGAGTTAATCCCCAGGCTCTGTGTCTTCCTATAAGCAAGACTTCGTTTCTGGTAAGGGCAGTCACTTTTCAGCTCAAACGAACTACATCGTTCACGAAGCTAACACGTTTCTCATCTTAACTGACAAGCTTTGGATGTTAGAGGACCAGTGCTTTGTATCAGTTTCAGAATCAGAGTTGGACTAGATATGGTCTGTATGTATAAAACAGGGTTCTATTGTTCTGAGCACACTCACGTTTCCTGCTGTCTTAGAGACTCTAGAAATCAAGAGCGTGCTTCTTGCTCTAAAGCAGAGTGTGATCAATGGATGAGAACTCTGCTGTGTGTTTCACTTCTGAAATGGAGTTAAATCCCAGGCTCTGTGTCTTCCTACAAGCAAGACTTCGTTTCAGGTAAGGGCAGTCACTTTTAAACACAAAGGTACTACATCGTTCACGAAGCTCACACGTTTCTAAGCTTAACTGACAAGCTTTGGATGTGAGAGGACCAGTGCTTTGTATGAGTTTCAGAAGCAGAGTTGGACTAGATATGGTCCGTATGTGTAGGAAACACCGTTCTTTTGTTCTCAGCACACTCACGTTTCCTGATGTCTTAGAGACTCTAGAAACCTAGACCGTGCTTCTTGCTCTAAAGCACAGTGTGATCAATGGAAGAGAACTCTGCCGTGTGTTTCACTTCAGAAATGGAGTTAAATACCAGGCTCTGAGTCTTCCTACAAGCAAGACTTCCTTTCAGGTAAGGGCAGGAACTTTACAGCTGAAACGAACTACATAGGTCACGAAGCTCACACGTTTCTAAGCTTAACTGACAAGCATTGGATGTTAGAGGACCTCTGGTTTGTTTCAGTTTCAGAAGCAGAGTTGAACTAAATATGGTCTGTATGTGTAGGAAACACCGTTCTTTTGTTCTGAGCACACTCAAGTTTCCTGCTGTATTAGAAACTCTAGAAAGGAAGAGGGTCCTTCTTGCTCTAAAGCAGAGTGTGATCCATGGATGAGAACTATGCTTGTGTTTCCCTTCAGAAATCGAGTTAAATCCCAGTTTCTGTGTCTTCCTACAAGCACTACTTCGTTTCAGGTAAGGGCAGTCACTTTTAAGCTCAAATGAACTACATAGTTCACGAAGCTCACACGTTTCTCATCTAAACTGTCAAGCATTGGATGTTAGAGGACCTCTGGTTTGTTTCAGTTTCAGAAGCAGAGTTGAACTAGATATGGTCTATATGTGTAGGAAACACCGTTCTTTTGTTCTGAGCACACTCAAGTTTCCTGCTGTATTAGAAACTCTAGAAAGGAGGAGGGTCCTTCTTGCTCTAAAGCAGAGTGTGATTCATGCATGAGAACTGTGCTGTGTGTTTCCCCTCAGAAATGGAATTAAATCCCAGGCTCTGCATCTTCCTACATGCAAGACATTGTTTCAGGTAAGGGCAGTCACTTTTCAGCTCAAACGAACTACATCGTTCCCGAAGCTCACACGTTTCTCAGCTTAACTGACAAGCATTGGATGTTAGAGGACCAGTGGTTTGTATCAGTTTCAGAAGCAGAGTTGGACTAGATATGGTCTGTATGTGTAGGAAACACGGTTCTATTGTATGTATAAAACACGGTTCTATTGTTCTCAGCACACTCACGTTTCCTGCTGACTTAGAGACTCTAGAAACCTAATGCGTGCTTCTTGCTGTAAAGCAGACTGTGATGAATGGATGAGAACTCTGCTGTGTGTTTCACTTCAGAAATGGAGTTAAATTCCAGGCTCTGAGTCTTCCTACAAGCAAGACTTCGTTTCAGGTAAGGTCAGTTACTTTACAGCTCAAACTAACTACATCGTTCACGAAGCTCACTCGGATCTCGGCCTTAATTGAAAAACATTGGATGTTACAGGACCTGTGCTTTGTGTCATTTTCAGAAGAAGAGTTGAACTAGATATGGTCCCTATGTGTTGGAAACACAGCTCTTTTGTTCTGAGCACAATCACGTTTCCTGCTGTATTAGAGACTCTAGAAAGGAATAGCGTGCCTCTTGCTCTAAAACAGAGTGTGATTCATGGATGAGAACTGTGCTGTGTGTTTCCCCTCAGAAATGGAATTAAATCCCAGGCTCTGTGTCTTCCTACCAGCAAGACTTCGTTTCAGGTAAGGGCAGTCACTTTTCAGCTCAAACGAACTACATCGTTCACGAAGCTCACACGTTTCTCATCTAAACTGTCAAGCATTGGATGTTAGAGGACCTCTGGTTTGTTTCAGTTTCAGAAGCAGAGTTGAACTAGATATGGTGGTATGTGTAGGAAACACCGTTCTTTTGTTCTGAGCACACTCAAGTTTCCTGCTGTATTACAGACTCTAGAAAGCAAGAGCGTGCTTCTTGCTCTAAGGCAGAGTGTGATCCATGGATGAGAACTAAGCTGTGTGTTTCCCTTCAGAAATGAGTTAATCCCCAGGCTCTGTTACTTCCTACAAGCAAGACTTCGTTTTTGTTAAAGGCAGTCACTTTTCAGCTCAAATGAACTACATCGTTCACGAAGCTAACACGTTTGTCATCTTAACTGACAAGCTTTGGATGTTAGAGGACCAGTGCTTTGTATCAGTTTCAGAATCAGAGTTGGACAAGATATGGTCTGTATGTATAAAACACGGTTCTATTGTTCTCAGCACACTCACGTTTCCTGCTGTCTTAGAGACTCTAGAAACCTAATGCGTGCTTCCTGCTGTAAAGCAGAGTGTGATGAATGGATGAGAACTCTGCTGTGTGTTTCACTTCAGAAATGGAGTTAAATCCCAGGCTCTGTGTCTTCCTAAAAGCAAGACTTCGTTTCAGGTAAGGGCAGGTACTTTACAGCTCACAGGAACTATATCATACACGACGCTCACACGTGTCTCGGTCTTAATAGAAAAGCATTGGATGTAACAGGACCTGTGCTTTGTGTCAGTTACAGAAGAAAAGTTGAACTAGATATGGTCCGTATGTGTAGGAAACACAGTTCTTTTGTTCTGAGCACAATCACGTTTCCTGCTGTATTAGAGACTCTAGAAAGGAAGAGCGTGCTTCTTGCTCTAAAACAGAGTGTGATTCATGGATGAGAACTGTGCTGTGTGTTTCCCCTCAGAAATGGAGTTAAATCCCAGGCTTTGTGTCTTCCTACAAGCACTACTTCGTTTCAGGTAAGGGCAGTCACTTTTAAGCTCAAACGAACTAAATCGTACACGAAGCTCACACGTTTCTCATCTAAACTGTCAAGCATTGGATGTTAGAGGACCTCTGGTTTGTTTCAGTTTCAGAAGCAGAGTTGAACTAGATATGGTCTGTATGTGTAGGAAACACCATTCTTTTGTTCTGAGCTCACTCAATTTTCCTGCTGTATTAGAAACTCTAGAAAGGAAGAGGGTCCTTCTTGCTCTAAAGCAGAGTGTGATCCATGGATGAGAACTATGCTTGTGTTTCCCTTCAGAAATCGAGTTAAATCCCAGCTTTGGTGTCTTCCTACATGCAAGACATTGTTTCAGGTAAGGGCAGTCACTTTTCAGCTCAAACGAACTACATCGTTCCCGAAGCTAACACGTTTCTCATCTTAACTGACAAGCTTTGGATGTTAGAGGACCAGGCTTTGTATCAGTATCAGAATCAGAGTTGGACTAGATATGGTCTGTATGTATAAAACACGGTTCTATTGTTCTCAGCACACTCACGTTTCCTGCTGTCTTAGAGACTCTAGAAACCTAGAGCGTGCTTCTTGCTGTAAAGCAGAGTGTGATGAATGGATGAGAACTCTGCTGTGTGTTTCACTTCAGAAATGGAGTTAAATCCTATGCTCTGTGTCTTCCTAAAAGCAAGACTTCGTTTCAGGTAAGGGCAGGTACTTTACAGCTCAAACGAACTATATCATACACGAAGCCCACACGTATCTCGGTCTTAATTGAAAAGCATTGGATGTTACAGGACCTGTGCTTTGTGTCCTTTTCAGAAGAAGAGTTGAACTAGATATGGTCCGTATGTGTAGGAAACACAGCTCTTTTGTTCTGAGCACAATCACGTTTCCTGCTGTATTAGAGACTCTAGAAAGGAAGAGCGTGCTTCTTGCTCTAAAACAGAGTGTGATTCATGCATGAGACCTGTGCTGTGTGTTTCCCCTCAGAAATGGAATTAAATCCCAGGCTCTGTGTCTTCCTACAAGCAAGACTTCGTTTCAGGTAAGGGCAGTCACTTTTCAGCTCAAAGGAACTACATCGTTCACGAAGCTAACACATATCTCATCTTAACTGACAAGCTTTGGATGTTAGAGGACCACTGGTTTGTTTCAGTTTCAGAAGCAGAGTTGAACTAGATATGGTCTGTATGTGTAGGAAACACCGTTCTTTTGTTCTGAGCACACTCAAGATTCTTGCTGTATTAGAAACTCTAGAAAGCAAGAGCGTGCTTCTTGCTCTAAAGCAGAGTGTGATCCATGGATGAGAACTATGCTTGTGTTTCCTTTCAGAAATCGAGTTAAATCCCAGCTTCTGTGTCTTCCTACATGCAAGACTTTGTTTCAGGTAAGGGCAGTCACTTTTCAGCTCAAACGAACTACATCGTTCCCGAAGCTCACATGTTTCTCAGCTTAACTGACAGGCCTTGGATGTGAGAGGACCAGTGCTTTGTATGAGTTTCAGATGCAGAGTTGGACTAGATATGGTCCGTATGTGTAGGAAACACCGTTCTTTTTTTCTCAGCACACTCACGTTTCCTGCTGTCTTAGAGACTGTAGAAACCTAGAGTGTGCTTCTTGCTCTAAAGCACAGTGTGATCAATGTAAGAGAACTCTGCTGTGTGTTTCACTTCAAAAATGGAGTTAAATACCAGGCTCTGAGTCTTCCTACCAGCAAGACTTTGTTTCAGGTAAGGTCAGTTACTTTACAGCTCAAATGAACTACATCGTTCACAAAGCTCACACGGATCTCGCTCTTATTTGAAAAACATTGGATGTTACAGGACCTGTGCTTTGTGTCATTTTCGGAAGAAGAGTTGAACTAGATATGGTCTGTATTTGGAGGAAACACAGCTCTTTTGTTCTGAGCACAATCACGGTTCCTGCTGTATTAGAGACTCTAGAAAGGAAGAGCGTGCTTCTTGCTCGAAAACAGAGTGTGATTCATGCATGAGAACTGTGCTGTGTGTTTCCCCTCAGAAATGGAATTAAATCCCAGGCTCTGTGTCTACCTACAAGCAAGACTTCATTTCTGGTAAGAGCAGTCACTTTTCAGCTCAAACGAACTACATCGTTCACGAAGCTAACACGTATCTCATCTTAACTGACAAGCTTTGGATGTTAGAGGACCAGTGCTTTGTATCAGTTTCAGAATCAGAGTTGGACTAGATATGGTCTGTATGTATAAAACACGGTTCTATTGTTCTCAGCACACTCACGTTTCCTGCTGTCTTAGAGACTCTAGAAACCTAGAGCGTGCTTCTTGCTCTAAAGCAGAGTGTGATCAATGGATGAGAACTCTGCTGTGTGTTTCACTTCAGAAATGGAGTTAAATCCCAGGCTCTGTGTCTTCCTAAAAGCAAGACTTCGTTTCAGGTAAGGGCAGGTACTTTACAGCTCAAACGAACTATATCATACACGATGCTCACACGTATCTCGGTCTTAATTGAAAAGCATTGGAAGTAACAGAACCTGTGCTTAGTGACAGTTACAGAAGAAAAGATGAACTAGATATTGTCCGTATGTGTAGGAAACACAGTTCTTTTGTTCTGAGCACAATCACGTTTCCTGCTGTATTAGAGACTCTAGAAAGAAAGAGCGTGCTTCTTGCTCTAAAACAGAGTGTGATTCATGGATGAGAACTGTGCTGTGTGTTTCCCTTCAGGAATGAGTTAATCCCCAGGCTCTGTGTCTTCCTACAAGCAAGACTTCGTTTCAGGTAAGGGCAGTCACTTTTAAGCTGAAACAACGAACTACATCGTTCAAGAAGCTAACACGTTTCTCATCTAAACTGTCAAGCATTGGATGTTAGAGGACCACTGGTTTGTTTCAGTTTCAGAAGCAGAGTTGAACTAGATATGGTCTGTATGTGTAGGAAACACCGTTCTTTTGTTCTGAGCACAATCAAGTTTCCTGCTGTATTAGAAACTCTAGAAAGGAAGAGGGTCCTTCTTGCTCTAAAGCAGAGTGTGATCCATGGATGAGAACTATGCTTGTGTTTCCCTTCAGAAATCGAGTTAAATCCCAGCTTCTGTGTCTTCCTACATGCAAGACTTTGTTTCAGGTAAGGGCAGTCACTTTTCAGCTCAAACGAACTACATTGTTCCCGAAGCTCACACTTTTCTCAGCTTAACTGACAAGCATTGGATGTGAGAGGACCAGTGTTTTGTATGAGTTTCAGAAGCAGAGTTGGACTAGATATGGTCCGTATGTGTGGGAAACACAGCTCTTTTGTTGTCAGCACACTCACGTTTCCTGCTCTCTTAGAGACTCTTGAAACCTAGAGCATGCTTCTTGCTCTAAAGCACAGTGTGATCAATGGAAGAGAACTCTGCCGTGTGTTTCAATTCAGAAATGGAGTTAAATACCAGGCTCTGAGTCTTCCTACAAGCAAGACTTCCTTTCAGGTAAGGGCAGGAACTTTACACCTGAAACGAACTACATAGGTCACGAAGCTCACACGTTACTAAGCTTAACTGACAAGCTTTGGATGTTAGAGGACCAGTGCTTTGTATCAGTTTCAGAATCAGAGTTGGACTAGGTATGGTTCATATGTGTAGGAAACACTGTTCTTTTGTTCTGAGCACACTCATGTTTCCTGCTGTATTAGAGACTCTATAAAGCAAGAGCGTGCTTCTTGCTCTAAGGCAGAGTGTGATCCATGGATGAGAACTATGCTTGTGTTTCCCTTCAGAAATCGAGTTAAATCCCAGCTTCTATGTCTTCCTACATGCAAGACTTTGTTTCAGGTAAGGGCAGGAACTTTACAGCTGAAACGAACTGCATAGGTCACGAAGCTCACACATTTCTAAGCTTAACTGATAAGCTTTGGATGTGAGAGGTCCAGTGCTTTGTATGAGTTTCAGAAGCAGAGTTGGAATAGATATGGTCCGTATGTGTAGGAAACACCGTTCTTTTGTTCTCAGCACTCTCACGTTTCCTGCTGTCTTAGAGAATCTAGAAACCTAGAGCGTGCTTCTTGCTCTAAAGCACAGTATGATCAATGGAAGAGAACTCTGCCGTGTGTTTCACTTCAGAAATGGAGTTAAATACCAGGCTCTGAGTCTTCCTACAAGCAAGACTTCGTTTCTGGTAAGGGCAGTCACTTTTCAGCTCAAATGAACTACATCGTTCAAGAAGCTAACACGTTTCTCATCTTAACTGACAAGCTTTGGATGTTAGAGGACCAGTGCTTTGTATCAGTTTCAGAATCAGAGTTGGACTAGATATGGTCTGTATGTATAAAACACGGTTCTATTGATCTCAGCACACTCACATTTCCTGCTGTCTTAGAGACTCTAGAAACCTAGAGCGTGCTTCTTGCTCTAAAGCAGAGTGTGATCAATGGATGAGAACTCTGCTGTGTGTTTCACTTCAGAAATGGAGTTAAATCCTAGGCTCTGTGTCTTCCTAAAAGCAAGACTTCCTTTCAGGTAAGGGCAGGTACTTTACAGCTAAAACGAACTATATCATACACGACGCTCACATGTATCTCGGTCTTAATAGAAAAGTATTGGATGTAACATGACCTGTGCTTTGTGTCAGTTTCAGAAGAAAAGTTGAACTAGATATGGTCTGTATGTGTAGGAAACACAGTTCTTTTGTTCTGAGCACAATCATGTTTCCTGCTGTATTAGAGACTCTAGAAAGGAAGAGCGTGCTTCTTGCTCTAAAACAGAGTGTGATTCATGGATGAGAACTATGCTGTGTGTTTCCCCTCAGAAATGGAGTTAAATACCAGGCACTGAGTCTTCCTACAAGCAAGACTTCGTTTCAGGTAAGTGCAGGAACTTTACAGCTGAACCGAACTACATAGGTCACGAAGCTCACACGTTTCTAAGCTTAACTGACAAGCTTTGGATGTGAGAGGACCAGTGATTTGTATGAGTTTCAGAAGCAGAGTTGGACTAGATATGGTCCGTATATGTAGGAAACACCGTTCTTTTGTTCTCAGCACACTCACGTTTCCTGCTCTCTTAGAGACTCTAGAAACCTAGAGCATGCTTCTTGTTCTAAAGCACAGTGTGATCAATGGAAGAGAACTCTGCCGTGTGTTTCACTTCAGAAATGGAGTTAAATACCAGGCTCTGAGTCTTCCTACAAGCAAGACTTCGTTTCAGGTAATGGCAGGAACTTTACAGCTGAAACGAACTACATAGGTCACGAAGCTCACACGTTTCTAAGCTTAACTGACAAGCTTTGGATGTTAGAGGACCAGTGCTTTGTATCAGTTTCAGAATCAGAGTTGGACTAGATATTGTTCGTATGTGTAGGAAACACTGTTCTTTTGTTCTGAGCACACTCATGTTTCCTGCTGTATTAGAGACTCTAGAAAGCAAGAGCGTGCTTCTTGCTCTAAGATAGAGTGTGATCCATGGATGAGAACTAAGTTGTGTGTTTCCCTTCAGAAATGAGTTAATCCCCAGGCTCTGTGTCTTCCTACAAGCAAGACTTCATTTCTGGTAAGGGCAGTCACTTTTTAGCTCAAAAGAACTACATCGTTCACGAAGCTAACACGTTTCTCATCTTAACTGACAAGCTTTGGATGTTAGAGGACCTGTAGTTGGTTTCAGTTTCAGAAGCAGAGTTGAACTAGATATGGTCCGTATGTGTAGGAAACACCTTTCTTTTGTTCTGAGCACACTCATGTTTCCTGCTGTATTAGAGACTCTAGAAACCTAGAGCGTGCTTCTTGCTCTAAAGCAGAGTGTGATCAATGGAAGAGAACTCTGCCGTGTGTTTCACTTCAGAAATGGAGTTAAATACCAGGCACTGAGTCTTCCTACAAGCAAGACTTCGTTTCCGGTAAGGGCAGGAACTTTACAGCTGAAAAGAACTACATAGGACACCGAGCTCACACGTTTCTAAGCTTAACTGACAAGCTTTGGATGTGAGAGGACCAGTGCTTTGTATGAGTTTTGGAAGCAGAGTTGGACTAGATATGGTCCGTATGTGTAGGAAACACCGTTATTTTGTTCTCAGCACACTCACATTTCCTGCTGCTTAGAGACTCTAGAAACCTAGAGCGTGCTTCTTGCTCTAAAGCACAGTGTGATCAATGGAAGAGAACTCTGCCGTGTGTTTCACTTCAGACATGGAGTTAAATACCAGGCTCTGAGTCTTCCTACAAGCAAGAATTCGTTTCAGGTAATGGCAGGAACTTTACAGTTGAAACCAACTACATAGGTCACGAAGCTCACAAGTTTCTAACCTTAACTGACAAGCTTTGGATGTGAGAGGTCCAGTGCTTTGTATGAGTTTCAGAAGCAGAGTTGGACTAGATATGGTCTGTATGTGTAGGAAACACCGTTCTTTTGTTCTCAGCACACTCACGTTTCCTGCTGTCTTAGAGACTCTAGAAACCTAGAGCGTGCTTCTTGCTCTAAAGCACAGTGTGATCAATAGAAGAGAACTCTGATGTGTGTTTCACTTCAGAAATGGAGTTAAATACCAGGCTCTGAGTCTTCCTACAATCAAGACTTCGTTTCATGTAAGGGCAGGAACTTTACAGCTGAAACGAACTACATAGTTCACGAAGCTCACACGTTTCTTAGCTTAACTGACAAGCTTTGGATTTGAGAGGACCAGTGCTTTGTATGAGTTTCAGAAGCAGAGTTGGACTAGATGTGGTCCGTATGTGTAGGAAACACCGTTCTTTTGTTCTCAGCACACTCACGTTTCCTGCTGTCTTAGAGACTCTAGAAACCTAGAGCGTGCTTCTTGCTCTAAAGCACAGTGTGATCAATGGAAGAGAACTCTGCCATGTGTTACACTTCAGAAATGGAGTTAAATACCAGGCTCTGAGTCTTCCTACAAGCAAGACTTCGTTTCTGGTAAGGGCAGTAACTTTTCAGCTCAAATGAACTACGTCGTTCACGAAGCTAACACGTTTCTCATCTTAACTGACAAGCTTTGGATGTTAGAGGACCAGTGCTTTGTATCAGTTTCAGAATCAGAGTTGGACTAGATATGGTCTGTATGTATAAAACACGGTTCTATTGTTCTCAGCACACTCACGTTTCCTGCTGACTTAGAGACTCTAGAAACCTAGAGCGTGCTTCTTGCTCTAAAGCAGAGTGTGATCAATGGATGAGAACTCTGCTGTGTGTTTCACTTCAGAAATGGAGTTAAATCCTAGGCTCTGTGTCTTCCTAAAAGCAAGACTTCCTTTCAGGTAAGGGCAGGTACTTTACAGCGCACACAAACTATATCATACACGATGCTCACATGTATCTCGGTCTTAATAGAAAAGCATTGGATGTAACAGGACCTGTGCTTTGTGTCAGTTTTAGAAGAAAAGTTGAACTAGATATGGTCCGTATGTGTAGGAAACACAGTTCTTTTGTTCTGAGCACAATCACGTTTCCTGCTGTATTAGAGACTCTAGAAAGGAAGAGCGTGCTTCTTGCTCTAAAACAGAGTGTGATTCATGGATGAGAACTGTGCTGTGTGTTTCCCCTCAGAAATGGAGTTAAATCCCAGGTTCTGTGTCTTCCTACAAGCACTACTTCATTTCAGGTTTGGGCAGTCACTTTTAAGCTCAAACGAACTGCATAGTTCACGAAGCTCACATGTTTCTCATCTAAACTGTCAAGCATTGGATGTTAGAGGACCTCTGGTTTGTTTCAGTTTCAGAAACAGAGTTGAATTAGATATGGTCTGTATGTGTAGGAAACACCGTTCTTTTGTTCTGAGCACACTCAAGTTTCCTGCTGTATTAGAAACTCTAGAAAGGAAGAGGGTCCTTCTTGCTCTAAAGCAGAGTGTGATCCATGGATGAGAACTCTGCTGTGTGTTTCACTTCAGAAATGGAGTTAAATTCCAGGCTCTGAGTCTTCCTACAAGCAAGACTTTGTTTCAGGTAAGGGCAGGAACTTTACAGCTAAAAGGAACTACATCGTTCACGAAGCTCACAAGTTTCTCATCTTAACTGACAAGCATTGGATGTTAGAGGACCTGTAGTTGGTTTCAGTTTCAGAAGCAGAGTTGAACTAGATATGGTCCGTATGTGTAGGAAACACCGTTCTTTTGTTCTGAGCACACTCATGTTTCCTGCTGTATTAGAGACTCTAGAAACCTAGAGCGTGGTTCTTGCTCTAAAGCACAGTGTGATCAATGGAAGAGAACTCTGCCGTGTGTTTCACTTCAGAAATGGAGTTAAATACCAGGCTCTGAGTCTTCCTACAAGCAAGACTTCGTTTCAGGTAAGGGCAGGAACTTTACAGCTGAAAAGAACTACATAGGTCACCAAGCTCACACGTTTCTAAGCTTAACTTACAGGCTTTGGATGTGAGAGGACCAGTGCTTTGTATGAGTTTCAGAAGCAGAGTTGGACTAGATATGGTCCGTATGTGTAGGAAACACCGTTCTTTTGTTCTCAGCACACTCACGTTTCCTGCTGTCTTAGAGACTCTAGAAACATAGAGCTTGCTTCTTGCTCTAAAGCACAGTGTGATCAATGGAAGAGAACTCTGCCGTGTGTTTCAATTCAGAAATGGAGTTAAATACCAGGCTCTGTGTCTTCCTACAAGCAAGACTTCATTTCAGGTAAGGGCACTCACTTTTCAGCTCAAAGGAACTACATCGTTCACGAAGCTCACACGTTTCTAAGCTTAACTGACAAGCTTTGCATGTGAGAGGACCAGTGCTTTGTATGAGTTTCAGAAGCAGAGTTGGACTAGATATGGTCCGTATGTGTAGGAAACACCGTTCTTTTGTTCTCAGCACACTCACGTTTCCTGCTGTCTTAGAGACTCTAGAAACCTAGAGCGTGCTTCTTGCTCTAAAGCACAGTGTGATCAATGGAAGAGAACTCTGCCGTGTGTTTCACTTCAGAAATGGAGTTAAATACCAGGCTCTGTGTCTTCCTACAAGCAAGACTTCATTTCAGGTAAGGGCAGTCACTTTTCAGCTCAAAGGAACTACATCGTTCACGAAGCTCACACGTTTCTAAGCTTAACTGACAAGCTTTGGATGTTAGAGGACCAGTGCTTTGTATGAGTTTCAGAAGCAGAGTTGGACTAGATATGGTCCGTATGTGTAGGAAACACCGTTCTTTTGTTCTCAGCACACTCACGTTTCCTGCTGTCTTTGAGACTCTAGAAACCTAGAGCGTGCTTCTTGCTCTAAAGCACAGTGTGATCAATGGAAGAGACCTCTGCCGTGTGTTTCACTTCAGAAGTGGAGTTAAATACCAGGCACTGAGTCTTCCTACAAGCAAGACTTCGTTTCAGGTAAGGGCAGGAACTTTACAGCTGAAACGACCTACATAGGTCACGAAGCTCACACGTTTCTAAGCTTAACTGACAAGCTTTGGATGTGAGAGGACCAGTGATTTGTATGACATTCAGAAGCAGAGTTGGACTAGATATGGTCCATATGTGTAGGAAACACCGTTCTTTTGTTCTCTGCACACTCACGTTTCCTGCTCTCTTAGAGACTCTAGAAACCTAGAGCGTGCTTCTTGCTCTAAAGCACAGTGTGATCAATGGAAGAGAACTCTGCCGTGTGTTTCACTTCAGAAATGGAGTTAAATACCAGGCTCTGAGTCTTCCTACAAGCAAGACTTCGTTTCAGGTAAGGTATAGGAACTTTACAACTGAAACGAACTACATAGGTCACGAAGCTCACACGTTTCTAAGCTTAACTGACAAGCTTTGGATGTTAGAGGACCAGCGCTTTGTATCAGTTTCAGAATCAGAGTTGGACTAGATATTGTTCGTATGTGTAGGAAACACTGTTTTTTGTTCTGAGCACACTCATGTTTCCTGCTGTATTAGAGACTCTAGAAAGCAAGAGCGTGCTTCTTGCTCTAAGGCAGAGTGTGATCCATGGATGAGAACTAAGCTGTGTGTTTCCCTTCAGAATTGAGTTAATCCCCAGGCTCTGTGTCTTCCTACAAGCAAGACTTCGTTTCTGGTAAGGGCAGTCACTTAACAGCTCAAACGAACTACATCGTTCACGAAGCTAACAAGTTTCTCATCTTAACTGACAAGCTTTGGATGTTAGAGGACCTGTAGTTGGTTTCAGTTTCAGAAGCAGAGTTGAACTAGATATGGTCCGTATGTGTAGGAAACACCGTTCTTTTGTTCTGAGCACACTCATGTTTCCTGCTGTATTAGAGACCCTAGAACCCTAGAGCGTGCTTCTTGCTCTAAAGCAGAGTGTGATCAATGGAAGAGAACTCTGCCGTGTGTTTCACTTCAGAAATGGAGTTAAATACCAGGCACTGAGTCTTCCTACAAGCAAGACTTCGTTTCCGGTAAGGGCAGGAACTTTACAGCTGAAAAGAACTACATAGGTCACCAAGCTCACACGTTTCTAAGCTTAACTGACAAGCTTTGGATGTGAGAGGACCAGTGCTTTGTATGAGTTTCAGAAGCAGAGTTGAACTAGATATGGTCCGTATGTGTAGGAAACACCGTTCTTTTGTTCTCAGCACACTCACGTTTCCTGCTGTATTAGAGACTCTAGAAAGCATTAGCATTCTTCTTGCTCTAAAGCAGAGTGTGATCCTTGGATGAGAACTATGCTGTGTGTTTCCCTTCAGAAATGGAGTTAAATGCCAGGCTCTGTGTCTTCCTACAAGCAAGTATTCGTTTCAGGTAAGGCAGTCACTTTTCAGCTCAAACGAACTACTTCGTTCACGAAGCTCACACTTTTCTCATCTTTAATGACAAGCATTGGATGTGAGAGGACCTGTGCTTTGTATCAATGTCAGAGGCAGAGTTGGACTATATATGGTCTGTATGTGTAGGAACCACCGTTCTTTTGTTCTCAGCACTCTCACGATTCCTGCTGTCTTAGAGAATCTAGAAAGCAAGTCCGTGCTTCTTGCTCTAAAGCAGAGTGTGATCAATGGATCAGAACTGTGCTGTGTGTTCCAATTCAGAAATGTAGTTAAATCCCAGGCTCTGTGTCTTCCTACAAGCAAGACTTCGTTTCACGTAAGGGAAGTCACATTTCATCTCAACGAACTACATCGTTCACTAAGCTAACGCGTTTCCCATCTTAAATGAAAAGCATTGGATGTTAGAGGACCTGTGCTTTGTATCATTTTCCGAAGCAGAGTTGGACTAGATATGTCCCGTATGTGTAGGAAACACCGTACTTTTGCTCTCAGCACCCTCACGTTTCCTGGTGTCCTAGAGAATCGAGAAAGCAAGAGCGTGCTTCTTGCTCTAAAGCAGAGTGTGATCAATGAATGAGAACTCTGCTGTGTGTTCCACTTCAGAAATGGAGTTAAATCCCAGGCTCTGGGACTTCCTACAAGCAAGACTTCGTTTCAAGTAATGGCAGGTACTTTACAGCTCAAAGAAACTACATAGTTTCCGAAGCTGACACGTTTCTCATGTTAACTGACAAGCATTGGATGTTAGAGGACCTGTGGTTTGTTTCAGGTTCAGAAGCAGAGTTGAACTAGATACGGTCCGTGTGTGTAGGAAACACCGTACTTTTGTTCTCAGCACACTCACGTTTCCTGCTTTATTAGTGACTCCAGAAAGCAAGAGCGTGCTTCTTGATGTAAAGCAGAGTGTGATCAATGAATGAGAACTCTGCTGTGTGTTTCCCTTAAGAAATGGAGTTAAATCCAAGGCTCTGTGACCTCCTACAAGCAAGACTTCGTTTCAAGTAAGGGCAGTTACTTCACAGCTCAAAGAAATTACATAGTTCCCGAAGCTCACACGTTTCTCATGTTAACTGACATGCATTGGATGTTAGAGGACCTGTGGTTTGTTTCAGGTTCAGAAGCAGAGTTGAACTAGATACGGTCCGTGTGTGTAGGAAACACCGTTCTTTTGTTCTGAGCCCACTCACGTTTCCTGCTGTATTAGAGAGTCTAGAAAGCATTATCATTCTTCATGCTCTAAAGCAGAGTGTGATCCATGGATGATAATTATGCTGTGTGTTTCCCTTCAGAAATGGAGTTAAATGCCACGCTCTGTGTCTTCCTACAAGCAAGACTTCGTTTCAGGTAAGGGCAGGAACTTTTCAGCTCAAAGGAACTACATCATTCACGAAGCTCACACGTTTCTCATCTTAAATGACAAGCATTGGATGTTAGAGGGCCAGTGCTTTGTATCAATTTCAGAGGCAGAGTTGGAGTAGAAGTGGTCCGTATGTGTAGGAACCACAGTTCTTTTGTTCTCAGCACACTCACGTTTCTTTGCTGTCGTAGAGAATCTAGAAAGCAAGGGCGTGCTTCCTGCTCTAAAGCAGAGTGTGATCCATGGATGATAACTATGCTGTGTGTTTCCCTTCAGAACTGGAGTTAAATCCCAGGATCTGTGTCTTCCTACAAGCAAGACTTCGTTTCAGGTAAGGGCAGGAACTTTTCAGCTCAAACGAACTACATCATTCACGAAGCTCACACGTTTCTCATCTTAAATGACAAGCATTGGATGTTAGAGGGCCAGTGCTTTGTATCAATTTCAGAGGCAGAGTTGGACTAGAAATGGTCCGTATGTGTAGGAACCACAGTTCTTTTGTTCTCAGCACACTCACGTTTCCTGCTTTATTAACAACTCCAGAAAGAAAGAGCGTGCTTCTTGATCTAAAGCAGAGTGTGATCAATGAATGAGAACTCTGCTGTGTGTTTCCCTTAAGAAATGGAGTTAAATCCAAGGCTCTGTGACTTCCTACAAGCAAGACTTCGTTTCAAGTAAGGGCAGTTACTTTACAGCTCAAAGAAATTACATAGTTTCCGAAGCTCACACGTTTCTCATGTTAACTGACAAGCATTGGATGTTAGAGGACCTGTGGTTTGTTTCAGGTTCAGAAGCAGAGTTGAACTAGATACGGTCCGTGTGTGTAGGAAACACCGTTCTTTTGTTCTGAGCACACTCACGTTTCCGGCTGTATTAGAGACTCTAGAAAGCATTAGCATTCTTCTTGCTCTAAAGCAGAGTGTGATCCATGGATGAGAACTATGCTGTGAGTTTCCCTTCAGAAATGGAGTTAAATGCCAGGCTCTGTGTCTTCCTACTAGCAAGACTTCGTTTCAGGTAAGGCAGTCACTTTTCAGCTCAAATGAACTACTTCGTTCACGAAGCTCACACTTTTCTCATCTTAAATGACAAGCATTGGATGTGAGAGGACCTGTGCTTTGTATCAATGTCAGAGGCAGAGTTGGACTAGATATGGTCTGTATGTGTAGGAACCACCGTTCTTTTGTTCTCAGCACACTCACGATTCCTGCTGTCTTAGAGAATCTAGAAAGCAAGTCCGTGCTTCTTGCTCTAAAGCAGAGTGTGATCAATGGATCAGAACTGTGCTGAGTGTTCCACTTCAGAAATGGTGTTAAATCTCAGGCTCTGTGTCTTCCTACAAGCAAGACTTCGTTTCAGGTAAGGGAAGTCACATTTCATCTCAATGAACTACATCGTTCACTAAGCTAACGCGTTTCCCATCTTAACTGAAAAGCATTGGATGTTAGAGGACCAGTGCTTTGTATCATTTTCTGAAGCAGAGTTGGACTAGATATGTCCCGTATGTGTAGGAAACACCGTACTTTTGTTCTCAGCACCCTCAAATTTCCTGCTGTCTTAGAGAATCGAGAAAGCAAGAGCGTGCTTCTTGCTCTGAAGCAGAGTGTGATCAATGAATGAGAACTCTGCTGTGTGTTCCACTTCAGAAATGGAGTTAAATCCCAGGCTCTGTGACTTCCTACAAGCAAGACTTCGTTTCAAGTAAGGGCAGGTACTTTACAGCTCAAAGAAACTACATAGTTTCCGAAGCTCACACGTTTCTCATGTTAACTGACAAGCATTGGATGTTAGAGGACCTGTGGTTTGTTTCAGGTTCAGAATCAGAGTTGAACTAGATACGGTCCGTGTGTGTAGGAAACACCGTTCTTTTGTTTCTCAGCACACTCACATTTCCTGCTGTATTAGAGAGTCTAGAAAGCATTAGCATTCTTCTTGCTCTAAAGGAGACTGTGATCCATGGATGAGAACTATGCTGTGTGTTTCCCTTCAGAAATGGAGTTAAATGCCAGACTCTGTGTCTTCCTACAAGCAGGATTTCGTTTCAGGTAAGGGCGGTCACTTTTCAGCTCAAACCAACTACTTCGTTCACGAAGCTCACACTTTTCTCATCTTAAATGACAAGCATTGGATGTTAGAGGACCTGTGCTTTGTATCAATGTCAGAGGCAGAGTTGGACTAGAAATGGTCCGTATGTGTATGAACCACAGTACTTTTGTTCTCAGCACATTCACGTTTCTTTGGTGTCGTAGAGAATCTAGAAAGCAAGGGCGTGCTTCCTGCTCTAAAGCAGAGTGTGATCCATGGATGATAACTATGCTGTGTGTTTCCCTTCAGAACTGGAGTTAAATCCCAGGCTCTGTGTCTTCCTACAAGCAAGACTTCGTTTCAGGTAAGGGCAGGAACTTTTCAGCTCAAACGAACTACATCATTCACGAAGCTCACACGTTTCTCATCTTAAATGACAAGCATTGGATGTTAGAGGGCCAGTGCTTTGTATCAATTTCAGAGGCAGAGTTGGACTAGAAATGCTCCGTATGTGTAGGAACCACAGTTCTTTTGTTCTCAGCACACTCACGTTTCTTTGCTGTCGTAGAGAATCTAGAAAGCAAGACAGTGCTTCATGCTCTAAAGGAGAGTGTGATCAATGGATGAGAACTGTGCTGTGTGTTCCACTTCAGAAATGGAGTTAAACCCCAGGCTCTGTGTCTTCCTACATGCAAGACTTCATTTCAGGTAAGGGCAGTTACTTTTGAGCTCAAACGAACTACATCGTTCAAAAGCTCACACGATTCTCATGTTAGCTGACAAGCATTGGATGATAGAGGACCTGTGCTTTGTATCAATTTCAAGGCAGAGTTGGACTAGATATGGTCCATATGTGTAGGAAACACCGTTATTTGTTCCCAGCACACTCACGTTTCCTGCTTTATTAGCGACTCCAGAAAGCAAGAGCGTGCTTCTTGCTCTAAAGGAGAGTGTGATCAATGGATCAGAACTCTGCTGTGTGTTCCACTTCAGAAATGTAGTTAAATCCCAGGCTCTGTGTCTTCCTACAAGCAAGACTTCGTTTCAGGTAAGGGAAGTCACATTGCATCTCAACGAACTTCATCGTTCACTAAGTTAACACGTTTCCCATCTTAACTGAAAAGCATTGGATGTTAGAGGACCAGTGCTTTGTATCATTTTCAGAAGCAGAGTTGGACTAGATATGTCCCGTATGTGTAGGAAACACCGTACTTTTGTTCTCAGCACACTCACGTTTCCTGCTGTCTTAGAGAATCGGGAAAGCAAGAGCGTGCTTCTTGCTCTAAAGCAGAGTGTGATCAATGAATGAGAACTCTGCTGTGTGTTCCACTTAAGAAATGGAGTTAAATCCCAGGCTCTGTGACTTCCTACAAGCAAGATTTCGTTTCAAGTAAGGGCAGGTACTTTACAGCTCAAAGAAATTACATAGTTTCCGAAGCTCACACGTTTCTCATGTTAACTGAGAAGCATTGTATGTTAGAGGACCTGTGGTTTGTTTCAGGTTGAGAAGCAGAGTTGAACTAGATACGGTCCGTGTGTGTAGGAAACACCGTTCTTTTGTTCTGAGCACACTCACATTTCCTTCTGTATTAGACAGTCTAGAAAGCATTAGCATTCTTCTTGCTCTAAAGCAGAGTGTGATCCATGGATGAGAACTATCCTGTGTGTTTCCCTTCAGAAATAGAGTTAAATGCCAGACTCTGTGTCTCCCTACAAGCAAGACTTCATTTCAGGTAAGGGCAGTCACTTTTCAGCTAAAACGAACTACTTCGTTCACGAAGCTCAAACTTTTCTCATCTTAAATGACAAGCATTGGATGTTAGAGGACCTGTGCTTTGTATCAATGTCAGAGGCAGAGTTGGACTAGATATGGTCCGTATGTGTAGGAAACACTGTTCTTTTGTTCTCAGCACACTCACGTTTCCTGCTGTATTAGAGAGTCTAGAAAGCATTAGCATTCTTCTTGCTCTAAAGCAGAGTGTGATCAATGAATGAGAACTCTGCTGTGTGTTCCACTTCAGAAATGGAGTTAAATCCCAGGCTCTGGGACTTCCTACAAGCAAGACTTCGTTTCAAGTAAGGGCAGGTACTTTACAGCTCAAAGAAACTACATAGTTTCCGAAGCTCACACGTTTCTCATGTTAACTGACAAGCATTGGATGTTAGAGGACCTGTGGTTTGTTTCAGGTTCAGAAGCAGAGTTGAACTAGATACGGTCCGTGTGTGTAGGAAACACCGTTCTTTTGTTCTCAGCACACTCACGATTCCTTCTGTCTTAGAGAATCTAGAAAGCAAGTCCGTGCTTCTTGCTCTAATGCAGAGTGTGATCAATGGATCAGAACTGTGCTGTGTGTTCCTCTTCAGAAATGTAGTTAAATCCCAGGCTCTGTGTCTTCCTACAAGCAAGACTTCGTTTCAGGTAAGGGAAGTCACATTTCATCTCAACGAACTACATCGTTCACTAAGCTAACGCGTTTCCCATCTTAACTGAAAAGCATTGGATGTTAGAGGACCAGTGCTTTGTAACATTTTCCGAAGCAGAGTTGGACTAGATATGTCCCATATGTGTAGGAAACACCGTACTTTTGTTCTCAGCACCCTCACGTTTCCTGCTGTCTTAGAGAATCGAGAAAGCAAGAGCGTGCTTCTTGCTCTAAAGCAGAGTGTGATCAATGAATGAGAACTCTGCTGTGTGTTCCACTTCAGAAATGGAGTTAAATCCCAGGTTCTGGGACTTCCTACAAGCAAGACTTCGTTTCAAGTAAGGGCAGGTACTTTACAGCTCAAAGAAACTACATAGTTTCCGAAGCTCACACGTTTCTCATGTTAACTGACAAGCATTGGATGTTAGAGGACCTGTGGTTTGTTTCAGGTTCAGAAGCAGAGTTGAACTAGATACGGTCCGTGTGTGTAGGAAACACCGTTCTTTTGTTCTCAGCACACTCACGTTTCCTGCTTTATTAGCAACTCCAGAAAGAAAGAGCGTGCTTCTTGATCTAAAGCAGAGTGTGATCAATGAATGAGAACTCTGCTGTGTGTTTCCCTTAAGAAATGGAGTTAAATCCAAGGCTCTGTGACTTCCTACAAGCAAGCCTTCGTTTCAAGTAAGGGCAGTTACTTTACAGCTCAAAGAAATTACATAGTTTCCGAAGCTCACACGTTTCTCATGTTAACTGACAAGCATTGGATGTTAGAGGACCTGTGGTTTGTTTCAGGTTCAGAAGCAGAGTTGAACTAGATACGGTCCGTGTGTGTAGGAAACACCGTTCTTTTGTTCTGAGCACACTCACGTTTCCGGCTGTATTAGAGACTCTAGAAAGCATTAGCATTCTTCTTGCTCTAAAGCAGAGTGTGATCCATGGATGAGAACTATGCTGTGAGTTTCCCTTCAGAAATGGAGTTAAATGCCAGGCTCTGTGTCTTCCTACTAGCAAGACTTCGTTTCAGGTAAGGCAGTCACTTTTCAGCTCAAATGAACTACTTCGTTCACGAAGCTCACACTTTTCTCATCTTAAATGACAAGCATTGGATGTGAGAGGACCTGTGCTTTGTATCAATGTCAGAGGCAGAGTTGGACTAGATATGGTCTGTATGTGTAGGAACCACCGTTCTTTTGTTCTCAGCACACTCACGATTCCTGCTGTCTTAGAGAATCTAGAAAGCAAGTCCGTGCTTCTTGCTCTAAAGCAGAGTGTGATCAATGGATCAGAACTGTGCTGAGTGTTCCACTTCAGAAATGGAGTTAAATCTCAGGCTCTGTGTCTTCCTACAAGCAAGACTTCGTTTCAGGTAAGGGAAGTCACATTTCATCTCAATGAACTACATCGTTCACTAAGCTAACGCGTTTCCCATCTTAACTGAAAAGCATTGGATGTTAGAGGACCAGTGCTTTGTATCATTTTCTGAAGCAGAGTTGGACTAGATATGTCCCGTATGTGTAGGAAACACCGTACTTTTGTTCTCAGCACCCTCAAATTTCCTGCTGTCTTAGAGAATCGAGAAAGCAAGAGCATGCTTCTTGCTCTGAAGCAGAGTGTGATCAATGAATGAGAACTCTGCTGTGTGTTCCACTTCAGAAATGGAGTTAAATCCCAGGCTCTGTGACTTCCTACAAGCAAGACTTCGTTTCAAGTAAGGGCAGGTACTTTACAGCTCAAAGAAACTACATAGTTTCCGAAGCTCACACGTTTCTCATGTTAACTGACAAGCATTGGATGTTAGAGGACCTGTGGTTTGTTTCAGGTTCAGAATCAGAGTTGAACTAGATACGGTCCGTGTGTGTAGGCAACACCGTTCTTTTGTTTCTCAGCACACTCACATTTCCTGCTGTATTAGAGAGTCTAGAAAGCATTAGCATTCTTCTTGCTCTAAAGGAGACTGTGATCCATGGATGAGAACTATGCTGTGTGTTTCCCTTCAGAAATGGAGTTAAATGCCAGACTCTGTGTCTTCCTACAAGCAGGATTTCGTTTCAGGTAAGGGCGGTCACTTTTCAGCTCAAACCAACTACTTCGTTCACGAAGCTCACACTTTTCTCATCTTAAATGACAAGCATTGGATGTTAGAGGACCTGTGCTTTGTATCAATGTCAGAGGCAGAGTTGGACTAGAAATGGTCCGTATGTGTATGAACCACAGTACTTTTGTTCTCAGCACATTCACGTTTCTTTGGTGTCGTAGAGAATCTAGAAAGCAAGGGCGTGCTTCCTGCTCTAAAGCAGAGTGTGATCCATGGATGATAACTATGCTGTGTGTTTCCCTTCAGAACTGGAGTTAAATCCCAGGCTCTGTGTCTTCCTACAAGCAAGACTTCGTTTCAGGTAAGGGCAGGAACTTTTCAGCTCAAACGAACTACATCATTCACGAAGCTCACACGTTTCTCATCTTAAATGACAAGCATTGGATGTTAGAGGGCCAGTGCTTTGTATCAATTTCAGAGGCAGAGTTGGACTAGAAATGCTCCGTATGCGTAGGAACCACAGTTCTTTTGTTCTCAGCACACTCACGTTTCTTTGCTGTCGTAGAGAATCTAGAAAGCAAGACAGTGCTTCATGCTCTAAAGCAGAGTGTGATCAATGGATGAGAACTGTGCTGTGTGTTCCACTTCAGAAATGGAGTTAAACCCCAGGCTCTGTGTCTTCCTACATGCAAGACGTCATTTCAGGTAAGGGCAGTTACTTTTGAGCTCAAACGAACTACATCGTTCAAAAAGCTCACACGATTCTCATGTTAGCTGACAAGCATTGGATGATAGAGGACCTGTGCTTTGTATCAATTTCAAGGCAGAGTTGGACTAGATATGGTCCATATGTGTAGGAAACACCGTTATTTGTTCCCAGCACACTCACGTTTCCTGCTTTATTAGCGACTCCAGAAAGCAAGAGCGTGCTTCTTGCTCTAAAGCAGAGTGTGATCAATGGATCAGAACTCTGCTGTGTGTTCCACTTCAGAAATGTAGTTAAATCCCAGGCTCTGTGTCTTCCTACAAGCAAGACTTCGTTTCAGGTAAGGGAAGTCACATTGCATCTCAACGAAATTCATCGTTCACTAAGTTAACACGTTTCCCATCTTAACTGAAAAGCATTGGATGTTAGAGGACCAGTGCTTTGTATCATTTTCAGAAGCAGAGTTGGACTAGATATGTCCCGTATGTGTAGGAAACACCGTACTTTTGTTCTCAGCACACTCACGTTTCCTGCTGTCTTAGAGAATCGGGAAAGCAAGAGCGTGCTTCTTGCTCTAAAGCAGAGTGTGATCAATGAATGAGAACTCTGCTGTGTGTTCCACTTAAGAAATGGAGTTAAACCCCAGGCTCTGTGACTTCCTACAAGCAAGATTTCGTTTCAAGTAAGGGCAGGTACTTTACAGCTCAAAGAAATTACATAGTTTCCGAAGCTCACACGTTTCTCATGTTAACTGAGAAGCATTGTATGTTAGAGGACCTGTGGTTTGTTTCAGGTTCAGAAGCAGAGTTGAACTAGATACGGTCCGTGTGTGTAGGAAACACCGTTCTTTTGTTCTGAGCACACTCACATTTCCTTCTGTATTAGACAGTCTAGAAAGCATTAGCATTCTTCTTGCTCTAAAGCAGAGTGTGATCCATGGATGAGAACTATCCTGTGTGTTTCCCTTCAGAAATAGAGTTAAATGCCAGACTCTGTGTCTCCCTACAAGCAAGACTTCATTTCAGGTAAGGGCAGTCACTTTTCAGCTAAAACGAACTACTTCGTTCACGAAGCTCAAACTTTTCTCATCTTAAATGACAAGCATTGGATGTTAGAGGACCTGTGCTTTGTATCAATGTCAGAGGCAGAGTTGGACTAGATATGGTCCGTATGTGTAGGAAACACTGTTCTTTTGTTCTCAGCACACTCACGTTTCCTGCTGTATTAGAGAGTCTAGAAAGCATTAGCATTCTTCTTGCTCTAAAGCAGAGTGTGATCAATGAATGAGAACTCTGCTGTGTGTTCCACTTCAGAAATGGAGTTAAATCCCAGGCTCTGGGACTTCCTACAAGCAAGACTTCGTTTCAAGTAAGGGCAGGTACTTTACAGCTCAAAGAAACTACATAGTTTCCGAAGCTCACACGTTTCTCATGTTAACTGACAAGCATTGGATGTTAGAGGACCTGTGGTTTGTTTCAGGTTCAGAAGCAGAGTTGAACTAGATACGGTCCGTGTGTGTAGGAAACACCGTTCTTTTGTTCTCAGCACACTCACGATTCCTTCTGTCTTAGAGAATCTAGAAAGCAAGTCCGTGCTTCTTGCTCTAATGCAGAGTGTGATCAATGGATCAGAACTGTGCTGTGTGTTCCTCTTCAGAAATGTAGTTAAATCCCAGGCTCTGTGTCTTCCTACAAGCAAGACTTCGTTTCAGGTAAGGGAAGTCACATTTCATCTCAACGAACTACATCGTTCACTAAGCTAACGCGTTTCCCATCTTAACTGAAAAGCATTGGATGTTAGAGGACCAGTGCTTTGTAACATTTTCCGAAGCAGAGTTGGACTAGATATGTCCCATATGTGTAGGAAACACCGTACTTTTGTTCTCAGCACCCTCACGTTTCCTGCTGTCTTAGAGAATCGAGAAAGCAAGAGCGTGCTTCTTGCTCTAAAGCAGAGTGTGATCAATGAATGAGAACTCTGCTGTGTGTTCCACTTCAGAAATGGAGTTAAATCCCAGGTTCTGGGACTTCCTACAAGCAAGACTTCGTTTCAAGTAAGGGCAGGTACTTTACAGCTCAAAGAAACTACATAGTTTCCGAAGCTCACACGTTTCTCATGTTAACTGACAAGCATTGGATGTTAGAGGACCTGTGGTTTGTTTCAGGTTCAGAAGCAGAGTTGAACTAGATACGGTCCGTGTGTGTAGGAAACACCGTTCTTTTGTTCTCAGCACACTCACGTTTCCTGCTTTATTAGCAACTCCAGAAAGAAAGAGCGTGCTTCTTGATCTAAAGCAGAGTGTGATCAATGAATGAGAACTCTGCTGTGTGTTTCCCTTAAGAAATGGAGTTAAATCCAAGGCTCTGTGACTTCCTACAAGCAAGCCTTCGTTTCAAGTAAGGGCAGTTACTTTACAGCTCAAAGAAATTACATAGTTTCCGAAGCTCACACGTTTCTCATGTTAACTGACAAGCATTGGATGTTAGAGGACCTGTGGTTTGTTTCAGGTTCAGAAGCAGAGTTGAACTAGATACGGTCCGTGTGTGTAGGAAACACCGTTCTTTTGTTCTGAGCACACTCACGTTTCCGGCTGTATTAGAGACTCTAGAAAGCATTAGCATTCTTCTTGCTCTAAAGCAGAGTGTGATCCATGGATGAGAACTATGCTGTGAGTTTCCCTTCAGAAATGGAGTTAAATGCCAGGCTCTGTGTCTTCCTACTAGCAAGACTTCGTTTCAGGTAAGGCAGTCACTTTTCAGCTCAAATGAACTACTTCGTTCACGAAGCTCACACTTTTCTCATCTTAAATGACAAGCATTGGATGTGAGAGGACCTGTGCTTTGTATCAATGTCAGAGGCAGAGTTGGACTAGATATGGTCTGTATGTGTAGGAACCACCGTTCTTTTGTTCTCAGCACACTCACGATTCCTGCTGTCTTAGAGAATCTAGAAAGCAAGTCCGTGCTTCTTGCTCTAAAGCAGAGTGTGATCAATGGATCAGAACTGTGCTGAGTGTTCCACTTCAGAAATGGAGTTAAATCTCAGGCTCTGTGTCTTCCTACAAGCAAGACTTCGTTTCAGGTAAGGGAAGTCACATTTCATCTCAATGAACTACATCGTTCACTAAGCTAACGCGTTTCCCATCTTAACTGAAAAGCATTGGATGTTAGAGGACCAGTGCTTTGTATCATTTTCTGAAGCAGAGTTGGACTAGATATGTCCCGTATGTGTAGGAAACACCGTACTTTTGTTCTCAGCACCCTCAAATTTCCTGCTGTCTTAGAGAATCGAGAAAGCAAGAGCATGCTTCTTGCTCTGAAGCAGAGTGTGATCAATGAATGAGAACTCTGCTGTGTGTTCCACTTCAGAAATGGAGTTAAATCCCAGGCTCTGTGACTTCCTACAAGCAAGACTTCGTTTCAAGTAAGGGCAGGTACTTTACAGCTCAAAGAAACTACATAGTTTCCGAAGCTCACACGTTTCTCATGTTAACTGACAAGCATTGGATGTTAGAGGACCTGTGGTTTGTTTCAGGTTCAGAATCAGAGTTGAACTAGATACGGTCCGTGTGTGTAGGCAACACCGTTCTTTTGTTTCTCAGCACACTCACATTTCCTGCTGTATTAGAGAGTCTAGAAAGCATTAGCATTCTTCTTGCTCTAAAGGAGACTGTGATCCATGGATGAGAACTATGCTGTGTGTTTCCCTTCAGAAATGGAGTTAAATGCCAGACTCTGTGTCTTCCTACAAGCAGGATTTCGTTTCAGGTAAGGGCGGTCACTTTTCAGCTCAAACCAACTACTTCGTTCACGAAGCTCACACTTTTCTCATCTTAAATGACAAGCATTGGATGTTAGAGGACCTGTGCTTTGTATCAATGTCAGAGGCAGAGTTGGACTAGAAATGGTCCGTATGTGTATGAACCACAGTACTTTTGTTCTCAGCACATTCACGTTTCTTTGGTGTCGTAGAGAATCTAGAAAGCAAGGGCGTGCTTCCTGCTCTAAAGCAGAGTGTGATCCATGGATGATAACTATGCTGTGTGTTTCCCTTCAGAACTGGAGTTAAATCCCAGGCTCTGTGTCTTCCTACAAGCAAGACTTCGTTTCAGGTAAGGGCAGGAACTTTTCAGCTCAAACGAACTACATCATTCACGAAGCTCACACGTTTCTCATCTTAAATGACAAGCATTGGATGTTAGAGGGCCAGTGCTTTGTATCAATTTCAGAGGCAGAGTTGGACTAGAAATGCTCCGTATGCGTAGGAACCACAGTTCTTTTGTTCTCAGCACACTCACGTTTCTTTGCTGTCGTAGAGAATCTAGAAAGCAAGACAGTGCTTCATGCTCTAAAGCAGAGTGTGATCAATGGATGAGAACTGTGCTGTGTGTTCCACTTCAGAAATGGAGTTAAACCCCAGGCTCTGTGTCTTCCTACATGCAAGACTTCATTTCAGGTAAGGGCAGTTACTTTTGAGCTCAAACGAACTACATCGTTCAAAAAGCTCACACGATTCTCATGTTAGCTGACAAGCATTGGATGATAGAGGACCTGTGCTTTGTATCAATTTCAAGGCAGAGTTGGACTAGATATGGTCCATATGTGTAGGAAACACCGTTATTTGTTCCCAGCACACTCACGTTTCCTGCTTTATTAGCGACTCCAGAAAGCAAGAGCGTGCTTCTTGCTCTAAAGCAGAGTGTGATCAATGGATCAGAACTCTGCTGTGTGTTCCACTTCAGAAATGTAGTTAAATCCCAGGCTCTGTGTCTTCCTACAAGCAAGACTTCGTTTCAGGTAAGGGAAGTCACATTGCATCTCAACGAACTTCATCGTTCACTAAGTTAACACGTTTCCCATCTTAACTGAAAAGCATTGGATGTTAGAGGACCAGTGCTTTGTATCATTTTCAGAAGCAGAGTTGGACTAGATATGTCCCGTATGTGTAGGAAACACCGTACTTTTGTTCTCAGCACACTCACGTTTCCTGCTGTCTTAGAGAATCGGGAAAGCAAGAGCGTGCTTCTTGCTCTAAAGCAGAGTGTGATCAATGAATGAGAACTCTGCTGTGTGTTCCACTTAAGAAATGGAGTTAAACCCCAGGCTCTGTGACTTCCTACAAGCAAGATTTCGTTTCAAGTAAGGGCAGGTACTTTACAGCTCAAAGAAATTACATAGTTTCCGAAGCTCACACGTTTCTCATGTTAACTGAGAAGCATTGTATGTTAGAGGACCTGTGGTTTGTTTCAGGTTCAGAAGCAGAGTTGAACTAGATACGGTCCGTGTGTGTAGGAAACACCGTTCTTTTGTTCTGAGCACACTCACATTTCCTTCTGTATTAGACAGTCTAGAAAGCATTAGCATTCTTCTTGCTCTAAAGCAGAGTGTGATCCATGGATGAGAACTATGCTGTGTGTTTCCCTTCAGAAATAGAGTTAAATGCCAGACTCTGTGTCTCCCTACAAGCAAGACTTCATTTCAGGTAAGGGCAGTCACTTTTCAGCTAAAACGAACTACTTCGTTCACGAAGCTCACACTTTTCTCATCTTAAATGACAAGCATTGGATGTTAGAGGACCTGTGCTTTGTATCAATGTCAGAGGCAGAGTTGGACTAGATATGGTCCGTATGTGTAGGAAACACTGTTCTTTTGTTCTCAGCACACTCACGTTTCCTGCTGTATTAGAGAGTCTAGAAAGCATTAGCATTCTTCTTGCTCTAAAGCAGAGTGTGATCAATGAATGAGAACTCTGCTGTGTGTTCCACTTCAGAAATGGAGTTAAATCCCAGGCTCTGGGACTTCCTACAAGCAAGACTTCGTTTCAAGTAAGGGCAGGTACTTTACAGCTCAAAGAAACTACATAGTTTCCGAAGCTCACACGTTTCTCATGTTAACTGACAAGCATTGGATGTTAGAGGACCTGTGGTTTGTTTCAGGTTCAGAAGCAGAGTTGAACTAGATACGGTCCGTGTGTGTAGGAAACACCGTTCATTTGTTCTCAGCACACTCACGTTTCCTGCTTTATTAGCGACTCCAGAAAGAAAGAGCGTGCTTCTTGATCTAAAGCAGAGTGTGATCAATGAATGAGAACTCTGCTGTGTGTTTCCCTTAAGAAATGGAGTTAAATCCAAGGCTCTGTGACTTCTTACAAGCAAGACTTCGTTTCAAGTAAGGGCAGTTACTTTACAGCTCAAAGAAATTACATAGTTTCCGAAGCTCACACGTTTCTCATGTTAACTGACAAGCATTGGATGTTAGAGGACCTGTGGTTTGTTTCAGGTTCGGAAGCAGAGTTGAAGTAGATAAGGTCCGTGTGTGTAGGAAACACCGTTCTTTTGTTCTGAGCACACTCACGTTTCCGGCTGTATTAGAGACTCTAGAAAGCATTAGCATTCTTCTTGCTCTAAAGCAGAGTGTGATCCATGGATGAGAACTATGCTGTGTGTTTCCCTTCAGAAATGGAGTTAAATGCCAGGCTCTGTGTCTTCCTACAAGCAAGACTTCGTTTCAGGTAAGGCAGTCACTTTTCAGCTCAAACGAACTACTTCGTTCACGAAGCTCACACTTTTCTCATCTTAAATGACAAGCATTGGATGTGAGAGGACCTGTGCTTTGTATCAATGTCAGAGGTGGAGTTGGACTAGATATGGTCTGTATGTGTAGGAACCACCGTTCTTTTGTTCTCAGCACACTCACGATTCCTGCTGTCTTAGAGAATCTAGAAAGCAAGTCCGTGCTTCTTGCTCTAAAGCAGAGTGTGATCAATGGATCAGAACTGTGCTGTGTGTTCCACTTCAGAAATGGAGTTTAATCCCAGGCTCTGTGTCTTCCTACAAGCAAGACTTCGTTTCAGGTAAGGGAAGTCACATTTCATCTCAACGAACTACATCGTTCACTAAGCTAACGCGTTTCCCATCTTAACTGAAAAGCATTGGATGTTAGAGGACCAGTGCTTTGTATCATTTTCCGAAGCAGAGTTGGACTAGATATGTCCCCTATGTGTAGGAAACACCGTAATTTTGTTCTCAGCACCCTCACGTTTCCTGCTGTCTTAGAGAATTGAGAAAGCAAGAGCATGCTTCTTGCTCTGCAGCACAGTGTGATCAATGAATGAGAACTCTGCTGTGTGTTCCACTTCAGAAATGGAGTTAAATCCCAGGCTTGGGACTTCCTACAAGCAAGACTTCGTTTCAAGTAAGGGCAGGTACTTTACAGCTCAAAGAAACTACATAGTTTCCGAAGCTCACACGTTTCTCATGTTAACTGACAAGCATTGGATGTTAGAGGACCTGTGGTTTGTTTCAGGTTCAGAAGCAGAGTTGAACTAGATACGGTCCGTGTGTGTAGGAAACACCGTTCTTTTGTTTCTCAGCACACTCATATTTCCTGCTGTATTAGAGAGTCTAGAAAGCATTAGCATTCTTCTTGCTCTAAAGCAGAGTGTGATCCATGGATGAGAACTATGCTGTGTGTTTCCCTTCAGAAATGGAGTTAAATGCCAGACTCTGTGTCTTCCTACAAGCAGGATTTCGTTTCAGGTAAGGGCGGTCACTTTTCAGCTCAAACGAACTACTTCGTTCACGAAGCTCACACTTTTCTCATCTTAAATGACAAGCATTGGATGTTAGAGGACCTGTGCTTTGTATCAATGTCAGAGGCAGAGTTGCACTAGATATGGTCCGTATGTGTAGGAAACACTGTTCTTTTGTTCTCAGCACACTCATGTTTCCTGCTTTCTTAGAGATTCTAGAAAGCAAGGGCGTGCTTCCTGCTATAAAGCAGAGTGTGATCCATGGATGATAACTATGCTGTGTGTTTCCCTTCAGAACTGGAGTTAAATCCCAGGCTCTGTGTCTTCCTACAAGCAAGACTTCGTTTCAGGTAAGGGCAGGAACTTTTCAGCTCAAACGAACAACATCATTCACGAAGCTCACACGTTTCTCATCTTAAATGACAAGCATTGGATGTTAGAGGGCCAGTGCTTTGTATCAATTTCAGAGGCAGAGTTGACTAGAAATGGTCCGTATGTGTAGGAACCACAGTTCTTTTGTTCTCAGCACACTCACGTTTCTTTGGTGTCGTAGAGAATCTAGAAAGCAAGGGCGTGCTTCCTGCTCTAAAGCAGAGTGTGATCCATGGATGATAACTATGCTGTGTGTTTCCCTTCAGAACTGGAGTTAAATCCCAGGCTCTGTGTCTTCCTACAAGCAAGACTTCGTTTCAGGTAATGGCAGGAACTTTTCAGCTCAAACGAACTACATCATTCACGAAGCTCACGTTTCTCATCTTAAATGACAAGCATTGGATTTTAGAGGGCCAGTGCTTTGTATCAATTTCAGAGGCAGAGTTGGACTAGAAATGGTCCCTATGTGTAGGAACCACAGTTCTTTTGTTCTCAGCACACTCACGTTTCTTTGCTGTCGTAGAGAATCTAGAAAGCAAGACAGTGCTTCATGCTCTAAAGCAGAGTGTGATCAATGGATGAGAACTGTGCTGTGTGTTCCACTTCAGAAATGGAGTTAAACCCCAGGCTCTGTGTCTTCCTACATGCAAGACTTCATTTCAGGTAAGGGCAGTTACTTTTGAGCTCAAACGAACTACATCATTCAAAAAGCTCACACGATCCTCATGTTAGCTGACAAGCATTGGATGATAGAGGACCTGTGCTTTGTATCAATTTCAAGGCAGAGTTGGACTAGATATGGTCCATATGTGTAGGAAACACCGTTCTTTGTTCCCAGCACACTCACGTTTCCTGCTTTATTAGCGACTCCAGAAAGCAAGAGCGTGCTTGTTGCTCTAAAGCAGAGTGTGATCAATGAATGAGAACTCTGCTGTGTGTTTCCCTTAAGAAATGGAGTTAAATCCCAGGCTCTGTGACTTCCTACAAGCAAGACTTCGTTTCAAGTAAGGGCAGTTACTTTACAGCTCAAAGAAATTACATAGTTTCCGAAGCTCACACGTTTCTCATGTTAACTGACAAGCATTGGATGTTAGAGGACCTGTGGTTTGTTTCAGGTTCAGAAGCAGAGTTGAACTAGATACGGTCCGTGTGTAGGAAACACCGTTCTTTTGTTCTGAGCACAGTCACTTTTCCTGCTGTATTAGAGACTCTAGAAAGCATTAGCATTCTTCTTGCTCTAAAGCAGAGTGTGATCCATGGATGAGAACTATGCTGTGTGTTTCCCTTCAGAAATGGAGTTAAATGCCAGGCTCTGTGTCTTCCTACAAGCAAGACTTCGTTTCAGGTAAGGCAGTCACTTTTCAGCTCAAACGAACTACTTCGTTCACGAAGCTCACACTTTTCTCATCTTAAATGACAAGCATTGGATGTGAGAGGACCTGTGCATTGTATCAATGTCAGAGGCAGAGTTGGACTAGATATGGTCTGTATGTGTAGGAACCACCGTTCTTTTGTTCTCAGCACACTCACGATTCCTGCTGTCTTAGAGAATCTAGAAAGCAAGTCCGTGCTTCTTGCTCTAAAGCAGAGTGTGATCAATGGATCAGAACTGTGCTGTGTGTTCCACTTCAGAAATGTAGTTAAATACCAGGCTCTGTGTCTTCCTACAAGCAAGACTTCGTTTCAGGTAAGGGAAGTCACATTTCATCTCAACGAACTACATCGTTCACTAAGCTAACGCGTTTCCCATCTTAACTGAAAAGCATTGGATGTTAGAGGACCAGTGCTTTGTATCATTTTCCGAAGCAGAGTTGGACTAGATATTTCCCGTATGTGTAGGAAACACCGTTCTTTGTTCCCAGCACACTCACGTTTCCTGCTTTATTAGCGACTCCAGAAAGCAAGAGCGTGCTTCTTGCTCTAAAGCAGAGTGTGATCAATGGATCAGAACTCTGCTGTGTGTTCCACTTCAGAAATGTAGTTAAATCCCAGGCTCTGTGTCTTCCTACAAGCAAGACTTCGTTTCAGGTAAGGGAAGTCACATTGCATCTCAACGAAATTCATCGTTCACTAAGTTAACACGTTTCCCATCTTAACTGAAAGGCATTGGATGTTAGAGGACCAGTGCTTTGTATCATTTTCAGAAGCAGAGTTGGACTAGATATGTCCCGTATGTGTAGGATACACCGTACTTTTGTTCTCAGCACACTCACGTTTCCTGCTGTCTTAGAGAATCGAGAAAGCAAGAGCGTGCTTCTTGCTCTAAAGCACAGTGTGATCAATGAATGAGAACTCTGCTGTGTGTTCCACTTCAGAATTGGAGTTAAATCCCAGGCTCTGTGACTTCCTACAAGCAATATTTCGTTTCAAGTAAGGGCAGGTACTTTACAGCTCAAAGAAATTACATAGTTTCCAAATCTCACACGTTTCTCATGTTAACTGACAAGCATTGTATGTTAGAGGACCTGTGGTTTGTTTCAGGTTCAGAAGCAGAGTTGAACTAGATACGGTCCGTGTGTGTAGGAAACACCGTTCTTTTGTTCTGAGCACACTCACATTTCCTTCTGTATTAGACAGTCTAGAAAGCATTAGCATTCTTCTTGCTCTAAAGCAGAGTGTGATCCATGGATGAGAACTATGCTGTGTGTTTCCCTTCAGAAATAGAGTTAAATGCCAGACTCTGTGTCTTCCTACAATCAAGACTTCATTTCAGGTAAGGGCAGTCACTTTTCAGCTCAAACGAACTACTTCGTTCACGAAGCTCACACTTTTCTCATCTTAAATGACAAGCATTGGATATTAGAGGACCTGTGCTTTGTATCAATGTCAGAGGCAGAGTTGGACTAGATATGGTCCGTATGTGTAGGAAACACTGTTCTTTTGTTCTCAGCACACTCATGTTTCCTGCTTTCTTAGAGATTCTAGAAAGCAAGGGCGTGCTTCCTGCTATAAAGCAGAGTGTGATCCATGGATGATAACTATGCTGTGTGTTTCCCTTCAGAACTGGAGTTAAATCCCAGGCTCTGTGTCTTCCTACAAGCAAGACTTCGTTTCAGGTAAGGGCAGGAACTTTTCAGCTCAAACGAACTACATCATTCACGAAGCTCACACGTTTCTCATCTTAAATGACAAGCATTGGATGTTAGAGGGCCAGTGCTTTGTATCAATTTCAGAGGCAGAGTTGACTAGAAATGGTCCGTATGTGTAGGAACCACAGTTCTTTTGTACTCAGCACACTCACGTTTCTTTGGTGTCGTAGAGAATCTAGAAAGCAAGGGCGTGCTTCCTGCTCTAAAGCAGAGTGTGATCCATGGATGATAACTATGCTGTGTGTTTCCCTTCAGAACTGGAGTTAAATCCCAGGCTCTGTGTCTTCCTACAAGCAAGACCTCGTTTCAGGTAATGGCAGGAACTTTTCAGCTCAAACAAACTACATCATTCACGAAGCTCACACGTTTCTCATCTTAAATGACAAGCATTGGATTTTAGAGGGCCAGTGCTTTGTATCAATTTCAGAGGCAGAGTTGGACTAGAAATGGTCCGTATGTGTAGGAACCACAGTTCTTTTGTTCTCAGCACACTCACGTTTCTTTGCTGTCGTAGAGAATCTAGAAAGCAAGACAGTGCTTCATGCTCTAAAGCAGAGTGTGATCAATGGATGAGAACTGTGCTGTGTGTTCCACTTCAGAAATGGAGTTAAACCCCAGGCTCTGTGTCTTCCTACATGCAAGACTTCATTTCAGGTAAGGGCAGTTACTTTTGAGCTCAAACGAACTACATCGTTCAAAAAGCTCACACGATTCTCATGTTAGCTGACAAGCATTGGATGATAGAGGACCTGTGCTTTGTATCAATTTCAAGGCAGAGTTGGACTAGATATGGTCCATATGTGTAGGAAACACCGTTCTTTGTTCCCAGCACACTCACGTTTCCTGCTTTATTAGCGACTCCAGAAAGCAAGAGCGTGCTTCTTGCTCTAAAGCAGAGTGTGATCAATGAATGAGAACTCTGCTGTGTGTTTCCCTTAAGAAATGGAGTTAAATCCCAGGCTCTGTGACTTCCTACAAGCAAGACTTCGTTTCAAGTAAGGGCAGTTACTTTACAGCTCAAAGAAATTACATAGTTTCCGAAGCTCACACGTTTCTCATGTTAACTGACAAGCATTGGATGTTAGAGGACCTGTGGTTTGTTTCAGGTTCAGAAGCAGAGTTGAACTAGATACGGTCCGTGTGTAGGAAACACCGTTCTTTTGTTCTGAGCACACTCACTTTTCTTGCTGTATTAGAGACTCTAGAAAGCATTAGCATTCTTCTTGCTCTAAAGCAGAGTGTGATCCATGGATGAGAACTATGCTGTGTGTTTCCCTTCAGAAATGGAGTTAAATGCCAGGCTCTGTGTCTTCCTACAAGCAAGACTTCGTTTCAGGTAAGGCAGTCACTTTTCAGATCAAACGAACTACTTCGTTCACGAAGCTCACACTTTTCTCATCTTAAATGACAAGCATTGGATGTGAGAGGACCTGTGCTTTGTATCAATGTCAGAGGCAGAGTTGGACTAGATATGGTCTGTATGTGTAGGAACCACCGTTCTTTTGTTCTCAGCACACTCACGATTCCTGCTGTCTTAGAGAATCTAGAAAGCAAGTCCGTGCTTCTTGCTCTAAAGCAGAGTGTGATCAATGGATCAGAACTGTGCTGTGTGTTCCACTTCAGAAATGTAGTTAAATACCAGGCTCTGTGTCTTCCTACAAGCAAGACTTCGTTTCAGGTAAGGGAAGTCACATTTCATCTCAACGAACTACATCGTTCACTAAGCTAACGCGTTTCCCATCTTAACTGAAAAGCATTGGATGTTAGAGGACCAGTGCTTTGTATCATTTTCCGAAGCAGAGTTGGACTAGATATGTCCCGTATGTGTAGGAAACACCGTTCTTTGTTCCCAGCACACTCACGTTTCCTGCTTTATTAGCGACTCCAGAAAGCAAGAGCGTGCTTCTTGCTCTAAAGCAGAGTGTGATCAATGGATCAGAACTCTGCTGTGTGTTCCACTTCAGAAATGTAGTTAAATCCCAGGATCTGTGTCTTCCTACAAGCAAGACTTCGTTTCAGGTAAGGGAAGTCACATTGCATCTCAACGAACTTCATCGTTCACTAAGTTAACACGTTTCACATCTTAACTGAAAAGCATTGGATGTTAGAGGACCAGTGCTTTGTATCATTTTCCGAAGCAGAGTTGGACTAGATATGTCCCGTATGTGTAGGAAACACCATTCTTTGTTCCCAGCACACTCACGTTTCCTGCTTTATTAGCGACTCCAGAAAGCAAGAGCGTGCTTCTTGCTCTAAAGCAGAGTGTGATCAATGGATCAGAACTCTGCTGTGTGTTCCACTTCAGAAATGTAGTTAAATCCCAGGATCTGTGTCTTCCTACAAGCAAGACTTCGTTTCAGGTAAGGGAAGTCACATTGCATCTCAACGAACTTCATCGTTCACTAAGTTAACACGTTTCCCATCTTAACTGAAAAGCATTGGATGTTAGAGGACCAGTGATTTGTATCATTTTCAGAAGCAGAGTTGGACTAGATATGTCCCGTATGTGTAGGAAACACCGTACATTTGTTCTCAGCACACTCACGTTTCCTGCTGTCTTAGAGAATCGAGAAAGCAAGAGCGTGCTTCTTGCTCTAAAGCACAGTGTGATCAATGAATGAGAACTCTGCTGTGTGTTCCACTTCAGAAATGGAGTTAAATCCCAGGCTCTGTGACTTCCTACAAGCAAGATTTCGTTTCAAGTAAGGGCAGGTACTTTACAGCTCAAAGAAATTACATAGTTTCCGAAGCTCACACGTTTCTCATGTTAACTGACAAGCATTGTATGTTAGAGGACCTGTGGTTTGTTTCAGGTTCAGCAGCAGAGTTGAACTAGATACGGTCCGTGTGTGTAGGAAACACCGTTCTTTTGTTCTGAGCACACTCACATTTCCTTCTGTATTAGACAGTCTAGAAAGCATTAGCATTCTTCTTGCTCTAAAGCAGAGTGTGATCCATGGATGAGAACTATGCTGTGTGTTTCCCTTCAGAAATAGAGTTAAATGCCAGACTCTGTGTCTTCCTACAAGCAAGACTTCATTTCAGGTAAGGGCAGTCACTTTTCAGCTAAAACGAACTACTTCGTTCACGAAGCTCACACTTTTCTCATCTTAAATGACAAGCATTGGATGTTAGAGGACCTGTGCTTTGTATCAATGTCAGAGGCAGAGTTGGACTAGATATGGTCCGTATGTGTAGGAAACACTGTTCTTTTGTTCTCAGCACACTCACGTTTCCTGCTGTATTAGAGAGTCTAGAAAGCATTAGCATTCTTCTTGCTCTAAAGCAGAGTGTGATCAATGAATGAGAACTCTGCTGTGTGTTCCACTTCAGAAATGGAGTTAAATCCCAGGCTCTGGGACTTCCTACAAGCAAGACTTCGTTTCAAGTAAGGGCAGGTACTTTACAGCTCAAAGAAACTACATAGTTTCCGAAGCTCACACGTTTCTCATGTTAACTGAGAAGCATTGGATGTTAGAGGACCTGTGGTTTGTTTCAGGTTCAGAAGCAGAGTTGAACTAGATATGGTCCGTGTGTGTAGGAAACACCGTTCTTTTGTTCTCAGCACACTCACGTTTCCTGCTTTATTAGCGACTCCAGAAAGAAAGAGCGTGCTTCTTGATCTAAAGCAGAGTGTGATCAATGAATGAGAACTCTGCTGTGTGTTTCCCTTAAGAAATGGAGTTAAATCCAAGGCTCTGTGACTTCTTACAAGCAAGACTTCGTTTCAAGTAAGGGCAGTTACTTTACAGCTCAAAGAAATTACATAGTTTCCGAAGCTCACACGTTTCTCATGTTAACTGACAAGCATTGGATGTTAGAGGACCTGTGGTTTGTTTCAGGTTCAGAAGCAGAGTTGAACTAGATACGGTCCGTGTGTGTAGGAAACACCGTTCTTTTGTTCTGAGCACACTCACGTTTCCGGCTGTATTAGAGACTCTAGAAAGCATTAGCATTCTTCTTGCTCTAAAGCAGAGTGTGATCCATGGATGAGAACTATGCTGTGTGTTTCCCTTCAGAAATGGAGTTAAATGCCAGGCTCTGTGTCTTCCTACAAGCAAGACTTCGTTTCAGGTAAGGCAGTCACTTTTCAGCTCAAACGAACTACTTCGTTCACGAAGCTCACACTTTTCTCATCTTAAATGACAAGCATTGGATGTGAGAGGACCTGTGCTTTGTATCAATGTCAGAGGCAGAGTTGGACTAGATATGGTCTGTATGTGTAGGAACCACCGTTCTTTTGTTCTCAGCACACTCACGATTCCTGCTGTCTTAGAGAATCTAGAAAGCAAGTCCGTGCTTCTTGCTCTAAAGCAGAGTGTGATCAATGGATCAGAACTGTGCTGTTTGTTCCACTTCAGAAATGGAGTTAAATCCCAGGCTCTGTGTCTTCCTACAAGCAAGACTTCGTTTCAGGTAAGGGAAGTCACATTTCATCTCAACGAACTACATCGTTCACTAAGCTAACGCGTTTCCCATCTTAACTGAAAAGCATTGGATGTTAGAGGACCAGTGCTTTGTATCATTTTCCGAAGCAGAGTTGGACTAGATATGTCCTGTATGTGTAGGAAACACCGTTCTTTGTTCCCAGCACACTCACGTTTCCTGCTTTATTAGCGACTCCAGAAAGCAAGAGCGTGCTTCTTGCTCTAAAGCAGAGTGTGATCAATGGATCAGAACTCTGCTGTGTGTTCCACTTCAGAAATGTAGTTAAATCCCAGGCTCTGTGTCTTCCTACAAGCAAGACTTCGTTTCAGGTAAGGGAAGTCACATTGCATCTCAACGAACTTCATCGTTCACTAAGTTAACACGTTTCCCATCTTAACTGAAAAGCATTGTATGTTAGAGGACCAGTGCTTTGTATCATTTTCAGAAGCAGAGTTGGACTAGATATGTCCCGTATGTGTAGGAAACACCGTACTTTTGTTCTCAGCACACTCACGTTTCCTGCTGTCTTAGAGAATCGAGAAAGCAAGAGCGTGCTTCTTGCTCTAAAGCACAGTGTGATCAATGAATGAGAACTCTGCTGTGTGTTCCACTTCAGAAATGGAGTTAAATCCCAGGCTCTGTGACTTCCTACAAGCAAGATTTCGTTTCAAGTAAGGGCAGGTACTTTACAGCTCAAAGAAATTACATAGTTTCCGAAGCTCACACGTTTCTCATGTTAACTGACAAGCATTGTATGTTAGAGGACCTGTGGTTTGTTTCAGGTTCAGCAGCAGAGTTGAACTAGATACGGTCCGTGTGTAGGAAACACCATTCTTTTGTTCTGAGCACACTCACATTTCCTTCTGTATTAGACAGTCTAGAAAGCATTAGCATTCTTCTTGCTCTAAAGCAGAGTGTGATCCATGGATGAGAACTATGCTGTGTGTTTCCCTTCAGAAATAGAGTTAAATGCCAGACTCTGTGTCTTCCTACAAGCAAGACTTCATTTCAGGTAAGGGCAGTCACTTTTCAGCTAAAACGAACTACTTCGTTCACGAAGCTCACACTTTTCTCATCTTAAATGACAAGCATTGGATGTTAGAGGACCTGTGCTTTGTATCAATGTCAGAGGCAGAGTTGGACTAGATATGGTCCGTATGTGTAGGAAACACTGTTCTTTTGTTCTCAGCACACTCATGTTTCCTGCTGTATTAGAGAGTCTAGAAAGCATTAGCATTCTTCTTGCTCTAAAGCAGAGTGTGATCAATGAATGAGAACTCTGCTGTGTGTTCCACTTCAGAAATGGAGTTAAATCCCAGGCTCTGGGACTTCCTACAAGCAAGACTTCGTTTCAAGTAAGGGCAGGTACTTTACAGCTCAAAGAAACTACATAGTTTCCGAAGCTCACACGTTTCTCATGTTAACTGACAAGCATTGGATGTTAGAGGACCTGTGGTTTGTTTCAGGTTCAGAAGCAGAGTTGAACTAGATACGGTCCGTGTGTGTAGGAAACACCGTTCTTTTGTTCTCAGCACACTCACGTTTCCTGCTTTATTAGCGACTCAAGAAAGAAAGAGCGTGCTTCTTGATCTAAAGCAGAGTGTGATCAATGAATGAGAACTCTGCTGTGTGTTTCCCTTAAGAAATGGAGTTAAATCCAAGGCTCTGTGACTTCTTACAAGCAAGACTTCGTTTCAAGTAAGGGCAGTTACTTTACAGCTCAAAGAAATTACATAGTTTCCGAAGCTCACACGTTTCTCATGTTAACTGACAAGCATTGGATGTTAGAGGACCTGTGGTTTGTTTCAGGTTCAGAAGCAGAGTTGAACTAGATACGGTCCGTGTGTGTAGGAAACACCGTTCTTTTGTTCTCAGCACACTCACGATTCCTGCTGTCTTAGAGAATCTAGAAAGCAAGTCCGTGCTTCTTGCTCTAAAGCAGAGTGTGATCAATGGATCAGAACTGTGCTGTGTGTTCCACTTCAGAAATGGAGTTTAATCCCAGGCTCTGTGTCTTCCTACAAGCAAGACTTCGTTTCAGGTAAGGGAAGTCACATTTCATCTCAACGAACTACATCGTTCACTAAGCTAACGCGTTTCCCATCTTAACTGAAAAGCATTGGATGTTAGAGGACCAGTGCTTTGTATCATTTTCCGAAGCAGAGTTGGACTAGATATGTCCCGTATGTGTAGGAAACACCGTACTTTTGTTCTCAGCACCCTCACGTTTCCTGCTGTCTTAGAGAATCGAGAAAGCAAGTGCGTGCTTCTTGCTCTAAAGCACAGTGTGATCAATGAATGAGAACTCTGCTGTGTGTTCCACTTCAGAAATGGAGTTAAATCCCAGGCTCTGGGACTTCCTACAAGCAAGACTTTGTTTCAAGTAAGGGCAGGTACTTTACAGCTCAAAGAAACTACATAGTTTCCGAAGCTCACACGTTTCTCATGTTAACTGACAAGCATTGGATGTTAGAGGACCTGTGGTTTGTTTCAGGTTCAGAAGCAGAGTTGAACTAGATACGGTCCGTGTGTGTAGGAAACACCGTACTTTTGTTTCTCAGCACACTCATATTTCCTGCTGTATTAGAGAGTCTAGAAAGCATTAGCATTCTTCTTGCTCTAAAGCAGAGTGTGATCCATGGATGAGAACTATGCTGTGTGTTTCCCTTCAGAAATGGAGTTAAATGCCAGACTCTGTGTCTTCCTACAAGCAGGATTTCGTTTCAGGTCAGGGCGGTCACTTTTCAGCTCAAACGAACTACTTCGTTCACGAAGCTCACACTTTTCTCATCTTAAATGACAAGCATTGGATATTAGAGGACCTGTGCTTTGTATCAATGTCAGAGGCAGAGTTGGACTAGATATGGTCCGTATGTGTAGGAAACACTGTTCTTTTGTTCTCAGCACACTCATGTTTCCTGCTTTCTTAGAGATTCTAGAAAGCAAGGGCGTGCTTCCTGCTATAAAGCAGAGTGTGATCCATGGATGATAACTATGCTGTGTGTTTCCCTTCAGAACTGGAGTTAAATCCCAGGCTCTGTGTCTTCCTACAAGCAAGACTTCGTTTCAGGTAAGGGCAGTAACTTTTCAGCTCAAAAGAACTACATCATTCACGAAGCTCACACGTTTCTCATCTTAAATGACAAGCATTGGATTTTAGAGGACCAGTGCTTTGTATCAATTTCAGAGGCAGAGTTGGACTAGAAATGGTCCGTATGTGTAGGAAAGACCGTTCTTTTGTTCTCAGCACACTCACGTTTCCTGCTGTCTTAGAGACTCTAGAAACCTAGAGCGTGCTTCTTGCTCTAAAGCAGAGTGTGATCAATGGATGAGAACTGTGCTGTGTGTTCCACTTCAGAAATGGAGTTAAACCCCAGGCTCTGTGTCTTCCTACATGCAAGACTTCATTTCAGGTAAGGGCAGTTACTTTTGAGCTCAAACGAACTACATCGTTCAAAAAGCTCACACGATTCTCATGTTAGCTGACAAGCATTGGATGATAGAGGACCTGTGCTTTGTATCAATTTCAAGGCAGAGTTGGACTAGATATGGTCCATATGTGTAGGAAACACCGTTCTTTGTTCCCAGCACACTCACGTTTCCAGCTTTATTAGCGACTCCAGAAAGAAAGAGCGTGCTTCTTGATCTAAAGCAGAGTGTGATCAATGAATGAGAACTCTGCTGTGTGTTCCACTTCAGAAATGGAGTTAAATCCCAGGCTCTGGGACTTCCTACAAGCAAGACTTCGTTTCAAGTAAGGGCAGGTACTTTACAGCTCAAAGAAACTACATAGTTTCCGAAGCTCACACGTTTCTCATGTTAACTGACAAGCATTGGATGTTAGAGGACCTGTGGTTTGTTTCAGGTTCAGAAGCAGAGTTGAACTAGATACGGTCCGTGTGTGTAGGAAACACCGTTCTTTTGTTCTCAGCACACTCACGTTTCCTGCTTTATTAGCGACTCAAGAAAGAAAGAGCGTGCTTCTTGATCTAAAGCAGAGTGTGATCAATGAATGAGAACTCTGCTGTGTGTTTCCCTTAAGAAATGGAGTTAAATCCAAGGCTCTGTGACTTCTTACAAGCAAGACTTCGTTTCAAGTAAGGGCAGTTACTTTACAGCTCAAAGAAATTACATAGTTTCCGAAGCTCACACGTTTCTCATGTTAACTGACAAGCATTGGATGTTAGAGGACCTGTGGTTTGTTTCAGGTTCAGAAGCAGAGTTGAACTAGATACGGTCCGTGTGTGTAGGAAACACCGTTCTTTTGTTCTGAGCACACTCACGTTTCCGGCTGTATTAGAGACTCTAGAAAGCATTAGCATTCTTCTTGTTCTAAAGCAGAGTGTGATCCATGGATGAGAACTATGCTGTGTGTTTCCCTTCAGAAATGGAGTTAAATGCCAGGCTCTGTGTCTTCCTACAAGCAAGACTTCGTTTCAGGTAAGGCAGTCACTTTTCAGCTCAAACGAACTACTTCGTTCACGAAGCTCACACTTTTCTCATCTTAAATGACAAGCATTGGATGTGAGAGGACCTGTGCTTTGTATCAATGTCAGAGGCGGAGTTGGACTAGATATGGTCTGTATGTGTAGGAACCACCGTTCTTTTGTTCTCAGCACACTCACGATTCCTGCTGTCTTAGAGAATCTAGAAAGCAAGTCCGTGCTTCTTGCTCTAAAGCAGAGTGTGATCAATGGATCAGAACTGTGCTGTGTGTTCCACTTCAGAAATGGAGTTTAATCCCAGGCTCTGTGTCTTCCTACAAGCAAGACTTCGTTTCAGGTAAGGGAAGTCACATTTCATCTCAACGAACTACATCGTTCACTAAGCTAACGCGTTTCCCATCTTAACTGAAAAGCATTGGATGTTAGAGGACCAGTGCTTTGTATCATTTTCCGAAGCAGAGTTGGACTAGATATGTCCCGTATGTGTAGGAAACACCGTACTTTTGTTCTCAGCACCCTCACGTTTCCTGCTGTCTTAGAGAATCGAGAAAGCAATGCGTGCTTCTTGCTCTAAAGCACAGTGTGATCAATGAATGAGAACTCTGCTGTGTGTTCCACTTCAGAAATGGAGTTAAATCCCAGGCTCTGGGACTTCCTACAAGCAAGACTTTGTTTCAAGTAAGGGCAGGTACTTTACAGCTCAAAGAAACTACATAGTTTCCGAAGCTCACACGTTTCTCATGTTAACTGACAAGCATTGGATGTTAGAGGACCTGTGGTTTGTTTCAGGTTCAGAAGCAGAGTTGAACTAGATACGGTCCGTGTGTGTAGGAAACACCGTACTTTTGTTTCTCAGCACACTCATATTTCCTGCTGTATTAGAGAGTCTAGAAAGCATTAGCATTCTTCTTGCTCTAAAGCAGAGTGTGATCCATGGATGAGAACTATGCTGTGTGTTTCCCTTCAGAAATGGAGTTAAATGCCAGACTCTGTGTCTTCCTACAAGCAGGATTTCGTTTCAGGTCAGGGCGGTCACTTTTCAGCTCAAACGAACTACTTCGTTCACGAAGCTCACACTTTTCTCATCTTAAATGACAAGCATTGGATATTAGAGGACCTGTGCTTTGTATCAATGTCAGAGGCAGAGTTGGACTAGATATGGTCCGTATGTGTAGGAAACACTGTTCTTTTGTTCTCAGCACACTCATGTTTCCTGCTTTCTTAGAGATTCTAGAAAGCAAGGGCGTGCTTCCTGCTATAAAGCAGAGTGTGATCCATGGATGATAACTATGCTGTGTGTTTCCCTTCAGAACTGGAGTTAAATCCCAGGCTCTGTGTCTTCCTACAAGCAAGACTTCGTTTCAGGTAAGGGCAGTAACTTTTCAGCTCAAAAGAACTACATCATTCACGAAGCTCACACGTTTCTCATCTTAAATGACAAGCATTGGATTTTAGAGGACCAGTGCTTTGTATCAATTTCAGAGGCAGAGTTGGACTAGAAATGGTCCGTATGTGTAGGAAACACCGTTCTTTTGTTCTCAGCACACTCACGTTTCCTGCTGTCTTAGAGACTCTAGAAACCTAGAGCGTGCTTCTTGCTCTAAAGCAGAGTGTGATCAATGGATGAGAACTGTGCTGTGTGTTCCACTTCAGAAATGGAGTTAAACCCCAGGCTCTGTGTCTTCCTACATGCAAGACTTCATTTCAGGTAAGGGCAGTTACTTTTGAGCTCAAACGAACTACATCGTTCAAAAAGCTCACACGATTCTCATGTTAGCTGACAAGCATTGGATGATAGAGGACCTGTGCTTTGTATCAATTTCAAGGCAGAGTTGGACTAGATATGGTCCATATGTGTAGGAAACACCGTTCTTTGTTCCCAGCACACTCACGTTTCCAGCTTTATTAGCGACTCCAGAAAGAAAGAGCGTGCTTCTTGATCTAAAGCAGAGTGTGATCAATGAATGAGAACTCTGCTGTGTGTTCCACTTCAGAAATGGAGTTAAATCCCAGGCTCTGGGACTTCCTACAAGCAAGACTTCGTTTCAAGTAAGGGCAGGTACTTTACAGCTCAAAGAAACTACATAGTTTCCGAAGCTCACACGTTTCTCATGTTAACTGACAAGCATTGGATGTTAGAGGACCTGTGGTTTGTTTCAGGTTCAGAAGCAGAGTTGAACTAGATACGGTCCGTGTGTGTAGGAAACACCGTTCTTTTGTTCTCAGCACACTCACGTTTCCTGCTTTATTAGCGACTCCAGAAAGAAAGAGCGTGCTTCTTGATCTAAAGCAGAGTGTGATCAATGAATGAGAACTCTGCTGTGTGTTTCCCTTAAGAAATGGAGTTAAATCCAAGGCTCTGTGACTTCTTACAAGCAAGACTTCATTTCAAGTAAGGGCAGTTACTTTACAGCTCAAAGAAATTACATAGTTTCCGAAGCTCACACGTTTCTCATGTTAACTGACAAGCATTGGATGTTAGAGGACCTGTGGTTTGTTTCAGGTTCAGAAGCAGAGTTGAACTAGATACGGTCCGTGTGTGTAGGAAACACCGTTCTTTTGTTCTGAGCACACTCACGTTTCCGGCTGTATTAGAGACTCTAGAAAGCATTAGCATTCTTCTTGCTCTAAAGCAGAGTGTGATCCATGGATGAGAACTATGCTGTGTGTTTCCCTTCAGAAATGGAGTTAAATGCCAGGCTCTGTGTCTTCCTACAAGCAAGACTTCGTTTCAGGTAAGGCAGTCACTTTTCAGCTCAAACGAACTACTTCGTTCACGAAGCTCACACTTTTCTCATCTTAAATGACAAGCATTGGATGTGAGAGGACCTGTGCTTTGTATCAATGTCAGAGGCGGAGTTGGACTAGATATGGTCTGTATGTGTAGGAACCACCGTTCTTTTGTTCTCAGCACACTCACGATTCCTGCTGTCTTAGAGAATCTAGAAAGCAAGTCCGTGCTTCTTGCTCTAAAGCAGAGTGTGATCAATGGATCAGAACTGTGCTGTGTGTTCCAATTCAGAAATGGAGTTAAATCCCAGGCTCTGTGTCTTCCTACAAGCAAGACTTCGTTTCAGGTAAGGGAAGTCACATTTCATCTCAACAAACTACATCGTTCACTAAGCTAACGCGTTTCCCATCTTAACTGAAAAGCATTGGATGTTAGAGGACCAGTGCTTTGTATCATTTTCCGAAGCAGAGTTGGACTAGATATGTCCCGTATGTGTAGGAAACACCGTACTTTTGTTCTCAGCACCCTCACGTTTCCTGCTGTCTTAGAGAATCGAGAAAGCAAGAGCGTGCTTCTTGCTCTAAAGCACAGTGTGATCAATGAATGAGAACTCTGCTGTGTGTTCCACTTCAGAAATGGAGTTAAATCCCAGGCTCTGGGACTTCCTACAAGCAAGACTTTGTTTCAAGTAAGGGCAGGTACTTTACAGCTCAAAGAAACTACATAGTTTCCGAAGCTCACACGTTTCTCATGTTAACTGACAAGCATTGGATGTTAGAGGACCTGTGGTTTGTTTCAGGTTCAGAAGCAGAGTTGAACTAGATACGGTCCGTGTGTGTAGGAAACACCGTTCTTTTGTTTCTCAGCACACTCATATTTCCTGCTGTATTAGAGAGTCTAGAAAGCATTAGCATTCTTCTTGCTCTAAAGCAGAGTGTGATCCATGGATGAGAACTATGCTGTGTGTTTCCCTTCAGAAATGGAGTTAAATGCCAGACTCTATGTCTTCCTACAAGCAGGATTTCGTTTCAGGTAAGGGCGGTCACTTTTCAGCTCAAACGAACTACTTCGTTCACGAAGCTCACACTTTTCTCATCTTAAATGACAAGCATTGGATATTAGAGGACCTGTGCTTTGTATCAATGTCAGAGGCAGAGTTGGACTAGATATGGTCCGTATGTGTAGGAAACACTGTTCTTTTGTTCTCAGCACACTCATTTTTCCTGCTTTCTTAGAGATTCTAGAAAGCAAGGGCGTGCTTCCTGCTATAAAGCAGAGTGTGATCCATGGATGATAACTATGCTGTGTGTTTCCCTTCAGAACTGGAGTTAAACCCCAGGCTCTGTGTCTTCCTACATGCAAGACTTCATTTCAGGTAAGGGCAGTTACTTTTGAGCTCAAACGAACTACATCGTTCAAAAAGCTCACACGATTCTCATGTTAGCTGACAAGCATTGGATGATAGAGGACCTGTGCTTTGTATCAATTTCAAGGCAGAGTTGGACTAGATATGGTCCATATGTGTAGGAAACACCGTTCTTTGTTCCCAGCACACTCACGTTTCCTGCTTTATTAGCGACTCCAGAAAGCAAGAGCGTGCTTCTTGCTCTAAAGCAGAGTGTGATCAATGAATGAGAACTCTGCTGTGTGTTTCCCTTAAGAAATGGAGTTAAATCCCAGGCTCTGGGACTTCCTACAAGCAAGATTTCGTTTCAAGTAAGGGCAGTTACTTTACAGCTCAAAGAAATTACATAGTTTCCGAAGCTCACACGTTTCTCATGTTAACTGACAAGCATTGGATGTTAGAGGACCTGTGGTTTGTTTCAGGTTCAGAAGCAGAGTTGAACTAGATACGGTCCGTGTGTAGGAAACACCGTTCTTTTGTTCTGAGCACACTCACTTTTCCTGCTGTATTAGAGACTCTAGAAAGCATTAGCATTCTTCTTGCTCTAAAGCAGAGTGTGATCCATGGATGAGAACTATGCTGTGTGTTTCCCTTCAGAAATGGAGTTAAATGCCAGGCTCTGTGTCTTCCTACAAGCAAGACTTCGTTTCAGGTAAGGCAGTCACTTTTCAGCTCAAACGAACTACTTCGTTCACGAAGCTCACACTTTTCTCATCTTAAATGACAAGCATTGGATGTGAGAGGACCTGTGCTTTGTATCAATGTCAGAGGCAGAGTTGGACTAGATATGGTCTGTATGTGTAGGAACCACCGTTCTTTTGTTCTCAGCACACTCACGATTCCTGCTGTCTTAGAGAATCTAGAAAGCAAGTCCGTGCTTCTTGCTCTAAAGCAGAGTGTGATCAATGGATCAGAACTGTGCTGTGTGTTCCACTTCAGAAATGTAGTTAAATACCAGGCTCTGTGTCTTCCTACAAGCAAGACTTCGTTTCAGGTAAGGGAAGTCACATTTCATCTCAACGAACTACATCGTTTACTAAGCTAACGCGTTTCCCATCTTAACTGAAAAGCATTGGATGTTAGAGGACCAGTGCTTTGTATCATTTTCCGAAGCAGAGTTGGACTAGATATGTCCCGTATGTGTAGGAAACACCGTTCTTTGTTCCCAGCACACTCACGTTTCCTGCTTTATTAGCGACTCCAGAAAGCAAGAGCGTGCTTCTTGCTCTAAAGCAGAGTGTGATCAATGGATCAGAACTCTGCTGTGTGTTCCACTTCAGAAATGTAGTTAAATCCCAGGATCTGTGTCTTCCTACAAGCAAGACTTCGTTTCAGGTAAGGGAAGTCACATTGCATCTCAACGAACTTCATCGTTCACTAAGTTAACACGTTTCCCATCTTAACTGAAAAGCATTGGATGTTAGAGGACCAGTGCTTTGTATCATTTTCAGAAGCAGAGTTGGACTAGATATGTCCCGTATGTGTAGGAAACACCGTACTTTTGTTCTCAGCACACTCACGTTTCCTGCTGTCTTAGAGAATCGAGAAAGCAAGAGCGTGCTTCTTGCTCTAAAGCACAGTGTGATCAATGAATGAGAACTCTGCTGTGTGTTCCACTTCAGAAATGGAGTTAAATCCCAGGCTCTGTGACTTCCTACAAGCAAGATTTCGTTTCAAGTAAGGGCAGGTACTTTACAGCTCAAAGAAATTACATAGTTTCCGAAGCTCACACGTTTCTCATGTTAACTGACAAGCATTGTATGTTAGAGGACCTGTGGTTTGTTTCAGGTTCAGCAGCAGAGTTGAACTAGATACGGTCCGTGTGTGTAGGAAACACCGTTCTTTTGTTCTGAGCACACTCACATTTCCTTCTGTATTAGACAGTCTAGAAAGCATTAGCATTCTTCTTGCTCTAAAGCAGAGTGTGATCCATGGATGAGAACTATGCTGTGTGTTTCCCTTCAGAAATAGAGTTAAATGCCAGACTCTGTGTCTTCCTACAAGCAAGACTTCATTTCAGGTAAGGGCAGTCACTTTTCAGCTAAAACGAACTACTTCGTTCACGAAGCTCACACTTTTCTCATCTTAAATGACAAGCATTGGATGTTAGAGGACCTGTGCTTTGTATCAATGTCAGAGGCAGAGTTGGACTAGATATGGTCCGTATGTGTAGGAAACACTGTTCTTTTGTTCTCAGCACACTCATGTTTCCTGCTGTATTAGAGAGTCTAGAAAGCATTAGCATTCTTCTTGCTCTAAAGCAGAGTGTGATCAATGAATGAGAACTCTGCTGTGTGTTCCACTTCAGAAATGGAGTTAAATCCCAGGCTCTGGGACTTCCTACAAGCAAGACTTCGTTTCAAGTAAGGGCAGGTACTTTACAGCTCAAAGAAACTACATAGTTTCCGAAGCTCACACGTTTCTCATGTTAACTGAGAAGCATTGGATGTTAGAGGACCTGTGGTTTGTTTCAGGTTCAGAAGCAGAGTTGAACTAGATACGGTCCGTGTGTGTAGGAAACACCGTTCTTTTGTTCTCAGCACACTCACGTTTCCTGCTTTATTAGCGACTCCAGAAAGAAAGAGCGTGCTTCTTGATCTAAAGCAGAGTGTGATCAATGAATGAGAACTCTGCTGTGTGTTTCCCTTAAGAAATGGAGTTAAATCCAAGGCTCTGTGACTTCTTACAAGCAAGACTTCATTTCAAGTAAGGGCAGTTACTTTACAGCTCAAAGAAATTACATAGTTTCCGAAGCTCACACGTTTCTCATGTTAACTGACAAGCATTGGATGTTAGAGGACCTGTGGTTTGTTTCAGGTTCAGAAGCAGAGTTGAACTAGATACGGTCCGTGTGTGTAGGAAACACCGTTCTTTTGTTCTGAGCACACTCACGTTTCCGGCTGTATTAGAGACTCTAGAAAGCATTAGCATTCTTCTTGCTCTAAAGCAGAGTGTGATCCATGGATGAGAACTATGCTGTGTGTTTCCCTTCAGAAATGGAGTTAAATGCCAGGCTCTGTGTCTTCCTACAAGCAAGACTTCGTTTCAGGTAAGGCAGTCACTTTTCAGCTCAAACGAACTACTTCGTTCACGAAGCTCACACTTTTCTCATCTTAAATGACAAGCATTGGATGTGAGAGGACCTGTGCTTTGTATCAATGTCAGAGGCGGAGTTGGACTAGATATGGTCTGTATGTGTAGGAACCACCGTTCTTTTGTTCTCAGCACACTCACGATTCCTGCTGTCTTAGAGAATCTAGAAAGCAAGTCCGTGCTTCTTGCTCTAAAGCAGAGTGTGATCAATGGATCAGAACTGTGCTGTGTGTTCCACTTCAGAAATGGAGTTAAATCCCAGGCTCTGTGTCTTCCTACAAGCAAGACTTCGTTTCAGGTAAGGGAAGTCACATTTCATCTCAACGAACTACATCGTTCACTAAGCTAACGCGTTTCCCATCTTAACTGAAAAGCATTGGATGTTAGAGGACCAGTGCTTTGTATCATTTTCCGAAGCAGAGTTGGACTAGATATGTCCCGTATGTGTAGGAAACACCGTACTTTTGTTCTCAGCACCCTCACGTTTCCTGCTGTCTTAGAGAATCGAGAAAGCAAGTGCGTGCTTCTTGCTCTAAAGCACAGTGTGATCAATGAATGAGAACTCTGCTGTGTGTTCCACTTCAGAAATGGAGTTAAATCCCAGGCTCTGGGACTTCCTACAAGCAAGACTTTGTTTCAAGTAAGGGCAGGTACTTTACAGCTCAAAGAAACTACATAGTTTCCGAAGCTCACACGTTTCTCATGTTAACTGACAAGCATTGGATGTTAGAGGACCTGTGGTTTGTTTCAGGTTCAGAAGCAGAGTTGAACTAGATACGGTCCGTGTGTGTAGGAAACACCGTTCTTTTGTTTCTCAGCACACTCATATTTCCTGCTGTATTAGAGAGTCTAGAAAGCATTAGCATTCTTCTTGCTCTAAAGCAGAGTGTGATCCATGGATGAGAACTATGCTGTGTGTTTCCCTTCAGAAATGGAGTTAAATGCCAGACTCTATGTCTTCCTACAAGCAGTATTTCGTTTCAGGTAAGGGCGGTCACTTTTCAGCTCAAACGAACTACTTCGTTCACGAAGCTCACACTTTTCTCATCTTAAATGACAAGCATTGGATATTAGAGGACCTGTGCTTTGTATCAATGTCAGAGGCAGAGTTGGACTAGATATGGTCCGTATGTGTAGGAAACACTGTTCTTTTGTTCTCAGCACACTCATTTTTCCTGCTTTCTTAGAGATTCTAGAAAGCAAGGGCGTGCTTCCTGCTATAAAGCAGAGTGTGATCCATGGATGATAACTATGCTGTGTGTTTCCCTTCAGAACTGGAGTTAAATCTCAGGCTCTGTGTCTTCCTACAAGCAAGACTTCCTTTCAGGTAAGGGCAGTAACTTTTCAGCTCAAAAGAACTACATCATTCACGAAGCTCACACGTTTCTCATCTTAAATGACAAGCATTGGATTTTAGAGGACCAGTGCTTTGTATCAATTTCAGAGGCAGAGTTGGACTAGAAATGGTCCGTAAGTGTAGGAAACACCGTTCTTTTGTTCTCAGCACACTCACGTTTCCTGCTGTCTTAGAGACTCTAGAAACCTAGAGCGTGCTTCTTGCTCTAAAGCAGAGTGTGATCAATGGATGAGAACTGTGCTGTGTGTTCCACTTCAGAAATGGAGTTAAACCCCAGGCTCTGTGTCTTCCTATATGCAAGACTTCATTTCAGGTAAGGGCAGTTACTTTTGAGCTCAAACGAACTACATCGTTCAAAAAGCTCACACGATTCTCATGTTAGCTGACAAGCATTGGATGATAGAGGACCTGTGCTTTGTATCAATTTCAAGGCAGAGTTGGACTAGATATGGTCCATATGTGTAGGAAACACCGTTCTTTGTTCCCAGCACACTCACGTTTCCTGCTTTATTAGCGACTCCAGAAAGCAAGAGCGTGCTTCTTGCTCTAAAGCAGAGTGTGATCAATGAATGAGAACTCTGCTGTGTGTTTCCCTTAAGAAATGGAGTTAAATCCCAGGCTCTGTGACTTCCTACAAGCAAGATTTCGTTTCAAGTAAGGGCAGTTACTTTACAGCTCAAAGAAATTACATAGTTTCCGAAGCTCACACGTTTCTCATGTTAACTGACAAGCATTGGATGTTAGAGGACCTGTGGTTTGTTTCAGGTTCAGAAGCAGAGTTGAACTAGATACGGTCCGTGTGTAGGAAACACCGTTCTTTTGTTCTGAGCACACTCACTTTTCCTGCTGTATTAGAGACTCTAGAAAGCATTAGCATTCTTCTTGCTCTAAAGCAGAGTGTGATCCATGGATGAGAACTATGCTGTGTGTTTCCCTTCAGAAATGGAGTTAAATGCCAGGCTCTGTGTCTTCCTACAAGCAAGACTTCGTTTCAGGTAAGGCAGTCACTTTTCAGCTCAAACGAACTACTTCGTTCACGAAGCTCACACTTTTCTCATCTTAAATGACAAGCATTGGATGTGAGAGGACCTGTGCTTTGTATCAATGTCAGAGGCAGAGTTGGACTAGATATGGTCTGTATGTGTAGGAACCACCGTTCTTTTGTTCTCAGCACACTCACGATTCCTGCTGTCTTAGAGAATCTAGAAAGCAAGTCCGTGCTTCTTGCTCTAAAGCAGAGTGTGATCAATGGATCAGAACTGTGCTGTGTGTTCCACTTCAGAAATGTAGTTAAATACCAGGCTCTGTGTCTTCCTACAAGCAAGACTTCGTTTCAGGTAAGGGAAGTCACATTTCATCTCAACGAACTACATCGTTCACTAAGCTAACGCGTTTCCCATCTTAACTGAAAAGCATTGGATGTTAGAGGACCAGTGCTTTGTATCATTTTCCGAAGCAGAGTTGGACTAGATATGTCCCGTATGTGTAGGAAACACCGTTCTTTGTTCCCAGCACACTCACATTTCCTGCTTTATTAGCGACTCCAGAAAGCAAGAGCGTGCTTCTTGCTCTAAAGCAGAGTGTGATCAATGGATCAGAACTCTGCTGTGTGTTCCACTTCAGAAATGTAGTTAAATCCCAGGATCTGTGTCTTCCTACAAGCAAGACTTCGTTTCAGGTAAGGGAAGTCACATTGCATCTCAACGAACTTCATCGTTCACTAAGTTAACACGTTTCCCATCTTAACTGAAAAGCATTGGATGTTAGAGGACCAGTGCTTTGTATCATTTTCAGAAGCAGAGTTGGACTAGATATGTCCCGTATGTGTAGGAAACACCGTACTTTTGTTCTCAGCACACTCACGTTTCCTGCTGTCTTAGAGAATCGAGAAAGCAAGAGCGTGCTTCTTGCTCTAAAGCACAGTGTGATCAATGAATGAGAACTCTGCTGTGTGTTCCACTTCAGAAATGGAGTTAAATCCCAGGCTCTGTGACTTCCTACAAGCAAGATTTCGTTTCAAGTAAGGGCAGGTACTTTACAGCTCAAAGAAATTACATAGTTTCCGAAGCTCACACGTTTCTCATGTTAACTGACAAGCATTGTATGTTAGAGGACCTGTGGTTTGTTTCAGGTTCAGCAGCAGAGTTGAACTAGATACGGTCCGTGTGTGTAGGAAACACCGTTCTTTTGTTCTGAGCACACTCACATTTCCTTCTGTATTAGACAGTCTAGAAAGCATTAGCATTCTTCTTGCTCTAAAGCAGAGTGTGATCCATGGATGAGAACTATGCTGTGTGTTTCCCTTCAGAAATAGAGTTAAATGCCAGACTCTGTGTCTTCCTACAAGCAAGACTTCATTTCAGGTAAGGGCAGTCACTTTTCAGCTCAAACGAACTACTTCGTTCACGAAGCTCACACTTTTCTCATCTTAAATGACAAGCATTGGATGTTAGAGGACCTGTGCTTTGTATCAATGTCAGAGGCAGAGTTGGACTAGATATGGTCCGTATGTGTAGGAAACACTGTTCTTTTGTTCTCAGCACACTCACGTTTCCTGCTGTATTAGAGAGTCTAGAAAGCATTAGCATTCTTCTTGCTCTAAAGCAGAGTGTGATCAATGAATGAGAACTCTGCTGTGTGTTCCACTTCAGAAATGGAGTTAAATCCCAGGCTCTGGGACTTCCTACAAGCAAGACTTCGTTTCAAGTAAGGGCAGGTACTTTACAGCTCAAAGAAACTACATAGTTTCCGAAGCTCACACGTTTCTCATGTTAACTGAGAAGCATTGGATGTTAGAGGACCTGTGGTTTGTTTCAGGTTCAGAAGCAGAGTTGAACTAGATATGGTCCGTGTGTGTAGTAAACACCGTTCTTTTGTTCTGAGCACACTCACGTTTCCGGCTGTATTAGAGACTCTAGAAAGCATTAGCATTCTTCTTGCTCTAAAGCAGAGTGTGATCCATGGATGAGAACTATGCTGTGTGTTTCCCTTCAGAAATGGAGTTAAATGCCAGGCTCTGTGTCTTCCTACAAGCAAGACTTCGTTTCAGGTAAGGCAGTCACTTTTCAGCTCAAACGAACTACTTCGTTCACGAAGCTCACACTTTTCTCATCTTAAATGACAAGCATTGGATGTGAGAGGACCTGTGCTTTGTATCAATGTCAGAGGCGGAGTTGGACTAGAAATGGTCTGTATGTGTAGGAACCACCGTTCTTTTGTTCTCAGCACACTCACGATTCCTGCTGTCTTAGAGAATCTAGAAAGCAAGTCCGTGCTTCTTGCTCTAAAGCAGAGTGTGATCAATGGATCAGAACTGTGCTGTGTGTTCCACTTCAGAAATGGAGTTAAATCCCAGGCTCTGTGTCTTCCTACAAGCAAGACTTCGTTTCAGGTAAGGGAAGTCACATTTCATCTCAACGAACTACATCGTTCACTAAGCTAACGCGTTTCCCATCTTAACTGAAAAGCATTGGATGTTAGAGGACCAGTGCTTTGTATCATTTTCCGAAGCAGAGTTGGACTAGATATGTCCCGTATGTGTAGGAAACACCTTTCTTTGTTCCCAGCACACTCACGTTTCCTGCTTTATTAGCGACTCCAGAAAGCAAGAGCGTGCTTCTTGCTCTAAAGCAGAGTGTGATCAATGGATCAGAACTCTGCTGTGTGTTCCACTTCAGAAATGTAGTTAAATCCCAGGCTCTGTGTCTTCCTACAAGCAAGACTTCGTTTCAGGTAAGGGAAGTCACATTGCATCTCAACGAACTTCATCGTTCACTAAGTTAACACGTTTCCCATCTTAACTGAAAAGCATTGGATGTTAGAGGACCAGTGCTTTGTATCATTTTCAGAAGCAGAGTTGGACTAGATATGTCCCGTATGTGTAGGAAACACCGTACTTTTGTTCTCAGCACACTCACGTTTCCTGCTGTCTTAGAGAATCGAGAAAGCAAGAGCGTGCTTCTTGCTCTAAAGCACAGTGTGATCAATGAATGAGAACTCTGCTGTGTGTTCCACTTCAGAAATGGAGTTAAATCCCAGGCTCTGTGACTTCCTACAAGCAAGATTTCGTTTCAAGTAAGGGCAGGTACTTTACAGCTCAAAGAAATTACATAGTTTCCGAAGCTCACACGTTTCTCATGTTAACTGACAAGCATTGCATGTTAGAGGACCTGTGGTTTGTTTCAGGTTCAGCAGCAGAGTTGAACTAGATACGGTCCGTGTGTGTAGGAAACACCGTTCTTTTGTTCTGAGCACACTCACATTTCCTTCTGTATTAGACAGTCTAGAAAGCATTAGCATTCTTCTTGCTCTAAAGCAGAGTGTGATCCATGGATGAGAACTATGCTGTGTGTTTCCCTTCAGAAATAGAGTTAAATGCCAGACTCTGTGTCTTCCTACAAGCAAGACTTCATTTCAGGTAAGGGCAGTCACTTTTCAGCTAAAACGAACTACTTCGTTCACGAAGCTCACACTTTTCTCATCTTAAATGACAAGCATTGGATGTTAGAGGACCTGTGCTTTGTATCAATGTCAGAGGCAGAGTTGGACTAGATATGGTCCGTATGTGTAGGAAACACTGTTCTTTTGTTCTCAGCACACTCATGTTTCCTGCTGTATTAGAGAGTCTAGAAAGCATTAGCATTCTTCTTGCTCTAAAGCAGAGTGTGATCAATGAATGAGAACTCTGCTGTGTGTTCCACTTCAGAAATGGAGTAAATCCCAGGCTCTGGGACTTCCTACAAGCAAGACTTCGTTTCAAGTAAGGGCAGGTACTTTACAGCTCAAAGAAACTACATAGTTTCCGAAGCTCACACGTTTCTCATGTTAACTGACAAGCATTGGATGTTAGAGGACCTGTGGTTTGTTTCAGGTTCAGAAGCAGAGTTGAACTAGATACGGTCCGTGTGTGTAGGAAACACCGTTCTTTTGTTCTCAGCACACTCACGTTTCCTGCTTTATTAGCGACTCCAGAAAGAAAGAGCGTGCTTCTTGATCTAAAGCAGAGTGTGATCAATGAATGAGAACTCTGCTGTGTGTTTCCCTTAAGAAATGGAGTTAAATCCAAGGCTCTGTGACTTCTTACAAGCAAGACTTCGTTTCAAGTAAGGGCAGTTACTTTACAGCTCAAAGAAATTACATAGTTTCCGAAGCTCACACGTTTCTCATGTTAACTGACAAGCATTGGATGTTAGAGGACCTGTGGTTTGTTTCAGGTTCAGAAGCAGAGTTGAACTAGATACGGTCCGTGTGTGTAGGAAACACCGTTCTTTTGTTCTGAGCACACTCACGTTTCCGGCTGTATTAGAGACTCTAGAAAGCATTAGCATTCTTCTTGCTCTAAAGCAGAGTGTGATCCATGGATGAGAACTATGCTGTGTGTTTCCCTTCAGAAATGGAGTTAAATGCCAGGCTCTGTGTCTTCCTACAAGCAAGACTTCGTTTCAGGTAAGGCAGTCACTTTTCAGCTCAAACGAACTACTTCGTTCACGAAGCTCACACTTTTCTCATCTTAAATGACAAGCATTGGATGTGAGAGGACCTGTGCTTTGTATCAATGTCAGAGGCGGAGTTGGACTAGATATGGTCTGTATGTGTAGGAACCACCGTTCTTTTGTTCTCAGCACACTCACGATTCCTGCTGTCTTAGAGAATCTAGAAAGCAAGTCCGTGCTTCTTGCTCTAAAGCAGAGTGTGATCAATGGATCAGAACTGTGCTGTGTGTTCCACTTCAGAAATGGAGTTAAATCCCAGGCTCTGTGTCTTCCTACAAGCAAGACTTCGTTTCAGGTAAGGGAAGTCACATTTCATCTCAACGAACTACATCGTTCACTAAGCTAACGCGTTTCCCATCTTAACTGAAAAGCATTGGATGTTAGAGGACCAGTGCTTTGTATCATTTTCCGAAGCAGAGTTGGACTAGATATGTCCCGTATGTGTAGGAAACACCGTTCTTTGTTCCCAGCACACTCACGTTTCCTGCTTTATTAGCGACTCCAGAAAGCAAGAGCGTGCTTCTTGCTCTAAAGCAGAGTGTGATCAATGGATCAGAACTCTGCTGTGTGTTCCACTTCAGAAATGTAGTTAAATCCCAGGCTCTGTGTCTTCCTACAAGCAAGACTTCGTTTCAGGTAAGGGAAGTCACATTGCATCTCAACGAACTTCATCGTTCACTAAGTTAACACGTTTCCCATCTTAACTGAAAAGCATTGGATGTTAGAGGACCAGTGCTTTGTATCATTTTCAGAAGCAGAGTTGGACTAGATATGTCCCGTATGTGTAGGAAACACCGTACTTTTGTTCTCAGCACACTCACGTTTCCTGCTGTCTTAGAGAATCGAGAAAGCAAGAGCGTGCTTCTTGCTCTAAAGCACAGTGTGATCAATGAATGAGAACTCTGCTGTGTGTTCCACTTCAGAAATGGAGTTAAATCCCAGGCTCTGTGACTTCCTACAAGCAAGATTTCGTTTCAAGTAAGGGCAGGTACTTTACAGCTCAAAGAAATTACATAGTTTCCGAAGCTCACACGTTTCTCATGTTAACTGACAAGCATTGCATGTTAGAGGACCTGTGGTTTGTTTCAGGTTCAGCAGCAGAGTTGAACTAGATACGGTCCGTGTGTGTAGGAAACACCGTTCTTTTGTTCTGAGCACACTCACATTTCCTTCTGTATTAGACAGTCTAGAAAGCATTAGCATTCTTCTTGCTCTAAAGCAGAGTGTGATCCATGGATGAGAACTATGCTGTGTGTTTCCCTTCAGAAATAGAGTTAAATGCCAGACTCTGTGTCTTCCTACAAGCAAGACTTCATTTCAGGTAAGGGCAGTCACTTTTCAGCTAAAACGAACTACTTCGTTCACGAAGCTCACACTTTTCTCATCTTAAATGACAAGCATTGGATGTTAGAGGACCTGTGCTTTGTATCAATGTCAGAGGCAGAGTTGGACTAGATATGGTCCGTATGTGTAGGAAACACTGTTCTTTTGTTCTCAGCACACTCATGTTTCCTGCTGTATTAGAGAGTCTAGAAAGCATTAGCATTCTTCTTGCTCTAAAGCAGAGTGTGATCAATGAATGAGAACTCTGCTGTGTGTTCCACTTCAGAAATGGAGTAAATCCCAGGCTCTGGGACTTCCTACAAGCAAGACTTCGTTTCAAGTAAGGGCAGGTACTTTACAGCTCAAAGAAACTACATAGTTTCCGAAGCTCACACGTTTCTCATGTTAACTGACAAGCATTGGATGTTAGAGGACCTGTGGTTTGTTTCAGGTTCAGAAGCAGAGTTGAACTAGATACGGTCCGTGTGTGTAGGAAACACCGTTCTTTTGTTCTCAGCACACTCACGTTTCCTGCTTTATTAGCGACTCCAGAAAGAAAGAGCGTGCTTCTTGATCTAAAGCAGAGTGTGATCAATGAATGAGAACTCTGCTGTGTGTTTCCCTTAAGAAATGGAGTTAAATCCAAGGCTCTGTGACTTCTTACAAGCAAGACTTCGTTTCAAGTAAGGGCAGTTACTTTACAGCTCAAAGAAATTACATAGTTTCCGAAGCTCACACGTTTCTCATGTTAACTGACAAGCATTGGATGTTAGAGGACCTGTGGTTTGTTTCAGGTTCAGAAGCAGAGTTGAACTAGATACGGTCCGTGTGTGTAGGAAACACCGTTCTTTTGTTCTGAGCACACTCACGTTTCCGGCTGTATTAGAGACTCTAGAAAGCATTAGCATTCTTCTTGCTCTAAAGCAGAGTGTGATCCATGGATGAGAACTATGCTGTGTGTTTCCCTTCAGAAATGGAGTTAAATGCCAGGCTCTGTGTCTTCCTACAAGCAAGACTTCGTTTCAGGTAAGGCAGTCACTTTTCAGCTCAAACGAACTACTTCGTTCACGAAGCTCACACTTTTCTCATCTTAAATGACAAGCATTGGATGTGAGAGGACCTGTGCTTTGTATCAATGTCAGAGGCGGAGTTGGACTAGATATGGTCTGTATGTGTAGGAACCACCGTTCTTTTGTTCTCAGCACACTCACGATTCCTGCTGTCTTAGAGAATCTAGAAAGCAAGTCCGTGCTTCTTGCTCTAAAGCAGAGTGTGATCAATGGATCAGAACTGTGCTGTGTGTTCCACTTCAGAAATGGAGTTAAATCCCAGGCTCTGTGTCTTCCTACAAGCAAGACTTCGTTTCAGGTAAGGGAAGTCACATTTCATCTCAACGAACTACATCGTTCACTAAGCTAACGCGTTTCCCATCTTAACTGAAAAGCATTGGATGTTAGAGGACCAGTGCTTTGTATCATTGTCCGAAGCAGAGTTGGACTAGATATGTCCCGTATGTGTAGGAAACACCGTACTTTTGTTCTCAGCACCCTCACGTTTCCTGCTGTCTTAGAGAATCGAGAAAGCAAGTGCGTGCTTCTTGCTCTAAAGCACGGTGTGATCAATGAATGAGAATTCTGCTGTGTGTTCCACTTCAGAAATGGAGTTAAATCCCAGGCTCTGGGACTTCCTACAAGCAAGACTTCGTTTCAAGTAAGGGCAGGTACTTTACAGCTCAAAGAAACTACATAGTTTCCGAAGCTCACACGTTTCTCATGTTAACTGACAAGCATTGGATGTTAGAGGACCTGTGGTTTGTTTCAGGTTCAGAAGCAGAGTTGAACTAGATACGGTCCGTGTGTGTAGGAAACACCGTTCTTTTGTTTCTCAGCACACTCATATTTCCTGCTGTATTAGAGAGTCTAGAAAGCATTAGCATTCTTCTTGCTCTAAAGCAGAGTGTGATCCATGGATGAGAACTATGCTGTGTGTTTCCCTTCAGAAATGGAGTTAAATGCCAGACTCTGTGTCTTCCTACAAGCAGGATATCGTTTCAGGTCAGGGCGGTCACTTTTCAGCTCAAACGAACTACTTCGTTCACGAAGCTCACACTTTTCTCATCTTAAATGACAAGCATTGGATATTAGAGGACCTGTGCTTTGTATCAATGTCAGAGGCAGAGTTGGACTAGATATGGTCCGTATGTGTAGGAAACACTGTTTTTTGTTCTCAGCACACTCATGTTTCCTGCTTTCTTAGAGATTCTAGAAAGCAAGGGCGTGCTTCCTGCTATAAAGCAGAGTGTGATCCATGGATGATAACTATGCTGTGTGTTTCCCTTCAGAACTGGAGTTAAATCCCAGGCTCTGTGTCTTCCTACAAGCAAGACTTCGTTTCAGGTAAGGGCAGTAACTTTTCAGCTCAAAAGAACTACATCATTCACGAAGCTCACACGTTTCTCATCTTAAATGACAAGCATTGGATTTTAGAGGACCAGTGCTTTGTATCAATTTCAGAGGCAGAGTTGGACTAGAAATGGTCCGTATGTGTAGGAAACACCGTTCTTTTGTTCTCAGCACACTCACGTTTCCTGCTGTCTTAGAGACTCTAGAAACCTAGAGCGTGCTTCTTGCTCTAAAGCAGAGTGTGATCAATGGATGAGAACTGTGCTGTGTGTTCCACTTCAGAAATGGAGTTAAACCCCAGGCTCTGTGTCTTCCTACATGCAAGACTTCATTTCAGGTAAGGGCAGTTACTTTTGAGCTCAAACGAACTACATCGTTCAAAAAGCTCACACGATTCTCATGTTAGCTGACAAGCATTGGATGATAGAGGACCTGTGCTTTGTATCAATTTCAAGGCAGAGTTGGACTAGATATGGTCCATATGTGTAGGAAACACCGTACTTTTGTTCTCAGCACACTCACGTTTCCTGCTTTATTAGCGACTCCAGAAAGAAAGAGCGTGCTTCTTGATCTAAAGCAGAGTGTGATCAATGAATGAGAACTCTGCTGTGTGTTCCACTTCAGAAATGGAGTTAAATCCCAGGCTCTGGGACTTCCTACAAGCAAGACTTCGTTTCAAGTAAGGGCAGGTACTTTACAGCTCAAAGAAACTACATAGTTTCCGAAGCTCACACGTTTCTCATGTTAACTGACAAGCATTGGATGTTAGAGGACCTGTGGTTTGTTTCAGGTTCAGAAGCAGAGTTGAACTAGATACGGTCCGTGTGTGTAGGAAACACCGTTCTTTTGTTCTCAGCACACTCACGTTTCCTGCTTTATTAGCGACTCCAGAAAGAAAGAGCGTGCTTCTTGATCTAAAGCAGAGTGTGATCAATGAATGAGAACTCTGCTGTGTGTTTCCCTTAAGAAATGGAGTTAAATCCAAGGCTCTGTGACTTCTTACAAGCAAGACTTCGTTTCAAGTAAGGGCAGTTACTTTACAGCTCAAAGAAATTACATAGTTTCCGAAGCTCACACGTTTCTCATGTTAACTGACAAGCATTGGATGTTAGAGGACCTGTGGTTTGTTTCAGGTTCAGAAGCAGAGTTGAACTAGATACGGTCCGTGTGTGTAGGAAACACCGTTCTTTTGTTCTGAGCACACTCACGTTTCCGGCTGTATTAGAGAGTCTAGAAAGCATTAGCATTCTTCTTGCTCTAAAGCAGAGTGTGATCCATGGATGAGAACTATGCTGTGTGTTTCCCTTCAGAAATGGAGTTAAATGCCAGGCTCTGTGTCTTCCTACAAGCAAGACTTCGTTTCTGGTAAGGCAGTCACTTTTCAGCTCAAACGAACTACTTCGTTCACGAAGCTCACACTTTTCTCATCTTAAATGACAAGCATTGGATGTGAGAGGACCTGTGCTTTGTATCAATGTCAGAGGCAGAGTTGGACTAGATATGGTCTGTATGTGTAGGAACCACCGTTCTTTTGTTCTCAGCACACTCACGATTCCTGCTGTCTTAGAGAATCTAGAAAGCAAGTCCGTGCTTCTTGCTCTAAAGCAGAGTGTGATCAATGGATCAGAACTGTGCTGTGTGTTCCACTTCAGAAATGGTGTTAAATCCCAGGCTCTGTGTCTTCCTACAAGCAAGAATTCGTTTCAGGTAAGGTAAGTCACATTTCATCTCAACGAACTACATCGTTCACTAAGCTAACGCGTTTCCCATCTTAACTGAAAAGCATTGGATGTTAGAGGACCAGTGCTTTGTATCATTTTCCGAAGCAGAGTTGGACTAGATATGTCCCGTATGTGTAGGAAACACCGTACTTTTGTTCTCAGCACCCTCACGTTTCCTGCTGTCTTAGAGAATCGAGAAAGCAACAGCGTGCTTCTTGCTCTAAAGCAGAGTGTGAACAATGAATGAGAACTCTGCTGTGTGTTTCCCTTAAGAAATGGAGTTAAATCCCAGGCTCTGTGACTTCCTACAAGCAAGACTTCGTTTCAAGTAAGGGCAGTTACTTTACAGCTCAAAGAAATTACATAGTTTCCGAAGCTCACACGTTTCTCATGTTAACTGACAAGCATTGGATGTTAGAGGACCTGTGGTTTGTTTCAGGTTCAGAAGCAGAGTTGAACTAGATACGGTCCGTGTGTGTAGGAAACACCGTTCTTTTGTTCTGAGCACACTCACGTTTCCTGCTGTATTAGAGAGTCTAGAAAGCATTAGCATTCTTCTTGCTCTAAAGCAGAGTGTGATCCATGGATGAGAACTATGCTGTGTGTTTCCCTTCAGAAATGGAGTTAAATGCCAGGTTCTGTGTCTTCCTACAAGCAAGACTTCGTTTCAGGTAAGGCAGTCACTTTTCAGCTCAAACGAACTACTTCGTTCACGAAGCTCACACTTTTCTCATCTTAAATGACAAGCATTGGATGTGAGAGGACCTTTGCTTTGTATCAATGTCAGAGGCAGAGTTTGACTAGATATGGTCTGTATGTGTAGGAACCACCGTTCTTTTGTTCTCAGCACACTCACGATTCCTGCTGTCTTAGAGAATCTAGAAAGCAAGTCCGTGCTTCTTGCTCTAAAGCAGAGTGTGATCAATGGATCAGAACTCTGCTGTGTGTTCCACTTCAGAAATGGAGTTAAATCCCAGGCTCTGTGTCTTCCTATAAGCAAGACTTCGTTTCAGGTAAGGGAAGTCACATTTCATCTCAACGAACTAAATCGTTCACTAATCTAACGCGTTTCCCATCTTAACTGAAAAGCATTGGATGTTAGAGGACCAGTGCTTTGTATCATTTTCCGAAGCAGAGTTGGACTAGATATGTCCCGTATGTGTAGGAAACACCATACTTTTGTTCTCAGCACCCTCATGTTTCCTGCTGTCTTAGAGAATCGGGAAAGCAAGAGCGTGCTTCTTGCTCTAAAGCAGAGTGTGAACAATGAATGAGAACTCTGCTGTGTGTTCCACTTAAGAAATGGAGTTAAATCCCAGGCTCTGTGACTTCCTACAAGCAAGACTTCGTTTCAAGTAAGGGCAGGTACTTTACAGCTCAAAGAAACTACATAGTTTCCGAAGCTCACACGTTTCTCATGTTAACTGACAAGCATTGTATGTTAGAGGACCTGTGGTTTGCTTCAGGTTCAGAAGCAGAGTTGAACTAGATACGGTCCGTGTGTGTAGGAAACACCGTTCTTTTGTTCTGAGCACACTCACATTTCCTGCTGTATTAGAGAGTCTAGAAAGCATTAGCATTCTTCTTGCTCTAAAGCAGAGTGTGATCCTTGGATGAGAACTATGCTGTGTGTTTCCCTTCAGAAATGGAGTTAAATGCCAGACTCTGTGTCTTCCTACAAGCAGGACTTCGTTTCACGTAAGGGCGGTCACTTTTCAGCTCAAACGAACTACTTCGTTCACGAAGCTCACACTTTTCTCATCTTAAATGACAAGCATTGGATGTTAGAGGACCTGTGCTTTTTATCAATGTCAGAGGCAGAGTTGGACTAGATATGGTCCGTATGTGTAGGAAACACTGTTCTTTTGTTCTCAGCACACTCACGTTTCCTGCTTTCTTAGAGATTCTAGAAAGCAAGGGCATGCTTCCTGCTCTAAAGCAGAGTGTGTCCATGGATGATAACTATGCTGTGTGTTTCCCTTCAGAACTAGAGTTAAATCCCAGGCTCTGTGTCTTCCTACAAGCAAGACTTCGTTTCAGGTAAGGGCAGGAACTTTTCAGCTCAAACGAACTACATCATTCACGAAGCTCACACGTTTCTCATCTTAAATGACAAGCATTGGATGTTAGAGGGCCAGTGCTTTGTATCAATTTCAGAGGCAGAGTTGGACTAGAATGGTCCGTATGTGTAGGAACCACAGTTCTTTTGTTCTCAGCACACTCACGTTTCTTTGGTGTCGTAGAGAATCTAGAAAGCAAGACAGTGCTTCATGCTCTAAAGCAGATTGTGATCAATGGATAAGAACTGTGCTGTGTGTTCCACTTCAGAAATGGAGTTAAACCCCACGCTCTGTATCTTCCTACATGCAAGACTTCATTTCAGGTAAGGGCAGTTACTTTTGAGCTCAAACGAACTACATCGTTCAAAAAGCTCACACGATTCTCAGGTTAGCTGACAAGCATTGGATGATAGAGGACCTGTGCTTTGTATCAATTTCAAGGCAGAGTTGGACTAGATATGGTCCGTATGTGTAGGAAACACCGTTCTTTTGTTCTAGGCACACTCACGTTTCCTGCTTTATTAGCGACTCCAGAAAGCAAGAGCATGCTTCTTCCTCTAAAGCAGAGTGTGATCAATGAATGAGAACTCTGCTGTGTGTTTCCCTTAAGAAATGGAGTTAAATCCCAGGCTCTGTGACTTCCTACAAGCAAGACTTCGTTTCAAGTAAGGGCAGTTACTTTACAGCTCAAAGAAATTACATAGTTTCCGAAGCTCACACGTTTCTCATGTTAACTGACAAGCATTGGATGTTAGAGGACCTGTGGTTAGTTTCAGGTTCAGAAGCAGAGTTGTACTAGATACGGTCCGTGTGTGTAGGAAACACCGTTCTTTTGTTCTGAGCACACTCACGTTTCCTGCTGTATTAGAGAGTCTAGAAAGCATTAGCATTCTTCTTGCTCTAAAGCAGAGTGTGATCCATGGATGAGAACTATGCTGTGTGTTTCCCTTCAGAAATGGAGTTAAATGCCAGACTCTGTGTCTTGCTACAAGCAGGACTTCGTTTCAGGTAAGGGCGGTCACTTTTCAGCTCAAACGAACTACTTCGTTCACGAAGCTCACACTTTTCTCATCTTAAAGGACAAGCATTGGATGTTAGAGGACCTGTGCTTTTTTATCAATGTCAGAGGCAGAGTTGGACTAGATATGGTCTGTATGTGTAGGAAACACTGTTCTTTTTTTCTCAGCACACTCACGTTTCCTGCTTTCTTAGAGATTCTAGAAATCAAGGGCGTGCTTCCTGCTCTAAAGCAGAGTGTGATCCATGGATGCTAACTATGCTGTGTGTTTCCCTTCAGAACTGGAGTTATATCCCAGGCTTCTTGTCTTCCTACAAGCAAGACTTCGTTTCAGGTAAGGGCAGTAACTTTTTAGCTCAAACGAACTACATCATTCACGAAGCTCACACGTTTCTCATCTTAAATGACAAGCATTGGATGTTAGAGGGCCTGTGCTTTGTATCAATTTCAGAGGCAGAGTTGGACTAGAAATGGTCCGTATGTGTAGGAACCACAGTTCTTTTGTTCTCAGCACACTCACGTTTCTTTGGTGTCGTAGAGAATCTAGAAAGCAAGACAGTGCTTCATGCTCTAAAGCAGAGTGTGATCAATGGATGAGAACTGTGCTGTGTGTTCCACTTCAGAAATGGAGTTAAACCCCAGGCTCTGTGTCTTCCTACATGCAAGACTTCATATCAGGTAAGGGCAGTTACTTTTGAGCTCAAACAACTACATCATTCAAAAAGCTCACACGATTCTCATGTTAGCTGACAAGCATTGGATGATAGAGGACCTGTGCTTTGTATCAATTTCAAGGCAGAGTTGGACTAGATATGGTCCGTATGTGTAGGAAACACCGTTCTTTTGTTCTCAGCACACTCACGTTTCCTGCTTTATTAGTGACTCCAGAAAGCAAGAGCGTGCTTCTTGATCTAAAGCAGAGTGTGGTCAATGAATGAGAACTCTGCTGTGTGTTTCCCTTAAGAAATGGAGTTAAATCCCAGGCTCTGTGACTTCCTACATCAAGACTTCGTTTCAAGTAAGGGCAGGTACTTTACAGCTCAAAGAAACTACATAGTTTCCGAAGATCACACGTTTCTCATGTTAACTGACAAGCATTGGATGTTAGAGGATCTGTGGTTTGTTTCAGGTTCAGAAGCAGAGTTGAACTAGATACGGTCTGTGTGTGTAGGAAACACCGTTCTTTTGTTCTGAGCACACTCACCTTTCCTGCTGTATTAGAGACTCTAGAAAGCATTAGCATTCTTCTTGCTCTAAAGCAGAGTGAGATCCATGGATGAGAACTATGCTGTGTGTTTCCCTTTAGAAATGGAGTTAATTGCCAGGCTCTGTGTCTTCCTACAAGCAAGACTTCGTTTCAGGTAAGGCAGTCACTTTTCAGCTCAAACGAACTACTTCGTTCACGAAGCTCACACTTTTCTCATCTTAAATGACAAGCATTGGATGTGAGAGGACCTGTGCTTTGTATCAATGTCAGAGACAGAGTTGGACTAGATAAGGTCTGTATGTGTAGGAACCACCATTCTTTTGTGCTCTGCACACTCACGATTCCTGCTGTCTTAGAGAATCTAGAAAGCAAGTCCGTACTTCTTGCTCTAAAGCAGAGTGTGATCAATTTATCAGAACTGTGCTGTGTGTTCCACTTCAGAAATGGAGTAAAATCCCAGGCTCTGTGTCTTCCTACAAGCAAGACTTCGTTTCAGGTAAGGGAAGTCACATTTCATCTCAACGAACTACATCGTTCACTAAGCTAACGCGTTTCCCATCTTAACTGAAAAGCATTGGATGTTAGAGGACCAGTGCTTTGTATCATTTTCAGAAGCAGAGTTGGACTAGATATGTCCCTTATGTGTAGGAAACACCGTACTTTTGTTCTCAGCACCCTCACGTTTCCTGCTGTCTTAGAGAATCAAGAAAGCAAGAGCGTGCTTCTTGCACTAAAGCAGAGGGTGATCAATGAATGAGAACTCTGCTGAGTGTTCTACTACAGAAATGGAGTTAAATCCCATGCTCTGTGTCTTCCTACAAGCAAGAGTTCGTTTCAGGTAAGGGCAGTCACTTTTCAGCTCAAATGAACTACATATTTCACGAAGCTCACACGTTTCTCATCTTAAATGACAAGCATTGGATGATAGAGGACCTGTGGTTTGTTTCAGGTTCAGAAGCAGAGTTGAACTAGATACGTTCCGTGTGTGTAGGTAACACCGTTCTTTTGTTCTGAGCACACTCATGTTTCCTGCTGTATTAGAGACTCTAGAAAGCATTAGAATTCTTCTTGCTCTAAAGCAGAGTGTGATCCATGGATGAGAACTATGCTGTGTGTTTCCCTTCAGAAATGGAGTTAAATGCCAGGATCTGTGTCTTCCTACAAGCAAGACTTCGTTTCAGGAAAGGGCAGTCACTTTTCAGCTCAAACGAACTACTTCGTTCACGAAGCTCACACTTTTCTCATCTTAAATGACAAGCATTGGATGTGAGAGCACCTGTGCTTTGTATCAATGTCAGAGGCAGAGTTGGACTAGATAGGGTCTGTAGGTGTAGGGAACACCGTTCTTTTGTTCTCAGCACACTCACGTTTCCTGTTTTCTTAGAGACTCTAGAAAGCAAGGGAGTGCTTCTTGCTCTAAAGCAGAGTGTGATCAATGAATGAGAACTCTGCTGTGTGTTCCAATTCAGAAATGGAGTTAAATCCCAGGCTCTGTGTCTTCCTACAATCAAGACATCGTTTCAGGTAAGGGCAGTTACTTTACAGGTCAAACGAACTACGTCATTCACGAAGCTCACACGTTTCTTGGTCTTAATTGAAAAGTATTGGATGTTACAGAACCTGTGCTTTGTGTCAGTTTCAGAAGAGGAGTTGAACTAGATATGGTCCGTATGTGTAGGAAAAACTGTTCTTTTGTTTCAGCACACTCATGTTTCTTGCAGCATTAGAGAGTCTAGAAAGCAATTGCATTCTTCTTGCTCTAAAGCAGAGTGTGATCCATGGATGATATCTATGCTGTGTGTTTCCCTTCAGAACTGGAGTTAAATCCCAGGCTCTGTGTCTTCCTACAAGCAAGAATTCATTTCAGGTAAGGGCCGGCACTTTTCAGCTCAAACGAACTACATCATTCACGAAGCTCACACGTTTCTCATCATAAATGACAAGCATTGGATGTTAGAGGACCAGTGCTTTGTCTCAATTCCAGAGGCAGAGTTGGACTAGATATGGTCTGTATGTGTAGGAACCACCGTTCCTTTGTTCTCAGCACACTCACGTTTCCTTCTGTCTTAGAGAATCTAGAAAGCAAGTCCGTGCTTCTTGCTCTAAAGCAGAGTGTGATCAATGGATGAGAACTATGCTGTTTGTTTCCCTTCAGAACTGGAGTTAAACCCCAGGCTCTGTGGCTTCCTACATGCAAGACTTCGTTTCAGGTAAGGGCAGTCACTTTTGAGCTCAAATGAACTACATCGTTCACAAAGCTCACACGTATCTCATCTTAAATGACTAGCATTGGATGTTAGAGGGCCAGTGCTTTGTTTCAATTTCAGAGGCAGAGTTGGACTAGAAATGGTCCGTATGTGTAGGAACCACAGTTCTTTTGTTCTCAGCACACTCACGTTTCTTTGCTGTCGTAGAGAATCTAGAAAGCAAGACAGTGCTTCATGCTCTAAAGCAGAGTGTGATCAATGGATGAGAACTGTGCTGTGTGTTCCACTTCAGAAATGGAGTTAAACCCCAGGCTCTGTGTCTTCCTACATGCAAGACTTCATTTCAGGTAAGGGCAGTTACTTTTGAGCACAAACGAACTATATCGTTCAAAAAGCTCACACGATTCTTATGTTAGCTGACAAGCATTGGATGATAGAGGACCTGTGCTTTGTATCAATTTCAAGGCAGAGTTGGACTAGATATGGTCCGTATGTGTAGGAAAAACCATTCTTTTGTTGTCAGCACACTCATGTTTCCTGCTTTCGTAGAGACTCCAGAAAGCAAGAGCGTGCTTCTTGCTCTGAAGCAGAGTGTGATCAATGAATGAGAACTCTGCTGTGTGTTCCACTTCAGAAATGGAGTTAAATCCCAGGCTCTGTGTCTTCCTACAATCAAGACATCGTTTCAGGTAAGGGCAGTTACTTTACAGGTCAAACGCACTACATCGTACACGAAGCTCACACGTTTCTTGGTCTTAAGTGAAAAGCATTGGATGTTACAGAACCTGTGCTTTGTGTCAGTTTCACAAGAGGAGTTGAACTAGATATGGTCCGTATGTGTAGGAAACACCGTTCTTTTGTTCTCAGCACACTCACGTTTCCTGATGCATTAGAGAGTCTAGAAAGCAATAGCATTCTTCTTGCTCTAAAGCAGAGTGTGATCCATGGATGATAACTATGCTGTGTGTTTCCCTTCAGAACTGGAGTTAAATCCCAGGCTCTGTGTCTTCCTACAAGCAAGAATTCATTTCAGGTAAGGGCAGGCACTTTTCAGCTCAAAGAAACTACATCATTCACGAAGCTCACACGTTTCTCATCTTAAATGACAAGCATTGGATGTTAGAGGACCAGTGCTTTGTCTCAATTTCAGAGGCAGAGTTGGACTAGATATCGTCTGTATGTGTAGGAACCACCGTTCTTTTGTTCTCAGCACACTCACGTTTCCTGCTGTCTTAGAGAGTCTTGAAATCTAGAGCGTGATTCTTCCTCTAAAGCAGAGTGTGATCAATGGATGAGAACTCTGCTGTGTGTTTCACTTCAGAAATGGAGTTAAATCCCAGTCTCTGAGTCTTCCTACAAACAAGTCTTCGTTTCAGGTAAGGGCAGTTACTTTACAACTCAAAGGAACTATATCGTTCACGAAGCTCACAGGTTTCTCATCTTAACTGACAAGCATTTTATATTAGAGGACCAGTGCTTTGTATCATTTTCAGAAGCAGAGTTGGACTAGATATGGTCCGTATGTGTAGGAAACACCGTTCTTTTGTTCTCAGCACACTCATCTTTCCTGCTGTCTTAGAGACACTAGAATGCAAGAGCGTGCTCCTTGCTCTAAAGCAGTGTGTGATCTATATATGAGAACTCTGCTGTGTGTTTCTCTTCAGAAATGGAGTTCAATCAAGGCTCTGAGTCTTCCTAAAAGCAAGAGTTCAAATCAGGTAAGGGCAGTTACTTTACAACTCAAAAGAACTTCATCGTTCACGAACTCACACTTTTCTCATCTTAACTGACAAGCATCGGATGTTAGAGGACCAATGCTTTGTATCAGTTTAAGAAGCAGAGTTGGAATAGATATGGTCCGTATGTGTAGGAAACACCGTTCTTTTGTTCTCAGCATACTCACTTTTCCTTCTGTCTTAGAGACTCTAGAAAGCTAGAGCGTGCTTCTTGCTCTAAAGAGGAGTGCAATCAATGGATGAGAACTCTGCTGTGTGTTTCCCTTCAGAAATGGAGTTAAATTCCAGGATCTGTGTCTTCCTAAAAGCAGGAATTCTTTTCAAGTAAATGCAGTCACTTTTGAGATCAAACGAACTACATCGTACACGAAGCTCACAGGTTTCTCATCTTAACTGACATGCATTTGATATTATAGGACCAGTGCTTTGTATCAGTTTTATAAGCAGAGTTGGACTAGATATGGTCCATATGTGTAGGAAACACCGTTCATTTGATCTGAGCACACACATATTTCCTGCTGTATTAGAGATTCTGGAAAGCAAGAGTGTCATTCTTGCTCTAAAGCAGAGTGTGATCCATGGCAGAGAACTATGCTGTGTGTTTCCCTTCTGAAATGGAGTTAAATCCCAGGCTCTGTGACTTCCAACATGCAAGACTTCGTTTCAGCTAAGGGCAGTCACTTTTCAGCTCAAACGAACTACATCGTTCCCCAGTCTAACAAGTTTCTCATCTTAACTGACAAGCATTGGATGTTAGAGTACCAGTGCTTTCTATCAGTTTCATAAGCAGAGTTGGACTAGATGTGGTCCGTATATGTAGGAAACACCGTTCTTTTGTTCTCAGCACACTCATGATTCCTGCTGTCTTAGAGAGTCTAGAAAGCAAGAGCATGCTTCTTGCTCTAAAGCAGAGTGTGATCTATATATTCGAACTCAGCTGTGTGTTTCCCTTCAGAAATGGAGTTAAATTCCAGGCTCTGTGTCTTCCTACAAGCAAGAATTCCTTTCAAGTAAGGGCAGTCACTTTTGAGATCAAATGAACTACATCGTTCATGAAGCTCACACATTTCTCATCTTAACTGACAAGCTTTGGATATTAGAGGACAAGTGCTTTGTATCAGTTTCAGAAACAGAGTTGGACTAGATATGGTCCATATGTGTATGAAACACCGTTCATTTGTTCTTAGCACACTCAAGTTTCCTGCTGTATTAGAGAATCTAGAAAGCATGAGCGTGCTTCTTGCTCTATAGCAGAGTGTGATACATGGAAGAGAACTCTGCTGTGTGTTTCCCTTCAGAAATGGAGTTAATCCCAGCCTCTGAGTCTCCCCAAAAGCAAGACTTCGAATCAGTTAAGGGCAGTTACTTTACAACACAAACGAACTACATCATTCATGAACTCACACGTTTCTCATCTTAACTGAAAAGCATCGGATGTTAGAGGACCAGTGCTTTGTATCAGTTTAAGAAGCAGAGTTGGAATAGATATGGTCCGTATGTGTAGGAAACACCGTTCTTTTGTTCTCAGCAAAATCACGTTTCCTGCTGTCTTAGAGACTCTAGAAAGCTAGAGCGTGCTTCTTGCTCTAAAGAGGAGTGTAATCAATGGATGAGAACTCTGCTCTGTGTTTCCCTTCAGAAATGGAGTTAAATTCCAGGATCTGTGTCTTCCTAAAAGCAAGAATTCTTTTCAAGTAAATGCAGTCACTTTTGAGATCAAACGAACTACATCATTCACGAAGCTCACAGGTTTCTCATCTTAACTGACAAGCATTTGATATTAGAGGACCAGTGCTTTGTATCAGTTTCATAAGCAGAGTTGGACTAGATATGGTCCATATGAGTAGGAAACACCGTTCATTTGATCTGAGCACACACATATTTCCTGCTGTATTAGAGATTCTAGAAAGCAAGAGTGTCATTCTTGCTCTAAAGCAGAGTGTGATCCATGGCAGAGAACTATGCTGTGTGTTTCCCTTCTGAAATGGAGTTAAATCCCAGGCTCTGTGTCTTCCAACATGCAAGACTTCGTTTCAGCTAAGGGCACTCACTTTTCAGCTCAAACGAACTGCATCGTTCACGAAGATCACACGTTTCTCACCTTAACTGACAAGCATTGGATATTAGAGGACCAGTGCTTTGTATCAGTTTCCGAAGCAGAGTTGGACTAGATATGGTACGTATCTGTAGGAAACACCGTTCATTTGTTCTTAGCACACTCAAGTTTCCTGCAGTATTAGAGAATCTAGAAAGCAAGAGCGTGCTTCTTGCTCTTAAGCAGAGTGTGATACATGGAAGAGAACTCTGCTGTGTGTTTCCCTTCAGAAATGGAGTTAATCCCAGGCTCTGAGTCCTCCTACAAGCAAGACTTCGAATCAGGTAAGGGCAGTTACTTTACAACTCAAAAGAACTACATCGTTCACGAACTCAGACGTTTCTCATCTTAACTGACAAGCATCAGATGTTAGAGGACCAGTGCTTTGTATCAGTTTAAGAAGCAGAGTTGGACTAGATATGGTCCCTATGTGTAGGAAACACCGTTCTTTTGTTCTCAGCAAAATCACGTTTCCTGCTGTCTTAGAGACTCTAGAATGCAAGAGCGTGCTCCTTGCTCTAAAGCAGAGTGTGATCTATATATGAGAACTCTGCTGTGTGTTTCTCTTCAAGAAATGGAGTTAAATCAAGGCTCTGAGTCTTCCTACAAGCAAGACTTCGAATCAGGTAAGGGCAGTTACTTTACAACTCAAAAGAACTGCATCGTTCACGAACTCAGACGTTTCTCATCTTAACTGACAAGCATCGGATGTTAGAGGACCAGTGCTTTGTATCAGTTTAGAAGCAGATTTGGAACAGATATGGTCCGCATGTGTAGGAAACACAATTCTTTTGTTCTCAGCACACTCACGTTTCCTGCTGTCTTAAAGACTCTAGAAAGCTAGAGCGTGCTTCTTCCTCTAAAGCAGAGTGTAATCAATGGAAGAGAACTCTGCTGTGTGTTTCCCTTCAGAAATGGAGTTAAATTCCAGGCTCTTTGTCTTCGTACAAGCAAGAATTCTTTTCAAGTAAGGGCAGTCTCTTTTGAGATCAAACGAACTACATCGTTCACAAAGCTCACACATTTCTCATCTTAACTGACAAGGATTGGATATTAGAGGACCAGTGCTTTGTATCAGTTTCAGAAGCAGAGTTGGACTACATATGGCCCGTATGTGTAGGAAACACCATTCATTTGTTCTGAGCACACACATGTTTCTTGCTGTATTAGAGATTCTAGAAAGCAAGAGTATCATTCTTCCTCTAAAGCAGAGTGTGATCCATGGATGAGAACTATGCTGTGTGTTTTCCTTCTGAAATGGAGTTAAATCCCAGGCTCTGTTTCTTCCAACATGCAAGATTTCGTTTCAGCTAAGGGCAGTCACTTTTCAGCTCATACGAACTACATCGTTCAAAAAGCTAACAAGTTTCTCATCTTAACTGACAAGCATTGGATGTTAGAGTACCAGTGCTTTCTATCAGTTTCAGAAGCAGAGTTGGACTAGATATGGTCCGTATGTGTAGGAAACACTGTTCTTTTGTTCTCAGCACACTCATGTTTCCTGCTTTCTTAGAGATTCTAGAAAGCAAGGGCGTGCTTCCTGCTCTAAAGCAGAGTGTGATCCATGGATGATAACTATGCTGTGTGTTTCCCTTCGGAACTGGAGTTAAATCCCAGGCTCTGTGTCTTCCTACAAGCAAGACTTCGTTTCAGGTAAGGGCAGTAACTTTTCAGCTCAAAGGAACTACATCATTCACGAAGCTCACACGTTTCTCATCTTAAATAACAAGCATTGGATATTAGAGGGCCAGTGCTTTGTATCAATTGCAGAGGCAGAGTTGGACTAGAAATGGTCCGTATGTGTAGGAACCACAGTTCTTTTGTTCTCAGCACACTCACGTTTCTTTGCTGTCGTAGAGAATCTAGAAAGCAAGACAGTGCTTCATGCTCTAAAGCAGAGTGTGATCAATGGATGAGAACTGTGCTGTGTGTTCCACTTCAGAAATGGAGTTAAACCCCAGGCTCTGTGTCTTCCTACATGCAAGACTTCATTTCAGGTAAGGGCAGTTACTTTTGAGCTCAAACGAACTACATCGTTCAAAAAGCTCACACGATTCTCATGTTAGCTGACAAGCATTGGATGATAGAGGACCTGTGCTTTGTATCAATTTCAAGGCAGAGTTGGACTAGATATGGTCCGTATGTGTAGGAAACACCGTTCTTTTGTTCTCAGCACACTCACGTTTCCTGCTTTATTAGCGACTCCAGAAAGCAAGAGCGTGCTTCTTGCTCTAAAGCAGAGTGTGATCAATGAATGAGAACTCTGCTGTGTGTTCCACTTAAGAAATGGAGTTAAATCCCAGGCTCTGTGACTTCCTACAAGCAAGACTTCGTTTCAAGTAACGGCAGTTACTTTACAGGTCAAAGAAATTACATAGTTTCCGAAGCTCACACGTTTCTCATGTTAACTGACAAGCATTGGATGTTAGAGGACCTGTGGTTTGTTTCGGGTTCAGAAGCAGAGTTGAACTAGATACGGTCCGTGTGTGTAGGAAACACCGTTCTTTTGTTCTGAGCACACACACATTTCCTGCTGTATTAGAGAGTCTAGAAAGCATTAGCATTCTTCTTGCTCTAAAGCAGAGTGTGATCCATGGATGAGAACTATGCTGTGTGTTTCCCTTCAGAAATGGAGTTAAATGCCAGACTCTGTGTCTTCCTACAAGCAGGACTTCGTTTCAGGTAAGGGCAGTCACTTTTCAGCTCAAACGAACTACTTCGTTCACGAACCTCACACTTTTCTCATCTTAAATGACAAGCATTGGATGTTAGAGGACCTGTGCTTTGTATCAATGTCAGAGGCAGAGTTGGAATAGATATGGTCCATATGTGTAGGAAACACTGTTCTTTTGTTCTCAGCACACTCACGTTTCCTGCTTTCTTAGAGATTCTAGAAAGCAAGGGCGTGCTTCCTGCTCTAAAGCAGAGTGTGATCCATGGATGATAACTATGCTGTGTGTTTCCCTTCAGAACTGGAGTTAAATCCCAGGCTCTGTGTCTTCCTACAAGCAAGACTTCGTTTCAGGTAAGGGCAGGAACTTTTCAGCTCAAACGAACTACATCATTCACGAAGCTCACACATTTCTCATCTTAAATGACAAGCATTGGATGTTAGAGGGCCAGTACTTTGTATCAATTTCAGAGGCAGAGTTGGACTAGAAATGGTCCGTATGTGTAGGAACTACAGTTCTTTTGTTCTCAGCACACTCACGTTTCTTTGGTGTCGTAGAGAATCTAGAAAGCAAGTCCGTGCTTCTTGCTCTAAAGCAGAGTGTGATCAATGGATCAGAACTGTGCTGTGTGTTCCACTTCAGAAATGGAGTTAAATCCCAGGCTCTGTGTCTTCCTACAAGCAAGACTTCGTTTCAGGTAAGGGAAGTCACATTTCATCTCAACTAACTACATCATTCACTAAGCTAACGCGTTTCCCATCTTAACTGAAAAGCATTGGATGTTAGAGGACCAGTGCTTTGTATCATTTTCCGAAGCAGAGTTGGACTAGATATGTCCCGTATGTGTAGGAAACACCGTACTTTTGTTCTCAGCACCCTCACGTTTCCTGCTGTCTTAGAGAATCGAGATAGCAAGAGCGTACTTCTTGCTCTAAAGCAGAGTGTGATCAATGAATGAGAACTCTGCTGTGTGTTCCACTTAAGAAATGGAGTTAAATCCCAGGCTCTGTGACTTCCTACAACCAAGACTTCGTTTCAAGTAAGGGCAGGTACTTCACAGCTCTAAGAAACTACATAGTTTCTGAAGCTCACACGTTTCTCATGTTAACTGACAAGCATTGGATGTTAGAGGACCTGTGGTTTGTTTCAGGTTCAGAAGGAGAGTTGAACTAGATAAGGTCCGTGTGTGTAGGAAACACCGTTCTTTTGTTCTGAGCACACTCACATTTCCTGCTGTATTAGAGAGTCTAGAAAGCATTAGCATTCTTCTTGCTCTAAAGCAGAGTGTGATCCATGGATGAGAACTATGCTGTGTGTTTCCCTTCAGAAATGGAGTTAAATCCCAGGCTCTGTGACTTCCAACATGCAAGACTTCGTTTCAGGTAAGGGCAGTCACTTTTCAGCTCAAACGAACTACATCGTTCCCCAATCTAACAAGTTTCTCATCTTAACTGACAAGCATTGGATGTTAGAGTACCAGTGCTTTCTATCAGTTTCATACGCAGAGTTGGACTAGATGTGGTCCGTATATGTAGGAAACACCGTTCTTTTGTTCTCAGCACACTCATAATTCCTGCTGTCTTAGAGAGTCTAGAAAGCAAGAGCATGCTTCTTGCTCTAAAGCAGAGTGTGATCTATATATTCGAACTCAGCTGTGTGTTTCCCTTCAGAAATGGAGTTAAATTCCAGGCTCTGTGTCTTCCTACAAGCAAGAATTCCTTTCAAGTAAGGGCAGTCACTTTTGAGATCAAATGAACTACATCGTTCATGAAGCTCACACATTTCTCATCTTAACTGACAAGCTTTGGATATTAGAGGACAAGTGCTTTGTATCAGTTTCAGAAACAGAGTTGGACTAGATATGGTCCATATGTGTATGAAACACCGTTCATTTGTTCTTAGCACACTCAAGTTTCCTGCTGTATTAGAGAATCTAGAAAGCATGAGCGTGCTTCTTGCTCTATAGCAGAGTGTGATACATGGAAGAGAACTCTGCTGTGTGTTTCCCTTCAGAAATGGAGTTAATCCCAGCCTCTGAGTCTCCCCACAAGCAAGACTTCGAATCAGTTAAGGGCAGTTACTTTATAACACAAACGAACTACATCATTCATGAACTCACACGTTTCTCATCTTAACTGAAAAGCATCGGATGTTAGAGGACCAGTGCTTTGTATCAGTTTAAGAAGCAGAGTTGGAATAGATATGGACCGTATGTGTAGGAAACACCGTTCTTTTGTTCTCAGCAAAATCACGTTTCCTGCTGTCTTAGAGACTCTAGAAAGCTAGAGCGTGCTTCTTGCTCTAAAGAGGAGTGTAATCAATGGATGAGAACTCTGCTCTGTGTTTCCCTTCAGAAATGGAGTTAAATTCCAGGATCTGTGTCTTCCTAAAAGCAAGAATTCTTTTCAAGTAAATGCAGTCACTTTTGAGATCAAACGAACTACATCATTCACGAAGCTCACAGGTTTCTCATCTTAACTGACAAGCATTTGATATTAGAGGACCAGTGCTTTGTATCAGTTTCATAAGCAGAGTTGGACTAGATATGGTCCATATGAGTAGGAAACACCGTTCATTTGATCTGAGCACACACATATTTCCTGCTGTATTAGAGATTCTAGAAAGCAAGAGTGTCATTCTTGCTCTAAAGCAGAGTGTGATCCATGGCAGAGAACTATGCTGTGTGTTTCCCTTCTGAAATGGAGTTAAATCCCAGGCTCTGTGTCTTCCAACATGCAAGACTTCGTTTCAGCTAAGGGCACTCACTTTTCAGCTCAAACGAACTACATCGTTCACGAAGATCACACGTTTCTCACCTTAACTGACAAGCATTGGATATTAGAGGACCAGTGCTTTGTATCAGTTTCCGAAGCAGAGTTGGACTAGATATGGTACGTATCTGTAGGAAACACCGTTCATTTGTTCTTAGCACACTCAAGTTTCCTGCAGTATTAGAGAATCTAGAAAGCAAGAGCGTGCTTCTTGCTCTTAAGCAGAGTGTGATACATGGAAGAGAACTCTGCTGTGTGTTTCCCTTCAGAAATGGAGTTAATCCCAGGCTCTGAGTCCTCCTACAAGCAAGACTTCGAATCAGGTAAGGGCAGTTACTTTACAACTCAAAAGAACTACATCGTTCACGAACTCAGACGTTTCTCATCTTAACTGACAAGCATCGGATGTTAGAGGACCAGTGCTTTGTATCAGTTAAAGAAGCAGAGTTGGACTAGATATGGTCCCTATGTGTAGGAAACACCGTTCTTTTGTTCTCAGCAAAATCACGTTTCCTGCTGTCTTAGAGACTCTAGAATGCAAGAGCGTGCTCCTTGCTCTAAAGCAGAGTGTGATCTATATATGAGAACTCTGCTGTGTGTTTCTCTTCAAGAAATGGAGTTAAATCAATGCTCTGAGTCTTCCTACAAGCAAGACTTCGAATCAGGTAAGGGCAGTTACTTTACAACTCAAAAGAACTGCATCGTTCACGAACTCAGACGTTTCTCATCTTAACTGACAAGCATCGGATGTTAGAGGACCAGTGCTTTGTATCAGTTTAAGAAGCAGATTTGGAACAGATATGGTCCGCATGTGTAGGAAACACCATTCTTTTGTTCTCAGCACACTCACGTTTCCTGCTGTCTTAAAGACTCTAGAAAGCTAGAGCGTGCTTCTTCCTCTAAAGCAGAGTGTAATCAATGGAAGAGAACTCTGCTGTGTGTTTCCCTTCAGAAATGGAGTTAAATTCCAGGCTCTTTGTCTTCGTACAAGCAAGAATTCTTTTCAAGTAAGGGCAGTCTCTTTTGAGATCAAACGAACTACATCATTCACGAAGCTCACACGTTTCTCATCTTAACTGACAAGGATTGGATATTAGAGGACCAGTGCTTTGTATCAGTTTCAGAAGCAGAGTTGGACTACATATGGCCCGTATGTGTAGGAAACACCATTCATTTGTTCTGAGCACACACATGTTTCTTGCTGTATTAGAGATTCTAGAAAGCAAGAGTATCATTCTTCCTCTAAAGCAGAGTGTGATCCATGGATGAGAACTATGCTGTGTGTTTTCCTTCTGAAATGGAGTTAAATCCCAGGCTCTGTTTCTTCCAACATGCAAGATTTCGTTTCAGCTAAGGGCAGTCACTTTTCAGCTCATACGAACTACATCGTTCAAAAAGCTAACAAGTTTCTCATCTTAACTGACAAGCATTGGATGTTAGAGTACCAGTGCTTTCTATCAGTTTCAGAAGCAGAGTTGGACTAGATATGGCCCGTATGTGTAGGAAACACCGTTCTTTTGTTCTCAGCACACTCATGTTTCCTGCTGTCTTAGAGAGTCTTGAAATCTAGAGCGTGCTTCTTGCTCTAAAGCAGAGTGTGATCAATGGATGAGAACTCTGCTGTGTGTTTCACTTCAGAAATGGAGTTAAATCCCAGGCTCTGAGTCTTCCTACAAAGAAGACTTCGTTTCAGGTAAGGTCAGTTACTTTACAGCTCAAACGAACTACATCGTTCACGAGGCTCACACATTTCTCATCTTAAATGACAAGCATTGGACGTTAGAGGACCTGTGCTTTGTATCAATTTCAAGGCAGAGTTGGACTAGATATGGTCCGTATGTGTAGGAAACACTGTTCTTTTGTTCTCAGCACACTCATGTTTCCTGCTTTCTTAGAGATTCTAGAAAGCAAGGGCGTGCTTCCTGCTCTAAAGCAGAGTGTGATCCATGGATGATAACTATGCTGTGTGTTTCCCTTCGGAACTGGAGTTAAATCCCAGGCTCTGTGTCTTCCTACAAGCAAGACTTCGTTTCAGGTAAGGGCAGTAACTTTTCAGCTCAAAGGAACTACATCATTCACGAAGCTCACACGTTTCTCATCTTAAATAACAAGCATTGGATGTTAGAGGGCCAATGCTTTGTATCAATTTCAGAGGCAGAGTTGGACTAGAAATGGTCCGTATGTGTAGGAACCACAGTTCTTTTGTTCTCAGCACACTCACGTTTCTTTGCTGTCGTAGAGAATCTAGAAAGCAAGACAGTGCTTCATGCTCTAAAGCAGAGTGTGATCAATGGATGAGAACTGTGCTGTGTGTTCCACTTCAGAAATGGAGTTAAACCCCAGGCTCTGTGTCTTCCTACATGCAAGACTTCATTTCAGGTAAGGGCAGTTACTTTTGAGCTCAAACGAACTACATCGTTCAAAAAGCTCACACGATTCTCATGTTAGCTGACAAGCATTGGATGATAGAGGACCTGTGCTTTGTATCAATTTCAAGGCAGAGTTGGACTAGATATGGTCCGTATGTGTAGGAAACACCGTTCTTTTGTTCTCAGCACACTCACGTTTCCTGCTTTATTAGCGACTCCAGAAAGCAAGAGCGTGCTTCTTGCTCTAAAGCAGAGTGTGATCAATGAATGAGAACTCTGCTGTGTGTTCCACTTAAGAAATGGAGTTAAATCCCCGGCTCTGTGACTTCCTACAACCAAGACTTCGTTTCAAGTAAGGGCAGGTACTTCACAGCTCTAAGAAACTACATAGTTTCCGAAGCTCACACATTTCTCATGTTAACTGACAAGCATTGGATGTTAGAGGACCTGTGGTTTGTTTCAGGTTCAGAAGGAGAGTTGAACTAGATAAGGTCCGTGTGTGTAGGAAACACCGTTCTTTTGTTCTGAGCACACTCACATTTCCTGCTGTATTAGAGAGTCTAGAAAGCATTAGCATTCTTCTTGCTCTAAAGCAGAGTGTGATGCATGGATGAGAACTATGCTGTGTGTTTCCCTTCAGAAATGGAGTTAAATGCCAGACTCTGTGTCTTCCTACAAGCAAGACTTCGTTTCAGGTAAGGGCAGTCACTTTTCAGCTCAAACGAACTACTTCGTTCACGAAGCTCACACTTTTCTCATCTTAAATGACAAGCATTGGATGTTAGAGGACCTGTGCTTTGTATCAATGTCAGAGGCAGAGTTGGACTAGATATGGTCCGTCTGTGTAGGAAACACTGTTCTTTTGTTCTCAGCACACTCACGTTTCCTGCTGTATTAGAGATTCTAGAAAGCAAGGGCGTGCTTCCTGCTCTAAAGCAGAGTGTGATCCATGGATGATAACTATGCTGTGTGTTTCCCTTCAGAACTGGAGTTAAATCCCAGGCTCTGTGACTTCCTACAAGCAAGACGTCGTTTCAGGTAAGGGCAGTCACTTTTCAGCTCAAATGAACTACATCGTTCACGAAGCTCACACGTTTCTCATCTTAAATGACAAGCATTGGATGATAGAGGACCTGTGGTTTGTTTCAGGTTCAGAAGCAGAGTTGAACTAGATATGTTCCGTGTGTGTAGGTAACACCGTTCTTTTGTTCTGAGCACACTCATGTGTCCTGCTGCATTAGAGACTCTAGAAAGCATTAGAATTCTTCTTGCTCTAAAGCAGAGGGTGATCCATGGATGAGAACTATGCTGTGTGTTTCCCTTCAGAAATGGAGTTAAATGCCAGGATCTGTGTCTTCCTACAAGCAAGACTTCGTTTCAGGAAAGGGCAGTCACTTTTCAGCTCAAACGAACTACATCGTTCACGAAGCTCACACTTTTCTCATCTTAAATGACAAGCATTGGATGATGGAGGACCTGTGCTTTATATCAATTTCAAGGCAGAGTTGGTCTACATATGGTCTGTAGGTGTAGGGAACACCGTTCTTTTGTTCTCAGCACACTCACGTTTCCTGTTTTCTTAGAGACTCTAGAAAGCAAGGGAGTGCTTCTTGCTCTAAAGCAGAGTGTGATCAATGAATGAGAACTCTGCTGTGTGTTAAAATTCAGAAATGGAGTTAAATCCCAGGCTATGTGTCTTCCTACAAGCAAGAATTCATTTCAGGTAAGGGCAGGCACTTTTCAGCTCAAACGAACTACATCATTCACGAAGCTCACACGTTTCTCATCATAAATGACAAGCATTGGATGTTAGAGGACCAGTGCTTTGTCTCAATTTCAGAGGCAGAGTTGGACTAGATATGGTCTGTATGTGTAGGAACCACCGTTCTTTTGTTCTCAGCACAATCACTTTTCCTTCTGTCTGAGAGAATCTAGAAATCAAGTCCGTGCTTCTTGCTCTAAAGCAGAGTGTGATCAATGGATGAGAACTCTGCTGTGTGTTTCACTTCAGAAATGGGGTTAAATCCCAGGCTCTGTGACTTCCTACAAGCAAGACTTCATTTCAAGTAAGGGCAGGTACATTACAGCTCAAAGAAACTACATAGCTCCCGAAGTTCACATGTTTCTCATGTTAACTGACAGGCATTGGATGTTAGAGGACCTGTGGTTTGTTTCAGTTTCAGAAGCACAGTTGAACTAGATACGGTCCGTGTGTGTAGGAAACACCGTTCTTTTGTTCTGAGCACACTCACGTTTCCTGCTGTCTTAGAGAATCGAGAAAGCAAGAGCGTGCTTCTTGCTCTAAAGCAGAGTGTGATCAATGAATGAGAACTCTGCTGTGTGTTTCCCTTCAGAAATGGAGTTAAATGCCAGGCTCTGTGTCTTCCTACAAGCAAGACTTCGTTTCAGGTAAGGGCAGTCACTTTTCAGCTCAAACGAACTACTTCGTTCACGAACCTCACACGTTTTTTATGTTAAATGACAAGCATTGTATGTTAGAGGACCTGTGGTTTGTTTCAGTTTCAGAAGCAGAGTTGAACTAGATATGGTCCATGTGTGTAGGAAACACCATTCTTTTGTTCTCAGCACACTCACGTTTCCTGCTGTCTTAGAGAATCTAGACACCTAGAGCATGCTTCTTGCTCTAAAGCAGAGTGTGATCAATGGATGAGAACTCTGCTGTGTGTTTCCCTTCAGAATTGGAGTTAAATCTCAGGCTCTGTGTCTTCCTACAAGCAAGACTTCGTTTCAGGTAAGGGCAGTAACTTTTCAGCTCAAATGAACTACATCGTTCACGAAGCTCACACGTTTCTCATCTTAAATGACAAGCATTGGATGATGGAGGACCTGTGCTTTATATCAATTTCAAGGCAGAGTTGGACTAGATATGGTGCGTATGTGTAGGAAACACCGTTCTTTTGTTCTCAGCACACTCACGTTTCCTGCTTTATTAGCGACTCCAGAAAGCAAGAGCGTGCTTCTTGCTCTAAAGCAGAGTGTGATCCATGGATGATAACTATGCTGTGTGTTTCCCATCAGAACTGGAGTTAAATCCCAGGCTCTGTGACTTCCTACAAGCAAGACTTCGTTTCAGGTAAGGGCAGTCACTTTTCAGATCAAATGAACTACATCGTTCACGAAGCTCACACGTTTCTCATCTTAAATGACAAGCATTGGATGATAGAGGACCTGTGGTTTGTTTCAGGTTCAGAAGCAGAGTTGAACTAGATACGTTCCGTGTGTGTAGGTAACACCGTTCTTTTGTTCTGAGCACACTCATGTGTCCTGCTGTATTAGAGACTCTAGAAAGCATTAGAATTCTTCTTGCTCTAAAGCAGAGTGTGATCCATGGATGAGAACTATGCTGTGTGTTTCCCTTCAGAAATGGAGTTAAACCCCAGGCTCTGTGTCTTCCTACATGCAAGGCTTCATTTCAGGTAAGGGCAGTTACTTTTGAGCTCAAACGAACTACATCGTTCAAAAAGCTCACACGATTCTCATGTTAGCTGACAAGCATTGGATGATAGAGGACCTGTGCTTTGTATCAATTTCAAGGCAGAGTTGGACTATATATTGTCCGTATGTGTAGGAAACACCATTCTTTTGTTGTCAGCAAACTCATGTTTCCTGCTTTCTTAGAGACTCTAGAAAGCAAGAGCGTGCTTCTTGCTCTAAAGCAGAGTGTGATCAATGAATGAGAACTCTGCTGTGTGTTCCACTTCAGAAATGGAGTTAAATCCCAGGCTCTGTGTCTTCCTACAATCAAGACATAGTTTCAGGTAAGGGCAGTTACATTACAGGTCAAACAAACTCCATCGTACACGATGCTCACACGTTTCTTGGTCTTAATTGAAAAGCATTGGATGTTACAGAACCTGTGCTTTGGGTCAGTTTCACAAGAGGAGTTGAACTAGATATGGTCCGTATGTGTAGGAAACACCGTTCTTTTGTTCTCAGCACACTCATGTTTCCTGATGCATTAGAGAGTCTAGAAAGCAATAGCATTCTTCTTGCTCTAAAGCAGAGTGTGATCCATGGATGATAACTATGCTGTGTGTTTCCCTTCAGAACTGGAGTTAAATCCCAGGCTCTGTGTCTTCCTACAAGCAAGAATTCATTTCAGGTAAGGGCAGGCACTTTTCAGCTCAAACGAACTACATCATTCACGAAGCTCACACGTTTCTCATCTTAAATGACAAGCATTGGATGTTAGAGGACCAGTTCTTTGTCTCAATTTCAGAGGCAGAGTTGGACTAGATATCGTCTGTATGTGTAGGAACCACCGTTCATTTGTTCTCAGCACACTCACGTTTCCCGCTGTCTTAGAGATTCTAGAAAGCAAGTCCGTGCTTCTTGCTCTAAAGCAGAGTGTGATCAATGGTTCAGAACTGTGCTGTTTGTTCCACTTCAGAAATGGAGTTAAATCCCAGGCTCTGTGTCTTCCTACAAGCAAGACTTCGTTTCAGGTAATGGCAGTCACTTTTCAGCTCAAACGAACTACTTCGTTCACGAAGCTCACACTTTTCTCATCTTAAATGACAAGCATTGGATGTTAGAGGACCTGTGCTTTGTATCAATGTCAGAGGCAGAGTTGGACTAGATATGGTCCGTATGTGTAGGAAACACTGTTCTTTTGTTCTCAGCACACTCATGTTTCGTGCTTTCTTAGAGATTCTAGAAAGCAAGGGCGTGCTTCCTGCTCTAAAGCAGAGTGTGATCCATGGATGATAACAATGCTGTGTGTTGCCCTTCAGAACTGGAGTTAAATCCCAGGCTCTGTGACTTCCTACAAGCAAGACTTCGTTTCAGGTAAGGGAAGTTACATTTCATCTCAACGAACTACATCGTTCACTAAGCTAACGCGTTTCCCATCTTAACTGAAAAGCATTGGATGTTAGAGGACCAGTGCTTAGTATCATTTTCCGAAGCAGAGTTGGACTAGATATGTCCCGTATGTGTAGGAAACACCGTACTTTTGTTCTCAGCACCCTCACGTTTCCTGCTGTCTTAGAGAATCTAGACACCTAGAGCATGCTTCTTGCTCTAAAGCAGAGTGTGATCAATGGATGAGAACTCTGCTGTGTGTTTCCCTTCAGAATTGGAGTTAAATCTCAGGCTCTGTGTCTTCCTACAAGCAAGACTTCGTTTCAGGTAAGGGCAGTAACTTTTCAGCTCAAATGAACTACATCGTTCACGAAGCTCACACGTTTCTCATCTTAAATGACAAGCATTGGATGATGGAGGACCTGTGCTTTATATCAATTTCAAGGCAGAGTTGGACTAGATATGGTGCGTATGTGTAGGAAACACCGTTCTTTTGTTCTCAGCACACTCACGTTTCCTGCTTTATTAGCGACTCCAGAAAGCAAGAGCGTGCTTCTTGCTCTAAAGCAGAGTGTGATCCATGGATGATAACTATGCTGTGTGTTTCCCATCAGAACTGGAGTTAAATCCCAGGCTCTGTGACTTCCTACAAGCAAGACTTCGTTTCAGGTAAGGGCAGTCACTTTTCAGATCAAATGAACTACATCGTTCACGAAGCTCACACGTTTCTCATCTTAAATGACAAGCATTGGATGATAGAGGACCTGTGGTTTGTTTCAGGTTCAGAAGCAGAGTTGAACTAGATACGTTCCGTGTGTGTAGGTAACACCGTTCTTTTGTTCTGAGCACACTCATGTGTCCTGCTGTATTAGAGACTCTAGAAAGCATTAGAATTCTTCTTGCTCTAAAGCAGAGTGTGATCCATGGATGAGAACTATGCTGTGTGTTTCCCTTCAGAAATGGAGTTAAACCCCAGGCTCTGTGTCTTCCTACATGCAAGGCTTCATTTCAGGTAAGGGCAGTTACTTTTGAGCTCAAACGAACTACATCGTTCAAAAAGCTCACACGATTCTCATGTTAGCTGACAAGCATTGGATGATAGAGGACCTGTGCTTTGTATCAATTTCAAGGCAGAGTTGGACTATATATTGTCCGTATGTGTAGGAAACACCATTCTTTTGTTGTCAGCAAACTCATGTTTCCTGCTTTCTTAGAGACTCTAGAAAGCAAGAGCGTGCTTCTTGCTCTAAAGCAGAGTGTGATCAATGAATGAGAACTCTGCTGTGTGTTCCACTTCAGAAATGGAGTTAAATCCCAGGCTCTGTGTCTTCCTACAATCAAGACATAGTTTCAGGTAAGGGCAGTTACATTACAGGTCAAACAAACTCCATCGTACACGATGCTCACACGTTTCTTGGTCTTAATTGAAAAGCATTGGATGTTACAGAACCTGTGCTTTGTGTCAGTTTCACAAGAGGAGTTGAACTAGATATGGTCCGTATGTGTAGGAAACACCGTTCTTTTGTTCTCAGCACACTCACGTTTCCTGATTCATTAGAGAGTCTAGAAAGCAATAGCATTCTTCTTGCTCTAAAGCAGAGTGTGATCCATGGATGATAACTATGCTGTGTGTTTCCCTTCAGAACTGGAGTTAAATCCCAGGCTCTGTGTCTTCCTACAAGCAAGAATTCCTTTCAGGTAAGGGCAGGCACTTTTCAGCTCAAACGAACTACATCATTCACGAAGCTCACACGTTTCTCATCTTAAATGACAAGCATTGGATGTTAGAGGACCAGTGCTTTGTCTCAATTTCAGAGGCAGAGTTGGACTAGATATGGTCTGTATGTGTAGGAACCACCGTTCTTTTGTTCTCAGCACACTCACGTTTCCTGCTGTCTTAGAGAATCTAGAAAGCAAGTCCGTGCTTCTTGCTCTAAAGCAGATTGTGATCAATGGATCAGAACTGTGCTGTGTGTTCCACTTCAGAAATGTAGTTAAATCCCAGGCTCTGTGTCTTCCTACAAGCAAGACTTCGTTTCAGGTAAGGGAAGTTACATTTCATCTCAACGAACTACATCGTTCACTAAGCTAACGCGTTTCCCATCTTAACTGAAAAGCATTGGATGTTAGAGGACCAGTGCTTAGTATCATTTTCCGAAGCAGAGTTGGACTAGATATGTCCCGTATGTGTAGGAAACACCGTACTTTTGTTCTCAGCACCCTCACGTTTCCTGCTGTCTTAGAGAATCGAGAAAGCAAGAGCGTGCTTCTTGCTCTAAAGCAGAGTGTAATCAATGAATGAGAACTCTGCTGTGTGTTCCACTTAAGAAATGGAGTTAAATCCCAGGCTCTGTGACTTCCTACAAGCAAGACTTCGTTTCAAGTAAGGGCTAGGTACTTTACAGCTCAAAGAAACTACATAGTTTCCGAAACTCACACGTTTCTCATGTTAACTGACAAGCATTGTATGTTAGAGGACCTGTGGTTTGTTTCAGGTTCAGAAGCAGAGTTGAACTAGATACGGTCCGTGTGTGTAGGAAACACCGTTCTTTTGTTCTGAGCACACTCACATTTCCTGCTGTATTAGAGAGTCTAGAAAGCATTAGCATTCTTCTTGCTCTAAAGCAGAGTGTGATCCATGGATGAGAACTATGCTGTGTGTTTCCCTTCAGAAATGGAGTTAAATGCCAGACTCTGTGTCTTCCTACAAGCAGGACTTCGTTTCAGGTAAGGGCAGTCACTTTTCAGCTCAAATGAACTACTTCGTTCACGAACCTCACACTTTTCTCATCTTAAATGACAAGCATTGGATGTTAGAGGACCTGTGCTTTGTATCAATGTCAGAGGCAGAGTAGGACTAGATATGGTCCATATGTGTAGGAAACACTGTTCTTTTGTTCTCAGCACACTCACGTTTCCTGCTTTCTTAGAGATTCTAGAAAGCAAGGGCGTGCTTCCTGCTCTAAAGCAGAGTGTGATCCATGGATGATAACTATGCTGTGTGTTTCCCTTCAGAACTGGAGTTAAATCCCAGGCTCTGTGTCTTCCTACAAGCAAGACTTCGTTTCAGGTAAGGGCAGGCACTTTTCAACTCAAACGAACTACATCATTCACGAAGCTCACACGTTTCTCATCATAAATGACAAGCATTGGATGTTAGAGGACCAGTGCTTTGTCTCAATTTCAGAGGCAGAGTTGGACTAGATATGGTCTGTACGTGTAGGAACCACCGTTCTTTTGTTCTCAGCACAATCACTTTTCCTTCTGTCTGAGAGAATCTAGAAATCAAATCCGTGCTTCTTGCTCTAAAGCAGAGTGTGATCAATGGATGAGAACTCTGCTCTGTGTTTCCCTTCAGAAATGGAGTTAAACCCCAGGCTCTGTGTCTTCCTACATGCAAGACTTCGTTTCAAGTAAGGGCAGGTACTTTACAGCTCAAAGAAACTACATAGTTTCTGAAACTCACACGTTTCTCATGTTAACTGACAAGCATTGTATGTTAGAAGACCTGTGGTTTGTTTCAGGTTCAGAAGCAGAGTTGAACTAGATACAGTCCGTGTGTGTAGGAAACACCGTTCTTTTGTTCTGAGCACACTCACATTTCCTGCTGTATTAGAGAGTCTAGAAAGCATTAGCATTCTTCTTGCTCTAAAGCAGAGTGTGATCCATGGATGAGAACTATGCTGTGTGTTTCCCTTCAGAAATGGAGTTAAATGCCAGACTCTGTGTCTTCCTACAAGCAGGACTTCGTTTCAGGTAAGGGCAGTCACTTTTCAGCTCAAATGAACTACTTCGTTCACGAACCTCACACTTTTCTCATCTTAAATGACAAGCATTGGATGTTAGAGGACCTGTGCTTTGTATCAATGTCAGAGGCAGAGTTGGACTAGAAAAGGTCCGTATGTGTAGGAACCACAGTTCTTTTGTTCTCAGCACACTCAGGTTTCTTTGGTGTCGTAGAAAATCTAGAAAGCAAGTCCGTGCTTCTTGCTCTAAAGCAGAGTGTGATCAATGGATCAGAACTGTGCTGTGTGTTCCACTTCAGAAATGGAGTTAAATCCCAGGCTCTGTGTCTTCCTACAAGCAAGACTTCGTTTCAGGTAAGAGGAGTCACATTTCATCTCAACTAACTACATCGTTCACTAAGCTAACGCGTTTCCCATCTTAACTGAAAAGCTTTGGATGTTAGAGGACCAGTGCTTTGTATCATTTTCCGAAGCAGATTTGGACTAGATATGTCCCGTATGTGTAGGAAACACCGTACTTTTGTTCTCAGCACCCTCACGTTTCCTGCTGTCTTAGAGAATCGAGATAGCAAGAGCGAACTTCTTGCTCTAAAGCAGAGTGTGGTCAATGAATGAGAACTCTGCTGTGTGTTTCCCTTAAGAAATGGAGTTAAATCCCAGGCTCTGTGACTTCCTACAAGCAAGACTTCGTTTCAAGTAAGGGCAGGTACTTCACAGCTCTAAGAAACTACATAGTTTCCAAAGCTCACACGTTTCTCATGTTAACTGACAAGCATTGTATGTTAGAGGACCTGTGGTTTGTTTCAGGTTCAGAAGCAGAGTTGAACTAGATATGTTCCGTGTGTGTAGGTAACACCGTTCTTTTGTTCTGAGCACACTCATGTGTCCTGCTGTATTAGAGACTCTAGGAAGCATTAGAATTCTTCTTGCTCTAAAGCAGAGTGTGATCCATGGATGAGAACTATGCTGTGTGTTTCCCTTCAGAAATGGAGTTAAATGCCAGGATCTGTGTCTTCCTACAAGCAAGACTTCGTTTCAGAAAGGGCAGTCACTTTTCAGCTCAAACGAACTACTTCGTTCACGAAGCTCACACTTTTCTCATCTTAAATGACAAGCATTGGATGATGGAGGACCTGTGCTTTATATCAATTTCAAGGCAGAGTTGGACTAGATATCGTCTGTAGGTGTAGGGAACACCGTTCTTTTGTTCTCAGCACACTCATGTTTCTTGTTTTCTTAGAGACTCTAGAAAGCAAGGGAGTGCTTCTTGCTCTAAAGCAGAGTGTGATCAATGAATGAGAACTCTGCTGTGTGTTAAAATTCAGAAATGGAGTTAAATCCCAGGCTCTGTGTCTTCCTACAATCAAGACATCGTTTCAGGAAAGGGCAGTTACTTTACAGGTCAAACGAACTACATCATTCACGAAGCTCACACGTTTCTTGGTCTTAATTGAAAAGCATTGGATGTTACAGAACCTGTGCTTTGTGTCAGTTTCAGAAGAGGAGTTGAACTAGATATGGTCCGTGTTTGTAGGAAACACTGTTCTTTTGTTCTCAGCACACTCATGTTTCTTGCTGCATTAGAGAGTCTAGAAAGCAATAGCATTCTTCTTGCTCTAAAGCAGAGTGTGATCCATGGATGACAACTATGCTGTGTGTTTCCCTTCAGAACTGGAGTTAAATCCCAGGCTCTGTGTCTTCCTACAAGCAAGAATTCATTTCAGGTAAGGGCAGGAACTTTTCAGCTCAAACGAACTACATCATTCACGAAGCTCACACGTTTCTCATCATAAATGACAAGCATTGGATGTTAGAGGACCAGTGCTTTGTCTCAATTTCAGAGGCAGAGTTGGACTAGATATGGTCTGTATGTGTAGGAACCACCGTTCTTTTGTTCTCAGCACAATCACTTTTCCTTCTGTCTGAGAGAATCTAGAAATCAAGTCCGTGCTTCTTGCTCTAAAGCAGAGTGTGATCAATGGATGAGAACTCTGCTGTGTGTTTCCCTTCAGAAATGGAGATAAACCCCAGGCTCTGTGTCTTCCTACATGCAAGACTTCGTTTCAGGTAAGGGCAGTCACTTTTGAGCTCAAATGAACTACATCGTTCACAAAGCTCACACGTATCTCATCTTAAATGACAAGCATTGGATGTTAGAGGGCCAGTGCTTTGTATCAATTTCAGAGGCAGAGTTGGACTAGAAATGGTCCGTATGTTTAGGAACCACAGTTCTTTTGCTCTCAGCACACTAACGTTTCTTTGCTGTCGTAGAGAACCTAGAAAGCAAGACAGTGCTTCATGCTCTAAAGCAGAGTGTGATCAATGGATGAGAACTGCGCTGTGTGTTCCACTTCAGAAATGGAGTTAAACCCCAGGCTCTGTGTCTTCCTACATGCAAGGCTTCATTTCAGGTAAGGGCAGTTACTTTTGAGCTCAAACGAACTACATCGTTCAAAAAGCTCACACGATTCTCATGTTAGCTGACAAGCATTGGATGATAGAGGACCTGTGCTTTGTATCAATTTCAAGGCAGAGTTGGACTAGATATCGTCCGTATGTGTAGGAAACACCATTCTTTTGTTGTCAGCACACTCATGTTTCCTGCTTTCTTAGAGACTCTAGAAAGCAAGAGCGTGCTTCTTGCTCTAAAGCAGAGTGTGATCAATGAATGAGAACTCTGCTGTGTGTTCCACTTCAGAAATGGAGTTAAATCCCAGGCTCTGTGTCTTCCTACAATCAAGACATCGTTTCAGGTAAGGGCAGTTACTTTACAGGTCAAACGAACTACATCGTACACGAAGCTCACACGTTTCTTGTTCTTAATTGAAAAGCATTGGATGTTACAGAACCTGTGCTTTGTGTCAGTTTCACAAGAGGAGTTGAACTAGATATGGTCCGTATGTGTAGGAAACACCGTTCTTTTGTTCTCAGCACACTCACGTTTCCTGATGCATTAGAGAGTCTAGAAAGCAATAGCATTCTTCTTGCTCTAAAGCAGAGTGTGATCCATGGATGATAACTATGCTGTGTGTTTCCCTTCAGAACTGGAGTTAAATCCCAGGCTCTGTGTCTTCCTACAAGCAAGAATTCATTTCAGGTAAGGGCAGTCACTTTTCAGCTCAAACGAACTACATCATTCACGAAGCTCACACGTTTCTCATCTTAAATGACAAGCATTGGATGTTAGAGGACCAGTGCTTTGTCTCAATTTCAGAGGCAGAGTTGGACTAGACATGGTCTGTATGTGTAGGAACCACCGTTCTTTTGTTCTCAGCACACTCACGTTTCCTGCTGTCTTAGAGAATCTAGAAAGCAAGTCCGTGCTTCTTGCTCTAAAGCAGAGTGTGATCAATGGTGCAGAACTGTGCTGTGTGTTCCACTTCAGAAATGGAGTTAAATCCCAGTCTCTGGGTCTTCCTACAAGCAAGACTTCGTTTCAGGTAATGGCAGTCACTTTTCAGCTCAAACGAACTACTTCGTTCACGAAAGCTCACACTTTTCTCATCTTAAATGACAAGCATTGGATCTTAGAGGACCTGTGCTTTGTATCAATGTCAGAGGCAGAGTTGGACTAGATATGGTCCATATGTGTAGGAAACACTGTTCTTTTATTCTCAGCACACTCATGTTTCCTGCTTTCTTAAAGATTCTAGAAAGCAAGGGCGTGCTTCCTGCTCTAAAGCAGAGTGTGATCCATGGATGATAACTATGCTGTGTGTTTCCCTTCAGAACTGGAGTTAAATCCCAGGCTCTGTGTCTTCCTACAAGCAAGACTTCGTTTCAGGTAAGGGCAGTAACTTTTCAGCTCAAACGAACTACATCATTCACGAAGCTCACACGTTTCTCATCTTAAATAACAAGCATTGGATGTTAGAAGGCCAGTGCTTTGTATCAATTTCAGAGGCAGAGTTGGACTAGAAATGGTCCGTATGTGTAGGAAACACCATTCTTTTGTTGTCAGCACACTCATGTTTCCTGATTTCTTAGAGACTCTAGAAAGCAAGAGCGTGCTTCTTGCTCTAAAGCAGAGTGTGATCAATGAATGAGAACTCTGCTGTGTGTTCCACTTCAGAAATGGAGTTATATCCCAGGCTCTGTGTCTTCCTACAATCAAGACATCGTTTCAGGTAAGGGCAGTTACTTTACAGGTCAAACGAACTACATCGTAACGAAGCTCACACGTTTCTTGGTCTTAATTGAAAAGCATTGGATGTTACAGAACCTGTGCTTTGGGTCAGTTTCACAAGAGGAGTTGAACTAGATATGGTCCGTATGTGTAGGAAACACCGTTCTTTTGTTCTCAGCACACTCATGTTTCCTGATGCATTAGAGAGTCTAGAAAGCAATAGCATTCTTCTTGCTCTAAAGCAGAGTGTGATCCATGGATGATAACTATGCTGTGTGTTTCCCTTCAGAACTGGAGTTAAATCCCAGGCTCTGTGTCTTCCTACAAGCAAGAATTCATTTCAGGTAAGGGCAGGCACTTTTCAGCTCAAACGAACTACATCATTCACGAAGCTCACACGTTTCTCATCTTAAATGACAAGCATTGGATGTTAGAGGACCAGTTCTTTGTCTCAATTTCAGAGGCAGAGTTGGACTAGATATCGTCTGTATGTGTAGGAACCACCGTTCATTTGTTCTCAGCACACTCACGTTTCCCGCTGTCTTAGAGATTCTAGAAAGCAAGTCCGTGCTTCTTGCTCTAAAGCAGAGTGTGATCAATGGTTCAGAACTGTGCTGTTTGTTCCACTTCAGAAATGGAGTTAAATCCCAGGCTCTGTGTCTTCCTACAAGCAAGACTTCGTTTCAGGTAATGGCAGTCACTTTTCAGCTCAAACGAACTACTTCGTTCACGAAGCTCACACTTTTCTCATCTTAAATGACAAGCATTGGATGTTAGAGGACCTGTGCTTTGTATCAATGTCAGAGGCAGAGTTGGACTAGATATGGTCCGTATGTGTAGGAAACACTGTTCTTTTGTTCTCAGCACACTCATGTTTCGTGCTTTCTTAGAGATTCTAGAAAGCAAGGGCGTGCTTCCTGCTCTAAAGCAGAGTGTGATCCATGGATGATAACAATGCTGTGTGTTGCCCTTCAGAACTGGAGTTAAATCCCAGGCTCTGTGTCTTCCTACAAGCAAGACTTCGTTTCAGGTAAGGGCAGTAACTTTTAAGCTCAAACGAACTACATCATTCACGAAGCTCACACGTTTCTCATTTTAAATGACAAGCATTGGATGTCAGAGGGCCAGTGCTTTGTATCAATTTCAGAGGCAGAGATGGACTAGAAATGGTCCGTATGTGTAGGAACCACAGTTCATTTGTTCTCAGCACACTCACGTTTCTTTGCTCTCGTAATGAATCTAGAAAGCAAGACAGTGCTTCATGCTCTAAAGCAGAGTGTGATCAATGAATGAGAACTCTGCTGTGTGTTCCACTTCAGAAATGGAGTTAAATCCCAGGCTCTGTGTCTTCCTACAATCAAGACATCGTTTCAGGTAAGGGCAGTTACTTTACAGGTCAAATGAACTACATCGTACACAATGCTCACACGTTTCTTGGTCTTAATTGAAAAGCATTGGATGTTACAGAACCTGTGCTTTGTGTCAGTTTCACAAGAGGAGTTGAACTAGATATGGTCCGTATGTGTAGGAAACACCGTTCTTTTGTTCTCAGCACACTCACGTTTCCTGATGCATTAGAGAGTCTAGAAAGCAATAGCATTCTTCTTGCTCTAAAGCAGAGTGTGATCCATGGATGATAACTATGCTGTGTGTTTCCCTTCAGAACTGGAGTTAAATCGCAGGCTCTGTGTCTTCCTACAAGCAAGAATTCATTTCAGGTAAGGGCAGGCACTTTTCAGCTCAAACGAACTACATCATTCACGAAGCTCACACGTTTTTCATCTTAAATGACAAGCATTGGATGTTAGAGGACCAGTGCTTTGTCTCAATTTCAGAGGCAGAGTTGGACTAGATATCGTCTGTATGTGTAGGAACCACCGTTCTTTTGTTCTCAGCACACTCACGTTTCCTGCTGTCTTAGAGAATCTAGAAAGCAAGTCCGTTCTTCTTGCTCTAAAGCAGAGTGTGATCAATGGTTCAGAACTGTGCTGTGTGTTCCACTTCAGAAATGGAGTTAAATCCCAGTCTCTGGGTCTTCCTACAAGCAAGACTTCGTTTCAGGTAATGGGAGGCACTTTTCAGCTCAAACGAACTACTTCGTTCACGAAAGCTCACACTTTTCTCATCTTAAATGACAAGCATTGGATGTTAGAGGACCTGTGCTTTGTATCAATGTCAGAGGCAGAGTTGGACTAGATATGGTCCATATGTGTAGGAAACACTGTTCTTTTGTTCTCAGCACACTCATGTTTCCTGCTTTCTTAGAGATTCTAGAAAGCAAGGGCGTGCTTCCTGCTCTAAAGCAGAGTGTGATCCATGGATGATAACTATGCTGTGTGTTTCCCTTCAGAACTGGAGTTAAATCCAAGGCTCTGTGTCTTCCTACAAGCAAGACTTCGTTTCAGGTAAGGGCAGTATCTTTTCAGCTCAAACGAACTACATCATTCACGAAGCTCACACGTTTCTCATCTTAAATAACAAGCATTGGATGTTAGAGGGCCAGTGCTTTGTATCAATTTCAGAGGCAGAGTTGGACTAGAAATGGTCCGTATGTGTAGGAACCACAGTTCTTTTGTTCTCAGCACACTCACGTTTCTTTGCTTTCGTAGAGAATCTAGAAAGCAAGACAGTGCTTCATGCTCTAAAGCAGAGTGTGATCAATGGATGAGAACTGTGCTGTGTGTTCCACTTCAGAAATGGAGTTGAACCCCAGGCTCTGTGTCTTCCTACATGCAAGACTTCATTTCAGGTAAGGGCAGTTACTTTTGAGCTCAAACGAACTACATCGTTCAAAAAGCTCACACGATTCTCATGTTAGCTGATAAGCATTGGATGATAGAGGACCTGTTCTTTGTATCAATTTCAAGGCAGAGTTGGACTAGATATGGTCCGTATGTGTAGGAAACACCATTCTTTTGTTGTCAGCACACTCATGTTTCCTATTTTCTTAGAGACTCTAGAAAGCAAGAGCGTGCTTCTTGCTCTAAAGCAGAGTGTGATCAATGAATGAGAACTCTGCTGTGTGTTCCACTTCAGAAATGGAGTTAAATCCCAGGCTCTGTGTCTTCCTACAAGCAAGCATTCATTTCAGGTAAGGGCAGGCACTTTTCAGCTCAAACGAACTACATCATTCACGAAGCTCACACGTTTCTCATCTTAAATGACAAGCATTGGATGTTAGAGGACCAGTGCTTTGTCTCAATTTCAGAGGCAGAGTTGGACTAGTTATCGTCTGTATGTGTAGGAACCACCGTTCTTTTGGTCTCAGCACACTCACGTTTCCTGCAGTCTTAGAGAATCTAGAAAGCAAGTCCGTGCTTCTTGCTCTAAAGCAGAGTGTGATCATTGGATCAGAACTGTGCTGTGTGTTCCACTTCAGAAATGGAGTTAAATCCCTGGCTCTGTGACTTCCTACAAGCAAGACTTCGTTTCAAGTAAGGGCAGGTACTTTACAGCTCAAAGAAACTACATAGCTCCCGAAGCTCACACGTTTCTCATGTTAACTGACAAGCATTGGATGTTAGAGGACCTGTGGTTTGTTTCAGTTTCAGAAGCAGATTTGAACTAGATACGGTCCGTGTGTGTAGGAAACACCGTTCTTTTGTTCTGAGCACACTCATGTTTCCTGCTGTCTTAGAGAATCGAGAAAGCAAGAGCATGCTTCTTGCTCTAAAGCAGAGTGTGATCAATGAATAAGAACTCTGCTGTGTGTTTCCCTTCAGAAATGGAGTTAAATGCCAGGATCTGTGTCTTCCTACAATCAAGACTTCGTTTCAGGTAAGGGCAGTCACTTTTCAGCTCAAACGAACTACTTCGTTCACGAACCTCACACTTTTCTCATCTTAAATGACAAGCATTGGATGTTACAGGACCTGTGATTTGTATCAATTTCAGAGGCAGAGTTGGACTAGAAATGGTCCGTATGTGTGGGAACCACAGTTCTTTTGTTCTCAGCACACTCACGTTTCTTTGCTGTCGTAGAGAATCTAGAAAGCAAGACAGTGCTTTATACTCTAGGCAGAGTGTGATCAATGGATGAGAACTGTGCTGTGTGTTCCACTTCAGAAATGGAGTTAAACCCCAGGCTCTGTGTCTTCCTACATGCAACACTTCATTTCAGGTAAGGGCAGTTACTTTTGAGCTCAAACGAACTACATTGTTCAAAAAGCTCACACGATTCTCATGTTAGCTGACAAGCATTGGATGATAGAGGACCTGTGCTTTGTATCAATTTCAAGGCAGAGTTGGACTAGATATGGTCCGTATGTGTAGGAAACACCATTCTTTTGTTGTCAGCACACTCATGTTTCCTGCTTTCTTAGAGAATCTAGAAAGCAAGAGCGTGCTTCTTGCTCTAAAGCAGAGTGTGATCAATGAATGAGAACTCTGCTGTGTGTTCCACTTCAGAAATGGAGTTAAATCCCAGGCTCTGTGTCTTCCTACAATCAAGACATCGTTTCAGGTAAGGGCAGTTACTTTACAGGTCAAACGAACTACATTGTACACGAAGCTCACACGTTTCTTGGTCTTAATTGAAAAGCATTGGATGTTACAGAACCTGTGCTTTGTGTCAGTTTAACAAGAGGAGTTGAACTAGATATGGTCCGTATGTGTAGGAAACACCGTTCTTTTGTTCTCAGCACACTCACGTTTCCTGATGCATTAGAGAGTCTAGAAAGCAATAGCATTCTTCTTGCTCTAAAGCAGAGTGTGATCAATGGATCAGAACTGTGCTGTGTGTTCCACTTCAGAAATGGAGTTAAATCCCTGGCTCTATGACTTCCTACAAGCAAGACTTCGTTTCAAGTAAGGGCAGGTACTTTACAGCTCAAAGAAACTACATAGCTCCCGAAGCTCACACGTTTCTCATGTTAACTGACAAGCATTGGATGTTAGAGGACCTGTGGTTTGTTTCAGTTTCAGAAGCAGATTTGAACTAGATACGGTCCGTGTGTGTAGGAAACACCGTTCTTTTGTTCTGAGCACACTCATGTTTCCTGCTGTCTTAGAGAATCGAGAAAGCAAGAGCATGCTTCTTGCTCTAAAGCAGAGTGTGATCAATGAATAAGAACTCTGCTGTGTGTTTCCCTTCAGAAATGGAGTTAAATGCCAGGATCTGTGTCTTCCTACAATCAAGACTTCGTTTCAGGTAAGGGCAGTCACTTTTCAGCTCAAACGAACTACTTCGTTCACGAACCTCACACTTTTCTCATCTTAAATGACAAGCATTGGATGTTACAGGACCTGTGATTTGTATCAATGTCAGAGGCAGAGTTGGACTAGATATGGTCCGTATGTGTAGGAAACACCGTTCTTTTGTTTTCAGCACACTCACGTTTCCTGCTGTCTTAGAGAATCTAGAAAGCAAGCGCGTGCTTCGTGCTCTAAAGCAGAGTGTGATCAATGGATGAGAACTCTGCTGTCTGTTTCCCTTCAGAAATGGAGTTAAACCCCAGGCTCTGTGTCTTGCTACATGCAAGATTTTGTTTCAGGTAAGGGCAGTAACTTTTCAGCTCAAACGATCTACATCATTCACGAAGCTCACACGTTTCTCATCTTAAATAACAAGCATTGGATGTTAGAGGGCCAGTGCTTTGTATCAATTTCAGAGGCAGAGTTGGACTAGAAATGGTCCGTATGTGTGGGAACCACAGTTCTTTTGTTCTCAGCACACTCACGTTTCTTTGCTGTCGTAGAGAATCTAGAAAGCAAGACAGTGCTTTATACTCTAGGCAGAGTGTGATCAATAGATGAGAACTGTGCTGTGTGTTCCACTTCAGAAATGGAGTTAAACCCCAGGCTCTGTGTCTTCCTACATGCAACACTTCATTTCAGGTAAGGGCAGTTACTTTTGAGCTCAAACGAACTACATCGTTCAAAAAGCTCACACGATTCTCATGTTAGCTGACAAGCATTGGATGATAGAGGACCTGTGATTTGTATCAATTTCAAGGCAGAGTTGGACTAGATATGGTCCGTATGTGTAGGAAACACCATACTTTTGTTGTCAGCACACTCATGTTTCCTGCTTTCTTAGAGACTCTAGAAAGCAAGAGCGTGCTTCTTGCTCTAAAGCAGAGTGTGATCAATGAATGAGAACTCTGCTGTGTGTTCCACTTCAGAAATGGAGTTAAATCCCAGGCTCTGTGTCTTCCTACAATCAAGACATCGTTTCAGGTAAGGGCAGTTACTTTACAGGTCAAACGAACTACATTGTACACGAAGCTCACACGTTTCTTGGTCTTAATTGAAAAGCATTGGATGTTACAGAACCTGTGCTTTGTGTCAGTTTAACAAGAGGAGTTGAACTAGATATGGTCCGTATGTGTAGGAAACACCGTTCTTTTGTTCTCAGCACACTCACGTTTCCTGATGCATTAGAGAGTCTAGAAAGCAATAGCATTCTTCTTGTTCTAAAGCAGAGTGTGATCCATGGATGAGAACTCTGCTGTGTGTTTCCCTTAAGAAATGGAGTTAAATCCCAGGCTCTGTGTCTTCCTACAAGCAAGACTTCGTTTCAAGTAAGGGCAGGTACTTTACAGCTCAAAGAAATTACATAGTTTCCGAAGCTCACACGTTTCTCATGTTAACTGACAAGCATTGGATGTTAGAGGACCTGTGGTTTGTTTCAGGTTCAGAAGCAGAGTTGAACTAGATACGGTCCGTGTGTGTAGGAATCACCGTTCTTTTGTTCTGAGCACAATCACGTTTCCTGCTGTATTAGAGACTCTAGAAACATTAGCATTCTTCTTCCTCTAAAGCAGAGTGTGATCCATGGATGAGAACTATGCTGTGTGTTTCCCTTCAGAAATGGAGTTAAATGCCAGGCTCTTTGTCCTCCTACAAGCAAGACTTCGTTTCAGGTAAGGCAGTCACTTTTCAGCTCAAACGAACTACTTCGTTCACGAAGCTCACACTTTTCTCATCGTAAATGACAAGCATTGGATGTGAGAGGACCTGTGCTTTGTATCAATGTCAGAGGCAGAGTTGGACTAGATATGGTCTGTATGTGTAGGAACCACCGTTCTTTTGTTCTCAGCACACTCACGACTCCTGCTGTCTTAGAGAATCTAGAAAGCAAGTCCGTGCTTCTTGCTCTAAAGCAGAGTGTGATCAATGGATCAGAACTGTGCTGTGTGTTCCACTTCAGAAATGTAGTTAAATCCCAGGCTCTGTGTCTTCCTACAAGCAAGACTTCGTTTCAGGTAAGGGAAGTCACATTTCATCTCAACGAACTACATCGTTCACTAAGCTAACACGTTTCCCATCTTAACTGAAAAGCATTGGATGTTAGAGGACCAGTGCTTTGTATCATTTTCCGAAGCAGAGTTGGACTAGATATGTCCCGTATGTGTAGGAAACACCGTACTTTTGTTCTCAGCACCCTCACGTTTCCTGCTGTCTTAGAATATCGAGAAAGCAAGAGCGTGCTTCTTGCTCTAAAGCAGAGTGTGATCAATGAATGAGAACTCTGCTGTGTGTTCCACTTAAGAAATGGAGATAATCCCAGGCTCTGTGACTTCCTACAAGCAAGACTTCGTTTCAAGTAAGGGCAGGTACTTAACAGCTCAAAGAAACTACATAGTTTCCGAAACTCACACGTTTCTCATGTTAACTGACAAGCATTGTATGTTAGAGGACCTGTGGTTTGTTTCAGGTTCAGAAGCACAGTTGAACTAGATACGGTCCGTGTGTGTAGGAAACACCGTTCTTTTGTTCTGAGCACACTCACATTTCCTGCTGTATTAGAGAGTCTAGAAAGCATTAGCATTCTTCTTGCTCTAAAGCAGAGTGTGATCCCTGGATGACAACTATGCTGTGTGTTTCCCTTCAGAAATGGAGTTAAATGCCAGACTCTTTGTCTTCCTACAAGCAGGACTTCGTTTCAGGTAAGGGCATTCACTTTTCAGCTCAAACGAACTACTTCGTTCACGAAGCTCACACTTTTCTCATCTTAAATGACAAGCATTGGATGTTAGAGGACCTGTGCTTTGTATCAATGTCAGAGGCAGAGTAGGACTAGATATGGTCCGTATGTGTAGGAAACACTGTTCTTTTGTTCCCAGCACACTCACGTTTCCTGCTTTCTTAGAGATTCTAGAAAGCAAGGGCGTGCTTCCTGCTCTAAAGCAGAGTGTGATCCATGGATGATAACTATGCTGTGTGTTTCCCTTCAGAACTGGAATTAAATCCCAGTCTCTGTGTCTTCCTACAAGCAAGACTTCGTTTCAGGTAAGGGCAGGAACTTTTCAGCTCAAACGAACTACATCATTCACGAAGCTCACACGTTTCTCATCTTAAATGACAAGCATTGGATGTTAGAGGGCCAGAGCTTTGTATCAATTTCAGAGGCAGAGTTAGACTAGAAATGGTCCGTATGTGTAGGAACCACAGTTCTTTTGTTCTCAGCACACTCACGTTTCTTTGCTGACGTAGAGAATCTAGAAAGCAAGACAGTGCTTCATGCTCTAAAGCAGAGTGTGATCAATGGAAGAGAACTGTGCTGTGTGTTCCACTTCAGAAATGGAGTTAAACCCCAGGCTCTGTGTCTTCCTACAAGCAAGATTTCGTTTCAGGTAAGGGAAGTCACATTTCATCCTAACGAACTACATTGTTCACTAAGCTAACACGTTTCCCATCTTAAATGAAAAGCATTGGATGTTAGAGGACCAGTGCTTTGTATCATTTTCAGAAGCAGAGTTGGACTAGATATGGTCCGTATGTGTAGGAAACACCATTCTTTTGTTGTCAGCACACTAATGTTTCCTGCTTTCTTAGAGACTCTAGAAAGCAAGAGCGTGCTTCATGCTCTAAAGCAGAGTGTGATCAATGAAAGAGAACTCTGCTGTGTGTTCCACTTCAGAAATGGAGTTAAATCCCAGGCTCTGTGTCTTCCTACAATCAAGACATCGTTTCAGGTAAGGGCAGTTACTTTACAGGTCAAACGAACTACATCGTACACAAAGCTCACATGTTTCTTGGTCTTAATTGAAAAGCATTGGATGTTACAGAACCTGTGCTTTGTGTCAGTTTCACAAGAGGAGTTGAACTAGATATGGTCCGTATGTGTAGGAAACACCGTTCTTTTGTTCTCAGCTCACTCAATTTTCCTGCTGTCTTAGAGACTCTAGAAACCTAGAGCATGCTTCTTGCTCTAAAGCAGAGTGTGATCAATGGATGAGGACTCTGCTGTGTGTTTCCCTTCAGAAATGGAGTTAAATCTCAGGCTCTGTGTCTTCCTACAAGCAAGACTTCGTTTCAGGTAAGGGCAGTAACTTTTCAGCTCAAACGAACTACATCGTTCATGATGCTCACACGTTTCTCATCTTAAATGACAAGCATTGGATGATAGAGGACCTGTGCTTTATATCAATTTCAAGGCAGAGTTGGACTAGATATGGTCCGTATGTGTAGGAAACACCGTTCTTTTGTTCTCAGCACACTCACGTTTCCTGCTTTCTTAGAGACTCCAGAAAGCAAGAGCGTGCTTCTTGCTCTAAAGCAGAGTGTGATCAATGAATGAGAACTCTGCTGTGTGTTTCCCTTAAGAAATGGAGTTAAATCCCAGGCTCTGTGACTTCCTACAAGCAAGACTTCGTTTCAAGTAAGGGCGGGTACTTTACAGCTCAAAGAAACTACATAGTTTCCGAAGCTCACACTTTTCTCATGTTAACTGACAAGCATTTTATTTTAGAGGACCTGTGGTTTGTTTCAGGTTCGGAAGCAGAGTTGAACTAGATACGGTCCGTGTGTAGGAAACACCGTTCTATTGTTCTGAGCACACTCACGTTTCCTGCTGTATTAGAGACTCTAGAAAGCATTAGCATTCTTCTTGCTCTAAAGCAGAGTGTGATCCATGGATGAGAACTATGCTGTGTGTTTCCCTTCAGAAATGGAGTTAAATCCCAGGCTCTGTGTCTTCCTACAAGCAAGACTTCGTTTCAGGTAAGGCAGTCACTTTTCAGCTCAAACGAACTACTTCGTTCACGAAGCTCACACTTTTCTCATCTTAAATGACAAGCATTGGATGTGAGAGGACCTGTGCTTTGTATCAATGTCAGAGGCAGAGTTGGACTAGATATGGTCTGTATGTGTAGGAACCACCGTTCTTTTGTTCTCAGCACACTCACGTTTCCTGCTGTCTTAGAGAATCTAGAAAGCAAGTCCGAGCTTCTTGCTCTAAAGCAGAGTGTGATCAATGGATCAGAACTGTGCTGTGTGTTCCACTTCAGAAATGTAGTTAAATCCCAGGCTCTGTGTCTTCCTACAAGCAAGACTTCGTTTCAGTTAAGGGAAGTCACATTTCATCTAAACGAACTACATCGTTCACTAAGCTAACGTGTTTCCCATCTTAACTGAAAAGCATTGGATGTTAGAGGACCAGTGCTTTGTATCATTTTCCGAAGCAGAGTTGGACTAGATATGTCCCGTAAGTGTAGGAAACTCCGTACTTTTGTTCTCAGCACCCTCACGTTTCCTGCTGTCTTAGAGACTCTAGAAAGCAAGAGCGTGCTTCTTGCTCTAAAGCAGAGTGTGATCAATGAATGAGAACTCTGCTGTGTGTTCCACTTAAGAAATGGAGTTAAATCCCAGGCTCTGTGACTTCCTACAAGCAAGACTTCGTTTCAAGTAAGGGCAGGTACTTTACAGCTCAAAGAAACTACATAGTTTCCGAAGCTCACACGTTTCTCATGTTAACTGACAAGCATTGGATGTTAGAGGACCAGTGCTTTCTCTCAATTTCAGAGGCAGAGTTGGACTAGATATGGTCTGTATGTGTAGGAACCACCGTTCTTTTGTTCTCAGCACACTCACGTTTCCTGCTGTCTTAGAGACACTAGAAAGCAAGTCCGTGCTTCTTGCTCTAAAGCAGAGTGTGATCAATGGTTCAGAACTGTGCTGTGTGTTCCACTTCAGAAATGGAGTTAAATCCCAGGCTCTGGGTATTCCTACAAGCAAGACTTCGTTTCAGGTAATGGCAGTCACTTTTCAGCTCAAACAAACTACTTCGTTCACGAAAGCTCACACTTTTCTCATCTTAAATGACAAGCATTGGATGTTAGAGGGCCAGAGCTTTGTATCAATTTCAGAGGCAGAGTTGGACTAGAAATGGTCCGTATGTGTAGGAACCACAGTTCTTTTGTTCTCAGCACACTCACGTTTCTTTGCTGACGTAGAGAATCTAGAAAGCAAGACAGTGCTTCATGCTCTAAAGCAGAGTGTGATCAATGGAAGAGAACTGTGCTGTGTGTTCCACTTCAGAAATGGAGTTAAACCCCAGGCTCTGTGTCTTCCTACATGCAAGACTTCATTTCAGGTAAGGGCAGTTACTTTTGAGCTCAAATGAACTACATCGTTCAAAAAGCTCACACGATTCTCATGTTAGCTGACAAGCATTGGATGATAGAGGACCTGTGCTTTGTATCAATTTCAAGGAAGAGTTGGACTAGGTATGGTCCGTATGTGTAGGAAACACCATACTTTTCTTCTCAGCACACTCATGTTTCCTGCTTTTTAGCGACTCCAGAAAGCAAGAGCGTGCTTCTTGCTCTAAAGCAGAGTGTGATCAATGAATGAGAACTCTGCTGTGTGTTTCCCTTAAGAAATGGAGTTAAATCCCAGGCTCTGTGACTTCCTACAAGCAAGACTTCGTTTCAAGTAAGGGCAGGTACTTTACAGCTCAAAGAAATTACATAGTTTCCGAAGCTCACACGTTGCTCATGTCAACTGACAAACATTGGATGTTAGAGGACCTGTGGTTTGTTTCAGGTTCAGAAGCAGAGTTGAACTAGATACGGTCCGTGTGTGTAGGAAACACCGTTGTTTTGTTCTGAGCACACTCATGTTTCCTGCTGTCTTAGAGACTGTAGAAACCTAGAGCGTGCTTCTTGTTCTAAAGCAGAGTATGATCAATGGATGAGAACTTTGCTGTGTGTTTCACTTCAGAAATAGGGTTAAATCCCAGGCTCTGTGACTTCCTACAAGCAAGACTTCGTTTTAAGTAAGGGCAGGTACTTTACAGCTCAAAGAAACTACATAGCTCCCGAAGCTCACATGTTTCTCATGTTAACTGACAGGCATTGGATGTTAGAGGACCTGTGGTTTGTTTCAGTTTCAGAAGCACAGTTGAACTAGATACGGTCCTTGTGTGTAGGAAACACCATTCTTTTGTTCTCAGCACACTCACGTTTCGTGCTGTCTTAGAGACTCTAGACACCTAGAGCATGCTTCTTGCTCTAAAGCAGAGTGTGATCAATGGATGAGAACTCTGCTGTGTGTTTCCCTTCAGAAATGGAGTTAAATCTCAGGCTCTGTGTCTTCCTACAAGCAAGACTTCGTTTCAGGTAAGGGCAGTAACTTTTCAGCTCAAACGAACTACATCGTTCACGAAGCTCACACGTTTCTCATCTTAAATGACAAGCATTGGATGATGGAGGACCTGTGCTTTATATCAATTTCAAGGCAGAGTTGGACTAGATATGGTCCATATGTGTAGGAAACACCGTTCTTTTGTTCTCAGCACACTCACGTTTCCTGCTTTCTTAGAGACTCCAGAAAGCAGGAGCATGCTTATTGCTCTAAAGCAGAGTGTGATCAATGAATGAGAACTCTGCTGTGTGTTTCCCTTAAGAAATGGAGTTAAATGCCAGGCTCTGTGACTTCCTACAAGTAAGACTTCGTTTCAAGTAAGGGCAGGTACTTTATAGCTCAAAGAAACTACATAGTTTCCGAAGCTCACACGTTTCTCATGTTAACTGACAAGCCTTGGATGTTAGAGGACCTGTGGTTTGTTTCAGGTTCAGAAGCAGAGTTGAACTAGATACGGTCCGTGTGTGTAGGAAACACCCTTCTTTTGTTCTGAGCACACTCACGTTTCCTGCTGTATTAGAGACTCTAGAAAGCATTAGCATTCTTCTTGCTCTAAAGCAGAGTGTGATCCATGGATGAGAAGTATGCTGTGTGTTTCCCTTCAGAAATGGAGTTAAATCCCAGGCTCTGTGTCTTCCTACAAGAAAGACTTCGTTTCAGGTCAGGCAGTCACTTTTCAGCTCAAACGAACTACTTCGTTCACGAAGCTCACACTTTTCTCATCTTAAATGACAAGCATTGGATGTGAGAGGTCCTGTGCTTTGTATCAATGTCAGAGGCAGAGTTGGACTAGATATGGTCTGTATGTGTAGGAACCACCGTTCTTTTGTTCTCAGCACACTCACGATTCCTGCTGTCTTAGAGAATCAAGAAAGCAAGTCCGTGCTTCTTGCTCTAAAGCAGAGTGTGATAAATGGATCAGAACTGTGCTGTGTGTTCCACTTCAGAAATGGAGTTAAATCCCAGGCTCTGTGTCTTCCTACAAGCAAGACTTCGTTTCAGGTAAGAGAAGTCACATTTCATCTCAACGAACTGCATCGTTCACTAAGCTAACACGTTTCCCATCTTAACTGAAAAGCATTGGATGTTAGAGGACCAGTGCTTTGTATCATTTTCCGAAGCAGAGTTGGACTAGATATGTCCCGTATGTGTAGGAAACACCGTAATTTTGTTCTCAGCACCCTCACGTTTCCTGCTGTCTTAGAGAATCGAGAAAACAAGAGCGTGCTTCTTGCTCTAAAGCAGAATGTGATCAATGAATGAGAACTCTGCTGTGTGTTCCACTTAAGAAATGGAGTTAAATCCCAGGCTCTGTGACTTCCTACAAGCAAGACTTCGTTTCAAGTAAGGGCAGGTACTTTACAGCTCAAAGAAATTACATAGTTTCCGAAGCTCACACGTTGCTCATGTCAACTGACAAGCATTGGATGTTAGAGGACCTGTGGTTTGTTTCAGGTTCAGAAGCAGAGTTGAACTAGATACGGTCCGTGTGTGTAGGAAACACCGTTCTTTTGTTCTGAGCACACTCACGTTTCCTGCTGTCTTAGAGACTGTAGAAACCTAGAGCGTGCTTCTTGTTCTAAAGCAGAGTATGATCAATGGATGAGAACTTTGCTGTGTGTTTCACTTCAGAAATGGGGTTAAATCCCAGGCTCTGTGACTTCCTACATGCAAGACTTCGTTTCAAGTAAGGGCAGGTACTTTACAGCTCAAAGAAACTACATAGCTCCCGAAGCTCACATGTTTCTCATGTTAACTGACAGGCATTGGATGTTAGAGGACCTGTGGTTTGTTTCAGTTTCAGAAGCACAGTTGAACTAGATACGGTCCGTGTGTGTAGGAAACACCGTTCTTTTGTTCTGAGCACACTCACGATTCCTGCTGTCTTAGAGAATCTAGAAAGCAAGTCCGTGCTTCTTGCTCTAAAGCAGAGTGTGATCAATGGATCAGAACTGTGCTGTGTGTTCCACTTCAGAAATGGAGTTAAATCCCAGGCTCTGTGTCTTCCTACAAGCAAGACTTCCTTTCAGGTAAGGGAAGTCACATTTCATCTCAACGAACTACATCGTTCACTAAGCTAACACGTTTCCCATCTTAACTGAAAAGCATTGGATGTCAGAGGACCAGTGCTTTGTATCATTTTCCGAAGCAGAGTTGGACTAGATATGTCCCGTATGTGTATGAAACACCGTACTTTTGTTTTCAGCACCCTCACATTTCCTGCTCTCTTAGAGAATCGAGAAAGCAAGAGCGTGCTTCTTGCTCTAAAGCAGAGTGTGATCAATGAATTAGAACTCTGCTGTGTGTTCCACTTAAGAAATGGAGTTAAATCCCAGGCTCTGTGACTTCCTACAAGTAAGACTTCGTTTCAAGTAAGGGCAGGTACTTTACAGCTCAATGAAACTACATAGTTTCCGAAGCTCACACGTTTCTCATGTTAACTGACAAGCATTGTATGTTAGAGGACCTGTGGTTTGTTTCAGGTTCAGAAGCACAGTTGAACTAGATAAGGTCCGTGTGTGTAGGAAACACCGTTCTTTTGTTCTGAGCACACTCACATTTCCTGCTGCATTAGAGAGTCTAGAAAGCATTAGCATTCTTCTTGCTCTAAAGCAGAGTGTGTTCCATGGATGAGAAGTATGCTGTGTGTTTCCCTTCAGAAATGGAGTTAAATGCCAGGCTCTGTGTCTTCCTACAAGCAGGACTTCGTTTCAGGTAAGGGCAGTCACTTTTCAGCTCAAACGAACTACTTCATTCACGAACCTCACACTTTTCTCATCTTAAATGACAAGCATTGGATGTTACAGGACCTGTGCTTTGTATCAATGTCAAAGGCAGAGTTGGACTAGATATGGTCCGTATGTGTAGGAAAGACCGTTCTTTTGTTCTCAGCACACTCACGTTTCCTGCTGTCTTAGAGAATCTAGAAAGCAAGCGCGTGCTTCTTGCTGTAAAGCAGAGTGTGATCAATGGATGAGAACTCTGCTGTGTGTTTCCCTTCAGAAATGGAGTTAAACCCCAGGCTCTGTGTCTTCCTACATGCAAGATTTTGTTTCAGGTAAGGGTTGTCACTTTTGAGGTCAAACGAACTACATCGTTCACAAAGCTCACACGTTTCTCAGCTTAACTGACAAGCTTTGGATGTTTGAGGACGACTGCTTTGTATCAGTTTCAGAAGCAGAGTTTGACTAGATATGGTCCGTATGTGTAGGAAACACCGTTCTTTTGTTCTCAGCACACTCACGTTTCCTGCTGTCTTAGAGACTGTAGAAACCTAGAGCGTGCTTCTTGCTCTAAAGCAGAGTATGATCAATGGATGAGAACTCTGCTGTGTGTTTCACTTCAGAAATGGAGTTAAATCCCAGGCTCTGACTCTTCCTTCAAGCAAGACTTCGTTTCAGATAAGGGCAGTTACTTTACAGGTCAATCGAAATACATCTTACACGAAGCTCACACGTTTCTCTGTCTTAATTGAAAAGCATTGGATATTACAGAACCTATGCTTTGTGTTAGTTTCAGAAGAGGAGTTGAACTAGATATGGTCTGTATGTATAGGAAACAAAGTTCTTTTGTTCTCAACACACTCACGGCTCCTTCTGTCTAATAGACTCTAGAAAGGAACAGCGTTCTTCTTGCTCTATAGCAGAGTGTGATTCATGGATGAGAACTGTGCTGTGTGTTTCCTTTCAGAAATCGAGTTAAATCCAAGGCTCTGATTCTTCCTACAATCAAGAATTTGTTTCAGGTAAGGGCACACACTTTTCAGCTCAAACGAACTACATGGTTCTCAAAGCTCACACGTTTCTTAGCTTAACTGACAAGCTTTGGGTGTTTGAGGACCACTGCTTTGTATCAATTTCAGAGGCAGAGTTGGACTAGAAATGGTCCGTATGTGTAGGAAACACCGTTCTTTTGTTCTCAGCACACTCACGTTTCCTGCTGTCTTAGAGAATCTAGAAAGCAAGACAGTGCTTCTTGCTCTAAAGCAGAGTGTGATCCATGGATGATAACTATGCTGTGTGTTTCCCTTCAGAACAGGAGTTAAATCCGAGTCTCTGTGTCTTCCTACAAGCAAGACTTCGTTTCAGGTAAGGGCAGTCACTTTTAAGCTCAAACGAACTACTTCATTCACGAAGCTCACACATTTCTCATCTTAAATGACAAGCATTGGATGTTAGAGGACCTGTACTTTTTATCAATTTCAGAAGCAGAGTTGAATTAGATATGCTCTTTATGTATAGGAAACACAGTTCTTTTGTTCTCAGCACACTCACGTTTCCTGCTGTCTAAGAGACTCTAGAAAGGAAGATCGTGCTTATTGCTCTATAGCAGAGTGTGATTCATGGATGAGAACTGTGCTGTGTGTTTCCTTTCAGAAATCGAGTTAAATCCCAGGCTCTGTGTTTACCTACAAGCAAGACTTCATTTCAGGTAAGGGCAGTCACTTTTCAGCTCAAACGAACTACATTGTTCATGAAGCTAACACGTTTTTCATGTTAACTGACATACATTGGATGTTAGAGGACCAGTGCTTTGTATCAGTTTCAGAAGCAGGATTGGACTAGATATGGTCCATTTGTGTAGGAAACACTTTTCTTTTGTTCTCTGCACACTCAAGTTTCCTGCTCTCTTAGAGACTCTAGAAACCTAGAGCGTGCTTCTTGCTCTAAAGCAGAGTGTGATCAATGGATGAGAACTCTGCTGTGTGTTTCACTTCATAAATGGAGTTAAATCCCACGACCTGTGTCTTCATACAAGCAAGACTTCGTTTCAGGTAAGGCCAGTCACTTTTCAGCTCAAACGAACTACATCGTTCACGAAGCTCACACGTTTCTCATCTTAAATGACAAGCATTGGATGATAGAGGGCCTGTGCTTTGTATCAATTTCAAGGCAGAGTTCGACTATATATGGTTTGTATGTGTAGGAAACACGTTTCTTTTATTCTCAGCACACTCACGTTTCCTGTATTCTTAGAGAATCTAGAAAGCATGAGCGTGCTTCTTGCTGAAAAGCAGAGTGTGATCAATGAATGAGAACTCTGCTGTGTGTTCTACTTCAGAAATGTAGTTAAATCCCAGACTCTGAGTCTTCCTACAAGCAAGACTTCATTTCAATTAAGGGCAGTTACTTTACAGGTCAAACGAACTACATCATACACGTAGCTCACACGTTTCACAGTCTTAATTGTAATGCATTGGATGTTACAGGACCTGTGCTTTGTGTCATTTTCAGAAGAAGAGTTGAACTAGATATGGTCCGTATGTGTAGGAAACACAGTTGTTTTGTTCTGAGCACAATCACGTTACCTGCTGTATTAGAGACTGTAGAAAGGAAGAGCGTGCTTCTTGCTCTATAGCAGAGTGTGTTTCATCAATGATTACTGTGCTGTGTGTTCCCTTTCAGAAATCGAGTTAAATCCCAGGCTCTGTGTTTTCCTACAAGCAAGACTTCAATTCAGGTAAGGGCCATCACTTTTCAGCTCAAACGAACTACATCGTTCACGAAGCTAACACGTTTCTCATGTTAGCTGACAAGCATTGGATGTTAGTGGACCTGTGGTTTGTATCAGTTTCAGAAGCAGAGTTGAACTAGATATGGTCCGTATGTGTAGTCAACACCGTTCTTTTGTTCTGAGCACACTCACGTTTCCTGCTGTATTAGAGACTCTAGAAAGCAATAGCATTCCTCTTGCCCTAAAGCAGAGTGTGGTCCATGGATGATAACTATGCTGTGTGTTTCTCTTCGGAACTGTAGTTAAATCCCAGGCTCTGTGTCTTCCTACAAGCAAGACTTCCTTTCAGGTAAGGGCAGGCACTTTTCAGCTCAAACGAACTACATCATTGACGAAGCTCACACATTTCTCATCTTAAATTACAAGCATTGGATGTTAGAGGACCTGTGCTTTGTGTCATTTTCAGAAGAAGAGTTTAACTAGATATGGTCCATTTGTGTAGGAAACATAGTTCTTTTTTTCTGAGCACAATCACGTTTCCTGCTGTATTAGAGCCTCTAGAAAGGAAGAGCGTGCTTCTTGCTCTAACGCATAGTGTCTTTCATCGATGAGAACTGTGCTGTGTGTTTCCCTTCAGAAATGGAGTTAAATCCCATGCTCTGTGTCTTCCTACAAGCAAGACTTCGTTTCATGTAAGGCAAGTCACTTTTCAGCTGAAACAAACTACATCGTTCACGAAGCTCACACGTTTCTCATCTTAAATGACAAGAATCGGATGATAGAGGACCTGTGCTTTATATCAATTTCAAGGCAGGGTTGGACTAGATATGGTTCGTATGTGTAGGAAACACAGTCCTTTTGTTCTGAGCACAATCACATTTCCTGCTCTATTAGAGACGCTAGAAAGGAAGAGCGTGCTTCTTGCTCTAAAGCAGAGTGTGATTCATGGATGAGAACTGTGCTGTGTGTTTCCCTTCAGAAATGGAGTTAAATCCCAGGCTCTGTGTCTTCATACATGCACTACTTCGTTTCAGGTAAGGGCAGTCACTTTTCAGCTCAAACGAACTACATCGTTCACGAAGCTCACACGTTTCTCACCTTAAGTGACAAGCATTGGATGTTGGAGGACCTGTGGTTTATATCAATTTCAGAGGCAGAGTTGGACTAGATATGGTCCGTATGTGTAGTCAACACCGTTCTTTTGTTCTGAGCACACTCACGTTTCCTGCTGTACTAGAGACTCTAGAAAGCTAGAGCGTGCTTCTTGCTCTAAAGCAGTGTGTAATCCATGGATGAGAACTCTGTTGTGTGTTTCACTTCAGAAATTGAGTTAAAACCCAGGCTCTGTGTCTTCCTACAAGCAAGACTTCGTTTCAGGTAAGGGCAGTTACTTTACAGCTCAAACGATCTTCATCGTTCACGAAGCTCACAGGTTTCTCATCTTAACGGACAAGCATTGGATGTTAGAGGACCTGTGGTTTGTTTCAGTTTCCGAAGCAGAGTTGGACTAGATATGGTCAGTATGTGTAGGGAACTCCGTTCTTTTGTTCTGAGCACACTTACGTTTCCACCTTTCTTAGAGACTCTAGAAAGCAAGAGCGGGCTTCTTGCTCTAAAGCAGAGTGTGATCAATGGATGAGATCTCTACTGTCTGTTTCACTTCAGAAATTGAGTTAAATTCCAGGCTCTGAGTCTTCCTACATGCAAGACTTCGTTTCAGGTACGGGCAGGTACTTTACAGATCAAACGAACTACATAGTTCACGAAGCTCACAGGTTTCTCATCTTAACGGACAAGCATTGGATGTTAGAAGACCTGTGGTTTGTTTCAGTTTCCGAAGCAAAGTTTGACTAGATATGGTCCGTATGTGTAGGAACCACCGTTCTTTTGTTCTCAGCCCACTCACGTTTACTGCTATCTTAGAGAATCTAGAAAGCAAGACCGTACTTCTTGCTCTAAAGCAGAGTGTGATCAATGGATGAGAACTGTGCTGTGTGTTCCACTTCAGAAATGGAGTTAAATCCCAGGCTCTGTGTCTTCCTACAAGCAAGACTTCGTTTCAGGTAAGGGCAGTTACTTTACAGGGCAAACAAACTACATCATACACGAAGCTCACACGTTTCTCGGTCTTAATTGAAAAGCATTGGATGTTACAGGACCTGTGCTTTGTGTCATTTTCAGAAGAAGAGTTTAACTAGATATGGTCCGTCTGTGTAGGAAACAGTTCTTTTGCTCTGAGCACAATCACGTTATCTGCTGTATTAGAGACTCTAGAAAGGAAGAGCGTGCTTCTTGCTCTAAAGCAGTGTGTGATCAATGGATGAGAACTCTGCTGTGTGTTTCACTTCAGAAATGGAGTTAAATCCCAGGCTCTGTGTCTTCCTACAAGCAAGAATTCCTTTCAAGTAAGGGCAGGTACTTTACAGCTCAAATGAACTATATAGTTCCTGAAGCTCACACGTTTCTCATGTTAACTGACAAGCATCGGATGTTAGAGGACCTGTGGTTTCTTTCAGTTTCAGAAGCAGAGTTGAACTAGATACAGTCCGTGTGTGTAGGAAACACCGTTCTTTTGTTCTGAGCATACTCACGTTTCCTGCTGTATTAGAGACTCTAGAAAGAATTAGCATTCTTCTTGCTCTGAAGCAGAGTGTGATCCATGGATGAGAACTATGCTGTGTGTTTCCCTTCAGAAATGGAGTTAAATGCCAGGCTCTGTGTCTTCCTACAATCAAGACTTCGTTTCAGGGAAGGGCAGGTACTTTACAGATCAAACGAACTACATAGCTCAGGAAGCTCACACGTTTCTCATCTTAACTGACAAGCATTGCATGTTAGAGGACCTCTGGTTTGTATCAGTTTCAGAAGGAAATTAGAACTAGATATGGTCTGTATGTGTAGGAATCACCGTTCTTTTGTTCTGAGCACACTCATGTTTCCTGCTGTATTAGAGACTCTAGAAGGCAAGAGCGTGCTTCTTGCTCTAAAGCAGAGTGTGATCAATGAATGAGAACTCTGCTGTGTGTTTCAATTCAGAAATGGAGTTAAATCCCAGGCTCTGTGTCTTCCTACAAGCAAGAGTTCGTTTCAGGTAAGGGCAGTCACTTTTCAGCTCAAACGAACTACATCGTTTATGAAGCTCACACGTATCTTATCTTAAATGACAAGCATTGGATGTTAGAGGACCTGTGCTTTGTATCAATTTCAGAGGCAGAGTTGGACAAAATATGGTCCATAGGTGTAGGAAACACAGTTCTTTTGTTCTGAGCACAATCAAGTTTCCTGCTGTCGTAGAGACTCTAGAAAGCAAGAGCGTGCTTCTTGCTCTAAAGCAGTTTGTGATCAATGGATGGGAACTCTGTTGTGTGTTTCACTACAGAAATTGTGTTAAATCCCTGGCTCTGAGTCTTCCTACAAGCAAGACTCTGTTTCAGGTAAGGGCAGTTACTTTACAGCTGAAACGAACTACATTATACACGAAGCTCACACGTTTCTCGGTATTAATTGAAAAGCATTGGATGTTACAGGACCAGTGCTTTGTATCAGCTTCAGAAGAAGAGTTGAACTAGATATGGTCCGTATGTGTAGTCAACACCGTTCTTTTGTTCTGAGCACACTCACGTTTCCTGCTGTCTTAGAGACTCTAGAAAGCAATAGCATTCCTCTTGCCCTAAAGCAGATTGTGGTCCATGGATGATACCTATGCTGTGTGTTTCCCTTCAGAACTGTAGTTAAATCCCAGGCTCTGTGTCTTCCTACAAGCAAGACTTCCTTTCATGTAAGGGCAGGCACTTTTCATCTCAAACGAACTACATCATTGACGAAGCTCACACGTTACTCATCTTAAATGACAAGCATTGGATGTTAGAGGACCAGTGCTTTGTATCAATTTCAGAGGCAGAGTTGGACTAGATATTGTCCGTATGTGTAGGAACCACCATTCTTTTGTTCTCAGCACACTAATGTTTACTGCTATCTTAGAGAATCTAGAAAGCAAGACCGTGCTTCTTGCTCTAAAGCAGAGTGTGATCAAAGGATGAGAACTGTGCTGTGTGATCCACTTCAGAAATGGAGTTAAATCCCAGGCTCTGAGTCTCCCTACAAGCAAGACTTTGTTTCAGGTAAGGGCAGTTACTTTACAGCTCAAACGAACTTCATCATTCACAAAGCTCACAGGTTTCTCATCTTAACGGACCAGCATTGGATGTTAGAAGACCTGTGGTTTGTTTCAGTTTCCGAAGCAGAGTTGGACTAGATATGGTCAGTATGTGTAGGGAACTCCGTTCTTTTGTTCTGAGCACACCCACGTTTCCTGCTGTATTAGAGACTCTAGAAAACAATAGCATTCTTCTTGCTCTAAAGCAGAGTGTGATCCATGGATGATAACTATGCTGTGTGTTTCACTTCAGAAATGGAGTTAAATCCCAGGCTCTGTGTCTTCATACATGCACTACTTCGTTTCAGGTAAGGGCAGTCACTTTTCAGCTCAAACGAACTACATCGTTCACGAAGCTCACACGTTTCTCACCTTAAGTGACAAGCATTGGATGTTGGAGGACCTGTGGTTTATATCAATTTCAGAGGCAGAGTTGGACTAGATATGGTCCGTATGTGTAGTCAACACCGTTCTTTTGTTCTGAGCACACTCACGTTTCCTGCTGTACTAGAGACTCTAGAAAGCTAGAGCGTGCTTCTTGCTCTAAAGCAGTGTGTGATCCATGGATGAGAACTCTGTTGTGTGTTTCACTTCAGAAATTGAGTTAAAACCCAGGCTCTGTGTCTTCCTACAAGCAAGACTTCGTTTCAGGTAAGGGCAGTTACTTTACAGCTCAAACGATCTTCATCGTTCACGAAGCTCACAGGTTTCTCATCTTAACGGACAAGCATTGGATGTTAGAGGACCTGTGGTTTGTTTCAGTTTCCGAAGCAGAGTTGGACTAGATATGGTCAGTATGTGTAGGGAACTCCGTTCTTTTGTTCTGAGCACACTTACGTTTCCACCTTTCTTAGAGACTCTAGAAAGCAAGAGCGGGCTTCTTGCTCTAAAGCAGAGTGTGATCAATGGATGAGATCTCTACTGTCTGTTTCACTTCAGAAATTGAGTTAAATTCCAGGCTCTGAGTCTTCCTACATGCAAGACTTCGTTTCAGGTACGGGCAGGTACTTTACAGATCAAACGAACTACATAGTTCACGAAGCTCACAGGTTTCTCATCTTAACGGACAAGCATTGGATGTTAGAAGACCTGTGGTTTGTTTCAGTTTCCGAAGCAAAGTTTGACTAGATATGGTCCGTATGTGTAGGAACCACCGTTCTTTTGTTCTCAGCCCACTCACGTTTACTGCTATCTTAGAGAATCTAGAAAGCAAGACCGTACTTCTTGCTCTAAAGCAGAGTGTGATCAATGGATGAGAACTGTGCTGTGTGTTCCACTTCAGAAATGGAGTTAAATCCCAGGCTCTGTGTCTTCCTACAAGCAAGACTTCGTTTCAGGTAAGGGCAGTTACTTTACAGGGCAAACAAACTACATCATACACGAAGCTCACACGTTTCTCGGTCTTAATTGAAAAGCATTGGATGTTACAGGACCTGTGCTTTGTGTCATTTTCAGAAGAAGAGTTTAACTAGATATGGTCCGTCTGTGTAGGAAACAGTTCTTTTGCTCTGAGCACAATCACGTTATCTGCTGTATTAGAGACTCTAGAAAGGAAGAGCGTGCTTCTTGCTCTAAAGCAGTGTGTGATCAATGGATGAGAACTCTGCTGTGTGTTTCACTTCAGAAATGGAGTTAAATCCCAGGCTCTGTGTCTTCCTACAAGCAAGAATTCCTTTCAAGTAAGGGCAGGTACTTTACAGCTCAAATGAACTATATAGTTCCTGAAGCTCACACGTTTCTCATGTTAACTGACAAGCATCGGATGTTAGAGGACCTGTGGTTTCTTTCAGTTTCAGAAGCAGAGTTGAACTAGATACAGTCCGTGTGTGTAGGAAACACCGTTCTTTTGTTCTGAGCATACTCACGTTTCCTGCTGTATTAGAGACTCTAGAAAGAATTAGCATTCTTCTTGCTCTGAAGCAGAGTGTGATCCATGGATGAGAACTATGCTGTGTGTTTCCCTTCAGAAATGGAGTTAAATGCCAGGCTCTGTGTCTTCCTACAATCAAGACTTCGTTTCAGGGAAGGGCAGGTACTTTACAGATCAAACGAACTACATAGCTCAGGAAGCTCACACGTTTCTCATCTTAACTGACAAGCATTGCATGTTAGAGGACCTCTGGTTTGTATCAGTTTCAGAAGGAAATTAGAACTAGATATGGTCTGTATGTGTAGGAATCACCGTTCTTTTGTTCTGAGCACACTCATGTTTCCTGCTGTATTAGAGACTCTAGAAGGCAAGAGCGTGCTTCTTGCTCTAAAGCAGAGTGTGATCAATGAATGAGAACTCTGCTGTGTGTTTCAATTCAGAAATGGAGTTAAATCCCAGGCTCTGTGTCTTCCTACAAGCAAGAGTTCGTTTCAGGTAAGGGCAGTCACTTTTCAGCTCAAACGAACTACATCGTTTATGAAGCTCACACGTATCTTATCTTAAATGACAAGCATTGGATGTTAGAGGACCTGTGCTTTGTATCAATTTCAGAGGCAGAGTTGGACAAAATATGGTCCATAGGTGTAGGAAACACAGTTCTTTTGTTCTGAGCACAATCAAGTTTCCTGCTGTCGTAGAGACTCTAGAAAGCAAGAGCGTGCTTCTTGCTCTAAAGCAGTTTGTGATCAATGGATGGGAACTCTGTTGTGTGTTTCACTACAGAAATTGTGTTAAATCCCTGGCTCTGAGTCTTCCTACAAGCAAGACTCTGTTTCAGGTAAGGGCAGTTACTTTACAGCTGAAACGAACTACATTATACACGAAGCTCACACGTTTCTCGGTATTAATTGAAAAGCATTGGATGTTACAGGACCAGTGCTTTGTATCAGCTTCAGAAGAAGAGTTGAACTAGATATGGTCCGTATGTGTAGTCAACACCGTTCTTTTGTTCTGAGCACACTCACGTTTCCTGCTGTCTTAGAGACTCTAGAAAGCAATAGCATTCCTCTTGCCCTAAAGCAGAGTGTGGTCCATGGATGATACCTATGCTGTGTGTTTCCCTTCAGAACTGTAGTTAAATCCCAGGCTCTGTGTCTTCCTACAAGCAAGACTTCCTTTCATGTAAGGGCAGGCACTTTTCATCTCAAACGAACTACATCATTGACGAAGCTCACACGTTACTCATCTTAAATGACAAGCATTGGATGTTAGAGGACCAGTGCTTTGTATCAATTTCAGAGGCAGAGTTGGACTAGATATTGTCCGTATGTGTAGGAACCACCATTCTTTTGTTCTCAGCACACTAATGTTTACTGCTATCTTAGAGAATCTAGAAAGCAAGACCGTGCTTCTTGCTCTAAAGCAGAGTGTGATCAAAGGATGAGAACTGTGCTGTGTGATCCACTTCAGAAATGGAGTTAAATCCCAGGCTCTGAGTCTCCCTACAAGCAAGACTTTGTTTCAGGTAAGGGCAGTTACTTTACAGCTCAAACGAACTTCATCATTCACAAAGCTCACAGGTTTCTCATCTTAACGGACCAGCATTGGATGTTAGAAGACCTGTGGTTTGTTTCAGTTTCCGAAGCAGAGTTGGACTAGATATGGTCAGTATGTGTAGGGAACTCCGTTCTTTTGTTCTGAGCACACCCACGTTTCCTGCTGTATTAGAGACTCTAGAAAACAATAGCATTCTTCTTGCTCTAAAGCAGAGTGTGATCCATGGATGATAACTATGCTGTGTGTTTCACTTCAGAAATGGAGTTAAATCCCAGGCTCTGTGTCTTCATACATGCACTACTTCGTTTCAGGTAAGGGCAGTCACTTTTCAGCTCAAACGAACTACATCGTTCACGAAGCTCACACGTTTCTCACCTTAAGTGACAAGCATTGGATGTTGGAGGACCTGTGGTTTATATCAATTTCAGAGGCAGAGTTGGACTAGATATGGTCCGTATGTGTAGTCAACACCGTTCTTTTGTTCTGAGCACACTCACGTTTCCTGCTGTACTAGAGACTCTAGAAAGCTAGAGCGTGCTTCTTGCTCTAAAGCAGTGTGTGATCCATGGATGAGAACTCTGTTGTGTGTTTCACTTCAGAAATTGAGTTAAAACCCAGGCTCTGTGTCTTCCTACAAGCAAGACTTCGTTTCAGGTAAGGGCAGTTACTTTACAGCTCAAACGATCTTCATCGTTCACGAAGCTCACAGGTTTCTCATCTTAACGGACAAGCATTGGATGTTAGAGGACCTGTGGTTTGTTTCAGTTTCCGAAGCAGAGTTGGACTAGATATGGTCAGTATGTGTAGGGAACTCCGTTCTTTTGTTCTGAGCACACGCACGTTTCCTGCTGTATTAGAGACTCTAGAAAGCAATAGCATTCTTCTTGCTCTAAAGCAGAGTGTGATCCATGGATGATAACTATGCTGTGTGTTTCACTTCAGAAATTGAGTTAAATCCCAGGCTCTGTGTCTTCTTACAAGCAAGACTTTGTTTCAGGTAAGTGCAGTCACTTTTCAGCTCAAACGAACTACATCTTTCACGAAGCTCACACGTTTCTCATCTTAATGACAAGCATTCGATGATAGAGGACTCTGCTTTGTATCAATTTCAAGGCAGAGTTGGACTAGATATGGTCCGTATGTGTAGGAAACACCGTTCCTTTGTTCTCAGCACACTCACGTTTCCTGCTTTCTTAGAGAGTCTAGAAAGCAAGCGCGTGCTTCTTGCTCTAAAGCAGAGTGTGATCAATGAATGAGAACTCTTTTGTGTGTTCCACTTCAGAAATGGAGTTAAATACCAGGCTCTGAGTCTTCCTACAAGCAAGACTTCGTTTCAGGTAAGGGCATTTACTTTACAGCTCAAACGAACTATATCATACACGAAGCTTACACTTTTCTCGGTCTTAATTGAAAAGCATTGGATGTTACAGGACCTGTGCTTTGTGTCACTTTCAGAAGAAGAGTTGAACTTGATATAGTCTGTATGTGGATGAAACACAGTTCTTTTGTTCTGAGCACAATAACATTTCCTGCTCTATTAGAGAGGCTAGAAAGGAAGAGCGTGCTTCTTGCTCTAAAGCAGAGTGTGATTCATGGATGAGAACTGTGCTGTGTGTTTCCCTTCAGAAATGGAGTTAAATCCCAGGCTCTGTGTCTTCATACATGCACTACTTCGTTTCAGGTAAGGGCAGTCACTTTTCAGCTCAAACGAACTACATCGTTCACGAAGCTCACACGTTTCTCACCTTAAGTGACAAGCATTGGATGTTGGAGGACCTGTGGTTTATATCAATTTCAGAGGCAGAGTTGGACTAGATATGGTCCGTATGTGTAGTCAACACCGTTCTTTTGTTCTGAGCACACTCACGTTTCCTGCTGTACTAGAGACTCTAGAAAGCTAGAGCGTGCTTCTTGCTCTAAAGCAGTATGTGATCCATGGATGAGAACACGGTTGAGTGTTTCACTTCAGAAATTGAGTTAAATCCCAGGCTCTGAGTCTTCCTACAAGCAAGACTTCGTTTCAGGTAAGGGCAGTTACTTTACAGCTCAAACGAACTTCATTGTTCACAAAGCTCACAGGTTTCTCATCTTAACGGACAAGCATTGGATGTTAGAGGACCTGTGGTTTGTTTCAGTTTCCGAAGCAGAGTTGGACTAGATATGGTCAGTATGTGTAGGGAACTCCGTTCTTTTGTTCTGAGCACACTTACCTTTCCTGCTGTATTAGAGACTCTAGAAAGCAATAGCATTCTTCTTGCTCTAAAGCAGAGTGTGATCCATGGATGATAACTATGCTGTGTGTTTCACTTCAGAAATGGAGTTAAATCCCAGGCTCTGTGTCTTCTTACAAGCAAGACTTTGTTTCAGGTAAGTGCAGTCACTTTTCAGCTCAAACGAACTACATCGTTCACGAAGCTCACACGTTTCTCATCTTAAATGACAAGCATTCGATGATAGAGGACCTCTGCTTTGTATCAATTTCAACGCAGAGTTGGACTAGATATTGTCCGTATGTGTAGGAAACACCGTTCCTTTGTTCTCAGCACACTCACTTTCCTGCTTTCTTAGAGACTGTAGAAAGCAAGCGCGTGCTTCTTGCTCTAAAGCAGAGTGTGATCAATGGATGAGATCTCTGCTGTCTGTTTCACTTCAGAAATTGAGTTAAATTCCAGGCTCTGAGTCTTCCTACAAGCAAGACTTCGTTTCAGGTACGGGCAGGTACTTTACAGATCAAACGAACTACATAGTTCACGAAGCTCACAGGTTTCTCATCTTAACGGACAAGCATTGGATGTTAGAAGACCTGTGGTTTGTTTCAGTTTCCAAAGCAGAGTTTGACTAGATATGGTCCGTATGTGTAGGAACCACCGTTCTTTTGTTCTCAGCCCACTCACGTTTACTCCTATCTTAGAGAATCTAGAAAGCAAGACCGTACTTCTTGCTCTAAAGCAGAGTGTGATCAATGGATCAGAACTGTGCTGTGTTTTCCACTTCAGAAATGGAGTTAAATCCCAGGCTCTGTGTCTTCCTACAGGCAAGACTTCGTTTCAGGTAAGGGCAGTTACTTTACAGGGCAAACAAACTACATCATACACGAAGCTCACACATTTCTCGGTCTTAATTGAAAAGCATTGGATGTTACAGGACCTGTGCTTTGTGTCATTTTCAGAAGAAGAGTTTAACTAGATATGGTCCATCTGTGTACGAAACAGTTCTTTTGTTCTGAGCACAATCACGTTACCTGCTGTATTAGAGACTCTAGAAAGGAAGAGCGTGCTTCTTGCTCTAAAGCAGAGTGTGATCAATGGATGAGAACTCTGTTGTGTGTTTCACTTCAGAAATGGAGTTAAATCCCAGGCTCTGTGTCTTCCTACAATCAAGACTTCGTTTCAGGGAAGGGCAGGTACTTTACAGATCAAACGAACTACATAGCTCAGGAAGCTCACACGTTTCTCATCTTAACTGACAAGCATTGCATGTTAGAGGACCTCTGGTTTGTATCAGTTTCAGAAGGAAATTTGAACTAGATATGGTCTGTATGTGTAGGAATCACCGTTCTTTTGTTCTGAGCACACTCAAGTTCCCTGCTGTATTAGAGACTCTAGAAAGCAATAGCATTCCTCTTGCCCTAAAGCAGAGTGTGGTCCATGGATGATAACTATGCTGTGTGTTTCTCTTCGGAACTGTAGTTAAATCCCAGGCTCTGTGTCTTCCTACAAGCAAGACTTCCTTTCAGGTAAGGGCAGGCACTTTTCAGCTCAAACGAACTACATCATTGACGAAGCTCACACATTTCTCATCTTAAATTACAAGCATTGGATGTTAGAGGACCTGTGCTTTGTGTCATTTTCAGAAGAAGAGTTTAACTAGATATGGTCCATTTGTGTAGGAAACATAGTTCTTTTTTTCTGAGCACAATCACGTTTCCTGCTGTATTAGAGCCTCTAGAAAGGAAGAGCGTGCTTCTTGCTCTAACGCATAGTGTCTTTCATCGATGAGAACTGTGCTGTGTGTTTCCCTTCAGAAATGGAGTTAAATCCCATGCTCTGTGTCTTCCTACAAGCAAGAGTTCGTTTCATGTAAGGCAAGTCACTTTTCAGCTGAAACAAACTACATCGTTCACGAAGCTCACACGTTTCTCATCTTAAATGACAAGAATCGGATGATAGAGGACCTGTGCTTTATATCAATTTCAAGGCAGGGTTGGACTAGATATGGTTCGTATGTGTAGGAAACACAGTCCTTTTGTTCTGAGCACAATCACATTTCCTGCTCTATTAGAGACGCTAGAAAGGAAGAGCGTGCTTCTTGCTCTAAAGCAGAGTGTGATTCATGGATGAGAACTGTGCTGTGTGTTTCCCTTCAGAAATGGAGTTAAATCCCAGGCTCTGTGTCTTCATACATGCACTACTTCGTTTCAGGTAAGGGCAGTCACTTTTCAGCTCAAACGAACTACATCGTTCACGAAGCTCACACGTTTCTCACCTTAAGTGACAAGCATTGGATGTTGGAGGACCTGTGGTTTATATCAATTTCAGAGGCAGAGTTGGACTAGATATGGTCCGTATGTGTAGTCAACACCGTTCTTTTGTTCTGAGCACACTCACGTTTCCTGCTGTACTAGAGACTCTAGAAAGCTAGAGCGTGCTTCTTGCTCTAAAGCAGTGTGTAATCCATGGATGAGAACTCTGTTGTGTGTTTCACTTCAGAAATTGAGTTAAAACCCAGGCTCTGTGTCTTCCTACAAGCAAGACTTCGTTTCAGGTAAGGGCAGTTACTTTACAGCTCAAACGATCTTCGTCGTTCACGAAGCTCACAGGTTTCTCATCTTAACGGACAAGCATTGGATGTTAGAGGACCTGTGGTTTGTTTCAGTTTCCGAAGCAGAGTTGGACTAGATATGGTCAGTATGTGTAGGGAACTCCGTTCTTTTGTTCTGAGCACACTTACGTTTCCACCTTTCTTAGAGACTCTAGAAAGCAAGAGCGGGCTTCTTGCTCTAAAGCAGAGTGTGATCAATGGATGAGATCTCTACTGTCTGTTTCACTTCAGAAATTGAGTTAAATTCCAGGCTCTGAGTCTTCCTACATGCAAGACTTCGTTTCAGGTACGGGCAGGTACTTTACAGATCAAACGAACTACATAGTTCACGAAGCTCACAGGTTTCTCATCTTAACGGACAAGCATTGGATGTTAGAAGACCTGTGGTTTGTTTCAGTTTCCGAAGCAAAGTTTGACTAGATATGGTCCGTATGTGTAGGAACCACCGTTCTTTTGTTCTCAGCCCACTCACGTTTACTGCTATCTTAGAGAATCTAGAAAGCAAGACCGTACTTCTTGCTCTAAAGCAGAGTGTGATCAATGGATGAGAACTGTGCTGTGTGTTCCACTTCAGAAATGGAGTTAAATCCCAGGCTCTGTGTCTTCCTACAAGCAAGACTTCGTTTCAGGTAAGGGCAGTTACTTTACAGGGCAAACAAACTACATCATACACGAAGCTCACACGTTTCTCGGTCTTAATTGAAAAGCATTGGATGTTACAGGACCTGTGCTTTGTGTCATTTTCAGAAGAAGAGTTTAACTAGATATGGTCCGTCTGTGTAGGAAACAGTTCTTTTGCTCTGAGCACAATCACGTTATCTGCTGTATTAGAGACTCTAGAAAGGAAGAGCGTGCTTCTTGCTCTAAAGCAGTGTGTGATCAATGGATGAGAACTCTGCTGTGTGTTTCACTTCAGAAATGGAGTTAAATCCCAGGCTCTGTGTCTTCCTACAAGCAAGAATTCCTTTCAAGTAAGGGCAGGTACTTTACAGCTCAAATGAACTATATAGTTCCTGAAGCTCACACGTTTCTCATGTTAACTGACAAGCATCGGATGTTAGAGGACCTGTGGTTTCTTTCAGTTTCAGAAGCAGAGTTGAACTAGATACAGTCCGTGTGTGTAGGAAACACCGTTCTTTTGTTCTGAGCATACTCACGTTTCCTGCTGTATTAGAGACTCTAGAAAGAATTAGCATTCTTCTTGCTCTGAAGCAGAGTGTGATCCATGGATGAGAACTATGCTGTGTGTTTCCCTTCAGAAATGGAGTTAAATGCCAGGCTCTGTGTCTTCCTACAATCAAGACTTCGTTTCAGGGAAGGGCAGGTACTTTACAGATCAAACGAACTACATAGCTCAGGAAGCTCACACGTTTCTCATCTTAACTGACAAGCATTGCATGTTAGAGGACCTCTGGTTTGTATCAGTTTCAGAAGGAAATTAGAACTAGATATGGTCTGTATGTGTAGGAATCACCGTTCTTTTGTTCTGAGCACACTCATGTTTCCTGCTGTATTAGAGACTCTAGAAGGCAAGAGCGTGCTTCTTGCTCTAAAGCAGAGTGTGATCAATGAATGAGAACTCTGCTGTGTGTTTCAATTCAGAAATGGAGTTAAATCCCAGGCTCTGTGTCTTCCTACAAGCAAGAGTTCGTTTCAGGTAAGGGCAGTCACTTTTCAGCTCAAACGAACTACATCGTTTATGAAGCTCACACGTATCTTATCTTAAATGACAAGCATTGGATGTTAGAGGACCTGTGCTTTGTATCAATTTCAGAGGCAGAGTTGGACAAAATATGGTCCATAGGTGTAGGAAACACAGTTCTTTTGTTCTGAGCACAATCAAGTTTCCTGCTGTCGTAGAGACTCTAGAAAGCAAGAGCGTGCTTCTTGCTCTAAAGCAGTTTGTGATCAATGGATGAGAACTCTGTTGTGTGTTTCACTACAGAAATTGTGTTAAATCCCTGGCTCTGAGTCTTCCTACAAGCAAGACTCTGTTTCAGGTAAGGGCAGTTACTTTACAGCTGAAACGAACTACATTATACACGAAGCTCACACGTTTCTCGGTATTAATTGAAAAGCATTGGATGTTACAGGACCAGTGCTTTGTATCAGCTTCAGAAGAAGAGTTGAACTAGATATGGTCCGTATGTGTAGTCAACACCGTTCTTTTGTTCTGAGCACACTCACGTTTCCTGCTGTATTAGAGACTCTAGAAAGCAATAGCATTCCTCTTGCCCTAAAGCAGAGTGTGGTCCATGGATGATACCTATGCTGTGTGTTTCCCTTCAGAACTGTAGTTAAATCCCAGGCTCTGTGTCTTCCTACAAGCAAGACTTCCTTTCATGTAAGGGCAGGCACTTTTCATCTCAAACGAACTACATCATTGACGAAGCTCACACGTTACTCATCTTAAATGACAAGCATTGGATGTTAGAGGACCAGTGCTTTGTATCAATTTCAGAGGCAGAGTTGGACTAGATATTGTCCGTATGTGTAGGAACCACCATTCTTTTGTTCTCAGCACACTAATGTTTACTGCTATCTTAGAGAATCTAGAAAGCAAGACCGTGCTTCTTGCTCTAAAGCAGAGTGTGATCAAAGGATGAGAACTGTGCTGTGTGATCCACTTCAGAAATGGAGTTAAATCCCAGGCTCTGAGTCTCCCTACAAGCAAGACTTTGTTTCAGGTAAGGGCAGTTACTTTACAGCTCAAACGAACTTCATCATTCACAAAGCTCACAGGTTTCTCATCTTAACGGACCAGCATTGGATGTTAGAAGACCTGTGGTTTGTTTCAGTTTCCGAAGCAGAGTTGGACTAGATATGGTCAGTATGTGTAGGGAACTCCGTTCTTTTGTTCTGAGCACACCCACGTTTCCTGCTGTATTAGAGACTCTAGAAAACAATAGCATTCTTCTTGCTCTAAAGCAGAGTGTGATCCATGGATGATAACTATGCTGTGTGTTTCACTTCAGAAATGGAGTTAAATCCCAGGCTCTGTGTCTTCATACATGCACTACTTCGTTTCAGGTAAGTGCAGTCACTTTTCAGCTCAAACGAACTACATCTTTCACGAAGCTCACACGTTTCTCACCTTAAGTGACAAGCATTGGATGTTGGAGGACCTGTGGTTTATATCAATTTCAGAGGCAGAGTTGGACTAGATATGGTCCGTATGTGTAGTCAACACCGTTCTTTTGTTCTGAGCACACTCACGTTTCCTGCTGTACTAGAGACTCTAGAAAGCTAGAGCGTGCTTCTTGCTCTAAAGCAGTGTGTGATCCATGGATGAGAACTCTGTTGTGTGTTTCACTTCAGAAATTGAGTTAAAACCCAGGCTCTGTGTCTTCCTACAAGCAAGACTTCGTTTCAGGTAAGGGCAGTTACTTTACAGCTCAAACGATCTTCATCGTTCACGAAGCTCACAGGTTTCTCATCTTAACGGACAAGCATTGGATGTTAGAGGACCTGTGGTTTGTTTCAGTTTCCGAAGCAGAGTTGGACTAGATATGGTCAGTATGTGTAGGGAACTCCGTTCTTTTGTTCTGAGCACACTTACGTTTCCACCTTTCTTAGAGACTCTAGAAAGCAAGAGCGGGCTTCTTGCTCTAAAGCAGAGTGTGATCAATGGATGAGATCTCTACTGTCTGTTTCACTTCAGAAATTGAGTTAAATTCCAGGCTCTGAGTCTTCCTACATGCAAGACTTCGTTTCAGGTACGGGCAGGTACTTTACAGATCAAACGAACTACATAGTTCACGAAGCTCACAGGTTTCTCATCTTAACGGACAAGCATTGGATGTTAGAAGACCTGTGGTTTGTTTCAGTTTCCGAAGCAAAGTTTGACTAGATATGGTCCGTATGTGTAGGAACCACCGTTCTTTTGTTCTCAGCCCACTCACGTTTACTGCTATCTTAGAGAATCTAGAAAGCAAGACCGTACTTCTTGCTCTAAAGCAGAGTGTGATCAATGGATGAGAACTGTGCTGTGTGTTCCACTTCAGAAATGGAGTTAAATCCCAGGCTCTGTGTCTTCTTACAAGCAAGACTTCGTTTCAGGTAAGGGCAGTTACTTTACAGGGCAAACAAACTACATCATACACGAAGCTCACACGTTTCTCGGTCTTAATTGAAAAGCATTGGATGTTACAGGACCTGTGCTTTGTGTCATTTTCAGAAGAAGAGTTTAACTAGATATGGTCCGTCTGTGTAGGAAACAGTTCTTTTGCTCTGAGCACAATCACGTTATCTGCTGTATTAGAGACTCTAGAAAGGAAGAGCGTGCTTCTTGCTCTAAAGCAGTGTGTGATCAATGGATGAGAACTCTGCTGTGTGTTTCACTTCAGAAATGGAGTTAAATCCCAGGCTCTGTGTCTTCCTACAAGCAAGAATTCGTTTCAAGTAAGGGCAGGTACTTTACAGCTCAAATGAACTATATAGTTCCTGAAGCTCACACGTTTCTCATGTTAACTGACAAGCATCGGATGTTAGAGGACCTGTGGTTTCTTTCAGTTTCAGAAGCAGAGTTGAACTAGATACAGTCCGTGTGTGTAGGAAACACCGTTCTTTTGTTCTGAGCATACTCACGTTTCCTGCTGTATTAGAGACTCTAGAAAGAATTAGCATTCTTCTTGCTCTGAAGCAGAGTGTGATCCATGGATGAGAACTATGCTGTGTGTTTCCCTTCAGAAATGGAGTTAAATGCCAGGCTCTGTGTCTTCCTACAATCAAGACTTCGTTTCAGGGAAGGGCAGGTACTTTACAGATCAAACGAACTACATAGCTCAGGAAGCTCACACGTTTCTCATCTTAACTGACAAGCATTGCATGTTAGAGGACCTCTGGTTTGTATCAGTTTCAGAAGGAAATTAGAACTAGATATGGTCTGTATGTGTAGGAATCACCGTTCTTTTGTTCTGAGCACACTCATGTTTCCTGCTGTATTAGAGACTCTAGAAGGCAAGAGCGTGCTTCTTGCTCTAAAGCAGAGTGTGATCAATGAATGAGAACTCTGCTGTGTGTTTCAATTCAGAAATGGAGTTAAATCCCAGGCTCTGTGTCTTCCTACAAGCAAGAGTTCGTTACAGGTAAGGGCAGTCACTTTTCAGCTCAAACGAACTACATCGTTTATGAAGCTCACACGTATCTTATCTTAAATGACAAGCATTGGATGTTAGAGGACCTGTGCTTTGTATCAATTTCAGAGGCAGAGTTGGACAAAATATGGTCCATAGGTGTAGGAAACACAGTTCTTTTGTTCTGAGCACAATCAAGTTTCCTGCTGTCGTAGAGACTCTAGAAAGCAAGAGCGTGCTTCTTGCTCTAAAGCAGTTTGTGATCAATGGATGAGAACTCTGTTGTGTGTTTCACTACAGAAATTGTGTTAAATCCCTGGCTCTGAGTCTTCCTACAAGCAAGACTCTGTTTCAGGTAAGGGCAGTTACTTTACAGCTGAAACGAACTACATTATACACGAAGCTCACACGTTTCTCGGTATTAATTGAAAAGCATTGGATGTTACAGGACCAGTGCTTTGTATCAGCTTCAGAAGAAGAGTTGAACTAGATATGGTCCGTATGTGTAGTCAACACCGTTCTTTTGTTCTGAGCACACTCACGTTTCCTGCTGTATTAGAGACTCTAGAAAGCAATAGCATTCCTCTTGCCCTAAAGCAGAGTGTGGTCCATGGATGATACCTATGCTGTGTGTTTCCCTTCAGAACTGTAGTTAAATCCCAGGCTCTGTGTCTTCCTACAAGCAAGACTTCCTTTCATGTAAGGGCAGGCACTTTTCATCTCAAACGAACTACATCATTGACGAAGCTCACACGTTACTCATCTTAAATGACAAGCATTGGATGTTAGAGGACCAGTGCTTTGTATCAATTTCAGAGGCAGAGTTGGACTAGATATTGTCCGTATGTGTAGGAACCACCATTCTTTTGTTCTCAGCACACTAATGTTTACTGCTATCTTAGAGAATCTAGAAAGCAAGACCGTGCTTCTTGCTCTAAAGCAGAGTGTGATCAATGGATGAGAACTGTGCTGTGTGATCCACTTCAGAAATGGAGTTAAATCCCAGGCTCTGAGTCTCCCTACAAGCAAGACTTTGTTTCAGGTAAGGGCAGTTACTTTACAGCTCAAACGAACTTCATCATTCACAAAGCTCACAGGTTTCTCATCTTAACGGACCAGCATTGGATGTTAGAAGACCTGTGGTTTGTTTCAGTTTCCGAAGCAGAGTTGGACTAGATATGGTCAGTATGTGTAGGGAACTCCGTTCTTTTGTTCTGAGCACACCCACGTTTCCTGCTGTATTAGAGACTCTAGAAAGCAATAGCATTCTTCTTGCTCTAAAGCAGAGTGTGATCCATGGATGATAACTATGCTGTGTGTTTCACTTCAGAAATGGAGTTAAATCCCAGGCTCTGTGTCTTCTTACAAGCAAGACTTTGTTTCAGGTAAGTGCAGTCACTTTTCAGCTCAAACGAACTACATCTTTCACGAAGCTCACACGTTTCTCATCTTAATGACAAGCATTCGATGATAGAGGACCTCTGCTTTGTATCAATTTCAAGGCAGAGTTGGACTAGATATGGTCCGTATGTGTAGGAAACACCGTTCCTTTGTTCTCAGCACACTCACGTTTCCTGCTGTCTTAGAGACTCTAGAAAGCAAGAGAGTGCTTCTTGCTCTAAAGCAGAGTGTGATCAATGAATGAGAACTCTGCTGTGTGTTCCACTTCAGAAATGGAGTTAAATCCCAGGCTCTGAGTCTTCCTACAAGCAAGACTTCGTTTCAGGTAAGGGCAGTTACTTTACAGCTCAAACGAACTTCATCATTCACAAAGCTCACAGGTTTCTCATCTTGACGGACCAGCATTGGATGTTAGAAGACCTGTGGTTTGTTTCAGTTTCCGAAGCAGAGTTGGACTAGATATGGTCAGTATGTGTAGGGAACTCCGTTCTTTTGTTCTGAGCACACGCACGTTTCCTGCTGTATTAGAGACTCTAGAAAGCAATAGCATTCTTCTTGCTCTAAAGCAGAGTGTGATCCATGGATGATAACTATGCTGTGTGTTTCACTTCAGAAATTGAGTTAAATCCCAGGTTCTGTGTCTTCTTACAAGCAAGACTTTGTTTCAGGTAAGTGCAGTCACTTTTCAGCTCAAACGAACTACATCTTTCACGAAGCTCACACGTTTCTCATCTTAATGACAAGCATTCGATGATAGAGGACTCTGCTTTGTATCAATTTCAAGGCAGAGTTGGACTAGATATGGTCCGTATGTGTAGGAAACACCGTTCCTTTGTTCTCAGCACACTCACGTTTCCTGCTTTCTTAGAGAGTCTAGAAAGCAAGCGCGTGCTTCTTGCTCTAAAGCAGAGTGTGATCAATGAATGAGAACTCTTTTGTGTGTTCCACTTCAGAAATGGAGTTAAATACCAGGCTCTGAGTCTTCCTACAAGCAAGACTTCGTTTCAGGTAAGGGCATTTACTTTACAGCTCAAACGAACTATATCATACACGAAGCTTACACTTTTCTCGGTCTTAATTGAAAAGCATTGGATGTTACAGGACCTGTGCTTTGTGTCACTTTCAGAAGAAGAGTTGAACTTGATATAGTCTGTATGTGGATGAAACACAGTTCTTTTGTTCTGAGCACAATAACATTTCCTGCTCTATTAGAGAGGCTAGAAAGGAAGAGCGTGCTTCTTGCTCTAAAGCAGAGTGTGATTCATGGATGAGAACTGTGCTGTGTGTTTCCCTTCAGAAATGGAGTTAAATCCCAGGCTCTGTGTCTTCATACATGCACTACTTCGTTTCAGGTAAGGGCAGTCACTTTTCAGCTCAAACGAACTACATCGTTCACGAAGCTCACACGTTTCTCACCTTAAGTGACAAGCATTGGATGTTGGAGGACCTGTGGTTTATATCAATTTCAGAGGCAGAGTTGGACTAGATATGGTCCGTATGTGTAGTCAACACCGTTCTTTTGTTCTGAGCACACTCACGTTTCCTGCTGTACTAGAGACTCTAGAAAGCTAGAGCGTGCTTCTTGCTCTAAAGCAGTATGTGATCCATGGATGAGAACACGGTTGAGTGTTTCACTTCAGAAATTGAGTTAAATCCCAGGCTCTGAGTCTTCCTACAAGCAAGACTTCGTTTCAGGTAAGGGCAGTTACTTTACAGCTCAAACGAACTTCATTGTTCACAAAGCTCACAGGTTTCTCATCTTAACGGACAAGCATTGGATGTTAGAGGACCTGTGGTTTGTTTCAGTTTCCGAAGCAGAGTTGGACTAGATATGGTCAGTATGTGTAGGGAACTCCGTTCTTTTGTTCTGAGCACACTTACCTTTCCTGCTGTATTAGAGACTCTAGAAAGCAATAGCATTCTTCTTGCTCTAAAGCAGAGTGTGATCCATGGATGATAACTATGCTGTGTGTTTCACTTCAGAAATGGAGTTAAATCCCAGGCTCTGTGTCTTCTTACAAGCAAGACTTTGTTTCAGGTAAGTGCAGTCACTTTTCAGCTCAAACGAACTACATCGTTCACGAAGCTCACACGTTTCTCATCTTAAATGACAAGCATTCGATGATAGAGGACCTCTGCTTTGTATCAATTTCAACGCAGAGTTGGACTAGATATTGTCCGTATGTGTAGGAAACACCGTTCCTTTGTTCTCAGCACACTCACTTTCCTGCTTTCTTAGAGACTGTAGAAAGCAAGCGCGTGCTTCTTGCTCTAAAGCAGAGTGTGATCAATGGATGAGATCTCTGCTGTCTGTTTCACTTCAGAAATTGAGTTAAATTCCAGGCTCTGAGTCTTCCTACAAGCAAGACTTCGTTTCAGGTACGGGCAGGTACTTTACAGATCAAACGAACTACATAGTTCACGAAGCTCACAGGTTTCTCATCTTAACGGACAAGCATTGGATGTTAGAAGACCTGTGGTTTGTTTCAGTTTCCAAAGCAGAGTTTGACTAGATATGGTCCGTATGTGTAGGAACCACCGTTCTTTTGTTCTCAGCCCACTCACGTTTACTCCTATCTTAGAGAATCTAGAAAGCAAGACCGTACTTCTTGCTCTAAAGCAGAGTGTGATCAATGGATCAGAACTGTGCTGTGTTTTCCACTTCAGAAATGGAGTTAAATCCCAGGCTCTGTGTCTTCCTACAGGCAAGACTTCGTTTCAGGTAAGGGCAGTTACTTTACAGGGCAAACAAACTACATCATACACGAAGCTCACACATTTCTCGGTCTTAATTGAAAAGCATTGGATGTTACAGGACCTGTGCTTTGTGTCATTTTCAGAAGAAGAGTTTAACTAGATATGGTCCATCTGTGTACGAAACAGTTCTTTTGTTCTGAGCACAATCACGTTACCTGCTGTATTAGAGACTCTAGAAAGGAAGAGCGTGCTTCTTGCTCTAAAGCAGAGTGTGATCAATGGATGAGAACTCTGTTGTGTGTTTCACTTCAGAAATGGAGTTAAATCCCAGGCTCTGTGTCTTCCTACAATCAAGACTTCGTTTCAGGGAAGGGCAGGTACTTTACAGATCAAACGAACTACATAGCTCAGGAAGCTCACACGTTTCTCATCTTAACTGACAAGCATTGCATGTTAGAGGACCTCTGGTTTGTATCAGTTTCAGAAGGAAATTTGAACTAGATATGGTCTGTATGTGTAGGAATCACCGTTCTTTTGTTCTGAGCACACTCAAGTTCCCTGCTGTCGTAGAGACTCTAGAAAGCAAGAGCGTGCTTCTTGCTCTAAAGCAGTTTGTGATCAATGGATGAGAACTCTGTTGTGTCTTTCACTACAGAAATTGAGTTAAATCCCTGGCTCTGAGTCTTCCTACAAGCAAGACTTCGTTTCAGGTAAGGGCAGTCACTTTTCAGCTCAAAGGAACTACATCGTTTATGAAGCTCACATGATTTTCATCTTAACTGACAAGCATTGGATGTTAGAGGACCAGTGCTTTGTATCAGTTTCAGAAGTAGAGTTGGACTAGATATGGTCCGTATGTGTAGGAAACACCGTTCTTTTGTTCTCATCACACTCATGTTTCCTGCTCTCTTAGAGACTCTAGAAAGCAAGAGCCTGCTTCTTGCTCTAAAGCAGTGTGTGAACAATGGATGAAAACTCTGCTGTGTGTTTCCCTTCAGAAATGGAGTTAAATCCCAGGCTCTGTGTCTTCCTACAAGCAAGACTTCGTTTCAGGTAAGGACAGTAACGTTTCAGCTCGAAAGAACTACATCGTTCACAAATCTCACACGTTTCTCATCTTAACTGCCAAGCATTGGATGTTAGAGGACCAGAGCTTTGTATCAGTTTCAGAACCAGAGTTGGACTAGTTATGGTCCGTATGTGTAGGAAACACAGTTCTTTTCTTCTGAGCACACTCAAGTTTCCTGCTCTCTTCGAGATTCTAGAAAGCTAGAGCGTGCTTCTTGCTCTAAAGCAGAGTGTGATCAATGGATGAAAACTTTGTTGTGTGTTTCTCTTCAGAAATGGAGTTAAATCACAGGCTCTGTGTCTTCCTACAAGCAAGACTTCGTTTCAGGTAAGGGCAGTCACTTTTCAGCTCAAAGGAACTACATCGTTCACGAAGCTCACACGTTTTTCATCTTAACTGACAAGCATTGGATGTTAGAGGACCAGTGCTTTGTATCAGTTTCAGAAGCAGAGTTGGACTAGATATGATCCTTATGTGTAGGAAACACCGTTCATTTGTACTCAGCACACTCAATTTTCCTGCTCTCTTCGAGATTCTAGAAAGCTAGAGCGTGCTTCTTGCTCTAAAGCAGAGTGTGATCAATGGATCAGAACTGTGCTGTGTTTTCCACTTCAGAAATGGAGTTAAATCCCAGGCTCTGTGTCTTCCTACAGGCAAGACTTCGTTTCAGGTAAGGGCAGTTACTTTACAGGGCAAACAAACTACATCATACACGAAGCTCACACATTTCTCGGTCTTAATTGAAAAGCTTTGGATGTTACAGGACCTGTGCTTTGTGTCATTTTCAGAAGAAGAGTTTAACTAGATATGGTCCATCTGTGTACGAAACAGTTCTTTTGTTCTGAGCACAATCACGTTACCTGCTGTATTAGAGACTCTAGAAAGGAAGAGCGTGCTTCTTGCTCTAAAGCAGAGTGTGATCAATGGATGAGAACTCTGTTGTGTGTTTCACTTCAGAAATGGAGTTAAATCCCAGGCTCTGTGTCTTCCTACAATCAAGACTTCGTTTCAGGGAAGGGCAGGTACTTTACAGATCAAACGAACTACATAGCTCAGGAAGCTCACACGTTTCTCATCTTAACTGACAAGCATTGCATGTTAGAGGACCTCTGGTTTGTATCAGTTTCAGAAGGAAATTTGAACTAGATATGGTCTGTATGTGTAGGAATCACCGTTCTTTTGTTCTGAGCACACTCAAGTTCCCTGCTGTCGTAGAGACTCTAGAAAGCAAGAGCGTGCTTCTTGCTCTAAAGCAGTTTGTGATCAATGGATGAGAACTCTGTTGTGTCTTTCACTACAGAAATTGAGTTAAATCCCTGGCTCTGAGTCTTCCTACAAGCAAGACTTCATTTCAGGTAAGGGCAGTCACTTTTCAGCTCAAAGGAACTACATCGTTTATGAAGCTCACATGATTTTCATCTTAACTGACAAGCATTGGATGTTAGAGGACCAGTGCTTTGTATCAGTTTCAGAAGTAGAGTTGGACTAGATATGGTCCGTATGTGTAGGAAACACCGTTCTTTTGTTCTCATCACACTCATGTTTCCTGCTCTCTTAGAGACTCTAGAAAGCAAGAGCCTGCTTCTTGCTCTAAAGCAGTGTGTGAACAATGGATGAGAACTCTGCTGTGTGTTTCCCTTCAGAAATGGAGTTAAATCCCAGGCTCTGTGTCTTCCTACAAGCAAGACTTCGTTTCAGGTAAGGACAGTAACGTTTCAGCTCGAAAGAACTACATCGTTCACAAATCTCACACGTTTCTCATCTTAACTGCCAAGCATTGGATGTTAGAGGACCAGAGCTTTGTATCAGTTTCAGAACCAGAGTTGGACTAGTTATGGTCCGTATGTGTAGGAAACACAGTTCTTTTCTTCTGAGCACACTCAAGTTTCCTGCTCTCTTCGAGATTCTAGAAAGCTAGAGCGTGCTTCTTGCTCTAAAGCAGAGTGTGATCAATGGATGAAAACTTTGTTGTGTGTTTCTCTTCAGAAATGGAGTTAAATCACAGGCTCTGTGTCTTCCTACAAGCAAGACTTCGTTTCAGGTAAGGGCAGTCACTTTTCAGCTCAAAGGAACTACATCGTTCACGAAGCTCACACGTTTTTCATCTTAACTGACAAGCATTGGATGTTAGAGGACCAGTGCTTTGTATCAGTTTCAGAAGCAGAGTTGGACTAGATATGATCCTTATGTGTAGGAAACACCGTTCATTTGTACTCAGCACACTCAATTTTCCTGCTCTCTTCGAGATTCTAGAAAGCTAGAGCGTGCTTCTTGCTCTAAAGCAGAGTGTTATCAATGGATGAGAACTCTGTTGTGTGTTTCACTTCAGAAATGGAGTTAAATCCCTGGCTCTGAGTCTTCCTATAAGCAAGACTTCGTTTCAGGTAAGGGCATTTACTTTACATCTCAAACGAAGTATATCGTTCACGAAGCTCACAGATTTCTCTTCTTAACTGAGAAGCATTGGATGTTAGAGTACCTTTGCTTTGTATCAATTTCAAGCAGAGTTGGACTAGATATGGTCCGTATGTATCGGAAACACGGTTCTTTTCTTCTGAGCACACTCACGTTTCTTGCTGTATTAGAGACTCTGGAGAGCAAGTGCGTTCTTCTTGCTCTAAAGCAGAGTGTGATCCAAGGATGAGAACTATGCTGTGTGTTTCCCTTCAGAAATGGAGTTAAATCCCAGGCTCTGTGTCTTCCTACAAGCAAGACTTCGTTTCAGGTAAGGGCAGTCACGTTTCAGCTCGAAAGAACTACATCGTTCACAAAGCTCACACGTTTCTCATCTTAACTGACAAGCATTGGATGTTAGAGGATCAGTGCTTTGTATCAGTTTCAGAATCAGAGTTGGACTAGATATGGTCCGTATGTGTAGGAAACACCGTTCTTTTGTTCTCATCACACTCATGTTTCCTGTTCTCTTAGAGACTCTAGAAAGGAAGAGCCTGCTTCTTGCTCTAAAGCAGTGTGTGAACAATGTATGAGAACTCTTCTGTGTGTTTCCCTTCAGAAATGGAGTTAAATCCCAGGCTCTGTGTCTTCCTACAAGCAAGACTTCGTTTCAGGTAAGGGCAGTCACTTTTCATCACAAACGAACTACATCGTTAACGAAGCTCAAACATTTCTCATCTTAACTGACAAGCATTGGAGGTTAGAGTACCTTTGGTTTGTTTCAGTTTCAGAAGCAGAGTTGGACCAGATTTAGTTCGTATTTGTAAGAAACACCGTTCTTTTGTTCTGAGCACACTTACATTTCCTGCGGTATTAGAGACTCTAGAAAGCAATAGCGTTCTTCTTGCCCTAAAGCAGAGTGTGATCCATGGATGAGAACTCTGCTGTGTGTTTCCCTTCAGAAATGGAGTTAAATCCCAGGCTCTGAGTCTTCCTACAAGCAAGACTTCGTTTCAGGTAAGGGCAGTCACTTTTCAGCTCAAAGGAACTACATCGTTTACGAAGCTCACATGATTTTCATCTTAACTGACAAGCATTGGATGTTAGAGGACCAGTGCTTTGTATCAGTTTCAGAAGCAGAGTTGGACTAGATATGATCCTTATGTGTAGGAAACACCGTTCATTTGTACTCAGCACACTCAAGTTTCCTGCTCTCTTCGAGATTCTCGAAAGCTAGAGTTTGCTTCTTGCTCTAAAGCAGAGTGTTATCAATGGATGAGAACTCTGTTGTGTGTTTCACTTCAGAAATGGAGTTAAATCCCTGGCTCTGAGTGTTCCTATAAGCAAGACTTCGTTTCAGGTAAGGGCATTTAATTTACATCTCAAACGAACTATATCGTTCACGAAGCTCACAGGTTTCTCTTCTTAACTGAGAAGCATTGGATGTTAGAGTACCTTTGCTTTGTATCAATTTCAAGCAGAGTTAGACTAGATATGGTCCATATGTATCGGAAACACGGTACTTTTCTTCTGAGCACACTCACATTTCTTGCTGTATTAGAGAATCTGGAAAGCAAGTGCGTTCTTCTTGCTCTAAAGCAGAGTGTGATCCATGGATGAGAACTATGCTGTGTGTTTCCCTTCAGAAATGGAGTTAAATCCCAGGCTCTGTGTCTGCCTACAAGCAAGACTTCGTTTCAGGTAAGGGCAGTCAGGTTTCAGCTCGAAAGAACTACATCGTTCACAAAGCTCACACGTTTCTCATCTTAACTGCCAAGCATTGGATGTTAGAGGACCAGAGATTTGTATCAGTTTCAGAAGCAGAGTTGGACTAGATATGGTCCATATGTGTAGGAAACACAGTTCTTTTCTTCTGAGCACACTCAAGTTTCCTGCTGTATTTGAGAATCTAGAAAGCAATAGCATTGTTCTTGCTCTAAAGCAGAGTGATATCATTGGACGAGAACTCTGCTGTGTGTTTCCCTTCAAAAATGGAGTTAAATCACAGGCTCTGTGTATTCCTACACTCAAGACATCGTTTCAGGTAAGGGAAGTCACTTTTCAGCTCAAAGGAACTACATCGTTCATGAAGCTCACACGTTTCTCATCTTAACTGACAAGCATTGGATGTTAGAGGACCAGTGCTTTGTATCAGTTTCAGAAGCAGAGTTGGACTAGATATGGTCCCTATTTGTAGGAAACATGTTCTTTTGTTCCCAGCACACTCAAGTTTCCAGCGGAGGTAGAGACTCTAGAAAGCAATAGCGTTCTTCTTGCTCTAAAGCAGAGTGTGATCCATTGAAGAGAACGATTCTGTGTGTTTCCCTTCAGAAATGGAGTTAAATCCCAGGGTCTGTGTATTCCTACAATCAAGACATCATTTCAGGTAAGGGCAGTCACTTTTCAGCTCAAAGGAACTACATCGTTCATGAGGCTCACACGTTTCTCATCTTAACTGACAAGCATTGGATGTTAGAGGATCAGTGCTTTGTATCAGTTTCAGAAGCAGAGTTGGACTAGATATGGTCCGTATGTGTAGGAAACACCGTTCTTTTGTTCTCATCACACTCATGTTTCCTGCTCTCTTAGAGACTCTAGAAAGCAAGAGCCTGCTTCTTGCTCTAAAGCAGTGTGTGAACAATGGATGAGAACTCTGCTGTGTGTTTCCCTTCAGAAATGGAGTTAAATCCCAGGCTCTGTGTCTTCCTACAAGCAAGCCTTCATTTCAGGTAAGGACAGTAACGTTTCAGCTCGAAAGAACTACATCGTTCACAAATCTCACACGTTTCTCATCTTAACTGCCAAGCATTGGATGTTAGAGGACCAGAGCTTTGTATCAGTTTCAGAAGCAGAGTTGGACTAGATATGGTCCGTATGTGTAGGAAACACAGTTCTTTTCTTCTGAGCACACTCAAGTTTCCTGCTCTCTTCGAGATTCTAGAAAGCTAGAGCGTGCTTCTTGCTCCAAAGCAGAGTGTGATCAATGGATGAAAACTTTGTTGTGTGTTTCTCTTCAGCAATGGAGTTAAATCCCAGGCTCTGTGTCTTCCTAAAAGCAAGACTTCGTTTCAGGTAAGGGCAGTCACTTTTCAGCTCAAAGGAACTACATCGTTCACGAAGCTCACACGTTTTTCATCTTAACTGACAAGCATTGGATGTTAGAGGACCAGTGCTTTGTATCAGTTTCAGAAGCAGAGTTGGACTAGATATGATCCTTATGTGTAGGAAACACCGTTCATTTGTACTCAGCACACTCAATTTTCCTGCTCTCTTCGAGATTCTAGAAAGCTAGAGCGTGCTTCTTGCTCTAAAGCAGAGTGTTATCAATGGATGAGAACTCTGTTGTGTGTTTCACTTCAGAAATGGAGTTAAATCCCTGGCTCTGATTCTTCCTATAAGCAAGACTTCGTTTCAGGTAAGGGCATTTACTTTACATCTCAAACGAAGTATATCGTTCACGAAGCTCACAGATTTCTCTTCTTAACTGAGAAGCATTGGATGTTAGAGTACCTTTGCTTTGTATCAATTTCAAGCAGAGTTGGACTAGATATGGTCCGTATGTATCGGAAACACGGTTCTTTTCTTCTGAGCACACTCACGTTTCTTGCTGTATTAGAGACTCTGGAAAGCAAGTGCGTTCTTCTTGCTCTAAAGCAGAGTGTGATCCATGGATGAGAACTATGCTGTGTGTTTCCCTTCAGAAATGGAGTTAAATCCCAGGCTCTGTGTCTTCCTACAAGCAAGACTTCGTTTCAGGTAAGGGCAGTCACGTTTCAGCTCAAAAGAACTACATCGTTCACAAAGCTCACACGTTTCTCATCTTAACTGACAAGCATTGGATGTTAGAGGATCAGTGCTTTGTATCAGTTTCAGAATCAGAGTTGGACTAGATATGGTCCGTATGTGTAGGAAACACCGTTCTTTTGTTCTCATCACACTCATGTTTCCTGCTCTCTTAGAGACTCTAGAAAGCAAGAGCCTGCTTCTTGCTCTAAAGCAGTGTGTGAACAATGTATGAGAACTCTTCTGTGTGTTTCCCTTCAGAAATGGAGTTAAATCCCAGGCTCTGTGTCTTCCTACAAGCAAGACTTCGTTTCAGTTAAGGGCAGTCACTTTTCATCACAAACGAACTACATCGTTAACGAAGCTCAAACATTTCTCATCTTAACTGACAAGCATTGGAGGTTAGAGTACCTTTGGTTTGTTTCAGTTTCAGAAGCAGAGTTGGACCAGATTTAGTTCGTATTTGTAAGAAACACCGTTCTTTTGTTCTGAGCACACTTACGTTTCCTGCGGTATTAGAGACTCTAGAAAGCAATAGCGTTCTTCTTGCCCTAAAGCAGAGTGTGATCCATGGATGAGAACTCTGCTGTGTGTTTCCCTTCAGAAATGGAGTTAATTCCCAGGCTCTGAGTCTTCCTACAAGCAAGACTTCGTTTCAGGTAAGGGCAGTCACTTTTCAGCTCAAAGGAACTACATCGTTTACGAAGCTCACATGATTTTCATCTTAACTGACAAGCATTGGATGTTAGAGGACCAGTGCTTTGTATCAGTTTCAGAAGCAGAGTTGGACTAGATATGGTCCGTATGTGTAGGAAACACCGTTCTTTTGTTCTCGTCACACTCATGTTTCCTGCTCTCTTAGAGACTCTAGAAAGCAAGAGCCTGCTTCTTGCTCTAAAGCAGTGTGTGAACAATGGATGAGAACTCTGCTGTGTGTTTCCCTTCAGAAATGGAGTTAAATCCCAGGCTCTGTGTCTTCCTACAAGCAAGACTTCGTTTCAGGTAAGGACAGTACGTTTCAGCTCGAAAGAACTACATCGTTCACAAATCTCACACGTTTCTCATCTTAACTGCCAAGCATTGGTTGTTAGAGGACCAGAGCTTTGTATCAGTTTCAGAAGCATAGTTGGACTAGATATGGTCCGTATGTGTAGGAAACACAGTTCTTTTCTTCTGAGCACACTCAAGTTTCCTGCTCTCTTCGAGATTCTAGAAAGCTAGAGCGTGCTTCTTGCTCTAAAGCAGAGTGTGATCAATGGATGAAAACTTTGTTGTGTGTTTCTCTTCAGAAATGGAGTTAAATCACAGGCTCTGTGTCTTCCTACAAGCAAGACTTCGTTTCAGGTAAGGGCAGTCACTTTTCAGCTCAAAGGAACTACATCGTTCACGAAGCTCACACGTTTTTCATCTTAACTGACAAGCATTGGATGTTAGAGGTCCAGTGCTTTGTATCAGTTTCAGAAGCAGAGTTGGACTAGATATGGTCCTTATGTGTAGTAAACACCGTTCATTTGTACTCAGCACACTCAAGTTTCCTGCTCTCTTCGAGATTCTAGAAAGCTAGAGTGTGCTTCTTGCTCTAAAGCAGAGTGTTATCAATGGATGAGAACTCTGTTGTGTGTTTCACTTCAGAAATGGAGTTAAATCCCTGGCTCTGAGTCTTCCTATAAGCAAGACTTCGTTTCAGGTAAGGGCATTTACTTTACATCTCAAACGAACTATATCGTTCACGAAGCTCACAGGTTTCTCTTCTTAACTGAGAAGCATTGGATGTTAGAGTACCTTTGCTTTGTATCAATTTCAAGCAGAGTTAGACTAGATATAGTCTGTATGTATCAGAAACACGGTTCTTTTCTTCTGAGCACACTCACGTTTCTTGCTGTATTAGAGAATCTGGAAAGCAAGTGCGTTCTTCTTGCTCTAAAGCAGAGTGTGATCCATGGATGAGAACTATGCTGTGTGTTTCCCTTCAGAAATGGAGTTAAATCCCAGGCTCTGTGTCTTCCTACAAGCAAGACTTCGTTTCAGGTAAGGGCAGTCAGGTTTCAGCTCGAAAGAACTACATCGTTCACAAAGCTCACACGTTTCTCATCTTAACTGCCAAGCATTGGATGTTAGAGGACCAGAGCTTTGTATCAGTTTCAGAAGCAGAGTTGGACTAGATATGGTCCATATGTGTAGGAAACACAGTTCTTTTCTTCTGAGCACACTCAAGTTTCCTGCTGTATTTGAGAATCTAGAAAGCAATAGCACTGTTCTTGCTCTAAAGCAGAGTGATATCATTGGATGAGAACTCTGCTGTGTGTTTCCCTTCAAAAATGGAGTTAAATCACAGGCTCTGTGTATTCCTACAATCAAGACATCGTTTCAGGTAAGGGCAGTCACTTTTCAGCTCAAAGGAACTACATCGTTCATGAAGCTCACAGGTTTCTCATCTTAACTGACAAGCATTGGATGTTAGAGGACCAGTGCTTTGTATCAGTTTCTGAAGCAGAGTTGGACTAGATATGGTCCCTATTTGTAGGAAACAAGTTCTTTTGTTCCCAGCACACTCAAGTTTCCAGCGGAGGTATAGACTCTAGAAAGCAATAGCATTCTTCTTGCTCTAAAGCAGAGTGTGATCCATTGAAGAGAACGATTCTGTGTGTTTCCCTTCAGAAATGGAGTTGAATCCCAGGCTCTGTGTATTCCTACAATCAAGACATCATTTCAGGTAAGGGGAGTCTCTTTTCAGCTCAAAGGAACTACATCGTTCATAAGGCTCACACGTTTCTCATCTTAACTGACAAGCATTGGATGTTAGAGGATCAGTGCTTTGTATCAGTTTCAGAAGCAGAGTTGGACTAGATATGGTCCGTATGTGTAGGAAACACCGTTCTTTTGTTCTCATCACACTCATGTTTCCTGCTCTCTGAGACTCTAGAAAGCAAGAGCCTGCTTCTTGCTCTAAAGCAGTGTGTGAACAATGGATGAGAACTCTGCTGTGTGTTTCCCTTCAGAAATGGAGTTAAATCCCAGGCTCTGTGTCTTCCTACAAGCAAGCCTTCATTTCAGGTAAGGACAGTAACGTTTCAGCTCAAAAGAACTACATCGTTCACAAATCTCACACGTTTCTCATCTTAACTGCCAAGCATTGGATGTTAGAGGACCAGAGCTTTGTATCAGTTTCAGAAGCAGAGTTGGACTAGATATGGTCCGTATGTGTAGGAAACACAGTTCTTTTCTTCTGAGCACACTCAAGTTTCCTGCTCTCTTCGAGATTCTAGAAAGCTAGAGCGTGCTTCTTGCTCCAAAGCAGAGTGTGATCAATGGATGAAAACTTTGTTGTGTGTTTCTCTTCAGAAATGGAGTTAAATCACAGGCTCTGTGTCTTCCTACAAGCAAGACTTCGTTTCAGGTAAGGGCAGTCACTTTTCAGCTCAAAGGAACTACATCGTTCACGAAGCTCACACGTTTTTCATCTTAACTAACAAGCATTAGATGTTAGAGGACCAGTGCTTTGTATCAGTTTCAGAGGCAGAGTTGGACTAGATATGATCCTTATGTGTAGGAAACACCGTTCATTTGTACTCAGCACACTCAAGTTTCCTGCTGTCTTCGAGATTCTAGAAAGCAAGAGCGTGCTTCTTGCTCTAAAGCAGAGTGTGATCAATGGATGAGAACTCTGTTGTGTGTTTCACTTCAGAAATGGAGTTAAATCCCTGGCTCTGAGTCTTCCTATAAGCAAGACTTCGTTTCAGGTAAGGGCATTTACTTTACATCTCAAACGAACTATATCCTTCACGAAGCTCACAGGTTTCTCTTCTTAACTGAGAAGCATTGGATGTTAGAGTACCTTTGCTTTGTATCAATTTCAAGCAGAGTTGGACTAGATATGGTCCGTATGTATAGGAAACACCGTTCTTTTGTTCTCTTCACACTCATGTTTCCTGCTCTCTTAGAGACTCTAGAAAGCAAGAGCGTGCCTCTTGCTCTAAAGCAGAGTGTGATCCATGGATGAGAACTATGCTGTGTGTTTCCCTTCAGAAATGGAGTTAAATCCCAGGCTCTGTGTCTTCCTACAAGGAAGACTTCGTTTCAGGTAAGGACAGTCACGTTTCAGCTCGAAAGAACTACATCGTTCACAAATCTCACACGTTTCTCATCTTAACTGCCAAGCATTGGATGTTAGAGGACCAGTGCTTTGTTTCAGTTTCAGAAGCAGAGTTGGACTAGATATGGTCCGTATGTATAGGAAACACCGTTCTTTGTTCTCTTCACACTCATGTTTCCTGCTGTCTTAGAGACTCTAGAAAGCAAGAGCGTGCTTCTTGCTCTAAAGCAGAGTGTGATCCATGGATGAGAACTGTGTTGTATGTTTCTCTTCAGAAATGGAGTTAAATCACAGGCTCTGTGTCTTCCTGCAAGCAAGACTTCGTTTCAGGTAAGGGCAGTCACTTTTCAGCTCAAAGGAACTACATCATTTACGAAGCTCACATGATTTTCATCTTAACTGACAAGCATTGGATGTTAGAGGACCAGTGCTTTGTATCAGTTTCAGAAGCAGAGTTGGACTAGATATGGTCCGTATGTGTAGGAAACACCGTTCTTTTGTTCTCATCACACTCATGTTTCTTGCTCTCTTAGAGACTCTAGAAAGCAAGAGCCTGCTTCTTGCTCTAAAGCAGTGTGTGAACAATGGATGAGAACTCTGCTGTGTGTTTCCCTTCAGAAATGGAGTTAAATCCCAGGCTCTGTGTCTTCCTACAAGCAAGACTTTGTTTCAGGTAAGGGCAGTCACTTTTCATCACAAACGAACTACATCGTTAACGAAGCTCAAACATTTCTCATCTTAACTGACAAGCATTGGATGTTAGAGTACCTTTGGTTTGTTTCAGTTTCAGAAGCAGAGTTGGACCAGATTTAGTTCGTATTTGTAAGAAACACCGTTCTTTTGTTCTGAGCACAATTACGTTTCCTGCGGTATTAGAGACTCTAGAAAGCAATAGCGTTCTTCTTGCCCTAAAGAAGAGTGTGATCCATGGATGAGAACTCTGCTGTGTGTTTCCCTTCAGAAATGGAGTTAAATCCCAGGCTCTGAGTCTTCCTACAATAAAGACTTCGTTTCAGGTAAGGGCAGTCACTTTTCAGGTCAAATGAACTATATCGTTCACCAAGCTCACACGTTTCTCATCTTAACTGCCAAGCATTGGATGTTAGAGGACCAGTGCTTTGTATCAGTTTCAGAAGCATAGTTGGACTAGATATGGTCCATATGTGTAGGAAACACCGTTCTTTTGTTTTCATCACACTCATGTTTCCTGCTCTCTTAGAGACTCTATAAAGCAAGAGCCTGCTTCTTGCTCTAAAGCAGTGTGTGAACAATGCATGAGAACTCTGCTGTGTGTTTCACTTCAGAAATGGAGTTAAATCCCAGGCTCTGAGTCTTCCTATAAGCAAGACTTTGTTTCAGGTAAGGGCATTTACTTTACATCTCAAACGAACTATATCGTTCACGAAGCTCACAGATTTCTCTTCTTAACTGAGAAGCATTGGATGTTAGAGTACCTTTGCTTTGTATCAATTTCAAGCAGAGTTGGACTAGATATGGTCCGTATGTATCGGAAACACGGTTCTTTTCTTCTGAGCACACTCACGTTTCTTGCTGTATTAGAGAATCTGGAAAGCAAGTGCGTTCTTCTTGCTCTAAAGCAGAGTGTGATCCATGGATGAGAACTATGCTGTGTGTTTCCCTTCAGAAATGGAGTTAAATCCCAGGCTCTGTGTCTTCCTACAAGCAAGACTTCGTTTCAGGTAAGGACAGTCAGGTTTCAGCTCGAAAGAACTACATCGTTCACAAAGCTCACACGTTTCTCATCTTAACTGCCAAGCATTGGATGTTAGAGGACCAGAGCTTTGTATCAGTTTCAGAAGCAGAGTTGTACTAGATATGGTCCATATGTGTAGGAAACACAGTTCTTTTCTTCTGAGCACACTCAAGTTTCCTGCTGTATTTGAGAATCTAGAAAGCAATAGCATTGTTCTTGCTCTAAAGCAGAGTGATATCATTGGATGAGAACTCTGCTGTGTGTTTCCCTTCAAAAATGGAGTTAAATCACAGGCTCTGTGTATTCCTACAATCAAGACATCGTTTCAGGTAAGGGCAGTCACTTTTCAGCTCAAAGGAACTACATCGTTCATGAAGCTCACACGTTTCTCATCTTAACTGACAAGCATTGGATGTTAGAGGACCAGTGCTTTGTATCAGTTTCAGAAGCAGAGTTGGACTAGATATGGTCCCTATTTGTAGGAAACAAGTTCTTTTGTTCCCAGCACACTCAAGTTTCCAGCGGAGGTAGAGACTCTAGAAAGCAATAGCGTTCTTCTTGCTCTAAAGCAGAGTGTGATCCATTGAAGAGAACGATTCTGTGTGTTTCCCTTCAGAAATGGAGTTAAATCCCAGGCTCTGTGTATTCCTACAATCAAGACATCATTTCAGGTAAGGGAGTCTCTTTTCAGCTCAAAGGAACTACATCGTTCATGAGGCTCACACGTTTCTCATCTTAACTGACAAGCATTGGATGTTAGAGGATCAGTGCTTTGTATCAGTTTCAGAAGCAGAGTTGGACTAGATATGGTCCGTATGTGTAGGAAACACCGTTCTTTTGTTCTCATCACACTCATGTTTCCTGCTCTCTTAGAGACTCTAGAAAGCAAGAGCCTGCTTCTTGCTCTAAAGCAGTGTGTGAACAATGGATGAGAACTCTGCTGTGTGTTTCCCTTCAGAAATGGAGTTAAATCCCAGGCTCTGTGTCTTCCTACAAGCAAGCCTTCATTTCAGGTAAGGACAGTAACGTTTCAGCTCGAAAGAACTACATCGTTCACAAATCTCACACGTTTCTCATCTTAACTGCCAAGCATTGGATGTTAGAGGACCAGAGCTTTGTATCAGTTTCAGAAGCAGAGTTGGACTAGATATGGTCCGTATGTGTAAGAAACACAGTTCTTTTCTTCTGAGCACACTCAAGTTTCCTGCTCTCTTCGAGATTCTAGAAAGCTAGAGCGTGCTTCTTGCTCCAAAGCAGAGTGTGATCAATGGATGAAAACTTTGTTGTGTGTTTCTCTTCAGAAATGGAGTTAAATCACAGGCTCTGTATCTTCCTACAAGCAAGACTTCGTTTCAGGTAAGGGCAGTCACTTTTCAGCTCAAAGGAACTACATCGTTCACGAAGCTCACACGTTTTTCATCTTAACTAACAAGCATTAGATGTTAGAGGACCAGTGCTTTGTATCAGTTTCAGAAGCAGAGTTGGACTAGATATGATCCTTATGTGTAGGAAACACCGTTCATTTGTACTCAGCACACTCAAGTTTCCTGCTGTCTTCGAGATTCTAGAAAGCTAGAGCGTGCTTCTTGCTCTAAAGCAGAGTGTGATCAATGGATGAGAACTCTGTTGTGTGTTTCACTTCAGAAATGGAGTTAAATCCCTGGCTCTGAGTCTTCCTATAAGCAAGACTTCGTTTCAGGTAAGGGCATTTACTTTACATCTCAAACGAACTATATCGTTCACGAAGCTCACAGGTTTCTCTTCTTAACTGAGAAGCATTGGATGTTAGAGTACCTTTGCTTTGTATCAATTTGAAGCAGAGTTGGACTAGATATGGTCCGTATGTATAGGAAACACGGTTCTTTTGTTCTCTTCACACTCATGTTTCCTGCTGTCTTAGAGACTCTAGAAAGCAAGAGCGTGCTTCTTGCTCTAAAGCAGAGTGTGATCCATGGATGAGAACTATGCTGTGTGTTTCCCTTCAGAAATGGAGTTAAATCCCAGGCTCTGTGTCTTCCTACAAGCAAGACTTCGTTTCAGGTAAGGACAGTCACGTTTCAGCTCGAAAGAACTACATCGTTCACAAATCTCACACGTTTCTCATCTTAACTGCCAAGCATTGGATGTTAGAGGACCAGTGCTTTGTTTCAGTTTCAGAAGCAGAGTTGGACTAGATATGGTCCGTATGTATAGGAAACACCGTTCTTTTGTTCTCTTCACACTCATGTTTCCTGCTGTCTTAGAGACTCTAGAAAGCAAGAGCGTGCTTCTTGCTCTAAAGCAGAGTGTGATCCATGGATGAGAACTGTGTTGTATGTTTCTCTTCAGAAATGGAGTTAAATCACAGGCTCTGTGTCTTCCTGCAAGCAAGACTTCGTTTCAGGTAAGGGCAGTCACTTTTCAGCTCAAAGGAACTACATCGTTTACGAAGCTCACATGATTTTCATCTTAACTGACAAGCATTGGATGTTAGAGTACCTTTGGTTTGTTTCAGTTTCAGAAGCAGAGTTGGACCAGATTTAGTTCGTATTTGTAAGAAACACAGTTCTTTTGTTCTGAGCACACTTACGTTTCCTGCGGTATTAGAGACTCTAGAAAGCAATAGCGTTCTTCTTGCCCTAAAGCAGAGTGTGATCCATGGATGAGAACTCTGCTGTGTGTTTCCCTTCAGAAATGGAGTTAAATCCCGGGCTCTGAGTCTTCCTACAAGCAAGACTTCGTTTCAGGTAAGGGCAGTCACTTTTCAGCTCAAAGGAACGACATCGTTTACGAAGCTCACATGATTTTCATCTTAACTGACAAGCATTGGATGTTAGAGGACCAGTGCTTTGTATCAGTTTCAGAAGCAGAGTTGGACTAGATATGGTCCATATGTGTAGGAAACACCGTTCTTTTGTTCTCGTCACACTCATGTTTCCTGCTCTCTTAGAGACTCTAGAAAGCAAGAGCCTGCTTCTTGCTCTAAAGCAGTGTGTGAACAATGGATGAGAACTCTGCTGTGTGTTTCCCTTCAGAAATGGAGTTAAATCCCAGGCTCTGTGTCTTCCTACAAGCAAGACTTCGTTTAGGTAAGGACAGTAACGTTTCAGCTTGAAAGAACTACATCGTTCACAAATCTCACACGTTTCTCATCTTAACTGCCAAGCATTGGATGTTAGAGGACCAGAGCTTTGTATCAGTTTCAGAAGCAGAGTTGGACTAGATATGGTCCGTATGTGTAGGAAACACAGTTCTTTTCTTCTGAGCACACTCAAGTTTCCTGCTCTCTTCGAGATTCTAGAAAGCTAGAGCGTGCTTCTTGCTCTAAAGCAGAGTGTGATCAATGGATGAAAACTTTGTTGTGTGTTTCTCTTCAGAAATGGAGTTAAATCACAGGCTCTGTGTCTTCCTACAAGCAAGACTTCGTTTCAGGTAAGGGCAGTCACTTTTCAGCTCAAAGGAACTACATCGTTCACGAAGCTCACACATTTTTCATCTTAACTGACAAGCATTGGATGTTAGAGGACCAGTGCTTTGTATCAGTTTCAGAAGCAGAGTTGGACTAGATATGATCCTTATGTGTAGGAAACACCGTTCATTTGTACTCAGCACACTCAAGTTTCCTGCTGTCTTCGAGATTCTAGAAAGCTAGAGTGTGCTTCTTGCTCTAAAGCAGAGTGTTATCAATGGATGAGAACTCTGTTGTGTGTTTCACTTCAGAAATGGAGTTAAATCCCTGGCTCTGAGTCTTCCTATAAGCAAGACTTCGTTTCAGGTAAGGGCATTTACTTTACATCTCAAACGAACTATATCGTTCACGAAGCTCACAGGTTTCTCTTCTTAACTGAGAAGCATTGGATGTTAGAGTACCTTTGCTTTGTATCAATTTCAAGCAGAGTTGGATTAGATATGGTCCGTATGTATCGGAAACACGGTTCTTTTCTTCTGAGCACACTCACGTTTTTTGTTGTATTAGAGACTCTGGAAAGCAAGTGCGTTCTTCTTGCTCTAAAGCAGAGTGTGATCCATGGATGAGAACTATGCTGTGTGTTTCCCTTCAGAAATGGAGTTAAATCCCAGGCTCTGTGTCTTCCTACAAGCAAGACTTCGTTTCAGGTAAGGGCAGTCAGGTTTCAGCTCGAAAGAACTACATAGTTCACAAAGCTCACACGTTTCTCATCTTAACTGCCAAGCATTGGATGTTAGAGGACCAGAGCTTTGTATCAGTTTCAGAAGCAGAGTTGGACTAGATATGGTCCGTATGTGTAGGAAACACAGTTCTTTTCTTCTGAGCACACTCAAGTTTCCTGCTCTCTTCGAGATTCTAGAAAGCTAGAGCGTGCTTCTTGCTCTAAAGCAGAGTGTGATCAATGGATGAAAACTTTGTTGTGTGTTTCTCTTCAGAAATGGAGTTAAATCACAGGCTCTGTGTCTTCCTACAAGCAAGACTTCGTTTCAGGTAAGGGCAGTCACTTTTCAGCTCAAAGGAACTACATCGTTCACGAAGCTCACACGTTTTTCATCTTAACTGACAAGCATTGGATGTTAGAGGACCAGTGCTTTGTATCAGTTTCAGAAGCAGAGTTGGACTAGATATGATCCTTATGTGTAGTAAACACCGTTCATTTGTACTCAGCACACTCAAGTTTCCTGCTGTCTTCGAGATTCTAGAAAGCTAGAGTGTGCTTCTTGCTCTAAAGCAGAGTGTTATCAATGGATGAGAACTCTGTTGTGTGTTTCACTTCAGAAATGGAGTTAAATCCCTGGCTCTGAGTCTTCCTATAAGCAAGACTTCGTTTCAGGTAAGGGCATTTACTTTACATCTCAAACGAACTATATCGTTCACGAAGCTCACAGGTTTCTCTTCTTAACTGAGAAGCATTGGATGTTAGAGTACCTTTGCTTTGTATCAATTTCAAGCAGAGTTAGACTAGATATGGTCCGTATGTATCGGAAACACGGTTCTTTTCTTCTGAGCACACTCACGTTTCTTGCTGTATTAGAGAATCTGGAAAGCAAGTGCGTTCTTCTTGCTCTAAAGCAGAGTGTGATCCATGGATGAGAACTATGCTGTGTGTTTCCCTTCAGAAATGGAGTTAAATCCCAGGCTCTGTGTCTTCCTACAAGCAAGACTTCGTTTCAGGTAAGGGCAGTCAGGTTTCAGCTCCAAAGAACTACATCGTTCACAAAGCTCACACGTTTCTCATCTTAACTGCCAAGCATTGGATGTTAGAGGACCAGAGCTTTGTATCAGTTTCAGAAGCAGAGTTGGACTAGATATGGTCCATATGTGTGGAAACACAGTTCTTTTCTTCTGAGCACACTCAAGTTTCCTGCTGTATTTGAGAATCTAGAAAGCAATAGCATTGTTCTTGCTCTAAAGCAGAGTGATATCATTGGATGAGAACTCTGCTGTGTGTTTCCCTTCAAAAATGGAGTTAAATCACAGGCTCTGTGTATTCCTACAATCAAGACATCGTTTCAGGTAAGGGCAGTCACTTTTCAGCTCAAAGGAACTACATCGTTCATGAAGCTCACAGGTTTCTCATCTTAACTGACAAGCATTGGATGTTAGAGGACCAGTGCTTTGTATCAGTTTCAGAAGCAGAGTTGGACTAGATATGGTCCCTATTTGTAGGAAACAAGTTCTTTTGTTCCCAGCACACTCAAGTTTCCAGCGGAGGTAGAGACTCAAGAAAGCAATAGCGTTCTTCTTGCTCTAAAGCAGAGTGTGATCCATTGAAGAGAACGTTTCTGTGTGTTTCCCTTCAGAAATGGAGTTAAATCCCAGGCTCTGTGTATTCCTACAATCAAGACATCATTTCAGGTAAGGGGAGTCACTTTTCAGCTCAAACGAACTACATCGTTCCCGAAGCTAACACGTTTCTCATCTTAACTGACAAGCTTTGGATGTTAGAGGACCAGGCTTTGTATCAGTATCAGAATCAGAGTTGGACTAGATATGGTCTGTATGTATAAAACACGGTTCTATTGTTCTCAGCACACTCACGTTTCCTGCTGTCTTAGAGACTCTAGAAACCTAGAGCGTGCTTCTTGCTGTAAAGCAGAGTGTGATGAATGGATGAGAACTCTGCTGTGTGTTTCACTTCAGAAATGGAGTTAAATCCTATGCTCTGTGTCTTCCTAAAAGCAAGACTTCGTTTCAGGTAAGGGCAGGTACTTTACAGCTCAAACGAACTATATCATACACGATGCTCACACGTATCTCGGTCTTAATTGAAAAGCATTGGATGTAACAGGACCTGTGCTTTGTGACAGTTACAGAAGAAAAGTTGAACTAGATATGGTCCGTATGTTTAGGAAACACAGTTCTTTTGTTCTGAGCACAATCACGTTTCCTGCTGTATTAGAGACTCTAGAAAGCAAGAGCGTGCTTCTTGCTCTAAAACAGAGTGTCATTCATGGATGAGAACTGTGCTGTGTGTTTCCCTTCAGGAATGAGTTAATCCCCAGGCTCTGTGTCTTCCTACAAGCAAGACTTCGTTTCAGGTAAGGGCAGTCACTTTTAAGCTCAAACGAACTACATCGTTCAAGAAGCTCACACGTTTCTCATCTAAACTGTCAAGCATTGGATGTTGGAGGACCACTGGTTTGTTTCAGTTTCAGAAGCAGAGTTGAACTAGATATGGTCTGTATGTGTAGGAAACACCGTTCTTTTGTTCTGAGCACACTCAAGATTCTTGCTGTATTAGAAACTCTAGAAAGCAAGAGCGTGCTTCTTGCTCTAAAGCAGAGTGTGATCCATGGATGAGAACTATGCTTGTGTTTCCTTTCAGAAATCGAGTTAAATCCCAGCTTCTGTGTCTTCCTACATGCAAGACTTTGTTTCAGGTAAGGGCAGTCACTTTTCAGCTCAAACGAACTACATCGTTCCCGAAGCTCACATGTTTCTCAGCTTAACTGACAGGCCTTGGATGTGAGAGGACCAGTGCTTTGTATGAGTTTCAGAAGCAGAGTTGGACTAGATATGGTCCGTATGTGTAGGAAACACCGTTCTTTTTTTCTTAGCACACTCACGTTTCCTGCTGTCTTAGAGACTGTAGAAACCTAGAGTGTGCTTCTTGCTCTAAAGCACAGTGTGATCAATGTAAGAGAACTCTGCTGTGTGTTTCACTTCAAAAATGGAGTTAAATACCAGGCTCTGAGTCTTCCTACAAGCAAGACTTTGTTTCAGGTAAGGTCAGTTACTTTACAGCTCAAACGAACTACATCGTTCACAAAGCTCACACGGATCTCGCTCTTATTTGAAAAACATTGGATGTTACAGGACCTGTGCTTTGTGTCATTTTCGGAAGAAGAGTTGAACTAGATATGGTCCGTATTTGTAGGAAACACAGCTCTTTTGTTCTGAGCACAATCACGGTTCCTGCTGTATTAGAGACTCTAGAAAGGAAGAGCGTGCTTCTTGCTCGAAAACAGAGTGTGATTCATGCATGAGAACTGTGCTGTGTGTTTCCCCTCAGAAATGGAATTAAATCCCAGGCTCTGTGTCTTCCTACCAGCAAGACTTCGTTTCAGGTAAGGGCAGTCACTTTTCAGCTCAAACGAACTACATCATTCACGAAGCTCACACGTTTCTCATCTTAACTGACAAGCTTTGGATGTGAGAGGACCAGTGCTTTGTATCAGTTTCAGAATCAGAGTTGGACTAGATATGGTCTGTATGTATAAAACACGGTTCTATTGTTCTCAGCACACTCACGTTTCCTGCTGTCTTAGAGACTCTAGAAACCTAGAGCGTGCTACTTGCTCTAAAGCAGAGTGTGATGAATGGATGAGAACTCTGCTGTGTGTTTCACTTCAGAAATGGAGTTAAATCCCAGGCTCTGTGTCTTCCTAAAAGCAAGACTTCGTTTCAGGTAAGGGCCCGTACTTTACAGCTCAAACGAACTATATCATACACGACGCTCACACGTATCTCGGTCTTAATTGAAAAGCATTGGATGTAACAGGACCTGTGCTTTGTGTCAGTTACAGAAGAAGAGTTGAACTAGATATGGTCCATATGTGTAGGAAACACAGCTCTTTTGTTCTGAGCACAATCAGGTTTCCTGCTGTATTAGAGACTCTAGAAAGCAAGTGCGTGCTTCTTGCTCTAAGGCAGTGTGTGATCCATGGATGAGAACTAAGCTGTGTGTTTCCCTTCAGAATTGAGTTAATCCCCAGTCTCTGTGTCTTCCTACAAGCAAGACTTCGTTTCTGGTAAGGGCAGTCACTTTTCAGCTCAAACGAACTACATCGTTCACGAAGCTCACACGTTTCTAAGCTTAACTGACAAACTTTGGATGTGAGAGGACTAGTGCTTTGTATGAGTTTCAGAAGCAGAGTTGGACTAGATATGGTCCGTATGTGTAGGAAACACAGCTCTTTTGTTCTGTGCACAATCACGTTTCCTGCTGTATTAGAGACTCTAGAAAGGAAGAGCGTGCTTCTTGCTCTAAAACAGAGTGTGATTCATGGATGAGAACTATGCTGTGTGTTTCCCCTCAGAAACGGAGTTAAATCCCAGGTTCTGTGTCTTCCTACAAGCACTACTTCGTTTCAGGTAAGGGCAGTCACTTTTAAGCTCAAACAAACTACATCGTTCACGAAGCTCACACGTTTCTCATCTAAACTGTCAAGCATTGGATGTTAGAGGACCTCTGGTTTGTTTCAGTTTCAGAAGCAGAGTTGAACTAGATATGGCCTGTATGTGTAGGAAACCCCGTTCTTTTGTTCTGAGCACACTCAAGTTTCCTGCTGTATTAGAAACTCTAGAAAGGAAGAGGGTCCTTCTTGCTCTAAGGCAGAGTGTGATCCATGGATGAGAACTCTGCTTTGTGTTTCACTTCAGAAATGGAGTTAAATTCCAGGCTCTGAGTCTTCCTACAAGCAAGACTTCGATTCAGGAAAGGTCAGTTACTTTACAGCTCAAACCAACTACATCGTTCACGAAGCTCACACGGATCTCGGTCTTAATAGAAAAACATTGGATGTTACAGGACCTGTGGTTTGTGTCATTTTCAGAAGAAGAGTTGAACTAGATATGGTCTGTATGTGTAGGAAACACAGCTCTTTTGTTCTGAGCACAATCACATTTCCTGCTGTATTAGAGACTCTAGAAAGGAAGAGCGTGCTTCTTGCTCTAAAACAGAGTGTGATTCATGGATGAGAACTGTGCTGTGTGTTTCCCCTCAGAAATGGAGTTAAATCCCAGGCTCTGTGTCTTCCTACAAGCACTACTTCGTTTCAGGTAAGGGCAGGAACTTTTAAGCTCAAACGAACTACATCGTTCACGAAGCTCACAAGTTTCTCATCTAAACTGTCAAGCATTGGATGTTAGAGGACCTCTTGTTTGTTTCAGTTTCAGAAGCAGAGTTGAACTAGATATGGTGGTATGTGTAGGAAACACCGTTCTTTTCTTCTGAGCACACTCAAGTTTCCTGCTGTATTAGAGACTCTAGAAAGCAAGAGCGTGCTTCTTGCTCTAAGGCAGAGTGTGATCCATGGATGAGAACTAAGCTGTGTGTTTCCCTTCAGAAATGAGTTAATCCCCAGGCTCTGTGTCTTCCTACATGCAAGACTTCGTTTCTGGTAAGGGCAGTCACTTTTAACCTCAAATGAACTACATCGTTCACGAAGCTAACACGTTTCTCATCTTAACTGACAAGCTTTGGATGTTAGAGGACTAGTGCTTTGTATCAGTTTCAGAATCAGAGTTGGACTAGATATGGTCTATATGTGTAGGAAACACCGTTCTTTTGTTTTGAGCACACTCATGTTTCCTGCTGTATTAGAAACTCTAGAAAGGAAGAGGGTCCTTCTTGCTCTAAATCAGAGTGTGATTCATGCATGAGAACTGTGCTGTGTGTTTCCCCTCAGAAATGGAATTAAATCCCAGGCTCTGTGTCTTCCTACAAGCAAGACTTCGTTTCAGGTAAGGGCAGTCACTTTTCAGCTCAAAGGAACTACATCATTCCCGAAGCTCACACGTTTCTAAGCTTAACTGACAAGCATTGGATGTTAGAGCACCAGTGGTTTGTATCAGTTTCAGAAGCAGAGTTGGACTAGATATGGTCTGTACGTGTAGGAAACACCGTTCTTTTGTTCTCAGCACACTCACGTTTCCTGATGTCTTAGAGACTCTAGAAACCTAGAGTGTGCTTCTTGCTCTAAAGCAGAGTGTGATCAATGGATGAGAACTGTGCTGTGTGTTTCACTTCAGAAATGGAGTTAAATTCCAGGCTCTGAGTCTTCCTACAAGCAAGACTTCGTTTCAGGTAAGTTCAGTTACTTTATAGCTCAAACGAACTACATCGTTCACGAAGCTCACACGGGTCTCGGTCTTAATTGAAAAACATTGGATGTTACAGGACCTGTGCTTTGTGTCATTTTCAGAAGAAGAGTTGAACTAGATATGGTCCCTATGTGTTGGAAACACAGCTCTTTTGTTCTGAGCACAATCACGTTTCCTGCTGTATTAGAGACTCTAGAAAGGAATAGCGTGCTTCTTGCTCTAAAACAGAGTGTGATTCATGGATGAGAACTGTGCTGTGTGTTTCCCCTCAGAAATGGAATTAAATCCCAGGCACTGTGTCTTCCTACCAGCAAGACTTCGTTTCAGATAAGGGCAGTCACTTTTCAGCTCAAACGAACTACATCATTCACGAAGCTCACACGTTTCTCATCTTAACTGACAAGCTTTGGATGTGAGAGGACCAGTGCTTTGTATCAGTTTCAGAATCAGAGTTGGACTAGATATGGTCTGTATGTATAAAACACGGTTCTATTGTTCTCAGCACACTCACGTTTCCTGCTGTCTTAGAGACTCTAGAAACCTAGAGCGTGCTACTTGCTCTAAAGCAGAGTGTGATGAATGGATGAGAACTCTGCTGTGTGTTGCACTTCAGAAATGGAGTTAAATCCCAGGCTCTGTGTCTTCCTAAAAGCAAGACTTCGTTTCAGGTAAGGGCCCGTACTTTACAGCTCAAACGAACTATATCATACACGACGCTCACACGTATCTCGGTCTTAATTGAAAAGCATAGGATGTAACAGGACCTGTGGTTTGTGTCAGTTACAGAAGAAGAGTTGAACTAGATATGGTCCATATGTGTAGGAAACACAGCTCTTTTGTTCTGAGCATAATCACGTTTCCTGCTGTATTAGAGAATCTAGAAAGCAAGTGCGTGCTTCTTGCTCTAAGGCAGTGTGTGATCCATGGATGAGAACTAAGCTGTGTGTTTCCCTTCAGAATTGAGTTAATCCCCAGGCTCTGTGTCTTCCTACAAGCAAGACTTCGTTTCTGGTAAGGGCAGTCACTTTTCAGCTCAAACGAACTACATCGTTCACGAAGCTAACACGTTTCTCATCTTAACTGACAAGCTTTGGATGTTAGAGGACCAGTGGTTTGTATCAGTTTCAGAAGCAGAGTTGGACTAGATATGGTCTGTATGTGTAGGAAACACCGTTCTTTTGTTCTCAGCACACTCACGTTTCCTGATGTCTTAGAGACTCTAGAAACCTAGAGCGTGCTTCTTGCTCTAAAGCAGAGTGTGATCAATGGAAGAGAACTCTGCTGTGTGTTTCACTTCAGAAATGGAGTTAAATTCCAGGCTCTGAGTCTTCCTACAAGCAAGACTTCGTTTCAGGTAAGGTCAGTTACTTTACAGCTCAAAGGAACTACATCGTTCACGAAGCTCACACGTTTCTAAGCTTAACTGCCAAGCTTTGGATGTGAGAGGACTAGTGCTTTGTATGAGTTTCAGAAGCAGAGTTGGACTAGATATGGTCCGTATGTGTAGGAAACACAGCTCTTTTGTTCTGAGCACAATCACGTTTCCTGCTGTATTAGAGACTCTAGAAAGGAAGAGCGTGCTTCTTGCTCTAAAACAGAGTGTGATTCATGGATGAGAACTGTGCTGTGTGTTTCCCCTCAGAAACGGAGTTAAATCCCAGGTTCTGTGTCTTCCTACAAGCACTACTTCGTTTCAGGTAAGGGCAGTCACTTTTAAGCTCAAACAAACTACATCGTTCACGAAGCTCACACGTTTCTCATCTAAACTGTCAAGCATTGGATGTTAGAGGACCTCTGGTTTGTTTCAGTTTCAGAAGCAGAGTTGAACTAGATATGGTCTGTATGTGTAGGAAACACCGTTCTTTTGTTCTGAGCACACTCAAGTTTCCTGCTGTATTAGAAACTCTAGAAAGGAAGAGGGTCCTTCTTGCTCTAAGGCAGAGTGTGATCCATGGATGAGAACTATGCTTGTGTTTCCCTTCAGAAATCGAGTTAAATCCCAGCTTCTGTGTCTTCCTACATGCAAGACTTTGTTTCAGGTAAGGGCAGTCACTTTTCAGCTCAAACGAACTACATCGTTCCCGAAGCTCACACGTTTCTCAGCTTAACTGACAAGCATTGGATGTTAGAGGACCAGTGGTTTGTATCAGTTTCAGAAGCAGAGTTGGACTAGATTTGGTCTGTATGTGTAGGAAACACCGTTCTTTTGTTCTCAGCACACTCATGTTTCCTGATATCTTAGAGACTCTAGAAACCTAGAGCGTGCTTCTTGCTCTAAAGCAGAGTGTGATCAATGGATGAGAACTCTGCTGTGTGTTTCACTTCAGAAATGGAGTTAAATTCCAGGCTCTGACTCTTCCTACAAGCAAGACTTCGTTTCAGGAAAGGTCAGTTACTTTACAGCTCAAACGAACTACATCGTTCACGAAGCTCACACGGATCTCGGTCTTAATAGAAAAACATTGGATGTTACAGGACCTGTGGTTTGTGTCATTTTCAGAAGAAGAGTTGAACTAGATATGGTCTGTATGTGTAGGAAACACAGCTCTTTTGTTCTGAGCACAATCACATTTCCTGCTGTATTAGAGACTCTAGAAAGGAAGAGCGTGCTTCTTGCTCTAAAAGAGAGTGTGATTCATGCATGAGAACTGTGTTGTGTGTTTCCCCTCAGAAATTGAAATAATCCCAGGCTCTGTGTCTTCCAACAAGCAAGACTTCGTTTCAGGTAAGGGCAGTCACTTTTCAGCTCAAAGGAACTACATCATTCACGAAGCTCACACGTTTCTAAGCTTAACTGACAAGCTTTGGATGTGAGAGGACCAGTGCTTTGTATGATTTTCAGAAGCAGAGTTGGACTAGATATGGTCTGTATGTATAAAACACGGTTCTATTGTTCTCAGCACACTCACATTTCCTGCGGTCTTAGAGACTCTAGAAACCTAGAGCGTGCTTCTTGCTCTAAAGCAGAGTGTGATCAATGGATGAGAACTCTGCTGTGTGTTTCACTTCAGAAATGGAGTTAAATTCCAGGATCTGAGTCTTCCTACAAGCAAGACTTCGTTTCAGGTAAGGTCAGTTACTTTACAGCTCAAACGAACTACATCATTCACGAAGCTCACACGGATCTCGGTCTTAAATGAAAAACATTGGATGTTACAGGACCTGTGCTTTGTGTCATTTTCAGAAGAAGAGTTGAACTAGATATGGTCCGTATGTTTAGGAAACACAGCTCTTTTGTTCTGAGCACAATCACGTTTACTGCTGTATTAGAGACTCTAGAAAGTAAGAGCGTGCTTTTTGCTATAAAAAAGAGTGTGATTCATGCATGAGAACTGTGCTGTGTGTTTCCACTCAGAAATGGAATTAAATCCCAGGCTCTGTGTCTTCCTACAAGCAAGACTTCGTTTCAGGTAAGGGCAGTCACTTTTAAGCTCAAAGGAACTACATCGTTCACGAAGCTCACACGTTTCTAAGCTTAACTGACAAGCTTTGGATGTGAGAGGACCAGTGCTTTGTATGAGTTTCAGAAGCAGAGTTGGACTAGATATGGTCCGTATGTGTAGGAAACACCGTTCTTTTGTTCTCAGCACACTCACGTTTCCTGATGTCTTAGAGACTCTAGAAACCTAGAGCGTGCTTCTTGCTCTAAAGCACAGTGTGATCAATGGAAGAGAACTCTGCCGTGTGGTTCACTTCAGAAATGGAGTTAAATACCAGGCTCTGAGTCTTCCTACAAGCAAGACTTCCTTTCAGGTAAGGGCAGGAACTTTACAGCTGAAACGAACTACATAGGTCAAGAAGCTCACACGTTTCTAAGCTTAACTGACAAGCTCTGGATGTTAGAGGACCAGTGGTTTGTATCAGTTTCAGAAGCAGAGTTGGAATAGATATGGTCATATGTGTAGGAAACACGGTTCTATTGTATGTATAAAACACGGTTCTATTGTTCTCAGCACACTCACGTTTCCTGCTGTCTTAGAGACTCTAGAAACCTAATGCGTGCTTCTTGCTGTAAAGCAGAGTGTGATGAATGGATGAGAACTCTGCTGTGTGTTTCACTTCAGAAATGGAGTTAAATTCCAGGCTCTGAGTCTTCCTACAAGCAAGACTTCGTTTCAGGTAAGGTCAGTTACTTTACAGCTCAAACTAACTACATCGTTCACGAAGCTCACTCGGATCTCGGCCTTAATTGAAAAACATTGGATGTTACAGGACCTGTGCTTTGTGTCATTTTCAGAAGAAGAGTTGAACTAGATATGGTCCCTATGTGTTGGAAACACAGCTCTTTTGTTCTGAGCACAATCACGTTTCCTGCTGTATTAGAGACTCTAGAAAGGAATAGCGTGCCTCTTGCTCTAAAACAGAGTGTGATTCATGGATGAGAACTGTGCTGTGTGTTTCCCCTCAGAAATGGAATTAAATCCCAGGCTCTGTGTCTTCCTACCAGCAAGACTTCGTTTCAGGTAAGGGCAGTCACTTTTCAGCTCAAACGAACTACATCGTTCACGAAGCTCACACGTTTCTCATCTAAACTGTCAAGCATTGGATGTTAGAGGACCTCTGGTTTGTTTCAGTTTCAGAAGCAGAGTTGAACTAGATATGGTGGTATGTGTAGGAAACACCGTTCTTTTGTTCTGAGCACACTCAAGTTTCCTGCTGTATTAGAGACTCTAGAAAGCAAGAGCGTGCTTCTTGCTCTAAGGCAGAGTGTGATCCATGGATGAGAACTAAGCTGTGTTTTTCCCTTCAGAAATGAGTTAATCCCCAGGCTCTGTTACTTCCTACAAGCAAGACTTCGTTTTTGTTAAAGGCAGTCACTTTTCAGCTCAAATGAACTACATCGTTCACGAAGCTAACACGTTTCTCATCTTAACTGACAAGCTTTGGATGTTAGAGGACCAGTGGTTTGTATCAGTTTCAGAATCAGAGTTGGACTAGATATGGTCTGTATGTATAAAACACGGTTCTATTGTTCTCAGCACACTCACGTTTCCTGCTGTCTTAGAGACTCTAGAAACCTAATGCGTGCTTCCTGCTGTAAAGCAGAGTGTGATGAATGGATGAGAACTCTGCTGTGTGTTTCACTTCAGAAATGGAGTTAAATCCCAGGCTCTGTGTCTTCCTAAAAGCAAGACTTCGTTTCAGGTAAGGGCAGGTACTTTACAGCTCACAGGAACTATATCATACACGACGCTCACACGTGTCTCGGTCTTAATAGAAAAGCATTGGATGTAACAGGACCTGTGCTTTGTGTCAGTTACAGAAGAAAAGTTGAACTAGATATGGTCCGTATGTGTAGGAAACACAGTTCTTTTGTTCTGAGCACAATCACGTTTCCTGCTGTATTAGAGTCTCTAGAAATGAAGAGCGTGCTTCTTGCTCTAAAACAGAGTGTGATTCATGGATGAGAACTGTGCTGTGTGTTTCCCTTCAGAAATCGAGTTAAATCCCAGCTTTGGTGTCTTCCTACATGCAAGACATTGTTTCAAGTAAGGGCAGTCACTTTTCAGCTCAAACGAACTACATCGTTCCCGAAGCTAACACGTTTCTCATCTTAACTGACAAGCTTTGGATGTTAGAGGACCAGGCTTTGTATCAGTATCAGAATCAGAGTTGGACTAGATATGGTCTGTATGTATAAAACACGGTTCTATTGTTCTCAGCACACTCACGTTTCCTGCTGTCTTAGAGACTCTAGAAACCAAGAGCGTGCTTCTTGCTGTAAAGCAGAGTGTGATGAATGGATGAGAACTCTGCTGTGTGTTTCACTTCAGAAATGGAGTTAAATCCTATGCTCTGTGTCTTCCTAAAAGCAAGACTTCGTTTCAGGTAAGGGCAGGTACTTTACAGCTCAAACGAACTATATCATACACGAAGCCCACACGTATCTCGGTCTTAATTGAAAAGCATTGGATGTTACAGGACCTGTGCTTTGTGTCCTTTTCAGAAGAAGAGTTGAACTAGATATGGTCCGTATGTGTAGGAAACACAGCTCTTTTGTTCTGAGCACAATCACGTTTCCTGCTGTATTAGAGACTCTAGAAAGGAAGAGCGTGCTTCTTGCTCTAAAACAGAGTGTGATTCATGCATGAGAACTGTGCTGTGTGTTTCCCCTCAGAAATGGAATTAAATCCCAGGCTCTGTGTCTTCCTACAAGCAAGACTTCGTTTCAGGTAAGGGCAGTCACTTTTCAGCTCAAAGGAACTACATCGTTCACGAAGCTAACACATATCTCATCTTAACTGACAAGCTTTGGCAGGAACTTTACAGCTGAAAAGAACTTCATAGGTCAAGAAGCTCACACGTTTCTAAGCTTAACTGACAAGCATTGGATGTTAGAGGACCTCTGGTTTGTTTCAGTTTCAGAAGCAGAGTTGAACTAAATATGGTCTGTATGTGTAGGAAACACCGTTCTTTTGTTCTGAGCACACTCAAGTTTCCTGCTGTATTAGAAACTCTAGAAAGGAAGAGGGTCCTTCTTGCTCTAAAGCAGAGTGTGATCCATGGATGAGAACTATGCTTGTGTTTCCCTTCAGAAATCGAGTTAAATCCCAGTTTCTGTGTCTTCCTACAAGCACTACTTCGTTTCAGGTAAGGGCAGTCACTTTTAAGCTCAAACGAACTACATAGTTCACGAAGCTCACACGTTTCTCATCTAAACTGTCAAGCATTGGATGTTAGAGGACCTCTGGTTTGTTTCAGTTTCAGAAGCAGAGTTGAACTAGATATGGTCTATATGTGTAGGAAACACCGTTCTTTTGTTCTGAGCACACTCAAGTTTCCTGCTGTATTAGAAACTCTAGAAAGGAGGAGGGTCCTTCTTGCTCTAAAGCAGAGTGTGATTCATGCATGAGAACTGTGCTGTGTGTTTCCCCTCAGAAATGGAATTAAATCCCAGGCTCTGCATCTTCCTACATGCAAGACATTGTTTCAGGTAAGGGCAGTCACTTTTCAGCTCAAACGAACTACATCGTTCCCGAAGCTCACACGTTTCTCAGCTTAACTGACAAGCATTGGATGTTAGAGGACCAGTGGTTTGTATCAGTTTCAGAAGCAGAGTTGGACTAGATATGGTCTGTATGTGTAGGAAACACGGTTCTATTGTATGTATAAAACACGGTTCTATTGTTCTCAGCACACTCACGTTTCCTGCTGACTTAGAGACTCTAGAAACCTAATGCGTGCTTCTTGCTGTAAAGCAGAGTGTGATGAATGGATGAGAACTCTGCTGTGTGTTTCACTTCAGAAATGGAGTTAAATTCCAGGCTCTGAGTCTTCCTACAAGCAAGACTTCGTTTCAGGTAAGGTCAGTTACTTTACAGCTCAAACTAACTACATCGTTCACGAAGCTCACTCGGATCTCGGCCTTAATTGAAAAACATTGGATGTTACAGGACCTGTGCTTTGTGTCATTTTCAGAAGAAGAGTTGAACTAGATATGGTCCCTATGTGTTGGAAACACAGCTCTTTTGTTCTGAGCACAATCACGTTTCCTGCTGTATTAGAGACTCTAGAAAGGAATAGCGTGCCTCTTGCTCTAAAACAGAGTGTAATTCATGGATGAGAACTGTGCTGTGTGTTTCCCCTCAGAAATGGAATTAAATCCCAGGCTCTGTGTCTTCCTACCAGCAAGACTTCGTTTCAGGTAAGGGCAGTCACTTTTCAGCTCAAACGAACTACATCGTTCACGAAGCTCACACGTTTCTCATCTAAACTGTCAAGCATTGGATGTTAGAGGACCTCTGGTTTGTTTCAGTTTCAGAAGCAGAGTTGAACTAGATATGGTGGTATGTGTAGGAAACACCGTTCTTTTGTTCTGAGCACACTCAAGTTTCCTGCTGTATTAGAGACTCTAGAAAGCAAGAGCGTGCTTCTTGCTCTAAGGCAGAGTGTGATCCATGGATGAGAACTAAGCTGTGTGTTTCCCTTCAGAAATGAGTTAATCCCCAGGCTCTGTTACTTCCTACAAGCAAGACTTCGTTTTTGTTAAAGGCAGTCACTTTTCAGCTCAAATGAACTACATCGTTCACGAAGCTAACACGTTTCTCATCTTAACTGACAAGCTTTGGATGTTAGAGGACCAGTGCTTTGTATCAGTTTCAGAATCAGAGTTGGACTAGATATGGTCTGTATGTATAAAACAGGGTTCTATTGTTCTGAGCACACTCACGTTTCCTGCTGTCTTAGAGACTCTAGAAACCTAATGCGTGCTTCCTGCTGTAAAGCAGAGTGTGATGAATGGATGAGAACTCTGCTGTGTGTTTCACTTCAGAAATGGAGTTAAATCCCAGGCTCTGTGTCTTCCTAAAAGCAAGACTTCGTTTCAGGTAAGGGCAGGTACTTTACAGCTCACAGGAACTATATCATACACGACGCTCACACGTGTCTCGGTCTTAATAGAAAAGCATTGGATGTAACAGGACCTGTGCTTTGTGTCAGTTACAGAAGAAAAGTTGAACTAGATATGGTCCGTATGTGTAGGAAACACAGTTCTTTTGTTCTGAGCACAATCACGTTTCCTGCTGTATTAGAGACTCTAGAAAGGAAGAGCGTGCTTCTTGCTCTAAAACAGAGTGTGATTCATGGATGAGAACTGTGCTGTGTGTTTCCCCTCAGAAATGGAGTTAAATCCCAGGCTTTGTGTCTTCCTACAAGCACTACTTCGTTTCAGGTAAGGGCAGTCACTTTTAAGCTCAAACGAACTAAATCGTACACGAAGCTCACACGTTTCTCATCTAAACTGTCAAGCATTGGATGTTAGAGGACCTCTGGTTTGTTTCAGTTTCAGAAGCAGAGTTGAACTAGATATGGTCTGTATGTGTAGGAAACACCATTCTTTTGTTCTGAGCTCACTCAATTTTCCTGCTGTATTAGAAACTCTAGAAAGGAAGAGGGTCCTTCTTGCTCTAAAGCAGAGTGTGATCCATGGATGAGAACTATGCTTGTGTTTCCCTTCAGAAATCGAGTTAAATCCCAGCTTTGGTGTCTTCCTACATGCAAGACATTGTTTCAGGTAAGGGCAGTCACTTTTCAGCTCAAACGAACTACATCGTTCCCGAAGCTAACACGTTTCTCATCTTAACTGACAAGCTTTGGATGTTAGAGGACCAGGCTTTGTATCAGTATCAGAATCAGAGTTGGACTAGATATGGTCTGTATGTATAAAACACGGTTCTATTGTTCTCAGCACACTCACGTTTCCTGCTGTCTTAGAGACTCTAGAAACCTAGAGCGTGCTTCTTGCTGTAAAGCAGAGTGTGATGAATGGATGAGAACTCTGCTGTGTGTTTCACTTCAGAAATGGAGTTAAATCCTATGCTCTGTGTCTTCCTAAAAGCAAGACTTCGTTTCAGGTAAGGGCAGGTACTTTACAGCTCAAACGAACTATATCATACACGAAGCCCACACGTATCTCGGTCTTAATTGAAAAGCATTGGATGTTACAGGACCTGTGCTTTGTGTCCTTTTCAGAAGAAGAGTTGAACTAGATATGGTCCGTATGTGTAGGAAACACAGCTCTTTTGTTCTGAGCACAATCACGTTTCCTGCTGTATTAGAGACTCTAGAAAGGAAGAGCGTGCTTCTTGCTCTAAAACAGAGTGTGATTCATGCATGAGAACTGTGCTGTGTGTTTCCCCTCAGAAATGGAATTAAATCCCAGGCTCTGTGTCTTCCTACAAGCAAGACTTCGTTTCAGGTAAGGGCAGTCACTTTTCAGCTCAAAGGAACTACATCGTTCACGAAGCTAACACATATCTCATCTTAACTGACAAGCTTTGGATGTTAGAGGACCACTGGTTTGTTTCAGTTTCAGAAGCAGAGTTGAACTAGATATGGTCTGTATGTGTAGGAAACACCGTTCTTTTGTTCTGAGCACACTCAAGATTCTTGCTGTATTAGAAACTCTAGAAAGCAAGAGCGTGCTTCTTGCTCTAAAGCAGAGTGTGATCCATGGATGAGAACTATGCTTGTGTTTCCCTTCAGAAATCGAGTTAAATCCCAGCTTCTGTGTCTTCCTACATGCAAGACTTTGTTTCAGGTAAGGGCAGTCACTTTTCAGCTCAAACGAACTACATCGTTCCCGAAGCTCACATGTTTCTCAGCTTAACTGACAGGCCTTGGATGTGAGAGGAACAGTGCTTTGTATGAGTTTCAGATGCAGAGTTGGACTAGATATGGTCCGTATGTGTAGGAAACACCGTTCTTTTTTTCTCAGCACACTCACGTTTCCTGCTGTCTTAGAGACTGTAGAAACCTAGAGTGTGCTTCTTGCTCTAAAGCACAGTGTGATCAATGTAAGAGAACTCTGCTGTGTGTTTCACTTCAAAAATGGAGTTAAATACCAGGCTCTGAGTCTTCCTACCAGCAAGACTTTGTTTCAGGTAAGGTCAGTTACTTTACAGCTCAAATGAACTACATCGTTCACTAAGCTCACACGGATCTCGCTCTTATTTGAAAAACATTGGATGTTACAGTACCTGTGCTTTGTGTCATTTTCGGAAGAAGAGTTGAACTAGATATGGTCTGTATTTGTAGGAAACACAGCTCTTTTGTTCTGAGCAAAATCACGGTTCCTGCTGTATTAGAGACTGTAGAAAGGAAGAGCGTGCTTCTTGCTCGAAAACAGAGTGTGATTCATGCATGAGAACTGTGCTGTGTGTTTCCCCTCAGAAATGGAATTAAATCCCAGGCTCTGTGTCTACCTACAAGCAAGACTTCATTTCTGGTAAGAGCAGTCACTTTTCAGCTCAAACGAACTACATCGTTCACGAAGCTAACACGTATCTCATCTTAACTGACAAGCTTTGGATGTTAGAGGACCAGTGCTTTGTATCAGTTTCAGAATCAGAGTTGGACTAGATATGGTCTGTATGTATAAAACACGGTTCTATTGTTCTCAGCACACTCACGTTTCCTGCTGTCTTAGAGACTCTAGAAACCTAGAGCGTGCTTCTTGCTCTAAAGCAGAGTGTGATCAATGGATGAGAACTCTGCTGTGTGTTTCACTTCAGAAATGGAGTTAAATCCCAGGCTCTGTGTCTTCCTAAAAGCAAGACTTCGTTTCAGGTAAGGGCAGGTACTTTACAGCTCAAACGAACTATATCATACACGATGCTCACACGTATCTCGGTCTTAATTGAAAAGCATTGGAAGTAACAGAACCTGTGCTTAGTGACAGTTACAGAAGAAAAGATGAACTAGATATTGTCCGTATGTGTAGGAAACACAGTTCTTTTGTTCTGAGCACAATCACGTTTCCTGCTGTATTAGAGACTCTAGAAAGAAAGAGCGTGCTTCTTGCTCTAAAACAGAGTGTGATTCATGGATGAGAACTGTGCTGTGTGTTTCCCTTCAGGAATGAGTTAATCCCCAGGCTCTGTGTCTTCCTACAAGCAAGACTTCGTTTCAGGTAAGGGCAGTCACTTTTAAGCTGAAACAACGAACTACATCGTTCAAGAAGCTAACACGTTTCTCATCTAAACTGTCAAGCATTGGATGTTAGAGGACCACTGGTTTGTTTCAGTTTCAGAAGCAGAGTTGAACTAGATATGGTCTGTATGTGTAGGAAACACCGTTCTTTTGTTCTGAGCACAATCAAGTTTCCTGCTGTATTAGAAACTCTAGAAAGGAAGAGGGTCCTTCTTGCTCTAAAGCAGAGTGTGATCCATGGATGAGAACTATGCTTGTGTTTCCCTTCAGAAATCGAGTTAAATCCCAGCTTCTGTGTCTTCCTACATGCAAGACTTTGTTTCAGGTAAGGGCAGTCACTTTTCAGCTCAAACGAACTACATTGTTCCCGAAGCTCACACTTTTCTCAGCTTAACTGACAAGCATTGGATGTGAGAGGACCAGTGATTTGTATGAGTTTCAGAAGCAGAGTTGGACTATATATGGTCCGTATGTGTGGGAAACACAGCTCTTTTGTTGTCAGCACACTCACGTTTCCTGCTCTCTTAGAGACTCTTGAAACCTAGAGCATGCTTCTTGCTCTAAAGCACAGTGTGATCAATGGAAGAGAACTGTGCCGTGTGTTTCACTTCAGAAATGGAGTTAAATACCAGGCTCTGAGTCTTCCTACAAGCAAGACTTCCTTTCAGGTAAGGGCAGGAACTTTACACCTGAAACGAACTACATAGGTCACGAAGCTCACACGTTACTAAGCTTAACTGACAAGCTTTGGATGTTAGAGGACCAGTGCTTTGTATCAGTTTCAGAATCAGAGTTGGACTAGGTATGGTTCATATGTGTAGGAAACACTGTTCTTTTGTTCTGAGCACACTCATGTTTCCTGCTGTATTAGAGACTCTATAAAGCAAGAGCGTGCTTCTTGCTCTAAGGCAGAGTGTGATCCATGGATGAGAACTATGCTTGTGTTTCCCTTCAGAAATCGAGTTAAATCCCAGCTTCTATGTCTTCCTACATGCAAGTCTTTGTTTCAGGTAAGGGCAGGAACTTTACAGCTGAAACGAACTGCATAGGTCACGAAGCTCACACATTTCTAAGCTTAACTGATAAGCTTTGGATGTGAGAGGTCCAGTGCTTTGTATGAGTTTCAGAAGCAGAGTTGGAATAGATATGGTCCGTATGTGTAGGAAACACCGTTCTTTTGTTCTCAGCACTCTCACGTTTCCTGCTGTCTTAGAGACTCTAGAAACCTAGAGCGTGCTTCTTGCTCTAAAGCACAGTATGATCAATGGAAGAGAACTCTGACGTGTGTTTCACTTCAGAAATGGAGTTAAATACCAGGCTCTGAGTCTTCCTACAAGCAAGACTTCGTTTCTGGTAAGGGCAGTCACTTTTCAGCTCAAATGAACTACATCGTTCAAGAAGCTAACACGTTTCTCATCTTAACTGACAAGCTTTGGATGTTAGAGGACCAGTGCTTTGTATCAGTTTCAGAATCAGAGTTGGACTAGATATGGTCTGTATGTATAAAACACGGTTCTATTGTTCTCAGCACACTCACGTTTCCTGCTGTCTTAGAGACTCTAGAAACCTAGAGCGTGCTTCTTGCTCTAAAGCAGAGTGTGATCAATGGATGAGAACTCTGCTGTGTGTTTCACTTCAGAAATGGAGTTAAATCCTAGGCTCTGTGTCTTCCTAAAAGCAAGACTTCCTTTCAGGTAAGGGCAGGTACTTTACAGCTAAAACGAACTATATCATACACGACGCTCACATGTATCTTGGTCTTAATAGAAAAGTATTGGATGTAACATGACCTGTGCTTTGTTTCAGTTTCAGAAGAAAAGTTGAACTAGATATGGTCTGTATGTGTAGGAAACACAGTTCTTTTGTTCTGAGCACAATCATGTTTCCTGCTGTATTAGAGACTCTAGAAAGGAAGAGCGTGCTTCTTGCTCTAAAACAGAGTGTGATTCATGGATGAGAACTGTGCTGTGTGTTTCCCCTCAGAAATGGAGTTAAATACCAGGCACTGAGTCTTCCTACAAGCAAGACTTCGTTTCCGGTAAGGGCAGGAACTTTACAGCTGAAAAGAACTACATAGGTCACCGAGCTCACACGTTTCTAAGCTTAACTTACAAGCTTTGGATGTGAGAGGACCAGTGCTTTGTATGAGTTTCAGAAGCAGAGTTGGACTAGATACGGTTCGTATGTGTAGGAAACACCGTTCTTTTGTTCTCAGCACACTCACGTTTCCTGCTGTCTTAGAGACTCTAGAAACATTGAGCGTGCTTCTTGCTCTAAAGCACAGTGTGATCAATGGAAGAGAACTCTGCCGTGTGTTTCACTTCAGAAATGGAGTTAAATACCAGGCTCTGTGTCTTCCTACAAGCAAGACTTCATTTCAGGTAAGGGCAGTCACTTTTCAGCTCAAAGGAACTACATCGTTCACGAAGCTCACACGTTTCTAAGCTTAACTGACAAGCTTTGGATGTGAGAGGACCAGTGCTTTGTATGAGTTTCGGAAGCAGAGTTGGACTAGATATGGTCCGTATGTGTAGGAAACACCGTTCTTTTGTTCTCAGCACACTCACGTTTCCTGCTGCTTAGAGACTCTAGAAACCTAGAGCATGCTTCTTGCTCTAAAGCACAGTGTGGTCAATGGAAGAGAACTCTGCCGTGTGTTTCACTTCAGAAATGGAGTTAAATACCAGGCACTGAGTCTTCCTACAAGCAAGATTTCGTTTCAGGTAAGGGCAGGAACTTTACAGCTGAAACGAACTACATAGGTCACGAAGCTCACACGTTTCTAAGCTTAACTGACAAGCATTGGATGTTAGAGGACCAGTGCTTTGTATCAGTTTCAGAATCAGAGTTGGACTAGATATTGTTCGTATGTGTAGGAAACACTGTTCTTTTGTTCTGAGCACACTCATGTTTCCTGCTGTATTAGAGACTCTAGAAAGCAAGAGCGTGCTTCTTGCTCTAAGGCAGAGTGTGATCCATGGATGAGAACTAAGCTGTGTGTTTCCCTTCAGAAATGAGTTAATCCCCAGGCTCTGTGTCTTCCTACAAGCAAGACTTCGGTTCTGGTAAGGGCAGTCACTTTTTAGCTCAAACGAACTACATCGTTCACGACGCTAACATGTTTCTCATCTTAACTGACAAGCTTTGGATGTTAGAGGACCAGTGCTTTGTATCAGTTTCAGAATCAGAGTTGGACTAGATATGGTCTGTATGTATAAAACACGGTTCTATTGTTCTCAGCACACTCACGTTTCCTGGTGTCTTAGAGACTCTAGAAACCTAGAGCGTGCTTCTTGCTCTAAAGCAGAGTGTGATCAATGGATGAGAACTCTGCTGTGTGTTTCACTTCAGAAATGGAGTTAAACCTCAGGCTCTGTGTCTTCCTAAATGCAAGACTTCGTTTCAGGTAAGGGCAGGTACTTTACAGCTCAAACGAACTATATCATACACGACGCTCACACGTATCTCAGTCTTAATAGAAAAGAATTGGATGTAACAGGACCTGTGCTTTGTGTCAGTTACAGAAGAAAAGTTGAACTAGATATGGTCCATATGTGTAGGAAACACAGTTCTTTTGTTCTGAGCATAATCACGTTTCCTGCTGTATTAGAGACTCTAGAAAGGAAGAGCGTACTTCTTGCTCTAAAGCAGAGTGTGATCCATGGATGAGAACTATGCTTGTGTTTCCCTTCAGAAATCGAGTTAAATCCCAGCTTCTGTGTCTTCCTAAAAGCAAGACTTCCTTTCAGGTAAGGGCAGGTACTTTACAGCTCAAACGAACTATATCATACACGACGCTCACATGTATCTCGGTCTTAATAGAAAAGCATTGGATGTAACAAGACCTGTGCTTTGTGTCAGTTTCAGAAGAAAAGTTGAACTAGATATAGTCTGTATGTGTAGGAAACACAGTTCTTTTGTTCTGAGCACAATCATGTTTCCTGCTGTATTAGAGACTCTAGAAAGGAAGAGCGTGCTTCTTGCTCTAAAACAGAGTGTGATTCATGGATGAGAACTATGCTGTGTGTTTCCCCTCAGAAATGGAGTTAAATACCAGGCACTGAGTCTTCCTACAAGCAAGACTTCGTTTCAGGTAAGTGCAGGAACTTTACAGCTGAACCGAACTACATAGGTCACGAAGCTCACACGTTTCTAAGCTTAACTGACAAGCTTTGGATGTGAGAGGACCAGTGATTTGTATGAGTTTCAGAAGCAGAGTTGGACTAGATATGGTCCGTATATGTAGGAAACACCGTTCTTTTGTTCTCAGCACACTCACGTTTCCTGCTCTCTTAGAGACTCTAGAAACCTAGAGCATGCTTCTTGTTCTAAAGCACAGTGTGATCAATGGAAGAGAACTCTGCCGTGTGTTTCACTTCAGAAATGGAGTTAAATACCAGGCTCTGAGTCTTCCTACAAGCAAGACTTCGTTTCAGGTAATGGCAGGAACTTTACAGCTGAAATGAACTACATAGGTCACGAAGCTCACACGTTTCTAAGCTTAACTGACAAGCTTTGGATGTTAGAGGACCAGTGCTTTGTATCAGTTTCAGAATCAGAGTTGGACTAGATATTGTTCGTATGTGTAGGAAACACTGTTCTTTTGTTCTGAGCACACTCATGTTTCCTGCTGTATTAGAGACTCTAGAAAGCAAGAGCGTGCTTCTTGCTCTAAGATAGAGTGTGATCCATGGATGAGAACTAAGTTGTGTGTTTCCCTTCAGAAATGAGTTAATCCCCAGGCTCTGTGTCTTCCTACAAGCAAGACTTCATTTCTGGTAAGGGCAGTCACTTTTTAGCTCAAAAGAACTACATCGTTCACGAAGCTAACACGTTTCTCATCTTAACTGACAAGCTTTGGATGTTAGAGGACCTGTAGTTGGTTTCAGTTTCAGAAGCAGAGTTGAACTAGATATGGTCCGTATGTGTAGGAAACACCGTTCTTTTGTTCTGAGCACACTCATGTTTCCTGCTGTATTAGAGACTCTAGAAACCTAGAGCGTGCTTCTTGCTCTAAAGCAGAGTGTGATCAATGGAAGAGAACTCTGCCGTGTGTTTCACTTCAGAAATGGAGTTAAATACCAGGCACTGAATCTTCCTACAAGCAAGACTTCGTTTCCGGTAAGGGCAGGAACTTTACAGCTGAAAAGAACTACATAGGTCACCGAGCTCACACGTTTCTAAGCTTAACTGACAAGCTTTGGATGTGAGAGGACCAGTGCTTTGTATGAGTTTTGGAAGCAGAGTTGGACTAGATATGGTCCGTATGTGTAGGAAACACCGTTATTTTGTTCTCAGCACACTCACGTTTCCTGCTGCTTAGAGACTCTAGAAACCTAGAGCGTGCTTCTTGCTATAAAGCACAGTGTGATCAATGGAAGAGAACTCTGCCGTGTGTTTCACTTCAGACATGGAGTTAAATACCAGGCTCTGAGTCTTCCTACAAGCAAGAATTCGTTTCAGGTAATGGCAGGAACTTTACAGTTGAAACCAACTACATAGGTCACGAAGATCACAAGTTTCTAACCTTAACTGACAAGCTTTGGATGTGAGAGGTCCAGTGCTTTGTATGAGTTTCAGAAGCAGAGTTGGACTAGATAAGGTCTGTATGTGTAGGAAACACCGTTCTTTTGTTCTCAGCACACTCACGTTTCCTGCTGTCTTAGAGACTCTAGAAACCTAGAGCGTGCTTCTTGCTCTAAAGCACAGTGTGATCAATAGAAGAGAACTCTGATGTGTGTTTCACTTCAGAAATGGAGTTAAATACCAGGCTCTGAGTCTTCCTACAATCAAGACTTCGTTTCATGTAAGGGCAGGAACTTTACAGCTGAAACGAACTACATAGTTCACGAAGCTCACACGTTTCTTAGCTTAACTGACAAGCTTTGGATTTGAGAGGACCAGTGCTTTGTATGAGTTTCAGAAGCAGAGTTGGACTAGATGTGGTCCGTATGTGTAGGAAACACCGTTCTTTTGTTCTCAGCACACTCACGTTTCCTGCTGTCTTAGAGACTCTAGAAACCTAGAGCGTGCTTCTTGCTCTAAAGCACAGTGTGATCAATGGAAGAGAACTCTGCCATGTGTTTCACTTCAGAAATGGAGTTAAATACCAGGCTCTGAGTCTTCCTACAAGCAAGACTTCGTTTCTGGTAAGGGCAGTAACTTTTCAGCTCAAATGAACTACGTCGTTCACGAAGCTAACACGTTTCTCATCTTAACTGACAAGCTTTGGATGTTAGAGGACCAGTGCTTTGTATCAGTTTCAGAATCAGAGTTGGACTAGATATGGTCTGTATGTATAAAACACGGTTCTATTGTTCTCAGCACACTCACGTTTCCTGCTGACTTAGAGACTCTAGAAACATAGAGCGTGCTTCTTGCTCTAAAGCAGAGTGTGATCAATGGATGAGAACTCTGCTGTGTGTTTCACTTCAGAAATGGAGTTAAATCCTAGGCTCTGTGTCTTCCTAAAAGCAAGACTTCCTTTCAGGTAAGGGCAGGTACTTTACAGCGCACACAAACTATATCATACACGATGCTCACATGTATCTCGGTCTTAATAGAAAAGCATTGGATGTAACAGGACCTGTGCTTTGTGTCAGTTTTAGAAGAAAAGTTGAACTAGATATGGTCCGTATGTGTAGGAAACACAGTTCTTTTGTTCTGAGCACAATCACGTTTCCTGCTGTATTAGAGACTCTAGAAAGGAAGAGCGTGCTTCTTGCTCTAAAACAGAGTGTGATTCATGGATGAGAACTGTGCTGTGTGTTTCCCCTCAGAAATGGAGTTAAATCCCAGGTTCTGTGTCTTCCTACAAGCACTACTTCATTTCAGGTTTGGGCAGTCACTTTTAAGCTCAAACGAACTGCATAGTTCACGAAGCTCACATGTTTCTCATCTAAACTGTCAAGCATTGGATGTTAGAGGACCTCTGGTTTGTTTCAGTTTCAGAAACAGAGTTGAATTAGATATGGTTTGTATGTGTAGGAAACACCGTTCTTTTGTTCTGAGCACACTCAAGTTTCCTGCTGTATTAGAAACTCTAGAAAGGAAGAGGGTCCTTCTTGCTCTAAAGCAGAGTGTGATCCATGGATGAGAACTCTGCTGTGTGTTTCACTTCAGAAATGGAGTTAAATTCCAGGCTCTGAGTCTTCCTACAAGCAAGACTTTGTTTCAGGTAAGGGCAGGAACTTTACAGCTAAAAGGAACTACATCGTTCACGAAGCTCACAAGTTTCTCATCTTAACTGACAAGCATTGGATGTTAGAGGACCTGTAGTTGGTTTCAGTTTCAGAAGCAGAGTTGAACTAGATATGGTCCGTATGTGTAGGAAACACCGTTCTTTTGTTCTGAGCACACTCATGTTTCCTGCTGTATTAGAGACTCTAGAAACCTAGAGCGTGGTTCTTGCTCTAAAGCACAGTGTGATCAATGGAAGAGAACTCTTCCGTGTGTTTCACTTCAGAAATGGAGTTAAATACCAGGCTCTGAGTCTTCCTACAAGCAAGACTTCGTTTCAGGTAAGGGCAGGAACTTTACAGCTGAAAAGAACTACATAGGTCACCAAGCTCACACGTTTCTAAGCTTAACTTACAGGCTTTGGATGTGAGAGGACCAGTGCTTTGTATGAGTTTCAGAAGCAGAGTTGGACTAGATATGGTCCGTATGTGTAGGAAACACCGTTCTTTTGTTCTCAGCACACTCACGTTTCCTGCTGTCTTAGAGACTCTAGAAACATAGAGCTTGCTTCTTGCTCTAAAGCACAGTGTGATCAATGGAAGAGAACTCTGCCGTGTGTTTCACTTCAGAAATGGAGTTAAATACCAGGCTCTGTGTCTTCCTACAAGCAAGACTTCATTTCAGGTAAGGGCACTCACTTTTCAGCTCAAAGGAACTACATCGTTCACGAAGCTCACACGTTTCTAAGCTTAACTGACAAGCTTTGCATGTGAGAGGACCAGTGCTTTGTATGAGTTTCAGAAGCAGAGTTGGACTAGATATGGTCCGTATGTGTAGGAAACACCGTTCTTTTGTTCTCAGCACACTCACGTTTCCTGCTGTCTTAGAGACTCTAGAAACCTAGAGCGTGCTTCTTGCTCTAAAGCACAGTGTGATCAATGGAAGAGAACTCTGCCGTGTGTTTCACTTCAGAAATGGAGTTAAATACCAGGCTCTGTGTCTTCCTACAAGCAAGACTTCATTTCAGGTAAGGGCAGTCACTTTTCAGCTCAAAGGAACTACATCGTTCACGAAGCTCACACGTTTCTAAGCTTAACTGACAAGCTTTGGATGTTAGAGGACCAGTGCTTTGTATGAGTTTCAGAAGCAGAGTTGGACTAGATATGGTCCGTATGTGTAGGAAACACCGTTCTTTTGTTCTCAGCACACTCACGTTTCCTGCTGTCTTTGAGACTCTAGAAACCTAGAGCGTGCTTCTTGCTCTAAAGCACAGTGTGATCAATGGAAGAGACCTCTGCCGTGTGTTTCACTTCAGAAGTGGAGTTAAATACCAGGCACTGAGTCTTCCTACAAGCAAGACTTCGTTTCAGGTAAGGGCAGGAACTTTACAGCTGAAACGACCTACATAGGTCACGAAGCTCACACGTTTCTAAGCTTAACTGACAAGCTTTGGATGTGAGAGGACCAGTGATTTGTATGACATTCAGAAGCAGAGTTGGACTAGATATGGTCCATATGTGTAGGAAACACCGTTCTTTTGTTCTCTGCACACTCACGTTTCCTGCTCTCTTAGAGACTCTAGAAACCTAGAGCGTGCTTCTTGCTCTAAAGCACAGTGTGATCAATGGAAGAGAACTCTGCCGTGTGTTTCACTTCAGAAATGGAGTTAAATACCAGGCTCTGAGTCTTCCTACAAGCAAGACTTCGTTTCAGGTAAGGGATAGGAACTTTACAACTGAAACGAACTACATAGGTCACGAAGCTCACACGTTTCTAAGCTTAACTGACAAGCTTTGGATGTTAGAGGACCAGCGCTTTGTATCAGTTTCAGAATCAGAGTTGGACTAGATATTGTTCGTATGTGTAGGAAACACTGTTTTTTGTTCTGAGCACACTCATGTTTCCTGCTGTATTAGAGACTCTAGAAAGCAAGAGCGTGCTTCTTGCTCTAAGGCAGAGTGTGATCCATAAATGAGAACTAAGCTGTGTGTTTCCCTTCAGAATTGAGTTAATCCCCAGGCTATGTGTCTTCCTACAAGCAAGACTTCGTTTCTGGTAAGGGCAGTCACTTAACAGCTCAAACGAACTACATCGTTCACGAAGCTAACAAGTTTCTCATCTTAACTGACAAGCTTTGGATGTTAGAGGACCTGTAGTTGGTTTCAGTTTCAGAAGCAGAGTTGAACTAGATATGGTCCGTATGTGTAGGAAACACCGTTCTTTTGTTCTGAGCACACTCATGTTTCCTGCTGTATTAGAGACCCTAGAACCCTAGAGCGTGCTTCTTGCTCTAAAGCAGAGTGTGATCAATGGAAGAGAACTCTGCCGTGTGTTTCACTTCAGAAATGGAGTTAAATACCAGGCACTGAGTCTTCCTACAAGCAAGACTTCGTTTCCGGTAAGGGCAGGAACTTTACAGCTGAAAAGAACTACATAGGTCACCAAGCTCACACGTTTCTAAGCTTAACTGACAAGCTTTGGATGTGAGAGGACCAGTGCTTTGTATGAGTTTCAGAAGCAGAGTTGAACTAGATATGGTCCGTATGTGTAGGAAACACCGTTCTTTTGTTCTCAGCACACTCACGTTTCCTGCTGTATTAGAGACTCTAGAAGGCATTAGCATTCTTCTTGCTCTAAAGCAGAGTGTGATCCTTGGATGAGAACTATGCTGTGTGTTTCCCTTCAGAAATGGAGTTAAATGCCAGGCTCTGTGTCTTCCTACAAGCAAGAATTCGTTTCAGGTAAGGCAGTCACTTTTCAGCTCAAACGAACTACTTCGTTCACGAAGCTCACACTTTTCTCATCTTTAATGACAAGCATTGGATGTGAGAGGACCTGTGCTTTGTATCAATGTCAGAGGCAGAGTTGGACTATATATGGTCTGTATGTGTAGGAACCACCGTTCTTTTGTTCTCAGCACTCTCACGATTCCTGCTGTCTTAGAGAATCTAGAAAGCAAGTCCGTGCTTCTTGCTCTAAAGCAGAGTGTGATCAATGGATCAGAACTGTGCTGTGTGTTCCAATTCAGAAATGTAGTTAAATCCCATGCTCTGTGTCTTCCTACAAGCAAGACTTCGTTTCACGTAAGGGAAGTCACATTTCATCTCAACGAACTACATCGTTCACTAAGCTAACGCGTTTCCCATCTTAACTGAAAAGCATTGGATGTTAGAGGACCTGTGCTTTGTATCATTTTCCGAAGCAGAGTTGGACTAGATATGTCCCGTATGTGTAGGAAACACCGTACTTTTGCTCTCAGCACCCTCACGTTTCCTGGTGTCCTAGAGAATCGAGAAAGCAAGAGCGTGCTTCTTGCTCTAAAGCAGAGTGTGATCAATGAATGAGAACTCTGCTGTGTGTTCCACTTCAGAAATGGAGTTAAATCCCAGGCTCTGGGACTTCCTACAAGCAAGACTTCGTTTCAAGTAATGGCAGGTACTTTACAGCTCAAAGAAACTACATAGTTTCCGAAGCTGACACGTTTCTCATGTTAACTGACAAGCATTGGATGTTAGAGGACCTGTGGTTTGTTTCAGGTTCAGAAGCAGAGTTGAACTAGATACGGTCCGTGTGTGTAGGAAACACCGTTCTTTTGTTCTCAGCACACTCACGTTTCCTGCTTTATTAGTGACTCCAGAAAGCAAGAGCGTGCTTCTTGATGTAAAGCAGAGTGTGATCAATGAATGAGAACTCTGCTGTGTGTTTCCCTTAAGAAATGGAGTTAAATCCAAGGCTCTGTGACCTCTTACAAGCAAGACTTCGTTTCAAGTAAGGGCAGTTACTTCACAGCTCAAAGAAATTACATAGTTCCCGAAGCTCACACGTTTCTCATGTTAACTGACATGCATTGGATGTTAGAGGACCTGTGGTTTGTTTCAGGTTCAGAAGCAGAGTTGAACTAGATACGGTCCGTGTGTGTAGGAAACACCGTTCTTTTGTTCTGAGCCCACTCACGTTTCCTGCTGTATTAGAGAGTCTAGAAAGCATTATCATTCTTCATGCTCTAAAGCAGAGTGTGATCCATGGATGATAACTATGCTGTGTGTTTCCCTTCAGAAATGGAGTTAAATGCCACGCTCTGTGTCTTCCTACAAGCAAGACTTCGTTTCAGGTAAGGGCAGGAACTTTTCAGCTCAAAGGAACTACATCATTCACGAAGCTCACACGTTTCTCATCTTAAATGACAAGCATTGGATGTTAGAGGGCCAGTGCTTTGTATCAATTTCAGAGGCAGAGTTGGAGTAGAAGTGGTCCGTATGTGTAGGAACCACAGTTCTTTTGTTCTCAGCACACTCACGTTTCTTTGCTGTCGTAGAGAATCTAGAAAGCAAGGGCGTGCTTCCTGCTCTAAAGCAGAGTGTGATCCATGGATGATAACTATGCTGTGTGTTTCCCTTCAGAACTGGAGTTAAATCCCAGGTTCTGTGTCTTCCTACAAGCAAGACTTCGTTTCAGGTAAGGGCAGGAACTTTTCAGCTCAAACGAACTACATCATTCACGAAGCTCACACGTTTCTCATCTTAAATGACAAGCATTGGATGTTAGAGGGCCAGTGCTTTGTATCAATTTCAGAGGCAGAGTTGGACTAGAAATGGTCCGTATGTGTAGGAACCACAGTTCTTTTGTTCTCAGCACACTCACGTTTCCTGCTTTATTAACAACTCCAGAAAGAAAGAGCGTGCTTCTTGATCTAAAGCAGAGTGTGATCAATGAATGAGAACTCTGCTGTGTGTTTCCCTTAAGAAATGGAGTTAAATCCAAGGCTCTGTGACTTCCTACAAGCAAGACTTCGTTTCAAGTAAGGGCAGTTACTTTACAGCTCAAAGAAATTACATAGTTTCCGAAGCTCACACGTTTCTCATGTTAACTGACAAGCATTGGATGTTAGAGGACCTGTGGTTTGTTTCAGGTTCAGAAGCAGAGTTGAACTAGATACGGTCCGTGTGTGTAGGAAACACCGTTCTTTTGTTCTGAGCACACTCACGTTTCCGGCTGTATTAGAGACTCTAGAAAGCATTAGCATTCTTCTTGCTCTAAAGCAGAGTGTGATCCATGGATGAGAACTATGCTGTGAGTTTCCCTTCAGAAATGGAGTTAAATGCCAGGCTCTGTGTCTTCCTACTAGCAAGACTTCGTTTCAGGTAAGGCAGTCACTTTTCAGCTCAAATGAACTACTTCGTTCACGAAGCTCACACTTTTCTCATCTTAAATGACAAGCATTGGATGTGAGAGGACCTGTGCTTTGTATCAATGTCAGAGGCAGAGTTGGACTAGATATGGTCTGTATGTGTAGGAACCACCGTTCTTTTGTTCTCATCACACTCACGATTCCTGCTGTCTTAGAGAATCTAGAAAGCAAGTCCGTGCTTCTTGCTCTAAAGCAGAGTGTGATCAATGGATCAGAACTGTGCTGAGTGTTCCACTTCAGAAATGGAGTTAAATCTCAGGCTCTGTGTCTTCCTACAAGCAAGACTTCGTTTCAGGTAAGGGAAGTCACATTTCATCTCAACGAACTACATCGTTCACTAAGCTAACGCGTTTCCCATCTTAACTGAAAAGCATTGGATGTTAGAGGACCAGTGCTTTGTATCATTTTCCGAAGCAGAGTTGGACTAGATATGTCCCGTATGTGTAGGAAACACCGTACTTTTGTTCTCAGCACCCTCAAATTTCCTGCTGTCTTAGAGAATCGAGAAAGCAAGAGCGTGCTTCTTGCTCTGAAGCAGAGTGTGATCAATGAATGAGAACTCTGCTGTGTGTTCCACTTCAGAAATGGAGTTAAATCCCAGGCTCTGTGACTTCCTACAAGCAAGACTTCGTTTCAAGTAAGGGCAGGTACTTTACAGCTCAAAGAAACTACATAGTTTCCGAAGCTCACACGTTTCTCATGTTAACTGACAAGCATTGGATGTTAGAGGACCTGTGGTTTGTTTCAGGTTCAGAATCAGAGTTGAACTAGATACGGTCCGTGTGTGTAGGAAACACCGTTCTTTTGTTTCTCAGCACACTCACATTTCCTGCTGTATTAGAGAGTCTAGAAAGCATTAGCATTCTTCTTGCTCTAAAGGAGACTGTGATCCATGGATGAGAACTATGCTGTGTGTTTCCCTTCAGAAATGGAGTTAAATGCCAGACTCTGTGTCTTCCTACAAGCAGGATTTCGTTTCAGGTAAGGGCGGTCACTTTTCAGCTCAAACCAACTACTTCGTTCACGAAGCTCACACTTTTCTCATCTTAAATGACAAGCATTGGATGTTAGAGGACCTGTGCTTTGTATCAATGTCAGAGGCAGAGTTGGACTGGAAATGGTCCGTATGTGTATGAACCACAGTACTTTTGTTCTCAGCACATTCACGTTTCTTTGGTGTCGTAGAGAATCTAGAAAGCAAGGGCGTGCTTCCTGCTCTAAAGCAGAGTGTGATCCATGGATGATAACTATGCTGTGTGTTTCCCTTCAGAACTGGAGTTAAATCCCAGGCTCTGTGTCTTCCTACAAGCAAGACTTCGTTTCAGGTAAGGGCAGGAACTTTTCAGCTCAAACGAACTCCATCATTCACGAAGCTCACACGTTTCTCATCTTAAATGACAAGCATTGGATGTTAGAGGGCCAGTGCTTTGTATCAATTTCAGAGGCAGAGTTAGACTAGAAATGCTCCGTATGTGTAGGAACCACAGTTCTTTTGTTCTCAGCACACTCACGTTTCTTTGCTGTCGTAGAGAATCTAGAAAGCAAGACAGTGCTTCATGCTCTAAAGGAGAGTGTGATCAATGGATGAGAACTGTGCTGTGTGTTCCACTTCAGAAATGGAGTTAAACCCCAGGCTCTGTGTCTTCCTACATGCAAGACTTCATTTCAGGTAAGGGCAGTTACTTTTGAGCTCAAACGAACTACATCGTTCAAAAGCTCACACGATTCTCATGTTAGCTGACAAGCATTGGATGATAGAGGACCTGTGCTTTGTATCAATTTCAAGGCAGAGTTGGACTAGATATGGTCCATATGTGTAGGAAACACCGTTATTTGTTCCCAGCACACTCACGTTTCCTGCTTTATTAGCGACTCCAGAAAGCAAGAGCGTGCTTCTTGCTCTAAAGGAGAGTGTGATCAATGGATCAGAACTCTGCTGTGTGTTCCACTTCAGAAATGGAGTTAAATCCCAGGCTCTGTGACTTCCTACAAGCAAGTTCGTTTCAAGTAAGGGCAGTTACTTTACAGCTCAAAGAAATTACATAGTTTCCGAAGCTCACACGTTTCTCATGTTAACTGACAAGCATTGGATGTTAGAGGACCTGTGGTTTGTTTCAGGTTCAGAAGCAGAGTTGAACTAGATACGGTCCGTGTGTAGGAAACACCGTTCTTTTGTTCTGAGCACACTCACTTTTCCTGCTGTATTAGAGACTCTAGAAAGCATTAGCATTCTTCTTGCTCTAAAGCAGAGTGTGATCCATGGATGAGAACTATGCTGTGTGTTTCCCTTCAGAAATGGAGTTAAATGCCAGGCTCTGTGTCTTCCTACAAGCAAGACTTCGTTTCAGGTAAGGCAGTCACTTTTCAGCTCAAACGAACTACTTCGTTCACGAAGCTCACACTTTTCTCATCTTAAATGACAAGCATTGGATGTGAGAGGACCTGTGCTTTGTATCAATGTCAGAGGCAGAGTTGGACTAGATATGGTCTGTATGTGTAGGAACCACCGTTCTTTTGTTCTCAGCACACTCACGATTCCTGCTGTCTTAGAGAATCTAGAAAGCAAGTCCGTGCTTCTTGCTCTAAAGCAGAGTGTGATCAATGGATCAGAACTGTGCTGTGTGTTCCACTTCAGAAATGTAATTAAATACCAGGCTCTGTGTCTTCCTACAAGCAAGACTTCGTTTCAGGTAAGGGAAGTCACATTTCATCTCAACGAACTACATCGTTCACTAAGCTAACGCGTTTCCCATCTTAACTGAAAAGCATTGGATGTTAGAGGACCGGTGCTTTGTATAATTTTCCGAAGCAGAGTTGGACTAGATATGTCCCGTATGTGTAGGAAACACCGTACTTTTGTTCTCAGCACACTCACGTTTCCTGCTGTCTTAGAGAATCGAGAAAGCAACAGCGTGCTTCTTGCTCTAAAGCAGAGTGTGAACAATGAATGAGAACTCTGCTGTGTGTTTCCCTTAAGAAATGGAGTTAAATCCCAGGCTCTGTGACTTCCTACAAGCAAGACTTCGTTTCAAGTAAGGGCAGTTACTTTACAGCTCAAAGAAATTACATAGTTTCCGAAGCTCACACGTTTCTCATGTTAACTGACAAGCATTGGATGTTAGAGGACCTGTGGTTTGTTTCAGGTTCAGAAGCAGAGTTGAACTAGATACGGTCCGTGTGTGTAGGAAACACCGTTCTTTTGTTCTGAGCACACTCACGTTTCCTGCTGTATTAGAGAGTCTAGAAAGCATTAGCATTCTTCTTGCTCTAAAGCAGAGTGTGATCCATGGATGAGAACTATGCTGTGTGTTTCCCTTCAGAAATGGAGTTAAATGCCAGGTTCTGTGTCTTCCTACAAGCAAGACTTCGTTTCAGGTAAGGCAGTCACTTTTCAGCTCAAACGAACTACTTCGTTCACGAAGCTCACACTTTTCTCATCTTAAATGACAAGCATTGGATGTGAGAGGACCTTTGCTTTGTATCAATGTCAGAGGCAGAGTTTGACTAGATATGGTCTGTATGTGTAGGAACCACCGTTCTTTTGTTCTCAGCACACTCACGATTCCTGCTGTCTTAGAGAATCTAGAAAGCAAGTCCGTGCTTCTTGTTCTAAAGCAGAGTGTGATCAATGGATCAGAACTCTGCTGTGTGTTCCACTTCAGAAATGGAGTTAAATCCCAGGCTCTGTGTCTTCCTATAAGCAAGACTTCGTTTCAGGTAAGGGAAGTCACATTTCATCTCAACGAACTAAATCGTTCACTAAGCTAACGCGTTTCCCATCTTAACTGAAAAGCATTGGATGTTAGAGGACCAGTGCTTTGTATCATTTTCCGAAGCAGAGTTGGACTAGATATGTCCCGTATGTGTAGGAAACACCATACTTTTGTTCTCAGCACCCTCACGTTTCCTGCTGTCTTAGAGAATCGGGAAAGCAAGAGCGTGCTTCTTGCTCTAAAGCAGAGTGTGAACAATGAATGAGAACTCTGCTGTGTGTTCCACTTAAGAAATGGAGTTAAATCCCAGGCTCTGTGACTTCCTACAAGCAAGACTTCGTTTCAAGTAAGGGCAGGTACTTTACAGCTCAAAGAAACTACATAGTTTCCGAAGCTCACACGTTTCTCATGTTAACTGACAAGCATTGTATGTTAGAGGACCTGTGGTTTGCTTCAGGTTCAGAAGCAGAGTTGAACTAGATACGGTCCGTGTGTGTAGGAAACACCGTTCTTTTGTTCTGAGCACACTCACATTTCCTGCTGTATTAGAGAGTCTAGAAAGCATTAGCATTCTTCTTGCTCTAAAGCAGAGTGTGATCCTTGGATGAGAACTATGCTGTGTGTTTCCCTTCAGAAATGGAGTTAAATGCCAGACTCTGTGTCTTCCTACAAGCAGGACTTCGTTTCAGGTAAGGGCGGTCACTTTTCAGCTCAAACGAACTACTTCGTTCACGAAGCTCACACTTTTCTCATCTTAAATGACAAGCATTGGATGTTAGAGGACCTGTGCTTTTTATCAATGTCAGAGGCAGAGTTGGACTAGATATGGTCCGTATGTGTAGGAAACACTGTTCTTTTGTTCTCAGCACACTCACGTTTCCTGCTTTCTTAGAGATTCTAGAAAGCAAGGGCATGCTTCCTGCTCTAAAGCAGAGTGTGTCCATGGATGATAACTATGCTGTGTGTTTCCCTTCAGAACTGGAGTTAAATCCCAGGCTCTGTGTCTTCCTACAAGCAAGACTTCGTTTCAGGTAAGGGCAGGAACTTTTCAGCTCAAACGAACTACATCATTCACGAAGCTCACACGTTTCTCATCTTAAATGACAAGCATTGGATGTTAGAGGGCCAGTGCTTTGTATCAATTTCAGAGGCAGAGTTGGACTAGAAATGGTCCGTATGTGTAGGAACCACAGTTCTTTTGTCCTCAGCACACTCACGTTTCTTTGGTGTCGTAGAGAATCTAGAAAGCAAGACAGTGCTTCATGCTCTAAAGCAGATTGTGATCAATGGATAAGAACTGTGCTGTGTGTTCCACTTCAGAAATGGAGTTAAACCCCACGCTCTGTATCTTCCTACATGCAAGACTTCATTTCAGGTAAGGGCAGTTACTTTTGAGCTCAAACGAACTACATCGTTCAAAAAGCTCACACGATTCTCAGGTTAGCTGACAAGCATTGGATGATAGAGGACCTGTGCTTTGTATCAATTTCAAGGCAGAGTTGGACTAGATATGGTCCGTATGTGTAGGAAACACCGTTCTTTTGTTCTCAGCACACTCACGTTTCCTGCTTTATTAGCGACTCCAGAAAGCAAGAGCATGCTTCTTCCTCTAAAGCAGAGTGTGATCAATGAATGAGAACTCTGCTGTGTGTTTCCCTTAAGAAATGGAGTTAAATCCCAGGCTCTGTGACTTCCTACAAGCAAGACTTCGTTTCAAGTAAGGGCAGTTACTTTACAGCTCAAAGAAATTACATAGTTTCCGAAGCTCACACGTTTCTCATGTTAACTGACAAGCATTGGACGTTAGAGGACCTGTGGTTAGTTTCAGGTTCAGAAGCAGAGTTGTACTAGATACGGTCCGTGTGTGTAGGAAACACCGTTCTTTTGTTCTGAGCACACTCACGTTTCCTGCTGTATTAGAGAGTCTAGAAAGCATTAGCATTCTTCTTGCTCTAAAGCAGAGTGTGATCCATGGATGAGAACTATGCTGTGTGTTTCCCTTCAGAAATGGAGTTAAATGCCAGACTCTGTGTCTTGCTACAAGCAGGACTTCGTTTCAGGTAAGGGCGGTCACTTTTCAGCTCAAACGAACTACTTCGTTCACGAAGCTCACACTTTTCTCATCTTAAAGGACAAGAATTGGATGTTAGAGGACCTGTGCTTTGTATCAATGTCAGAGGCAGAGTTGGACTAGATATGGTCTGTATGTGTAGGAAACACTGTTCTTTTGTTCTCAGCACACTCACGTTTCCTGCTGTCTTAGAGAGTCTTGAAATCTAGAGCGTGATTCTTCCTCTAAAGCAGAGTGTGATCAATGGATGAGAACTCTGCTGTGTGTTTCACTTCAGAAATGGAGTTAAATCCCAGTCTCTGAGTCTTCCTACAAACAAGTCTTCGTTTCAGGTAAGGGCAGTTACTTTACAACTCAAAGGAACTATATCGTTCACGAAGCTCACAGGTTTCTCATCTTAACTGACAAGCATTTTATATTAGAGGACCAGTGCTTTGTATCATTTTCAGAAGCAGAGTTGGACTAGATATGGTCCGTATGTGTAGGAAACACCGTTCTTTTGTTCTCAGCACACTCATGTTTCCTGCTGTCTTAGAGACACTAGAATGCAAGAGCGTGCTCCTTGCTCTAAAGCAGTGTGTGATCTATATATGAGAACTCTGCTGTGTGTTTCTCTTCAGAAATGGAGTTAAATCAAGGCTCTGAGTCTTCCTAAAAGCAAGAGTTCAAATCAGGTAAGGGCAGTTACTTTACAACTCAAAAGAACTTCATCGTTCACGAACTCACACTTTTCTCATCTTAACTGACAAGCATCGGATGTTAGAGGACCAATGCTTTGTATCAGTTTAAGAAGCAGAGTTGGAATAGATATGGTCCGTATGTGTAGGAAACACCGTTCTTTTGTTCTCAGCATACTCACTTTTCCTTCTGTCTTAGAGACTCTAGAAAGCTAGAGCGTGCTTCTTGCTCTAAAGAGGAGTGCAATCAATGGATGAGAACTCTGCTGTGTGTTTCCCTTCAGAAATGGAGTTAAATTCCAGGCTCTGTGTCTTCCTAAAAGCAGGAATTCTTTTCAAGTAAATGCAGTCACTTTTGAGATCAAACGAACTACATTGTACACGAAGCTCACAGGTTTCTCATCTTAACTGACATGCATTTGATATTATAGGACCAGTGCTTTGTATCAGTTTTATAAGCAGAGTTGGACTAGATATGGTCCATATGTGTAGGAAACACCGTTCATTTGATCTGAGCACACACATATTTCCTGCTGTATTAGAGATTCTGGAAAGCAAGAGTGTCATTCTTGCTCTAAAGCAGAGTGTGATCCATGGCAGAGAACTATGCTGTGTGTTTCCCTTCTGAAATGGAGTTAAATCCCAGGCTCTGTGACTTCCAACATGCAAGACTTCGTTTCAGCTAAGGGCAGTCACTTTTCAGCTCAAACGAACTACATCGTTCCCCAATCTAACAAGTTTCTCATCTTAACTGACAAGCATTGGATGTTAGAGTACCAGTGCTTTCTATCAGTTTCATAAGCAGAGTTGGACTAGATGTGGTCCGTATATGTAGGAAACACCGTTCTTTTGTTCTCAGCACACTCATGATTCCTGCTGTCTTAGAGAGTCTAGAAAGCAAGAGCATGCTTCTTGCTCTAAAGCAGAGTGTGATCTATATATTCGAACTCAGCTGTGTGTTTCCCTTCAGAAATGGAGTTAAATTCCAGGCTCTGTGTCTTCCTACAAGCAAGAATTCCTTTCAAGTAAGGGCAGTCACTTTTGAGATCAAATGAACTACATCGTTCATGAAGCTCACACATTTCTCATCTTAACTGACAAGCTTTGGATATTAGAGGACAAGTGCTTTGTATCAGTTTCAGAAACAGAGTTGGACTAGATATGGTCCATATGTGTATGAAACACCGTTCATTTGTTCTTAGCACACTCAAGTTTCCTGCTGTATTAGAGAATCTAGAAAGCATGAGCGTGCTTCTTGCTCTATAGCAGAGTGTGATACATGGAAGAGAACTCTGCTGTGTGTTTCCCTTCAGAAATGGAGTTAATCCCAGGCTCTGAGTCCTCCTACAAGCAAGACTTCGAATCAGGTAAGGGCAGTTACTTTACAACTCAAGAGAACTACATCGTTCACGAACTCAGACGTTTCTCATCTTAACTGACAAGCATCAGATGTTAGAGGACCAGTGCTTTGTATCAGTTTAAGAAGCAGAGTTGGACTAGATATGGTCCCTATGTGTAGGAAACACCGTTCTTTTGTTCTCAGCAAAATCACGTTTCCTGCTGTCTTAGAGACTCTAGAATGCAAGAGCGTGCTCCTTGCTCTAAAGCAGAGTGTGATCTATATATGAGAACTCTGCTGTGTGTTTCTCTTCAAGAAATGGAGTTAAATCAAGGCTCTGAGTCTTCCTACAAGCAAGACTTCGAATCAGGTAAGGGCAGTTACTTTACAACTCAAAAGAACTGCATCGTTCACGAACTCAGACGTTTCTCATCTTAACTGACAAGCATCGGATGTTAGAGGACCAGTGCTTTGTATCAGTTTAGAAGCAGATTTGGAACAGATATGGTCCGCATGTGTAGGAAACACCATTCTTTTGTTCTCAGCACACTCACGTTTCCTGCTGTCTTAAAGACTCTAGAAAGCTAGAGCGTGCTTCTTCCTCTAAAGCAGAGTGTAATCAATGGAAGAGAACTCTGCTGTGTGTTCCCTTCAGAAATGGAGTTAAATTCCAGGCTCTTTGTCTTCGTACAAGCAAGAATTCTTTTCAAGTAAGGGCAGTCTCTTTTGAGATCAAACGAACTACATCGTTCACAAAGCTCACACGTTTCTCATCTTAACTGACAAGGATTGGATATTAGAGGACCAGTGCTTTGTATCAGTTTCAGAAGCAGAGTTGGACTACATATGGCCCGTATGTGTAGGAAACACCATTCATTTGTTCTGAGCACACTCATGTTTCTTGCTGTATTAGAGATTCTAGAAAGCAAGAGTATCATTCTTCCTCTAAAGCAGAGTGTGATCCATGGATGAGAACTATGCTGTGTGTTTTCCTTCTGAAATGGAGTTAAATCCCAGGCTCTGTTCTTCCAACATGCAAGATTTCGTTTCAGCTAAGGGCAGTCACTTTTCAGCTCATACGAACTACATCGTTCAAAAAGCTAACAAGTTTCTCATCTTAACTGACAAGCATTGGATGTTAGAGTACCAGTGCTTTCTATCAGTTTCAGAAGCAGAGTTGGACTAGATATGGTCCGTATGTGTAGGAAACACTGTTCTTTTGTTCTCAGCACACTCATGTTTCCTGCTTTCTTAGAGATTCTAGAAAGCAAGGGAGTGCTTCCTGCTCTAAAGCAGAGTGTGATCCATGGATGATAACTATGCTGTGTGTTTCCCTTCGGAACTGGAGTTAAATCCCAGGCTCTGTGTCTTCCTACAAGCAAGACTTCGTTTCAGGTAAGGGCAGTAACTTTTCAGCTCAAAGGAACTACATCATTCACGAAGCTCACACGTTTCTCATCTTAAATAACAAGCATTGGATGTTAGAGGGCCAGTGCTTTGTATCAATTTCAGAGGCAGAGTTGGACTAGAAATGGTCCGTATGTGTAGGAACCACAGTTCTTTTGTACTCAGCACACTCACGTTTCTTTGCTGTCGTAGAGAATCTAGAAAGCAAGACAGTGCTTCATGCTCTAAAGCAGAGTGTGATCAATGGATGAGAACTGTGCTGTGTGTTCCACTTCAGAAATGGAGTTAAACCCCAGGCTCTGTGTCTTCCTACATGCAAGACTTCATTTCAGGTAAGGGGAGTTACTTTTGAGCTCAAACGAACTACATCGTTCAAAAAGCTCACACGATTCTCATGTTAGCTGACAAGCATTGGATGATAGAGGACCTGTGCTTTGTATCAATTTCAAGGCAGAGTTGGACTAGATATGGTCCGTATGTGTAGGAAACACCGTTCTTTTGTTCTCAGCACACTCACGTTTCCTGCTTTATTAGCGACTCCAGAAAGCAAGAGCGTGCTTCTTGCTCTAAAGCAGAGTGTGATCAATGAATGAGAACTCTGCTGTGTGTTCCACTTAAGAAATGGAGTTAAATCCCAGGCTCTGTGACTTCCTACAAGCAAGACTTCGTTTCAAGTAACGGTAGTTACTTTACAGCTCAAAGAAATTACATAGTTTCCGAAGCTCACACGTTTCTCATGTTAACTGACAAGCATTGGATGTTAGAGGACCTGTGGTTTGTTTCGGGTTCAGAAGCAGAGTTGAACTAGATACGGTCCGTGTGTGTAGGAAACACCGTTCTTTTGTTCTGAGCACACTCACATTTCCTGCTGTATTAGAGAGTCTAGAAAGCATTAGCATTCTTCTTGCTCTAAAGCAGAGTGTGATCCATGGATGAGAACTATGCTGTGTGTTTCCCTTCAGAAATGGAGTTAAATGCCAGACTCTGTGTCTTCCTACAAGCAGGACTTCGTTTCAGGTAAGGGCAGTCACTTTTCAGCTCAAACGAACTACTTCGTTCACGAACCTCACACTTTTCTCATCTTAAATGACAAGCATTGGATGTTAGAGGACCTGTGCTTTGTATCAATGTCAGAGGCAGAGTTGGACTACATATGGTCCATATGTGTAGGAAACACTGTTCTTTTGTTCTCAGCACACTCACGTTCCTGCTTTCTTAGAGATTCTAGAAAGCAAGGGCGTGCTTCCTGCTCTAAAGCAGAGTGTGATCCATGGATGATAACTATGCTGTGTGTTTCCCTTTCAGAACTGGAGTTAAATCCCAGGCTCTGTGTCTTCCTACAAGCAAGACTTCGTTTCAGGTAAGGGCAGGAACTTTTCAGCTCAAACGAACTACATCATTCACGAAGCTCACACATTTCTCATCTTAAATGACAAGCATTGGATGTTAGAGGGCCAGTACTTTGTATCAATTTCAGAGGCAGAGATGGACTAGAAATGGTCCGTATGTGTAGGAACCACAGTTCTTTTGTTCTCAGCACACTCACGTTTCTTTGGTGTCGTAGAGAATCTAAAAAGCAAGTCCGTGCTTCTTGCTCTAAAGCAGAGTGTGATCAATGGATCAGAACTGTGCTGTGTGTTCCACTTCAGAAATGGAGTTAAATCCCAGGCTCTGTGTCTTCCTACAAGCAAGACTTCGTTTCAGGTTAGGGAAGTCACATTTCATCTCAACTAACTACATCCTTCACTAAGCTAACGCGTTTCCCATCTTAACTGAAAAGCATTGGATGTTAGAGGACCAGTGCTTTGTATCATTTTCCGAAGCAGAGTTGGACTAGATATGTCCCGTATGTGTAGGAAACACCGTACTTTTGTTCTCAGCACCCTCACGTTTCCTGCTGTCTTAGAGAATCGAGATAGCAAGAGCGTACTTCTTGCTCTAAAGCAGAGTGTGATCAATGAATGAGAATTCTGCTGTGTGTTCCACTTAAGAAATGGAGTTAAATCCCCGGCTCTGTGACTTCCTACAACCAAGACTTCGTTTCAAGTAAGGGCAGGTACTTCACAGCTCTAAGAAACTACATAGTTTCCGAAGCTCACACATTTCTCATGTTAACTGACAAGCATTGGATGTTAGAGGACCTGTGGTTTGTTTCAGGTTCAGAAGGAGAGTTGAACTAGATAAGGTCCGTGTGTGTAGGAAACACCGTTCTTTTGTTCTGAGCACACTCACATTTCCTGCTGTATTAGAGAGTCTAGAAAGCATTAGCATTCTTCTTGCTCTAAAGCAGAGTGTGATGCATGGATGAGAACTATGCTGTGTGTTTCCCTTCAGAAATGGAGTTAAATGCCAGACTCTGTGTCTTCCTACAAGCAAGACTTCGTTTCAGGTAAGGGCAGTCACTTTTCAGCTCAAACGAACTACTTCGTTCACGAAGCTCACACTTTTCTCATCTTAAATGACAAGCATTGGATGTTAGAGGACCTGTGCTTTGTATCAATGTCAGAGGCAGAGTTGGACTAGATATGGTCCGTCTGTGTAGGAAACACTGTTCTTTTGTTCTCAGCACACTCACGTTTCCTGCTGTATTAGAGATTCTAGAAAGCAAGGGCGTGCTTCCTGCTCTAAAGCAGAGTGTGATCCATGGATGATAACTATGCTGTGTGTTTCCCTTCAGAACTGGAGTTAAATCCCAGGCTCTGTGACTTCCTACAAGCAAGACTTCGTTTCAGGTAAGGGCAGTCACTTTTCAGCTCAAATGAACTACATCGTTCACGAAGCTCACACGTTTCTCATCTTAAATGACAAGCATTGGATGATAGAGGACCTGTGGTTTGTTTCAGGTTCAGAAGCAGAGTTGAACTAGATATGTTCCGTGTGTGTAGGTAACACCGTTCTTTTGTTCTGAGCACACTCATGTGTATTGCTGCATTAGAGACTCTAGAAAGCATTAGAATTCTTCTTGCTCTAAAGCAGAGGGTGATCCATGGATGAGAACTATGCTGTGTGTTTCCCTTCAGAAATGGAGTTAAATGCCAGGATCTGTGTCTTCCTACAAGCAAGACTTCGTTTCAGGAAAGGGCAGTCACTTTTCAGCTCAAACGAACTACATCGTTCACGAAGCTCACACTTTTCTCATCTTAAATGACAAGCATTGGATGATGGAGGACCTGTGCTTTATATCAATTTCAAGGCAGAGTTGGTCTAGATATGGTCTGTAGGTGTAGGGAACACCGTTCTTTTGTTCTCAGCACACTCACGTTTCCTGTTTTCTTAGAGACTCTAGAAAGCAAGGGAGTGCTTCTTGCTCTAAAGCAGAGTGTGATCAATGAATGAGAACTCTGCTGTGTGTTAAAATTCAGAAATGGAGTTAAATCCCAGGCTCTGTGTCTTCCTACAAGCAAGAATTCATTTCAGGTAAGGGCAGGCACTTTTCAGCTCAAACGAACTACATCATTCACGAAGCTCACACGTTTCTCATCATAAATGACAAGCATTGGATGTTAGAGGACCAGTGCTTTGTCTCAATTTCAGAGGCAGAGTTGGACTAGATATGGTCTGTATGTGAAGGAACCACCGTTCTTTTGTTCTCAGCACAATCACTTTTCCTTCTGTCTGAGAGAATCTAGAAATCAAGTCCGTGCTTCTTGCTCTAAAGCAGAGTGTGATCAATGGATGAGAACTCTGCTGTGTGTTTCACTTCAGAAATGGGGTTAAATCCCAGGCTCTGTGACTTCCTACAAGCAAGACTTCATTTCAAGTAAGGGCAGGTACTTTACAGCTCAAAGAAACTACATAGCTCCCGAAGTTCACATGTTTCTCATGTTAACTGACAGGCATTGGATGTTAGAGGACCTGTGGTTTGTTTCAGTTTCAGAAGCAGAGTTGAACTAGATATGGTCCATGTGTGTAGGAAACACCATTCTTTTGTTCTCAGCACACTCACGTTTCCTGCTGTCTTAGAGAATCTAGACACCTAGAGCATGCTTCTTGCTCTAAAGCAGAGTGTGATCAATGGATGAGAACTCTGCTGTGTGTTTCCCTTCAGAAATGGAGTTAAATCTCAGGCTCTGTGTCTTCCTACAAGCAAGACTTCGTTTCAGGTAAGGGCAGTAACTTTTCAGCTCAAATGAACTACATCGTTCACGAAGCTCACACGTTTCTCATCTTAAATGACAAGCATTGGATGATGGAGGACCTGTGCTTTATATCAATTTCAAGGCAGAGTTGGACTAGATATGGTGCTTATGTGTAGGAAACACCGTTCTTTTGTTCTCAGCACACTCACGTTTCCTGCTTTATTAGCGACTCCAGAAAGCAAGAGCGTGCTTCTTGCTCTAAAGCAGAGTGTGATCCATGGATGATAACTATGCTGTGTGTTTCCCTTCAGAACTGGAGTTAAATCCCAGGCTCTGTGACTTCCTACAAGCAAGACTTCGTTTCAGGTAAGGGCAGTCACTTTTCAGATCAAATGAACTACATCGTTCACGAAGCTCACACGTTTCTCATCTTAAATGACAAGCATTGGATGATAGAGGACCTGTGGTTTGTTTCAGGTTCAGAAGCAGAGTTGAACTAGATACGTTCCGTGTGTGTAGGTAACACCGTTCTTTTGTTCTGAGCACACTCATGTGTCCTGCTGTATTAGAGACTCTAGAAAGCATTAGAATTCTTCTTGCTCTAAAGCAGAGTGTGATCCATGGATGAGAACTATGCTGTGTGTTTCCCTTCAGAAATGGAGTTAAACCCCAGGCTCTGTGTCTTCCTACATGCAAGGCTTCATTTCAGGTAAGGGCAGTTACTTTTGAGCTCAAACGAACTACATCGTTCAAAAAGCTCACACGATTCTCATGTTAGCTGACAAGCATTGGATGATAGAGGACCTGTGCTTTGTATCAATTTCAAGGCAGAGTTGGACTAGATATGGTCCATATGTGTAGGAAACACCATTCTTTTGTTGTCAGCACACTCATGTTTCCTGCTTTCTTAGAGACTCTAGAAAGCAAGAGCGTGCTTCTTGCTCTAAAGCAGAGTGTGATCAATGAATGAGAACTCAGCTGTGTGTTCCACTTCAGAAATGGAGTTAAATCCCAGGCTCTGTGTCTTCCTACAATCAAGACATCGTTTCAGGTAAGGGCAGTTACTTTACAGGTCAAACGAACTACACCGTACACGAAGCTCACACGTTTCTTGGTCTTAATTGAAAAGCATTGGATGTTACAGAACCTGTGCTTTGTGTCAGTTTCACAAGAGGAGTTGAACTAGATATGGTCCGTATGTGTAGGAAACACCGTTCTTTTGTTCTCAGCACACTCACGTTTCCTGATGCATTAGAGAGTCTAGAAAGCAATAGCATTCTTCTTGCTCTAAAGCAGAGTGTGATCCATGGATGATAACTATGCTGTGTGTTTCCCCTCAGAACTGGAGTTAAATCCCAGGCTCTGTGTCTTGCTACAAGCAAGAATTCATTTCAGGTAAGGGCAGGCACTTTTCAGCTCAAACGAACTACATCATTCACGAAGCTCACACGTTTCTCATCTTAAATGACAAGCATTGGATGTTAGAGGACCAGTGCTTTGTCTCAATTTCAGAGGCAGAGTTGGACTAGATATGGTCTGTATGTGTAGGAACCACCGTTCTTTTGTTCTCAGCACACTCACGTTTCCTGCTGTCTTAGAGAATCTAGAAAGCAAGTCCGTGCTTCTTGCTCTAAAGCAGAGTGTGATCAATGGTTCAGAACTGTGCTGTGTGTTCCACTTCAGAAATGGAGTTAAATCCCAGTCTCTGGGTCTTCCTACAAGCAAGACTTCATTTCAGGTAATTGCAGGCACTTTTCAGCTCAAACGAACTACATCATTCACGAAGCTCACACGTTTCTCATCTTAAATGACAAGCATTGGATGTTAGAGGACCAGTTCTTTGTCTCAATTTCAGAGGCAGTGTTGGACTAGATATCGTCTGTATGTGTAGGAACCACCGTTCATTTGTTCTCAGCACACTCATGTTTCCCGCTGTCTTAGAGATTCTAGAAAGCAAGTCCGTGCTTCTTGCTCTAAAGCAGAGTGTGATCAATGGTTCAGAACTGTGCTGTGTGTTCCACTTCAGAAATGGAGTTAAATCCCAGGCTCTGTGTCTTCCTACAAGCAAGACTTCGTTTCAGGTAATGGCAGTCACTTTTCAGCTCAAACGAACTACTTCGTTCACGAAGCTCACACTTTTCTCATCTTAAATGACAAGCATTGGATGTTAGAGGACCTGTGCTTTGTATCAATGTCAGAGGCAGAGTTGGACTAGATATGGTCCGTATGTGTAGGAAACACTGTTCTTTTGTTCTCAGCACACTCATGTTTCCTGCTTTCTTAGAGATTCTAGAAAGCAAGGGCGTGCTTCCTGCTCTAAAGCAGAGTGTGATCCATGGATGATAACAATGCTGTGTGTTTCCCTTCAGAACTGGAGTTAAATCCCAGGCTCTGTGTCTTCCTACAAGCAAGACTTCGTTTCAGGTAAGGGCAGTAACTTTTAAGCTCAAACGAACTACATCATTCACGAAGCTCACACGTTTCTCATCTTACATGACAAGCATTGGATGTCAGAGGGCCAGTGCTTTGTATCAATTTCAGAGGCAGAGTTGGACTAGAAATGGTCCGTATGTGTAGGAACCACAGTTCTTTTGTTCTCAGCACACTCACGTTTCTTTGCTGTTGTAGAGAATCTAGAAAGCAAGACAGTGCTTCATGCTCTAAAGCAGAGTGTGATCAATGAATGAGAACTCTGCTGTGTGTTCCACTTCAGAAATGGAGTTAAATCCCAGGCTCTGTGTCTTCCTACAATCAAGACATAGTTTCAGGTAAGGGCAGTTACATTACAGGTCAAACAAACTCCATCGTACACGATGCTCACACGTTTCTTGGTCTTAATTGAAAAGCATTGGATGTTACAGAACCTGTGCTTTGTGTCAGTTTCACAAGAGGAGTTGAACTAGATATGGTCCGTATGTGTAGGAAACACCGTTCTTTTGTTCTCAGCACACTCACGTTTCCTGATTCATTAGAGAGTCTAGAAAGCAATAGCATTCTTCTTGCTCTAAAGCAGAGTGTGATCCATGGATGATAACTATGCTGTGTGTTTCCCTTCAGAACTGGAGTTAAATCCCAGGCTCTGTGTCTTCCTACAAGCAAGAATTCATTTCAGGTAAGGGCAGGCACTTTTCAGCTCAAACGAACTACATCATTCACGAAGCTCACACGTTTCTCATCTTAAATGACAAGCATTGGATGTTAGAGGACCAGTGCTTTGTCTCAATTTCAGAGGCAGAGTTGGACTAGATATGGTCTGTACGTGTAGGAACCACCGTTCTTTTGTTCTCAACACAATCACTTTTCCTTCTGTCTGAGAGAATCTAGAAATCAAGTCCGTGCTTCTTGCTCTAAAGCAGAGTGTGATCAATGGATGAGAACTCTGCTGTGTGTTTCCCTTCAGAAATGGAGTTAAACCCCAGGCTCTGTGTCTTCCTACAAGCAAGACTTCGTTTCAGGTAAGGGAAGTTACATTTCATCTCAACGAACTACATCGTTCACTAAGCTAACGCGTTTCCCATCTTAACTGAAAAGCATTGGATGTTAGAGGACCAGTGCTTAGTATCATTTTCCGAAGCAGAGTTGGACTAGATATGTCCCGTATGTGTAGGAAACACCGTACTTTTGTTCTCAGCACCCTCACGTTTCCTGCTGTCTTAGAGAATCGAGAAAGCAAGAGCGTGCTTCTTGCTCTAAAGCAGAGTGTAATCAATGAATGAGAACTCTGCTGTGTGTTCCACTTAAGAAATGGAGTTAAATCCCAGGCTCTGTGACTTCCTACAAGCAAGACTTCGTTTCAAGTAAGGGCTAGGTACTTTACAGCTCAAAGAAACTACATAGTTTCCGAAACTCACACGTTTCTCATGTTAACTGACAAGCATTGTATGTTAGAGGACCTGTGGTTTGTTTCAGGTTCAGAAGCAGAGTTGAACTAGATACGGTCCGTGTGTGTAGGAAACACCGTTCTTTTGTTCTGAGCACACTCACATTTCCTGCTGTATTAGAGAGTCTAGAAAGCATTAGCATTCTTCTTGCTCTAAAGCAGAGTGTGATCCATGGATGAGAACTATGCTGTGTGTTACCCTTCAGAAATGGAGTTAAATGCCAGACTCTGTGTCTTCCTACAAGCAGGACTTCGTTTCAGGTAAGGGCAGTCACTTTTCAGCTCAAATGAACTACTTCGTTCACGAACCTCACACTTTTTTCATCTTAAATGACAAGCATTGGATGTTAGAGGACCTGTGCTTTGTATCAATGTCAGAGGCAGAGTAGGACTAGATATGGTCCATATGTGTAGGAAACACTGTTCTTTTGTTCTCAGCACACTCACGTTTCCTGCTTTCTTAGAGATTCTAGAAAGCAAGGGCGTGCTTCCTGCTCTAAAGCAGAGTGTGATCCATGGATGATAACTATGCTGTGTGTTTCCCTTCAGAACTGGAGTTAAATCCCAGGCTCTGTGTCTTCCTACAATCAAGACATCGTTTCAGGTAAGGGCAGGCACTTTTCAGCTCAAACGAACTACATCATTCACGAAGCTCACACGTTTCTCATCATAAATGACAAGCATTGGATGTTAGAGGACCAGTGCTTTGTCTCAATTTCAGAGGCAGAGTTGGACTAGATATGGTCTGTACGTGTAGGAACCACCGTTCTTTTGTTCTCAGCACAATCACTTTTCCTTCTGTCTGAGAGAATCTAGAAATCAAGTCCGTGCTTCTTGCTCTAAAGCAGAGTGTGATCAATGGATGAGAACTCTGCTGTGTGTTTCCCTTCAGAAATGGAGTTAAACCCCAGGCTCTGTGTCTTCCTACATGCAAGACTTCGTTTCAAGTAAGGGCAGGAACTTTACAGCTCAAAGAAACTACATAGTTTCTGAAACTCACACGTTTCTCATGTTAACTGACAAGCATTGTATGTTAGAAGACCTGTGGTTTGTTTCAGGTTCAGAAGCAGAGTTGAACTAGATAAGGTCCGTGTGTGTAGGAAACACCGTTCTTTTGTTCTGAGCACACTCACATTTCCTGCTGTATTAGAGAGTCTAGAAAGCATTAGCATTCTTCTTGCTCTAAAGCAGAGTGTGATCCATGGATGAGAACTATGCTGTGTGTTTCCCTTCAGAAATGGAGTTAAATGCCAGACTCTGTGTCTTCCTACAAGCAGGACTTCGTTTCAGGTAAGGGCAGTCACTTTTCAGCTCAAATGAACTACTTCGTTCACGAACCTCACACTTTTCTCATCTTAAATGACAAGCATTGGATGTTAGAGGACCTGTGCTTTGTATCAATGTCAGAGGCAGAGTTGGACTAGAAAAGGTCCGTATGTGTAGGAACCACAGTTCTTTTGTTCTCAGCACACTCACGTTTCTTTGGTGTCGTAGAAAATCTAGAAAGCAAGTCCGTGCTTCTTGCTCTAAAGCAGAGTGTGATCAATGGATCAGAACTGTGCTGTGTGTTCCACTTCAGAAATGGAGTTAAATCCCAGGCTCTGTGTCTTCCTACAAGCAAGACTTCGTTTCAGGTAAGAGAAGTCACATTTCATCTCAACTAACTACATCGTTCACTAAGCTAACGCGTTTCCCATCTTAACTGAAAAGCATTGGATGTTAGAGGACCAGTGCTTTGTATCATTTTCCGAAGCAGATTTGGACTAGATATGTCCCGTATGTGTAGGAAACACCGTACTTTTGTTCTCAGCACCCTCACGTTTCCTGCTGTCTTAGAGAATCGAGATAGCAAGAGCGAACTTCTTGCTCTAAAGCAGAGTGTGGTCAATGAATGAGAACTCTGCTGTGTGTTCCACTTAAGAAATGGAGTTAAATCCCAGGCTCTGTGACTTCCTACAAGCAAGACTTCGTTTCAAGTAAGGGCAGGTACTTCACAGCTCTAAGAAACTACATAGTTTCCAAAGCTCACACGTTTCTCATGTTAACTGACAAGCATTGTATGTTAGAGGACCTGTGGTTTGTTTCAGGTTCAGAAGCAGAGTTGAACTAGATAAGGTCCGTGTGTGTAGGAAACACCGTTCTTTTGTTCTGAGCACACTCACATTTCCTGCTATATTAGAGAGTCTAGAAAGCATTAGCATTCTTCTTGCTCTAAAGCAGAGTGTGATCCATGGATGAGAACTATGCTGTGTGTTTCCCTTCAGAAATGGAGTTAAATGCCAGACTCTGTGTCTTCCTACAAGCAAGACTTTGTTTCAGGTAAGGGCAGTCACTTTTCAGCTCAAACGAACTACTTCGTTCACGAAGCTCACACTTTTCTCATCTTAAATGACAAGCATTGGATGTTAGAGGACCTGTGCTTTGTATCAATGTCAGAGGCAGAGTTGGACTAGATATGGTCCGTATGTGTAGGAAACACTGTTCTTTTGTTCTCAGCACACTCATGTTTCCTGCTGTATTAGAGATTCTAGAAAGCAAGGGCGTGCTTCCTGCTCTAAAGCAGAGTGTGATCCATGGATGATAACTATGCTGTGTGTTTCCCTTCAGAACTGGAGTTAAATCCCAGGCTCTGTGTCGTCCTACAAGCAAGACTTCGTTTCAGGTAAGGGCAGTCACTTTTCAGCTGAAATGAACTACATCGTTCACGAAGCTCACACGTTTCTCATCTTAAATGACAAGCATTGGATGATAGAGGACCTGTGGTTTGTTTCAGGTTCAGAAGCAGAGTTGAACTAGATATGTTCCGTGTGTGTAGGTAACACCGTTCTTTTGTTCTGAGCACACTCATGTGTCCTGCTGTATTAGAGACTCTAGGAAGCATTAGAATTCTTCTTGCTCTAAAGCAGAGTGTGATCCATGGATGAGAACTATGCTGTGTGTTTCCCTTCAGAAATGGAGTTAAATGCCAGGATCTGTGTCTTCCTACAAGCAAGGCTTCGTTTCAGAAAGGGCAGTCACTTTTCAGATCAAACGAACTACTTCGTTCACGAAGCTCACACTTTTCTCATCTTAAATGACAAGCATTGGATGATGGAGGACCTGTGCTTTATATCAATTTCAAGGCAGAGTTGGACTAGATATCGTCTGTAGGTGTAGGGAACACCGTTCTTTTGTTCTCAGCACACTCATGTTTCTTGTTTTCTTAGAGACTCTAGAAAGCAAGGGAGTGCTTCTTGCTCTAAAGCAGAGTGTGATCAATGAATGAGAACTCTGCTGTGTGTTAAAATTCAGAAATGGAGTTAAATCCCAGGCTCTGTGTCTTCCTACAATCAAGACATCGTTTCAGGAAAGGGCAGTTACTTTACAGGTCAAACGAACTACATCATTCACGAAGCTCACACGTTTCTTGGTCTTAATTGAAAAGCATTGGATGTTACAGAACCTGTGCTTTGTGTCAGTTTCAGAAGAGGAGTTGAACTAGATATGGTCCGTGTTTGTAGGAAACACTGTTCTTTTGTTCTCAGCACACTCATGTTTCTTGCTGCATTAGAGAGTCTAGAAAGCAATAGCATTCTTCTTGCTCTAAAGCAGAGTGTGATCCATGGATGATAACTATGCTGTGTGTTTCCCTTCAGAACTGGAGTTAAATCCCAGGCTCTGTGTCTTCCTACAAGCAAGAATTCATTTCAGGTAAGGGCAGGAACTTTTCAGCTCAAACGAACTACATCATTCACGAAGCTCACACGTTTCTCATCATAAATGACAAGCATTGGATGTTAGAGGACCAGTGCTTTGTCTCAATTTCAGAGGCAGAGTTGGACTAGATATGGTCTGTATGTGTAGGAACCACCGTTCTTTTGTTCTCAGCACAATCACTTTTCCTTCTGTCTGAGAGAATCTAGAAATCAAGTCCGTGCTTCTTGCTCTAAAGCAGAGTGTGATCAATGGATGAGAACTCTGCTGTGTGTTTCCCTTCAGAAATGGAGATAAACCCCAGGCTCTGTGTCTTCCTACATGCAAGACTTCGTTTCAGGTAAGGGCAGTCACTTTTGAGCTCAAATGAACTACATCGTTCACAAAGCTCACACGTATCTCATCTTAAATGACAAGCATTGGATGTTAGAGGGCCAGTGCTTTGTATCAATTTCAGAGGCAGAGTTGGACTAGAAATGGTCCGTATGTTTAGGAACCACAGTTCTTTTGCTCTCAGCACACTAACGTTTCTTTGCTGTCGTAGAGAACCTAGAAAGCAAGACAGTGCTTCATGCTCTAAAGCAGAGTGTGATCAATGGATGAGAACTGCGCTGTGTGTTCCACTTCAGAAATGGAGTTAAACCCCAGGCTCTGTGTCTTCCTACATGCAAGGCTTCATTTCAGGTAAGGGCAGTTACTTTTGAGCTCAAACGAACTACATCGTTCAAAAAGCTCACACGATTCTCATGTTAGCTGACAAGCATTGGATGATAGAGGACCTGTGCTTTGTATCAATTTCAAGGCAGAGTTGGACTAGATATCGTCCGTATGTGTAGGAAACACCATTCTTTTGTTGTCAGCACACTCATGTTTCCTGCTTTCTTAGAGACTCTAGAAAGCAAGAGCGTGCTTCTTGCTCTAAAGCAGAGTGTGATCAATGAATGAGAACTCTGCTGTGTGTTCCACTTCAGAAATGGAGTTAAATCCCAGGCTCTGTGTCTTCCTACAATCAAGACATCGTTTCAGGTAAGGGCAGTTACTTTACAGGTCAAACGAACTACATCGTACACGAAGCTCACACGTTTCTTGTTCTTAATTGAAAAGCATTGGATGTTACAGAACCTGTGCTTTGTGTCAGTTTCACAAGAGGAGTTGAACTAGATATGGTCCGTATGTGTAGGAAACACCGTTCTTTTGTTCTCAGCACACTCACGTTTCCTGATGCATTAGAGAGTCTAGAAAGCAATAGCATTCTTCTTGCTCTAAAGCAGAGTGTGATCCATGGATGATAACTATGCTGTGTGTTTCCCTTCAGAACTGGAGTTAAATCCCAGGCTCTGTGTCTTCCTACAAGCAAAAATTCATTTCAGGTAAGGGCAGTCACTTTTCAGCTCAAACGAACTACATCATTCACGAAGCTCACACGTTTCTCATCTTAAATGACAAGCATTGGATGTTAGAGGACCAGTGCTTTGTCTCAATTTCAGAGGCAGAGTTGGACTAGACATGGTCTGTATGTGTAGGAACCACCGTTCTTTTGTTCTCAGCACACTCACGTTTCCTGCTGTCTTAGAGAATCTAGAAAGCAAGTCCGTGCTTCTTGCTCTAAAGCAGAGTGTGATCAATGGTGCAGAACTGTGCTGTGTGTTCCACTTCAGAAATGGAGTTAAATCCCAGTCTCTGGGTCTTCCTACAAGCAAGACTTCGTTTCAGGTAATGGCAGTCACTTTTCAGCTCAAACGAACTACTTCGTTCACGAAAGCTCACACTTTTCTCATCTTAAATGACAAGCATTGGATCTTAGAAGACCTGTGCTTTGTATCAATGTCAGAGGCAGAGTTGGACTAGATATGGTCCATATGTGTAGGAAACACTGTTCTTTTATTCTCAGCACACTCATGTTTCCTGCTTTCTTAAAGATTCTAGAAAGCAAGGGCGTGCTTCCTGCTCTAAAGCAGAGTGTGATCCATGGATGATAACTATGCTGTGTGTTTCCCTTCAGAACTGGAGTTAAATCCCAGGCTCTGTGTCTTCCTACAAGCAAGACTTCGTTTCAGGTAAGGGCAGTAACTTTTCAGCTCAAACGAACTACATCATTCACAAAGCTCACACGTTTCTCATCTTAAATAACAAGCATTGGATGTTAGAAGGCCAGTGCTTTGTATCAATTTCAGAGGCAGAGTTGGACTAGAAATGGTCCGTATGTGTAGGAAACACCATTCTTTTGTTGTCAGCACACTCATGTTTCCTGATTTCTTAGAGACTCTAGAAAGCAAGAGCGTGCTTCTTGCTCTAAAGCAGAGTGTGATCAATGAATGAGAACTCTGCTGTGTGTTCCACTTCAGAAATGGAGTTATATCCCAGGCTCTGTGTCTTCCTACAATCAAGACATCGTTTCAGGTAAGGGCAGTTACTTTACAGGTGAAACGAACTACATCGTAACGAAGCTCACACGTTTCTTGGTCTTAATTGAAAAGCATTGGATGTTACAGAACCTGTGCTTTGTGTCAGTTTCACAAGAGGAGTTGAACTAGATATGGTCCGTATGTGTAGGAAACACCGTTCTTTTGTTCTCAGCACACTCACGTTTCCTGATGCATTAGAGAGTCTAGAAAGCAATAGCATTCTTCTTGCTCTAAAGCAGAGTGTGATCCATGGATGATAACTATGCTGTGTGTTTCCCTTCAGAACTGGAGTTAAATCCCAGGCTCTGTGTCTTCCTACAAGCAAGAATTCATTTCAGGTAAGGGCAGGCACTTTTCAGCTCAAACGAACTACATCATTCACGAAGCTCACACGTTTCTCATCTTAAATGACAAGCATTGGATGTTAGAGGACCAGTTCTTTGTCTCAATTTCAGAGGCAGAGTTGGACTAGATATCGTCTGTATGTGTAGGAATCACCGTTCATTTGTTCTCAGCACACTCACGTTTCCCGCTGTCTTAGAGATTCTAGAAAGCAAGTCCGTGCTTCTTGCTCTAAAGCAGAGTGTGATCAATGGTTCAGAACTGTGCTGTTTGTTCCACTTCAGAAATGGAGTTAAATCCCAGGCTCTGTGTCTTCCTACAAGCAAGACTTCGTTTCAGGTAATGGCAGTCACTTTTCAGCTCAAACGAACTACTTCGTTCACGAAGCGCACACTTTTCTCATCTTAAATGACAAGCATTGGATGTTAGAGGACCTGTGCTTTGTATCAATGTCAGAGGCAGAGTTGGACTAGATATGGTCCGTATGTGTAGGAACCACAGTTCATTTGTTCTCAGCACACTCACGTTTCTTTGCTTTCGTAATGAATCTAGAAAGCAAGACAGTGCTTCATGCTCTAAAGCAGAGTGTGATCAATGAATGAGAACTCTGCTGTGTGTTCCACTTCAGAAATGGAGTTAAATCCCAGGCTCTGTGTCTTCCTACAATCAAGACATCGTTTCAGGTAAGGGCAGTTACTTTACAGGTCAAATGAACTACATCGTACACAATGCTCACACGTTTCTTGGTCTTAATTGAAAAGCATTGGATGTTACAGAACCTGTGCTTTGTGTCAGTTTCACAAGAGGAGTTGAACTAGATATGGTCCGTATGTGTAGGAAACACCGTTCTTTTGTTCTCAGCACACTCACGTTTCCTGATGCATTAGAGAGTCTAGAAAGCAATAGCATTCTTCTTGCTCTAAAGCAGAGTGTGATCCATGGATGATAACTATGCTGTGTGTTTCCCTTCAGAACTGGAGTTAAATCCCAGGCTCTGTGTCTTCCTACAAGCAAGAATTCATTTCAGGTAAGGGCAGGCACTTTTCAGCTCAAACGAACTACATCATTCACGAAGCTCACACGTTTCTCATCTTAAATGACAAGCATTGGATGTTAGAGGACCAGTGCTTTGTCTCAATTTCAGAGGCAGAGTTGGACTAGATATCGTCTGTATGTGTAGGAACCACCGTTCTTTTGTTCTCAGCACACTCACGTTTCCTGCTGTCTTAGAGAATCTAGAAAGCAAGTCCGTTCTTCTTGCTCTAAAGCAGAGTGTGATCAATGGTTCAGAACTGTGCTGTGTGTTCCACTTCAGAAATGGAGTTAAATCCCAGTCTCTGGGTCTTCCTACAAGCAAGACTTCGTTTCAGGTAATGGGAGGCACTTTTCAGCTCAAACGAACTACTTCGTTCACGAAAGCTCACACTTTTCTCATCTTAAATGACAAGCATTGGATGTTAGAGGACCTGTGCTTTGTATCAATGTCAGAGGCAGAGTTGGACTAGATATGGTCCGTATGTGTAGGAAACACTGTTCTTTTGTTCTCAGCACACTCATGTTTCCTGCTTTCTTAGAGATTCTAGAAAGCAAGGGCGTGCTTCCTGCTCTAAAGCAGAGTGTGATCCATGGATGATAACTATGCTGTGTGTTTCCCTTCAGAACTGGAGTTAAATCCCAGGCTCTGTGTCTTCCTACAAGCAAGACTTCGTTTCAGGTAAGGGCAGTATCTTTTCAGCTCAAACGAACTACATCATTCACGAAGCTCACACGTTTCTCATCTTAAATGACAAGCATTGGATGTTAGAGGACCAGTGCTTTGTCTCAATTTCAGAGGCAGAGTTGGACTAGTTATCGTCTGTATGTGTAGGAACCACCGTTCTTTTGGTCTCAGCACACTCACGTTTCCTGCAGTCTTAGAGAATCTAGAAAGCAAGTCCGTGCTTCTTGCTCTAAAGCAGAGTGTGATCAATGGATCAGAACTGTGCTGTGTGTTCCACTTCAGAAATGGAGTTAAATCCCTGGCTCTGTGACTTCCTACAAGCAAGACTTCGTTTCAAGTAAGGGCAGGTACTTTACAGCTCAAAGAAACTACATAGCTCCCGAAGCTCACACGTTTCTCATGTTAACTGACAAGCATTGGATGTTAGAGGACCTGTGGTTTGTTTCAGTTTCAGAAGCAGATTTGAACTAGATACGGTCCGTGTGTGTAGGAAACACCGTTCTTTTGTTCTGAGCACACTCATGTTTCCTGCTGTCTTAGAGAATCGAGAAAGCAAGAGCATGCTTCTTGCTCTAAAGCAGAGTGTGATCAATGAATAAGAACTCTGCTGTGTGTTTCCCTTCAGAAATGGAGTTAAATGCCAGGATCTGTGTCTTCCTACAATCAAGACTTCGTTTCAGGTAAGGGCAGTCACTTTTCAGCTCAAACGAACTACTTCGTTCACGAACCTCACACTTTTCTCATCTTAAATGACAAGCATTGGATGTTACAGGACCTGTGATTTGTATCAATGTCAGAGGCAGAGTTGGACTAGATATGGTCCGTATGTGTAGGAAACACCGTTCTTTTGTTTTCAGCACACTCACGTTTCCTGCTGTCTTAGAGAATCTAGAAAGCAAGCGCGTGCTTCGTGCTCTAAAGCAGAGTGTGATCAATGGATGAGAACTCTGCTGTCTGTTTCCCTTCAGAAATGGAGTTAAACCCCAGGCTCTGTGTCTTGCTACATGCAAGATTTTGTTTCAGGTAAGGGCAGTAACTTTTCAGCTCAAACGAACTACATCATTCACGAAGCTCACACGTTTCTCATCTTAAATAACAAGCATTGGATGTTAGAGGGCCAGTGCTTTGTATCAATTTCAGAGGCAGAGTTGGACTAGAAATGGTCCGTATGTGTGGGAACCACAGTTCTTTTGTTCTCAGCACACTCACGTTTCTTTGCTGTCGTAGAGAATCTAGAAAGCAAGACAGTGCTTTATACTCTAGGCAGAGTGTGATCAATGGATGAGAACTGTGCTGTGTGTTCCACTTCAGAAATGGAGTTAAACCCCAGGCTCTGTGTCTTCCTACATGCAACACTTCATTTCAGGTAAGGGCAGTTACTTTTGAGCTCAAACGAACTACATCGTTCAAAAAGCTCACACGATTCTCATGTTAGCTGACAAGCATTGGATGATAGAGGACCTGTGCTTTGTATCAATTTCAAGGCAGAGTTGGACTAGATATGGTCCGTATGTGTAGGAAACACCATTCTTTTGTTGTCAGCACACTCATGTTTCCTGCTTTCTTAGAGACTCTAGAAAGCAAGAGCGTGCTTCTTGCTCTAAAGCAGAGTGTGATCAATGAATGAGAACTCTGCTTTGTGTTCCACTTCAGAAATGGAGTTAAATCCCAGGCTCTGTGTCTTCCTACAATCAAGACATCGTTTCAGGTAAGGGCAGTTACTTTACAGGTCAAACGAACTACATTGTACACGAAGCTCACACGTTTCTTGGTCTTAATTGAAAAGCATTGGATGTTACAGAACCTGTGCTTTGTGTCAGTTTAACAAGAGGAGTTGAACTAGATATGGTCCGTATGTGTAGGAAACACCGTTCTTTTGTTCTCAGCACACTCACGTTTCCTGATGCATTAGAGAGTCTAGAAAGCAATAGCATTCTTCTTGCTCTAAAGCAGAGTGTGATCAATGGATCAGAACTGTGCTGTGTGTTCCACTTCAGAAATGGAGTTAAATCCCTGGCTCTGTGACTTCCTACAAGCAAGACTTCGTTTCAAGTAAGGGCAGGTACTTTACAGCTCAAAGAAACTACATAGCTCCCGAAGCTCACACGTTTCTCATGTTAACTGACAAGCATTGGATGTTAGAGGACCTGTGGTTTGTTTCAGTTTCAGAAGCAGATTTGAACTAGATACGGTCCGTGTGTGTAGGAAACACCGTTCTTTTGTTCTGAGCACACTCATGTTTCCTGCTGTCTTAGAGAATCGAGAAAGCAAGAGCATGCTTCTTGCTCTAAAGCAGAGTGTGATCAATGAATAAGAACTCTGCTGTGTGTTTCCCTTCAGAAATGGAGTTAAATGCCAGGATCTGTGTCTTCCTACAATCAAGACTTCGTTTCAGGTAAGGGCAGTCACTTTTCAGCTCAAACGAACTACTTCGTTCACGAACCTCACACTTTTCTCATCTTAAATGACAAGCATTGGATGTTACAGGACCTGTGATTTGTATCAATGTCAGAGGCAGAGTTGGACTAGATATGGTCCGTATGTGTAGGAAACACCGTTCTTTTGTTTTCAGCACACTCACGTTTCCTGCTGTCTTAGAGAATCTAGAAAGCAAGCGCGTGCTTCGTGCTCTAAAGCAGAGTGTGATCAATGGATGAGAACTCTGCTGTCTGTTTCCCTTCAGAAATGGAGTTAAACCCCAGGCTCTGTGTCTTGCTACATGCAAGATTTTGTTTCAGGTAAGGGCAGTAACTTTTCAGCTCAAACGAACTACATCATTCACGAAGCTCACACGTTTCTCATCTTAAATAACAAGCATTGGATGTTAGAGGGCCAGTGCTTTGTATCAATTTCAGAGGCAGAGTTGGACTAGAAATGGTCCGTATGTGTGGGAACCACAGTTCTTTTGTTCTCAGCACACTCACGTTTCTTTGCTGTCGTAGAGAATCTAGAAAGCAAGACAGTGCTTTATACTCTAGGCAGAGTGTGATCAATGGATGAGAACTGTGCTGTGTGTTCCACTTCAGAAATGGAGTTAAACCCCAGGCTCTGTGTCTTCCTACATGCAACACTTCATTTCAGGTAAGGGCAGTTACTTTTGAGCTCAAACGAACTACATCGTTCAAAAAGCTCACACGATTCTCATGTTAGCTGACAAGCATTGGATGATAGAGGACCTGTGCTTTGTATCAATTTCAAGGCAGAGTTGGACTAGATATGGTCCGTATGTGTAGGAAACACCATTCTTTTGTTGTCAGCACACTCATGTTTCCTGCTTTCTTAGAGAATCTAGAAAGCAAGAGCGTGCTTCTTGCTCTAAAGCAGAGTGTGATCAATGAATGAGAACTCTGCTGTGTGTTCCACTTCAGAAATGGAGTTAAATCCCAGGCTCTGTGTCTTCCTACAATCAAGACATCGTTTCAGGTAAGGGCAGTTACTTTACAGGTCAAACGAACTACATTGTACACGAAGCTCACACGTTTCTTGGTCTTAATTGAAAAGCATTGGATGTTACAGAACCTGTGCTTTGTGTCAGTTTAACAAGAGGAGTTGAACTAGATATGGTCCGTATGTGTAGGAAACACCGTTCTTTTGTTCTCAGCACACTCACGTTTCCTGATGCATTAGAGAGTCTAGAAAGCAATAGCATTCTTCTTGCTCTAAAGCAGAGTGTGATCAATGGATCAGAACTGTGCTGTGTGTTCCACTTCAGAAATGAAGTTAAATCCCTGGCTCTATGACTTCCTACAAGCAAGACTTCGTTTCAAGTAAGGGCAGGTACTTTACAGCTCAAAGAAACTACATAGCTCCCGAAGCTCACACGTTTCTCATGTTAACTGACAAGCATTGGATGTTAGAGGACCTGTGGTTTGTTTCAGTTTCAGAAGCAGATTTGAACTAGATACGGTCCGTGTGTGTAGGAAACACCGTTCTTTTGTTCTGAGCACACTCATGTTTCCTGCTGTCTTAGATAATCGAGAAAGCAAGAGCATGCTTCTTGCTCTAAAGCAGAGTGTGATCAATGAATAAGAACTCTGCTGTGTGTTTCCCTTCAGAAATGGAGTTAAATGCCAGGATCTGTGTCTTCCTACAATCAAGACTTCGTTTCAGGTAAGGGCAGTCACTTTTCAGCTCAAACGAACTACTTCGTTCACGAACCTCACACTTTTCTCATCTTAAATGACAAGCATTGGATGTTACAGGACCTGTGATTTGTATCAATGTCAGAGGCAGAGTTGGACTAGATATGGTCCGTATGTGTAGGAAACACCGTTCTTTTGTTTTCAGCACACTCACGTTTCCTGCTGTCTTAGAGAATCTAGAAAGCAAGCGCGTGCTTCGTGCTCTAAAGCAGAGTGTGATCAATGGATGAGAACTCTGCTGTCTGTTTCCCTTCAGAAATGGAGTTAAACCCCAGGCTCTGTGTCTTGCTACATGCAAGATTTTGTTTCAGGTAAGGGCAGTAACTTTTCAGCTCAAACGATCTACATCATTCACGAAGCTCACACGTTTCTCATCTTAAATAACAAGCATTGGATGTTAGAGGGCCAGTGCTTTGTATCAATTTCAGAGGCAGAGTTGGAATAGAAATGGTCCGTATGTGTGGGAACCACAGTTCTTTTGTTCTCAGCACACTCACGTTTCTTTGCTGTCGTAGAGAATCTAGAAAGCAAGACAGTGCTTTATACTCTAGGCAGAGTGTGATCAATGGATGAGAACTGTGCTGTGTGTTCCACTTCAGAAATGGAGTTAAACCCCAGGCTCTGTGTCTTCCTACATGCAACACTTCATTTCAGGTAAGGGCAGTTACTTTTGAGCTCAAACGAACTACATCGTTCAAAAAGCTCACACGATTCTCATGTTAGCTGACAAGCATTGGATGATAGAGGACCTGTGCTTTGTATCAATTTCAAGGCAGAGTTGGACTAGATATGGTCCGTATGTGTAGGAAACACCATACTTTTGTTGTCAGCACACTCATGTTTCCTGCTTTCTTAGAGACTCTAGAAAGCAAGAGCGTGCTTCTTGCTCTAAAGCAGAGTGTGATCAATGAATGAGAACTCTGCTGTGTGTTCCACTTCAGAAATGGAGTTAAATCCCAGGCTCTGTGTCTTCCTACAATCAAGACATCGTTTCAGGTAAGGGCAGTTACTTTACAGGTCAAACGAACTACATTGTACACGAAGCTCACACGTTTCTTGGTCTTAATTGAAAAGCATTGGATGTTACAGAACCTGTGCTTTGTGTCAGTTTAACAAGAGGAGTTGAACTAGATATGGTCCGTATGTGTAGGAAACACCGTTCTTTTGTTCTCAGCACACTCACGTTTCCTGATGCATTAGAGAGTCTAGAAAGCAATAGCATTCTTCTTGCTCTAAAGCAGAGTGTGATCCATGGATGAGAACTCTGCTGTGTGTTTCCCTTAAGAAATGGAGTTAAATCCCAGGCTCTGTGTCTACCTACAAGCAAGACTTCGTTTCAAGTAAGGGCAGGTACTTTACAGCTCAAAGAAATTACATAGTTTCCGAAGCTCACACGTTTCTCATGTTAACTGACAAGCATTGGATGTTAGAGGACCTGTGGTTTGTTTCAGGTTCAGAAGTAGAGTTGAACTAGATACGGTCCGTGTGTGTAGGAAACACCGTTCTTTTGTTCTGAGCACAATCACGTTTCCTGCTGTATTAGAGACTCTAGAAAGCATTAGCATTCTTCTTCCTCTAAAGCAGAGTGTGATCCATGGATGAGAACTATGCTGTGTGTTTCCCTTCAGAAATGGAGTTAAATGCCAGGCTCTTTGTCCTCCTACAAGCAAGACTTCGTTTCAGGTAAGGCAGTCACTTTTCAGCTCAAACGAACTACTTCGTTCACGAAGCTCACACTTTTCTCATCTTAAATGACAAGCATTGGATGTGAGAGGTCCTGTGCTTTGTATCAATGTCAGAGGCAGAGTTGGACTAGATATGGTCTGTATGTGTAGGAACCACCGTTCTTTTGTTCTGAGCACACTCAAGTTCCCTGCTGTCGTAGAGACTCTAGAAAGCAAGAGCGTGCTTCTTGCTCTAAAGCAGTTTGTGATCAATGGATGAGAACTCTGTTGTGTCTTTCACTACAGAAATTGAGTTAAATCCCTGGCTCTGAGTCTTCCTACAAGCAAGACTTCGTTTCAGGTAAGGGCAGTCACTTTTCAGCTCAAAGGAACTACATCGTTTATGAAGCTCACATGATTTTCATCTTAACTGACAAGCATTGGATGTTAGAGGACCAGTGCTTTGTATCAGTTTCAGAAGTAGAGTTGGACTAGATATGGTCCGTATGTGTAGGAAACACCGTTCTTTTGTTCTCATCACACTCATGTTTCCTGCTCTCTTAGAGACTCTAGAAAGCAAGAGCCTGCTTCTTGCTCTAAAGCAGTGTGTGAACAATGTATGAGAACTCTTCTGTGTGTTTCCCTTCAGAAATGGAGTTAAATCCCAGGCTCTGTGTCTTCCTACAAGCAAGACTTCGTTTCAGGTAAGGGCAGTCACTTTTCATCACAAACGAACTACATCGTTAACGAAGCTCAAACATTTCTCATCTTAACTGACAAGCATTGGAGGTTAGAGTACCTTTGGTTTGTTTCAGTTTCAGAAGCAGAGTTGGACCAGATTTAGTTCGTATTTGTAAGAAACACCGTTCTTTTGTTCTGAGCACACTTACATTTCCTGCGGTATTAGAGACTCTAGAAAGCAATAGCGTTCTTCTTGCCCTAAAGCAGAGTGTGATCCATGGATGAGAACTCTGCTTTGTGTTTCCCTTCAGAAATGGAGTTAAATCCCAGGCTCTGAGTCTTCCTACAAGCAAGACTTCGTTTCAGGTAAGGGCAGTCACTTTTCAGCTCAAAGGAACTACATCGTTTACGAAGCTCACATGATTTTCATCTTAACTGACAAGCATTGGATGTTAGAGGACCAGTGCTTTGTATCAGTTTCAGAAGCAGAGTTGGACTAGATATGATCCTTATGTGTAGGAAACACCGTTCATTTGTACTCAGCACACTCAAGTTTCCTGCTCTCTTCGAGATTCTCGAAAGCTAGAGTTTGCTTCTTGCTCTAAAGCAGAGTGTTATCAATGGATGAGAACTCTGTTGTGTGTTTCACTTCAGAAATGGAGTTAAATCCCTGGCTCTGAGTGTTCCTATAAGCAAGACTTCGTTTCAGGTAAGGGCATTTAATTTACATCTCAAACGAACTATATCGTTCACGAAGCTCACAGGTTTCTCTTCTTAACTGAGAAGCATTGGATGTTAGAGTACCTTTGCTTTGTATCAATTTCAAGCAGAGTTAGACTAGATATGGTCCGTATGTATCGGAAACACGGTTCTTTTCTTCTGAGCACACTCACATTTCTTGCTGTATTAGAGAATCTGGAAAGCAAGTGCGTTCTTCTTGCTCTAAAGCAGAGTGTGATCCATGGATGAGAACTATGCTGTGTGTTTCCCTTCAGAAATGGAGTTAAATCCCAGGCTCTGTGTCTGCCCACAAGCAAGACTTCGTTTCAGGTAAGGGCAGTCAGGTTTCAGCTCGAAAGAACTACATCGTTCACAAAGCTCACACGTTTCTCATCTTAACTGCCAAGCATTGGATGTTAGAGGACCAGAGCTTTGTATCAGTTTCAGAAGCAGAGTTGGACTAGATATGGTCCATATGTGTAGGAAACACAGTTCTTTTCTTCTGAGCACACTCAAGTTTCCTGCTGTATTTGAGAATCTAGAAAGCAATAGCATTGTTCTTGCTCTAAAGCAGAGTGATATCATTGGATGAGAACTCTGCTGTGTGTTTCCCTTCAAAAATGGAGTTAAATCACAGGCTCTGTGTATTCCTACACTCAAGACATCGTTTCAGGTAAGGGAAGTCACTTTTCAGCTCAAAGGAACTACATCGTTCATGAAGCTCACACGTTTCTCATCTTAACTGACAAGCATTGGATGTTAGAGGACCAGTGCTTTGTATCAGTTTCAGAAGCAGAGTTGGACTAGATATGGTCCCTATTTGTAGGAAACATGTTCTTTTGTTCCCAGCACACTCAAGTTTCCAGCGGAGGTAGAGACTCTAGAAAGCAATAGCGTTCTTCTTGCTCTAAAGCAGAGTGTGATCCATTGAAGAGAACGATTCTGTGTGTTTCCCTTCAGAAATGGAGTTAAATCCCAGGCTCTGTGTATTCCTACAATCAAGACATCATTTCAGGTAAGGGCAGTCACTTTTCAGCTCAAAGGAACTACATCGTTCATGAGGCTCACACGTTTCTCATCTTAACTGACAAGCATTGGATGTTAGAGGATCAGTGATTTGTATCAGTTTCAGAAGCAGAGTTGGACTAGATATGGTCCGTATGTGTAGGAAACACCGTTCTTTTGTTCTCATCACACTCATGTTTCCTGCTCTCTTAGAGACTCTAGAAAGCAAGAGCCTGCTTCTTGCTCTAAAGCAGTGTGTGAACAATGGATGAGAACTCTGCTGTGTGTTTCCCTTCAGAAATGGAGTTAAATCCCAGGCTCTGTGTCTTCCTACAAGCAAGCCTTCATTTCAGGTAAGGACAGTAACGTTTCAGCTCGAAAGAACTACATCGTTCACAAATCTCACACGTTTCTCATCTTAACTGCCAAGCATTGGATGTTAGAGGACCAGAGCTTTGTATCAGTTTCAGAAGCAGAGTTGGACTAGATATGGTCCGTATGTGTAGGAAACACAGTTCTTTTCTTCTGAGCACACTCAAGTTTCCTGCTCTCTTCGAGATTCTAGAAAGCTAGAGCGTGCTTCTTGCTCCAAAGCAGAGTGTGATCAATGGATGAAAACTTTGTTGTGTGTTTCTCTTCAGCAATGGAGTTAAATCACAGGCTCTGTGTCTTCCTACAAGCAAGACTTCGTTTCAGGTAAGGGCAGTCACTTTTCAGCTCAAAGGAACTACATCGTTCACGAAGCTCACACGTTTTTCATCTTAACTGACAAGCATTGGATGTTAGAGGACCAGTGCTTTGTATCAGTTTCAGAAGCAGAGTTGGACTAGATATGATCCTTATGTGTAGGAAACACCGTTCATTTGTACTCAGCACACTCAATTTTCCTGCTCTCTTCGAGATTCTAGAAAGCTAGAGCGTGCTTCTTGCTCTAAAGCAGAGTGTTATCAATGGATGAGAACTCTGTTGTGTGCTTCACTTCAGAAATGGAGTTAAATCCCTGGCTCTGAGTCTTCCTATAAGCAAGACTTCGTTTCAGGTAAGGGCATTTACTTTACATCTCAAACGAAGTATATCGTTCACGAAGCTCACAGATTTCTCTTCTTAACTGAGAAGCATTGGATGTTAGAGTACCTTTGCTTTGTATCAATTTCAAGCAGAGTTGGACTAGATATGGTCCGTATGTATCGGAAACACGGTTCTTTTCTTCTGAGCACACTCACGTTTCTTGCTGTATTAGAGACTCTGGAAAGCAAGTGCGTTCTTCTTGCTCTAAAGCAGAGTGTGATCCATGGATGAGAACTATGCTGTGTGTTTCCCTTCAGAAATGGAGTTAAATCCCAGGCTCTGTGTCTTCCTACAAGCAGACTTCGTTTCAGATAAGGGCAGTCACGTTTCAGCTCAAAAGAACTACATCGTTCACAAAGCTCACACGTTTCTCATCTTAACTGACAAGCATTGGATGTTAGAGGATCAGTGCTTTGTATCAGTTTCAGAATCAGAGTTGGACTAGATATGGTCCGTATGTGTAGGAAACACCGTTCTTTTGTTCTCATCACACTCATGTTTCCTGCTCTCTTAGAGACTCTAGAAAGCAAGAGCCTGCTTCTTGCTCTAAAGCAGTGTGTGAACAATGTATGAGAACTCTTCTGTGTGTTTCCCTTCAGAAATGGAGTTAAATCCCAGGCTCTGTGTCTTCCTACAAGCAAGACTTCGTTTCAGTTAAGGGCAGTCACTTTTCATCACAAACGAACTACATCGTTAACGAAGCTCAAACATTTCTCATCTTAACTGACAAGCATTGGAGGTTAGAGTACCTTTGGTTTGTTTCAGTTTCAGAAGCAGAGTTGGACCAGATTTAGTTCGTATTTGTAAGAAACACCGTTCTTTTGTTCTGAGCACACTTACATTTCCTGCGGTATTAGAGACTCTAGAAAGCAATAGCGTTCTTCTTGCCCTAAAGCAGAGTGTGATCCATGGATGAGAACTCTGCTGTGTGTTTCCCTTCAGAAATGGAGTTAAATCCCAGGCTCTGAGTCTTCCTACAAGCAAGATTCGTTTCAGGTAAGGGCAGTCACTTTTCAGCTCAAAGGAACTACATCGTTTACGAAGCTCACATGATTTTCATCTTAACTGACAAGCATTGGATGTTAGAGGACCAGTGCTTTGTATCAGTTTCAGAAGCAGAGTTGGACTAGATATGGTCCGTATGTGTAGGAAACACCGTTCTTTTGTTCTCGTCACACTCATGTTTCCTGCTCTCTTAGAGACTCTAGAAAGCAAGAGCCTGCTTCTTGCTCTAAAGCAGTGTGTGAACAATGGATGAGAACTCTGCTGTGTGTTTCCCTTCAGAAATGGAGTTAAATCCCAGGCTCTGTGTCTTCCTACAAGCAAGACTTCGTTTCAGGTAAGGACAGTACGTTTCAGCTCGAAAGAACTACATCGTTCACAAATCTCACACGTTTCTCATCTTAACTGCCAAGCATTGGTTGTTAGAGGACCAGAGCTTTGTATCAGTTTCAGAAGCATAGTTGGACTAGATATGGTCCGTATGTGTAGGAAACACAGTTCTTTTCTTCAGAGCACACTCAAGTTTCCTGCTCTCTTCGAGATTCTAGAAAGCTAGAGCGTGCTTCTTGCTCTAAAGCAGAGTGTGATCAATGGATGAAAACTTTGTTGTGTGTTTCTCTTCAGAAATGGAGTTAAATCACAGGCTCTGTGTCTTCCTACAAGCAAGACTTCGTTTCAGGTAAGGGCAGTCACTTTTCAGCTCAAAGGAACTACATCGTTCACGAAGCTCACACGTTTTTCATCTTAACTGACAAGCATTGTATGTTAGAGGTCCAGTGCTTTGTATCAGTTTCAGAAGCAGAGTTGGACTAGATATGGTCCTTATGTGTAGTAAACACCGTTCATTTGTACTCAGCACACTCAAGTTTCCTGCTCTCTTCGAGATTCTAGAAAGCTAGAGTGTGCTTCTTGCTCTAAAGCAGAGTGTTATCAATGGATGAGAACTCTGTTGTGTGTTTCACTTCAGAAATGGAGTTAAATCCCTGGCTCTGAGTCTTCCTATAAGCAAGACTTCGTTTCAGGTAAGGGCATTTACTTTACATCTCAAACGAACTATATCGTTCACGAAGCTCACAGGTTTCTCTTCTTAACTGAGAAGCATTGGATGTTAGAGTACCTTTGCTTTGTATCAATTTCAAGCAGAGTTAGACTAGATATGGTCCGTATGTATCGGAAACACGGTTCTTTTCTTCTGAGCACACTCACGTTTCTTGCTGTATTAGAGAATCTGGAAAGCAAGTGCGTTCTTCTTGCTCTAAAGCAGAGTGTGATCCATGGATGAGAACTATGCTGTGTGTTTCCCTTCAGAAATGGAGTTAAATCCCAGGCTCTGTGTCTTCCTACAAGCAAGACTTCGTTTCAGGTAAGGGCAGTCAGGTTTCAGCTCGAAAGAACTACATCGTTCACAAAGCTCACACGTTTCTCATCTTAACTGCCAAGCATTGGATGTTAGAGGACCAGAGCTTTGTATCAGTTTCAGAAGCAGAGTTGGACTAGATATGGTCCATATGTGTAGGAAACACAGTTCTTTTCTTCTGAGCACACTCAAGTTTCCTGCTGTATTTGAGAATCTAGAAAGCAATAGCACTGTTCTTGCTCTAAAGCAGAGTGATATCATTGGATGAGAACTCTGCTGTGTGTTTCCCTTCAAAAATGGAGTTAAATCACAGGCTCTGTGTATTCCTACAATCAAGACATCGTTTCAGGTAAGGGCAGTCACTTTTCAGCTCAAAGGAACTACATCGTTCATGAAGCTCACAGGTTTCTCATCTTAACTGACAAGCATTGGATGTTAGAGGACCAGTGCTTTGTATCAGTTTCTGAAGCAGAGTTGGACTAGATATGGTCCATATTTGTAGGAAACAAGTTCTTTTGTTCCCAGCACACTCAAGTTTCCAGCGGAGGTAGAGACTCTAGAAAGCAATAGCATTCTTCTTGCTCTAAAGCAGAGTGTGATCCATTGAAGAGAACGATTCTGTGTGTTTCCCTTCAGAAATGGAGTTAAATCCCAGGCTCTGTGTATTCCTACAATCAAGACATCATTTCAGGTAAGGGGAGTCTATTTTCAGCTCAAAGGAACTACATCGTTCATAAGGCTCACACGTTTCTCATCTTAACTACAAGCATTGGATGTTAGAGGATCAGTGCTTTGTATCAGTTTCAGAAGCAGAGTTGGACTAGATATGGTCCGTATGTGTAGGAAACACCGTTCTTTTGTTCTCATCACACTCATGTTTCCTGCTCTCTTAGAGACTCTAGAAAGCAAGAGCCTACTTCTTGCTCTAAAGCAGTGTGTGAACAATGGATGAGAACTCTGCTGTGTGTTTCCCTTCAGAAATGGAGTTAAATCCCAGGCTCTGTGTCTTCCTACAAGCAAGCCTTCATTTCAGGTAAGGACAGTAACGTTTCAGCTCGAAAGAACTACATCGTTCACAAATCTCACACGTTTCTCATCTTAACTGCCAAGCATTGGATGTTAGAGGACCAGAGCTTTGTATCAGTTTCAGAAGCAGAGTTGGACTAGATATGGTCCGTATGTGTAGGAAACACAGTTCTTTTCTTCTGAGCACACTCAAGTTTCCTGCTCTCTTCGAGATTCTAGAAAGCTAGAGCGTGCTTCTTGCTCCAAAGCAGAGTGTGATCAATGGATGAAAACTTTGTTGTGTGTTTCTCTTCAGAAATGGAGTTAAATCACAGGCTCTGTGTCTTCCTACAAGCAAGACTTCGTTTCAGGTAAGGGCAGTCACTTTTCAGCTCAAAGGAACTACATCGTTCACGAAGCTCACACGTTTTTCATCTTAACTAACAAGCATTAGATGTTAGAGGACCAGTGCTTTGTATCAGTTTCAGAGGCAGAGTTGGACTAGATATGATCCTTATGTGTAGGAAACACCGTTCATTTGTACTCAGCACACTCAAGTTTCCTGCTGTCTTCGAGACTCTAGAAAGCAAGAGCGTGCTTCTTGCTCTAAAGCAGAGTGTGATCAATGGATGAGAACTCTGTTGTGTGTTTCACTTCAGAAATGGAGTTAAATCCCTGGCTCTGAGTCTTCCTATAAGCAAGACTTCGTTTCAGGTAAGGGCATTTACTTTACATCTCAAACGAACTATATCCTTCACGAAGCTCACAGGTTTCTCTTCTTAACTGAGAAGCATTGAATGTTAGAGTACCTTTGCTTTGTATCAATTTCAAGCAGAGTTGGACTAGATATGGTCCGTATGTATAGGAAACACCGTTCTTTTGTTCTCTTCACACTCATGTTTCCTGCTGTCTTAGAGACTCTAGAAAGCAAGAGCGTGCTTCTTGCTCTAAAGCAGAGTGTGATCCATGGATGAGAACTATGCTGTGTGTTTCCCTTCAGAAATGGAGTTAAATCCCAGGCTCTGTGTCTTCCTACAAGCAAGACTTCGTTTAAGGTAAGGACAGTCACGTTTCAGCTCGAAAGAACTACATCGTTCACAAATCTCACACGTTTCTCATCTTAACTGCCAAGCATTGGATGTTAGAGGACCAGTGCTTTGTTTCAGTTTCAGAAGCAGAGTTGGACTAGATATGGTCCGTATGTATAGGAAACACCATTCTTTGTTCTCTTCACACTCATGTTTCCTGCGGTATTAGAGACTCTAGAAAGCAATAGCGTTCTTCTTGCCCTAAAGCAGAGTGTGATCCATGGATGAGAACTATGCTGTGTGTTTCCCTTCAGAAATGGAGTTAAATCCCAGGCTCTGTGTCTTCCTACAAGCAAGACTTCGTTTCAGGTAAGGGCAGTCAGGTTTCAGCTCGAAAGAACTACATAGTTCACAAAGCTCACACGTTTCTCATCTTAACTGCCAAGCATTGGATGTTAGAGGACCAGAGCTTTGTATCAGTTTCAGAAGCAGAGTTGGACTAGATATGGTCCATATGTGTAGGAAACACAGTTCTTTTCTTCTGAGCACACTCAAGTTTCCTGCTGTATTTGAGAATCTAGAAAGCAATAGCATTGTTCTTGCTCTAAAGCAGAGTGATATCATTGGATGAGAACTCTGCTGTGTGTTTCCCTTCAAAAATGGAGTTAAATCACAGGCTCTGTGTATTCCTACAATCAAGACATCGTTTCAGGTAAGGGCAGTCACTTTTCAGCTCAAAGGAACTACATCGTTCATGAAGCTCACACGTTTCTCATCTTAACTGACAAGCATTGGATGTTAGAGGACCAGTGCTTTGTATCAGTTTCAGAAGCAGAGTTGGACTAGATATGGTCCCTATTTGTAGGAAACAAGTTCTTTTGTTCCCAGCACACTCAAGTTTCCAGCGGAGGTAGAGACTCTAGAAAGCAATAGCGTTCTTCTTGCTCTAAAGCAGAGTGTGATCCATTGAAGAGAACGATTCTGTGTGTTTCCCTTCAGAAATGGAGTTAAATCCCAGGCTCTGTGTATTCCTACAATCAAGACATCATTTCAGGTAAGGGAGTCTCTTTTCAGCTCAAAGGAACTACATCGTTCATGAGGCTCACACGTTTCTCATCTTAACTGACAAGCATTGGATGTTAGAGGATCAGTGCTTTGTATCAGTTTCAGAAGCAGAGTTGGACTAGATATGGTCCGTATGTGTAGGAAACACCGTTCTTTTGTTCTCATCACACTCATGTTTCCTGCTCTCTTAGAGACTCTAGAAAGCAAGAGCCTGCTTCTTGCTCTAAAGCAGTGTGTGAACAATGGATGAGAACTCTGCTGTGTGTTTCCCTTCAGAAATGGAGTTAAATCCCAGGCTCTGTGTCTTCCTACAAGCAAGCCTTCATTTCAGGTAAGGACAGTAACGTTTCAGCTCGAAAGAACTACATCGTTCACAAATCTCACACGTTTCTCATCTTAACTGCCAAGCATTGGATGTTAGAGGACCAGAGCTTTGTATCAGTTTCAGAAGCAGAGTTGGACTAGATATGGTCCGTATGTGTAAGAAACACAGTTCTTTTCTTCTGAGCACACTCAAGTTTCCTGCTCTCTTCGAGATTCTAGAAAGCTAGAGCGTGCTTCTTGCTCCAAAGCAGAGTGTGATCAATGGATGAAAACTTTGTTGTGTGTTTCTCTTCAGAAATGGAGTTAAATCACAGGCTCTGTGTCTTCCTACAAGCAAGACTTCATTTCAGGTAAGGGCAGTCACTTTTCAGCTCAAAGGAACTACATCGTTCACGAAGCTCACACGTTTTTCATCTTAACTAACAAGCATTAGATGTTAGAGGACCAGTGCTTTGTATCAGTTTCAGAAGCAGAGTTGGACTAGATATGATCCTTATGTGTAGGAAACACCGTTCATTTGTACTCAGCACACTCAAGTTTCCTGCTGTCTTCGAGATTCTACCAAGCTAGAGCGTGCTTCTTGCTCTAAAGCAGAGTGTGATCAATGGATGAGAACTCTGTTGTGTGTTTCACTTCAGAAATGGAGTTAAATCCCTGGCTCTGAGTCTTCCTATAAGCAAGACTTCGTTTCAGGTAAGGGCATTTACTTTACATCTCAAACGAACTATATCGTTCACGAAGCTCACAGGTTTCTCTTCTTAACTGAGAAGCATTGGATGTTAGAGTACCTTTGCTTTGTATCAATTTCAAGCAGAGTTGGACTAGATATGGTCCGTATGTATAGGAAACACCGTTCTTTTGTTCTCTTCACACTCATGTTTCCTGCTGTCTTAGAGACTCTAGAAAGCAAGAGCGTGCTTCTTGCTCTAAAGCAGAGTGTGATCCATGGATGAGAACTATGCTGTGTGTTTCCCTTCAGAAATGGAGTTAAATCCCAGGCTCTGTGTCTTCCTACAAGCAAGACTTCGTTTCAGGTAAGGACAGTCACGTTTCAGCTCCAAAGAACTACATCGTTCACAAATCTCACACGTTTCTCATCTTAACTGCCAAGCATTGGATGTTAGAGGACCAGTGCTTTGTTTCACTTTCAGAAGCAGAGTTGGACTAGATATGGTCCGTATGTATAGGAAACACCGTTCTTTTGTTCTCTTCACACTCATGTTTCCTGCTGTCTTAGAGACTCTAGAAAGCAAGAGCGTGCTTCTTGCTCTAAAGCAGAGTGTGATCCATGTATGAGAACTGTGTTGTATGTTTCTCTTCAGAAATGGAGTTAAATCACAGGCTCTGTGTCTTCCTGCAAGCAAGACTTCGTTTCAGGTAAGGGCAGTCACTTTTCAGCTCAAAGGAACTACATCGTTCACGAAGCTCACATGATTTTCATCTTAACTGACAAGCATTGGATGTTAGAGTACCTTTGGTTTGTTTCAGTTTCAGAAGCAGAGTTGGACCAGATTTAGTTCGTATTTGTAAGAAACACAGTTCTTTTGTTCTGAGCACACTTACGTTTCCTGCGGTATTAGAGACTCTAGAAAGCAATAGCGTTCTTCTTGCCCTAAAGCAGAGTGTGATCCATGGATGAGAACTATGCTGTGTGTTTCCCTTCAGAAATGGAGTTAAATCCCAGGCTCTGTGTCTTCCTACAAGCAAGACTTCGTTTCAGGTAAGGGCAGTCAGGTTTCAGCTCGAAAGAACTACATAGTTCACAAAGCTCACACGTTTCTCATCTTAACTGCCAAGCATTGGATGTTAGAGGACCAGAGCTTTGTATCAGTTTCAGAAGCAGAGTTGGACTAGATATGGTCCATATGTGTAGGAAACACAGTTCTTTTCTTCTGAGCACACTCAAGTTTCCTGCTGTATTTGAGAATCTAGAAAGCAATAGCATTGTTCTTGCTCTAAAGCAGAGTGATATCATTGGATGAGAACTCTGCTGTGTGTTTCCCTTCAAAAATGGAGTTAAATCACAGGCTCTGTGTATTCCTACAATCAAGACATCGTTTCAGGTAAGGGCAGTCACTTTTCAGCTCAAAGGAACTACATCGTTCACGAAGCTCACACGTTTCTCATCTTAACTGACAAGCATTGGATGTTAGAGGACCAGTGCTTTGTATCAGTTTCAGAAGCAGAGTTGGACTAGATATGGTCCCTATTTGTAGGAAACAAGTTCTTTTGTTCCCAGCACACTCAAGTTTCCAGCGGAGGTAGAGACTCTAGAAAGCAATAGCGTTCTTCTTGCTCTAAAGCAGAGTGTGATCCATTGAAGAGAACGATTCTGTGTGTTTTCCTTCAGAAATGGAGTTAAATCCCAGGCTCTGTGTATTCCTACAATCAAGACATCATTTCAGGTAAGGGCATTCACTTTTCAGCTCAAAGGAACTACATCGTTCATGAGGCTCACACGTTTCTGATCTTAACTGACAAGCATTGGATGTTAGAGGATCAGTGCTTTGTATCAGTTTCAGAAGCAGAGTTGGACTAGATATGGTCCGTATGTGTAGGAAACACCGTTCTTTTGTTCTCATCACACTCATGTTTCCTGGTGTCTTAGAGACTCTAGAAAGCAAGAGCTTGCTTCTTGCTCTAAAGCAGTGTGTGAACAATGGATGAGAACTCTGCTGTGTGTTTCCCTTCAGAAATGGAGTTAAATCCCAGGCTCTGTGTCTTCCTACAAGCAAGCCTTCATTTCAGGTAAGGACAGTAACGTTTCAGCTCGAAAGAACTACATCGTTCACAAATCTCACACGTTTCTCATCTTAACTGCCAAGCATTGGATGTTAGAGGACCAGAGCTTTGTATCAGTTTCAGAAGCAGAGTTGGACTAGATATGGTCCGTATGTGTAGGAAACACAGTTCTTTTCTTCTGAGCACACTCAAGTTTCCTGCTCTCTTCGAGATTCTAGAAAGCTAGAGCGTGCTTCTTGCTCTAAAGCAGAGTGTGATCAATGGATGAAAACTTTGTTGTGTGTTTCTCTTCAGAAATGGAGTTAAATCCCTGGCTCTGTGTCTTCCTACAAGCAAGACTTCGTTTCAGGTAAGGGCAGTCACTTTTCAGCTCAAAGGAACTACATCGTTCACGAAGCTCACACGTTTTTCATCTTAACTGACAAGCATTAGATGTTAGAGGACCAGTGCTTTGTATCAGTGTCAGAAGCAGAGTTGGACTAGATATGATCCTTATGTGTAGGAAACACCGTTCATTTGTACTCAGCACACTCAAGTTTCCTGGTGTCTTCGAGATTCTAGAAAGCTAGAGCGTGCTTCTTGCTCTAAAGCAGAGTGTTATCAATGGATGAGAACTCTGTTGTGTGTTTCACTTCAGAAATGGAGTTAAATCCCTGGCTCTGAGTGTTCCTATAAGCAAGAATTCGTTTCAGGTAAGGGCATTTACTTTACATCTCAAACGAACTATATCGTTCACGAAGCTCACAGGTTTCTCTTCTTAACTGAGAAGCATTGGATGTTAGAGTACCTTTGCTTTGTATCAATTTCAAGCAGAGTTGGACTAGATATGGTCCGTATGTATCGGAAACACGGTTCTTTTCTTCTGAGCACACTCACGTTTCTTGCTGTATTAGAGACTCTGGAAAGCAAGTGCGTTCTTCTTGCTCTAAAGCAGAGTGTGATCCATGGATGAGAACTATGCTGTGTGTTTCCCTTCAGAAATGGAGTTAAATCCCAGGCTCTGTGTCTTCCTACAAGCAAGACTTCGTTTCAGGTAAGGACAGTCACGTTTCAGCTCGAAAGAACTACATCGTTCACAAATCTCACACGTTTCTCATCTTAACTGCCAAGCACTGGATGTTAGAGGACCAGAACTTTGTATCAGTTTCAGAAGCAGAGTTGGACTAGATATGGTCCGTATGTGTAGGAAACACAGTTCTTTTCTTCTGAGCACACTCAAGTTTCCTGCTATATTTGAGAATCTAGAAAGCAATAGCATTGTTCTTGCTCTAAAGAAGAGTGTTATCCTTGGATGAGAACTCTGCTGTGTGTTTCCCTTCAGAAATGGAGTTAAAGGCCAGGCTCTGTGTCTTCCCACAAGCAAGACTTGGTTTCAGGTAAGGGCAGTCACTTTTCAGTTCAAACGAACAACATCGTTCACGAAGGTCACACGTTTCTCATCTTAACTGACAAGCATTGGATGTTAGAGGACCAGAACTTTGTTTCAGTTTCAGAAGCAGAGTTGGACTAGATATGGTCCGTATGTGTAGGAAACACCGTTCTTTTGTTCTCATCACACTCATGTTTCCTGCTCTCTTAGAGACTCTAGAAAGCAAGAGCCTGCTTCTTGCTCTAAAGCAGTGTGTGAACAATGGATGAGAACTCTGCTGTGTGTTTCCCTTCAGAAATGGAGTTAAATCCCAGGCTCTGTGTCTTCCTACAAGCAAGCCTTCATTTCAGGTAAGGACAGTAACGTTTCAGCTCGAAAGAACTACATCGTTCACAAATCTCACACGTTTCTCATCTTAACTGCCAAGCATTGGATGTTAGAGGACCAGAGCTTTGTATCAGTTTCAGAAGCAGAGTTGGACTAGATATGGTCCGTATGTGTAGGAAACACAGTTCTTTTCTTCTGAGCACACTCAAGTTTCCTGCTCTCTTCGAGATTCTAGAAAGCTAGAGCGTGCTTCTTGCTCTAAAGCAGAGTGTGATCAATGGATGAAAACTTTGTTGTGTGTTTCTCTTCAGAAATGGAGTTAAATCCCTGGCTCTGTGTCTTCCTACAAGCAAGACTTCGTTTCAGGTAAGGGCAGTCACTTTTCAGCTCAAAGGAACTACATCGTTCACGAAGCTCACACGTTTTTCATCTTAACTTACAAGCATTAGATGTTAGAGGACCAGTGCTTTGTATCAGTGTCAGAAGCAGAGTTGGTCTAGATATGATCCTTATGTGTAGGAAACACCGTTCATTTGTACTCAGCACACTCAAGTTTCCTGCTGTCTTCGAGATTCTAGAAAGCTAGAGCGTGCTTCTTGCTCTAAAGCAGAGTGTTATCAATGGATGAGAACTCTGTTGTGTGTTTCACTTCAGAAATGGAGTTAAATCCCTGGCTCTGAGTGTTCCTATAAGCAAGAATTCGTTTCAGGTAAGGGCATTTACTTTACATCTCAAACGAACTATATCGTTCACGAAGCTCACAGGTTTCTCTTCTTAACTGAGAAGCATTGGATGTTAGAGTACCTTTGCTTTGTATCAATTTCAAGCAGAGTTGGACTAGATATGGTCCGTATGTATCGGAAACACGGTTCTTTTCTTCTGAGCACACTCACGTTTCTTGCTGTATTAGAGACTCTGGAAAGCAAGTGCGTTCTTCTTGCTCTAAAGCAGAGTGTGATCCATGGATGAGAACTATGCTGTGTGTTTCCCTTCAGAAATGGAGTTAAATCCCAGGCTCTGTGTCTTCCTACAAGCAAGACTTCGTTTCAGGTAAGGACAGTCACGTTTCAGCTCGAAAGAACTACATCGTTCACAAATCTCACACGTTTCTCATCTTAACTGCCAAGCATTGGATGTTAGAGGACCAGAACTTTGTATCAGTTTCCGAAGCAGAGTTGGACTAGATATGGTCCGTATGTGTAGGAAACACAGTTCTTTTCTTCTGAGCACACTCAAGTTTCCTGCTATATTTGAGAATCTAGAAAGCAATAGCATTGTTCTTGCTCTAAAGCAGAGTGTTATCCTTGGATGAGAACTCTGCTGTGTGTTTCCCTTCAGAAATGGAGTTAAAGGCCAGGCTCTGTGTCTTCCCACAAGCAAGACTTGGTTTCAGGTAAGGGCAGTCACTTTTCAGTTCAAACGAACAACATCGTTCACGAAGGTCACACGTTTCTCATCTTAACTGACAAGCATTGGATGTTAGAGGAACAGTGCTTTGTTTCAGTTTCAGAAGCAGAGTTGGACTAGATATGGTCCGTATGTGTAGGAAACACCGTTCTTTTGTTCTCATCACACTCATGTTTCCTGCTCTCTTAGAGACTCTAGAAAACAAGAGCCTGCTTCTTGCTCTAAAGCAGTGTGTGAACAATGGATGAGAACTCTGCTGTGTGTTTCCCTTCAGAAATGGAGTTAAATCCCAGGCTCTGTGTCTTCCTACAAGCAAGCCTTCATTTCAGGTAAGGACAGTAACGTTTCAGCTCGAAAGAACTACATCGTTCACAAATCTCACACGTTTCTCATCTTAACTGCCAAGCATTGGATGTTAGAGGACCAGAGCTTTGTATCAGTTTCAGAAGCAGAGTTGGACTAGATATGGTCCGTATGTGTAGGAAACACAGTTCTTTTCTTCTGAGCACACTCAAGTTTCCTGCTCTCTTCGAGATTCTAGAAAGCTAGAGCGTGCTTCTTGCTCCAAAGCAGAGTGTGATCAATGGATGAAAACTTTGTTGTGTGTTTCTCTTCAGCAATGGAGTTAAATCACAGGCTCTGTGTCTTCCTACAAGCAAGACTTCGTTTCAGGTAAGGGCAGTCACTTTTCAGCTCAAAGGAACTACATCGTTCACGAAGCTCACACGTTTTTCATCTTAACTGACAAGCATTGGATGTTAGAGGACCAGTGCTTTGTATCAGTTTCAGAAGCAGAGTTGGACTAGATATGATCCTTATGTGTAGGAAACACCGTTCATTTGTACTCAGCACACTCAATTTTCCTGATCTCTTCGAGATTCTAGAAAGCTAGAGCGTGCTTCTTGCTCTAAAGCAGAGTGTTATCAATGGATGAGAACTCTGTTGTGTGTTTCACTTCAGAAATGGAGTTAAATCCCTGGCTCTGAGTCTTCCTATAAGCAAGACTTCGTTTCAGGTAAGGGCATTTACTTTACATCTCAAACGAAGTATATCGTTCACGAAGCTCACAGATTTCTCTTCTTAACTGAGAAGCATTGGATGTTAGAGTACCTTTGCTTTGTATCAATTTCAAGCAGAGTTGGACTAGATATGGTCCGTATGTATCGGAAACACGGTTCTTTTCTTCTGAGCACACTCACGTTTCTTGCTGTATTAGAGACTCTGGAAAGCAAGTGCGTTCTTCTTGCTCTAAAGCAGAGTGTGTTCCATGGATGAGAACTATGCTGTGTGTTTCCCTTCAGAAATGGAGTTAAATCCCAGGCTCTGTGTCTTCCTACAAGCAAGACTTCGTTTCAGGTAAGGGCAGTCACGTTTCAGCTCAAAAGAACTACATCGTTCACAAAGCTCACACGTTTCTCATCTTAACTGACAAGCATTGGATGTTAGAGGATCAGTGCTTTGTATCAGTTTCAGAAGCAGAGTTGGACCAGATTTAGTTCGTATTTGTAAGAAACACCGTTCTTTTGTTCTGAGCACACTTACGTTTCCTGCGGTATTAGAGACTCTAGAAAGCAATAGCGTTCTTCTTGCCCTAAAGCAGAGTGTGATCCATGGATGAGAACTCTGCTGTGTGTTTCCCTTCAGAAATGGAGTTAAATCCCAGGCTCTGAGTCTTCCTACAAGCAAGACTTCGTTTCAGGTAAGGGCAGTCACTTTACAGCTCAAAGGAACTACATCGTTTACGAAGCTCACATGATTTTCATCTTAACTGACAAGCATTGGATGTTAGAGGACCAGTGCTTTGTATCAGTTTCAGAAGCAGAGTTGGACTAGATATGGTCCGTATGTGTAGGAAACACCGTTCTTTTGTTCTCATCACACTCATGTTTCCTGCTCTCTTAGAGACTCTAGAAAGCAAGAGCCTGCTTCTTGCTCTAAAGCAGTGTGTGAACAATGGATGAGAACTCTGCTGTGTGTTTCCCTTCAGAAATGGAGTTAAATCCCAGGCTCTGTGTCTTCCTACAAGCAAGACTTCGTTTCAGGTAAGGACAGTAACGTTTCAGCTCGTAAGAACTACATCGTTCACAAATCTCACACGTTTCTCATCTTAACTGCCAAGCATTGGATGTTAGAGGACCAGAGCTTTGTATCAGTTTCAGAAGCATAGTTGGACTAGATATGGTCCGTATGTGTAGGAAACACAGTTCTTTTCTTCTGAGCACACTCAAGTTTCCTGCTCTCTTCGAGATTCTAGAAAGCTAGAGCGTGCTTCTTGCTCTAAAGCAGAGTGTGATCAATGGATGAAAACTTTGTTGTGTGTTTCTCTTCAGAAATGGAGTTAAATCACAGGCTCTGTGTCTTCCTACAAGCAAGACTTCGTTTCAGGTAAGGGCAGTCACTTTTCAGCTCAAAGGAACTACATCGTTCACGAAGCTCACACGTTTTTCATCTTAACTGACAAGCATTGGATGTTAGAGGACCAGTGCTTTGTATCAGTTTCAGAAGCAGAGTTGGACTAGATATGATCCTTATGTGTAGTAAACACCGTTCATTTGTACTCAGCACACTCAAGTTTCCTGCTGTCTTCGAGATTCTAGAAAGCTAGAGTGTGCTTCTTGCTCTAAAGCAGAGTGTTATCAATGGATGAGAACTCTGTTGTGTGTTTCACTTCAGAAATGGAGTTAAATCCCTGGCTCTGAGTCTTCCTATAAGCAAGACTTCGTTTCAGGTAAGGGCATTTACTTTACATCTCAAACGAACTATATCGTTCACGAAGCTCACACGTTTTTCATCTTAACTGACAAGCATTAGATGTTAGAGGACCAGTGCTTTGTATCAGTGTCAGAAGCAGAGTTGGACTAGATATGATCCTTATGTGTAGGAAACACCGTTCATTTGTACTCAGCACACTCAAGTTTCCTGCTGTCTTCGAGATTCTAGAAAGCTAGAGCGTGCTTCTTGCTCTAAAGCAGAGTGTTATCAATGGATGAGAACTCTGTTGTGTGTTTCACTTCAGAAATGGAGTTAAATCCCTGGCTCTGAGTGTTCCTATAAGCAAGAATTCGTTTCAGGTAAGGGCATTTACTTTACATCTCAAACGAACTATATCGTTCACGAAGCTCACAGGTTTCTCTTCTTAACTGAGAAGCATTGGATGTTAGAGTACCTTTGCTTTGTATCAATTTCAAGCAGAGTTGGACTAGATATGGTCCGTATGTATCGGAAACACGGTTCTTTTCTTCTGAGCACACTCACGTTTCTTGCTGTATTAGAGACTCTGGAAAGCAAGTGCGTTCTTCTTGCTCTAAAGCAGAGTGTGATCCATGGATGAGAACTATGCTGTGTGTTTCCCTTCAGAAATGGAGTTAAATCCCAGGCTCTGTGTCTTCCTACAAGCAAGACTTCGTTTCAGGTAAGGACAGTCACGTTTCAGCTCGAAAGAACTACATCGTTCACAAATCTCACACGTTTCTCATCTTAACTGCCAAGCATTGGATGTTAGAGGACCAGAACTTTGTATCAGTTTCAGAAGCAGAGTTGGACTAGATATGGTCCATATGTGTAGGAAACACAGTTCTTTTCTTCTGAGCACACTCAAGTTTCCTGCTATATTTGAGAATCTAGAAAGCAATAGCATTGTTCTTGCTCTAAAGCAGAGTGTTATCCTTGGATGAGAACTCTGCTGTGTGTTTCCCTTCAGAAATGGAGTTAAAGGCCAGGCTCTGTGTCTTCCCACAAGCAAGACTTGGTTTCAGGTAAGGGCAGTCACTTTTCAGTTCAAACGAACAACATCGTTCACGAAGGTCACACGTTTCTCATCTTAACTGACAAGCATTGGATGTTAGAGGACCAGTGCTTTGTTTCAGTTTCAGAAGCAGAGTTGGACTAGATATGGTCCGTATGTGTAGGAAACACCGTTCTTTTGTTCTCATCACACTCATGTTTCCTGCTCTCTTAGAGACTCTAGAAAGCAAGAGCCTGCTTCTTGCTCTAAAGCAGTGTGTGAACAATGGATGAGAACTCTGCTGTGTGTTTCCCTTCAGAAATGGAGTTAAATCCCAGGCTCTGTGTCTTCCTACAAGCAAGCCTTCATTTCAGGTAAGGACAGTCACGTTTCAGCTCGAAAGAACTACATCATTCACAAATCTCACACGTTTCTCATCTTAACTGCCAAGCATTGGATGTTAGAGGACCAGAGCTTTGTATCAGTTTCAGAAGCAGAGTTGGACTAGATATGGTCCGTATGTGTAGGAAACACCGTTCTTTTGTTCTCATCACACTCATGTTTCCTGCTCTCTTAGAGACTCTAGAAAGCAAGAGCCTGCTTCTTGCTCTAAAGCAGTGTGTGAACAATGTATGAGAACTCTTCTGTGTGTTTCCCTTCAGAAATGGAGTTAAATCCCAGGCTCTGTGTCTTCCTACAAGCAAGACTTCGTTTCAGTTAAGGGCAGTCACTTTTCATCACAAACGAACTACATCGTTAACGAAGCTCAAACATTTCTCATCTTAACTGACAAGCATTGGAGGTTAGAGTACCTTTGGTTTGTTTCAGTTTCAGAAGCAGAGTTGGACCAGATTTAGTTCGTATTTGTAAGAAACACCGTTCTTTTGTTCTGAGCACACTTACGTTTCCTGCGGTATTAGAGACTCTAGAAAGCAATAGCGTTCTTCTTGCCCTAAAGCAGAGTGTGATCCATGGATGAGAACTCTGCTGTGTGTTTCCCTTCAGAAATGGAGTTAAATCCCAGGCTCTGAGTCTTCCTACAAGCAAGACTTCGTTTCAGGTAAGGACAGTAACGTTTCAGCTCGTAAGAACTACATCGTTCACAAATCTCACACGTTTCTCATCTTAACTGCCAAGCATTGGATGTTAGAGGACCAGAGCTTTGTATCAGTTTCAGAAGCATAGTTGGACTAGATATGGTCCGTATGTGTAGGAAACACAGTTCTTTTCTTCTGAGCACACTCAAGTTTCCTGCTCTCTTCGAGATTCTAGAAAGCTAGAGCGTGCTTCTTGCTCTAAAGCAGAGTGTGATCAATGGATGAAAACTTTGTTGTGTGTTTCTCTTCAGAAATGGAGTTAAATCACAGGCTCTGTGTCTTCCTACAAGCAAGACTTCGTTTCAGGTAAGGGCAGTCACTTTTCAGCTCAAAGGAACTACATCGTTCACGAAGCTCACACGTTTTTCATCTTAACTGACAAGCATTGGATGTTAGAGGACCAGTGCTTTGTATCAGTTTCAGAAGCAGAGTTGGACTAGATATGATCCTTATGTGTAGGAAACACCGTTCATTTGTACTCAGCACACTCAAGTTTCCTGCTGTCTTCGAGATTCTAGAAAGCTAGAGTGTGCTTCTTGCTCTAAAGCAGAGTGTTATCAATGGATGAGAACTCTGTTGTGTGTTTCACTTCAGAAATGGAGTTAAATCCCTGGCTCTGAGTCTTCCTATAAGCAAGACTTCGTTTCAGGTAAGGGCATTTACTTTACATCTCAAACGAACTATATCGTTCACGAAGCTCACAGGTTTCTCTTCTTAACTGAGAAGCATTGGATGTTAGAGTACCTTTGCTTTGTATCAATTTCAAGCAGAGTTAGACTAGATATGGTCCGTATGTATCGGAAACACGGTTCTTTTCTTCTGAGCACACTCACGTTTCTTGCTGTATTAGAGAATCTGGAAAGCAAGTGCGTTCTTCTTGCTCTAAAGCAGAGTGTGATCCATGGATGAGAACTATGCTGTGTGTTTCCCTTCAGAAATGGAGTTAAATCCCAGGCTCTGTGTCTTCCTACAAGCAAGACTTCGTTTCAGGTAAGGGCAGTCAGGTTTCAGCTCCAAAGAACTACATCGTTCACAAAGCTCACACGTTTCTCATCTTAACTGCCAAGCATTGGATGTTAGAGGACCAGAGCTTTGTATCAGTTTCAGAAGCAGAGTTGGACTAGATATGGTCCATATGTGTGGAAACACAGTTCTTTTCTTCTGAGCACACTCAAGTTTCCTGCTGTATTTGAGAATCTAGAAAGCAATAGCATTGTTCTTGCTCTAAAGCAGAGTGATATCATTGGATGAGAACTCTGCTGTGTGTTTCCCTTCAAAAATGGAGTTAAATCACAGGCTCTGTGTATTCCTACAATCAAGACATCGTTTCAGGTAAGGGCAGTCACTTTTCAGCTCAAAGGAACTACATCGTTCATGAAGCTCACAGGTTTCTCATCTTAACTGACAAGCATTGGATGTTAGAGGACCAGTGCTTTGTATCAGTTTCAGAAGCAGAGTTGGACTAGATATGGTCCCTATTTGTAGGAAACAAGTTCTTTTGTTCCCAGCACACTCAAGTTTCCAGCGGAGGTAGAGACTCAAGAAAGCAATAGCGTTCTTCTTGCTCTAAAGCAGAGTGTGATCCATTGAAGAGAACGTTTCTGTGTGTTTCCCTTCAGAAATGGAGTTAAATCCCAGGCTCTGTGTATTCCTACAATCAAGACATCATTTCAGGTAAGGGGAGTCTCTTTTCAGCTCAAAGGAACTACATCGTTCATGAGGCTCACACGTTTCTCATCTTAACTGACAAGCATTGGATGTTAGAGGATCAGTGCTTTGTATCAGTTTCAGAAGCAGAGTTGGACTAGATATGGTCCGTATGTGTAGGAAACACCGTTCTTTTGTTCTCATCACACTCATGTTTCCTGCTCTCTTAGAGACTCTAGAAAGCAAGAGCCTGCTTCTTGCTCTAAAGCAGTGTGTGAACAATGGATGAGAACTCTGCTGTGTGTTTCCCTTCAGAAATGGAGTTAAATCCCAGGCTCTGTGTCTTCCTACAAGCAAGCCTTCATTTCAGGTAAGGACAGTAACGTTTCAGCTCGAAAGAACTACATCGTTCACAAATCTCACACGTTTCTCATCTTAAATGCCAAGCATTGGATGTTAGAGGACCAGAGCTTTGTATCAGTTTCAGAAGCAGAGTTGGACTAGATATGGTCCGTATGTGTAGGAAACACAGTTCTTTTCTTCTGAGCACACTCAAGTTTCCTGCTCTCTTCGAGATTCTAGAAAGCTAGAGCGTGCTTCTTGCTCCAAAGCAGAGTGTGATCAATGGATGAAAACTTTGTTGTGTGTTTCTCTTCAGAAATGGAGTTAAATCACAGGCTCTGTGTCTTCCTACAAGCAAGACTTCATTTCAGGTAAGGGCAGTCACTTTTCAGCTCAAAGGATCTACATCGTTCACGAAGCTCACACGTTTTTCATCTTAACTAACAAGCATTAGATGTTAGAGGACCAGTGCTTTGTATCAGTTTCAGAAGCAGAGTTGGACTAGATATGGTCCGTATGTGTAGGAAACACCGTTCTTTTGTTCTCATCACACTCATGTTTCCTGCTCTCTTAGAGACTCTAGAAAGCAAGAGCCTGCTTCTTGCTCTAAAGCAGTGTGTGAACAATGTATGAGAACTCTTCTGTGTGTTTCCCTTCAGAAATGGAGTTAAATCCCAGGCTCTGTGTCTTCCTACAAGCAAGACTTCGTTTCAGTTAAGGGCAGTCTCTTTTCATCACAAACGAACTACATCGTTAACGAAGCTCAAACATTTCTCATCTTAACTGACAAGCATTGGAGGTTAGAGTACCTTTGGTTTGTTTCAGTTTCAGAAGCAGAGTTGGACCAGATTTAGTTCGTATTTGTAAGAAACACCGTTCTTTTGTTCTGAGCACACTTACGTTTCCTGCGGTATTAGAGACTCTAGAAAGCAATAGCGTTCTTCTTGCCCTAAAGCAGAGTGTGATCCATGGATGAGAACTCTGCTGTGTGTTTCCCTTCAGAAATGGAGTTAAATCCCAGGCTCTGAGTCTTCCTACAAGCAAGACTTCGTTTCAGGTAAGGACAGTAACGTTTCAGCTCGTAAGAACTACATCGTTCACAAATCTCACACGTTTCTCATCTTAACTGCCAAGCATTGGATGTTAGAGGACCAGAGCTTTGTATCAGTTTCAGAAGCATAGTTGGACTAGATATGGTCCGTATGTGTAGGAAACACAGTTCTTTTCTTCTGAGCACACTCAAGTTTCCTGCTCTCTTCGAGATTCTAGAAAGCTAGAGCGTGCTTCTTGCTCTAAAGCAGAGTGTGATCAATGGATGAAAACTTTGTTGTGTGTTTCTCTTCAGAAATGGAGTTAAATCACAGGCTCTGTGTCTTCCTATAAGCAAGACTTCGTTTCAGGTAAGGGCAGTCACTTTTCAGCTCAAAGGAACTACATCGTTCACGAAGCTCACACGTTTTTCATCTTAACTGACAAGCATTGGATGTTAGAGGACCAGTGCTTTGTATCAGTTTCAGAAGCAGAGTTGGACTAGATATGATCCTTATGTGTAGGAAATACCGTTCATTTGTACTCAGCACACTCAAGTTTCCTGCTGTCTTCGAGATTCTAGAAAGCTAGAGTGTGCTTCTTGCTCTAAAGCAGAGTGTTATCAATGGATGAGAACTCTCTTGTGTGTTTCACTTCAGAAATGGAGTTAAATCCCTGGCTCTGAGTCTTCCTATAAGCAAGACTTCGTTTCAGGTAAGGGCATTTACTTTACATCTCAAACGAACTATATCGTTCACGAAGCTCACAGGTTTCTCTTCTTAACTGAGAAGCATTGGATGTTAGAGTACCTTTGCTTTGTATCAATTTCAAGCAGAGTTAGACTAGATATGGTCCGTATGTATCGGAAACACGGTTCTTTTCTTCTGAGCACACTCACGTTTCTTGCTGTATTAGAGAATCTGGAAAGCAAGTGCGTTCTTCTTGCTCTAAAGCAGAGTGTGATCCATGGATGAGAACTATGCTGTGTGTTTCCCTTCAGAAATGGAGTTAAATCCCAGGCTCTGAGTCTTCCTACAAGCAAGACTTCGTTTCAGGTAAGGGCAGTCAGGTTTCAGCTCCAAAGAACTACATCGTTCACAAAGCTCACACGTTTCTCATCTTAACTGCCAAGCATTGGATGTTAGAGGACCAGAGCTTTGTATCAGTTTCAGAAGCAGAGTTGGACTAGATATGGTCCATATGTGTGGAAACACAGTTCTTTTCTTCTGAGCACACTCAAGTTTCCTGCTGTATTTGAGAATCTAGAAAGCAATAGCATTGTTCTTGCTCTAAAGCAGAGTGATATCATTGGATGAGAACTCTGCTGTGTGTTTCCCTTCAAAAATGGAGTTAAATCACAGGCTCTGTGTATTCCTACAATCAAGACATCGTTTCAGGTAAGGGCAGTCACTTTTCAGCTCAAAGGAACTACATCGTTCATGAAGCTCACAGGTTTCTCATCTTAACTGACAAGCATTGGATGTTAGAGGACCAGTGCTTTGTATCAGTTTCAGAAGCAGAGTTGGACTAGATATGGTCCCTATTTGTAGGAAACAAGTTCTTTTGTTCCCAGCACACTCAAGTTTCCAGCGGAGGTAGAGACTCAAGAAAGCAATAGCGTTCTTCTTGCTCTAAAGCAGAGTGTGATCCATTGAAGAGAACGTTTCTGTGTGTTTCCCTTCAGAAATGGAGTTAAATCCCAGGCTCTGTGTATTCCTACAATCAAGACATCATTTCAGGTAAGGGGAGTCTCTTTTCAGCTCAAAGGAACTACATCGTTCATGAGGCTCACACGTTTCTCATCTTAACTGACAAGCATTGGATGTTAGAGGATCAGTGCTTTGTATCAGTTTCAGAAGCAGAGTTGGACTAGATATGGTCCGTATGTGTAGGAAACACCGTTCTTTTGTTCTCATCACACTCATGTTTCCTGCTCTCTTAGAGACTCTAGAAAGCAAGAGCCTGCTTCTTGCTCTAAAGCAGTGTGTGAACAATGGATGAGAACTCTGCTGTGTGTTTCCCTTCAGAAATGGAGTTAAATCCCAGGCTCTGTGTCTTCCTACAAGCAAGCCTTCATTTCAGGTAAGGACAGTAACGTTTCAGCTCGAAAGAACTACATCGTTCACAAATCTCACACGTTTCTCATCTTAACTGCCAAGCATTGGATGTTAGAGGACCAGAGCTTTGTATCAGTTTCAGAAGCAGAGTTGGACTAGATATGGTCCGTATGTGTAGGAAACACAGTTCTTTTCTTCTGAGCACACTCAAGTTTCCTGCTCTCTTCGAGATTCTAGAAAGCTAGAGCGTGCTTCTTGCTCCAAAGCAGAGTGTGATCAATGGATGAAAACTTTGTTGTGTGTTTCTCTTCAGAAATGGAGTTAAATCACAGGCTCTGTGTCTTCCTACAAGCAAGACTTCATTTCAGGTAAGGGCAGTCACTTTTCAGCTCAAAGGATCTACATCGTTCACGAAGCTCACACGTTTTTCATCTTAACTAACAAGCATTAGATGTTAGAGGACCAGTGCTTTGTATCAGTTTCAGAAGCAGAGTTGGACTAGATATGGTCCGTATGTGTAGGAAACACCGTTCTTTTGTTCTCATCACACTCATGTTTCCTGCTCTCTTAGAGACTCTAGAAAGCAAGAGCCTGCTTCTTGCTCTAAAGCAGTGTGTGAACAATGTATGAGAACTCTTCTGTGTGTTTCCCTTCAGAAATGGAGTTAAATCCCAGGCTCTGTGTCTTCCTACAAGCAAGACTTCGTTTCAGTTAAGGGCAGTCTCTTTTCATCACAAACGAACTACATCGTTAACGAAGCTCAAACATTTCTCATCTTAACTGACAAGCATTGGAGGTTAGAGTACCTTTGGTTTGTTTCAGTTTCAGAAGCAGAGTTGGACCAGATTTAGTTCGTATTTGTAAGAAACACCGTTCTTTTGTTCTGAGCACACTTACGTTTCCTGCGGTATTAGAGACTCTAGAAAGCAATAGCGTTCTTCTTGCCCTAAAGCAGAGTGTGATCCATGGATGAGAACTCTGCTGTGTGTTTCCCTTCAGAAATGGAGTTAAATCCCAGGCTCTGAGTCTTCCTACAAGCAAGACTTCGTTTCAGGTAAGGGCAGTCACTTTTCAGCTCAAAGGAACTACATCGTTTACGAAGCTCACATGATTTTCATCTTAACTGCCAAGCATTGGATGTTAGAGGACCAGTGCTTTGTATCAGTTTCAGAAGCAGAGTTGGACTAGATATGGTCCGTATGTGTAGGAAACACCGTTTGTTTGTTCTCGTCACACTCATGTTTCCTGCTCTCTTAGAGACTCTAGAAAGCAAGAGTCTGCTTCTTGCTCTAAAGCAGTGTGTGAACAATGGATGAGAACTCTGCTGTGTGTTTCCCTTCAGAAATGGAGTTAAATCCCAGGCTCTGTGTCTTCCTACAAGCAAGACTTCGTTTCAGGTAAGGACAGTAACGTTTCAGCTCGAAAGAACTACATCGTTCACAAATCTCACACGTTTCTCATCTTAACTGCCAAGCATTGGATGTTAGAGGACCAGAGCTTTGTATCAGTTTCAGAAGCAGAGTTGGACTAGATATGGTCCGTATGTGTAGGAAACACAGTTCTTTTCTTCTGAGCACACTCAAGTTTCCTGCTCTCTTCGAGATTCTAGAAAGCTAGAGCATGCTTCTTGCTCTAAAGCAGAGTGTGATCAATGGATGAAAACTTTGTTGTGTGTTTCTCTTCAGAAATGGAGTTAAATCACAGGCTCTGTGTCTTCCTACAAGCAAGACTTCGTTTCAGGTAAGGGCAGTCACTTTTCAGCTCAAAGGAACAACATCGTTCACGAAGCTCACACGTTTTTCATCTTAACTGACAAGCATTGGATGTTAGAGGACCAGTGCTTTGTATCAGTTTCAGAAGCAGAGTTGGACTAGATATGATCCTTATGTGTAGTAAACACCGTTCATTTGTACTCAGCACACTCAAGTTTCCTGCTCTCTTCGAGATTCTAGAAAGCTAGAGTGTGCTTCTTGCTCTAAAGCAGAGTGTTATCAATGGATGAGAACTCTGTTGTGTGTTTCACTTCAGAAATGGAGTTAAATCCCTGGCTCTGAGTCTTCCTATAAGCAAGAATTCGTTTCAGGTAAGGGCATTTACTTTACATCTCAAACGAACTATATCGTTCACGAAGCTCACAGGTTTCTCTTCTTAACTGAGAAGCATTGGATGTTAGAGTACCTTTGCTTTGTATCAATTTCAAGCAGAGTTGGACTAGATATGGTCCGTATGTGTCGGAAACACGGTTCTTTTCTTCTGAGCACACTCACGTTTCTTGCTGTATTAGAGACTCTGGAAAGCAAGTGCGTTCTTCTTGCTCTAAAGCAGAGTGTGATCCATGGATGAGAACTATGCTGTGTGTTTCCCTTCAGAAATGGAGTTAAATCCCAGGCTCTGTGTCTTCCTACAAGCAAGACTTCGTTTCAGGTAAGGACAGTCACGTTTCAGCTCGAAAGAACTACATCGTTCACAAATCTCACACGTTTCTCATCTTAACTGCCAAGCATTGGATGTTAGAGGACCAGAACTTTGTATCAGTTTCAGAAGCAGAGTTGGACTAGATATGGTCCGTATGTGTAGGAAACACAGTTCTTTTCTTCTGAGCACACTCAAGTTTCCTGCTATATTTGAGAATCTAGAAAGCAATAGCATTGTTCTTGCTCTAAAGCAGAGTGTTATCCTTGGATGAGAACTCTGCTGTGTGTTTCCCTTCAGAAATGGAGTTAAAGGCCAGGCTCTGTGTCTTCCCACAAGCAAGACTTGGTTTCAGGTAAGGGCAGTCACTTTTCAGTTCAAACGAACAACATCGTTCACGAAGGTCACACGTTTCTCATCTTAACTGACAAGCATTGGATGTTAGAGGACCAGTGCTTTGTTTCAGTTTCAGAAGCAGAGTTGGACTAGATATGGTCCGTATGTGTAGGAAACACCGTTCTTTTGTTCTCATCACACTCATGTTTCCTGCTCTCTTAGAGACTCTAGAAAGCAAGAGCCTGCTTCTTGCTCTAAAGCAGTGTGTGAACAATGGATGAGAACTCTGCTGTGTGTTTCCCTTCAGAAATGGAGTTAAATCCCAGGCTCTGTGTCTTCCTACAAGCAAGCCTTCATTTCAGGTAAGGACAGTAACCTTTCAGCTCGAAAGAACTACATCGTTCACAAAGCTCACACGTTTCTCATCTTAACTGACAAGCATTGGATGTTAGAGGATCAGTGCTTTGTATCAGTTTCAGAATCAGAGTTGGACTAGATATGGTCCATATATGTAACGAACACCGTTCTTTTGTTCTCATCACACTCATGTTTCCTGCTCTCTTAGAGACTCTAGAAAGCAAGAGCCTGCTTCTTGCTCTAAAGCAGTGTGTGAACAATGTATGAGAACTCTTCTGTGTGTTTCCCTTCAGAAATGGAGTTAAATCCCAGGCTCTGTGTCTTCCTACAAGCAAGACTTCGTTTCAGTTAAGGGCAGTCACTTTTCATCACAAACGAACTACATCGTTAACGAAGCTCAAACATTTCTCATCTTAACTGACAAGCATTGGAGGTTAGAGTACCTTTGGTTTGTTTCAGTTTCAGAAGCAGAGTTGGACCAGATTTAGTTCGTATTTGTAAGAAACACCGTTCTTTTGTTCTGAGCACACTTACGTTTCCTGCGGTATTAGAGACTCTAGAAAGCAATAGCGTTCTTCTTGCCCTAAAGCAGAGTGTGATCCATGGATGAGAACTCTGCTGTGTGTTTCCCTTCAGAAATGGAGTTAAATCCCAGGCTCTGAGTCTTCCTACAAGCAAGACTTCGTTTCAGGTAAGGACAGTAACGTTTCAGCTCGTAAGAACTACATCGTTCACAAATCTCACACGTTTCTCATCTTAACTGCCAAGCATTGGATGTTAGAGGACCAGAGCTTTGTATCAGTTTCAGAAGCATAGTTGGACTAGATATGGTCCGTATGTGTAGGAAACACAGTTCTTTTCTTCTGAGCACACTCAAGTTTCCTGCTGTATTTGAGAATCTAGAAAGCAATAGCATTGTTCTTGCTCTAAAGCAGAGTGATATCATTGGATGAGAACTCTGCTGTGTGTTTCCCTTCAAAAATGGAGTTAAATCACAGGCTCTGTGTATTCCTACAATCAAGACATCGTTTCAGTAAGGGCAGTCACTTTTCAGCTCAAAGGAACTACATCGTTCATGAAGCTCACAGGTTTCTCATCTTAACTGACAAGCATTGGATGTTAGAGGACCAGTGCTTTGTATCAGTTTCAGAAGCAGAGTTGGACTAGATATGGTCCGTATGTGTAGGAAACACAGTTCTTTTCTTCTGAGCACACTCATGTTTCCTGCTCTCTTCGAGATTCTAGAAAGCTAGAGCGTGCTTCTTGCTCCAAAGCAGAGTGTGATCAATGGATGAAAACTTTGTTGTGTGTTTCTCTTCAGCAATGGAGTTAAATCACAGGCTCTGTGTCTTCCTACAAGCAAGACTTCGTTTCAGGTAAGGGCAGTCACGTTTCAGCTCAAAAGAACTACATTGTTCACAAAGCTCACACGTTTCTCATCTTAACTGACAAGCATTGGATGTTAGAGGATCAGTGCTTTGTATCAGTTTCAGAATCAGAGTTGGACTAGATATGGTCCATATATGTAACGAACACCGTTCTTTTGTTCTCATCACACTCATGTTTCCTGTTCTCTTAGAGACTCTAGAAAGCAAGAGCCTGCTTCTTGCTCTAAAGCAGTGTGTGAACAATGTATGAGAACTCTTCTGTGTGTTTCCCTTCAGAAATGGAGTTAAATCCCAGGCTCTGTGTCTTCCTACAAGCAAGACTTCGTTTCAGTTAAGGGCAGTCACTTTTCATCACAAACGAACTACATCGTTAACGAAGCTCAAACATTTCTCATCTTAACTGACAAGCATTGGAGGTTAGAGTACCTTTGGTTTGTTTCAGTTTCAGGAGCAGAGTTGGACCAGATTTAGTTCGTATTTGTAAGAAACACCGTTCTTTTGTTCTGAGCACACTTACGTTTCCTGCGGTATTAGAGACTCTAGAAAGCAATAGCGTTCTTCTTGCCCTAAAGCAGAGTGTGATCCATGGATGAGAACTCTGCTGTGTGTTTCCCTTCAGAAATGGAGTTAAATCCCAGGCTCTGAGTCTTCCTACAAGCAAGACTTCGTTTCAGGTAAGGACAGTAACGTTTCAGCTCGTAAGAACTACATCGTTCACAAATCTCACACGTTTCTCATCTTAACTGCCAAGCATTGGATGTTAGAGGACCAGAGCTTTGTATCAGTTTCAGAAGCATAGTTGGACTAGATATGGTCCGTATGTGTAGGAAACACAGTTCTTTTCTTCTGAGCACACTCAAGTTTCCTGCTGTATTTGAGAATCTAGAAAGCAATAGCATTGTTCTTGCTCTAAAGCAGAGTGATATCATTGGATGAGAACTCTGCTGTGTGTTTCCCTTCAAAAATGGAGTTAAATCACAGGCTCTGTGTATTCCTACAATCAAGACATCGTTTCAGGTAAGGGCAGTCACTTTTCAGCTCAAAGGAACTACATCGTTCATGAAGCTCACAGGTTTCTCATCTTAACTGACAAGCATTGGATGTTAGAGGACCAGTGCTTTGTATCAGTTTCAGAAGCAGAGTTGGACTAGATATGGTCCCTATTTGTAGGAAACAAGTTCTTTTGTTCCCAGCACACTCAAGTTTCCAGCGGAGGTAGAGACTCAAGAAAGCAATAGCGTTCTTCTTGCTCTAAAGCAGAGTGTGATCCATTGAAGAGAACGTTTCTGTGTGTTTCCCTTCAGAAATGGAGTTAAATCCCAGGCTCTGTGTATTCCTACAATCAAGACATCATTTCAGGTAAGGGGAGTCTCTTTTCAGCTCAAAGGAACTACATCGTTCATGAGGCTCACACGTTTCTCATCTTAACTGACAAGCATTGGATGTTAGAGGATCAGTGCTTTGTATCAGTTTCAGAAGCAGAGTTGGACTAGATATGGTCCGTATGTGTAGGAAACACCGTTCTTTTGTTCTCATCACACTCATGTTTCCTGCTCTCTTAGAGACTCTAGAAAGCAAGAGCCTGCTTCTTGCTCTAAAGCAGTGTGTGAACAATGGATGAGAACTCTGCTGTGTGTTTCCCTTCAGAAATGGAGTTAAATCCCAGGCTCTGTGTCTTCCTACAAGCAAGCCTTCATTTCAGGTAAGGACAGTAACGTTTCAGCTCGAAAGAACTACATCGTTCACAAATCTCACACGTTTCTCATCTTAACTGCCAAGCATTGGATGTTAGAGGACCAGAGCTTTGTATCAGTTTCAGAAGCAGAGTTGGACTAGATATGGTCCGTATGTGTAGGAAACACAGTTCTTTTCTTCTGAGCACACTCAAGTTTCCTGCTCTCTTCGAGATTCTAGAAAGCTAGAGCGTGCTTCTTGCTCCAAAGCAGAGTGTGATCAATGGATGAAAACTTTGTTGTGTGTTTCTCTTCAGAAATGGAGTTAAATCACAGGCTCTGTGTCTTCCTACAAGCAAGACTTCATTTCAGGTAAGGGCCGTCACTTTTCAGCTCAAAGGAACTACATCGTTCACGAAGCTCACACGTTTTTCATCTTAACTAACAAGCATTAGATGTTAGAGGACCAGTGCTTTGTATCAGTTTCAGAAGCAGAGTTGGACTAGATATGGTCCGTATGTGTAGGAAACACCGTTCTTTTGTTCTCATCACACTCATGTTTCCTGCTCTCTTAGAGACTCTAGAAAGCAAGAGCCTGCTTCTTGCTCTAAAGCAGTGTGTGAACAATGTATGAGAACTCTTCTGTGTGTTTCCCTTCAGAAATGGAGTTAAATCCCAGGCTCTGTGTCTTCCTACAAGCAAGACTTCGTTTCAGTTAAGGGCAGTCACTTTTCATCACAAACGAACTACATCGTTAACGAAGCTCAAACATTTCTCATCTTAACTGACAAGCATTGGAGGTTAGAGTACCTTTGGTTTGTTTCAGTTTCAGAAGCAGAGTTGGACCAGATTTAGTTCGTATTTGTAAGAAACACCGTTCTTTTGTTCTGAGCACACTTACGTTTCCTGCGGTATTAGAGACTCTAGAAAGCAATAGCGTTCTTCTTGCCCTAAAGCAGAGTGTGATCCATGGATGAGAACTCTGCTGTGTGTTTCCCTTCAGAAATGGAGTTAAATCCCAGGCTCTGAGTCTTCCTACAAGCAAGACTTCGTTTCAGGTAAGGGCAGTCACTTTTCAGCTCAAAGGAACTACATCGTTTACGAAGCTCACATGATTTTCATCTTAACTGACAAGCATTGGATGTTAGAGGACCAGTGCTTTGTATCAGTTTCAGAAGCAGAGTTGGACTAGATATGGTCCGTATGTGTAGGAAACACCGTTCTTTTGTTCTCGTCACACTCATGTTTCCTGCTCTCTTAGAGACTCTAGAAAGCAAGAGCCTGCTTCTTGCTCTAAAGCAGTGTGTGAACAATGGATGAGAACTCTGCTGTGTGTTTCCCTTCAGAAATGGAGTTAAATCCCAGGCTCTGTGTCTTCCTACAAGCAAGACTTCGTTTCAGGTAAGGACAGTAACGTTTCAGCTCGAAAGAACTACATCGTTCACAAATCTCACACGTTTCTCATCTTAACTGCCAAGCATTGGATGTTAGAGGACCAGAGCTTTGTATCAGTTTCAGAAGCATAGTTGGACTAGATATGGTCCGTATGTGTAGGAAACACAGTTCTTTTCTTCTGAGCACACTCAAGTTTCCTGCTCTCTTCGAGATTCTAGAAAGCTAGAGCGTGCTTCTTGCTCTAAAGCAGAGTGTGATCAATGGATGAAAACTTTGTTGTGTGTTTCTCTTCAGAAATGGAGTTAAATCACAGGCTCTGTGTCTTCCTACAAGCAAGACTTCGTTTCAGGTAAGGGCAGTCACTTTTCAGCTCAAAGGAACAACATCGTTCACGAAGCTCACACGTTTTTCATCTTAACTGACAAGCATTGGATGTTAGAGGACCAGTGCTTTGTATCAGTTTCAGAAGCAGAGTTGGACTAGATATGATCCTTATGTGTAGTAAACACCGTTCATTTGTACTCAGCACACTCAAGTTTCCTGCTCTCTTCGAGATTCTAGAAAGCTAGAGTGTGCTTCTTGCTCTAAAGCAGAGTGTTATCAATGGATGAGAACTCTGTTGTGTGTTTCACTTCAGAAATGGAGTTAAATCCCTGGCTCTGAGTCTTCCTATAAGCAAGACTTCGTTTCAGGTAAGGGCATTTACTTTACATCTCAAACGAACTATATCGTTCACGAAGCTCACAGGTTTCTCTTCTTAACTGAGAAGCATTGGATGTTAGAGTACCTTTGCTTTGTATCAATTTCAAGCAGAGTTAGACTAGATATGGTCCGTATGTATCGGAAACACGGTTCTTTTCTTCTGAGCACACTCACGTTTCTTGCTGTATTAGAGACCCTGGAAAGCAAGTGCGTTCTTCTTGCTCTAAAGCAGAGTGTGATCCATGGATGAGAACTATGCTGTGTGTTTCCCTTCAGAAATGGAGTTAAATCCCAGGCTCTGTGTCTTCCTACAAGCAAGACTTCGTTTCAGGTAAGGGCAGTCAGGTTTCAGCTCGAAAGAACTACATCGTTCACAAAGCTCACACGTTTCTCATCTTAACTGCCAAGCATTGGATGTTAGAGGACCAGAGCTTTGTATCAGTTTCAGAAGCAGAGTTGGACTAGATATGGTCCATATGTGTAGGAAACACAGTTCTTTTCTTCTGAGCACACTCAAGTTTCCTGCTGTATTTGAGAATCTAGAAAGCAATAGCTTTGTTCTTGCTCTAAAGCAGAGTGATATCATTGGATGAGAACTCTGCTGTGTGTTTCTCTTCAGAAATGGAGTTAAATCACAGGCTCTGTGTATTCCTACAATCAAGACATCGTTTCAGGTAAGGGCAGTCACTTTTCAGCTCAAAGGAACTACATCGTTCATGAAGCTCACACGTTTCTCATCTTAACTGACAAGCATTGGATGTTAGAGGACCAGTGCTTTGTATCAGTTTCAGAAGCAGAGTTGGACTAGATATGGTCCCTATTTGTAGGAAACAAGTTCTTTTGTTCCCAGCACACTCAAGTTTCCAGCGGAGGTAGAGGCTCTAGAAAGCAATAGCGTTCTTCTTGCTCTAAAGCAGAGTGTGATCCATTGAAGAGAACGATTCTGTGTGTTTCCCTTCAGAAATGGAGTTAAATCCCAGGCTCTGTGTATTCCTACAATCAAGACATCATTTCAGGTAAGGGGAGTCTCTTTTCAGCTCAAAGGAACTACATCGTTCATGAGGCTCACACGTTTCTCATCTTAACTGACAAGCATTGGATGTTAGAAGATCAGTGCTTTGTATCAGTTTCAGAAGCAGAGTTGGACTAGATATGGTCCGTATGTGTAGGAAACACCGTTCTTTTGTTCTCATCACACTCATGTTTCCTGCTCTCTTAGAGACTCTAGAAAGCAAGAGCCTGCTTCTTGCTCTAAAGCAGTGTGTGAACAATGGATGAGAACTCTGCTGTGTGTTTCCCTTCAGAAATGGAGTTAAATCCCAGGCTCTGTGTCTTCCTACAAGCAAGACTTCGTTTCAGGTAAGGACAGTAACGTTTCAGCTCGAAAGAACTACATCGTTCACAAATCTCACACGTTTCTCATCTTAACTGCCAAGCATTGGATGTTAGAGGACCAGAGCTTTGTATCAGTTTCAGAAGCATAGTTGGACTAGATATGGTCCGTATGTGTAGGAAACACAGTTCTTTTCTTCTGAGCACTCTCAAGTTTCCTGCTCTCTTCGAGATTCTAGAAAGCTAGAGCGTGCTTCTTGCTCTAAAGCAGAGTGTGATCAATGGATGAAAACTTTGTTGTGTGTTTCTCTTCAGAAATGGAGTTAAATCACAGGCTCTGTGTCTTCCTACAAGCAAGACTTCGTTTCAGGTAAGGGCAGTCACTTTTCAGCTCAAAGGAACTACATCGTTCACGAAGCTCACACGTTTTTCATCTTAACTGACAAGCATTGGATGTTAGAGGACCAGTGCTTTGTATCAGTTTCAGAAGCAGAGTTGGACTAGATATGATCCTTATGTGTAGTAAACACCGTTCATTTGTACTCAGCACACTCAAGTTTCCTGCTCTCTTCGAGATTCTAGAAAGCTAGAGTGTGCTTCTTGCTCTAAAGCAGAGTGTTATCAATGGATGAGAACTCTGTTGTGTGTTTCACTTCAGAAATGGAGTTAAATCCCTGGCTCTGAGTCTTCCTATAAGCAAGACTTCGTTTCAGGTAAGGGCATTTACTTTACATCTCAAACGATCTATATCGTTCACGAAGATCACAGGTTTCTCTTCTTAACTGAGAAGCATTGGATGTTAGAGTACCTTTGCTTTGTATCAATTTCAAGCAGAGTTAGACTAGATATGGTCCGTATGTATCGGAAACACGGTTCTTTTCTTCTGAGCACACTCACGTTTCTTGCTGTATTAGAGACCCTGGAAAGCAAGTGCGTTCTTCTTGCTCTAAAGCAGAGTGTGATCCATGGATGAGAACTATGCTGTGTGTTTCCCTTCAGAAATGGAGTTAAATCCCAGGCTCTGTGTCTTCCTACAAGCAAGACTTCGTTTCAGGTAAGGGCAGTCAGGTTTCAGCTCGAAAGAACTACATCGTTCACAAAGCTCACACGTTTCTCATCTTAACTGCCAAGCATTGGATGTTAGAGGACCAGAGCTTTGTATCAGTTTCAGAAGCAGAGTTGGACTAGATATGGTCCATATGTGTAGGAAACACAGTTCTTTTCTTCTGAGCACACTCAAGTTTCCTGCTGTATTTGAGAATCTAGAAAGCAATAGCATTGTTCTTGCTCTAAAGCAGAGTGATATCATTGGATGAGAACTCTGCTGTGTGTTTCCCTTCAAAAATGGAGTTAAATCACAGGCTCTGTGTATTCCTACAATCAAGACATCGTTTCAGGTAAGGGCAGTCACTTTTCAGCTCAAAGGAACTACATCGTTCATGAAGCTCACACGTTTCTCATCTTAACTGACAAGCATTGGATGTTAGAGGACCAGTGCTTTGTATCAGTTTCAGAAGCAGAGTTGGACTAGATATGGTCCCTATTTGTAGGAAACAAGTTCTTTTGTTCCCAGCACACTCAAGTTTCCAGCGGAGGTAGAGATTCTAGAAAGCAATAGCGTTCTTCTTCCTCTAAAGCAGAGTGTGATCCATTGAAGAGAATGATTCTGTGTGTTTCCCTTCAGAAATGGAGTTAAATCCCAGGCTCTGTGTATTCCTACAATCAAGACATCATTTCAGGTAAGGGGAGTCTCTTTTCAGCTCAAAGGAACTACATCGTTCATGAGGCTCACACGTTTCTCATCTTAACTGACAAGCATTGGATGTTAGAGGATCAGTGCTTTGTATCAGTTTCAGAAGCAAAGTTGGACTAGATATGGTCCATATGTGTAGGAAACACCGTTCTTTTGTTCTCATCACACTCATGTTTCCTGCTCTCTTAGAGACTCTAGAAAGCAAGAGCCTGCTTCTTGCTCTAAAGCAGTGTGTGAACAATGGATGAGAACTCTGCTGTGTGTTTCCCTTCAGAAATGGAGTTAAATCCCAGGCTCTGTGTCTTCCTACAAGCAAGCCTTCATTTCAGGTAAGGACAGTAACGTTTCAGCTCGAAAGAACTACATCGTTCACAAATCTCACACGTTTCTCATCTTAACTGCCAAGCATTGGATGTTAGAGGACCAGAGCTTTGTATCAGTTTCAGAAGCAGAGTTGGACTAGATATGGTCCGTATGTGTAGGAAACACAGTTCTTTTCTTCTGAGCACACTCAAGTTTCCTGCTCTCTTCGAGATTCTAGAAAGCTCGAGCGTGCTTCTTGCTCCAAAGCAGAGTGTGATCAATGGATGAAAACTTTGTTGTGTGTTTCTCTTCAGAAATGGAGTTAAATCACAGGCTCTGTGTCTTCCTACAAGCAAGACTTCGTTTCAGGTAAGGGCAGTCACTTTTCAGCTCAAAGGAACTACATCGTTCATGAAGCTCACACGTTTCTCATCTTAACTGACAAGCATTGGATGTTAGAGGACCAGTGCTTTGTATCAGTTTCAGAAGCAGAGTTGGACTAGGTATGGTCTGTATGTGTAGGATACACCGTTCTTTTGTTCCCAGCACACTCAAGTTCCCTCGGTAGTAGAGACTCTAGAAAGCAAGAGAGTGCTTCTTGCTTTAAAGCAGAGTGTGATCCATGGATGAGAACTCTGCTGTGTGTTTCCCTTCAGAAATGTAGTTAAATCCCAGGCTATGTGTCTTCCTACAAGCAAGACTTCGTTTCAGGTAAGGACAGTCACGTTTTAGCTCGAAAGAACTACATCGTTCACAAATCTCACACGTTTCTCATCTTAACTGCCAAGCATTGGATGTTAGAGGACCAGAGCTTTGTATCAGTTTCAGAAGCAGATATGGAACTGTGTTTCCTTTTCTTCTGAGCACACTCAAGTTTCCTGCTCTCTTCGAGATTGTAGAAAGCTAGAGCGTGCTTCTTGCTCTAAAGCAGAGTGTGATCAATGGATGAAAACTTTGTTGTGTGTTTCTCTTCAGAAATGGAGTTAAATCACAGGCTCTGTGTCTTCCTACAAGCAAGACTTCGTTTCAGGTAAGGGCAGTCACTTTTCAGCTCAAAGGAACTACATCGTTCACGAAGCTCACACATTTTTCATCTTAACTGACAAGCATTGGATGTTAGAGGACCAGTGCTTTGTATCAGTTTCAGAAGCAGAGTTGGACTAGATATGATCCTTATGTGTAGGAAACACCGTTCATTTGTACTCAGCACACTCAAGTTTCCTGCTCTCTTCGAGATTCTAGAAAGCTAGAGCGTGCTTCTTGCTCTAAAGCAGAGTGTTATCAATGGATGAGAACTCTGTTGTGTGTTTCACTTCAGAAATGGAGTTAAATCCCTGGCTCTGAGTCTTCCTATAAGCAAGACTTCGTTTCAGGTAAGGGCATTTACTTTACATCTCAAACGAACTATATCGTTCATGAAGCTCACAGGTTTCTCTTCTTAACTGAGAAGCATTGGATGTTAGAGTACCTTTGCTTTGTATCAATTTCAAGCAGAGTTGGACTAGATATGGTCCGTATGTGTCGGAAACACGGTTCTTTTCTTCTGAGCACACTCACGTTTCTTGCTGTATTAGACACTCTGGAAAGCAAGTGCGTTTTTCTTGCTCTAAAGCAGAGTGTGATCCATGGATGAGAACTATGCTGTGTGTTTCCCTTCAGAAATGGAGTTGAATCCCAGGCTCTGTGTCTTCCTACAAGCAAGACTTCGTTTCAGGTAAGGGCAGTTACCTTTCAGCTCAAACGAACTACATCGTTCACAAATCTCACACGTTTCTCATCTTAACTGCCAAGCATTGGATGTTAGAGGACCAGTGCTTTGTTTCAGTTTCAGAAGCAGAGTTGGACTAGATATGGGCCCTATGTATAGGAAACACCGTTCTTTTGTTCTCTTCACACTCATGTTTCCTGCTGTCTTAGAGACTCTAGAAAGCAAGAGCGTGCTTCTTGCTCTAAAGCAGAGTGTGATCCATGGATGAGAACTGTGTTGTATGTTTCTCATCAGAAATGGAGTTAAATCACAGGCTCTGTGTCTTCCTACAAGCAAGACTTCGTTTCAGGTAAGGGCAGTCACTTTTCAGCTCAAAGGAACTACATCGTTTACGAAGCTCACATGTTTTTCTTCTTAACTGACAAGCATTGGATGTTAGAGGACCAGTGCTTTGTATCAGTTTCAGAAGCAGATTTGGACTAGATATGGTCCGTATGTGTAGGAAACACCGTTCTTTCGTTCTCATCACACTCATGTTTCCTGCTCTCTTAGAGACTCTAGAAAGCAAGAGCCTGCTTCTTGCTCTAAAGCAGTGTGTGAACAATGGATGAGAACTCTGCTGTGTGTTTCCCTTCAGAAATGGAGTTAAATCCCAGGCTCTGTGTCTTCCTACAAGCAAGACTTCGTTTCAGGTAAGGGCAGTCACTTTTCAGCTCAAAGGAACTACATCGTTCACGAAGCTCACACGTTTTTATCTTAACTGACAAGTATTGGATGTTAGAGGACCAGTGCTTTGTATCAGTTTCAGAAGCAGAGTTGGACTAGATATGATCCTTATGTGTAGGAAACACCGTTCATTTGTACTCAGCACACTCAAATTTCCTGCTCTCTTCGAGATTCTAGAAAGCTAGAGTGTGCTTCTTGCTCTAAAGCAGAGTGTTATCAATGGATGAGAACTCTGTTGTGTGTTTCACTTCAGAAATGGAGTTAAATCCCTGGCTCTGAGTCTTCCTATAAGCAATACTTCATTTCAGGTAAGGGCATTTACTTTACATCTCAAACGAACTATATCGTTCACGAAGCTCACAGGTTTCTCTTCTTAACTGAGAAGCATTGGATGTTAGAGTACCTTTGCTTTGTATCAATTTCAAGCAGAGTTGGACTAGATATGGTCCGTATGTGTATGAATCACAGTTCTTTTGTACTGAGAACCCTCACGTTTCCTGCGGTATTAGAGATTCTAGAAAGCAATAGCGTTCTTCTTGCTCTAAAGCAGAGTGTGATCCATTGATGAGAACTCTGCTGTGTGTTTCCCTTCAGAAATAGAGTTCAAGCCCAGGCTCTGAGTCTTCCTACAATCAAGACGTCGTTTCAGGTAAGGGCAGTCACTTTTCAGCTCAAAGGAACTACATCGTTCATGAAGCTCACACGTTTCTCATCTTAACTGACAAGCATTGGATGTTAGAGGACCAGTGCTTTGTATCAGTTTCAGAAGCAGAGTTGGACTAGGTATGGTCCGTATGTGTAGGAAACACCGTTCTTTTGTTCCCAGCACACTCAAGTTCCCTCGGTAGTAGAGACTCTAGGAAGCAATAGCGTTCTTCTTGCTCTAAAGCAGAGTGTGATCCATTGATGAGAACGATTCTGTGTGTTTCCCTTCAGAAATGGAGATAAATCCATGGATCTGTGTCTTCCTACAATCAAGACATCGTTTCAGGTAAGGGCTGTCACTTTTCAGGTCAAAGAAACTACATCGTTCATGAAGCTCACACGTTTCTCATCTTAACTGACAAGCATTGGATGTTAGAGGACCAGTGCTTTGTATCAGTTTCAGAAGCAGAGTTGGACTAGATATGGTTCGTATGTGTAGTAAACACCGTTCATTTTTTCTCAGCACACTCTTGTTTCCTGCTCTCTTAGAGAATCTACAAAGCAAGAGCGTGCTTCTTGCTCTAAAGCAGATTGTGATCAATGCCTGAGAACTCTGCTATGTGTTTCACTTCAGAAATGGAGTTAAATCACAGGCTCTCTGTCTTCCTAAAAGCAAGACTTCGTTTCAGGTAAGGGCAGTCACTTTTCAGCACAAACGACCTACATCGTTCACAAAGCTCACACGTTTCTCATCTTAACTGACAAGCATTGGATGTTAGAGGACCAGAGCTTTGTATCAGTTTCAGAAGCAGAGTTCGACTAGATTTGTTCTGTATGTGTAGGAAACACAGTTCTTTTGTTCTGAGCACACTCAAGTTTCCTGCTGTATTTGAGACTCTAGAAAGCAATAGCGTTCTTCTTGCCCTAAAGCAGAGTGTGATCCATGGATGAGAAGTCTGCTGTGTGTTTCCCTTCAGAAATGGAGTTAAAGCCCATGCTCTGAGTCTGCCTACAATCAGGACTTCGTTTCACGTAAGGGCAGTCACTTTTCAGGTCAAACGAACTACATCGTTCACGAAGCTCACACGTTTCTCATCTTAACTGCCACGCATTGGATGTTAGAGGACCAGTGCTTTGTATCAGTTTCAGAAGCATAGTTGGACTAGATATGATCCTTATGTGTAGGAAACACCGTTCATTTGTACTCAGCACACTCAACTTTCCTGCTCTCTTTGAGATTCTAGAAAGCTAGAGCGTGCTTCTTGCTCTAAAGCAGCGTGTGATCAATGGATGAAAACTTTGTTGTGTGTTTATCTTCAGAAATGGAGTTAAATCACAGGCTCTGTGTCTTCCTACAAGCAAGACTTCGTTTCAGGTAAGGGCATTTACTTTACAGCTCAAAAGAACTATATCGTTCACAAGCTCACAGGTTTCTCTTCTTAACTGAGAAGCATTGGATGTTAGAGGACCAGAGCTTTGTATCAGATTCAGAAGCAGAATTGGACTAGTTATGGTCTGTATGTGTAGGAAACACAGTTCTTTTCTTCTGAGCACACTCAAGTTTCCTGCTGTATTTGAGAATTTAGAAAGAAATAGCATTGTTCTTGCTCTAAAGCAGAGTGTTATCATTGGATGAGAACTCTGCTGTGTGTTTCCCTTCAGAAATGGAGTTAAAGCCCAGGCTCTGGGTCTTCCTACAAGCAAGACTTCGTTTCAGGTAAGGGCAGTAACTTTTCAGTTCAAATGAACAAAATCGTTCACGAAGGTCACACGTTTCTCATCTTAACTGACAAGCATTGGATGTTAGAGGACCAATGCTTTGTTTCAGTTTCAGAAGCAGAGTTGGACTGGAAATAGACCGTATGGGTATGAATCACAGTTCTTTTGTACTGAGAACCCTCACGTTTCCTGCGGTATTAGAGACTCTAGAAAGCAATAGCGTTCTTCTTGCTCTAAAGCAGAGTTTGATCCATGGATGAGAACTCTGCTGTGAGTTTCACTTCAGAAATAGAGTTCAAGCCCAGGCTCTGAGTCTTCCTACAATCAAGACGTCGTTTCAGGTAAGGGCAATCACTTTTCTGCTCAAAGGAACTACATCGTTCATGAAGCTCACACGTTTCTCATCTTAACTGACAAGCATTGGATGTTAGAGGACCAGTGCTTTGTATCAGTTTCAGAAGCAGAGTTGGACTAGACATGGTCCGTAGGTGTAGGAAACACCGTTCTTTTCTTCCCAGCACACTCAAGTTCCCTCTTTAGTAGAGACTCTAGAAAGCAATAGCGTTCTTTTTGCTCTAAAGCAGAGTGTGATCCATTGATGAGAACGATTCTGTGTGTTTCCCTTCAGAAATGGAGTTAAATCCAAGGATCTGTGTCTTCCTACAATCAAGACATCCTTTCAGGTAAGGGCAGTCACTTTTCAGCTCAAAGGAACTACATCGTTCATGAAGCTCACACGTTTCTCATCTTAACTGCCAAGCATTGGACGTTAGAGGACCAGTACTTTGTATCAGTTTCAGAAACATAGTTGGACTAGATATGGTCCGTATGTATAGGAAACACCGTTCTTTTGTTCTCTTCACACTCATGTTTCCTGCTGACTTAGAGATTCTAGAAAGCAAGAGCGTGCTTCTTGCTCTAAAGCAGAGTTTGATCCATGGATGGGAACTGTGTTGTATGTTTCTCTTCAGAAATGGAGTTAAATCACAGGCTCTGTGTCTTCCTACAAGCAAGACTTCGTTTCAGGTAAGGGCAGTCACTTTTCAGCTCAAAGGAACTACATCGTTTACGAAGCTCACATGATTTTCATCTTAACTGACAAGCATTGGATGTTAGAGGACCAGGGCTTTGTATCAGTTTCAGAAGCAGAGTTGGACAAGATATGGTCCGTATGTGTAGGAAACACCGTTCTTTTGTTCTCATCACACTCATGTTTCCTGCTCTCTTAGAGACTCTAGAAAGCAAGAGCCTGCTTCTTGCTCTAAAGCAGTGTGTGAACAATGGATGAGAACTCTGCTGTGTGTTTCACTTCAGAAATGGAGTTAAATCCCAGGCTCTGAGACTTCCTACAAGCAAGAATTCGTTTCAGGTAAGGGCAGTCACTTTTCAGCTCAAAGGAACTACATCGTTCACGAAGTTCACACGTTTCACATCTTAACTGACAAGCATTGGATGTTAGAGGGCCAGTGCTTTGTATCTTTTTCAGAAGCAGAGTTGCACTAGATATGATCCTTATGTGTAAGAAAAACCGTTCATTTATACTCAGCACACTCAATTTCCTCCTCTCTTCGAGATTCTACAAAGTAATAGCTTTCTTCTTGCTCTAAAGCAGACAGTGATCCATTGAAGGGAACGATTCTGTGTGTTTCCCTTCAGAAATGGAGTTAAATCCCAGGCTCTGTGTATTCCTACAATCAAGACATCGTTTCAGGTAAGGGCAGTCACTTTTCAGCTCAAAGGAACTACATCGTTCATGAAGCTCACACGTTTCTCATCTTAACTGACAAGCATTGGATGTTAGAGAACCAGTGCTTTGTATCAGTTTCAGAAGCAGAGTTGGACTAGATATGGTTCGTATGTGTAGTAAACACCGTTCTTTTTTTCACAGCACACTCATGTTTCCTGCTGTCTTAGAGAATCTAGAAAGCAAGAGCGTGCTTCTTGCTCTAAAGCAGATTGTGATCAATGCATGAGAACTCTGCTGTGTGTTTTACTTCAGAAATTTGGTTAAATCACAGGCTCTGTGTCTTCCTACAAGCAAGACTTTGTTTCAGGTAAGGGCAGTCACTTTTCATCACAAACGAACTACATCTTTAACGAAGCTCAAACATTTCTCATCTTAACTGACAAGCATTGGATGTTAGAGGAACTGTGGTTTGTTTCAGTTTCAGAAGCAGAGTTGGACCAGATTTAGTTCGTATTTGTAAGAAACACCGTTCTTTTGTTCTGAGCACACTTATGTTTCCTGCGGTATTAGAGACTCTAGAAAGCAATAGCGTTCTTCTTGCCCTAAAGCAGAGTGTGATCCATGGATAAGAACTCTGCTGTGTGTTTCCCTTCAGAAATGGAGTTAAAGCCCAGGCTCTGAGTCTTCCTACAATAAAGACTTCGTTTCAGGTAAGGGCAGTCACTTTTCAGGTCAAATGAACTACATCGTTCACCAAGCTCACACGTTTCTCATCTTAACTGCCAAGCATTGGATGTTAGAGGACCAGTGCTCTGTATCAGTTTCAGAAGCATAGTTGGACTAGATATGGTCCATATGTGTAGGAAACACCGTTCTTTTGTTCTCATCACACTCATGTTTCCTGCTCTCTTAGAGACTCTATAAAGCAAGAGCCTGCTTCTTGCTCTAAAGCTGTGTGTGAACAATGCATGAGAACTCTGCTGTGAGTTTCACTTCAGAAATGGAGTTAAACCCCAGGCTCTGAGACTTCCTACAAGCAAGAATTCGTTTCAGGTAAGGGAAGTCACTTTTCAGCTCAAAGGAACAACATCGTTCACGAAGTTCACACGTTTCACATCTTAACTGCCAAGCATTGGATGTTAGAGGACCAGTGCTTTGTATCAGTTTCAGAAGCAGAGTTGCACTAGATATGATCCTTATGTGTAGGAAACACCGTTCATTTGTACTCAGCACACTCAAGTTTCCTGCTCTCTTCGAGATTCTAGAAAGCTAGAGCGTGCTTCTTGCTCTAAAGCAGAGTGTGATCAATGGATGAGAACTCTGCTGTGTGTTTCCCTTCAGAAATGGAGTTAAATCCCAGGCTCTGTGTATTCCTACAATCAAGACATCGTTTCAGGTAAGGGCAGTCACTTTTCCGCTCAAAGGAACCACATCGTTCATGAGGCTCACACGTTTCTCATCTTAACTGACAAGCATTGGATGTTAGAGGACCAGTGCTTTGTATCAGTTTCAGAATCAGAGTTGGACTTGATATGGTCCGTATGTGTAGTAAACACCGCTCTTTTTTTCTCAGCACACTCTTGTTTCCTGCTGTCTTAGAGAACCTAGAAAGCAAGAGCGTGCTTCTTGCTCTAAAGCAGATTGTGATCAATGCATGAGAACTCTGCTGTGTGTTTCACTTCAGAAATGGTGTTAAATCACAGGCTCTCTGTCTTCCTACAAGCATGACTTCGTTTCAGGTAAGGGCAGTCACTTTTCAGCACAAACAAACTACATCGTTCACGAAGCTCACACGTTTCTCATCTTAACTGACAAGCATTGGATGTTAGAGGACGAGAGCTTTGTATCAGTTTCAGAAGCAGAGTTGGACTAGATTTGGTCCGTATGTGTAGGAAACACAGTTCTTTTGTTCTGAGCACACTCAAGTATCCTGCGGTATTTGAGACTCTAGTAAGCAATAGCGTTCTTCTTGCCCTAAAGCAGAGTGTGATCCATGGATGAGAAGTCTGCTGTGTGTTTCCCTTCAGAAATGGAGTTAAAGCCCAGGCTCTGAGTCTTCCTACAATCAGGACTTCGTTTCAGGTAAGGGCAGTCACTTTTCAGGTCAAATGAACTTCATTGTTCACGAAGCTCACACGTTTCTCATTTTAACTCTCAAGCATTGGATGTTAGAGGACCAGTGCTTTGTATCAGTTTCAGAAGCATAGTTGGACTAGATATGGTGCGTATGTGTAGGAAACACCATTCTTTTCTTCTGAGCATACTCAAGTTTCCTGCTGTATTTGAGAATCTAGAAAGCATTAGCATTGTTCTTGCTCTAAAGCAGAGTGTGATCCATGGATGAGAACTCTGCTGTGTGTTTCCCTTCAGAAATGGAGTTAAAGCCCAGGCTCTGTGTCTTCCTACAAGCAAGACTTCCTTTCAGGTAAGGGCAGTCACTTTTCAGCTCAAAGGAACTACATCGTTCACGAAGCTCACACGTTTTTCATCTTAACTGACAAGCATTGGATGTTAGAGGACCAGTGCTTTCTATCAGTTTCAGAAGCAGAGTTGGACTAGATATGATCCTTATGTGTAGGAAACACTGTTCATTTGTACTCAGCACACTCAAGTTTCCTGCTCTCTTCGAGATTCTAAAAAGCTAGATCGTGCTTCTTGCTCTAAAGCAGAGTGTGATCAATGGAAGAGAACTCTGTTGTGTGTTTCACTTCAGAAATGGAGTTAAATCCCTGGCTCTGTGTCTTCCTATAAGCAAGACTTCGTTTCAGGTAATGGCATTTACTTTACAGCTCAAATGAACTATATCGTTCACGAAGCTCACAGGTTTCTCTTCTTAACTGAGAAGCATTGGATGTTAGAGTACCTTTGCTTTGTATCAATTTCAAGCAGAGTTGAACTAGATATGGTCCGTATGTATCGGAAACACGGTTCTTTTCTTCTGAGCACACTCACGTTTCTTGGTGTATTAGAGACTCTGGAAAGCAAGAGCGTTCTTCATGCTCTAAAGCAGAGTGTGATCCATGCATGAGAACTGTGTTGTATGTTTCTCTTCAGAAATGGAGTTAAATCACAGGCCCTGTGTTTTATTACAAGCAAGACTTCGTTTCAGGTAAGGGCAGTCACTTTTCAGCTCAAAGGAACTACATCGTTCACGAAGCTCACACGTTTTTCATCTTAACTGACAAGCATTGGATGTTAGAGGACCAGTGCTTTGTATCAGTTTCAGAAGCATAGTTGGACTAGATATGGTCTGTATGTGTAGGAAACACCGTATTTTCTTCTGATCACACTCAATTTTCCTGCTGTATTTGAGAATCTAGAAAGCATTAGCATTGTTCTTGACCTAAAGCAGAGTGTGATCCATGGATGAGAACTCTGCTGTGTGTTTCCCTTCAGAAATGGAGTTAAAGCCCAGGCTCTGTGTCTTCCTACAAGCAAGACTTGGTTTCAGGTAAGGGCAGTCACTTTTCAGTTCAAACCAACAACATCGTTCACGAATGTCACACGTTTCTCATCTTAACTGACAAGCATTGGATGTTAGAGGACCAGTGCTTTGTTTCAGTTTCAGAAGCAGAGTTGGACTAGATATAGTCCGTATGTGTATGAATCACAGTTCTTTTGTACTGAGAACCCTCACGTTTCCTGCGGTATTAGAGACTCTAGAAAGCAATAGCGTTCTTCTTGCTCTAAAGCAGAGTGTGATCCATGGATGAGAACTGTGTTGTATGTTTCTCTTCAGAAATGGAGTTAAATCACAGGCTCTGTGTCTTCCTACAAGCAAGACTTCGTTTCAGGTAAGGGCATTCACTTTTCAGCTCAAAGGAACTACATCGTTCACGAAGCTCACACGTTTTTCATCTTAACTGACAAGCATTGGATGTTAGAGGACCAGTGCTTTGTATCATTTTCAGAAGCAGAGTTGGACTAGATATGATCCTTATGTGTAGGAAACACCGTTCATTTGTACTCAGCACACTCATGTTTCCTGCTCTCTTCGAGATTCTAGAAAGCTAGAGCGTGCTTCATGCTCTAAATCTGAGTGTGATCAATGGATGAGAACTCTATTGTGTGTTTCACTTCAGAAATGGAGTTAAATCACTGGCTCTGAGTCTTCCTATAAGCAAGATTTCGTTTCAGGTAAGGGCATTTACTTTACAGCTCAAACGAACTATATCGTTCACGAAGCTCACAGGTTTCTCTTCTTAACTGAGATGCATTGGATGTTAGAGTACCTTTGCTTTGTATCAATTTCAAGCAGAGTTGGACTAGATATGGTCCGTATGTATCGGAAACACGGTTCATTTCTTCTGAGCACACTCACGTTTCTTGCTGTATTAGAGACTCTGGGAAGCAAGAGCGTTCTTCTTGCTCTAAAGCAGAGTGTGATCCATGGATGAGAACCATGCTGTGTGTTTCCCTTCGAAAATGGAGTTAAATCCCAGGCTCTGTGTCTTCCTACAAGCAAGTTTTCGTTTCAGGTAAGGACAGTAACGTTTCAGCTCGAAAGAACTACATCATTCACAAAGCTCACACCTTTCTCATCTTAACTGCCAAGCATTGGATGTTAGAGGACCAGAGCTTTGTATCAGTTTCAGAAGCAGAGTTGGACTAGATATGGTCCGTATGTGTAGGAAACACAGTCTTTTCTTCTGAGCACACTCAAGTTTCCTGCTGTATTTGAGAATCTAGAAAGCAATAGCATTGTTCTTGCTCTGCAGCAGAGTATGATCCATGGATGAGAACTATGCTGTGTGTTTCCCTTCAGAAATGGAGTTAAAGCCCAGGCTCTGTGTCTTTCTACAAGCAAGACTTGGTTTCAGGTAAGGGCAGTCACTTTTCAGCTCAAACGAACAACATCGTTCACGAAGGTCACACGTTTCTCATCTTAACTGACAAGCATTGGATGTTAGAGGACCAGTGCTTTGTATCAGTTTCAGAAGCAGAGTTGGACTAGATATGATCCTTATGTGTAGGAAACACCGTTCATTTGTACTCAGCACACTCAAGTTTCCTGCTCTCTTCGAGATTCTAGAAAGCTATAGCGTGCTTCTTGCTCTAAAGCAGAGTGTGATCAATGGATGAAAACTTTGTTGTGTGTTTCTCTTCAGAAATGGAGTTAAATCCTAGGCTCTGTGTCTTCCTATAAGCAAGACTTCGTTTCAGGTAAGGGCAGTCACTTTTCAGCTCAAAGGAACTACATCGTTCACGAAGCTCACACGTTTTTCATCTTAACTGACAAGCATTGGATGTTAGAGGACCAGTGCTTTGTATCAGTTTCAGAAGCAGAGTTGGACTAGATATGATCCTTATGTGTAGGAAACACCGTTCATTTGTACTCAGCACACTCAAGTTTCCTGCTCTCTTCGAGATTCTAGAAAGCTAGATCGTGCTTCTTGCTCTAAAGCAGATTGTGATCAATGGAAGAGAACTCTGTTGTGTGTTTCACTTCAGAAATGGAGTTAAATCCCAGGCTCTGTGTCTTCCTACAAGCAAGACTTGGTTTCAGGTAAGGGCAGTCACTTTTCAGTTCAAACCAACAACATCGTTCACGAATGTCACACGTTTCTCATCTTAACTGACAAGCATTGGATGTTAGAGGACCAGTGCTTTGTTTCAGTTTCAGAAGCAGAGTTGGACTAGATATAGTCCGTATGTGTATGAATCACAGTTCTTTTGTACTGAGAACCCTCACGTTTCCTGCGGTATTAGAGACTCTAGAAAGCAATAGCGTTCTTCTTGCTCTAAAGCAGAGTGTGATCCATGGATGAGAACTGTGTTGTATGTTTCTCTTCAGAAATGGAGTTAAATCACAGGCTCTGTGTCTTCCTACAAGCAAGACTTCGTTTCAGGTAAGGGCATTCACTTTTCAGCTCAAAGGAACTACATCGTTCACGAAGCTCACACGTTTTTCATCTTAACTGACAAGCATTGGATGTTAGAGGACCAGTGCTTTGTATCATTTTCAGAAGCAGAGTTGGACTAGATATGATCCTTATGTGTAGGAAACACCGTTCATTTGTACTCAGCACACTCAAGTTTCCTGCTCTCTTCGAGATTCTAGAAAGCTAGAGCGTGCTTCATGCTCTAAATCTGAGTGTGATCAATGGATGAGAACTCTGTTGTGTGTTTCACTTCAGAAATGGAGTTAAATCCCTGGCTCTGTGTCTTCCTACAAGCAAGACTTGGTTTCAGGTAAGGGCAGTCACTTTTCAGTTCAAACCAACAACATCGTTCACGAATGTCACACGTTTCTCATCTTAACTGACAAGCATTGGATGTTAGAGGACCAGTGCTTTGTTTCAGTTTCAGAAGCAGAGTTGGACTAGATATAGTCCGTATGTGTATGAATCACAGTTCTTTTGTATGAGAACCCTCACGTTTCCTGCGGTATTAGAGACTCTAGAAAGCAATAGCGTTCTTCTTGCTCTAAAGCAGAGTGTGATCCATGGATGAGAACTGTGTTGTATGTTTCTCTTCAGAAATGGAGTTAAATCACAGGCTCTGTGTCTTCCTAAAAGCAAGACTTCGTTTCAGGTAAGGGCAGTCACTTTTCAGCTCAAAGGAACTACATCATTCACGAAGCTCACACGGTTTTCATCTTAACTGACAAGCATTGGTTGTTAGAGGACCAGTGCTTTGTATCAGTTTCAGAAGCAGAGTTGGACTAGATATGATCCTTATGTGTAGGAAACACCGTTCATTTGTACTCAGCACACTCAAGTTTCCTGCTCTCTTCGAGATTCTAGAAAGCTAGAGCGTGCTTCTTGCTCTAAAGCAGAGTGTGATCAATGGATGAGAACTCTGTTGTGTGTTTCACTTCAGAAATGGAGTTAAATCCCTGGCTCTGAGTCTTCCTATAAGCAAGATTTCGTTTCAGGTAAGGGCATTTACTTTACAGCTCAAACGAACTATATCGTTCCCGAAGCTCACAGGTTTCTCTTCTTAACTGAGATGCATTGGATGTTAGAGTACCTTTGCTTTGTATCAATTTCAAGCAGAGTTGGACTAGATATGGTCCGTATGTATTGGAAACACGGTTCATTTCTTCTGAGCACACTCACGTTTCTTGCTGTATTAGAGACTCTGGGAAGCAAGAGCGTTCTTCTTGCTCTAAAGCAGAGTGTGATTCATGGATGAGAACTATGCTGTGTGTTTCCCTTCCAAAATGGAGTTAAATCCCAGGCTCTGTGTCTTCCTACAAGCAAGTTTTCGTTTCAGGTAAGGACAATAACTTTTCAGCTCGAAAGAACTACATCGTTCACAAAGCTCACACGTTTCTCATCTTAACTGCCAAGCATTGGATGTTAGAGGACCAGAGCTTTGTATCAGTTTCAGAAGCAGAGTTGGACTAGATATGGTCCGTATGTGTAGGAAACACAGTCTTTTCTTCTGAGCACACTCAAGTTTCCTGCTGTATTTGAGAATCTAGAAAGCAATAGCATTGTTCTTGCTCTGAAGCAGAGTGTGATCCATGGATGAGAACTCTGCTGTGTGTTTCCCTTCAGAAATGGAGTTAAAGCCCAGGCTCTGTGTCTTCCTACAAGCAAGACTTGGTTTCAGGTAAGGGCAGTCACTTTTCAGTTCAAACGAACAACATCGTTCACGAAGGTCACACGTTTCTCATCTTAACTGACAAGCATTGGATGTTAGAGGACCAGTGCTTTGTTTCAGTTTCAGAAGCAGAGTTGGACTAGATATGATCCTTATGAGTAGGAAACACCGTTCATTTGTACTCAGCACACTCAAGTTTCCTGCTCTCTTCGAGATTCTAGAAAGCTATAGCGTGCTTCTTGCTCTAAAGCAGAGTGTGATCAATGGATGAAAACTTTGTTGTGTGTTTCTCTTCAGAAATGGAGTTAAATCCTAGGCTCTGTGTCTTCCTATAAGCAAGACTTCGTTTCAGGTAAGGGCAGTCACTTTTCAGCTCAAAGGAACTACATCGTTCACGAAGCTCACACGTTTTTCATCTTAACTGACAAGCATTGGATGTTAGAGGACCAGTGCTTTGTATCAGTTTCAGAAGCAGAGTTGGACTAGATATGATCCTTATGTGTAGGAAACACCGTTCATTTGTACTCAGCACACTCAAGTTTCCTGCACTCTTCGAGATTCTAGAAAGCTAGATCGTGCTTCTTGCTCTAAAGCAGATTGTGATCAATGGAAGAGAACTCTGTTGTGTGTTTCACTTCAGAAATGGAGTTAAATCCCTGGCTCTGTGTCTTCCTACAAGCAAGACTTGGTTTCAGGTAAGGGCAGTCACTTTTCAGTTCAAACCAACAACATCGTTCACGAATGTCACACGTTTCTCATCTTAACTGACAAGCATTGGATGTTAGAGGACCAGTGCTTTGTTTCAGATTCAGAAGCAGAGTTGGACTAGATATAGTCCGTATGTGTATGAATCACAGTTCTTTTGTACTGAGAACCCTCACGTTTCCTGCGGTATTAGAGACTCTAGAAAACAATAGCGTTCTTCTTGCTCTAAAGCAGAGTGTGATCCATGGATGAGAACTGTGTTGTATGTTTCTCTTCAGAAATGGAGTTAAATCACAGGCTCTGTGTCTTCCTACAAGCAAGACTTCGTTTCAGGTAAGGGCATTCACTTTTCAGCTCAAAGGAACTACATCGTTCACGAAGCTCACACGTTTTTCATCTTAACTGACAAGCATTGGATGTTAGAGGACCAGTGCTTTGTATCATTTTCAGAAGCAGAGTTGGACTAGATATGATCCTTATGTGTAGGAAACACCGTTCATTTGTACTCAGCACACTCAAGTTTCCTGCTCTCTTCGAGATTCTAGAAAGCTAGAGCGTGCTTCATGCTCTAAATCTGAGTGTGATCAATGGATGAGAACTCTGTTGTGTGTTTCACTTCAGAAATGGAGTTAAATCCCTGGCTCTGTGTCTTCCTACAAGCAAGACTTGGTTTCAGGTAAGGGCAGTCACTTTTCAGTTCAAACCAACAACATCGTTCACGAATGTCACACGTTTCTCATCTTAACTGACAAGCATTGGATGTTAGAGGACCAGTGCTTTGTTTCAGTTTCAGAAGCAGAGTTGGACTAGATATAGTCCGTATGTGTATGAATCACAGGTCTTTTGTATGAGAACCCTCACGTTTCCTGCGGTATTAGAGACTCTAGAAAGCAATAGCGTTCTTCTTGCTCTAAAGCAGAGTGTGATCCATGGATGAGAACTGTGTTGTATGTTTCTCTTCAGAAATGGAGTTAAATCACAGGCTCTGTGTCTTCCTAAAAGCAAGACTTCGTTTCAGGTAAGGGCAGTCACTTTTCAGCTCAAAGGAACTACATCATTCACGAAGCTCACACGGTTTTCATCTTAACTGACAAGCATTGGTTGTTAGAGGACCAGTGCTTTGTATCAGTTTCAGAAGCAGAGTTGGACTAGATATGATCCTTATGTGTAGGAAACACCGTTCATTTGTACTCAGCACACTCAAGTTTCCTGCTCTCTTCGAGATTCTAGAAAGCTAGAGCGTGCTTCTTGCTCTAAAGCAGAGTGTGATCAATGGATGAGAACTCTGTTGTGTGTTTCACTTCAGAAATGGAGTTAAATCCCTGGCTCTGAGTCTTCCTATAAGCAAGATTTCGTTTCAGGTAAGGGCATTTACTTTACAGCTCAAACGAACTATATCGTTCCCGAAGCTCACAGGTTTCTCTTCTTAACTGAGATGCATTGGATGTTAGAGTACCTTTGCTTTGTATCAATTTCAAGCAGAGTTGGACTAGATATGGTCCGTATGTATCGGAAACACGGTTCATTTCTTCTGAGCACACTCACGTTTCTTGCTGTATTAGAGACTCTGGGAAGCAAGAGCGTTCTTCTTGCTCTAAAGCAGAGTGTGATTCATGGATGAGAACTATGCTGTGTGTTTCCCTTCCAAAATGGAGTTAAATCCCAGGCTCTGTGTCTTCCTACAAGCAAGTTTTCGTTTCAGGTAAGGACAATAACGTTTCAGCTCGAAAGAACTACATCATTCACAAAGCTCACACCTTTCTCATCTTAACTGCCAAGCATTGGATGTTAGAGGACCAGAGCTTTGTATCAGTTTCAGAAGCAGAGTTGGACTAGATATGGTCCGTATGTGTAGGAAACACAGTCTTTTCTTCTGAGCACACTCAAGTTTCCTGCTGTATTTGAGAATCTAGAAAGCAATAGCATTGTTCTTGCTCTGCAGCAGAGTATGATCCATGGATGAGAACTATGCTGTGTGTTTCCCTTCAGAAATGGAGTTAAAGCCCAGGCTCTGTGTCTTTCTACAAGCAAGACTTGGTTTCAGGTAAGGGCAGTCACTTTTCAGCTCAAACGAACAACATCGTTCACGAAGGTCACACGTTTCTCATCTTAACTGACAAGCATTGGATGTTAGAGGACCAGTGCTTTGTATCAGTTTCAGAAGCAGAGTTGGACTAGATATGATTTTTATGTGTAGGAAACACCGTTCATTTGTACTCAGCACACTCAAGTTTCCTGCTCTCTTCGAGATTCTAGAAAGCTATAGCGTGCTTCTTGCTCTAAAGCAGAGTGTGATCAATGGATGAAAACTTTGTTGTGTGTTTCTCTTCAGAAATGGAGTTAAATCCTAGGCTCTGTGTCTTCCTATAAGCAAGACTTCGTTTCAGGTAAGGGCAGTCACTTTTCAGCTCAAAGGAACTACATCGTTCACGAAGCTCACACGTTTTTCATCTTAACTGACAAGCATTGGATGTTAGAGGACCTGTGCTTTGTATCAGTTTCAGAAGCAGAGTTGGACTAGATATGATCCTTATGTGTAGGAAACACCGTTCATTTGTACTCAGCACACTCAAGTTTCCTGCTCTCTTCGAGATTCTAGAAAGCTAGATCGTGCTTCTTGCTCTAAAGCAGATTGTGATCAATGGAAGAGAACTCTGTTGTGTGTTTCACTTCAGAAATGGAGTTAAATCCCAGGCTCTGTGTCTTCCTACAAGCAAGACTTGGTTTCAGGTAAGGGCAGTCACTTTTCAGTTCAAACCAACAACATCGTTCACGAATGTCACACGTTTCTCATCTTAACTGACAAGCATTGGATGTTAGAGGACCAGTGCTTTGTTTCAGTTTCAGAAGCAGAGTTGGACTAGATATAGTCCGTATGTGTATGAATCACAGTTCTTTTGTACTGAGAACCCTCACGTTTCCTGCGGTATTAGAGACTCTAGAAAGCAATAGCGTTCTTCTTGCTCTAAAGCAGAGTGTGATCCATGGATGAGAACTGTGTTGTATGTTTCTCTTCAGAAATGGAGTTAAATCACAGGCTCTGTGTCTTCCTACAAGCAAGACTTCGTTTCAGGTAAGGGCATTCACTTTTCAGCTCAAAGGAACTACATCGTTCACGAAGCTCACACGTTTTTCATCTTAACTGACAAGCATTGGATGTTAGAGGACCAGTGCTTTGTATCATTTTCAGAAGCAGAGTTGGACTAGATATGATCCTTATGTGTAGGAAACACCGTTCATTTGTACTCAGCACACTCAAGTTTCCTGCTCTCTTCGAGATTCTAGAAAGCTAGAGCGTGCTTCATGCTCTAAATCTGAGTGTGATCAATGGATGAGAACTCTGTTGTGTGTTTCACTTCAGAAATGGAGTTAAATCCCTGGCTCTGTGTCTTCCTACAAGCAAGACTTGGTTTCAGGTAAGGGCAGTCACTTTTCAGTTCAAACCAACAACATCGTTCACGAATGTCACACGTTTCTCATCTTAACTGACAAGCATTGGATGTTAGAGGACCAGTGCTTTGTTTCAGTTTCAGAAGCAGAGTTGGACTAGATATAGTCCGTATGTGTATGAATCACAGGTCTTTTGTATGAGAACCCTCACGTTTCCTGCGGTATTAGAGACTCTAGAAAGCAATAGCGTTCTTCTTGCTCTAAAGCAGAGTGTGATCCATGGATGAGAACTGTGTTGTATGTTTCTCTTCAGAAATGGAGTTAAATCACAGGCTCTGTGTCTTCCTAAAAGCAAGACTTCGTTTCAGGTAAGGGCAGTCACTTTTCAGCTCAAAGGAACTACATCATTCACGAAGCTCACACGGTTTTCATCTTAACTGACAAGCATTGGTTGTTAGAGGACCAGTGCTTTGTATCAGTTTCAGAAGCAGAGTTGGACTAGATATGATCCTTATGTGTAGGAAACACCGTTCATTTGTACTCAGCACACTCAAGTTTCCTGCTCTCTTCGAGATTCTAGAAAGCTAGAGCGTGCTTCTTGCTCTAAAGCAGAGTGTGATCAATGGATGAGAACTCTGTTGTGTGTTTCACTTCAGAAATGGAGTTAAATCCCTGGCTCTGAGTCTTCCTATAAGCAAGATTTCGTTTCAGGTAAGGGCATTTACTTTACAGCTCAAACGAACTATATCGTTCCCGAAGCTCACAGGTTTCTCTTCTTAACTGAGATGCATTGGATGTTAGAGTACCTTTGCTTTGTATCAATTTCAAGCAGAGTTGGACTAGATATGGTCCGTATGTATTGGAAACACGGTTCATTTCTTCTGAGCACACTCACGTTTCTTGCTGTATTAGAGACTCTGGGAAGCAAGAGCGTTCTTCTTGCTCTAAAGCAGAGTGTGATTCATGGATGAGAACTATGCTGTGTGTTTCCCTTCCAAAATGGAGTTAAATCCCAGGCTCTGTGTCTTCCTACAAGCAAGTTTTCGTTTCAGGTAAGGACAATAACTTTTCAGCTCGAAAGAACTACATCGTTCACAAAGCTCACACGTTTCTCATCTTAACTGCCAAGCATTGGATGTTAGAGGACCAGAGCTTTGTATCAGTTTCAGAAGCAGAGTTGGACTAGATATGGTCCGTATGTGTAGGAAACACAGTCTTTTCTTCTGAGCACACTCAAGTTTCCTGCTGTATTTGAGAATCTAGAAAGCAATAGCATTGTTCTTGCTCTGAAGCAGAGTGTGATCCATGGATGAGAACTCTGCTGTGTGTTTCCCTTCAGAAATGGAGTTAAAGCCCAGGCTCTGTGTCTTCCTACAAGCAAGACTTGGTTTCAGGTAAGGGCAGTCACTTTTCAGTTCAAACGAACAACATCGTTCACGAAGGTCACACGTTTCTCATCTTAACTGACAAGCATTGGATGTTAGAGGACCAGTGCTTTGTTTCAGTTTCAGAAGCAGAGTTGGACTAGATATGATCCTTATGAGTAGGAAACACCGTTCATTTGTACTCAGCACACTCAAGTTTCCTGCTCTCTTCGAGATTCTAGAAAGCTATAGCGTGCTTCTTGCTCTAAAGCAGAGTGTGATCAATGGATGAAAACTTTGTTGTGTGTTTCTCTTCAGAAATGGAGTTAAATCCTAGGCTCTGTGTCTTCCTATAAGCAAGACTTCGTTTCAGGTAAGGGCAGTCACTTTTCAGCTCAAAGGAACTACATCGTTCACGAAGCTCACACGTTTTTCATCTTAACTGACAAGCATTGGATGTTAGAGGACCAGTGCTTTGTATCAGTTTCAGAAGCAGAGTTGGACTAGATATGATCCTTATGTGTAGGAAACACCGTTCATTTGTACTCAGCACACTCAAGTTTCCTGCTCTCTTCGAGATTCTAGAAAGCTAGATCGTGCTTCTTGCTCTAAAGCAGATTGTGATCAATGGAAGAGAACTCTGTTGTGTGTTTCACTTCAGAAATGGAGTTAAATCCCTGGCTCTGTGTCTTCCTACAAGCAAGACTTGGTTTCAGGTAAGGGCAGTCACTTTTCAGTTCAAACCAACAACATCGTTCACGAATGTCACACGTTTCTCATCTTAACTGACAAGCATTGGATGTTAGAGGACCAGTGCTTTGTTTCAGTTTCAGAAGCAGAGTTGGACTAGATATAGTCCGTATGTGTATGAATCACAGTTCTTTTGTACTGAGAACCCTCACGTTTCCTGCGGTATTAGAGACTCTAGAAAACAATAGCGTTCTTCTTGCTCTAAAGCAGAGTGTGATCCATGGATGAGAACTGTGTTGTATGTTTCTCTTCAGAAATGGAGTTAAATCACAGGCTCTGTGTCTTCCTACAAGCAAGACTTCGTTTCAGGTAAGGGCATTCACTTTTCAGCTCAAAGGAACTACATCGTTCACGAAGCTCACACGTTTTTCATCTTAACTGACAAGCATTGGATGTTAGAGGACCAGTGCTTTGTATCATTTTCAGAAGCAGAGTTGGACTAGATATGATCCTTATGTGTAGGAAACACCGTTCATTTGTACTCAGCACACTCAAGTTTCCTGCTCTCTTCGAGATTCTAGAAAGCTAGAGCGTGCTTCATGCTCTAAATCTGAGTGTGATCAATGGATGAGAACTCTGTTGTGTGTTTCACTTCAGAAATGGAGTTAAATCCCTGGCTCTGTGTCTTCCTACAAGCAAGACTTGGTTTCAGGTAAGGGCAGTCACTTTTCAGTTCAAACCAACAACATCGTTCACGAATGTCACACGTTTCTCATCTTAACTGACAAGCATTGGATGTTAGAGGACCAGTGCTTTGTTTCAGTTTCAGAAGCAGAGTTGGACTAGATATAGTCCGTATGTGTATGAATCACAGGTCTTTTGTATGAGAACCCTCACGTTTCCTGCGGTATTAGAGACTCTAGAAAGCAATAGCGTTCTTCTTGCTCTAAAGCAGAGTGTGATCCATGGATGAGAACTGTGTTGTATGTTTCTCTTCAGAAATGGAGTTAAATCACAGGCTCTGTGTCTTCCTAAAAGCAAGACTTCGTTTCAGGTAAGGGCAGTCACTTTTCAGCTCAAAGGAACTACATCATTCACGAAGCTCACACGGTTTTCATCTTAACTGACAAGCATTGGTTGTTAGAGGACCAGTGCTTTGTATCAGTTTCAGAAGCAGAGTTGGACTAGATATGATCCTTATGTGTAGGAAACACCGTTCATTTGTACTCAGCACACTCAAGTTTCCTGCTCTCTTCGAGATTCTAGAAAGCTAGAGCGTGCTTCTTGCTCTAAAGCAGAGTGTGATCAATGGATGAGAACTCTGTTGTGTGTTTCACTTCAGAAATGGAGTTAAATCCCTGGCTCTGAGTCTTCCTATAAGCAAGATTTCGTTTCAGGTAAGGGCATTTACTTTACAGCTCAAACGAACTATATCGTTCCCGAAGCTCACAGGTTTCTCTTCTTAACTGAGATGCATTGGATGTTAGAGTACCTTTGCTTTGTATCAATTTCAAGCAGAGTTGGACTAGATATGGTCCGTATGTATCGGAAACACGGTTCATTTCTTCTGAGCACACTCACGTTTCTTGCTGTATTAGAGACTCTGGGAAGCAAGAGCGTTCTTCTTGCTCTAAAGCAGAGTGTGATTCATGGATGAGAACTATGCTGTGTGTTTCCCTTCCAAAATGGAGTTAAATCCCAGGCTCTGTGTCTTCCTACAAGCAAGTTTTCGTTTCAGGTAAGGACAATAACTTTTCAGCTCGAAAGAACTACATCGTTCACAAAGCTCACACGTTTCTCATCTTAACTGCCAAGCATTGGATGTTAGAGGACCAGAGCTTTGTATCAGTTTCAGAAGCAGAGTTGGACTAGATATGGTCCGTATGTGTAGGAAACACAGTCTTTTCTTCTGAGCACACTCAAGTTTCCTGCTGTATTTGAGAATCTAGAAAGCAATAGCATTGTTCTTGATCTAAAGCAGAGTGTGATCCATGGATGAGAACTCTGCTGTGTGTTTCCCTTCAGAAATGGAGTTAAAGCCCTGGCTCTGTGTCTTCCTACAAGCAAGACTTGGTTTCAGGTAAGGGCAGTCACTTTTCAGTTCAAACGAACAACATCGTTCACGAAGGTCACACGTTTCTCATCTTAACTGACAAGCATTGGATGTTAGAGGACCAGTGCTTTGTTTCAGTTTCAGAAGCAGAGTTGGACTAGATATGATCCTTATGTGTAGGAAACACCGTTCATTTGTACTCAGCACACTCAAGTTTCCTGCTCTCTTCGAGATTCTAGAAAGCTATAGCGTGCTTCTTGCTCTAAAGCAGAGTGTGATCAATGGATGAAAACTTTGTTGTGTGTTTCTCTTCAGAAATGGAGTTAAATCCCTGGCTCTGTGTCTTCCTACAAGCAAGACTTCGTTTCAGGTAAGGGCAGTCACTTTTCAGCTCAAAGGAACTACATCGTTCACGAAGCTCACACGTTTTTCATCTTAACTGACAAGCATTCGATGTTAGAGGACCAGTGCTTTGTATCAGTTTCAGAAGCAGAGTTGGACTAGACATGATTCTTATGTGTAGGAAACACCATTCATTTGTACTCAGCACACTCAATTTCCTGCTCTCTATGAGATTCTAGAAAGCTATAGCGTGCTTCTTGCTCTAAAGCAGAGTGTGATCAATGGATGAAAACTTTGTTGTGTGTTTCTCTTCAGAAATGGAGTTAAATCCTAGGCTCTGTGTCTTCCTATAAGCAAGACTTCGTTTCAGGTAAGGGCAGTCACTTTTCAGCTCAAAGGAACTACATTGTTCACGAAGCTCACACGTTTTTCATCTTAACTGACAAGCATTGGATGTTAGAGGACCAGTGCTTTGTATCAGTTTCAGAAGCAGAGTTGGACTAGATATGATCCTTATGTGTAGGAAACACCGTTCATTTGTACTCAGCACACTCAAGTTTCCTGCTCTCTTCGAGATTCTAGAAAGCTAGATCGTGCTTCTTGCTCTAAAGCAGAGTGTGATCAATGGAAGAGAACTCTGTTGTGTGTTTCACTTCAGAAATGGAGTTAAATCCCTGGCTCTGTGTCTTCCTATAAGCAAGACTTCGTTTCAGGTAATGGCATTTACTTTACAGCTCAAACGAACTATATCGTTCACGAAGCTCACAGTTTTCTCATCTTAACTGCCAAGCATTGGATGTTAGAGGACCAGAGCTTTCTATCAGTTTCAGAAGCAGAGTTGGACTAGATATGGTCCGTATGTGTAGGAAACACAGTTCTTTTCTTCTGAGCACACTCAAGTTTCCTGCTGTATTTGAGACTCTAGAAAGCAATAGCGTTCTTCTTGCTCTAAAGCAGAGTGTGATTCATGGATGAGAACTCTGCTGTGTGTTTCCCTTCAGAAATTTTGTTAAAGCCCACGCTCTGAGTCCTCCTACAATCAAGCCTTCGTTTCAGGTAAAGGCAGTCACTTTTCATCTCAAAGGAACTACATCGTTCACGAAGCTCACACGTTTTTCATCTTAACTGCCAAGCATTGGATGGTAGAAGACCAGTGCTTTGTATAAGTTTCAGAAGCAGAGTTGGACTTGATATGGTCCGTATGTGTAGGAAACACCGTTCTTTTGTTCTCAACACACTCACGTTTCCTTCTGTCTTAGAGAATCTATAAAGCGAGAGCGTGCTTCTTGCTCTAAAGCAGATTGTGATCAATGGATGAGAACTCTGCTGTGTGTTTCACTTCAGAAATGGCGTTAAATCCCAGGCTCTGTGTCTTCCTACAAGCAAGACTTCGTTTCAGGTAAGGGCAGTCACTTTTCAGCTCAAACGAACTACATCGTTCACGAAGCTCACAGGTTTCTCTTCTTAACTGAGATGCATTGGATGTTAGAGTACCTTTGCTTTGTATCAATTTCAAGCAGAGTTGGACTAGATATGGTCCGTATGTATCGGAAACACGGTTCATTTCTTCTGAGCACACTCACGATTCTTGCTGTATTAGAGACTCTGGGAAGCAAGAGCGTACTTCTTGCTCTAAAGCAGAGTGTGATCCATGGATGAGAACTGTGTTGTGTGTTTCCCTTCAGAAATGGAGTTAAATCCCAGGCTCTGTGTCTTCCTACAAGCAAGAGTTCGTTTCAGGTAAGGACAGTAACGTTTCAGCTCGAAAGAACTACATCGTTCACAAAGCTCACACGTTTCTCATCTTAACTGCCAAGCATTGGATGTTAGAGGACCAGAGCTTTGTATCAGTTTCAGAAGCAGAGTTGGACTAGATATGGTCCGTATGTGTAGTAAACACCGTTCTTTTTTTCTTGGCACACTCATGTTTCCTGTTGTCTTAGAGAATCTAGAAAGCAAGAGCGTGCTTCTTGCTCTAAAGCAGATTGTGATCAATGCATGAGAACTCTGCTGTGTGTTTCACTTCAGAAATGGGGTTAAATCCCAGGCTCTGTGTCTTCCTACAAGCAAGACTTCGTTTCAGGTAAGGGCAGTCACTTTTCAGCACAAACGAACTACATAATTCACAAAGCTCACAAGTTTCTCATCTTAACTGCCAAGCATTGGATGTTAGAAGACCAGTGCTTTGTATCAGTTTCAGAAGCAGAGTTGGACTAGATATGATCCTTATGTGTAGGAAACACCGTTCATTTTACTCAGCACTCTCAAGTTTCCAGCTCTCTTGGAGACTCTAGAAAGCAAGAGCATGCTTCTTGCTCTAAAGCAGATTGTGAACAATGGATGAGGAATCTGCTGTGTGTTTCACTTAAGAAATGGAGTTAAATCCCAGGCTCTGAGTCTTCCTACAAGCAAGACTTCGTTTCAGGTAAGGGCAGTCACTTTTCAGCTCAAACAAACTACATCGTTCACGGAGCAAACACGTTCCTCATCTTAACTTACATGCATTGGATGTTAGAGGACCTTTGCTTTGTATCAATTTCAAGCAGAGTTGAACAAGATATGGTCCGTATGTATAAGAAACACGGTTCTTTTCTTGTGAGCACACTCATGTTTCCTCGTGTATTAGAGATTCTAGAAAGCAAGAGCATGCTTCTTGCTCTAAAGCAGAGTGTGATCCATGGATGAGAACTGTGTTGTATGTTACCCTTCAGAAATGGAGTTAAATCCCAGGCTCTGTGTCTTCCTACAAGCAAGACTTCGTTTCAGGTAAGGGCAGTCACGTTTCAGCTCAAACGAACTACATCGTTCACGAAGTTCACATGTTTCTCATCCTAACTGAGAAGCATTGGATGTTAGAGGACCTTTGCTTTATATCAGTTTCAAGCAGAGTTGAACTAGATATCGTCTGTATGTATAGGAAACACGGTTCTTTTCTTCTGAGCACACTCACGTTTCCTGTTGTATTAGAGACTCTAGAAAGCAAGAGCATGCTTCTTGCTCTAAAGCAGAGTGTGATCCAAGGATGAGAACTGTGTTGTGTGTTTCCCTTCAGAATTGGAGTTAAATCCCAAGCTCTGTGTCTATCTACAAGCAAGACTACGTTTCAGGTTAGCGCAGTCACTTTTTAGCTCAAACGAACTACATCGTTCAGGAAGCTCACACGTTTCTCATCTTAACATACAAGCATCGGATGTTAGAGGAACAGTGCTTTGTATCAGTTTCAGAAGCACAGTTGGACTAGATATGATCCGAATGTGTAGGAAACACCGTTCTTTTGCTGTCATCACACTCATGTTTCCTGCTGTCTTAGAGACTCTAGAAAGCAAGAGCGTGGTTCTTGCTCTAAAGCAGAGTGTGAACAATGGATGAGAACTCTGCTGTGTGTTTCACTTCAGAAATGGAGTTAAATCCCATGCTCTGAGTCTTCCAACAAGCAAGAATTCATTTCAGGTAAGGGCAGTCAATTTTCAGCTCAAAGGAACTACATTGTTCACGAAGCTCACACGTTTCTCATCTTCACAGACGAGCTTTGGATGTTAGAGGACCAGCGCTTTGTATCAGTTTGTGAAGCAGATTTGGACTAGATATGGTCCATATGTGTAGGAAACACAGGTCTTTTGTTCTGTGAACACTCATGTTTCCTGCTGTATTTGAGACTCTAGAAAGCAATAGTGTTCTTCTTGCTCTAAAGCAGAGTGTGATCCATGGATCAGAACTATGCTGTGTGTTTCCCTTCAGAAATTGAGTTAAATCCGAGTTTCTGTGTCTTCCTAAAAGCAAGACTTGGTTTCAGGTAAGGGCAGTTACCTTTCAGCTCAAACGAACTACATCTTTCACGAAGCTCACACTTTTCTCATCTTAACTGACAAAATTGGATGTTAGAGGTTCTGTGGTTTGTTTCAATTTCTGAAGGAGAGTTGGACTAGATATAGTCCGTATGTGTAGGAAACACGGTTCTATTCTTCTGAGCACACTCATGTTTCTTGCTGTATTAGAGACTCTAGAAAGCAAGAGCGTGCTTCTTGCTCTAAAGCAGAGTGTGATCCATGGATGAGAACTGTGTTGTATGTTTCCCTTCAGAAATGGAGTTAAATTCCAGGCTCTGTGTCTTCCTACAAGCAAGACTTCGTTTCAGGTAAGGGCATTCACTTTTCAGCTCAAACGAACTACAACGTTCACAAAGCTAACACGTTTCTCATCTTAAGTGACAAGCATTGGATGTTAGAGGACCTGTGGTTTGTTTCCGTTTCAGAAGCAGAGTTGGACTAGATATGATCCTTATGTGTAGGAAGCATTGTTCATATTTTCTCAGCACACTCAATTTTCCTGCTGACTTAGAGACTCTAGAAAGCTAGAGCGTGCTTCTTGCTCTAAAGCAGACTGTGAACAATGGATGAGAACTCTGCTGTGTGTTTCACTTCAGAAATGGAGTTAAATACCTGGCTCTGAGTCTTCCTACAAGCAAGACTTCGTTTCAGGTAAGGCCACTCACTTTTCAGCTCCAACAAACTACATCATTCACGAAGCTCACACGTTTCTCATCTTAACTGACAAGCATCAGATGTTAGAGGACCAGAGCTTTGTATCAGTTTCAGAAGCAGTGTTGGACTAGATATGGTCCGTACGTGTAGGAAGCTCAGTTCTTTTGTTCTGAGCACACTCAAGTTTCCTGCTGTATTTGAGACTCTAGAAAGAAATAGCATTCTTCTTGCTCTAAAGCAGTGTCTGATCCATGTATGAGAACTATGCTTTTTGTTTCCCATCAGAAATGGAGTTAAATCCCAGGCTCTGTGTCTTCCTACAAGCAAGACTTGGTTTCAGGTAAGGGCAGTTACCTTTCAGCTCAAAAGAACTACAACGTTCATGAAGCTCACACGTTTCTCATCTTAACTGCCAAGCATTGTATGTTAGAGGACCTGTGGTTTGTTTCAGTTTCAGAAGCAGAGTTGGACTAGATATGTTCCGTACGTGTAGGAAACACCACTCATTTGTTCTCATCATACACATGTTTCCTGCTGTCTTAGAGACACTAGAAATCAAGAGTGTGCTTCTTGCTCTAAAGCAGAGTGTGAACAATGGATGAGAACTCTGCTGTGTGTTTCACTTCAGAAATGGAGTTAAATCCCAGGCTCTGAGTCTTCCTACAAGCAAGACTTCGTTTCAAGTAAGGGCAGTTACTTTACAGCTCAAACGAACTACATCGTTCACGAAGCTCACACGTTTCTCATCTTCAAAGACAAGCTTTGGGTGTAAAAGGACCTGTGTTTTGTTTCACTTTCAGAAGCAGAGTTGGAATAGATATGGTCCGTATGTGTAGGAAACACTGTTCTTTTTTTCTGAGCACACTCAAGTTTGTTGCTGTATTTGAGACTCTAGAAAGCAATAGCGTTCTTCATGCTCTATAGCAGAGTGTGATCCATGGATGAGAATGATTCTGTGTGTTTCCCTCTATAAATGGAGTTAAATCCAAGGCTCTGTGTCTTCCGACAATCAAGACTTCGTTTCAGGTAAGGACAGTCACTTTTCAGCTCAAATGAACTATATCGTTCACGAATCTCACACGTTTCTCATCTTAACTGACAAGCATCGGATGTTAGAGGACCAGAGCATTGTATCAGTTTCAGAAGCAGAGTTGGACTAGATATGATCCGTATGTGTAGGAAGCACCGTTCATTTTTTCTCAGCACACTCAAGTTTCCTGCTGTCTTAGAGACTCTAGAATGCTAGAGCGTGCTAATTGCTCTAAAGTAGAGTGTGAACAATGGATGAGAACTCTGCTGTGTGTTTCCCTTCAGAAATGGAGTTAAATCCCAGGCTCCGAGTCTTCCTATAAGCAAGACTTCGATTCAGGTAAGGGAAGTTACTTTAAAGCTCAATCGAACTACATCGTTGAAGAAGCTCACACGTTTCTCATCTTAACTGACAAGCATTGGATGTTAGAGGACCGGTGGTTTGTTTCAATTTCAGAAGCAGAGTTGGACTAGATATGGTCCGTATGTGTAGGAAACACCGTTCTTTTGTTCTCATCACACTCATGTTTCCTGGTGTCTTAGAGAGTCTAGAAAGCAAGAGCGTGCTACTTGCTGTAAAGCAGAGTGTGAACAATGGATGAGAACTCTGCTGTGTGTTTCACTTCAGAAATGTTGTTAAATCCCAGGCTCTGAGTCTTACTAAAAGCAAGACTTCTTTTCAGGTAAGGACAGTCACTTTTCAGCTCAAACAAACTACCTCGTTCACGAAGCTCACACGTTTCTGATCTTCACAGACAAGCATCGGATGTTAGAGGACCAGAGCTTTCTATCAGTTTCAGAAGCAGAGTTGGACTAGATATGGTCCGTATGTGTAGGAAGCTCAGTTCTTTTGTTCTGAGCACACTCAAGTTTCCTGCGGTATTAGGGATTCTAGAAAGCAATAGCGTTCTTCTTGCTCTATAACAGAGTGTGATCCATGGATGAGAACTATGCTGTGTGTTTCCCTTCAGAAATGGAGTTAAATCCCAGGCTCTGTGTCTTCCTACAAGCAAGACTTGGTTTCAGGTAAGGGCAGTTAACTTTCAGCTCAAACGAACTACATCATTCAAGAAGCTCACACTTTTCTCATCTTAACTGCCAAGCATTGGATGTTAGAGGACCTGTGGTTTGTTTCAGTTTCAGAAGCAGAATTGGACTAGATAAGATCTGTATGTGTAGGAAACACCGTTCTTTTGTTCTGACCACACTCATGCTTGCTGCTGTATTAGAGACTCTAGAAAGCAATAGCGTTCTTCTTGCTCTAAAGCAGAGTGTGAACAATGGATGAGAACTCTGTTGTGTGTTTCACTTCAGAAATGGAGTTAAATCCCTGGCTCTGAGCCTTCCTACAATCAAAACTTCGTTTCATGTAAGGGCATTTACTTTACAGCTCAAACGAACTATATCGTTCACGAAGCTCACAGGTTTCTCATCTCAGCTGAGAAGCATTGGATGTTAGAGGACCTTTGCTTTGTATCAATTTCAAGCAGAGTTGAACTAGATATGGTCCGTATGGATAGGAAACACGGTTCTTTTCTTCTGAGCACACTCACGTTTCTTGCTTTATTAGAGAATCTAGAAAGCCAGAGCATGCTTCTTGCTCTAAAGCAGAGTGTGATCCATGGATGAGAACTGTGTTGTGTGTTACCCTTCAGAAATGGAGTTAAATCCCAGGCTCTGTGTCTTCCTACAAGCACTACTTCATTTCAGGTAAGGGCAGTCACTTTTCAGCTGAAACAAACTACATCATTCACGAAGCTCACACGTTTCTCATCCTAACTGACAAACATTGGATGTTAGAGGACTTGTGGTTTTGTTTCAGTTTCAGAAGCAGAGTTGGACTATTTATGGTCCGTATGTGTAGGAAACACAGTTATTTTGTTTTGAGCACACTCACATTTCCTGCTGTATTAGAGACTTTAGAAAGTAATACCGTTCTTCTTGCACTAAAGCAGAGTGTGATTCATGGATGCGAACTATGCTTTGTGTTTCCCTTCAGAAATGGAGTTAAATCCCAGGCTCTGTGTCTTCCTGCAATCAAGAGTTCGATTCAGGTAAGTGCAGTCACTTTAAGTTCAAACGAACTACAACATTCACGAAGCTAACACGTTTCTCATCTAAACTGCCAAGCAATGGATGTTAGAGGACCAGTGCTTTGTATCAGTTTCAGAAGCACTGTTGGACTAGATATGATCCAAATATGTACGAAACACCATTCTTTTGTTCTCATCACACTCAAGTTTCCTGCTGTCTTAGAGACTCTAGAAAGCAAGAGCCTGCTTCTTGCTCTAAAGCAGAGTGTGATCCATGGATGAGAACTGTGTTGTGTGTTTCCCTTCAGAATTGGAGTTAAATCCAAGTCTCTGTGTCTTCCTACAAGCAAGACTTCGTTTCAGGTAAGGGCAGTCACTTTTCAGCTCAAAGGAACTACATCGTTCACGAAACTCACACATTTCTCATCTTAACTGACAAGCATCGGATGTTAGAGGACCAGAGCTTTTTATCTGTTTCAGTAGCAGAGTTGGACTAGATATGGTCCGTATGTGTAGGAAACACAGTTATTTTGTTCTGAGCACACTCAAGTTTCCTGCTGTATTAGAAACTCTAGAAAGTAATACCCTTCTTCTTGCACTAAAGCAGAGTGTGATCCATGGATGAGAACTCTGCTGTGTGTTTCACTTCAGAAATGGAGTTAAATCCCAGTCTCTGTGTCTTCCTACAAGCAAGACTTCATTTCAGCTTAGCGCAGTCACTTTTTAGCTCAAATGAACTACATCGTTCAGGAAGCTCACACGTTTCCCATCTCAACTGACAAGCATCGGATGTTAGAGGACCAGTGCTTTGTATCAGTTTCAGAAGCAGAGTTGGACTAGATATGGTCCGTATGTGTAGGAAACACTGTACTTTTGTTCTCAGCACACTCACTTTTCCTGCTGTCTTAGAGACTCTAGAAAGCAAGAGCATGCTTCTTGCTCTAAAGCAGAGTGTGATCTATGGATGAGAACTCTGCTGTGTGTTTCACTTCAGAATTGGAGTTAAATCCCAGGCTCTGAGTCTTCCTATAAGAAAGACTTCGTTTCAGGTAATGGCAGTCACTTTTCAGCTCAAAAGAACTACATCATTCATGATGCTCACACGTTTCTCATCTTAAATGTCAAGCATTGGATGTTAGAGGACCTGTGCTTTGTGTCAGTTTCAGAAGAAGAGTTGAACTAGATATGGTCAGTATGTGTAGGAAACACAGTTCTTTTGTTCTGAGCACAATCATGTTTCCTGCTGTATTAGCGACTCTAGAAAGGAAGAGCGTGCTTCTTGCTCTAAAGCAGAGTGTGATTCATGGAAGAGAACTGTGCTGGGTGTTTCCCTTCAGAAATGGAGTTAAATCCCAGACTTTGTGTCTTCCTACAAAAAAGTCTTCATTTCACGTAAGGGCAGTCACTTTTCAGCTCAAACAAACTACATCGTTCACGAAGCTAACATGGTTCTCATCTTAACTTCCAAGCATGGCATGTTAGAGGACCAGTGCTTTGTATCAGTTTCAGAAGCAGAGTTGGACTAGATAAGGTCCGTATGTGTAGGAAACACTGTTCTTTTGTTCTCAGCACACTCACTTTTCCTGCTGTCTTAGAGACTCTAGAAAGGAAGAGCGTGCTTCTTGCTCTAAAGCAGAGTGTGATCTATGGATGATAACTCTGCTGTGTGTTTCACTTCAGAAATGGTGTTCAATCCCAGGCTCTGAGTCTTCCTACAAGCAAGACTTCGTTTCAGGTAAGGGCAGTCACTTTTCAGCTCAAACAAACTACATCGTTCAGGAAGCTCACACGTTTCCCATCTCAACTGACAAGCATCGGATGTTAGAGGACCAGTGCTTTGTATCAGTTTCAGAAGCAGATTTGGACTAGATATGGTCCGTATGTGTAGGAAACACCGTTCTTTTGTTATCAGCACACTCACGTTTCCTGCTGTCTTAGAGACTCTAGAAAGCAAGAGCGTGCTTCTTGCTCTAAAGCAGAGTGTGATCCATGTATGAGAACTATGTTGTGTGTTTCCCTTCAGAATTGGAGGTAAATCCCAAGCTCTGTGTCTTTCTACAAGCAAGAATTCGTTTCGTGTTAGTGCAGTCACTTTTTAGCTCAAACGAACTACATCGTTCACAAAGCTCACACGTTTCTCATCTTAACATACAAGCATGGGATGTTAGAGGAACAGTGCTTTGTATCAGTTTCAGAAGCAAAGTTGGGCTAGATATGATCCGAATGTGTAGGAAACACCGTAATTTTGTTGTCATCACACTCATGTTTCCTGCTGTCTTAGAGACTCTAGAAAGCAAGAGCTTTCTTCTTGCTCTAAAGCAGAGTGTGAACAATGGATGAGAACTCTGCTGTGTGTTTCACTTCAGAAATGGAGTTAAATCCCAGGCTCTGAGTCTTCCAACAAAAAAGAATTCGTTTCAGATAAGGGCAGTCACTTTTCAGCTCAAAGGAACAACATCGTTCACAAAGCTCACACGTTTCTCATCTTAACTGACAAGCATTGGTTCTTAGAGGACCAGTGCGTTGTATCAGTTACAGAAGCAGAGTTGGACTAGATATCATCCCTATGTGTAGGAAACACCGTTCATTTGTTCTCAGCACACTCAAGTTTCCTACTCTCTTAGACATTCTAGAAAGCTAGAGCGTGCTTCTTGCTCTAAAGCAGAGTGTGAACAATGGATGAGAAGTCTGCTGTGTGTTTCACTTCAGAAATGGAGTTAAATCCCAGGCTCTGAGTCTTCCTACAAGCAAGACTTCGTTTCAGTTAAGGGCAGTCACTATTCAGTTCAAACGAACTACATTGTTCAGGAAGCCCACACGTTTCTCATCTTAACTGCCAAGCATTGGATGTTAGAGGACCAGTGCTTTGTATCAGTTTCAGACGTAGAGTTGGACTAGACATAATCCATATGTGTAGGAAACACCGTTCATTTGTTCTCAGCACACTCAAGTTTCCTGCTCTCTTAGAGACTCTAGAAAGCAAGAGCGTGCTTCTTGCTCTAAAGCAGAGTGTGAACAATGGATGAGAACTCTGCTGTGTGTTTTACTTCAGAAATGGAGTTAAATCCCATGCTATGAGTCTTCCCACAAGCAAGACTTCTTTTCAGGTAAGGGCAGTCACTTTTCAGCTCCAATGAACTACATAGTTCACGAAGCTCACTCGTTTCTCATCTTAACTGAGAATCATTGGATGTTAGAGGACCTTTGCTTTATGGCAGTTTCAAGCAGAGTTGAACTAGATATCGTCTGTATGTATAGGAAACACGGTTCTTTTCTTCTGAGCACACTCATGTTTCCTGCTGTATTATAGACTCTAGAAAGCAAGAGCTTGCTTCTTGCTCTAAAGCAGAGTGTGATCCATGGATGAGAACTGTGTTGTGTGTTTCCCTTCAGAATTAGAGTTAAATCCCAGGCTCTGTTTCTTCCTACAAGCAAGACATCGTTTCAGGTAAGGGCAGTCACTTTCAGCTCAAAGGAACTACATCGTTCACGAAACTCACACATTTCTCATATCAACTGACAAGCATCGGATGTTGGAGGACCAGTGCTTTGTATCAGTTTCAGAAGCAGAGTTGGACTAGTTATGGTCCCTATGTGTAGGAAACACCGTTCTTTTGTTATCAGCACACTCACGTTTCCTGCTGTCTTAGAGACTCTAGAAAGGAAGAGCGTGCTTCTTGCTCTAAAGCAGAGTGTGAACAATGGATGAGAACTCTGCTGTGTGTTTTACTTCAGAAATGGAGTTAAATCCCAGGCACTGAGTCTTCCTACAAGCAAGACTTCTTTTCAGGTAAGGTCAGTCACATTTCAGCTCCAACAAACTACATCGTTCTCGAAGCTCACACGTTTCTCATATTAACTGAGAAGTATTGGATGTTAGAGGACCTTTGCTTTATATCAGATTAAAGCAGAGTTGAACTACATATCGTCTGTATATATAGGATACACGGTTCTTTTCTTCTGAGCCCACTCATGTTTCCTGCTTTATTAGAGACTCTAGAAAGCAAGAGCGTGCTTCTTGCTCTGAAGCAGAGTGTGATCCATGGATGGGAACTGTGTTGTGTGTTTCCCAACAGAATTGGAGTTAAATCCCAGGCTCTGTGTCTTCCTACAAGCAAGACTTCGTTTCAGGTAAGGGCAGTCACTTTTCAGCTGAAAGGAACTACATCGTTCACGAAACTCACACATTTCTCATCTTTACTGACAAGCATCGGATGTTAGAGGAACTGTGGTTTGTTTCAGTTTCAGTAGCAGAGTTAAACTAGATATGGTCCCTATGTGTAGGAAACACCGTTCTTTTTTTCTGATCACATTCAAGTTTCCTGCTGTCTTAGAGACTCTAGAAAGCAAGAGCGTGCTTTTTGCTCTAAAGCAGAGTGTGATCAAGGGATGAGAACTATGCTGTGTGTTTCACTTCAAAAATGGAGTTAAATCCCAGGCTCTGAGTCTTCCTACAAGCAAGACTTCTTTTCAGGTAAGGGCAGTTACTTTACAGCTCAAACGAACTACATCGTTCACGAAGCTCATACGTTTTTCATCTAAACTGAAAAGCATTGGTTGTTAGAGGACCTCTGGTTTGTTTCAGTTTCAGAAGCAGAGATGAACTAGATATGGTCTGTATGTGTAGGATACACCTTTCTTTGTTCTGAGCACACTCACGTTTCCTGTTGTATTAGAGACAATAGAAAGCAAGAGCATGCTTGTTGCTCTAAGGCAGAGTGTGATCCAAGGATGAGAACTATGCTGTGTGTTTCCCTTCAGAAATGGAGTTAAATCCCAGGCTCTGTTTCTTCCTACAAGCAAGACATCGTTTCAGGTAAGGGCAGTCACTTTTCAGCTCAAAGGAACTACAACGTTCACGAAACTCACACATTTCTCATCTCAACTGACAAGCATCGGATGTTAGAGGACCAGTGCTTTGTATCAGTTTCAGAAGCAGAGTTGGACTAGTTATGGTCCGTATGTGTAGGAAACACCGTTCTTTTGTTATCAGCACACTCACGTTTCCTGCTGTCTTAGAGACTCTAGAAAGCAAGAGCGTGCTTCTTGCTCTAAAGCAGAGTGTGAACAATGGATGAGAACTCTGCTGTGTGTTTTACTTCAGAAATGGAGTTAAATCCCAGGCACTGAGTCTTCCTACAAGCAAGACTTCTTTTCAGGTTAGGTCAGTCACATTTCAGCTCCAACAAACTACATCGTTCACGAAGCTCACACGTTTCTCATATTAACTGAGAAGTATTGGATGTTAGAGGACCTTTGCTTTATATCAGATTAAAGCAGAGTTGAACTACATATCGTCTGTATATATAGGATACACGGTTCTTTTCTTCTGAGCCCACTCATGTTTCCTGCTTTATTAGAGACTCTAGAAAGCAAGAGCGTGCTTCTTGCTCTGAAGCAGATTGTGATCCATGGATGGGAACTGTGTTGTGTGTTTCCCAACAGAATTGGAGTTAAATCCCAGGCTCTGTGTCTTCCTACAAGCAAGACTTCGTTTCAGGTAAGGGCAGTCACTTTTCAGCTGAAAGGAACTACATCGTTCACGAAACTCACACATTTCTCATCTTTACTGACAAGCATCGGATGTTAGAGGAACTGTGGTTTGTTTCAGTTTCAGTAGCAGAGTTAAACTAGATATGGTCCCTATGTGTAGGAAACACCGTTCTTTTTTTCTGATCACATTCAAGTTTCCTGCTGTCTTAGAGACTCTAGAAAGCAAGAGCGTGCTTTTTGCTCTAAAGCAGAGTGTGATCAAGGGATGAGAACTATGCTGTGTGTTTCACTTCAAAAATGGAGTTAAATCCCAGGCTCTGAGTCTTCCTACAAGCAAGACTTCTTTTCAGGTAAGGGCAGTTACTTTACAGCTCAAACGAACTACATCGTTCACGAAGCTCATACGTTTTTCATCTAAACTGAAAAGCATTGGTTGTTAGAGGACCTCTGGTTTGTTTCAGTTTCAGAAGCAGAGATGAACTAGATATGGTCTGTATGTGTAGGATACACCTTTCTTTGTTCTGAGCACACTCACGTTTCCTGTTGTATTAGAGACAATAGAAAGCAAGAGCATGCTTGTTGCTCTAAGGCAGAGTGTGATCCAAGGATGAGAACTATGCTGTGTGTTTCCCTTCAGAAATGGAGTTAAATCCCAGGCTCTGTTTCTTCCTACAAGCAAGACATCGTTTCAGGTAAGGGCAGTCACTTTTCAGCTCAAAGGAACTACAACGTTCACGAAACTCACACATTTCTCATCTCAACTGACAAGCATCGGATGTTAGAGGACCAGTGCTTTGTATCAGTTTCAGAAGCAGAGTTGGACTAGTTATGGTCCGTATGTGTAGGAAACACCGTTCTTTTGTTATCAGCACACTCACGTTTCCTGCTGTCTTAGAGACTCTAGAAAGCAAGAGCGTGCTTCTTGCTCTAAAGCAGAGTGTGAACAATGGATGAGAACTCTGCTGTGTGTTTTACTTCAGAAATGGAGTTAAATCCCAGGCACTGAGTCTTCCTACAAGCAAGACTTCTTTTCAGGTTAGGTCAGTCACATTTCAGCTCCAACAAACTACATCGTTCACGAAGCTCACACGTTTCTCATATTAACTGAGAAGTATTGGATGTTAGAGGACCTTTGCTTTATATCAGTTTCAAGCAGAGTTGAACTACATATCGTCTGTATGTATAGGAAACACGGTTCTTTTCTTCTGAGCACACTCATATTTCCTGTTGTATTAGATGCTCTAGATAGCAAGAGCGTGCTTCTTGCTCTAAAGCAGAGTGTGATCCATGTATGAGAACTGTGTTGTGTGTTTCCCTTCAGAATTGGAGTTCAATCCCAAGCTCTGTGTCTTTCTACAAGCAAGACTTCTTTTCAGGTTACCGCAGTCACTTTTTTGCTCAAACGAACTACATCGTTCAGGAAGCTCACACGTTTCTCATCTTAACATACAAGCATGGGATTTTAGAGGAACAGTGCTTTGTATCAGTTACAGAAGCAGATTTTGACTAGATATCATCCGTATGTGTAGGAAACACCGTTCATTAGTTCTCAGCACACTCAAGTTTCCTGCTCTCTTAGAGATTCTAGAAAGCTAGAGCGTGCTTCTTGCTCTAAAGCAGAGTGTGATCCATGGATGAGAACTGTGTTGTGTGTTACCCTTCAGAAATGGAGTTAAATCCCAGGCTCTGTGTCTTCCTACATGCAAGATTTCGTTTCAGGTAAGGGCAGTCACTTTTCAGCTCCAACGAACTACATCATTCACGAAGCTCACATGTTTCTCATCTTAACTGAGAAGCATTGGATGTTAGAGGACCTTTGCTTTATATCAGTTTCAAGAAGAGTTGAACTACATATCGTCTGTATGTATAGGAAACACGGTTCTTTTCTTCTGAGCCCACTCACGTTTCCTGCTGTATTAGAGACTCTAGAAAGCAAGAGCGTGCTTCTTGCTCTAAAGCAGAGTGTGATCCATGGATGGGAACTGTGTTGTGTGTTTCCCATCAGAATTGGAGTTAAATCCCAGGCTCTGTGTCTTCCTACAAGCAAGACTTCGTTTCAGGTAAGGGCAGTCACTTTTCAGCTCAAACGAACTACATCGTTCACGAAACTCACACATTTCTCATCTTTACTGACAAGCATCGGATGTTAGAGGAACTGTGGTTTGTTTCAGTTTCAGAAACAGAGTTAAACTAGATATGGTCCCTATGTGTAGGAAACACCGTTCTTTTGTTCTGATCACACTCAAGTTTCCTGCTGTCTTAGAGACTCTGGAAAGCAAGAGCGTGCTTCTTGCTCTAAAGCAGAGTGTGATCAACGGATGAGAACTATGCTGTGTGTTTCACTTCAAAAATGGAGTTAAATCCCAGGCTCTGAGTCTTCCTACAAGCAAGACTTCTTTTCAGGTAAGGGCAGTTACTTTACAGCTCAAACGAACTACATCGTTCACGAAGCTCATACGTTTTTCATCTAAACTGAAAAGCATTGGTTGTTAGAGGACCTCTGGTTTGTTTCAGTTTCAGAAGCAGAGATGAACTAGATATGGTCTGTATGTGTAGGATACACCTTTCTTTGTTCTGAGCACACTCACGTTTCCTGTTGTATTAGAGACAATAGAAAGCAAGAGCATGCTTGTTGCTCTAAGGCAGAGTGTGATCCAAGGATGAGAACTATGCTGTGTGTTTCCCTTCAGAAATGGAGTTAAATCCCAGGCTCTGTTTCTTCCTACAAGCAAGACATCGTTTCAGGTAAGGGCAGTCACTTTTCAGCTCAAAGGAACTACAACGTTCACGAAACTCACACATTTCTCATCTCAACTGACAAGCATCGGATGTTAGAGGACCAGTGCTTTGTATCAGTTTCAGAAGCAGAGTTGGACTAGTTATGGTCCGTATGTGTAGGAAACACCGTTCTTTTGTTATCAGCACACTCACGTTTCCTGCTGTCTTAGAGACTCTAGAAAGCAAGAGCGTGCTTCTTGCTCTAAAGCAGAGTGTGAACAATGGATGAGAACTCTGCTGTGTGTTTTACTTCAGAAATGGAGTTAAATCCCAGGCACTGAGTCTTCCTACAAGCAAGACTTCTTTTCAGGTTAGGTCAGTCACATTTCAGCTCCAACAAACTACATCGTTCACGAAGCTCACACGTTTCTCATATTAACTGAGAAGTATTGGATGTTAGAGGACCTTTGCTTTATATCAGTTTCAAGCAGAGTTGAACTACATATCGTCTGTATGTATAGGAAACACGGTTCTTTTCTTCTGAGCACACTCATATTTCCTGTTGTATTAGATGCTCTAGATAGCAAGAGCGTGCTTCTTGCTCTAAAGCAGAGTGTGATCCATGTATGAGAACTGTGTTGTGTGTTTCCCTTCAGAATTGGAGTTCAATCCCAAGCTCTGTGTCTTTCTACAAGCAAGACTTCTTTTCAGGTTACCGCAGTCACTTTTTTGCTCAAACGAACTACATCGTTCAGGAAGCTCACACGTTTCTCATCTTAACATACAAGCATGGGATTTTAGAGGAACAGTGCTTTGTATCAGTTACAGAAGCAGATTTTGACTAGATATCATCCGTATGTGTAGGAAACACCGTTCATTAGTTCTCAGCACACTCAAGTTTCCTGCTCTCTTAGAGATTCTAGAAAGCTAGAGCGTGCTTCTTGCTCTAAAGCAGAGTGTGATCCATGGATGAGAACTGTGTTGTGTGTTACCCTTCAGAAATGGAGTTAAATCCCAGGCTCTGTGTCTTCCTACATGCAAGATTTCGTTTCAGGTAAGGGCAGTCACTTTTCAGCTCCAACGAACTACATCATTCACGAAGCTCACATGTTTCTCATCTTAACTGAGAAGCATTGGATGTTAGAGGACCTTTGCTTTATATCAGTTTCAAGAAGAGTTGAACTACATATCGTCTGTATGTATAGGAAACACGGTTCTTTTCTTCTGAGCCCACTCACGTTTCCTGCTGTATTAGAGACTCTAGAAAGCAAGAGCGTGCTTCTTGCTCTAAAGCAGAGTGTGATCCATGGATGGGAACTGTGTTGTGTGTTTCCCATCAGAATTGGAGTTAAATCCCAGGCTCTGTGTCTTCCTACAAGCAAGACTTCGTTTCAGGTAAGGGCAGTCACTTTTCAGCTCAAACGAACTACATCGTTCACGAAACTCACACATTTCTCATCTTTACTGACAAGCATCGGATGTTAGAGGAACTGTGGTTTGTTTCAGTTTCAGAAACAGAGTTAAACTAGATATGGTCCCTATGTGTAGGAAACACCGTTCTTTTGTTCTGATCACACTCAAGTTTCCTGCTGTCTTAGAGACTCTGGAAAGCAAGAGCGTGCTTCTTGCTCTAAAGCAGAGTGTGATCAACGGATGAGAACTATGCTGTGTGTTTCACTTCAGAAATGGAGTTAAATCCCAGGCTCTGTGTATTCCTACAAGAAAGACTTCATTTCAGGTAAGGGCAGTCACTTTTCAGCTCAAACGAACTACATCATTCACGAAGCTAACACGTTTCTCATCTTAACTGACAAGAATTGGATGTTAGAGGACCTGTGGTTTGTTTCACTTTTGGAAGCAGAGTTTGACTAGATATAATCCATATGTGTAGGAAACACCGTTCATTTGTTCTCAGCACACTCAAGTTTCCTGTTCTCTTAGAGACTCTAGAAAGCAAGAGCGTGCTTCTTGCTCTAAAGCAGAGTGTGAACAATGGATGAGAACTCTGCTGTGTGTTTTACTTCAGAAATGGAGTTAAATCCCAGGCTATGAGTCTTCCCACAAGCAAGACTTCTTTTCAGGTAAGGGGAGTTACTTTACATCTCAAAAGAACTACATTACACACGAAGCTCACACATTTCTCGGTCTTAATTGAAAAGCATTGGATGTTACAGGAACAGTGCTTTATATCAGCTTCAGAAGAAGAGTTGAACTAGATATGGTCCATATGTGTAGGAAACACAGTTCTTTTGTTCTGAGCACACTCAAGTATCCTGCTGTATTAGACACTCTGGAAAGCAAGAGCATGCTTCTTGCTCTAAAGCAGAGTGTGATCTAAGGATGAGAACTCTGCTGTGTGTTTCCCTTCAGAAATGGAGTTAAATCCCAGGCTCTGAGTCTTCCTATAAGCAAGATATCGTTTCAGGTAATGGCAGTCAATTTTCAGCTAAAAAGAACTACATCTTTCATGATGCTCACACGTTTCTCATCTTAAATGTCAAGCATTGGATGTTAGAGGACCTGTGCTTTGTATCAGTTTCAGAAAAGAGTTAAACTAGATATGGTCAGTATGTGTAGGAAACACCATTCTTTGTTCAGAGCATACTCACGTTTCGGGCTGAATTAGAGACAATAGAAAGCAAGAGCATGCTTCTTGCTCTAAAGCAGAGTGTGATCCAAGGATGAGAACTATGCTGTGTGTTTCCCTTCAGAAATGGAGTTAAATCCCAGGCTCTGATTCTTCCTACAAGCAAGACTTCATTTCAGGTAAGGGCAGTTACTTTACAGCTCAAACGAACTACATCGTTCACAAAGCTCACATGTTTCTCATCTTAACGGACAAGCATTGGATATTAGAGGACCAGTGCTTTGTATCAGTTTCAGAAGAAGAGTTGGACTAGATATGGTCCGTATGTGTAGGAAATTTCGTTCTTTTATTCTCATCACACTCATGTTTCCTGCTGTCTTAGAGACTCTAGAAAGCAAGAGCATGCTGCTTGCTCTAAAGCAGAGTGTGATCTATGGATGAGAACTCTGCTGTGTGTTTCACTTCAGAAATGGAGTTAAATCCCAGGCTCTGAGTCTTCCTACAAGCAAGAATTCGTTTCAGGTAAGGGCAGTCACTTTTCAGCTCAAAAAACTACATCGTTCACGAAGCTAACACGTTTCTCATCTTAACTGCCAAGCATTGCATGTTAGAGGACCAGTGCTTTGTATCAGTTTCAGAAGAAGAGTTGGACTAGATATGGTCCGTATGTGTAGGAAACACTGTTCTTTTGTTCTCAGCACACTCACTTTTTCTGCTGTCTTAGAGACTCTAGCAAGCAAGAGCGTGCTTCTTGCTCTAAAGCAGAGTGTGATCTATGGATGAGAACTCTGCTGTGTGTTTCAATTCAGAAATGGAGTTAAATCCCAGGCTCTGAGTCTTCCTACCAGCATGACTTCGTTTCAGGTAAGGGCAGTTACTTTACAGCTCAAACGAACTACATCGTTCACAAAGCTCACATGTTTCTCATATTAACTGAGAAGTATTGGATGTTAGAGGACCTTTGCTTTATATCAGTTTCAAGCAGAGTTGAACTACATATCGTCTGTATGTATAGGAAACACGGTTCTTTTCTTCTGAGCACACTCATATTTCCTGTTGTATTAGATGCTCTAGATAGCAAGAGCGTGCTTCTTGCTCTAAAGCAGAGTGTGATCCATGTATGAGAACTGTGTTGTGTGTTTCCCTTCAGAATTGGAGTTCAATCCCAAGCTCTGTGTCTTTCTACAAGCAAGACTTCTTTTCAGGTTACCGCAGTCACTTTTTTGCTCAAACGAACTACATCGTTCAGGAAGCTCACACGTTTCTCATCTTAACATACAAGCATGGGATTTTAGAGGAACAGTGCTTTGTATCAGTTACAGAAGCAGATTTTGACTAGATATCATCCGTATGTGTAGGAAACACCGTTCATTAGTTCTCAGCACACTCAAGTTTCCTGCTCTCTTAGAGATTCTAGAAAGCTAGAGCGTGCTTCTTGCTCTAAAGCAGAGTGTGATCCATGGATGAGAACTGTGTTGTGTGTTACCCTTCAGAAATGGAGTTAAATCCCAGGCTCTGTGTCTTCCTACATGCAAGATTTCGTTTCAGGTAAGGGCAGTCACTTTTCAGCTCAAACAAACTACATCATTCACGAAGCTCACATGTTTCTCATCTTAACTGAGAAGCATTGGATGTTAGAGGACCTTTGCTTTATATCAGTTTCAAGAAGAGTTGAACTACATATCGTCTGTATGTATAGGAAACACGGTTCTTTTCTTCTGAGCCCACTCACGTTTCCTGCTGTATTAGAGACTCTAGAAAGCAAGAGCGTGCTTCTTGCTCTAAAGCAGAGTGTGATCCATGGATGGGAACTGTGTTGTGTGTTTCCCATCAGAATTGGAGTTAAATCCCAGGCTCTGTGTCTTCCTACAAGCAAGACTTCGTTTCAGGTAAGGGCAGTCACTTTTCAGCTCAAACGAACTACATCGTTCACGAAACTCACACATTTCTCATCTTTACTGACAAGCATCGGATGTTAGAGGAACTGTGGTTTGTTTCAGTTTCAGAAACAGAGTTAAACTAGATATGGTCCCTATGTGTAGGAAACACCGTTCTTTTGTTCTGATCACACTCAAGTTTCCTGCTGTCTTAGAGACTCTGGAAAGCAAGAGCGTGCTTCTTGCTCTAAAGCAGAGTGTGATCAACGGATGAGAACTATGCTGTGTGTTTCACTTCAGAAATGGAGTTAAATCCCAGGCTCTGTGTATTCCTCCAAGAAAGACTTCATTTCAGGTAAGGGCAGTCACTTTTCAGCTCAAACGAACTACATCATTCACGAAGCTAACACGTTTCTCATCTTAACTGACAAGAATTGGATGTTAGAGGACCTGTGGTTTGTTTCACTTTTGGAAGCAGAGTTTGACTAGATATAATCCATATGTGTAGGAAACACCGTTCATTTGTTCTCAGCACACTCAAGTTTCCTGTTCTCTTAGAGACTCTAGAAAGCAAGAGCGTGCTTCTTGCTCTAAAGCAGAGTGTGAACAATGGATGAGAACTCTGCTGTGTGTTTTACTTCAGAAATGGAGTTAAATCCCAGGCTATGAGTCTTCCCACAAGCAAGACTTCTTTTCAGGTAAGGGGAGTTACTTTACATCTCAAAAGAACTACATTACACACGAAGCTCACACGTTTCTCGGTCTTAATTGAAAAGCATTGGATGTTACAGGAACAGTGCTTTATATCAGCTTCAGAAGAAGAGTTGAACTAGATATGGTCCATATGTGTAGGAAACACAGTTCTTTTGTTCTGAGCACACTCAAGTATCCTGCTGTATTAGACACTCTGGAAAGCAAGAGCATGCTTCTTGCTCTAAAGCAGAGTGTGATCTAAGGATGAGAACTCTGCTGTGTGTTTCCCTTCAGAAATGGAGTTAAATCCCAGGCTCTGAGTCTTCCTATAAGCAAGATATCGTTTCAGGTAATGGCAGTCAATTTTCAGCTAAAAAGAACTACATCTTTCATGATGCTCACACGTTTCTCATCTTAAATGTCAAGCATTGGATGTTAGAGGACCTGTGCTTTGTATCAGTTTCAGAAAAGAGTTAAACTAGATATGGTCAGTATGTGTAGGAAACACCATTCTTTGTTCAGAGCATACTCACGTTTCGGGCTGAATTAGAGACAATAGAAAGCAAGAGCATGCTTCTTGCTCTAAAGCAGAGTGTGATCCAAGGATGAGAACTATGCTGTGTGTTTCCCTTCAGAAATGGAGTTAAATCCCAGGCTCTGATTCTTCCTACAAGCAAGACTTCATTTCAGGTAAGGGCAGTTACTTTACAGCTCAAACGAACTACATCGTTCACAAAGCTCACATGTTTCTCATCTTAACGGACAAGCATTGGATATTAGAGGACCAGTGCTTTGTATCAGTTTCAGAAGAAGAGTTGGACTAGATATGGTCCGTATGTGTAGGAAATTTCGTTCTTTTATTCTCATCACACTCATGTTTCCTGCTGTCTTAGAGACTCTAGAAAGCAAGAGCATGCTGCTTGCTCTAAAGCAGAGTGTGATCTATGGATGAGAACTCTGCTGTGTGTTTCACTTCAGAAATGGAGTTAAATCCCAGGCTCTGAGTCTTCCTACAAGCAAGAATTCGTTTCAGGTAAGGGCAGTCACTTTTCAGCTCAAAAAACTACATCGTTCACGAAGCTAACACGTTTCTCATCTTAACTGCCAAGCATTGCATGTTAGAGGACCAGTGCTTTGTATCAGTTTCAGAAGAAGAGTTGGACTAGATATGGTCCGTATGTGTAGGAAACACTGTTCTTTTGTTCTCAGCACACTCACTTTTTCTGCTGTCTTAGAGACTCTAGCAAGCAAGAGCGTGCTTCTTGCTCTAAAGCAGAGTGTGATCTATGGATGAGAACTCTGCTGTGTGTTTCAATTCAGAAATGGAGTTAAATCCCAGGCTCTGAGTCTTCCTACCAGCATGACTTCGTTTCAGGTAAGGGCAGTTACTTTACAGCTCAAACGAACTACATCGTTCACAAAGCTCACATGTTTCTCATATTAACTGAGAAGTATTGGATGTTAGAGGACCTTTGCTTTATATCAGTTTCAAGCAGAGTTGAACTACATATCGTCTGTATGTATAGGAAACACGGTTCTTTTCTTCTGAGCACACTCATATTTCCTGTTGTATTAGATGCTCTAGATAGCAAGAGCGTGCTTCTTGCTCTAAAGCAGAGTGTGATCCATGTATGAGAACTGTGTTGTGTGTTTCCCTTCAGAATTGGAGTTCAATCCCAAGCTCTGTGTCTTTCTACAAGCAAGACTTCTTTTCAGGTTACCGCAGTCACTTTTTTGCTCAAACGAACTACATCGTTCAGGAAGCTCACACGTTTCTCATCTTAACATACAAGCATGGGATTTTAGAGGAACAGTGCTTTGTATCAGTTACAGAAGCAGATTTTGACTAGATATCATCCGTATGTGTAGGAAACACCGTTCATTAGTTCTCAGCACACTCAAGTTTCCTGCTCTCTTAGAGATTCTAGAAAGCTAGAGCGTGCTTCTTGCTCTAAAGCAGAGTGTGATCCATGGATGAGAACTGTGTTGTGTGTTACCCTTCAGAAATGGAGTTAAATCCCAGGCTCTGTGTCTTCCTACATGCAAGATTTCGTTTCAGGTAAGGGCAGTCACTTTTCAGCTCAAACAAACTACATCATTCACGAAGCTCACATGTTTCTCATCTTAACTGAGAAGCATTGGATGTTAGAGGACCTTTGCTTTATATCAGTTTCAAGAAGAGTTGAACTACATATCGTCTGTATGTATAGGAAACACGGTTCTTTTCTTCTGAGCCCACTCACGTTTCCTGCTGTATTAGAGACTCTAGAAAGCAAGAGCGTGCTTCTTGCTCTAAAGCAGAGTGTGATCCATGGATGGGAACTGTGTTGTGTGTTTCCCATCAGAATTGGAGTTAAATCCCAGGCTCTGTGTCTTCCTACAAGCAAGACTTCGTTTCAGGTAAGGGCAGTCACTTTTCAGCTCAAACGAACTACATCGTTCACGAAACTCACACATTTCTCATCTTTACTGACAAGCATCGGATGTTAGAGGAACTGTGGTTTGTTTCAGTTTCAGAAACAGAGTTAAACTAGATATGGTCCCTATGTGTAGGAAACACCGTTCTTTTGTTCTGATCACACTCAAGTTTCCTGCTGTCTTAGAGACTCTGGAAAGCAAGAGCGTGCTTCTTGCTCTAAAGCAGAGTGTGATCAACGGATGAGAACTATGCTGTGTGTTTCACTTCAGAAATGGAGTTAAATCCCAGGCTCTGTGTATTCCTCCAAGAAAGACTTCATTTCAGGTAAGGGCAGTCACTTTTCAGCTCAAACGAACTACATCATTCACGAAGCTAACACGTTTCTCATCTTAACTGACAAGAATTGGATGTTAGAGGACCTGTGGTTTGTTTCACTTTTGGAAGCAGAGTTTGACTAGATATAATCCATATGTGTAGGAAACACCGTTCATTTGTTCTCAGCACACTCAAGTTTCCTGTTCTCTTAGAGACTCTAGAAAGCAAGAGCGTGCTTCTTGCTCTAAAGCAGAGTGTGAACAATGGATGAGAACTCTGCTGTGTGTTTTACTTCAGAAATGGAGTTAAATCCCAGGCTATGAGTCTTCCCACAAGCAAGACTTCTTTTCAGGTAAGGGGAGTTACTTTACATCTCAAAAGAACTACATTACACACGAAGCTCACACGTTTCTCGGTCTTAATTGAAAAGCATTGGATGTTACAGGAACAGTGCTTTATATCAGCTTCAGAAGAAGAGTTGAACTAGATATGGTCCATATGTGTAGGAAACACAGTTCTTTTGTTCTGAGCACACTCAAGTATCCTGCTGTATTAGACACTCTGGAAAGCAAGAGCATGCTTCTTGCTCTAAAGCAGAGTGTGATCTAAGGATGAGAACTCTGCTGTGTGTTTCCCTTCAGAAATGGAGTTAAATCCCAGGCTCTGAGTCTTCCTATAAGCAAGATATCGTTTCAGGTAATGGCAGTCAATTTTCAGCTAAAAAGAACTACATCTTTCATGATGCTCACACGTTTCTCATCTTAAATGTCAAGCATTGGATGTTAGAGGACCTGTGCTTTGTATCAGTTTCAGAAAAGAGTTAAACTAGATATGGTCAGTATGTGTAGGAAACACCATTCTTTGTTCAGAGCATACTCACGTTTCGGGCTGAATTAGAGACAATAGAAAGCAAGAGCATGCTTCTTGCTCTAAAGCAGAGTGTGATCCAAGGATGAGAACTATGCTGTGTGTTTCCCTTCAGAAATGGAGTTAAATCCCAGGCTCTGATTCTTCCTACAAGCAAGACTTCATTTCAGGTAAGGGCAGTTACTTTACAGCTCAAACGAACTACATCGTTCACAAAGCTCACATGTTTCTCATCTTAACGGACAAGCATTGGATATTAGAGGACCAGTGCTTTGTATCAGTTTCAGAAGAAGAGTTGGACTAGATATGGTCCGTATGTGTAGGAAATTTCGTTCTTTTATTCTCATCACACTCATGTTTCCTGCTGTCTTAGAGACTCTAGAAAGCAAGAGCATGCTGCTTGCTCTAAAGCAGAGTGTGATCTATGGATGAGAACTCTGCTGTGTGTTTCACTTCAGAAATGGAGTTAAATCCCAGGCTCTGAGTCTTCCTACAAGCAAGAATTCGTTTCAGGTAAGGGCAGTCACTTTTCAGCTCAAAAAACTACATCGTTCACAAAGCTAACACGTTTCTCATCTTAACTGCCAAGCATTGCATGTTAGAGGACCAGTGCTTTGTATCAGTTTCAGAAGAAGAGTTGGACTAGATATGGTCCGTATGTGTAGGAAACACTGTTCTTTTGTTCTCAGCACACTCACTTTTTCTGCTGTCTTAGAGACTCTAGCAAGCAAGAGCGTGCTTCTTGCTCTAAAGCAGAGTGTGATCTATGGATGAGAACTCTGCTGTGTGTTTCAATTCAGAAATGGAGTTAAATCCCAGGCTCTGAGTCTTCCTACCAGCATGACTTCGTTTCAGGTAAGGGCAGTTACTTTACAGCTCAAACGAACTACATCGTTCACAAAGCTCACATGTTTCTCATCTTGACAGACAAGCATTGGATGTTAGAGGACCTGTGGTTTGTTTCAGTTTCAGAAGCAGAATTGGACTAGATATGGTCCGTATATGTAGGAAACACCGTTCTTTTGTTCTGAGCATACTCAGGTTTCCAGCTGTATTAGAGACTCTAGAAAGCAAGAGCGTGCTTCTTGCTCTAAAGCAGAGTGCGATTCATGGATGAGAACTATGCTGTGAGTTTACCTTCAGAAATGGAGTTAAATCCCAGGCGCTGAGTCTTCCTACAAGCAAGACTTCGTTTCAGGTAAGGGCAGTTACTTTACAGCTCAAACGAACTACATTGTTCACGAAGCTCACAAGTTTCTCATCTTAACGGACAAGCATTGGATGTTAGAGGACCTGTGGTTTGTTTCACTTTCAGAGGCAGAGTTGCAGTAGATATGGTCCGTATGTGTAGGAAACACCGTTCATTTGTTCTCAGCACACTCATGTTTCCTGCTGTCTTAGAGACTCTATAAAGCAAGAGCGTGCTTCTTGCTCTAAATCCGAGTGTGATCTATGGATGAGAACACTGCTGTGTGTTCCACTTCAGAAATGGAGTTAAATCCCAGGCTCTGTGTCTTCCTACAAGCAAGACTTCGTTTCAGGTAAGGGCAGTCACTTTTCAGCTCAAACAAACTACATCGTTCACGAAGCTCACACGTTTCTCATATTAACTGAGAAGTATTGGATGTTAGAGGACCTTTGCTTTATATCAGTTTCAAGCAGAGTTGAACTACATATCGTCTGTATGTATAGGAAACACGGTTCTTTTCTTCTGAGCACACTCACATTTCCTGTTGGATTAGATGCTCTAGATAGCAAGAGCGTGCTTCTTGCTCTAAAGCAGAGTGTGATCCATGTATGAGAACTGTGTTGTGTGTTTCCCTTCAGAATTGGAGTTCAATCCCAAGCTCTGTGTCTTTCTACAAGCAAGACTTCTTTTCAGGTTAGCGCAGACACTTTTTAGCTCAAACGAACTACATCGTTCAGGAAGCTCACACGTTTCTCATCTTAACATACAAGCATCGGATTTTAGAGGAACAGTGCTTTGTATCAGTTACAGAAGCAGATTTTGACTAGATATCATCCGTATGTGTAGGAAACACCGTTCATTAGTTCTCAGCACCCTCAAGTTTCCTGCTCTCTTAGAGATTCTAGAAAGCTAGAGCGTGCTTCTTGCTCTAAAGCAGAGTGTGATCCATGGATGAGAACTGTGTTGTGTGTTACCCTTCAGAAATGGAGTTAAATCCCAGGCTCTGTGTCTTCCTACATGCAAGATTTCATTTCAGGTAAGGGCAGTCACTTTTCAGCTCCAACGAACTACATCATTCACGAAGCTCACATGTTTCTCATCTTAAATGAGAAGCATTGGATGTTAGAGGACCTTTGCTTTATATCAGTTTCAAGAAGAGTTGAACTAGATATCGTCTGTATGTATAGGAAACACGGTTCTTTTCTTCTGAGCCCACTCACGTTTCCTGCTGTATTAGAGACTCTAGAAAGCAAGAGCGTGCTTCTTGCTCTAAAGCAGAGTGTGATCCATGGATGGGAACTGTGTTGTGTGTTTCCCATCAGAATTGGAGTTAAATCCCAGGCTCTGTGTCTTCCTACAAGCAAGACTTCGTTCCAGGTAAGGGCAGTCACTTTTCAGCTGAAAGGAACTACATCGTTCATGAAACTCACACATTTCTCATCTTTACTGACAAGCATCGGATGTTAGAGGAACTGTGTTTTGTTTCAGTTTCAGAAGCAGAGTTAAACTAGATATGGTCCCTATGTGTAGGAAACACCGTTCTTTTTTTCTGATCACACTCAAGTTTCCTGCTGTCTTAGAGACTCTAGAAAGGAAGAGCGTGCTTCTTGCTCTAAAGCAGAGTGTGGTCAACGGATGAGAACTAGGCTGTGTGTTTCACTTCAGAAATGGAGTTAAATCCCAGGCTCTGAGTCTTCCTACAAGCAAGACTTCTTTTCAGGTAAGGGCAGTTACTTTACAGCTCAAACGAACTACATCGTTCACGAAGCTCTTACGTTTCTCATCTAAACTGAAAAGCATTGGTTGTTAGAGGACCTCTGGTTTGTTTCAGTTTCAGAAGCAGAGATGAACTAGATATGGTCTGTATGTGTAGGATACACCTTTCTTTGTTCTGAGCACACTCACGTTTCCTGTTGTATTAGAGACAATAGAAAGCAAGAGCATGCTTCTTGCTCTAAAGCAGAGTGTGATCCAAGGATGAGAACTATGCTGTGTGTTTCCCTTCAGAAATGGAGTTAAATCCCAGGCTCTGTGTCTTCCTACAAGAAAGATTTCATTTCAGGTAAGGGCAGTCACTTTTCAGCTCAAACGAAGTACATCATTCACGAAGCTAACACGTTTCTCATCTTAACTGACAAGAATTGGATGTTAGAGGACCTGTGGTTTGTTTCACTTTTGGAAGCAGAGTTTGACTAGATATGGCCTGTATGTGTAGGAAACTCCGTTCTTTTGTTCTCAGCACACTCATGTTTCCTGCTGTCTTAGAGACTCTAGAAAGCAAGAGCGTGCTTCTTGCTCTAAAGCAGAGTGTGATCAATGGATGAGAACTATGCTGTGTGTTTCACTGCAGAAATGGAGTTAAATCCCAGGCTCTGAGTCTTCCTACCAGCAAGACTTCGTTTCAGGTAAGGGCAGTTACTTTACAGCTCAAACAAACTGCATCATTCAGGAAGCTCACATGTTTCCCATCTCAACTGACACGCATCGGATGTTAGAGGACCAGTGCTTTGTATCAGTTTCAGAAGCAGAGTTGGACTAGATATGGTCCGTATGTGTAGGAAACACCGTTCTTTTGTTATCAGCACACTCACGTTTCCTGCTGTCTTAGAGACTCTAGAAAGCAAGAGCGTGCTTCTTGCTCTAAAGCAGAGTGTGATCCATGTATGAGAACTGTGTTGTGTGTTTCCCTTCACAATTGGAGGTAAATCCCAAGCTCTGTGTCTTTCTACAAGCAAGACTTCGTTTCGGGTTAGTGCAGTCACTTTTTACCTCAAAAGAACTACATCGTTCACAAAGCTCACATGTTTCTCATCTTAACATACAAGCATGGGATGTTAGAGGAACAGTGCTTTGTATCAGTTTCAGAAGCACAGTTGGGCTAGATATGATCCGAATGTGAAGGAAACACCGTTCTTTTGTTGTCATCACACTCATGTTTCCTGCTGTCTTAGAGACTCTAGAAAGCAAGAGCTTTCTTCTTGCTCTAAAGCAGAGTGTGAACAATGGATGAGAACTCTGCTGTGTGTTTCACTTCAGAAATGGAGTTAAATCCCAGGCTCTGAGTCTTCCAACAAAAAAGAATTCGTTTCAGGTAAGGGCAGTTACTTTACAGCTCAAACAAACTACATCGTTCACGAAGCTCACGCGTTTCTCATCTAAACTGAAAAGCATTGGTTGTTAGAGGACCTCTGGATTGTTTCAGTTTCACAAGCAGAGATGAACTAGATATGGCCTGTATGTGCAGGAAACACCGTTCTTTGTTCTGAGCACACTCACGTTTCCTGCTGTATTAGAGACACTAGAAAGCAAGAGCATGCTTCTTGCTCTAAAGCAGAGTGTGATCTATGGATGAGAACTCTGCTGTGTGTTTCACTTCAGAAATGGAGTAAAATCCTAGGCTCTGAGTCTTCCTACCAGCAAGACTTCATTTCAGCTAAGGGCAGTTACTTTACAGCTCAAACGAACTACATTGATCACGAAGCTCACAAGTTTCTCATCTTAACGGACAAGCATTGGGTATTAGAGGACCTGTGGTTTGTTTCAGTTTCAGAAGCAGAATTGGACTAGATATGGTCCGTATGTGTAGCAAACACCTTTCTTTTGTTCTCAGCACACTCACTTTTCCTGCTGTCTTCGAGAATCTAGAAAGCAAGAGTGTGCTTCTTGCTATAAAGCAGAGTGTGATCCATGGATGAGAACTATGCTGTGTGTTTCCCTTCAGAAATGGAGTTAAATCTCAGGCTCTGAGTCTTCCTACAAGCAAGACTTCGTTTCAGTTAAAGGCAATTACTTTACAGCTCAAACGAACTACATTGTTCACGAGGCTCACAAGTTTCTCATCTTAACGGACAAGCATTGGATGTTAGAGGACTTGTGGATTGTGTCAGTTTCAGAAGCAGAATTGGACTAGATATGGTCCGTATATGTAGGAAACACCGTTCTTTTGTTCTGAGCAAACTCAGGTTTCCAGCTGTATTAGAGACTCTAGATAGCAAGAGCGTGCTTCTTGCTCTAAAGCAGAGTGTGATCCATGGATGAGAACTATGCTGTGTGTTTCGCTTCAGAAATGGAGTTAAATCCCCGGCTCTGAGTCTTCCTACCAGCGAGACTTCGTTTCAGGTAAGGGCAGTTACTTTACAGCTCAAATGAACTACCTCGTTCACAAAGCTCACATGTTTCTCATCTTGACAGACAAGCATTGGATGTTAGAGGACCTGTGGTTTGTTTCAGTTTCAGAAGCAGAATTGGACTAGATATGGTCCGTATGTGTAGGAAACACCGTTCTTTTGTTCTGAGCAAACTCAGGTTTCCAGCTGTATTAGAGACTCTAGAAAACAAGAGCGTGCTTCTTGCTATAAAGCAGAGTGTGATCAATGGATGAGAACTCTGCTGTGTGTTCCACTTCAGAAATGGAGTTAAATCCCAGGATCTGAGTCTTCTTACAAGCAAGACTTCGTTTCAGGTAAGGTCAGTTACTTTACATCTCAAATAACTACATTATACACGAAGCTCACACGTTTCTCAGTCTTAATTGAAAAGCATTGGATGTTAAAGGAACAGTGTTTTTTATCAGCTTCAGAAGAAGAGATGAACTAGATATGGTCCATATGTGTAGGAAACACCTTTCTTTGTTCTGAGCATACTCACGTTTCGGACTGAATTAGAGACACTAGAAAGCAAGAGCATGCTTCTTTCTCTAAAGCAGAGTGAGATCCAAAGATGAGAGCTATGCTGTGTGTTTCCCTTCAGAAATGGAGTTAAATCCCAGGCTCTGATTCTTCCTACAAGCAAGACGTCGTTTCAGGTAAGGGCAGTTACTTTACAGGTGAAATAAACTACATTAAACACGAAGCTCACACGTTTCTCAGTCTTAATTGAAAAGTATTGGATGTTACAGGACCAGTGCTTTGTATCAGCTTCAGAAGAAGAATTGAACTAGATATGGTCCATATGTGTAGGAAACACAGTTCTTTTATTCAGAGCACACTCAAGTTTCCTGCTCTATTAGAGACTCTAGAAAGCAAGAGCATGCTTCTTGCTCTAAAGCAGAGTGTGATCTATGGATGAGAACTCTGCTGTGTGTTTCACTTCAGAAATGGAGTTAAATCCCAGGCTCTGAGTCTTCCTACAAGAAAGACTTCGTTTCAGGTAAGGGCAGTCACTTTTCAGCTCAAACAAACTACATCGTTCACGAAGCTAACACGTTTCTCATATTAACTGCCAAGCATTGCATGTTAGAGGACCTCTGTTTTGTTTCAGTTTCAGAAGCAGAGATGAACTAGATATGGTCTGTATGTGTAGGAAACACCGTTCTTTGTTCTGAGCACACTCACGTTTCCTGCTGTATTAGAGACACTAGAAAGCAAGAGCATGCTTCCTGCTCTAAAGCAGAGTGTGATCTATGGATGAGAACTCTGCTGTGTGTTTCACTTCAGAAATGGAGTTAAATCCCAGGCTCTGATTCTTCCTACCAGCAAGACTTCGTTTCAGGTAAGGGCAGTTACTTTACAGCTCAAACGAACTACATCGTTCACAAAGCTCACATGTTTCTCATCTTGACAGACAAGCATTGGATGTTAGAGGACCTGTGGTTTGTTTCAGTTTCAGAAGCAGAATTGGACTAGATATGGTCCGTATATGTAGGAAACACCGTTCTTTTGTTATGAGCAAACTCAGGTTTCCAGCTGTATTAGAGACTCTAGAAAGCAAGGGCGTGCTTCTTGCTCAAAAGCAGAGTGTGATCCATGGATGAGAACTATGCTGTGTGTTTCCCTTCAGAAATGGAGTTCAATCTCAGGCTCTGAGTCTTCCTACAAGCAAGACTTCGTTTCAGTTAATGGCAGTTACTTTACAGCTCAAACGAACTACATTGTTCACGAAGCTCACAAGTTTCTCATCTTAACGGACAAGCATTGGATGTTAGAGAACCTGTGGTTTGTTTCACTTTCAGAAGCAGAGTTGCACTAGATATGGCCCGTATGTGTAGGAAACACCGTTCATTTGTTCTCAGCACTATTGTTTCCTGCTGTCATAGAGACTCTAGAAAGCAAGAGCGTGCTTCTTGCTCTAAAGCAGAGTGTGATCAATGGATGAGAACTATGCTGTGTGTTTCACTTCAGAAATGGAGTTAAATCCCAGGCTCTGAGTCTTCCTACAAGCAAGACTTCGTTTCAGGTAAGGGCAGTTACTTTACAGCTGAAACGAACTACATTATACACGAAGCTCACACGTTCCTCGGTCTTAATGGAAAAGCATTGGATGTTACAGGACCAGTGCTTTGTATCAGCTTCAGAAGAAGAGTTGAACTAGATATTGTCCATATGTGTAGGAAACACAGTTCTTTTATTCAGAGCACACTCAATTTTCCTGCTGTATTAGAGACTCTAGAAAGCAAGAGCGTGCTTCTTGCTCTAAAGCAGAGTGTGATCTAAGGATGAGAACTCTGCTGTGTGTTTCACTTCAGAAATGGAGTTAAATCCCAGGCTCTGAGTCTTCCTATAAGCAAGACTTCGTTTCAGGTAATGGCAGTCACTTTTCAGCTCAAAAGAACTACATCTTTCATGATGCTCACACGTTTCTCATCTTAAATGTCAAGCATTGGATGTTAGAGGACCTGTGCTTTGTGTCAGTTTCAGAAGAAGAGTTGAACTAGATATGGTCAGTATGTGTAGGAAACACCGTTCTTTGTTCTGAGCATACTCACTTTTCGGGCTGAATTAGAGACACTAGAAAGCAAGAGCATGCTTCTTGCTCTAAAGCAGAGTGTGATCCATGGATGAGAACTATGCTGTGTGTTTCCCTTCAGAAGTGGAGTTAAATCCCAGGCTCTGATTCTTCCTACATGCAAGATGTCGTTTTAGGTAAGGGCAGTTACTTTACAGCTGAAACGAACTACATTATACACGAAGCTCACACGTTTCTCGGTCTTAATTGAAAAGCATTGGATGTTACAGGACCAGTGCTTTGTATCAGCTTCAGAAGAAGAGTTGAACTAGATATGGTCCATATGTGTAGGAAACACAGCACTTTTATTCAGAGCACACTCAATTTTCCTGCTGTATTAGAGACTCTAGAGAGCAAGAGCGTGCTTCTTTCTCTAAAGCAGAGTATCATCCATGCATGAGAACTATGCTGTTTGTTTCACTTCAGAAATGGTGTTCAATCCCAGGCTCTGAGTCTTGGTACAAGCAAGACTTCGTTTCAGTTAAGGGCAGTTACTTTACAGCTCAAAAGAACTACAACGTTCACAAAGATCACATGTTTCTCATCTTAACGGACAAGCATTGGAACTTAGAGGACCTGTGCTTTGTATCAGTTTCAGAAGCAGATTTGGACTAGATATGGTCCGTATGTGTAGGAAACACCGTTCTTTTGTTCTCAGCACACCCATGTTTCCTGCTGTCTTAGAGACTCTTGAAAGCAAGAGCGTGCTGCTTGCTCTAAAGCAGAGTGGGATCTATGGATGAGAACTCTGCTGTGTGTTTCACTTCAGAAATGGAGTTAAATCCCAGTCTCTGAGTCTTCCTATAAGCCAGACTTCATTTCAGGTAATGGCAGTCACTTTTCAGCTCAAAAGAACTACATCTTTCATGATGCTCACAAGTTTCTCATCTTAAATGTCAAGCATTGGATGTTAGATGACCTGTGCTTTGTGTCAGTTTCAGAAGAAGAGTTGAACTAGATATGGTCAGTATGTGTAGGAAACACAGTTCTTTTTTTCTGAGCACAATCACGTTTCCTGCTGTATTAGCGACTCTAGAAAGGAAGAGCGTGCTTCTTGCTCTAAAGCAGAGTGTGATTCATGGAAGAGAACTGTGCTGGGTGTTTCCCTTCCGAAATGGAGTTAAATCCCAGACTTTGTGTCTTCCTACAAAAAAGTCTTCATTTCACGTAAGGGCAGTCACTTTTCAGCTCAAACAAACTACATCGTTCACGAAGCTAAATCGTTTCTCATCTTAACTGCCAAGCATTGCATGTTAGAGGACCAGTGCTTTGTTTCAGTTTCAGAAGCAGAGTTGGACTAGATATGGTCCGTATATGTAGGAAAAACTGTTCTTTTGTTTTCAGCACACTCACTTTTTCTGCTGCCTTAGAGACTCTAGAAAGCAAGAGCGTGCTTCTTGCTCTAAAGCAGAGTGTGACCTATGGATGAGAACTCTGCTGTGTGTTTCACTTCAGAAATGGAGTTAAATCCCAGGCTCTGAGTCTCCCTACAAGAAAGACTCCGTTTCACGTAAGGGGAGTCACTTTTCAGCTCAAACGAACTACATCGTTCAGGAAGCTCACATGTTTCTCATCTTAACTGACAAGCATTGAATGTTAGAGGACCAGTGCTTTGTATCAGCTTCAGAAGAAGAGTTGAACTAGATATGGTCCATATGTGTAGGAAACACAGTTCTATTGTTCTGAGCACACTCAAGTATCCTGCTGTATTAGAGACAATGGAAAGCAAGAGCGTGCTTCTTGCTCTAAAGCAGAGTGTGATCTAAGGATGAGAACTCTGCTGTGTGTTTCACTTCAGAAATGGAGTTAAATCCCAGGCTCTGAGTCCTCCTACAAGCAAGACTTCGTTTCAGGTAATGGCAGTCACTTTTCAGCTCAAAAGAACTACATCTTTCATGATGCTCACACGTTTCTCATCTTAAATGACAAGCATTGGATGTTAGAGGACCTGAAGTTTGTTTCAGTTTCAGAAGCAGAAATGGACTAGATATGGTCCGTATATGTAGGATACACCATTCTTTTGTTCTGAGCAAACTCAGGTTTCCAGCTGTATTAGAGACTCTAGAAAGCAAGAGCGTGCTTCTTGCTCTAAAGCAGAGTGTGATCCATGGATGAGAACTATGCTGTGTGTTTCCCTTCAGAAATGGAGTTAAATCTCAGGCTCTGAGTCTTCCTACAAGTAAGACTTCATTTCAGTTAATAGCAGTTACTTTAGAGCTCAAACGAACTACATTGTTCACGAAGCTCACACGTTTCTCATCTTAACGGACAAGCATTGGATATTAGAGGACCTGTGGTTTGTTTCACTTTCAGAAGCAGAGTTGGACTAGATATGGCCCGTATGTGTAGGAAACACCGTTCATTTGTTCTCAGCACACTCATGTTTCCTGCTGTCTTAGAGACTCTAGAAAGCAAGAGCGTGCTTCTTGCTCTAAAGCAGAGTGTGATCAATGGATGAGAACTCTGCAGTGTGTTCCACTTCAGAAATGGAGTTAAATCCCAGGCTTTAAGTCTTCTTACAAGCAAGATATCGTTTCAGGTAAGGGAAGTTAATTACATCTCAAAAGAACTACATTATACACGAAGCTCACACGTTTCTCGGTCTAATTGAAAAGCATTGGATGTTACAGGAACAGTGCTTTATATCAGCTTCAGAAGAAGAGTTGAACTAGATATGGTCCATATGTGTAGGAAACACAGTTCTTTTGTTCTGAGCACACTCAAGTATCCTGCTGTATTAGAGACTCTGGAAAGCAAGAGCGTGCTTCTTGCTCTAAAGCAGAGTGTGATCTAAGGATGAGAACTCTGCTGTGTGTTTCACTTCAGAAATGGAGTTAAATCCCAGGCTCTGATTCTTCCTACATGCAAGATGTCGTTTCAGGTAAGGGCAGTTACTTTACAGCTGAAACGAACTACATTATACAAGAAGCTCACACGTTTCTCGGTCTTAACTGAAAAGCATTGGATGTTACAGGACCAGTGCTTTGTATCAGCTTCAGAAGAAGTGTTGAACTAGATATGGTCCATATGTGTAGGAAACACAGTTGTTTTATTCAGAGCACACTCAAGTTTCCTGCTGTATTAGAGACTCTAGAAAGCAAGAGCGTGCTTCTTGCTCTAAAGCAGAGTACGATCCATGCATGAGAACTATGCTGTGTGTTTCACTTCAGAAATGGTGTTCAATCCCAGGCTCTGAGTCTTGGTACAAGCAAGACTTCGTTTCAGTTAAGGGCAGTTACTTTACAGCTCAAACGAACTACATCGTTCACAAAGCTCACATGTTTCTCATCTTAACGGACAAGCATTGGATGTTAGAGGACCAGTGCTTTGTATCAGTTTGAGAAGCAGAGTTGGACTAGATAGGGTCCGTATGTGTAGGAAACACCGTTCTTTTATTCTCATCACACTCATGTTTCCTGCTGTCTTAGAGACTCTTGAAAGCAAGAGCGTGCTGCTTGCTCTAAAGCAGAGTGGGATCTATGGATGAGAACTCTGCTGTGTGTTTCACTTCAGAAATGGAGTTAAATCCCAGGCTCTGAGTCTTCCTACAAGCAAGACTTCGTTTCAGGTAAGGGCAGTCACTTTTCAGCTCAAACAAACTACATCGTTCACGAAGCTCACAAGTTTCTCATCTTAACGGACAAGCATTGGATGTGAGAGGACCTGTGGTTTGTTTCACTTTCAGAAGCAGAGTTGGACTAGATATGGCCCGTATGTGTAGGAAACACCATTCATTTGTTCTCAGCACACTCATGTTTCCTGCTGTCTTAGAGACTCTAGAAAGCAAGAGCGTGTTTCTTGCTCTAAAGCAGAGTGTGATCAATGGATGAGAACTCTGCAGTGTGTTCCACTTCAGAAATGGAGTTAAATCCCAGGCTTTGAGTCTTCTTACAAGCAAGATATCATTTCAGGTAAGGGGAGTTACTTTACATCTCAAAAGAACTACATTATACACGAAGCTCACACGTTTCTCGGTCTTAATTGAAAAGCATTGGATGTTACAGGTACAGTGCTCTATATCAGCTTCAGAAGAAGAGTTGAACTAGATATGGTCCATATTTGTAGGAAAAACAGTTCATTGTTCTGAGCACACTCAAGTATCCTGCTGTATTAGAGACTCTGGAATGTAAGAGCGTGCTTCTTGCCTTAAAGCAGAGTGTGATCTAAGGGTGAGAACTCTGCTGTGTGTTTCACTTCAGAAATGGAGTTAAATCCCAGGCTCTGAGTCTTCCTATAAGCAAGACTTCGTTTCAGGTAATGGCAGTCACTTTTCAGCTCAAAAGAACTACATCTTTCATGATGCTCACAAGATTCTCATCTTAAATGTCAAGCATTGGATGTTAGTCGACCTGTGCTTTGTGTCAGTTTCAGAAGAAGAGTTGAACTAGATATGGTCAGTATGTGTAGGAAACACAGTTCTTTTTTTCTGAGCACAATCACGTTTCCTGCTGTATTAGCGACTCTAGAAAGAAGAGCGTGCTTCTTGCTCTAAAGCAGTGTGTGATTCATGGAAGAGAACTGTGCTGGGTGTTTCCCTTCCGAAATGGAGTTAAATCCCAGAATTTGTGTCTTCCTACAAAAAAGTCTTCATTTCACGTAAGGGCAGTCACTTTTCAGCTCAAACAAACTACATCGTTCACGAAGCTAAATCGTTTCTCATCTTAATTGCCAAGCATTGCATGTTAGAGGACCAGTGCTTTGTTTCAGTTTCAGAAGCAGAGTTGGACTAGATATGGTCCGTATATGTAGGAAAAACCGTTCTTTTGTTCTCAGCACACTCACGTTTCCTGCTGCTTTAGAGACTCTAGAAAGCAAGAGCGTGCTTCTTGCTCTAAAGCAGAGTGTGACCTATGTATGAGAACTCTGCTGTGTGTTTCACTTCAGAAATGGAGTTAAATCCCAGGCTCTGAGTCTCCCTACAAGAAAGACTCCGTTTCACGTAAGGGGAGTCACTTTTCAGCTCAAACGAACTACATCGTTCAGGAAGCTCACACGTTTCTCATCTTAACTGACAAGCATTGAATGTTAGAGGACCAGTGCTTTGTATCAGCTTCAGAAGAAGAGTTGAACTAGATATGGTCTATATGTGTAGGAAACACAGTTCTATTGTTCTGAGCACACTCAAGTATCCTGCTGTATTAGAGACAATGGAAAGCAAGAGCGTGCTTCTTGCTCTAAAGCAGAGTGTGATCTAAGGATGAGAACTCTGCTGTGTGTTTCACTTCAGAAATGGAGTTAAATCCCAGGCTCTGAGTCCTCCTACAAGCAAGACTTCGTTTCAGGTAATGGCAGTCACTTTTCAGCTCAAAAGAACTACATCTTTCATGATGCTCACACGTTTCTCATCTTAAATGACAAGCATTGGATGTTAGAGGACCTGTGGTTTGTTTCACTTTCAGAAGCTGAGTTGGACTAGATATGGCCCGTATGTGTAGGAAACACCGTTCATTTGTTCTCAGCACACTCATGTTTCCTGCTGTCTTAGAGTCTCTAGAAAGCAAGAGCGTGCTTCTTGCTCTAAAGCAGAGTGTGATCAATGGATGAGAACTCTGCAGTGTGTTCCACTTCAGAAATGGAGTTAAATCCCAGGCTTTAAGTCTCCTTACAAGCAAGATATCGTTTCAGGTAAGGGAAGTTACTTTACATCTCAAAAGAACTACATTATACACGAACCTCACACGTTTTTCGGTCTTAATTGAAAAGCATTGGATGTTACAGGACCAGTGCTTTGTATCAGCTTCAGAAGAAGAGTTGAACTAGATATGATCCATATGTGTAGGAAACACAGTTCTTTTATTCAGAGCACACTCAAGTTTCCTGCTGTATTAGAGACTCTAGAAAGGAAGAGCGTGCTTCTTGCTCTAAAGCAGAGTGTGATTCATGGAAGAGAACTGTGCTGGGTGTTTCCCTTCAGAAATGGAGTTAAATCCCAGGCTCTGAGTCTTGGTACAAGCAAGACTTCGTTTCAGTTAAGGGCAGTTACTTTACAGCTCAAACGAACTACATCGTTCACAAAGCTCACATGTTTCTCATCTTAACGGACAAGCATTGCATGTTAGAGGACCAGTGCTTTGTATCAGTTTCAGAAGCAGAGTTGGACTAGATATGGTCTGTATGTTTAGGAAACACCGTTCTTTTATTCTCATCACACTCATGTTTCCTGCTGTCTTAGAGATTCTTGAAAGCAAGAGCGTGCTGCTTGCTATAAAGCAGAGTGTTATCTATGGATGAGAACTCTGCTGTGTGTTTCACTTCAGAAATGGAGTTAAATCCCAGGCTCTGAGTCTTCCTACAAGCAAGACTTCGTTTCAGGTAAGGGCAGTTACTTTACAGCTCAAACGAACTACATCGTTCACAAAGCTCACATGTTTCTCATCTTGACAGACAAGCATTGGATGTGAGAGGACCTTTGGTTTGTTTCAGTTTCAGAGGCAGAATTGGACTAGATATTGTCTGTATGTGTAGGAAACACCGTTCTTTTGTTCTGAGCAAACTCAGGTTTCCAGCTGTATTAGAGGCTCTAGAAAGCAAGAGCGTGCTTCTTGCTCTAAAGCAGAGTGTGATCCATGGATGAGAACTATGCTGTGTGTTTCGCTTCAGAAAGGGAGTTAAATCCCAGGCTCTGAGTCTTCCTACAAGCAAGACTTCGTTTCAGGTAAGGGCAGTTACATTACAGCTCAAACGAACTACATTGTTCACGAAGCTCACAAGTTTCTCATCTTAAAGGACAAGCATTGGATGTTAGAGTACCTTTGGTTTGTTTCACTTTCAGAAGCAGAGTTGGACTAGATATGGCCCGTATGTGTAGGAAACACCGTTCTTTTGTTCTCAGCACACTCATGTTTCCTGCTGTCTTAGAGACTCTAGAAAGCAAGAGCGTGCTTCTTGCTCTAAAGCAGAGTGTGATCAATGGATGAGAACTCTGCTGTGTGTTCCACTTCAGAAATGGAGTTAAATCCCAGGCTCTGAGTCTTCTTACAAGCAAGATATCATTTCAGGTAAGGGGAGTTACTTTACATCTCAAAAGAACTACATTATACACGAAGCTCACACGTTTCTCGGTCTTAGTTGAAAAGCATTGGATGTTACAGGAACAGTGCTTTATATCAGCTTCAGAAGAAGAGTTGAACTAGATATGGTCCATATGTGTAGGAAAAACAGTTCATTGTTCTGAGCACACTCAAGTATCCTGCTGTATCAGAGACTCAGTAAAGCAAGAGCGTGCTTCTTGCTCTAAAGCAGAGTGTGATCTAAGGATGAGAACTCTGCTGTGTGTTTCACTTCAGAAATGGAGTTAAATCCGAGGCTCTGAGTCTTCCTATAAGCAAGACTTCGTTTCAGGTAAGGGCAGTCACTTTTCAGCTCAAAAGTACTACATCTTTCATGATGCTCACAAGTTTCTCATCTTAAATGTCAAGCATTGGATGTTAGAGGACCTGTGCTTTGTGTCAGTTTCAGAAGCAGAGTTGGACTAGATATGGTCCGTATATGTAGGAAAAACTTTTCTTTTGTTCTCAGCCCACTCACATTTCCTGCTGTCTTAGCGACTCTAGAAAGCAAGAGCGTGCTTCTTGCTCTAAAGAAGAGTGTGACCTATGAATGAGAACTCTGCTGTGTGTTCCACTTCAGAAATGGAGTTAAATCCCAGGCTCTGAGTCTTCCTACAAGCAAGACTTCGTTTCAGGAAAGGGCAGTCACTTTTCAGCTCAAACAATCTACATCGTTCACAAAGCTCACATGTTTCTCATCTTGACAGACAAGCATTGGATGTGAGAGGACCTGAGGTTTGTTTCAGTTTCAGAGGCAGAATTGGACTAGATATTGTCCGTATGTGTAGGAAACACCGTTCTTTTATTCTGAACAAACTCAGGTTTCCAGCTGTATTAGAGACTCTAGAAAGCAAGAGCGTGCTTCTTGCTCTAAAGCAGAGTGTGATCCATGGATGAGAACTATGCTGTGTGTTTCGCTTCAGAAAGGGAGTTAAATCCCAGGCTCTGAGTCTTCCTACAAGCAAGACTTCGTTTCACTTAAGGGCAGTTACATTACAGCTCAAACGAACTACATTGTTCACGAAGCTCACAAGTTTCTGATCTTAAAGGACAAGCATTGGATGTTAGAGTACCTGTGGTTTGTTTCACTTTCAGAAGCAGAGTTGGACTAGATATGGCCCGTATGTTTAGGAAACACCGTTCCTTTGTTCTTAGCACACTCATGTTTCCTGCTGTCTTAGAGACTCCTGAAAGCAAGAGCGTGCTTCTTGCTCTAAAGCAGAGTGTGATCAATGGATGAGAACTCTGCTGTGTGTTCCACTTCAGAAATGGAGTTAAATCCCAGGCTCTGAGTCTTCTTACAAGCAAGATATCATTTCAGGTAAGAGCAGTTACTTTACATCTCAAAAGAACTACATTATACACGAAGCTCACACGTTTCTTGGTCTTAATTGAAAAGCATTGGATGTTACAGGAACAGTGCTTTATATCAGCTTCAGAAGAAGAGTTGAACTAGATATGGTCCATATGTGTAGGAAACACAGTTCTTTTGTTCTGAGCACACTCAAGTATCCAGCTGTATTAGAGACTCTAGAAAGCAAGAGCGTGCTTCTTGCTCTAAAGCAGAGTGTGATCTAAGGATGAGATCTCTGCTTTGTGTTTCACTTCAGAAATGGAGTTAAATCCCAGGCTCTGAGTCCTCCTACAAGCAAGAATTCGTTTCAGGTAATGGCAGTCACTTTTCAGCTCAAAAGAACTACATCTTTCATGATGCTCACACGTTTCTCATCTTAAATGACAAGCATTGGATGTTAGAGGACCTGTGCTTTGTGTCAGTTTCAGAAGAAGAGTTGAACTAGATATGGTCAGTATGTGTAGGAAACACAGTTCTTTTGTTCTGAGCACAATCACGTTTCCTGCTGTATTAGAGACTCTAGAAAGCAAGAGCGTGCTTCTTGCTCTAAAGCAGAGTGTGACCTATGGATGAGAACTCTGCTGTGTGTTTCACTTCAGAAATGGAGTTAAATCCCAGGCTCTGAGTCTTCCTACAAGAAAGTCTTTGTTTCAGGTAAGGGGAGTCACTTTTCAGCTCAAAAGAACTACATCGTTCAGGAAGCTCACTCGTTTCTCATCTTAACTGACAAGCATTGGATGTTAGAGGAACTGTGGTTTGTTTCAGTTTCAGAAGCAGAGTTGAATTAGATATGGTCCCTATGTGTAGGAAACACCATTCTTTTGTTCTGATCACACTCAAGTTTCCTGCTGTCTTAGAGACTCTAGAAAGCAAGAGCGTGCTTCTTGCTCTAAAGCAGAGTGTGATCAATGGATGAGAACTATGCTGTGTGTTTCCCTTCAGAAATGGAGTTAAATCCCAGGCTCTGAGTCTTCCTACAAGCAAGACTTCTTTTCAGGTAAGGGCAGTTACTTTACAGCTCAAACGAACTACATCGATCACGAAGCTCACACGTTTCTCATCTAAACTGAAAAGCATTGGTTGTTAGAGGAACTCTGGTTTGTTTCAGTTTCAGAAGCAGAGATGAACTAGATATGGTCTGTATGTGTAGGAAACACCGTTCTTTGTTCTGAGCACACTCACGTTTCCTGCTGTATTAGAGACACTAGAAAGCAAGAGCATGCTTCTTGCTCTAAAGCAGAGTGTGATCAATGGATGAGAACTATGCTGTGCGTTTCCCTTCAGAAAGGGAGTTAAATCCCAGGCTCTGTGTCTTCCTACAAGAAAGACTTCGTTTTAAGTAAGGGCAGTCCCTTTTCAGCTCAAAGGAACTACATCGTTCACGAAGCTAACACGTTTCTCATCTTAACTGACAAACATTGGATGTTAGAGGACCTGTGCTTTGTATCAGTTTCAGAAGCAGAGCTGGACTAGATATGGTCCCTATGTGTAGGAAACACCTTTCTTTTGTTCTCATCACACTCATGTGTCATGCTGTCTTAGAGACTCTAGAAAGCAAGAGCGTGCTTCATGCTCTAAATCAGAGTGTGATCTATGGATGAGAACTCTGCTGTGTGTTTCACTTCAGAAATGGAGTTAAATCCCAGGCTCTGAGTCTTCCTACAAGCAAGACTTCGTTTCAGGTAATGGCAGTCCTTTTCAGCTCAAAAGAACTACATCTTTCATGATGCTCACATGTTTCTCATCTTAAATGACAAGCATTGGATGTTAGAGGACCTGTGCTTTGTGTCAGTTTCAGAAGAAGAGTTGAACTGGATATGGTCTGTATGTGTAGGAAACACAGTTCTTTTGTTCTGAGCTCAATCACGTTTCCTGTTATATTAGAGACTCTAGAAAGCTAGAGCGTGCTTCTTGCTCTAAAGCAGAGTGTGATCAATGGATGAGAACTCTTCAGTGTGTTCCACTTCAGAAATGGAGTTAAATCCTAGGCTTTGAGTCTTCTTACAAGCAAGATATCATTTCAGGTAAGGGGAGTTACTTTACATCTCAAAAGAACTACATTATACACGAAGCTCACACGTTTCTCAGTCTTAGTTGAAAAGCATTGGATGTTACAGGAACAGTGCTTTATATCAGCTTCAGAAGAAGAGTTGAACTAGATATGGTCCATATGTGTAGGAAACACAGTTCATTGTTCTGAGCACACTCAAGTATCCTGCTGTATCAGAGACTCAGTAAAGCAAGAGCGTGCTTCTTGCTCTAAGGCAGAGTGTGATCTAAGGATGAGAACTCTGCTGTGTGTTTCACTTCAGAAATGGAGTTAAATCCGAGGCTCTGAGTCTTCCTATAAGCAAGACTTCGTTTCAGGTAAGGGCAGTCACTTTTCAGCTCAAAAGTACTACATCTTTCATGATGCTCACAAGTTTCTCATCTTAAATGTCAAGCATTGGATGTTAGAGGACCTGTGCTTTGTGTCAGTTTCAGAAGCAGAGTTGGACTAGATATGGTCCGTATATGTAGGAAAAACTTTTCTTTTGTTCTCAGCACACTCACATTTCCTGCTGTCTTAGCGACTCTAGAAAGCAAGAGCGTGCTTCTTGCTCTAAAGCAGAGTGTGATCAATGGATGAGAACTCTGCTGTGTGTTCCACTTCAGAAATGGAGTTAAATCCCAGGCTCTGAGTCTTCTTACAAGCAAGATATCATTTCAGGTAAGAGCAGTTACTTTACATCTCAAAAGAACTACATTATACACGAAGCTCACACGTTTCTTGGTCTTAATTGAAAAGCATTGGATGTTACAGGAACAGTGCTTTATATCAGCTTCAGAAGAAGAGTTGAACTAGATATGGTCCATATGTGTAAGAAACACAGTTCTTTTGTTCTGAGCACACTCAAGTATCCTGCTGTATTAGAGACTCTAGAAAGCAAGAGCGTGCTTCTTGCTCTAAAGCAGAGTGTGATCTAAGGATGAGATCTCTGCTTTGTGTTTCACTTCAGAAATGGAGTTAAATCCCAGGCTCTGAGTCCTCCTACAAGCAAGACTTCGTTTCAGGTAATGGCAGTCACTTTTCAGCTCAAAAGAACTACATCGTTCAGGAAGCTCACTCGTTTCTCATCTTAACTGACAAGCATTGGATGTTAGAGGAACTGTGGTTTGTTTCAGTTTCAGAAGCAGAGTTGAATTAGATATGGTCCCTATGTGTAGGAAACACCATTCTTTTGTTCTGATCACACTCAAGTTTCCTGCTGTCTTAGAGACTCTAGAAAGCAAGAGCGTGCTTCTTGCTCTAAAGCAGAGTGTGATCAATGGATGAGAACTATGCTGTGTGTCCCACTTCAGAAATGGAGTTAAATCCCAGGCTCTGTGTCTTCCTACAAGAAACACTTCGTTTCAGGTAGGGCAGTCACTTTTCAGCTCAAAGAACTACATCATACACGAAGCTCACACATTTCTCGGTCTTAATTGAAAAGCATTGGATGTTACAGGACCTGTGCTTTGTGTCAGTTTCAGAAGAAGAGTTCAACTAGATATGGTCCATATGTGTAGGAAACACGGTTCTTTTGTTCTGAGCACAATCAGGTTTCCTGCACTATTAGAGACTCTAGAAAGGAAAAGCATGCTTCTTGATCTAAAGCAGAGTGTGATTCATGGAAGAGAACTGTGCTGTGTGTTTCCCTTTAGAAATGGAGTTAAATCCCAGGCTCTGTGTCTTCCTACATGCAAGACTTAGTTTCAGGTAAGGGAAATCACTTTTCAGCTCAAACGAACTACATCATTCACTCAGCTAACAGGTTTCTCATCTTAACTGACAAGCATTGGATGTTAGAGGACCAGTGCTTTGTATCAGTTTCAGAGGCAGAGTTGGACTAGATTTGGTCTGTATGTGTAGGAAACACCGTTGTTTTGTTCTCAGCACACAAACGTTTCCTGCTGTCTTAGAGAACCTAGAAAGCAAGAGCGTGCTTCTTGCTCTAAAACAGAGTGTGATCAGTGGATGATAACTCTGCTGTGTCTTTCACGTCAGAAATGGAGTTAAATCCCAGGCTCTGTGTCTTCCTACAAGCAAGACGTCGTTTCAGGTAAGGGCAGTCACTTTTCAGCTCAAACGAACTACATCGTTCACTCAGCTAACAGGTTTCCCATCTTAACGGACAAGCATTGGAAGTTTGAGGACCAGTGCTTTGTATCAGTTTCAGAAGCAGAGTTGGACTAGATTTGGTCCGTATGTGTAGGAAACACCGTTCTTTTGTTCTCAGCACACACACGTTTCCTGCTGTCTTAGAGAATCTAGAAAGCTAGATCATGCTTCTTGCTCTAAAACAGAGTGTGATCAGTGGATGATAACTCTGCTGTGTCTTTCACGTCAGAAATGGAGTTAAATCCCATGCTCTGTGTCTTCCTACAAGAAAGACCTCGTTTCAGATAGGGCAGTCACTTTTCAGCTCAAAGAACTACATCGTTCACGAAGCTAACATGCTTATCATCTTAACTGACAAGCATTGGAAGTTAGAGGACTAGTGCTTTGTATCAGGTTCAGAAGCAGAGTTGGACTAGATATAGTGCATCTGTGTAGGATAAACCGTTGTTTTGTTCTCAGCACACACACGTTTCCTGCTGTCTTAGAGAATCTAGGAAGCAAGAGCGTGCTTGTTGCTATAAAGCAGAGTGTGATCCATGGATGAGAACTATGCAGTGTGTTTCCCTTCAGAAATGGAGATAAATCCCACGCTCTGTGACTTCCTACAAGCAAGACTTCGTTTCAGGTAAGGGCAATCTCTTTTCAGCTCAGACGAACTTCATCGTTCACGAAGCTCACACGTTTCTCATCTTAACGGACAGGCATTGGATGTTAGAGGACTTGTGCTTTGTGTCAGTTTCAGAAGCAGAGTTGACTAGATTTGGTCCGTATGTGTAGGAAACACCGTTCTTTTGTTCTCAGCACACTCACGTTTCCTGCTGTCTTAGAGAATCTAGAAAGCAAGAGCATGCTTCTTGCTCTAAAACAGAGGGTGATCAGTGGATGATAACTCTGCTCTGTCTTTCACTTCCGAAATGGAGTTAAATCCCAGGCTCTGTGTCTTCCTACAAGCTAGACTTCGTTTCAGGTAAGGGCAGTCACTTTTCAGCTCAAACGAACTACATCGTTCACTCAGCTAACAGGTTTCCCATCTTAACTGACAAGCATTGGATGTTAGAGGACCAGTGCTTTGTATCAGTTTCAGAAGCAGAGTTGGACTAGATATGGTCCGTATGTGTAGGAAACACCTTTCTTTTGTTCTCATCACACTCATGTTTCATGCTGTCTTAGAGACTCTAGAAAGCAAGAGCGTGCTTCTTGCTCTAAATCAGAGTGTGATCTATGGATGAGAATTCTGCTGTGTGTTTCACTTCAGAAATGTAGTTAAATCCCTGGCTCTGAGTCTTCCTACAAGCAAGATTTCGTTTCAGGTAAGGGCAGTTACTTTATAGCTCAAACGAACTACATCATACATGAAGCTCACACATTTCTCGGTCTTAATTGAAGAGCATTGGATGTGACAGGACCTGTGCTTTTTGTCAGTTCCAGAAGAAGAGTTGAACTAGATATGGTCCGTATGTGTAGGAAACACGGTTCTTTTGTCCTGAGCACAATCAGGTTTCCTGCATTATTAGAGATTCTAGAAAGGAAAAGCATGCTTCTTGTTCTAAAGCAGAGTGTGATTCATGGAAGAGAACTGTGCTGTGTGTTTCCCTTCAGAAATGGAGTTAAATCCCAGGCTCTGTGTCCTCCTACAAGCAAGACTTCGTTTGAGGTAAGGGCAGTTACTTTACAGCTCAAACGAACTACATCGTTCACGAAGCTCACTCGTTTCTCAACTAAACTAACAATCATTGGATGTTAGAAGACCTCTGGTTTGTATCAGTTTCAGAAGCAGAGTTGAACTAGATATCGTCTGTATGTGTAGGAATCACTGTACTTTTGTTCTGACCACACTCAAGTTTCCTGCTGTATTAGAGACTCTAGAAAGCAATAGCGTTCTTCCTGCTCTAAAGCAGAGTGTGATCAATGGATGAGATCTATGCTCTGTGTTTCCCTTCAGAAATGGAGATAAATCCCACGCTCTGTGTCTTCCTACAAGCAAGACTTCGTTTCAGGTAAGGGCAGTCACTTTAGAGCTCAAACGAACTACATCGTTCACTCAGCTAACAGGTTTCCCATCTTAACTGACAAGCATTGGATGTTTGAGGACCAGTGCTTTGTATCAGTTTCAGGAGCAGAGTTGGACTAGATTTGACCGTATGTGTAGGAAACACCGTTCTTTTGTTCTCAGCGCACTCACGTTTCCTGCTGTCTTAGAGAATCTAGAAAGCAAGATCGCGGTTCTTGCTCTAAAACAGAGTGTGATTAGTGGATGATAACTCTGCTGTATCTTTCACTTCAGAAATGGAGTTAAATCCCAGGCTCTGAGTCTTCCTATAAGCAAGACTTCGTTTCAGGTAAGGGCAGTTACTTTACAGCTCAAACGAACTACATCGTTCACGAAGCTCACTAGTATCTCATCTAAACTGACAAGCATTGGATATTAGAGGACCTCTGGTTTGTATCAGTTTCAGAAGCAGAGTTGAACTAGATATGGTCCTTATGTGTAGGAATCACCGTACTTTTGTTCTGAGCACACTCAAGTTTCCTGCTGTATTAGAGACTCTAGAAAGCGATAGTGTTCTTCTTGCTCTAAAGCAGAATGTGATCCATGGATGAGAACTATGCTGTGTGTTTCCCTTCAGAAATGGAGTTAAATCCCGGTCTCTGTGACTTCCTACACGCAAGACTTCGTTTCAGCTAAGGGCAGTCACTTTTCATCTCAAACGAACTACATTGTTCACAAAGCTCACACGTTTCTCATCTTAAATGACAGCATTGGATGTTAGAGGACCTGTGCTATGTATCAATTGGAGAGGCAGAGTAGGACTAGATAAGGCCCGTATTTGTAGGAAACATAGTTCTTTTGTTTACAGCACACTCATGTTTCCTGCTGTCTTAGAGACTCTAGAAATCAAGCGCGTGCTTCTTGCTCTAAAGCAGAGTGTGATCAATGGATGAGAACTCTGCTGTGTGTTCCACTTCAGAATGAAGTTAAATCCCATCCTCTGAGTCTTCCTACAAGCAAGACTTCGTTTCAGGTAAGGCCAGTTACTTTACAGGTCAAACGAACTACATTGTACACAAAGCTCACACGTTTCTTGTTCTTACTTGAAAGGCATTGGATGTTAGAGGACCTGTGCTTTGTGTCAGTTTCAGAAGAAGAGTTGAACTAGATATGGACTGTATGTGTAGGAAACATAGTTCTTTTGTTCTGAGCACAATCACGTTTCCTGCTCTATTAGAGAATCTAGAAAGGAAGAGCTTGCTTCTTGCTCTAAAGCAGAGGGTGATCAATGGATGAGAAGTCTGCTGGGTGTTTCACTTCCGAAATAGAGTTAAATCCCAGGCTCTGAGTCTTCCTACAAGCAAGACTCTGTTTCAGGTAAGGGCAGTTACTTTACAGCTCAAACGAACTTCATCGTTCACGAAGCTCACACGTTTCTCATCTTAACGGACAGGCATTGGATGTTAGAGGACTTGTTCTTTGTGTCAGTTTCAGAAGCAGAGTTGGACTAGATTTGGTCCATATGTGTAGGAAACACCGTTCTTTTTTTCTCAGCACACTCACGTTTCCTACTGTCTTAGAGAATCTAGAAAGCAAGATCGTGCTTCTTGCTCTAAAACAGAGTGTGATCAGTGGATGATAACTCTGCTGTGTCTTTCACTTCAGAAATGGAGTTAAATCCAAGGCTCTGAGTCTTTCTACAAGCAAGACTTCATTTCAGGTAAGGGCAGTTACTTTACAGGTCAAACGAACTACATCATACATGAAGCTCACACGTTTCTCGCTCTTAATTGAAAAGCATTGGATGTTACTTGACCTGTGCTTTGTGTCAGTTTCAGAAGAGGAGTTGAACTAGATATGGTCCGTATGTGTAGGAAACACCGTTCTTTTGTTCTGAGCACACTCATGTTTCCTGCTGTACTAGAGACTCTAGAAAGAAATAGAATTCTTCTTGCTCTAAAGCAGAGTGGGATCCCTGGATGATAACTATGCTGTGAATTTCCCTTCAGAAATAGAGTTAAATCCCAGGCTCTGTGTCTTTCTACAAGACAGACATCGTTTCAAGTAAGGGAAGGCACTTTTCAGCTCCAACGAACTACATCATTCATGAAGCTCACACGTTTCTCCTCTTAAATGACAAGCATTGGATTTAGAGGACCAGTGCTTTGTATCAATTTCAGAGGCAGAGTTGGACTAGATATGGTCCGTATGTGTAGGAACCACAGTTCTTTTGTTCTCAGCACACTCACGTTTCCTGCTGTCTTAGAGAATCTAGAAAGCAATAGCGTACTTCTTGCTCTAAAGCAGAGTGTGATCAATGGATGAGAACTCTGCTGGGTGTTTCACCTCAGAAATGGAGTTAAATTCCAGGCTCTGAGTCTCCTTACAAGCAAGACTTTGTTTCAGGTAAGGGCAGTTACTTTACAGCACAAACAAAATACATCGTTCACGAAGCTCACTCGTTTCTCATCTAAACTGACAATCATTGGATGTTAGAGGACCTCTGGTTTGTATCAGTTTCAGAAGCAGAGTTGAACTAGATATCGTCTGTATGTGTAGGAATCACCGTACATTTGTTCTGACCACACTCAAGTTTCCTGCTGTATTAGAGACTCTAGAAAGCAATAGCGTTCTTCCTGCTCTAAAGCAGAGTGTGATCCACGGATGAGAACTATGCTGTGTGTTTCCCTTCAGAAATGGAGATAAATCCCACGCTCTGTGTCTTCCTACAAGCAAGACTTCGTTTCAGGTAAGGGCAGTTACTTGACAGCTCAAACGAACTACATCATTCACTCATCTAACAGGTTTCCCATCTTAACTGACAAGCATTCGATGTTAGAGGACCAGTGCTTTGTATCAGTTTCAGAAGCAGAGTTGGACTAGATTTGGTCCGTATGTGTAGGAAACACCATTCTTTTGTTCTCAGCACACTTACATTTCCTGCTGTCTTAGACAATCTAGAAAGCAAGAGCGTGCTTCTTGCTCTAAAGCAGAGTGTGATCAATGGATGAGAACTCTGCTGGGTGTTTCACCTCAGAAATGGAGTTAAATTCCAGGCTCTGTGTCTTCCTACAAGCAAGACTTCGTTTCAGGTAAGGGCAGTCACTTTTCATCTCAAACGAACTACATAATTCACTCAGCTAACAGGTTTCCCATCTTAACTGACAAGCATTGGATGTTAGAGGACCAGTGCTTTCTATCAGTTTCAGATGCAGAGTTGTTCTAGATTTGGTCCGTATGTGTAGGAAACACCGTTCTTTTGTTCTCAGCACACTCACGTTTCCTGTTCTCTTAGAGAATCTAGAAAGCAAGAGCGTGCTTCTTGCTTTAAACTAGAGTGTCATCAGTGGATGATAACTCTGCTGTGTGTTACACTTCAGAAATGGAGTTAAATCCCAGGCTCTGAGTCTTCCTATAAGCAAGACGTTGTTTCAGGTAAGGGCAGTTACTTGACAGCTCAAACGAACTTCATCGTTCACGAAGCTCACACGTTTCTCATCTTAACGGACATGCATTTGATGTTAGAGGACCTGTGGTTTGTTTCAGTTTCAGAAGCAGAGTTGGACTAGATTTGGTCCGTATGTGTAGGAAACACCGTTCTTTTTTTCTCAGCACACTCACGTTTCCTGCTGTCTTAGAGAATCTAGAAAGCAAGAGCGTGCTTCTTGCTCTAAAACAGAGGGTGATCAGTGGATGATAACTCTGCTCTGTCTTTCACTTCCGAAATGGAGTTAAATCCCAGGCTCTGTGTCTTCCTACAAGCTAGACTTCGTTTCAGGTAAGGGCAGTCACTTTTCAGCTCAAACGAACTACATCGTTCACTCAGCTAACAGGTTTCCCATCTTAACTGACAAGCATTGGATGTTAGAGGACCAGTGCTTTGTATCAGTTTCAGAAGCAGAGTTGGACTAGATGTGGTCCGTATGTGTAGGAAACACCTTTCTTTTGTTCTCATCACTCTCATGTTTCATGCTGTCTTAGAGACTCTAGAAAGCAAGAGCGTGCTTCTTGCTCTAAATCAGAGTGTGATCTATGGATGAGAACTCTGCTGTGTGTTTCACTTCAGAAATGTAGTTAAATCCCTGGCTCTGAGTCTTCCTACAAGCAAGATTTCGTTTCAGGTAAGGGCAGTTACTTTATAGCTCAAACGAACTACATCATACATGAAGCTCACACATTTCTCGGTCTTAATTGAAGAGCATTGGATGTGACAGGACCTGTGCTTTTTGTCAGTTTCAGAAGAAGAGTTGAACTAGATATGGTCCGTATGTGTAGGAAACACGGTTCTTTTGTTCTGAGCACAATCAGGTTTCCTGCACTATTAGAGATTCTAGAAAGGAAAAGCATGCTTCTTGCTCTAAAGCAGAGTGTGATTCATGGAAGAGAACTGTGCTGTGTGTTTCCCATCAGAAATGGAGTTAAATCCCAGGCTCTGTGTCTTCCTACAAGCAAGACTTCGTTTCAGGTAGGGGCAGTTACTTTACAGCTCAAACAAACTACATCGTTCACGAAGCTCACTCGTTTCTCAACTAAACTAACAAACATTGGATGTTAGAGGACCTCTGGTTTGTATAAGTTTCAGAAGCAGAGTTGAACTAGATATCGTCTGTATGTGTAGGAATCACTGTACTTTTGTTCTGACCACACTCAAGTTTCCTGCTGTATTAGAGACTCTAGAAAGCAATAGCGTTCTTCCTGCTCTAAAGCAGAGTGTGATCAATGGATGAGATCTATGCTCTGTGTTTCCCTTCAGAAATGGAGATAAATCCCACGCTCTGTGTCTTCTTACAAGCAAGACTTCGTTTCAGGTAAGGGCAGTCACTTTAGAGCTCAAACGAACTACATCGTTCACTCAGCTAACAGGTTTCCCATCTTAACTGACAAGCATTGGATGTTTGAGGACCAGTGCTTTGTATCAGTTTCAGGAGCAGAGTTGGACTAGATTTGGTCCGTATGTGTAGGAAACACCGTTCTTTTGTTCTCAGCGCACTCACGTTTCCTGCTGTCTTAGAGAATCTAGAAAGCAAGTTCGTGCTTCTTGCTCTAAAACAGAGTGTGATCAGTGCATGATAACTCTGCTCTGTCTTTCACTTCAGAAATGGAGTTAAATCCCAGGCTCTGAGTCTTCCTACAAGCAAGACTTCGTTTCAGGTAAGGGCAGTTACTTTACAGCTCAAACGAACTACATCGTTCACGAAGCTCACTAGTATCTCATCTAAACTGACAAGCATTGGATGTTAGAGGACCTCTGGTTTGTATCAGTTTCAGAAGAAGAGTTGAACTAGATATGGTCCTTATGTGTAGGAATCACCGTACTTTTGTTCTGAGCACACTCAAGTTTCCTGCTGTATTAGAGACTCTAGAAAGCAATAGCGTTATTCCTGCTCTAAAGCAGAGTGTGATCAATGGATGAGATCTATGCTCTGTGTTTCCCTTCAGAAATGGAGATAAATCCCACGCTCTGTGTCTTCTTACAAGCAAGACTTCGTTTCAGGTAAGGGCAGTCACTTTAGAGCTCAAACGAACTACATCGTTCACTCAGCTAACAGGTTTCCCATCTTAACTGACAAGCATTGGATGTTTGAGGACCAGTGCTTTGTATCAGTTTCAGGAGCAGAGTTGGACTAGATTTGGTCTGTATGTGTAGGAAACACCGTTCTTTTGTTCTCAGCGCACTCACGTTTCCTGCTGTCTTAGAGAATCTAGAAAGCAAGTTCGTGCTTCTTGCTCTAAAACAGAGTGTGATCAGTGCATGATAACTCTGCTGTGTCTTTCACTTCAGAAATGGAGTTAAATCCCAGGCTCTGAGTCTTCCTACAAGCAAGACTTCGTTTCAGGTAAGGGCAGTTACTTTACAGCTCAAACGAACTACATCGTTCACGAAGCTCACTAGTATCTCATCTAAACTGACAAGCATTGGATGTTAGAGGACCTCTGGTTTGTATCAGTTTCAGAAGCAGAGTTGAACTAGATATGGTCCTTATGTGTAGGAATCACCGTACTTTTGTTCTGAGCACACTCAAGTTTCCTGCTGTATTAGAGACTCTAGAAAGCGATAGCGTTCTTCTTGCTCTAAAGCAGAATGTGATCCATGGATGAGAACTATGCTGTGTGTTTCCCTTCAGAAATGGAGTTAAATCCCGGTCTCTGTGACTTCCTACACGCAAGACTTCGTTTCAGCTAAGGGCAGTCACTTTTCATCTCAAACGAACTACATTGTTCACAAAGCTCACACGTTTCTCATCTTAAATGAAAGCATTGGATGTTAGAGGACCTGTGCTTTGTATCAATTGGAGAGGCAGAGTTGGACTAGATAAGGCCCGTATTTGTAGGAAACACCGTTCTTTTGTTTTCAGCACACTCATGTTTCCTGCTGTCTTAGAGACTCTAGAAATCAAGAGCGTGCTTCTTGCTCTAAAGCAGAGTGTGACCAATGGATGAGAACTCTGCTGTGTGTTCCACTTCAGAATGAAGTTAAATCCCAGCCTCTGAGTCTTCCTACAAGCAAGACTTCGTTTCAGGTAAGGCCAGTTACTTTACAGGTCAAACGAACTACATTGTACACAACGCTCACACGTTTCTTGTTCTTACTTGAAAGGCATTGGATGTTACAGGACCTGTGCTTTGTGTCAGTTTCAGAAGAAGAGTTGAACTAGATATGGACTGTATGTGTAGGAAATATAGTTCTTTTGTTCTGAGCACAATCATGTTTCCTGCTCTATTAGAGAATCTAGAAAGGAAGAGCTTGCTTCTTGCTCTAAAGCAGAGGGTGATCAATGGATGAGAAGTCTGCTGGGTGTTTCACTTCCGAAATAGAGTTAAATCCCAGGCTCTGAGTCTTCCTACAAGCAAGACTCTGTTTCAGGTAAGGGCAGTTACTTTACAGCTCAAACGAACTTCATCGTTCACGAAGCTCACATGATTCTCATCTTAACGGACAGGCATCGGATGTTAGAGGACTTGTGCTTTGTGTCAGTTTCAGAAGCAGAGTTGGACTAGATTTGGTCCCTATGTGTAGGAAACACCGTACTTTTTTTCTCAGCACACTCACGTTTCCTACTGTCTTAGAGAATCTAGAAAGCAAGATCGTGCTTCTTGCTCTAAAACAGAGTGTGATCAGTGGATGATAACTCTGCTGTGTCTTTCACTTCAGAAATGGAGTTAAATCCCAGGCTCTGAGTCTTCCTACAAGCAAGACTTCATTTCAGGTAAGGGCAGTTACTTTACAGGTCAAACGAACTACATCGTACACGAAGCTCACACGTTTCTCGGTCTTAATTGAAAAGCATTGGATGTTACTTGACCTGTGCTTTTTGTCAGTTTCAGAAGAGGAGTTGAACTAGATAAGGTCCGTATGTGTAGGAAACACCGTTCTTTTGTTCTGAGCACACTCATGTTTCCTGCTGTACTAGAGACTCTAGAAAGAAATAGAATTCTTCTTGCTCTAAAGCAGAGTGGGATCCCTGGATGATAACTATGCTGTGAATTTCCCTTCAGAAATAGAGTTAAATCCCAGGCTCTGTGTCTTTCTATAAGACAGACTTCGTTTCAGGTAAGGGAAGGCACTTTTCAGCTCCAACGAACTACATCATTCACGAAGCTCACACGTTTCTCCTCTTAAATGACAAGCATTGGATGTTAGAGGACCAGTGCTTTGTATCAATTTCAGAAACAGAGTTGGACTAGATATCGTCCATATGTGTAGTAACCACAGTTCTTTTGTTCTCAGCACACTCACGTTTCCTGCTGTCTTAGAGACTCTAGAAAGCAATAGCGTTCTTCCTGCTCTAAAGCAGTGTGTGATCCATGGATGAGAACTATGCTGTGTGTTTCCCTTCAGAAATGGAGATAAATCCCACGCTCTGTGTCTTCCTACAAGCAAGACTTCTTTTCAGGTAAGGGCAGTCACTTTACAGCCCAAAAGAACTACATCGTTCACTCAGCTAACAGGTTTCCCATCTTTCCTGACAGGCAGTGGATGTTAGAGGACCAGTGCTTTGTATCAGTTTCAGAAGCAGATTTGGACTAGATTTGGTCCGTATGTGTAGTAACCACAGTTCTTTTGTTCTCAGCACACTCACGTTTCCTGCTCTCTTAGAGAATCTAGAAAGCAATAGCGTACTTCTTGCTCTAATGCAGAGTGTGATCAATGGATGAGAACTCTGCTGGGTGTTTCACCTCAGAAATGGAGTTAAATTCAAGGCTCTGTGTCTTCCTACAAGGAAGACTTTGATTCAGGTAAGGGCAGTTACTTTACAGCTCAAACGAACTACATCGTTCACGAAGCTCACTCGTTTCTCATCTAAACTGGCAATCATTGGATGTTAGAGGACCTCTGGTTTGTATCAGTTTCAGAAGCAGAGTTGAACTAGATATCGTCTGTATGTGTAGGAATCACCGTACTTTTGTTCTGACCACACTCAACTTTCCTGCTGTATTAGATACTCTAGAAAGCAAGAGCGTTCCTCCTGCTCTAAAGCAGAGTGTGATCCAAGGATGAGAACTATGCTGTGTGTTTCCCTTCAGAAATGGAGATAAATCCCATGCTCTGTGTCTTCCTACAAGCAAGACTTCGTTTCAGGTAAGGGCAGTCACTTTACAGCCCAAAAGAACTACATCGTTCACTCAGCTAACAGGTTTCCCATCTTAACTGACAAGCATTGGATGTTAGAGGACCATAGCTTTGTTTCAGTTTCAGAAGCAGATTTGGACTAGATTTGGTCAGTATGTGTAGGAAACACCATTCTTTTGTTCTCAGCACACTCACATTTCCTGCTCTCTTAGAGAATCTAGAAAGCAAGAGCGTGCTTCTTGCTCTAAAACAGAGTGTGTCAGTGGATGAGAACTCTGCTGTGTCTTTCACTTCAGAAATGGAGTTAAATCCCAGGCTCTGAGTCTTCCTACAAGCAAGACTTTGTTTCAGGTAAGGGCAGTTACTTTACAGCTCAAATGAACTATATCATTCACAAAGCTCACTCGTTTCTCATCTAAACTGCCAAGCATTGGATGTTAGAGGGCCTCTGGTTTGTATCAGTTTCAGAAGCAGAGTTGTACTAGATATCGTCTGTATGTGTAGGAATCACCGTACTTTTGTTCTGACAACACTCACGTTTCCTGCTGTATTAGAGACTCTAGAAAGCAATAGCGTTCTTCCTGCTCTAAAGCAGAATGTGATCCATGGATGAGAACAATGCTGTGTGTTTCCCTTCAGAAATGGAGATAAATCCCACGCTCTGTGACTTCCTACAAGCAAGACTTCATTTCAGGTAAGGTCAATCTCTTTTCAGCTCAAACGAACTACATAGTTCACGAAGCTCACATGTTTCTCATCTTAACAGGCAAGCATTGGATGTTAGAGGACCTGTGCTTTGTATCAATTTCAGAGGCACAGTTGGACTAGATATGGTCCGTATGTGTAGGAAACACCATTCTTTTGTCCTTAGCACACTCACGTTTACAGCTGTCTTAGAGACTCTAGAAAGATAGAGCGTGCTTCTTGCTCTAAATCGGAGTTTGATCCATGGATGAGAACTATGCTGTGTGTTTCCCTTCAGAAATGGATTTAAATTCCAGGCTCTGAGTCTTCCTACAAGCAAGACTTCGTTTCAGGAAAGGGCAGTTATTTTACAGCTCAAAGGAACAACGTCGTACATGAAGCTCACTCGTTTCTCATCTAAACTGACAAGCATTGGATGTTATAGGACCTCTGGTTTGAATCAGTTTCAGAAGCAGAGTTGGACTAGATATGGTCCGTATATGTAGGAACCACCATTCTTTTGTTATCAGCACACTCACGTTTCCTGTTCTCTTAGAGAATCTAGAAAGCAATAGCGTACTTCTTGCTCTAAAGCAGAGTGTGATCAATGGATGAGAACTCTGCTGGGTGTTTCACCTCAGAAATGGAGTTAAATTCCAGGCTCTGAGTCTCCTTACAAGCAAGACTTTGTTTCAGGTAAGGGCAGTTACTTTACAGCACAAACAAAATACATCGTTCACGAAGCTCACTCGTTTCTCATCTAAACTGACAATCATTGGATGTTAGAGGACCTCTGGTTTGTATCAGTTTCAGAAGCAGAGTTGAACTAGATATCGTCTGTATGTGTAGGAATCACCGTACATTTGTTCTGACCACACTCAAGTTTCCTGCTGTCTTAGAGAATCTAGAAAGCAAGAGCGTGCTTCTTGCTCTAAAACAGAGGGTGATCAGTGGATGATAACTCTGCTCTGTCTTTCACTTCAGAAATGGAGTTAAATCCCAGGCACTGTGTCTTCCTACAAGCTAGACTTCGTTTCAGGTAAGGGCAGTCACTTTTCAGCTCAAACGAACTACATCGTTCACTCAGCTAACAGGTTTCCCATCTTAACTGACAAGCATTGGATGTTAGAGGACCAGTGCTTTGTATCAGTTTCAGAAGCAGAGTTGGACTAGATATGGTCCGTATGTGTAGGAAACACCTTTCTTTTGTTCTCATCACTCTCATGTTTCATGCTGTCTTAGAGACTCTAGAAAGCAAGAGCGTGCTTCTTGCTCTAAATCAGAGTGTGATCTGTGGATGAGAACTCTGCTGTGTGTTTCACTTCAGAAATGTAGTTAAATCCCTGGCTCTGAGTCTTCCTACAAGCAAGATTTCGTTTCAGGTAAGGGCAGTTACTTTATAGCTCAAACGAACTACATCATACATGAAGCTCACACATTTCTCAGTCTTAATTGAAGAGCATTGGATGTGACAGGACCTGTGCTTTTTGTCAGTTTCAGAAGAAGAGTTGAACTAGATATGGTCCGTATGTGTAGGAAACACGGTTCTTTTGTTCTGAGCACAATCAGGTTTCCTGCACTATTAGAGATTCTAGAATGGAAAAGCATGCTTCTTGCTCTAAAGCAGAGTGTGATTCATGGAAGAGAACTGTGCTGTGTGTTTCCCATCAGAAATGGAGTTAAATCCCAGGCTCTGTGTCTTCCTACAAGCAAGACTTCGTTTCAGGTAGGGGCAGTTACTTTACAGCTCAAACAAACTACATCGTTCACGAAGCTCACTCGTTTCTCAACTAAACTAACAAACATTGGATGTTAGAGGACCTCTGGTTTGTATAAGTTTCAGAAGCAGAGTTGAACTAGATATCGTCTGTATGTGTAGGAATCACTGTACTTTTGTTCTGACCACACTCAAGTTTCCTGCTGTATTAGAGACTCTAGAAAGCAATAGCGTTCTTCCTGCTCTAAAGCAGAGTGTGATCAATGGATGAGATCTATGCTCTGTGTTTCCCTTCAGAAATGGAGATAAATCCCACGCTCTGTGTCTTCCTACAAGCAAGACTTCGTTTCAGGTAAGGGCAGTCACTTTAGAGCTCAAACGAACTACATCGTTCACTCAGCTAACAGGTTTCCCATCTTAACTGACAAGCATTGGATGTTTGAGGACCAGTGCTTTGTATCAGTTTCAGGAGCAGAGTTGGACTAGATTTGGTCCGTATGTGTAGGAAACACCGTTCTTTTGTTCTCAGCGCACTCACGTTTCCTGCTGTCTTAGATAATCTAGAAGGCAAGTTCGTGCTTCTTGCTCTAAAACAGAGTGTGATCAGTGCATGATAACTCTGCTGTGTCTTTCACTTCAGAAATGGAGTTAAATCCCAGGCTCTGAGTCTTCCTACAAGCAAGACTTCGTTTCAGGTAAGGGCAGTTACTTTACAGCTCAAACGAACTACATCGTTCACGAAGCTCACTAGTATCTCATCTAAACTGACAAGCATTGGATGTTAGAGGACCTCTGGTTTGTATCAGTTTCAGAAGCAGAGTTGAACTAGATATGGTCCTTATGTGTAGGAATCACCGTACTTTTGTTCTGAGCACACTCAAGTTTCCTGCTGTATTAGAGACTCTAGAAAGCGATAGCGTTCTTCTTGCTCTAAAGCAGAATGTGATCCATGGATGAGAACTATGCTGTGTGTTTCCCTTCAGAAATGGAGTTAAATCCCGGTCTCTGTGACTTCCTACATGCAAGACTTCATTTCAGCTAAGGGCAGTCACTTTTCATCTCAAACGAACTACATTGTTCACAAAGCTCACACGTTTCTCATCTTAAATGAAAGCATTGGATGTTAGAGGACCTGTGCTTTGTATCAATTGGAGAGGCAGAGTTGGACTAGATAAGGCCCGTATTTGTAGGAAACACCGTTCTTTTGTTTTCAACACACTCATGTTTCCTGCTGTCTTAGAGACTCTAGAAATCAAGAGCGTGCTTCTTGCTCTAAAGCAGAATGTGATCAATGGATGAGAACTCTGCTGTGTGTTCCACTTCAGAATGAAGTTAAATCCCAGCCTCTGAGTCTTCCTACAAGCAAGACTTCATTTCAGGTAAGGCCAGTTACTTTACAGGTCAAACGAACTACATTGTACACAACGCTCACACGTTTCTTGTTCTTACTTGAAAGGCATTGGATGTTACAGGACCTGTGCTTTGTGTCAGTTTCAGAAGAAGAGTTGAACTAGATATGGACTGTATGTGTAGGAAATATAGTTCTTTTGTTCTGAGCACAATAACGTTTCCTGCTCTATTAGAGAATCTAGAAAGGAAGAGCGTGCTTCTTGCTCTAAAGCAGAGGGTGATCAATGGATGAGAAGTCTGCTGGGTGTTTCACTTCCGAAATAGAGTTAAATCCCAGGCTCTGAGTCTTCCTACAAGCAAGACTCTGTTTCAGGTAAGGGCAGTTACTTTACAGCTCAAACGAACTTCATCGTTCACGAAGCTCACACGTTTCTCATCTTAACGGACAGGCATCGGATGTTAGAGGACTTGTGCTTTGTGTCAGTTTCAGAAGCTGAGTTGGACTAGATTTGGTCCCTATGTGTAGGAAACACCGTACTTTTTTTCTCAGCACACTCACGTTTCCTACTGTCTTAGAGAATCTAGAAAGCAAGATCGTGCTTCTTGCTCTAAAACAGAGTGTGATCAGTGGATGATAACTCTGCTGTGTCTTTCACTTCAGAAATGGAGTTAAATCCCAGGCTCTGAGTCTTCCTACAAGCAAGACTTCATTTCAGGTAAGGGCAGTTACTTTACAGGTCAAACGAACTACATCGTACACGAAGCTCACACGTTTCTCGGTCTTAATTGAAAAGCATTGGATGTTACTTGACCTGTGCTTTTTGTCAGTTTCAGAAGAGGAGTTGAACTAGATATGTCCGTATGTGTAGGAAACACCGTTCTTTTGTTCTGAGCACACTCATGTTTCCTGCTGTACTAGAGACTCTAGAAAGAAATAGAATTCTTCTTGCTCTAAAGCAGAGTGGGATCCCTGGATGAATACTATGCTGTGAATTTCCCTTCAGAAATAGAGTTAAATCCCAGGCTCTGTGTCTTTCTATAAGACAGACTTCGTTTCAGGTAAGGGAAGGCACTTTTCAGCTCCAACGAACTACATCATTCACGAAGCTCACACGTTTCTCCTCTTAAATGACAAGCATTGGATGTTAGAGGACCAGTGCTTTGTATCAATTTCAGAAACAGAGTTGGACTAGATATCGTCCATATGTGTAGTAACCACAGTTCTTTTGTTCTCAGCACACTCACGTTTCCTGCTGTCTTAGAGACTCTAGAAAGCAATAGCGTTCTTCCTGCTCTAAAGCAGTGTGTGATCCATGGATGAGAACTATGCTGTGTGTTTCCCTTCAGAAATGGAGATAAATCCCACGCTCTGTGTCTTCCTACAAGCAAGACTTCTTTTCAGGTAAGGGCAGTCACTTTACAGCCCAAAAGAACTACATCGTTCACTCAGCTAACAGGTTTCCCATCTTTTCTGACAGGCAGTGGATGTTAGAGGACCAGTGCTTTGTATCAGTTTCAGAAGCAGATTTGGACTAGATTTGGTCTGTATGTGTAGTAACCACAGTTCTTTTGTTCTCAGCACACTCACGTTTCCTGCTCTCTTAGAGAATCTAGAAAGCAATAGCGTACTTCTTGCTCTAATGCAGAGTGTGATCAATGGATGAGAACTATGCTGGGTGTTTCACCTCAGAAATGGAGTTAAATTCAAGGCTCTGTGTCTTCCTACAAGGAAGACTTTGATTCAGGTAAGGGCAGTTACTTTACAGCTCAAACGAACTACATCGTTCACGAAGCTCACTCGTTTCTCATCTAAACTGGCAATCATTGGATGTTAGAGGACCTCTGGTTTGTATCAGTTTCAGAAGCAGAGTTGAACTAGATATCGTCTGTATGTGTAGGAATCACCGTACTTTTGTTCTGACCACACTCAACTTTCCTGCTGTATTAGATACTCTAGAAAGCAAGAGCGTTCCTCCTGCTCTAAAGCAGAGTGTGATCCAAGGATGAGAACTATGCTGTGTGTTTCCCTTCAGAAATGGAGATAAATCCCACGCTCTGTGTCTTCCTACAAGCAAGACTTCGTTTCAGGTAAGGGCAGTCACTTTACAGCCCAAAAGAACTACATCGTTCACTCAGCTAACAGGTTTCCCATCTTAACTGACAAGCATTGGATGTTAGAGGACCATAGCTTTGTTTCAGTTTCAGAAGCAGATTTGGACTAGATTTGGTCAGTATGTGTAGGAAACACCATTCTTTTGTTCTCAGCACACTCACATTTCCTGCTCTCTTAGAGAATCTAGAAAGCAAGAGCGTGCTTCTTGCTCTAAAACAGAGTGTGTCAGTGGATGAGAACTCTGCTGTGTCTTTCACTTCAGAAATGGAGTTAAATCCCAGGCTCTGAGTCTTCCTACAAGCAAGACTTTGTTTCAGGTAAGGGCAGTTACTTTACAGCTCAAATGAACTATATCATTCACAAAGCTCACTCGTTTCTCATCTAAACTGCCAAGCATTGGATGTTAGAGGGCCTCTGGTTTGTATCAGTTTCAGAAGCAGAGTTGTACTAGATATCGTCTGTATGTGTAGGAATCACCGTACTTTTGTTCTGACAACACTCACGTTTCCTGCTGTATTAGAGACTCTAGAAAGCAATAGCGTTCTTCCTGCTCTAAAGCAGAATGTGATCCATGGATGAGAACAATGCTGTGTGTTTCCCTTCAGAAATGGAGATAAATCCCACGCTCTGTGACTTCCTACAAGCAAGACTTCATTTCAGGTAAGGTCAATCTCTTTTCAGCTCAAACGAACTACATAGTTCACGAAGCTCACATGTTTCTCATCTTAACAGACAAGCATTGGATGTTAGAGGACCTGTGCTTTGTATCAATTTCAGAGGCACAGTTGGACTAGATATGGTCCGTATGTGTAGGAAACACCATTCTTTTGTCCTTAGCACACTCACGTTTACAGCTGTCTTAGAGACTCTAGAAAGATAGAGCGTGCTTCTTGCTCTAAATCGGAGTTTGATCCATGGATGAGAACTATGCTGTGTGTTTCCCTTCAGAAATGGATTTAAATTCCAGGCTCTGAGTCTTCCTACAAGCAAGACTTCGTTTCAGGAAAGGGCAGTTATTTTACAGCTCAAAGGAACAACGTCGTACATGAAGCTCACTCGTTTCTCATCTAAACTGACAAGCATTGGATGTTATAGGACCTCTGGTTTGAATCAGTTTCAGAAGCAGAGTTGGACTAGATATGGTCCGTATATGTAGGAACCACCATTCTTTTGTTATCAGCACACTCACGTTTCCTGCCGTCTTAGAGAATCTAGAAAGCAAGAGCGTGCTTCTTGCTCTAAAACAGAGTGTGATCAGTGGATGATAACTCTGCTGTGTTTTTTACTTCAGAAATGGAGTTAAATCCCAGGCTCTGAGTCTTCCTACAAGCAAGACTTCATTTCAGGTAAGGCAGTTACTTTACAGGTCAAACGAACTACATCGTACACGAAGCTCACATGTTTCTCAGTCTTAATTGAAAAGCATTGGATGTTATGTGACCTGTGCTTTGCGTCAGTTTCAGAAGAGGAGTTGAACTAGATATGGTCCTTATGTGTAGGAAACACCGTTCTTTTGTTCTGAGCACACTCACATTTCCTGCTGTATTAGAGACTCTAGAAAGAAATAGAATTCTTCTTGCTCTAAAGCAAAGTGGCACCATGGATGATAACTATGCTGTGTTTTTCCCTTCAGAAATAGAGTTAAATCCCAGGCTCTGTGTCTTCCTACAAGCAAGACTTCGTTTCAGGTAAGGGCAGGCACTTTTCAGCTCAAACGAACTACATCATTCACGAACCTCACACGTTTCTCATCTTAAATGACAAGCATTGGATATTAGAGGACCAGTGCTTTGTATCAATTTCAGAGGTAGAGTTGGACTAGATATGGTCCGTCTGTGTAGGAACCACCATTCTTTGGTTCTCAGCACACTCACGTTTCCTGCTGTCTTAGAGAATCTAGAAAGCAAGAGCGTGCTTCTTGCTCAAAAGCAGAGTGTAAAAAATGGATGAGAACTCTGCTGGGTGTTTCACCTCAGAAATGGAGTTAAATCCCAGGCTCTGTGTCTTCCTACAAGCAAGACTTCGTTTCAGGTGAGGGCAGTCACTTTCAGCTCAAACGAACTACATCGTTCACTCAGCTCACAGGTTTCCCATCTTAACTGACAAGCATTGGATGTTAGAGGACCAGTGCTTTGTATGAATTTCAGAGGTAGAGTTGGACTAGATAAGGTCCATATTTGTAGGAAACACCGTTCTTCTGTTTTCAGCACACTCACGTTCCCTGCTGTCTTAGAGACTCTAGAAATCAAGAGCGTGCTTCTTGCTCTAAAACAGAGTGTGATCAGGGGATGATAACTCTGCTGTGTCTTTCACTTCAGAAATGGAGTTAAATCCCAGTCTCTGTGACTTCCTACAAGCAAGACTTCATTTCAGTTAAGGGTAGACACTTTTCAGCTCAAACAAACTACATTGTTCACAAAGCTCACACGTTTCTCATCTTAAATGAAAGCATTGGATGTTAGACGACCTGTGCTTTGTATCAATTTGAGAGGCAGAGTTGGACTAGATAAGGTCCATATTTGTAGGAAACACCGTTCTTTTGTTTTCAGCACACTCACGTTTCCTGCTGTCTTAGAGACTCTAGAAGTCAAGATCATGCTTCTTGCTCTAAAGCAGAGTGTGATCAATGGATGACAACTCTGCTGTGTGTTCCACTTGAGAAATGAAGTTAATTCCCAGGCTCTGAGTCTTCCTACAAGCAAGACTTCGTTTCAGGTAAGGCCAGTTACTTTTCAGGTCAAACAAACTACATTGTACACAAAGCTCACACTTTTTTTTGTCTTAATTGAAAGGCATTGGATGTTACAGGACCTGTGCTTTGTGTCAGTTTCACAAAAAGTGTTGAACTAGATATGGTTCGTATGTGTAGGAAACATAGTTCTTTTGTTCTGAGCACAATCACGTTTCCTGCTCTATTAGAGACTCTAGAAAGGAAGAGCGTGCTTCTTGCTCTAAAGCAGAGTGTGGTCAATGGATGAGAAGTCTGCTGGGTGTTTCACTTCAGAAATGGAGTTAAATGCCAGGCTCTGTGTCTTCCTACAAGCAAGACTTCGTTTCAGGTAAGGGCAGTCACTTTTCAGCTCAAACGAACTACTTCGTTCACGATTCTCACACTTTTCTCATCTTAAATGACAAGCATTGGATGTTAGAGGACCTGTTCCTTGTATCAATGTCAGAGGCAGAGTTGGACTAGATATGGTCCGTATGTGTAGGGAACACTGTTCTTTTGTTCTCAGCACACTCACGTTTCCTGCTTTCGTAGAGACTCTAGAAAGCAAGGGCATGCTTCTTGCTCTAAAGCACATTGTGATCCATGGATGATTACTATGCTGTGTGTTTCCCTTCAGAACTGGAGTTAAATCCCAGGCTCTGTGTCTTCCTACATGCAAGACTTCGTTTCAGGTAAGGGCAGTCACTTTTGAGCTCAAATGAACTACATCGTTCACAAAGCTCACACGTTTCTCAGCTTAACTGACAAGCTTTGGATGTTTGAGGACCACTGCTTTGTATCAGTTTCAGAAGCAGAGTTTGACTAGATATGGTCCGTATGTTTAGGAAACACCATTCTTTTGTTCTCAGCACACCTAGGTTTCCTGCTGTCTTAGAGACTCTAGAAGGCTAGAGCGTGCTTCGTGCTCTAAAGCAGAGTGTGATCAATGGAGGAGAACTCTGCTGTGTTTCACTTCAGAAATGGAGTTAAATCCCAGGCTCTGAGTGTTCCTACAAGCAAGACTTCGTTTCAGGTAAGGGCAGTTACTTTACAGCTCAAAGGAACTACATCGTTCACGAGGCTAACACGTTTCTCATGTTAGCTGACAAGCATTGGAAGTTAGAGGACCAGTGCTTTGTATCAGTTTCAGAAGCAGAGTTGGACTGGATATGGTCCGTGTGTGTAGGAAACACCGTTCTTTTCTTCTGAGCACACTCACGTTTCCTGCTTTATTAGAGACTCTAGAAAGCATTAGCCTTCTTCTTGCTCTAAAGCAGAGTGTGATCAATGGATGAGAACTCTGCTGTGTGTTTCACTTCAGAAATGGAGTTAAACCCCAGGCTCTGAGTCTTCCTACAAGCAAGGCTTCGTTTCAGGTAAGGGCAGGTACTTTACAGCTCAAACGAACTACATAGTTCACGAAGGCCACACGTTTCTCATCTTAACTGACAAGCATTGGATGTAAGAGTACCTCTGGTTTGTATCAGTTTCAGAAGCAAATTTGAACTAGATATGGTCCTTATGTGTAGGAAACTCCGTTCTGTTGTTCTGAGCACACTCAAGTTTCCTGCTCTATTAGAGACTCTAGAAACCGAGAGCGTGCTTCTTGCTCTAAAGCAGAGTGTGATGAATGGATGAGAACTCTGCTGTGTGTTTCCCTTCAGAAATGGAGTTAAATGCCATGCTCGGTGTCTTCCTACAAGCAAGACTTCGTCTCAGATAAGGGCTGTCACTTTTCAGCTCAAATGAACTACATCGTTCACAAAGCTAACACGTTTTTCATGTTAAGTGACAAGCATTGGATGTTAGAGGACCAGTGCTATGTATCAGTTTCAGAAGCAGAATTGGACTAGATATGGTCCGTATGTGTAGGAAACACCGTTCTTTTGTTCTCAGCACACTCACGTTTCCTGCTGTCTTAGAGACTCTAGAAACCTATAGCGTGCTTCTTGCTCTAAAGCAGAGTGTGATCAATGGATGAGAACTCTGCTGTGTGTTTCACTTCAGAAATGGAGTTAAATCCCAGGCTCCGAGTCTTCCTACAAGCAAGACTTCGTTACAGTTAAGGGCAGGTAATTTACAGCTCAAACGAACTACATAGTTCACGAAGGCCACACGTTTCTCATCTTAACTGACAAGCATTGGATGTTAGAGGACCTCTGGTTTGTATCAGTTTCAGAAACAAATTTGAACTAGAATGGTCCTTATGTGTAGGAAACACCGTTCTGTTGTTCTGAGCACACTCAAGTTTCCTGCTGTATTAGAGAGTCTAGAAACCTAGAGCGTGCTTCTTACTCTAAAGCAGAGTGTGATGAATGGAGGAGAACTCTGCTGTGTGTTTCACTTCAGAAATGGAGTTAAATCCCAGGCTCTGTGTCTTCCTACAAGCAAGACTTCGTTTCAGGTAAGGGCAGTAACTTTTCAGCTCAAACGAACTACATCGTTCATGAAGCTCACACGTTTCTCATGTTAACTGAGAAGCATTGGATGTTAGAGGACCTGTGGTTTGTTTCAGTTTCAGAAGCAGAGTTGAACTAGATACGGTCCGTGTGTGTAGGAAACACCGTTCTTTTGTTCTGAGCACACTACCGTTTCCTGCTTTCTTAGAGAATCTAGAATGCAAGAGCGTGCTTCTTGCTCTAAAGCAGAGTGTGATGAATGGATGAGAACTCTGCTGTGTGTTTCACTTCAGAAATGGAGTTAAATCCCAGGCTCTGTGACTTTCTACAAGCAAGACTTCGTTTCAAGTAAGGGCAGGTACTTTACAGCTCAAAGAAACTACATAGTTTCCGAAGCTCACACGTTTCTCATGTTAACTGACAAGCATTAGATGTTAGAGGACCTGTGGTTTGTTTCATTTTCATAAGCAGAGTTGAACTAGATACGGTCCATGTGTGTAGGAAACACTGTTCTTTTGTTCTGAGCACACTCACGTTTCCTGCTGTATTAGAGACTCTAGAAAGCATTAGAATTTTCTCTTGCTCTAAAGCAGAGAGTGATCCATGGATGAGAACTATGCTTCGTTTCAGGTAAGGGCAGTAATTTTCAGCTCAAACGAACTACATCATTCACGAAGCTCACACGTTAGAGGACCAGTGCTTTGTATAAATTTCAGAGGCAGATTTGGACTAGAAATGGTCCGTATGTGTAGGAAACACCATTCTTTTGTTCTCAGAACACTCACGTTTCCTGCTGTCTTAGAGAATCTAGAAAGCAAGACAGTGCTTCTTGCTCTAAAGCAGAGTGTGATCAATGGATCAGAACTGTGCTGTGTGTTCCACTTCAGAAATGGAGTTAAATCACAGGCTCTGTGTCTTCCTACAATCAAGACATCGTTTCAGGTAAGGGCAGTTACTTTACAGGTCAAACGAACTACATTGTACACGAAGGTCACACGTTTCTTGGTCTTAATTGAAAAGCATTGGATGTTACAGACCTTTGCTTTGTGTCAGTTTCAGAAGAGAAGTTGAACTAGATATGGTCCGTATGTGTAGGTAACACCGTTCTTTTGTTCTGAGCACACTCACCTTTCCTGCTGCATTAGAGAGTCTAGAAAGCAATAGAGTTCTTCTTGCTCTAAAGCAGAGTGTGATCCATGGATGAGAACTATGCTGGGCGTTACCCTTCATAAGTGGAGTTAAATCCCAGGATCTGTGTCTTCCTACAAGCAAGACTTCGTTTCAGGTAAGGGCAGTAACTTTTGAGCTCAAACGAACTACATCGTTCATGAAGCTCACACGTTTCTCATGTTAACTGAGAAGCATTGGATGTTAGAGGACCTTGGTTTGTTTCAGTTTCAGAAGCAGAGTTGAACTAGATACGGTCCGTGTGTGTAGGAAACACCGTTCTTTTCTTCTGAGCACACTCACGTTTCCTGCTGTATTAGAGACTCTAGAAAGCATTAGCATTCTTCTTGCTCTAAAGCAGAGTGTGATCAATGGATGAGAACTCTGCTGTGTGTTTCACTTCAGAAATGGTGTTAAATCCCAGGCTCTGTGTCTTCCTACAAGCAAGATTTCGTTTCAAGTAATGGAAGTCACTTTTCAGCTTAAACGAACTACATCGTTTACGAAGCTATCACGTTTCCCATCTTAACTGAAAAGCATTGGATGTTAGAGGACCAGTGCTTTGTATCATTTTCAGAAGCAGAGTTGGACTAGATATGTCCCGTATGTGTAGGAAACACCATTCTTTGGTTCTCAGCACACTCACGTTTCCTGCTGTCTTAGAGAATCTAGAAAGCAAGAGCGTGCTTCTTGCTCAAAAGCAGAGTGTAAAAAATGGATGAGAACTCTGCTGGGTGTTTCACCTCAGAAATGGAGTTAAATCCCAGGCTCTGTGTCTTCCTACAAGCAAGACTTCGTTTCAGGTGAGGGCAGTCACTTTCAGCTCAAACGAACTACATCGTTCACTCAGCTCACAGGTTTCCCATCTTAACTGACAAGCATTGGATGTTAGAGGACCAGTGCTTTGTATGAATTTCAGAGGTAGAGTTGGACTAGATAAGGTCCATATTTGTAGGAAACACCGTTCTTCTGTTTTCAGCACACTCACGTTCCCTGCTGTCTTAGAGACTCTAGAAATCAAGAGCGTGCTTCTTGCTCTAAAACAGAGTGTGATCAGGGGATGATAACTCTGCTGTGTCTTTCACTTCAGAAATGGAGTTAAATCCCAGTCTCTGTGACTTCCTACAAGCAAGACTTCATTTCAGTTAAGGGTAGACACTTTTCAGCTCAAACAAACTACATTGTTCACAAAGCTCACACGTTTCTCATCTTAAATGAAAGCATTGGATGTTAGACGACCTGTGCTTTGTATCAATTTGAGAGGCAGAGTTGGACTAGATAAGGTCCATATTTGTAGGAAACACCGTTCTTTTGTTTTCAGCACACTCACGTTTCCTGCTGTCTTAGAGACTCTAGAAGTCAAGATCATGCTTCTTGCTCTAAAGCAGAGTGTGATCAATGGATGACAACTCTGCTGTGTGTTCCACTTGAGAAATGAAGTTAATTCCCAGGCTCTGAGTCTTCCTACAAGCAAGACTTCGTTTCAGGTAAGGCCAGTTACTTTTCAGGTCAAACAAACTACATTGTACACAAAGCTCACACTTTTTTTTGTCTTAATTGAAAGGCATTGGATGTTACAGGACCTGTGCTTTGTGTCAGTTTCACAAAAAGTGTTGAACTAGATATGGTTCGTATGTGTAGGAAACATAGTTCTTTTGTTCTGAGCACAATCACGTTTCCTGCTCTATTAGAGACTCTAGAAAGGAAGAGCGTGCTTCTTGCTCTAAAGCAGAGTGTGGTCAATGGATGAGAAGTCTGCTGGGTGTTTCACTTCAGAAATGGAGTTAAATGCCAGGCTCTGTGTCTTCCTACAAGCAAGACTTCGTTTCAGGTAAGGGCAGTCACTTTTCAGCTCAAACGAACTACTTCGTTCACGATTCTCACACTTTTCTCATCTTAAATGACAAGCATTGGATGTTAGAGGACCTGTTCCTTGTATCAATGTCAGAGGCAGAGTTGGACTAGATATGGTCCGTATGTGTAGGGAACACTGTTCTTTTGTTCTCAGCACACTCACGTTTCCTGCTTTCGTAGAGACTCTAGAAAGCAAGGGCATGCTTCTTGCTCTAAAGCACATTGTGATCCATGGATGATTACTATGCTGTGTGTTTCCCTTCAGAACTGGAGTTAAATCCCAGGCTCTGTGTCTTCCTACATGCAAGACTTCGTTTCAGGTAAGGGCAGTCACTTTTGAGCTCAAATGAACTACATCGTTCACAAAGCTCACACGTTTCTCAGCTTAACTGACAAGCTTTGGATGTTTGAGGACCACTGCTTTGTATCAGTTTCAGAAGCAGAGTTTGACTAGATATGGTCCGTATGTTTAGGAAACACCATTCTTTTGTTCTCAGCACACCTAGGTTTCCTGCTGTCTTAGAGACTCTAGAAGGCTAGAGCGTGCTTCGTGCTCTAAAGCAGAGTGTGATCAATGGAGGAGAACTCTGCTGTGTTTCACTTCAGAAATGGAGTTAAATCCCAGGCTCTGAGTGTTCCTACAAGCAAGACTTCGTTTCAGGTAAGGGCAGTTACTTTACAGCTCAAAGGAACTACATCGTTCACGAGGCTAACACGTTTCTCATGTTAGCTGACAAGCATTGGAAGTTAGAGGACCAGTGCTTTGTATCAGTTTCAGAAGCAGAGTTGGACTGGATATGGTCCGTGTGTGTAGGAAACACCGTTCTTTTCTTCTGAGCACACTCACGTTTCCTGCTTTATTAGAGACTCTAGAAAGCATTAGCCTTCTTCTTGCTCTAAAGCAGAGTGTGATCAATGGATGAGAACTCTGCTGTGTGTTTCACTTCAGAAATGGAGTTAAACCCCAGGCTCTGAGTCTTCCTACAAGCAAGGCTTCGTTTCAGGTAAGGGCAGGTACTTTACAGCTCAAACGAACTACATAGTTCACGAAGGCCACACGTTTCTCATCTTAACTGACAAGCATTGGATGTAAGAGTACCTCTGGTTTGTATCAGTTTCAGAAGCAAATTTGAACTAGATATGGTCCTTATGTGTAGGAAACTCCGTTCTGTTGTTCTGAGCACACTCAAGTTTCCTGCTCTATTAGAGACTCTAGAAACCGAGAGCGTGCTTCTTGCTCTAAAGCAGAGTGTGATGAATGGATGAGAACTCTGCTGTGTGTTTCCCTTCAGAAATGGAGTTAAATGCCATGCTCGGTGTCTTCCTACAAGCAAGACTTCGTCTCAGATAAGGGCTGTCACTTTTCAGCTCAAATGAACTACATCGTTCACAAAGCTAACACGTTTTTCATGTTAAGTGACAAGCATTGGATGTTAGAGGACCAGTGCTATGTATCAGTTTCAGAAGCAGAATTGGACTAGATATGGTCCGTATGTGTAGGAAACACCGTTCTTTTGTTCTCAGCACACTCACGTTTCCTGCTGTCTTAGAGACTCTAGAAACCTATAGCGTGCTTCTTGCTCTAAAGCAGAGTGTGATCAATGGATGAGAACTCTGCTGTGTGTTTCACTTCAGAAATGGAGTTAAATCCCAGGCTCCGAGTCTTCCTACAAGCAAGACTTCGTTACAGTTAAGGGCAGGTAATTTACAGCTCAAACGAACTACATAGTTCACGAAGGCCACACGTTTCTCATCTTAACTGACAAGCATTGGATGTTAGAGGACCTCTGGTTTGTATCAGTTTCAGAAACAAATTTGAACTAGAATGGTCCTTATGTGTAGGAAACACCGTTCTGTTGTTCTGAGCACACTCAAGTTTCCTGCTGTATTAGAGAGTCTAGAAACCTAGAGCGTGCTTCTTACTCTAAAGCAGAGTGTGATGAATGGAGGAGAACTCTGCTGTGTGTTTCACTTCAGAAATGGAGTTAAATCCCAGGCTCTGTGTCTTCCTACAAGCAAGACTTCGTTTCAGGTAAGGGCAGTAACTTTTCAGCTCAAACGAACTACATCGTTCATGAAGCTCACACGTTTCTCATGTTAACTGAGAAGCATTGGATGTTAGAGGACCTGTGGTTTGTTTCAGTTTCAGAAGCAGAGTTGAACTAGATACGGTCCGTGTGTGTAGGAAACACCGTTCTTTTGTTCTGAGCACACTACCGTTTCCTGCTTTCTTAGAGAATCTAGAAAGCAATAGCGTGCTTCTTGCTCTAAAGCAGAGTGTGATCAATGGATGAGAACTCTGCTGTGTGTTCCACTTCAGAATGAAGTTAAATCCCAGCCTCTGAGTCTTCCTACAAGCAAGACTTCGTTTCAGGTAAGGCCAGTTACTTTACAGGTCAAACGAACTACATTGTACACAACGCTCACACGTTTCTTGTTCTTACTTGAAAGGCATTGGATGTTACAGGACCTGTGCTTTGTGTCAGTTTCAGAAGAAGAGTTGAACTAGATATGGACTGTATGTGTAGGAAATATAGTTCTTTTGTTCTGAGCACAATCATGTTTCCTGCTCTATTAGAGAATCTAGAAAGGAAGAGCTTGCTTCTTGCTCTAAAGCAGAGGGTGATCAATGGATGAGAAGTCTGCTGGGTGTTTCACTTCCGAAATAGAGTTAAATCCCAGGCTCTGAGTCTTCCTACAAGCAAGACTCTGTTTCAGGTAAGGGCAGTTACTTTACAGCTCAAACGAACTTCATCGTTCACGAAGCTCACATGATTCTCATCTTAACGGACAGGCATCGGATGTTAGAGGACTTGTGCTTTGTGTCAGTTTCAGAAGCAGAGTTGGACTAGATTTGGTCCCTATGTGTAGGAAACACCGTACTTTTTTTCTCAGCACACTCACGTTTCCTACTGTCTTAGAGAATCTAGAAAGCAAGATCGTGCTTCTTGCTCTAAAACAGAGTGTGATCAGTGGATGATAACTCTGCTGTGTCTTTCACTTCAGAAATGGAGTTAAATCCCAGGCTCTGAGTCTTCCTACAAGCAAGACTTCATTTCAGGTAAGGGCAGTTACTTTACAGGTCAAACGAACTACATCGTACACGAAGCTCACACGTTTCTCGGTCTTAATTGAAAAGCATTGGATGTTACTTGACCTGTGCTTTTTGTCAGTTTCAGAAGAGGAGTTGAACTAGATAAGGTCCGTATGTGTAGGAAACACCGTTCTTTTGTTCTGAGCACACTCATGTTTCCTGCTGTACTAGAGACTCTAGAAAGAAATAGAATTCTTCTTGCTCTAAAGCAGAGTGGGATCCCTGGATGATAACTATGCTGTGAATTTCCCTTCAGAAATAGAGTTAAATCCCAGGCTCTGTGTCTTTCTATAAGACAGACTTCGTTTCAGGTAAGGGAAGGCACTTTTCAGCTCCAACGAACTACATCATTCACGAAGCTCACACGTTTCTCCTCTTAAATGACAAGCATTGGATGTTAGAGGACCAGTGCTTTGTATCAATTTCAGAAACAGAGTTGGACTAGATATCGTCCATATGTGTAGTAACCACAGTTCTTTTGTTCTCAGCACACTCACGTTTCCTGCTGTCTTAGAGACTCTAGAAAGCAATAGCGTTCTTCCTGCTCTAAAGCAGTGTGTGATCCATGGATGAGAACTATGCTGTGTGTTTCCCTTCAGAAATGGAGATAAATCCCACGCTCTGTGTCTTCCTACAAGCAAGACTTCTTTTCAGGTAAGGGCAGTCACTTTACAGCCCAAAAGAACTACATCGTTCACTCAGCTAACAGGTTTCCCATCTTTCCTGACAGGCAGTGGATGTTAGAGGACCAGTGCTTTGTATCAGTTTCAGAAGCAGATTTGGACTAGATTTGGTCCGTATGTGTAGTAACCACAGTTCTTTTGTTCTCAGCACACTCACGTTTCCTGCTCTCTTAGAGAATCTAGAAAGCAATAGCGTACTTCTTGCTCTAATGCAGAGTGTGATCAATGGATGAGAACTCTGCTGGGTGTTTCACCTCAGAAATGGAGTTAAATTCAAGGCTCTGTGTCTTCCTACAAGGAAGACTTTGATTCAGGTAAGGGCAGTTACTTTACAGCTCAAACGAACTACATCGTTCACGAAGCTCACTCGTTTCTCATCTAAACTGGCAATCATTGGATGTTAGAGGACCTCTGGTTTGTATCAGTTTCAGAAGCAGAGTTGAACTAGATATCGTCTGTATGTGTAGGAATCACCGTACTTTTGTTCTGACCACACTCAACTTTCCTGCTGTATTAGATACTCTAGAAAGCAAGAGCGTTCCTCCTGCTCTAAAGCAGAGTGTGATCCAAGGATGAGAACTATGCTGTGTGTTTCCCTTCAGAAATGGAGATAAATCCCATGCTCTGTGTCTTCCTACAAGCAAGACTTCGTTTCAGGTAAGGGCAGTCACTTTACAGCCCAAAAGAACTACATCGTTCACTCAGCTAACAGGTTTCCCATCTTAACTGACAAGCATTGGATGTTAGAGGACCATAGCTTTGTTTCAGTTTCAGAAGCAGATTTGGACTAGATTTGGTCAGTATGTGTAGGAAACACCATTCTTTTGTTCTCAGCACACTCACATTTCCTGCTCTCTTAGAGAATCTAGAAAGCAAGAGCGTGCTTCTTGCTCTAAAACAGAGTGTGTCAGTGGATGAGAACTCTGCTGTGTCTTTCACTTCAGAAATGGAGTTAAATCCCAGGCTCTGAGTCTTCCTACAAGCAAGACTTTGTTTCAGGTAAGGGCAGTTACTTTACAGCTCAAATGAACTATATCATTCACAAAGCTCACTCGTTTCTCATCTAAACTGCCAAGCATTGGATGTTAGAGGGCCTCTGGTTTGTATCAGTTTCAGAAGCAGAGTTGTACTAGATATCGTCTGTATGTGTAGGAATCACCGTACTTTTGTTCTGACAACACTCACGTTTCCTGCTGTATTAGAGACTCTAGAAAGCAATAGCGTTCTTCCTGCTCTAAAGCAGAATGTGATCCATGGATGAGAACAATGCTGTGTGTTTCCCTTCAGAAATGGAGATAAATCCCACGCTCTGTGACTTCCTACAAGCAAGACTTCATTTCAGGTAAGGTCAATCTCTTTTCAGCTCAAACGAACTACATAGTTCACGAAGCTCACATGTTTCTCATCTTAACAGGCAAGCATTGGATGTTAGAGGACCTGTGCTTTGTATCAATTTCAGAGGCACAGTTGGACTAGATATGGTCCGTATGTGTAAGAAACACCATTCTTTTGTCCTTAGCACACTCACGTTTACAGCTGTCTTAGAGACTCTAGAAAGATAGAGCGTGCTTCTTGCTCTAAATCGGAGTTTGATCCATGGATGAGAACTATGCTGTGTGTTTCCCTTCAGAAATGGATTTAAATTCCAGGCTCTGAGTCTTCCTACAAGCAAGACTTCGTTTCAGGAAAGGGCAGTTATTTTACAGCTCAAAGGAACAACGTCGTACATGAAGCTCACTCGTTTCTCATCTAAACTGACAAGCATTGGATGTTATAGGACCTCTGGTTTGAATCAGTTTCAGAAGCAGAGTTGGACTAGATATGGTCCGTATATGTAGGAACCACCATTCTTTTGTTATCAGCACACTCACGTTTCCTGCCGTCTTAGAGAATCTAGAAAGCAATAGCGTACTTCTTGCTCTAAAGCAGAGTGTGATCAATGGATGAGAACTCTGCTGGGTGTTTCACCTCAGAAATGGAGTTAAATTCCAGGCTCTGAGTCTCCTTACAAGCAAGACTTTGTTTCAGGTAAGGGCAGTTACTTTACAGCACAAACAAAATACATCGTTCACGAAGCTCACTCGTTTCTCATCTAAACTGACAATCATTGGATGTTAGAGGACCTCTGGTTTGTATCAGTTTCAGAAGCAGAGTTGAACTAGATATCGTCTGTATGTGTAGGAATCACCGTACATTTGTTCTGACCACACTCAAGTTTCCTGCTGTCTTAGAGAATCTAGAAAGCAAGAGCGTGCTTCTTGCTCTAAAACAGAGGGTGATCAGTGGATGATAACTCTGCTCTGTCTTTCACTTCAGAAATGGAGTTAAATCCCAGGCACTGTGTCTTCCTACAAGCTAGACTTCGTTTCAGGTAAGGGCAGTCACTTTTCAGCTCAAACGAACTACATCGTTCACTCAGCTAACAGGTTTCCCATCTTAACTGACAAGCATTGGATGTTAGAGGACCAGTGCTTTGTATCAGTTTCAGAAGCAGAGTTGGACTAGATATGGTCCGTATGTGTAGGAAACACCTTTCTTTTGTTCTCATCACTCTCATGTTTCATGCTGTCTTAGAGACTCTAGAAAGCAAGAGCGTGCTTCTTGCTCTAAATCAGAGTGTGATCTGTGGATGAGAACTCTGCTGTGTGTTTCACTTCAGAAATGTAGTTAAATCCCTGGCTCTGAGTCTTCCTACAAGCAAGATTTCGTTTCAGGTAAGGGCAGTTACTTTATAGCTCAAACGAACTACATCATACATGAAGCTCACACATTTCTCAGTCTTAATTGAAGAGCATTGGATGTGACAGGACCTGTGCTTTTTGTCAGTTTCAGAAGAAGAGTTGAACTAGATATGGTCCGTATGTGTAGGAAACACGGTTCTTTTGTTCTGAGCACAATCAGGTTTCCTGCACTATTAGAGATTCTAGAATGGAAAAGCATGCTTCTTGCTCTAAAGCAGAGTGTGATTCATGGAAGAGAACTGTGCTGTGTGTTTCCCATCAGAAATGGAGTTAAATCCCAGGCTCTGTGTCTTCCTACAAGCAAGACTTCGTTTCAGGTAGGGGCAGTTACTTTACAGCTCAAACAAACTACATCGTTCACGAAGCTCACTCGTTTCTCAACTAAACTAACAAACATTGGATGTTAGAGGACCTCTGGTTTGTATAAGTTTCAGAAGCAGAGTTGAACTAGATATCGTCTGTATGTGTAGGAATCACTGTACTTTTGTTCTGACCACACTCAAGTTTCCTGCTGTATTAGAGACTCTAGAAAGCAATAGCGTTCTTCCTGCTCTAAAGCAGAGTGTGATCAATGGATGAGATCTATGCTCTGTGTTTCCCTTCAGAAATGGAGATAAATCCCACGCTCTGTGTCTTCCTACAAGCAAGACTTCGTTTCAGGTAAGGGCAGTCACTTTAGAGCTCAAACGAACTACATCGTTCACTCAGCTAACAGGTTTCCCATCTTAACTGACAAGCATTGGATGTTTGAGGACCAGTGCTTTGTATCAGTTTCAGGAGCAGAGTTGGACTAGATTTGGTCCGTATGTGTAGGAAACACCGTTCTTTTGTTCTCAGCGCACTCACGTTTCCTGCTGTCTTAGATAATCTAGAAGGCAAGTTCGTGCTTCTTGCTCTAAAACAGAGTGTGATCAGTGCATGATAACTCTGCTGTGTCTTTCACTTCAGAAATGGAGTTAAATCCCAGGCTCTGAGTCTTCCTACAAGCAAGACTTCGTTTCAGGTAAGGGCAGTTACTTTACAGCTCAAACGAACTACATCGTTCACGAAGCTCACTAGTATCTCATCTAAACTGACAAGCATTGGATGTTAGAGGACCTCTGGTTTGTATCAGTTTCAGAAGCAGAGTTGAACTAGATATGGTCCTTATGTGTAGGAATCACCGTACTTTTGTTCTGAGCACACTCAAGTTTCCTGCTGTATTAGAGACTCTAGAAAGCGATAGCGTTCTTCTTGCTCTAAAGCAGAATGTGATCCATGGATGAGAACTATGCTGTGTGTTTCCCTTCAGAAATGGAGTTAAATCCCGGTCTCTGTGACTTCCTACATGCAAGACTTCATTTCAGCTAAGGGCAGTCACTTTTCATCTCAAACGAACTACATTGTTCACAAAGCTCACACGTTTCTCATCTTAAATGAAAGCATTGGATGTTAGAGGACCTGTGCTTTGTATCAATTGGAGAGGCAGAGTTGGACTAGATAAGGCCCGTATTTGTAGGAAACACCGTTCTTTTGTTTTCAACACACTCATGTTTCCTGCTGTCTTAGAGACTCTAGAAATCAAGAGCGTGCTTCTTGCTCTAAAGCAGAATGTGATCAATGGATGAGAACTCTGCTGTGTGTTCCACTTCAGAATGAAGTTAAATCCCAGCCTCTGAGTCTTCCTACAAGCAAGACTTCATTTCAGGTAAGGCCAGTTACTTTACAGGTCAAACGAACTACATTGTACACAACGCTCACACGTTTCTTGTTCTTACTTGAAAGGCATTGGATGTTACAGGACCTGTGCTTTGTGTCAGTTTCAGAAGAAGAGTTGAACTAGATATGGACTGTATGTGTAGGAAATATAGTTCTTTTGTTCTGAGCACAATAACGTTTCCTGCTCTATTAGAGAATCTAGAAAGGAAGAGCGTGCTTCTTGCTCTAAAGCAGAGGGTGATCAATGGATGAGAAGTCTGCTGGGTGTTTCACTTCCGAAATAGAGTTAAATCCCAGGCTCTGAGTCTTCCTACAAGCAAGACTCTGTTTCAGGTAAGGGCAGTTACTTTACAGCTCAAACGAACTTCATCGTTCACGAAGCTCACACGTTTCTCATCTTAACGGACAGGCATCGGATGTTAGAGGACTTGTGCTTTGTGTCAGTTTCAGAAGCCGAGTTGGACTAGATTTGGTCCCTATGTGTAGGAAACACCGTACTTTTTTTCTCAGCACACTCACGTTTCCTACTGTCTTAGAGAATCTAGAAAGCAAGATCGTGCTTCTTGCTCTAAAACAGAGTGTGATCAGTGGATGATAACTCTGCTGTGTCTTTCACTTCAGAAATGGAGTTAAATCCCAGGCTCTGAGTCTTCCTACAAGCAAGACTTCATTTCAGGTAAGGGCAGTTACTTTACAGGTCAAACGAACTACATCGTACACGAAGCTCACACGTTTCTCGGTCTTAATTGAAAAGCATTGGATGTTACTTGACCTGTGCTTTTTGTCAGTTTCAGAAGAGGAGTTGAACTAGATATGTCCGTATGTGTAGGAAACACCGTTCTTTTGTTCTGAGCACACTCATGTTTCCTGCTGTACTAGAGACTCTAGAAAGAAATAGAATTCTTCTTGCTCTAAAGCAGAGTGGGATCCCTGGATGAATACTATGCTGTGAATTTCCCTTCAGAAATAGAGTTAAATCCCAGGCTCTGTGTCTTTCTATAAGACAGACTTCGTTTCAGGTAAGGGAAGGCACTTTTCAGCTCCAACGAACTACATCATTCACGAAGCTCACACGTTTCTCCTCTTAAATGACAAGCATTGGATGTTAGAGGACCAGTGCTTTGTATCAATTTCAGAAACAGAGTTGGACTAGATATCGTCCATATGTGTAGTAACCACAGTTCTTTTGTTCTCAGCACACTCACGTTTCCTGCTGTCTTAGAGACTCTAGAAAGCAATAGCGTTCTTCCTGCTCTAAAGCAGTGTGTGATCCATGGATGAGAACTATGCTGTGTGTTTCCCTTCAGAAATGGAGATAAATCCCACGCTCTGTGTCTTCCTACAAGCAAGACTTCTTTTCAGGTAAGGGCAGTCACTTTACAGCCCAAAAGAACTACATCGTTCACTCAGCTAACAGGTTTCCCATCTTTTCTGACAGGCAGTGGATGTTAGAGGACCAGTGCTTTGTATCAGTTTCAGAAGCAGATTTGGACTAGATTTGGTCTGTATGTGTAGTAACCACAGTTCTTTTGTTCTCAGCACACTCACGTTTCCTGCTCTCTTAGAGAATCTAGAAAGCAATAGCGTACTTCTTGCTCTAATGCAGAGTGTGATCAATGGATGAGAACTATGCTGGGTGTTTCACCTCAGAAATGGAGTTAAATTCAAGGCTCTGTGTCTTCCTACAAGGAAGACTTTGATTCAGGTAAGGGCAGTTACTTTACAGCTCAAACGAACTACATCGTTCACGAAGCTCACTCGTTTCTCATCTAAACTGGCAATCATTGGATGTTAGAGGACCTCTGGTTTGTATCAGTTTCAGAAGCAGAGTTGAACTAGATATCGTCTGTATGTGTAGGAATCACCGTACTTTTGTTCTGACCACACTCAACTTTCCTGCTGTATTAGATACTCTAGAAAGCAAGAGCGTTCCTCCTGCTCTAAAGCAGAGTGTGATCCAAGGATGAGAACTATGCTGTGTGTTTCCCTTCAGAAATGGAGATAAATCCCACGCTCTGTGTCTTCCTACAAGCAAGACTTCGTTTCAGGTAAGGGCAGTCACTTTACAGCCCAAAAGAACTACATCGTTCACTCAGCTAACAGGTTTCCCATCTTAACTGACAAGCATTGGATGTTAGAGGACCATAGCTTTGTTTCAGTTTCAGAAGCAGATTTGGACTAGATTTGGTCAGTATGTGTAGGAAACACCATTCTTTTGTTCTCAGCACACTCACATTTCCTGCTCTCTTAGAGAATCTAGAAAGCAAGAGCGTGCTTCTTGCTCTAAAACAGAGTGTGTCAGTGGATGAGAACTCTGCTGTGTCTTTCACTTCAGAAATGGAGTTAAATCCCAGGCTCTGAGTCTTCCTACAAGCAAGACTTTGTTTCAGGTAAGGGCAGTTACTTTACAGCTCAAATGAACTATATCATTCACAAAGCTCACTCGTTTCTCATCTAAACTGCCAAGCATTGGATGTTAGAGGGCCTCTGGTTTGTATCAGTTTCAGAAGCAGAGTTGTACTAGATATCGTCTGTATGTGTAGGAATCACCGTACTTTTGTTCTGACAACACTCACGTTTCCTGCTGTATTAGAGACTCTAGAAAGCAATAGCGTTCTTCCTGCTCTAAAGCAGAATGTGATCCATGGATGAGAACAATGCTGTGTGTTTCCCTTCAGAAATGGAGATAAATCCCACGCTCTGTGACTTCCTACAAGCAAGACTTCATTTCAGGTAAGGTCAATCTCTTTTCAGCTCAAACGAACTACATAGTTCACGAAGCTCACATGTTTCTCATCTTAACAGACAAGCATTGGATGTTAGAGGACCTGTGCTTTGTATCAATTTCAGAGGCACAGTTGGACTAGATATGGTCCGTATGTGTAGGAAACACCATTCTTTTGTCCTTAGCACACTCACGTTTACAGCTGTCTTAGAGACTCTAGAAAGATAGAGCGTGCTTCTTGCTCTAAATCGGAGTTTGATCCATGGATGAGAACTATGCTGTGTGTTTCCCTTCAGAAATGGATTTAAATTCCAGGCTCTGAGTCTTCCTACAAGCAAGACTTCGTTTCAGGAAAGGGCAGTTATTTTACAGCTCAAAGGAACAACGTCGTACATGAAGCTCACTCGTTTCTCATCTAAACTGACAAGCATTGGATGTTATAGGACCTCTGGTTTGAATCAGTTTCAGAAGCAGAGTTGGACTAGATATGGTCCGTATATGTAGGAACCACCATTCTTTTGTTATCAGCACACTCACGTTTCCTGCCGTCTTAGAGAATCTAGAAAGCAAGAGCGTGCTTCTTGCTCTAAAACAGAGTGTGATCAGTGGATGATAACTCTGCTGTGTTTTTTACTTCAGAAATGGAGTTAAATCCCAGGCTCTGAGTCTTCCTACAAGCAAGACTTCATTTCAGGTAAGGCAGTTACTTTACAGGTCAAACGAACTACATCGTACACGAAGCTCACATGTTTCTCAGTCTTAATTGAAAAGCATTGGATGTTATGTGACCTGTGCTTTGCGTCAGTTTCAGAAGAGGAGTTGAACTAGATATGGTCCTTATGTGTAGGAAACACCGTTCTTTTGTTCTGAGCACACTCACATTTCCTGCTGTATTAGAGACTCTAGAAAGAAATAGAATTCTTCTTGCTCTAAAGCAAAGTGGCACCATGGATGATAACTATGCTGTGTTTTTCCCTTCAGAAATAGAGTTAAATCCCAGGCTCTGTGTCTTCCTACAAGCAAGACTTCGTTTCAGGTAAGGGCAGGCACTTTTCAGCTCAAACGAACTACATCATTCACGAACCTCACACGTTTCTCATCTTAAATGACAAGCATTGGATATTAGAGGACCAGTGCTTTGTATCAATTTCAGAGGTAGAGTTGGACTAGATATGGTCCGTCTGTGTAGGAACCACCATTCTTTGGTTCTCAGCACACTCACGTTTCCTGCTGTCTTAGAGAATCTAGAAAGCAAGAGCGTGCTTCTTGCTCAAAAGCAGAGTGTAAAAAATGGATGAGAACTCTGCTGGGTGTTTCACCTCAGAAATGGAGTTAAATCCCAGGCTCTGTGTCTTCCTACAAGCAAGACTTCGTTTCAGGTGAGGGCAGTCACTTTCAGCTCAAACGAACTACATCGTTCACTCAGCTCACAGGTTTCCCATCTTAACTGACAAGCATTGGATGTTAGAGGACCAGTGCTTTGTATGAATTTCAGAGGTAGAGTTGGACTAGATAAGGTCCATATTTGTAGGAAACACCGTTCTTCTGTTTTCAGCACACTCACGTTCCCTGCTGTCTTAGAGACTCTAGAAATCAAGAGCGTGCTTCTTGCTCTAAAACAGAGTGTGATCAGGGGATGATAACTCTGCTGTGTCTTTCACTTCAGAAATGGAGTTAAATCCCAGTCTCTGTGACTTCCTACAAGCAAGACTTCATTTCAGTTAAGGGTAGACACTTTTCAGCTCAAACAAACTACATTGTTCACAAAGCTCACACGTTTCTCATCTTAAATGAAAGCATTGGATGTTAGACGACCTGTGCTTTGTATCAATTTGAGAGGCAGAGTTGGACTAGATAAGGTCCATATTTGTAGGAAACACCGTTCTTTTGTTTTCAGCACACTCACGTTTCCTGCTGTCTTAGAGACTCTAGAAGTCAAGATCATGCTTCTTGCTCTAAAGCAGAGTGTGATCAATGGATGACAACTCTGCTGTGTGTTCCACTTGAGAAATGAAGTTAATTCCCAGGCTCTGAGTCTTCCTACAAGCAAGACTTCGTTTCAGGTAAGGCCAGTTACTTTTCAGGTCAAACAAACTACATTGTACACAAAGCTCACACTTTTTTTTGTCTTAATTGAAAGGCATTGGATGTTACAGGACCTGTGCTTTGTGTCAGTTTCACAAAAAGTGTTGAACTAGATATGGTTCGTATGTGTAGGAAACATAGTTCTTTTGTTCTGAGCACAATCACGTTTCCTGCTCTATTAGAGACTCTAGAAAGGAAGAGCGTGCTTCTTGCTCTAAAGCAGAGTGTGGTCAATGGATGAGAAGTCTGCTGGGTGTTTCACTTCAGAAATGGAGTTAAATGCCAGGCTCTGTGTCTTCCTACAAGCAAGACTTCGTTTCAGGTAAGGGCAGTCACTTTTCAGCTCAAACGAACTACTTCGTTCACGATTCTCACACTTTTCTCATCTTAAATGACAAGCATTGGATGTTAGAGGACCTGTTCCTTGTATCAATGTCAGAGGCAGAGTTGGACTAGATATGGTCCGTATGTGTAGGGAACACTGTTCTTTTGTTCTCAGCACACTCACGTTTCCTGCTTTCGTAGAGACTCTAGAAAGCAAGGGCATGCTTCTTGCTCTAAAGCACATTGTGATCCATGGATGATTACTATGCTGTGTGTTTCCCTTCAGAACTGGAGTTAAATCCCAGGCTCTGTGTCTTCCTACATGCAAGACTTCGTTTCAGGTAAGGGCAGTCACTTTTGAGCTCAAATGAACTACATCGTTCACAAAGCTCACACGTTTCTCAGCTTAACTGACAAGCTTTGGATGTTTGAGGACCACTGCTTTGTATCAGTTTCAGAAGCAGAGTTTGACTAGATATGGTCCGTATGTTTAGGAAACACCATTCTTTTGTTCTCAGCACACCTAGGTTTCCTGCTGTCTTAGAGACTCTAGAAGGCTAGAGCGTGCTTCGTGCTCTAAAGCAGAGTGTGATCAATGGAGGAGAACTCTGCTGTGTTTCACTTCAGAAATGGAGTTAAATCCCAGGCTCTGAGTGTTCCTACAAGCAAGACTTCGTTTCAGGTAAGGGCAGTTACTTTACAGCTCAAAGGAACTACATCGTTCACGAGGCTAACACGTTTCTCATGTTAGCTGACAAGCATTGGAAGTTAGAGGACCAGTGCTTTGTATCAGTTTCAGAAGCAGAGTTGGACTGGATATGGTCCGTGTGTGTAGGAAACACCGTTCTTTTCTTCTGAGCACACTCACGTTTCCTGCTTTATTAGAGACTCTAGAAAGCATTAGCCTTCTTCTTGCTCTAAAGCAGAGTGTGATCAATGGATGAGAACTCTGCTGTGTGTTTCACTTCAGAAATGGAGTTAAACCCCAGGCTCTGAGTCTTCCTACAAGCAAGGCTTCGTTTCAGGTAAGGGCAGGTACTTTACAGCTCAAACGAACTACATAGTTCACGAAGGCCACACGTTTCTCATCTTAACTGACAAGCATTGGATGTAAGAGTACCTCTGGTTTGTATCAGTTTCAGAAGCAAATTTGAACTAGATATGGTCCTTATGTGTAGGAAACTCCGTTCTGTTGTTCTGAGCACACTCAAGTTTCCTGCTCTATTAGAGACTCTAGAAACCGAGAGCGTGCTTCTTGCTCTAAAGCAGAGTGTGATGAATGGATGAGAACTCTGCTGTGTGTTTCCCTTCAGAAATGGAGTTAAATGCCATGCTCGGTGTCTTCCTACAAGCAAGACTTCGTCTCAGATAAGGGCTGTCACTTTTCAGCTCAAATGAACTACATCGTTCACAAAGCTAACACGTTTTTCATGTTAAGTGACAAGCATTGGATGTTAGAGGACCAGTGCTATGTATCAGTTTCAGAAGCAGAATTGGACTAGATATGGTCCGTATGTGTAGGAAACACCGTTCTTTTGTTCTCAGCACACTCACGTTTCCTGCTGTCTTAGAGACTCTAGAAACCTATAGCGTGCTTCTTGCTCTAAAGCAGAGTGTGATCAATGGATGAGAACTCTGCTGTGTGTTTCACTTCAGAAATGGAGTTAAATCCCAGGCTCCGAGTCTTCCTACAAGCAAGACTTCGTTACAGTTAAGGGCAGGTAATTTACAGCTCAAACGAACTACATAGTTCACGAAGGCCACACGTTTCTCATCTTAACTGACAAGCATTGGATGTTAGAGGACCTCTGGTTTGTATCAGTTTCAGAAACAAATTTGAACTAGAATGGTCCTTATGTGTAGGAAACACCGTTCTGTTGTTCTGAGCACACTCAAGTTTCCTGCTGTATTAGAGAGTCTAGAAACCTAGAGCGTGCTTCTTACTCTAAAGCAGAGTGTGATGAATGGAGGAGAACTCTGCTGTGTGTTTCACTTCAGAAATGGAGTTAAATCCCAGGCTCTGTGTCTTCCTACAAGCAAGACTTCGTTTCAGGTAAGGGCAGTAACTTTTCAGCTCAAACGAACTACATCGTTCATGAAGCTCACACGTTTCTCATGTTAACTGAGAAGCATTGGATGTTAGAGGACCTGTGGTTTGTTTCAGTTTCAGAAGCAGAGTTGAACTAGATACGGTCCGTGTGTGTAGGAAACACCGTTCTTTTGTTCTGAGCACACTACCGTTTCCTGCTTTCTTAGAGAATCTAGAATGCAAGAGCGTGCTTCTTGCTCTAAAGCAGAGTGTGATGAATGGATGAGAACTCTGCTGTGTGTTTCACTTCAGAAATGGAGTTAAATCCCAGGCTCTGTGACTTTCTACAAGCAAGACTTCGTTTCAAGTAAGGGCAGGTACTTTACAGCTCAAAGAAACTACATAGTTTCCGAAGCTCACACGTTTCTCATGTTAACTGACAAGCATTAGATGTTAGAGGACCTGTGGTTTGTTTCATTTTCATAAGCAGAGTTGAACTAGATACGGTCCATGTGTGTAGGAAACACTGTTCTTTTGTTCTGAGCACACTCACGTTTCCTGCTGTATTAGAGACTCTAGAAAGCATTAGAATTTTCTCTTGCTCTAAAGCAGAGAGTGATCCATGGATGAGAACTATGCTTCGTTTCAGGTAAGGGCAGTAATTTTCAGCTCAAACGAACTACATCATTCACGAAGCTCACACGTTAGAGGACCAGTGCTTTGTATAAATTTCAGAGGCAGATTTGGACTAGAAATGGTCCGTATGTGTAGGAAACACCATTCTTTTGTTCTCAGAACACTCACGTTTCCTGCTGTCTTAGAGAATCTAGAAAGCAAGACAGTGCTTCTTGCTCTAAAGCAGAGTGTGATCAATGGATCAGAACTGTGCTGTGTGTTCCACTTCAGAAATGGAGTTAAATCACAGGCTCTGTGTCTTCCTACAATCAAGACATCGTTTCAGGTAAGGGCAGTTACTTTACAGGTCAAACGAACTACATTGTACACGAAGGTCACACGTTTCTTGGTCTTAATTGAAAAGCATTGGATGTTACAGACCTTTGCTTTGTGTCAGTTTCAGAAGAGAAGTTGAACTAGATATGGTCCGTATGTGTAGGTAACACCGTTCTTTTGTTCTGAGCACACTCACCTTTCCTGCTGCATTAGAGAGTGTAGAAAGCAATAGAGTTCTTCTTGCTCTAAAGCAGAGTGTGATCCATGGATGAGAACTATGCTGGGCGTTACCCTTCATAAGTGGAGTTAAATCCCAGGATCTGTGTCTTCCTACAAGCAAGACTTCGTTTCAGGTAAGGGCAGTAACTTTTGAGCTCAAACGAACTACATCGTTCATGAAGCTCACACGTTTCTCATGTTAACTGAGAAGCATTGGATGTTAGAGGACCTTGGTTTGTTTCAGTTTCAGAAGCAGAGTTGAACTAGATACGGTCCGTGTGTGTAGGAAACACCGTTCTTTTCTTCTGAGCACACTCACGTTTCCTGCTGTATTAGAGACTCTAGAAAGCATTAGCATTCTTCTTGCTCTAAAGCAGAGTGTGATCAATGGATGAGAACTCTGCTGTGTGTTTCACTTCAGAAATGGTGTTAAATCCCAGGCTCTGTGTCTTCCTACAAGCAAGATTTCGTTTCAAGTAATGGAAGTCACTTTTCAGCTTAAACGAACTACATCGTTTACGAAGCTATCACGTTTCCCATCTTAACTGAAAAGCATTGGATGTTAGAGGACCAGTGCTTTGTATCATTTTCAGAAGCAGAGTTGGACTAGATATGTCCCGTATGTGTAGGAAACACCATTCTTTGGTTCTCAGCACACTCACGTTTCCTGCTGTCTTAGAGAATCTAGAAAGCAAGAGCGTGCTTCTTGCTCAAAAGCAGAGTGTAAAAAATGGATGAGAACTCTGCTGGGTGTTTCACCTCAGAAATGGAGTTAAATCCCAGGCTCTGTGTCTTCCTACAAGCAAGACTTCGTTTCAGGTGAGGGCAGTCACTTTCAGCTCAAACGAACTACATCGTTCACTCAGCTCACAGGTTTCCCATCTTAACTGACAAGCATTGGATGTTAGAGGACCAGTGCTTTGTATGAATTTCAGAGGTAGAGTTGGACTAGATAAGGTCCATATTTGTAGGAAACACCGTTCTTCTGTTTTCAGCACACTCACGTTCCCTGCTGTCTTAGAGACTCTAGAAATCAAGAGCGTGCTTCTTGCTCTAAAACAGAGTGTGATCAGGGGATGATAACTCTGCTGTGTCTTTCACTTCAGAAATGGAGTTAAATCCCAGTCTCTGTGACTTCCTACAAGCAAGACTTCATTTCAGTTAAGGGTAGACACTTTTCAGCTCAAACAAACTACATTGTTCACAAAGCTCACACGTTTCTCATCTTAAATGAAAGCATTGGATGTTAGACGACCTGTGCTTTGTATCAATTTGAGAGGCAGAGTTGGACTAGATAAGGTCCATATTTGTAGGAAACACCGTTCTTTTGTTTTCAGCACACTCACGTTTCCTGCTGTCTTAGAGACTCTAGAAGTCAAGATCATGCTTCTTGCTCTAAAGCAGAGTGTGATCAATGGATGACAACTCTGCTGTGTGTTCCACTTGAGAAATGAAGTTAATTCCCAGGCTCTGAGTCTTCCTACAAGCAAGACTTCGTTTCAGGTAAGGCCAGTTACTTTTCAGGTCAAACAAACTACATTGTACACAAAGCTCACACTTTTTTTTGTCTTAATTGAAAGGCATTGGATGTTACAGGACCTGTGCTTTGTGTCAGTTTCACAAAAAGTGTTGAACTAGATATGGTTCGTATGTGTAGGAAACATAGTTCTTTTGTTCTGAGCACAATCACGTTTCCTGCTCTATTAGAGACTCTAGAAAGGAAGAGCGTGCTTCTTGCTCTAAAGCAGAGTGTGGTCAATGGATGAGAAGTCTGCTGGGTGTTTCACTTCAGAAATGGAGTTAAATGCCAGGCTCTGTGTCTTCCTACAAGCAAGACTTCGTTTCAGGTAAGGGCAGTCACTTTTCAGCTCAAACGAACTACTTCGTTCACGATTCTCACACTTTTCTCATCTTAAATGACAAGCATTGGATGTTAGAGGACCTGTTCCTTGTATCAATGTCAGAGGCAGAGTTGGACTAGATATGGTCCGTATGTGTAGGGAACACTGTTCTTTTGTTCTCAGCACACTCACGTTTCCTGCTTTCGTAGAGACTCTAGAAAGCAAGGGCATGCTTCTTGCTCTAAAGCACATTGTGATCCATGGATGATTACTATGCTGTGTGTTTCCCTTCAGAACTGGAGTTAAATCCCAGGCTCTGTGTCTTCCTACATGCAAGACTTCGTTTCAGGTAAGGGCAGTCACTTTTGAGCTCAAATGAACTACATCGTTCACAAAGCTCACACGTTTCTCAGCTTAACTGACAAGCTTTGGATGTTTGAGGACCACTGCTTTGTATCAGTTTCAGAAGCAGAGTTTGACTAGATATGGTCCGTATGTTTAGGAAACACCATTCTTTTGTTCTCAGCACACCTAGGTTTCCTGCTGTCTTAGAGACTCTAGAAGGCTAGAGCGTGCTTCGTGCTCTAAAGCAGAGTGTGATCAATGGAGGAGAACTCTGCTGTGTTTCACTTCAGAAATGGAGTTAAATCCCAGGCTCTGAGTGTTCCTACAAGCAAGACTTCGTTTCAGGTAAGGGCAGTTACTTTACAGCTCAAAGGAACTACATCGTTCACGAGGCTAACACGTTTCTCATGTTAGCTGACAAGCATTGGAAGTTAGAGGACCAGTGCTTTGTATCAGTTTCAGAAGCAGAGTTGGACTGGATATGGTCCGTGTGTGTAGGAAACACCGTTCTTTTCTTCTGAGCACACTCACGTTTCCTGCTTTATTAGAGACTCTAGAAAGCATTAGCCTTCTTCTTGCTCTAAAGCAGAGTGTGATCAATGGATGAGAACTCTGCTGTGTGTTTCACTTCAGAAATGGAGTTAAACCCCAGGCTCTGAGTCTTCCTACAAGCAAGGCTTCGTTTCAGGTAAGGGCAGGTACTTTACAGCTCAAACGAACTACATAGTTCACGAAGGCCACACGTTTCTCATCTTAACTGACAAGCATTGGATGTAAGAGTACCTCTGGTTTGTATCAGTTTCAGAAGCAAATTTGAACTAGATATGGTCCTTATGTGTAGGAAACTCCGTTCTGTTGTTCTGAGCACACTCAAGTTTCCTGCTCTATTAGAGACTCTAGAAACCGAGAGCGTGCTTCTTGCTCTAAAGCAGAGTGTGATGAATGGATGAGAACTCTGCTGTGTGTTTCCCTTCAGAAATGGAGTTAAATGCCATGCTCGGTGTCTTCCTACAAGCAAGACTTCGTCTCAGATAAGGGCTGTCACTTTTCAGCTCAAATGAACTACATCGTTCACAAAGCTAACACGTTTTTCATGTTAAGTGACAAGCATTGGATGTTAGAGGACCAGTGCTATGTATCAGTTTCAGAAGCAGAATTGGACTAGATATGGTCCGTATGTGTAGGAAACACCGTTCTTTTGTTCTCAGCACACTCACGTTTCCTGCTGTCTTAGAGACTCTAGAAACCTATAGCGTGCTTCTTGCTCTAAAGCAGAGTGTGATCAATGGATGAGAACTCTGCTGTGTGTTTCACTTCAGAAATGGAGTTAAATCCCAGGCTCCGAGTCTTCCTACAAGCAAGACTTCGTTACAGTTAAGGGCAGGTAATTTACAGCTCAAACGAACTACATAGTTCACGAAGGCCACACGTTTCTCATCTTAACTGACAAGCATTGGATGTTAGAGGACCTCTGGTTTGTATCAGTTTCAGAAACAAATTTGAACTAGAATGGTCCTTATGTGTAGGAAACACCGTTCTGTTGTTCTGAGCACACTCAAGTTTCCTGCTGTATTAGAGAGTCTAGAAACCTAGAGCGTGCTTCTTACTCTAAAGCAGAGTGTGATGAATGGAGGAGAACTCTGCTGTGTGTTTCACTTCAGAAATGGAGTTAAATCCCAGGCTCTGTGTCTTCCTACAAGCAAGACTTCGTTTCAGGTAAGGGCAGTAACTTTTCAGCTCAAACGAACTACATCGTTCATGAAGCTCACACGTTTCTCATGTTAACTGAGAAGCATTGGATGTTAGAGGACCTGTGGTTTGTTTCAGTTTCAGAAGCAGAGTTGAACTAGATACGGTCCGTGTGTGTAGGAAACACCGTTCTTTTGTTCTGAGCACACTACCGTTTCCTGCTTTCTTAGAGAATCTAGAATGCAAGAGCGTGCTTCTTGCTCTAAAGCAGAGTGTGATGAATGGATGAGAACTCTGCTGTGTGTTTCACTTCAGAAATGGAGTTAAATCCCAGGCTCTGTGACTTTCTACAAGCAAGACTTCGTTTCAAGTAAGGGCAGGTACTTTACAGCTCAAAGAAACTACATAGTTTCCGAAGCTCACACGTTTCTCATGTTAACTGACAAGCATTAGATGTTAGAGGACCTGTGGTTTGTTTCATTTTCATAAGCAGAGTTGAACTAGATACGGTCCATGTGTGTAGGAAACACTGTTCTTTTGTTCTGAGCACACTCACGTTTCCTGCTGTATTAGAGACTCTAGAAAGCATTAGAATTTTCTCTTGCTCTAAAGCAGAGAGTGATCCATGGATGAGAACTATGCTTCGTTTCAGGTAAGGGCAGTAATTTTCAGCTCAAACGAACTACATCATTCACGAAGCTCACACGTTAGAGGACCAGTGCTTTGTATAAATTTCAGAGGCAGATTTGGACTAGAAATGGTCCGTATGTGTAGGAAACACCATTCTTTTGTTCTCAGAACACTCACGTTTCCTGCTGTCTTAGAGAATCTAGAAAGCAAGACAGTGCTTCTTGCTCTAAAGCAGAGTGTGATCAATGGATCAGAACTGTGCTGTGTGTTCCACTTCAGAAATGGAGTTAAATCACAGGCTCTGTGTCTTCCTACAATCAAGACATCGTTTCAGGTAAGGGCAGTTACTTTACAGGTCAAACGAACTACATTGTACACGAAGGTCACACGTTTCTTGGTCTTAATTGAAAAGCATTGGATGTTACAGACCTTTGCTTTGTGTCAGTTTCAGAAGAGAAGTTGAACTAGATATGGTCCGTATGTGTAGGTAACACCGTTCTTTTGTTCTGAGCACACTCACCTTTCCTGCTGCATTAGAGAGTCTAGAAAGCAATAGAGTTCTTCTTGCTCTAAAGCAGAGTGTGATCCATGGATGAGAACTATGCTGGGCGTTACCCTTCATAAGTGGAGTTAAATCCCAGGATCTGTGTCTTCCTACAAGCAAGACTTCGTTTCAGGTAAGGGCAGTAACTTTTGAGCTCAAACGAACTACATCGTTCATGAAGCTCACACGTTTCTCATGTTAACTGAGAAGCATTGGATGTTAGAGGACCTTGGTTTGTTTCAGTTTCAGAAGCAGAGTTGAACTAGATACGGTCCGTGTGTGTAGGAAACACCGTTCTTTTCTTCTGAGCACACTCACGTTTCCTGCTGTATTAGAGACTCTAGAAAGCATTAGCATTCTTCTTGCTCTAAAGCAGAGTGTGATCAATGGATGAGAACTCTGCTGTGTGTTTCACTTCAGAAATGGTGTTAAATCCCAGGCTCTGTGTCTTCCTACAAGCAAGATTTCGTTTCAAGTAATGGAAGTCACTTTTCAGCTTAAACGAACTACATCGTTTACGAAGCTATCACGTTTCCCATCTTAACTGAAAAGCATTGGATGTTAGAGGACCAGTGCTTTGTATCATTTTCAGAAGCAGAGTTGGACTAGATATGTCCCGTATGTGTAGGAAACACCGTTCTTTTGTTCTCAGCACACTCACGTTTCCTGCTGTCTTATAGAATCTAGAAAGCAAGCGCGTGCATCTTGCTCTAAAGCAGAATGTGATCAATGGATGAGAACTATGCTGTGTGTTTCCCTTCCGAAATGGAGTTAAACCCCAGTCTCTGTGTCTTCCTACATGCAAGACTTTGTTTCAGGTAAGGGCAGTCACTTTTGAGCTCAAAGGAACTACATCATACACAAAGCTCACACGTTTCTCAGCTTAATTGACAAGCTTTGGATGTTTGAGGACCTCTGCTTTGTATCAGTTTCAGAAGCAGAGTTTGACTAGATATGGTCTGTATGTGTAGGAAACACCATTCTTTTGTTTTCAGCACACTCACGTTTCCTGCTGTCTTAGAGACTCTAGAAACCTAGAGTGTCCTTCTTGCTCTAAAGCAGAGTGGGATCAATGGATGAGAACTCTGCTGTGTGTTTCCCTTCTGAACTGGAGTTAAATCCCAGGCTCTGTGTCTTCCTACAAGCAAGACTTCGTTTCAGGTAAGGGCAGTAACTTTTCAGCTCAAACGAACTACATCGTTCATGAAGCTCACACGTTTCTCATGTTAACTGAGAAGCATTGGATGTTAGAGGACCTGTGGTTTGTTTCAGTTTCAGAAGCAGAGTTGAACTAGATACGGTCCGCGTGTGTAGGAAACACCGTTCTTTTGTTCTGAGCACACTCAAGTTTCCTGCTGTTTTAGAGACTCTAGAAGGCAAGAGCGTGCTCCTTGCTCTAAAGCAGAGTGTGATCCATGGATGAGAACTCTGCTGTGTGTTTCCCTTCAGAAATGGAGTTAAATGCCAGGCTCTGTGTCTTTCTCCAAGCAAGACTTCCTTTCAGGTAAGGGCAGTCACTTTTTAGATCAAACGAACTACTTCGTTCACGAAGCTCACACTTTTCTCATCTTAAATGACAACTATTGGATGTGAGAGGACCTGTGATTTGTATCAATGTCAGAGGCAGAGTTGGACTAGATATGGTCCTTATGTGTAGGAAACACCGTACTTTTGTTCTCAGCACACTCACGTTTCCTGTTTTCTTAGAGAGTCTAGAAAGCAATAGCGTTCTTCTTGCTCTAAAGCAGAGTGTGATCAATGAATGAGAACTCTGCTGTGTGTTCCACTTCAGAAATGGAGTTAAATCACAGGCTCTGTGTCTTCCTACAAACAAGACTTCGATTCACCTAAGGGAAGTCACTTTTCAGCTCAAACGAACTACATCGTTCACGAAGCTCACACTTTTCTCATCTTAAATGAAAACTATTGGCTGTGAGAGGACCTGTGCTTTGTATCAATGTCAGAGGCAGAGTTGGGCTATATATGGTCCCTATGTGTAGGAAACACCGTTCTTTTCTTCTGAGCACACTCACGTTTCCTGCTGTATTAGAGACTCTAGAAAGCATTAGCATTCTTCTTGCTCTAAAGCAGAGTGTGATCAATGGATGAGAACTCTGCTGTGTGTTTCACTTCAGAAATGGAGTTAAATCCCAGGCTCTGTGACTTCCTACAAGCAAGACTTCGTTTCAAGTAAGGGCAGGTAATTTACAGCTAAAAGTAACTACATAGTTTCCGAAGCTCACACGTTTCTCATGTTAACTGACAAGCATTGGATGTTCGAGGGCCTGTGGTTTATTTCAGTTTCAGAAGCAGAGTTGAACTAGATACGGTCCGCGTGTGTAGGAATCACCGTTCTTTTGTTCTGAGCACACTCAAGTTTCCTGCTGTTTTAGAGACTCTAGAAGGCAAGAGCGTTCTTCTTGCTCTAAAGCAGAGTGTGATCCATGGATGAGAACTATGCTGTGTGTTTCCCTTCAGAAATGGAGTTAAATGCCAGGCTCTGTGTCTTCCTACAAGCAAGACTTCCTTTCAGGTAAGGGCAGTCACTTTTCAGATCAAACGAACTACTTCGTTCACGAAGCTCACACTTTTCTCATCTTAAATGACAAGCATTGGATGATAGAGGACCTGTGCTTTGTATCAATGTCAGAGGCAGAGTTGGACTAGATATGGTCCGTATGTGCAGGAAACACCGTTCTTTTGTTCTCAGCACACACACGTTTCCTGCTGTCTTAGAGAATCTAGAAAGCAAGCGCGTGCTTCTTGCTTTAAAGCAGAGTTTGATCAATGGATGAGAACTCTGCTGTGTGTTTCACTTCAGAAATAGAGTTAAATCCCAGGCTCTGAGTCTTCCTACAAGCAAGACTTCGTTTCTGGTAAGGGCAGGTACTTTACAGCTCAAACGAACTACATAGTTCACGAAGGTCACACGTTTCTCATCTTAACTGACAAGCATTGGATGTTAGCGGACCTCTGGTTTGTATCAGTTTCAGAAGCAAATTTGAACTAGATATGGTCCTTATGTGTAGGAAACTCCGTTCTGTTGTTCTGAGCACACTCAAGTTTCCTGCTGTATTAGAGACTCTAGAAACCGAGAGCGTGCTTCTTGCTCTAAAGCAGAGTGTGATGAATGGATGAGAACTCTGCTGTGTGTTTCACTTCAGAAATGGAGTTAAATCCCAGGCTGTGTGACTTCCTACAAGCAAGACTTCGTTTCAAGTAAGGGCAGGTACTTTACAGCTCAAAGAAACTACAGTTTCCAAAGCTCACACGTTTCTCATGTTAACTGACAAGCATTGGATGTTAGAGGACCTGTGGTTTGTTTTATTTTCATAAGCAGAGTTGAACTAGATACGGTCCGTGTGTATAGGAAACACAGTACTTTTTTTTTGAGCACACTCACGTTTCCTGCTGTATTATAGACTCTAGAAAGCATTAGCATTCTCTCTTGCTCTAAAGCAGAGAGTGATCCATGGATGAAAACTATGCTGTGTGTTTCCCATCAGAAATGGAGTTAAATGCCATGCTCTGTGTCTTCCTGCAAGCAAGACTTCGTCTCAGGTAACGGCAGTCACTTTTCAGCTCAAACGAACTACTTCGTTTACGAAGCTCACACTTTTCTCATCTTAAATGACAAGCATTGGATGTTAGAGGACCTGTTCTTTGTATCAATGTCAGAGGCAGAGTTGGTCTAGATATGGTCCGTATGTGTAGGGAACACCGTTCTTTTGTTCTCAGCACACTCACGTTTCCTGCCTTCTTAGAGACTCTAGAAAGCAAGGGTGTGCTTCTTGCTCTAAAGCAGAGTGTGATCCATATATGATAACTATGCTGTGTCTTTCCCTTCAGAACTGGAGTTAAATCCCAGGCTCTGTGTCTTCCTACAAGCAAGACTTCGTTTCAGGTAAGGGCAGTCACTTTTCAGCTCAAACAAACTACATCGTTCACGAAGCTAACACTTTTCTCATATTAACTGCCAAGCATTGCATGTTATAGGACCAGTGCTTTGTATCAGTTTCAGAAGCAGAGTTGAACTAGATATGGTCCGTATGTGTAGGAACCAACGTTCTTTTGTTCTCAGCACACTCACGTTTCCTGCTGTCTTACAGAATCTAGACAGCAAGTCCGTGCTTCTTGTTCTAAAGCAGAGTGTGATCAATGGATCAGAACTGTGCTGTGTGTTCCACTTCAGAAATCGAGTTAAATCCCGGGCTCTGTGTCTTCGTTCAAGCAAGACTTCGTTTAAGGCAAGGGAAGTCACTTTTCAGCTCAAACAAACTACATCGTTCACGAAGCTAACACGTTTCCCATTTTAACTGAAAAGCATTGGATGTTAGAGGACCTGTTCTTTGATTAATGTCAGAGGCAGAGTTGGACTAGATATGGTCCGTATGTGTAGGGAACACTGTTCTTTTGTTCTCAGCACACTCACGTTTCCTGCTTTCTTAGAGAATCTAGAAAGCAAGCACGTGCTTCTTGCTGTAAAGCAGAGTGTGATCAATGGATGAGAACTATGCTGTGTGTTTTCCTTCAGAAATGGAGTTAAACCCCAGGCTCTGTGTCTTCCTACAAGCAAGACTTCGTTTCAAGTAAGGGCAGGTAATTTACAGCTAAAAGAAACTACATAGTTTCCGAAGCTCACACGTTTCTCATGTTAACTGACAAGCATTGGAAGTTAGAGGGCCTGTGGTTTGTTTCAGTTTCAGAAGCAGAGTTGAACTAGATACGGTCCGTGTGTGTAGGAAACACCGTTCTTTTGTTCTGAGCACACTCAAGTTTTTTGCTGTTTTAGAAACTCTAGAAAGCATTAGCATTCTTCTTGCTCTAAAGCAGAGTGTGATCAATGGATGAGAACTCTGCTGTGTGTTTCCCTTCAGAAATGGAGTTAAATCCCAGGCTCTGTGTCTTCCTACAAGCAAGACTTCGTTTCAGGTAAGGGCAGTAATTTTCAGCTCAAACGAACTACATCATTCACGAAGCTCACACGTTTCTCATGTTAAATGACAAGCATTGGATGTTAGAGGACCAGTGCTTTGTATCAATTTCAGAGGCAGATTTGGACTAGAAATGGTCCGTATGTGTAGGAAACACCATTCTTTTGTTCTCAGAACACTCACGTTTCCTGCTGTCTTAGAGAATCTAGAAAGCAAGACAGTGCTTCTTGCTCTAAAGCAGAGTGTGATCAATGGATCAGAACTGTGCTGTGTGTTCCACTTCAGAAATGGAGTTAAATCACAGGCTCTGTGTCTTCTTACAAGCAAGACTTCGTTTCACCTAAGGGAAGTCACTTTTCAGCTCAAACGAACTACATCGTTCACGAAGCTCACACTTTTCTCATCTTAAATGAAAACTATTGGATGTGAGAGGACCTGTGCTTTGTATCAATGTCAGAGGCACAGTTGGACTAGATATGGTCCGTATGTGTAGGAAACACCGTTCTTTTGTTCTCAGCACACTCATGTTTCCTGTTTTCTTAGAGACTCTAGAAACCAAGGGCGTGCTTCTTGCTCTAAAGCAGAGTGTGATCAATGAATGAGAACTCTGCTGTGTGTTCCACTTCAGAAATGGAGTTAAATCCCAGGCTCTGTGTCTTCCTACAATCAAGACATCGTTTCAGGTAAGGGCAGTTACTTTACAGGTCAAACGAACTACATTGTACACGAAGCTCACACGTTTCTTGGTCTTAATTGAAAAGCATTGGATGTTACAGACCTTTGCTTTGTGTCAGTTTCAGAAGAGAAGTTGAACTAGATATGGTCCGTATGTGTAGGTAACACCGTTCTTTTGTTCTGAGCACACTCACCTTTCCTGCTGCATTAGAGAGTCTAGAAAGCAATAGAGTTCTTCTTGCTCTAAAGCAGAGTGTGATCCATGGATGAGAACTATGCTGTGTGTTACCCTTCATAAGTGGAGTTAAATCCCAAGATCTGTGTCTTCCTACAAGCAAGACTTCGTTTCAGGTAAGGGCAGTAACTTTTGAGCTCAAACGAACTACATCGTTCATGAAGCTCACACGTTTCTCATGTTAACTGAGAAGCATTGGATGTTAGAGGACCTTGGTTTGTTTCAGTTTCAGAAGCAGAGTTGAACTAGATACAGTCCATGTGTGTAGGAAACACCCTTCTTTTCTTCTGAGCACACTCACGTTTCCTGCTGTATTAGAGACTCTAGAAAGCATTAGCATTCTTCTTGCTCTAAAGCAGAGTGTGATCAATGGATGAGAACTCTGCTGTGTGTTTCACTTCAGAAATGGTGTTAAATCCCAGGCTCTGTGTCTTCCTACAAGCAAGATTTCGTTTCAAGTAATGGAAGTCACTTTTCAGCTTAAACGAACTACATCGTTTACGAAGCTATCACGTTTCCCATCTTAACTGAAAAGCATTGGATGTTAGAGGACCAGTGCTTTGTATCATTTTCAGAAGCAGAGTTGGACTAGATATGTCCCGTATGTGTAGGAAACACCGTTCTTTTGTTCTCAGCACACTCACGTTTCCTGCTGTCTTATAGAATCTAGAAAGCAAGCGCGTGCATCTTGCTCTAAAGCAGAATGTGATCAATGGATGAGAACTATGCTGTGTGTTTCCCTTCCGAAATGGAGTTAAACCCCAGTCTCTGTGTCTTCCTACATGCAAGACTTTGTTTCAGGTAAGGGCAGTCACTTCTGAGCTCAAAGGAACTACATCGTACACAAAGCTCACACGTTTCTCAGCTTAATTGACAAGCTTTGGATGTTTGAGGACCTCTGCTTTTTATCAGTTTCAGAAGCAGAGTTTGACTAGATATGGTCTGTATGTGTAGGAAACACCATTCTTTTGTTCTCAGCACACTCACGTTTCCTGCTGTCTTAGAGACTCTAGAAACCTAGAGTGTCCTTCTTGCTCTAAAGCAGAGTGGGATCAATGGATGAGAACTCTGCTGTGTGTTTCCCTTCTGAACTGGAGTTAAATCCCAGGCTCTGTGTCTTCCTACAAGCAAGACTTCGTTTCAGGTAAGGGCAGTAACTTTTCAGCTCAAACGAACTACATCGTTCATGAAGCTCACACGTTTCTCATGTTAACTGAGAAGCATTGGATGTTAGAGGACCTGTGGTTTGTTTCAGTTTCAGAAGCAGAGTTGAACTAGATACGGTCCGCGTGTGTAGGAAACACCGTTCTTTTGTTCTGAGCACACTCAAGTTTCCTGCTGTTTTAGAGACTCTAGAAGGCAAGAGCGTGCTCCTTGCTCTAAAGCAGAGTGTGATCCATGGATGAGAACTCTGCTGTGTGTTTCCCTTCAGAAATGGAGTTAAATGCCAGGCTCTGTGACTTTCTCCAAGCAAGACTTCCTTTCAGGTAAGGGCAGTCACTTTTCAGATCAAACGAACTACTTCGTTCACGAAGCTCACACTTTTCTCATCTTAAATGACAACTATTGGATGTGAGAGGACCTGTGATTTGTATCAATGTCAGAGGCAGAGTTGGACTAGATATGGTCCTTATGTGTAGGAAACACCGTTCTTTTGTTCTCAGCACACTCACGTTTCCTGTTTTCTTAGAGAGTCTAGAAAGCAATAGCGTTCTTCTTGCTCTAAAGCAGAGTGTGATCAATGAATGAGAACTCTGCTGTGTGTTCCACTTCAGAAATGGAGTTAAATCACAGGCTCTGTGTCTTCCTACAAACAAGACTTCGATTCACCTAAGGGAAGTCACTTTTCAGCTCAAACGAACTACATCGTTCACGAAGCTCACACTTTTCTCATCTTAAATGAAAACTATTGGCTGTGAGAGGAACTGTGCTTTGTATCAATGTCAGAGGCAGAGTTGGGCTATATATGGTCCGTATGTGTAGGAAACAACGTTCTTTTGTTCTCAGCACACTCACGTTTCCTGTTTCCTTAGAGACTCTAGAAAGCAAGGGCGTGCTTCTTGCTCTAAAGCAGAGTGTGATCCATGAATGAGAACTCTGCTGTGTGTTCCACTTCAGAAATGGAGTTAAATCCCAGGCTCTGTGTCTTCCTACAATCAAGACATCGTTTCAGGTAAGGGCAGTTACTTTACAGGTCAAACGAACTACATTGTACACGCAGCTCACACGTTTCTTGGTCTTAATTGAAAAGCATTGGATGTTACAGAACCTTTGCTTTGTGTCAGTTTCAGAAGAGGAGTTGAACTAGATATGGTCCGTATGTGTAGGTAACACCGTTCTTTTGTTCTGAGCACACTCACCTTTCCTGCTGCATTAGAGAGTCTAGAAAGCAATAGCGTTCTCCTTGCTCTAAAGCAGAGTGTGATCCATGGATGAGAACTATGCTGTGTGTTTCCCTTCAGAACTGGAGTTAAATCCCAGGCTCTGTGTCTTCCTACAAGCAAGACTTCGTTTCAGGTAAGGGCAGTTACTTTACAGCACAAAGGAACTACATCGTTCACGAAGCTAACACGTTTCTCATGTTAGCTGACAAGCATTGGATGTTAGAGGACCAGTGCTTTGTATCAGTTTCAGAAGCAGAGTTGGACTGGATATGGTCCGTATGTGTAGGAATCACCGTTCTTTTGTTCTCAGCACACTCACGTTTCCTGCTGTCTTAGAGACTCTAGAAACCTAGAGCGTGCTTCTTGCTCTAAAGCAGAGTGTGATGAATGGATGAGAACTCTGCTGTGTGTTTCCCTTCAGAAATGGAGTTAAATCCCAGGCTCTGTGTCTTCCTACAAGCAAGACTTCGTTTCAGGTAAGGGCAGTAACTTTTCAGCACAAACGAACTACATCGTTCATGAAGCTCACACGTTTCTCATGTTAACTGAGAAGCATTGGATGTTAGAGGACCTGTGGTTTGTTTCAGTTTCAGAAGCAGAGTTGAACTAGATACGGTCCGTGTGTGTAGGAAACACCGTTCTTTTCTTCTGAGCTCACTCACATTTCCTGCTGTATTAGAGACTCTAGAAAGCATTAGCATTCTTCTTGCTCTAAAGCAGAGTGTGATCAATGGATGAGAACTCTGCTGTGTGTTTCACTTCAGAAATGGTGTTAAATCCCAGGCTCTGTGTCTTCCTACAAGCAAGACTTCGTTTCAAGTAATGGAAGTCACTTTTCAGCTTAAACGAACTACATCGTTTACGAAGCTAACACGTTTCCCATCTTAACTGAAAAGCATTGGATGTTAGAGGACCAGTGCTTTGTATCATTTTCAGAAGCAGAATTGGACTAGATATGTCCCGTATGTGTAGGAAACACCGTTCTTTTGTTCTCAGCACACTCAGGTTTCCTGCTGTCTTATAGAATCTAGAAAGCAAAGGCGTGCTTCTCGCTCTAAAGCAGAATGTGATCAATGGATGAGAACTATGCTGTGTGTTTCCCTTCTGAAATGGAGTTAAACCCCAGTCTCTGTGTCTTCCTACATGCAAGACTTTGTTTCAGGTAAGGGCAGTCACTTTTGAGCTCAAAGGAACTACATCGTACACAAAGCTCACACGTTTCTCAGCTTAATTGACAAGCTTTGGATGTTTGAGGACCTCTGCTTTGTATCAGTTTCAGAAGCAGAGTTTGACTAGATATGGTCTGTATGTGTAGGAAAAACCATTCTTTTGTTCTCAGCACACTCACGTTTCCTGCTGTCTTAGAGACTCTAGAAACCTAGAGTGTCCTTCTTGCTCTAAAGCAGAGTGGGATCAATGGATGAGAACTCTGCTGTGTGTTTCCCTTCTGAAATGGAGTTAAATCCCAGGCTCTGTGTCTTCCTACAAGCAAGACTTCGTTTCAGGTAAGGGCAGTAACTTTTCAGCTCAAACGAACTACATCGTTCATGAAGCTCACACGTTTCTCATGTTAACTGAGAAGCATTGGATGTTAGAGGACCTGTGGTTTGTTTCAGTTTCAGAAGCAGAGTTGAACTAGATATGGTCCGTGTGTGTAGGAAACACCGTTCTTTTCTTCTGAGCACACTCACGTTTCCTGCTGTATTAGAGACTCTAGAAAGCATTAGCATTCTTCTTGCTCTAAAGCAGAGTGTGATCAATGGATGAGAACTCTGCTGTGTGTTTCACTTCAGAAATGGAGTTAAATCCCAGGCTCTGTGACTTCCTACAAGCAAGACTTCGTTTCAAGTAAGGGCAGGTAATTTACAGCTAAAAGAAACTACATAGTTTCCGAAGCTCACACGTTTCTCATGTTAACTGACAAGCATTGGATGTTCGAGGGCCTGTGGTTTATTTCAGTTTCAGAAGCAGAGTTGAACTAGATACGGTCCGCGTGTGTAGGAAACACCGTTCTTTTGTTCTGAGCACACTCAAGTTTCCTGCTGTTTTAGAGACTCTAGAAGGCAAGAGCGTGCTTCTTGCTCTAAAGCAGAGTGTGATCCATGGATGAGAACTCTGCTGTGTGTTTCCCTTCAGAAATGGAGTTAAATCCCAGGCTCTGTGTCTTCCTCCAAGCAAGACTTCCTTTCAGGTAAGGGCAGTCACTTTTCAGATCAAACGAACTACTTCGTTCACGAAGCTCACACTTTTCTCATCTTAAATGACAACTATTGGATGTGAGAGGACCTGTGATTTGTATCAATGTCAGAGGCAGAGTTGGACTAGATATGGTCCTTATGTGTAGGAAACACCGTTCTTTTGTTCTCAGCACACTCACGTTTCCTGATTTCTTAGAGAGTCTAGAAAGCAATAGCGTTCTTCTTGCTCTAAAGCAGAGTGTGATCAATGAATGAGAACTCTGCTGTGTGTTCCACTTCAGAAATGGAGTTAAATCACAGGCTCTGTGTCTTCCTACAAACAAGACTTCGATTCACCAAAGGGAAGTCACTTTTCAGCTCAAACGAACTACATCGTTCACGAAGCTCACACTTTTCTCATCTTAAATGAAAACTATTGGCTGTGAGAGGACCTGTGCTTTGTATCAATGTCAGAGGCAGTGTTGGGCTATATATGGTCCGTATGTGTAGGAAACAACGTTCTTTTGTTCTCAGCACACTCACGTTTCCTGTTTCCTTAGAGACTCTAGAAAGCAAGGGCGTGCTTCTTGCTCTAAAGCAGAGTGTGATCAATGAATGAGAACTCTGCTATGTGTTCCACTTCAGAAATGGAGTTAAATCCCAGGCTCTGTGTCTTTCTACAATCAAGACATCGTTTCAGGTAAGGGCAGTTACTTTACAGGTCAAACGAACTACATTGTACACGAAGCTCACACGTTTCTTGGTCTTAATTGAAAAGCATTGGATGTTACAGAACCTTTGCTTTGTGTCAGTTTCAGAAGAGGAGTTGAACTAGATATGGTCCGAATGTGTAGGTAACACCGTTCTTTTGTTCTGAGCACACTCACCTTTCCTGCTGCATTAGAGAGTCTAGAAAGCAATAGCGTTCTTCTTGCTCTAAAGCAGAGTGTGATCCATGGATGAGAACTATGCTGTGTGTTTCCCTTCAGAACTGGAGTTAAATCCCAGGCTCTGTGTCTTCCTACAAGCAAGACTTCGTTTCAGGTAAGGGCAGTTACTTTACAGCTCAAAGGAACTACATCGTTCACGAAGCTAACACGTTTCTCATGTTAGATGACAAGCATTGGATGTTAGAGGACCAGTGCTTTGTATCAGTTTCAGAAGCAGAGTTGGACTGGATATGGTCCGTATGTGTAGGAAACACCGTTCTTTTGTTCTCAGCACACTCACGTTTCCTGCTGTCTTAGAGACTCTAGAAACCTAGAGTGTCCTTCTTGCTCTAAAGCAGAGTGGGATCAATGGATGAGAACTCTGCTGTGTGTTTCCCTTCTGAACTGGAGTTAAATCCCAGGCTCTGTGTCTTCCTACAAGCAAGACTTCGTTTCAGGTAAGGGCAGTAACTTTTGAGCTCAAAGGAACTACATCGTACACAAAGCTCACACGTTTCTCAGCTTAATTGACAAGCTTTGGATGTTTGAGGACCTCTGCTTTGCATCAGTTTCAGAAGCAGAGTTTGACTAGATATGGTCTGTATGTGTAGGAAAAACCATTCTTTTGTTCTCAGCACACTCACGTTTCCTGCTGTCTTAGAGACTCTAGAAACCTAGAGTGTCCTTCCTGCTCTAAAGCAGAGTGGGATCAATGGATGAGAACTCTGCTGTGTGTTTCCCTTCTGAAATGGAGTTAAATCCCAGGCTCTGTGTCTTCCTACAAGCAAGACTTCGTTTCAGGAAAGGGCAGTAACTTTTCAGCTCAAACGAACTACATCGTTCATGAAGCTCACACGTTTCTCATGTTAACTGAGAAGCATTGGATGTTAGAGGACCTGTGGTTTGTTTCAGTTTCAGAAGCAGAGTTGAACTAGATATGGTCCGTGTGTGTAGGAAACACCGTTCTTTTCTTCTGAGCACACTCACGTTTCCTGCTGTATTAGAGACTCTAGAAAGCATTAGCATTCTTCTTGCTCTAAAGCAGAGTGTGATCAATGGATGAGAACTCTGCTGTGTGTTTCACTTCAGAAATGGAGTTAAATCCCAGGCTCTGTGACTTCCTACAAGCAAGACTTCGTTTCAAGTAAGGGCAGGTAATTTACAGCTAAAAGAAACTACATAGTTTCCGAAGCTCACACGTTTCTCATGTTAACTGACAAGCATTGGATGTTCGAGGGCCTGTAGTTTATTTCAGTTTCAGAAGCAGAGTTGAACTAAATACGGTCCGCGTGTGTAGGAAACACCGTTCTTTTGTTCTGAGCACACTCAAGTTTCCTGCTGTTTTAGAGACTCTAGAAGGCAAGAGCGTGCTTCTTGCTCTAAAGCAGAGTGTGATCCATGGATGAGAACTCTGCTGTGTGTTTCCCTTCAGAAATGGAGTTAAATCCCAGGCTCTGTGTCTTCCTCCAAGCAAGACTTCCTTTCAGGTAAGGGCAGTCACTTTTCAGATCAAACGAACTACTTCGTTCACGAAGCTCACACTTTTCTCATCTTAAATGACAACTATTGGATGTGAGAGGACCTGTGATTTGTATCAATGTCAGAGGCAGAGTTGGACTAGATATGGTCCTTATGTGTAGGAAACACCGTTCTTTTGTTCTCAGCACACTCACGTTTCCTGATTTCTTAGAGAGTCTAGAAAGCAATAGCGTTCTTCTTGCTCTAAAGCAGAGTGTGATCAATGAATGAGAACTCTGCTGTGTGTTCCACTTCAGAAATGGAGTTAAATCACAGGCTCTGTGTCTTCCTACAAACAAGACTTCGATTCACCTAAGGGAAGTCACTTTTCAGCTCAAATGAACTACATCGTTCACGAAGCTCACACTTTTCTCATCTTAAATGAAAACTATTGGCTGTGAGAGGACCTGTGCTTTGTATCAATGTCAGAGGCAGAGTTGGGCTATATATGGTCCCTATGTGTAGGAAACAACGTTCTTTTGTTCTCAGCACACTCACGTTTCCTGTTTCCTTAGAGACTCTAGAAAGCAAGGGCATGCTTCTTGCTCTAAAGCAGAGTGTGATCAATGAATGAGAACTCTGCTGTGTGTTCCACTTCAGAAATGGAGTTAAATCCCAGGCTCTGTGTCTTTCTACAATCAAGACATCGTTTCAGGTAAGGGCAGTTACTTTACAGGTCAAACGAACTACATTGTACACGAAGCTCACACGTTTCTTGGTCTTAATTGAAAAGCATTGGATGTTACAGAACCTTTGCTTTGTGTCAGTTTCAGAAGAGGAGTTGAACTAGATATGGTCCGTATGTGTAGGTAACACCGTTCTTTTGTTCTGAGCACACTCACCTTTCCGGCTGCATTAGAGAGTCTAGAAAGCAATAGCGTTCTTCTTGCTCTAAAGCAGAGTGTGATCCATGGATGAGAACTATGCTGTGTGTTTCCCTTCAGAACTGGAGTTAAATCCCAGGCTCTGTGTCTTCCTACAAGCAAGACTTCGTTTCAGGTAAGGGCAGTTACTTTACAGCTCAAAGGAACTACATCGTTCACGAAGCTAACACGTTTCTCATGTTAGATGACAAGCATTGGATGTTAGAGGACCAGTGCTTTGTATCAGTTTCAGAAGCAGAGTTGGACTGGATATGGTCCGTATGTGTAGGAAACACCGTTCTTTTGTTCTCAGCACACTCACGTTTCCTGCTGTCTTAGGGACTCTAGAAACCTAGAGCGTGCTTCTTGCTCTAAAGCAGAGTGTGATGAATGGATGAGAACTCTGCTGTGTGTTTCCCTTCAGAAAAGGAGTTAAATCCCAGGCTCTGTGTCTTCCTACAAGCAAGACTTCGTTTCAGGTAAGGGCAGTAACTTTTCAGCTCAAACGAACTACATCGTTCATGAAGCTCACACGTTTCTCATGTTAACTGAGAAGCATTGGATGTTAGAGGACCTGTGGTTTGTTTCAGTTTCAGAAGCAGAGTTGAACTAGATACGGTCCGTGTGTGTAGGAAACACCGTTCTTTTCTTCTGAGCTCACTCACATTTCCTGCTGTATTAGAGACTCTATAAAGCATTAGCATTCTTCTTGCTCTAAAGCAGAGTGTGATCAATGGATGAGAACTCTGCTGTATGTTTCACTTCAGAAATGGTGTTAAATCCCAGGCTCTGTGTCTTCCTACAAGCAAGACTTCGTTTCAAGTAATGGAAGTCACTTTTCAGCTTAAACGAACTACATCGTTTACGAAGCTAACACGTTTCCCATCTTAACTGAAAAGCATTGGATGTTAGAGGACCAGTGCTTTGTATCATTTTCAGAAGCAGAATTGGACTAGATATGTCCCGTATGTGTAGGAAACACCGTTCTTTTGTTCTCAGCACACTCACGTTTCCTGCTGTCTTATAGAATCTAGAAAGCAAGGGCGTGCTTCTTGCTCTAAAGCAGAATGTGATCAATGGATGAGAACTATGCTGTGTGTTTCCCTTCCGAAATGGAGTTAAACCCCAGTCTCTGTGTCTTCCTACATGCAAGACTTTGTTTCAGGTAAGGGCAGTCACTTTTGAGCTCAAAGGAACTACATCGTACACAAAGCTCACACGTTTCTCAGCTTAATTGACAAGCTTTGGATGTTTGAGGACCTCTGCTTTGTATCAGTTTCAGAAGCAGAGTTTGACTAGATATGGTCTGTATGTGTAGGAAAAACCATTCTTTTGTTCTCAGCACACTCACGTTTCCTGCTGTCTTAGAGACTCTAGAAACCTAGAGTGTCCTTCTTGCTCTAAAGCAGAGTGGGATCAATGGATGAGAACTCTGCTGTGTGTTTCCCTTCTGAAATGGAGTAAAATCCCAGGCTCTGTGTCTTCCTACAAGGAAGAATTCATTTCAGGTAAGGGCAGTAACTTTTCAGCTCAAACGAACTACATCGTTCATGAAGCTCACACGTTTCTCATGTTAACTGAGAAGCATTGGATGTTAGAGGACCTGTGGTTTGTTTCAGTTTCAGAAGGAGAGTTGAACTAGATACGGTCCGTGTGTGTAGGAAACACCGTTCTTTTCTTCTGAGCACACTCACGTTTCCTGCTGTATTAGAGACTCTAGAAAGCATTAGCATTCTTCTTGCTCTAAAGCAGAGTGTGATCAATGGATGAGAACTCTGCTGTGTGTTTCACTTCAGAAATGGAGTTAAATCCCAGGCTCTGTGACTTCCTACAAGCAAGACTTCGTTTCAAGTAAGGGCAGGTAATTTACAGCTAAAAGAAACTACATAGTTTCCGAAGCTCACACTTTTCTCATGTTAACTGACAAGCATTGGATGTTAGAGGGCCTGTGGTTTATTTCAGTTTCAGAAGCAGAGTTGAACTAGATACGGTCCGCGTGTGTAGGAAACACCGTTCTTTTGTTCTGAGCACACTCAAGTTTCCTGCTGTTTTAGAGACTCTAGAAGGAAAGAGCGTGCTTCTTGCTCTAAAGCAGAGTGTGATCCATGGATGAGAACTCTGCTGTGTGTTTCCCTTCAGAAATGGAGTTAAATCCCAGGCTCTGTGTCTTCCTACAAGCAAGACTTCCTTTCAGGTAAGGGCAGTCACTTTTCACATCAAACGAACTACTTCGTTCACGAAGCTCACACTTTTCTCATCTTAAATGACAACTATTGGATGTGAGAGGACCTGTGATTTGTATCAATGTCAGAGGCAGAGTTGGACTAGATATGGTCCTTATGTGTAGGAAACACCGTTCTTTTGTTCTCAGCACACTCACGTTTCCTGTTTTCTTAGAGAGTCTAGAAAGCAATAGCGTTCTTCTTGCTCTAAAGCAGAGTGTGATCAATGAATGAGAACTCTGCTGTGTGTTCCACTTCAGAAATGGAGTTAAATCACAGACTCTGTGTCTTCCTACAAACAAGACTTCGATTCACCTAAGGGAAGTCACTTTTCAGCTCAAACGAACTACATCATTCACGAAGCTCACACTTTTCTCATCTTAAATGAAAACTATTGGCTGTGAGAGGACCTGTGCTTTGTATCAATGTCAGAGGCAGAGTTGGGCTATATATGGTCCGTATGTGTAGGAAACAACGTTCTTTTGTTCTCAGCACACTCACGTTTCCTGTTTCCTTAGAGACTCTAGAAAGCAAGGGCGTGCTTCTTGCTCTAAAGCAGAGTGTGATCAATGAATGAGAACTCTGCTGTGTGTTCCACTTCAGAAATGGAGTTAAATCCCAGGCTCTGTGTCTTTCTACAATCAAGACATCGTTTCAGGTAAGGGCAGTTACTTTACAGGTCAAACGAACTACATTGTACACGAAGCTCACACGTTTCTTGGTCTTAATTGAAAAGCATTGGATGTTACAGAACCTTTGCTTTGTGTCAGTTTCAGAAGAGGAGTTGAACTAGATATGGTCCGTATGTGTAGGTAACACCGTTCTTTTGTTCTGAGCACACTCACCTTTCCTGCTGCATTAGAGAGTCTAGAAAGCAATAGCGTTCTTCTTGCTCTAAAGCAGAGTGTGATCCATGGATGAGAACTATGCTGTGTGTTTCCCTTCAGAACTGGAGTTAAATCCCAGGCTCTGTGTCTTCCTACAAGCAAGACTTCGTTTCAGGTAAGGGCAGTTACTTTACAGCTCAAAGGAACTACATCGTTCACGAAGCTAACACGTTTCTCATGTTAGCTGACAAGCATTGGATGTTAGAGGACCAGTGCTTTGTATCAGTTTCAGAAGCAGAGTTGGACTGGATATGGTCCGTATGTGTAGGAAACACCGTTCTTTTGTTCTCAGCACACTCACGTTTCCTGCTGTCTTAGAGACTCTAGAAACCTAGAGCGTGCTTCTTGCTCTAAAGCAGAGTGTGATGAATGGATGAGAACTCTGCTGTGTGTTTCCCTTCAGAAATGGAGTTAAATCCCAGGCTCTGTGTCTTCCTACAAGCAAGACTTCGTTTCAGGTAAGGGCAGTAACTTTTCAGCTCAAACGAACTACATCGTTCATGAAGCTCACACGTTTCTCATGTTAACTGAGAAGCATTGGATGTTAGAGGACCTGTGGTTTGTTTCAGTTTCAGAAGCAGAGTTGAACTAGATACGGTCCGTGTGTGTAGGAAACACCGTTCTTTTCTTCTGAGCTCACTCACATTTCCTGCTGTATTAGAGACTCTAGAAAGCATTAGCATTCTTCTTGCTCTAAAGCAGAGTGTGATCAATGGATGAGAACTCTGCTGTATGTTTCACTTCAGAAATGGTGTTAAATCCCAGGCTCTGTGTCTTCCTCCAAGCAAGACTTCGTTTCAAGTAATGGAAGTCACTTTTCAGCTTAAACGAACTACATCGTTTACGAAGCTAACACGTTTCCCATCTTAACTGAAAAGCATTGGATGTTAGAGGACCAGTGCTTTGTATCATTTTCAGAAGCAGAATTGGACTAGATTTGTCCCGTATGTGTAGGAAACACCGTTCTTTTGTTCTCAGCACACTCACGTTTCCTGCTGTCTTATAGAATCTAGAAAGCAAAGGCGTGCTTCTCGCTCTAAAGCAGAATGTGATCAATGGATGAGAACTATGCTGTGTGTTTCCCTTCCGAAATGGAGTTAAACCCCAGTCTCTGTGTCTTCCTACATGCAAGACTTTGTTTCAGGTAAGGGCAGTCACTTTTGAGCTCAAAGGAACTACATCGTACACAAAGCTCACACGTTTCTCAGCTTAATTGACAAGCTTTGGATGTTTGAGGACCTCTGCTTTGTATCAGTTTCAGAAGCAGAGTTTGACTAGATATGGTCTGTATGTGTAGGAAAAACCATTCTTTTGTTCTCAGCACACTCACGTTTCCTGCTGTCTTAGAGACTCTAGAAATCTAGAGTGTCCTTCTTGCTCTAAAGCAGAGTGGGATCAATGGATGAGAACTCTGCTGTGTGTTTCCCTTCTGAAATGGAGTAAAATCCCAGGTTCTGTGTCTTCCTACAAGGAAGAATTCGTTTCAGGTAAGGGCAGTAACTTTTCAGCTCAAACGAACTACATCGTTCATGAAGCTCACACGTTTCTCATGTTAACTGAGAAGCATTGGATGTTAGAGGACCTGTGGTTTGTTTCAGTTTCAGAAGCAGAGTTGAACTAGATACGGTCCGTGTGTGTAGGAAACACCGTTCTTTCTTCTGAGCACACTCACGTTTCCTGCTGTATTAGAGACTCTAGAAAGCATTAGCATTCTTCTTGCTCTAAAGCAGAGTGTGATCAATGGATGAGAACTCTGCTGTGTGTTTCACTTCAGAAATGGAGTTAAATCCCAGGCTCTGTGACTTCCTACAAGCAAGACTTCGTTTCAAGTAAGGGCAGGTAATTTACAGCTAAAAGAAACTACATAGTTTCCGAAGCTCACACGTTTCTCATGTTAACTGACAAGCATTGGATGTTAGAGGGCCTGTGGTTTATTTCAGTTTCAGAAGCAGTGTTGAACTAGATACGGTCCGCGTGTGTAGGAAACACCGTTCTTTTGTTCTGAGCACACTCAAGTTTCCTGCTGTTTTAGAGACTCTAGAAGGAAAGAGCGTGCTTCTTGCTCTAAAGCAGAGTGTGATCCATGGATGAGAACTCTGCTGTGTGTTTCCCTTCAGAAATGGGGTTAAATCCCAGGCTCTGTGTCTTCCTACAAGCAAGACTTCCTTTCAGGTAAGGGCAGTCACTTTTCACATCAAACGAACTACTTTGTTCATGAAGCTCACACTTTTCTCATCTTAAATGACAACTATTGGATGTGAGAGGACCTGTGATTTGTATCAATGTCAGAGGCAGAGTTGGACTAGATATGTCCCGTATGTGTAGGAAACACCGTTCTTTTGTTCTCAGCACACTCACGTTTCCTGCTGTCTTATAGAATCTAGAAAGCAAGCGCGTACTTCTTGCTCTAAAGCAGAATGTGATCAATGGATGAGAACTATGCTGTGTGTTTCCCTTCAGAAATGGAGTTAAACCCCAGTCTCTGTGTCTTCCTACATGCAAGACTTTGTTTCAGGTAAGGGCAGTCACTTTTGAGCTCAAAGGAACTACATCGTTCACAAAGCTCACACGTTTCTCAGCTTAATTGACAAGCTTTGGATGTTTGAGGACCTCTCCTTTGTATCAGTTTCAGAAGCAGAGTTTGACTAGATATGGTCTGTATGTGTAGGAAACACCATTCTTTTGTTCTCAGCACACTCACGTTTCCTGCTGTCTTAGAGACTCTAGAAACCTAGAGTGTCCTTCTTGCTCTAAAGCAGAGTGGGATCAATTGATGAGAACTCTGCTGTGTGTTTCCCTTCAGAAATGGAGTTAAATCCCAGGCTCTGTGTCTTCCTACAAGCAAGACTTCGTTTCAGGTAAGGGCAGTAACTTTTCAGCTCAAACGAACTATATCGTTCATGAAGCTCACACGTTTCTGAAGTTAACTGAGAAGCATTGGATGTTAGAGGACCTGTGGTTTGTTTCAGTTTCAGAAGCAGAGTTGAACTAGATACGGTCCGTGTGTGTAGGAAACACCGTTCGTTTCTTCTGAGCACACTCACGTTTCCTGCTGTATTAGAGACTCTAGAAAGCATTAGCATTCTTCTTGCTCTAAAGCAGAGTGAGATCAATGGATGAGAACTCTGCTGGGTGTTTCAGTTCAGAAATGGAGTTAAATCCCAGGCTCTGTGACTTCCTACAAGCAAGACTTCGTTTCAAGTAAGGGCAGGTAATTTACAACTAAAAGAAACTACATAGTTTCCGAAGCTCACACGTTTCTCATGTTAACTGACAAGCATTGGTTGTTAGAGGGCCTGTGGTTTGTGTCAGTTTCAGAAGCAGAGTTGAACTAGATAAGGTCCGCCTGTGTAGGAAATACCGTTCTTTTGTTCTGAGCACACTCAAGTTTCCTGCTGTTTTAGAGACTCTAGAAGGCAAGAGCGTGCTTCTTGCTCTAAAGCAGAGTGTGATCCATGGATGAGAACTCTGCTGTGTGTTTCCCTTCAGAAATGGAGTTAAATGCCAGGCTCTGTGTCTTCCTACATGCAAGACTTCCTTTCAGGTAAGGGCAGTCACTTTTCAGATCAAGCGAACTACTTCGTTCACGAAGCTCACACTTTTCTCATCTTAAATGACAACTATTGGATGTGAGAGGACCTGTGATTTGTATCAATGTCAGAGGCAGAGTTGGACTAGATATGGTCCGTATGTGTAGGAAACACCGTTCTTTTGTTCTCAGCACACTCACGTTTCCTGTTTTCTTAGAGATTCTAGAAAGCAATAGTGTTCTTCTTGCTCTAAAGCAGAGTGTGATCAATGAATGAGAACTCTGCTGTGTGTTCCACTTCAGAAATGGAGTTAAATCACAGGCTCTGTGTCTTCCTACAAACAAGACTTCGTTTCACCTAAGGGAAGTCACTTTTCAGCTCAAACGAACTACATCGTTCACGAAGCTCACACTTTTCTCATCTTAAATGAAAACTGTTGGCTGTGAGAGGACCTGTGCTTTGTATCAATGTCAGAGGCAGAGTTGGGCTATATATGGTCCGTATGTGTAGGAAACAACGTTCTTTTGTTCTCAGCACACTCACATTTCCTGTTTCCTTAGAGACTCTAGAAAGCAAGGGCATGCTTCTTGCTCTAAAGCAGAGTGTGATCAATGAATGAGAACTCTGCTGTGTGTTCCACTTCAGAAATGGAGTTAAATCCCAGGCTCTGTGTCTTCCTACAATCAAGACATCGTTTCAGGTAAGGGCAGTTACTTTACAGGTCAAACGAACTACATTGTACACGAAGCTCACACGTTTCTTGGTCTTAATTGAAAAGCATTGGATGTTACAGAACCTTTGCTTTGTGTCAGTTTCAGAAGAGGAGTTGAACTAGATATGGTCCGTATGTGTAGGTAACACCGTTCTTTTGTTCTGAGCACACTCACCTTTCCTGCTGCATTAGAGAGTCTAGAAAGCAATAGCGTTCTTCTTGCTCTAAAGCAGAGTGTGATCCATGGATGAGAACTATGCTGTGTGTTTCCCTTCAGAACTGGAGTTAAATCCCAGGCTCTGTGTCTTGCTACAAGCAAGACTTCGTTTCAGGTAAGGGCAGTTACTTTACAGCTCAAAGGAACTACATCGTTCAGGAAGCTAACACGTATCTCATGTTAGCTGACAAGCATTGGATGTTAGAGGACCAGTGCTTTGTATCAGTTTCAGAAGCAGAGTTGGACTGGATATGGTCCGTATGTGTAGGAAACACCGTCCTTTTGTTCTCAGCACACTCACGTTTCCTGCTGTCTTAGAGACTCTAGAAACCTAGAGCGTGCTTCTTGCTCGAAAACAGAGTGTGATGAATGGATGAGAACTCTGCTGTGTGTTTCCCTTCAGAAATGGAGTTAAATCCCAGGCTCTGTGTCTTCCTACAAGCAAGACTTCGTTTCAGGTAAGGGCAGTAACTTTTCAGCTCAAACGAACTACATCATTCATGAAGCTCACACGTTTCTCATGTTAACTGAGAAGCATTGGATGTTAGAGGACCTGTGGTTTGTTTCAGTTTCAGAAGCAGAGTTGAACTAGATACGGTCCGTGTGTGTAGGAAACACCGTTCTTTTCTTCTGAGCACACTCACGTTTCCTGCTGTCTTAGAGACTCTAGAAACCTAGAGTGTCCTTCTTGCTCTAAAGCAGAGTGGGATCAATTGATGAGAACTCTGCTGTGTGTTTCCCTTCAGAAATGGAGTTAAATCCCAGGCTCTGTGTCTTCCTACAAGCAAGACTTCGTTTCAGGTAAGGGCAGTAACTTTTCAGCTCAAACGAACTACATCGTTCATGAAGCTCACACGTTTCTCATGTTAACTGAGAAGCATTGGATGTTAGAGGACCTGTGGTTTGTTTCAGTTTCAGAAGCAGAGTTGAACTAGATACGGTCCGTGTGTGTAGGAAACACCGTTCTTTTCTTCTGAGCACACTCACGTTTCCTGCTGTATTAGAGACTCTAGAAAGCATTAGTATTCTTCTTGCTCTAAAGCAGAGTGAGATCAATGGAGGAGAACTCTGCTGGGTGTTTCAAATCAGAAATGGAGTTAAATCCCAGGCTCTTTGACTTCCTACAAGCAAGACTTCGTTTCAAGTAAGGGCAGGTAATTTACAACTAAAAGAAACTACATAGTTTCCGGAGCCCACACGTTTCTCATGTTAACTGACAAGCATTGGATGTTAGAGGGCCTGTGGTTTGTTTCAGTTTCAGAAGCAGAGTTGAACTAGATAAGGTCCGCGTGTGTAGGAAACACCGTTCTTTTGTTCTGAGCACACTCAAGTTTCCTGCTGTTTTAGAGACTCTAGAAGGCAAGAGTGTGCTTCTTGCTCTAAAGCAGAGTGTGATCAATGGAGGAGAACTCTGATGTGTTTCACTTCAGAAATGGAGTTAAATCCCAGGCTCTGTGTGTTCCTACAAGCAAGACTTCGTTTCAGGTAAGGGCAGTTACTTTACAGCTCAAAGGAACTACATCGTTCACGAAGCTAACACGTTTCTCATGTTAGCTGACAAGCATTGGATGTTAGAGTACCAGTGCTTTGTATCAGTTTCAGAAGCAGAGTTGAACTGGATATGGTCCGTATGTGTAGGAAACACCGTACTTTTTTTCTCAGCACACTCACGTTTCCTGCTGTCTTAGAGACTCTAGAAACCTAGAGCGTGCTTCTTGCTCGAAAGCAGAGTGTGATCAATGGATGAGAACTCTGCTGTGTGTTTCCCTTCAGAAATGGAGTTAAATCCCAGGCTCTGTGTCTTCCTACAAGCAAGACTTCCTTTCAGGTAAGAGCAGTCACTTTTCAGATCAAACGAACTACATCGTTCACGAAGCTCACACTTTTCTCATCTTAAATGACAACTATTGGATGTGAGAGGACCTGTACTTTGTATCAATGTCAGAGGCAGAGTTGGGCTATATATGGTCTGTATGTGTAGGAAACAATGTTCTTTTGTTCTCAGCACACTCACGTTTCCTGTTTCTTTAGAGACTCTAGAAAGCAAGGGCGTGCTTCTTGCTCTAAAGCAGAGTGTGATCAATGAATGAGAACTCTGCTGTGTGTTCCACTTCAGAAATGGAGTTAATTCCCAAGCTCTGTGTCTTCCTACAATCAAGACATCGTTTCAGGTAAGGGCAGTTACTTTATAGGTCAAACGAACTACATTGTACACGAAGCTCACACGTTTCTTGGTCTTAATTGAAAAGCATTGGATGTTACAGAACCTTTGCTTTGTGTCAGTTTCAGAAGAGGAGTTGAACTAGATATGGTCCGTATGTGTAGGTAACACCGTTCTTTTGTTCTGAGCACACTCACCTTTCCTGCTGCATTAGAGAGTCTAGAAAGCAATAGCGTTCTTCTTGCTCTAAAGCAGAGTGTGATCCATGGATGAGAACTATGCTGTGTGTTTCCCTTCAGAACTGGAGTTAAATCCCAGGCTCTGTGACTTCCTACAAGCAAGACTTCGTTTCAAGTAAGGGCAGGTAATTTACAACTAAAAGAAACTACATAGTTTCCGAAGCTCACACGTTTCTCATGTTAACTGACAAGCATTGGTTGTTAGAGGGCCTGTGGTTTGTGTCAGTTTCAGAAGCAGAGTTGAACTAGATAAGGTCCGCCTGTGTAGGAAATACCGTTCTTTTGTTCTGAGCACACTCAAGTTTCCTGCTGTTTTAGAGACTCTAGAAGGCAAGAGCGTGCTTCTTGCTCTAAAGCAGAGTGTGATCCATGGATGAGAACTCTGCTGTGTGTTTCCCTTCAGAAATGGAGTTAAATGCCAGGCTCTGTGTCTTCCTACATGCAAGACTTCCTTTCAGGTAAGGGCAGTCACTTTTCAGATCAAGCGAACTACTTCGTTCACGAAGCTCACACTTTTCTCATCTTAAATGACAACTATTGGATGTGAGAGGACCTGTGATTTGTATCAATGTCAGAGGCAGAGTTGGACTAGATATGGTCCGTATGTGTAGGAAACACCGTTCTTTTGTTCTCAGCACACTCACGTTTCCTGTTTTCTTAGAGATTCTAGAAAGCAATAGTGTTCTTCTTGCTCTAAAGCAGAGTGTGATCAATGAATGAGAACTCTGCTGTGTGTTCCACTTCAGAAATGGAGTTAAATCACAGGCTCTGTGTCTTCCTACAAACAAGACTTCGTTTCACCTAAGGGAAGTCACTTTTCAGCTCAAACGAACTACATCGTTCACGAAGCTCACACTTTTCTCATCTTAAATGAAAACTGTTGGCTGTGAGAGGACCTGTGCTTTGTATCAATGTCAGAGGCAGAGTTGGGCTATATATGGTCCGTATGTGTAGGAAACAACGTTCTTTTGTTCTCAGCACACTCACATTTCCTGTTTCCTTAGAGACTCTAGAAAGCAAGGGCATGCTTCTTGCTCTAAAGCAGAGTGTGATCAATGAATGAGAACTCTGCTGTGTGTTCCACTTCAGAAATGGAGTTAAATCCCAGGCTCTGTGTCTTCCTACAATCAAGACATCGTTTCAGGTAAGGGCAGTTACTTTACAGGTCAAACGAACTACATTGTACACGAAGCTCACACGTTTCTTGGTCTTAATTGAAAAGCATTGGATGTTACAGAACCTTTGCTTTGTGTCAGTTTCAGAAGAGGAGTTGAACTAGATATGGTCCGTATGTGTAGGTAACACCGTTCTTTTGTTCTGAGCACACTCACCTTTCCTGCTGCATTAGAGAGTCTAGAAAGCAATAGCGTTCTTCTTGCTCTAAAGCAGAGTGTGATCCATGGATGAGAACTATGCTGTGTGTTTCCCTTCAGAACTGGAGTTAAATCCCAGGCTCTGTGTCTTGCTACAAGCAAGACTTCGTTTCAGGTAAGGGCAGTTACTTTACAGCTCAAAGGAACTACATCGTTCAGGAAGCTAACACGTATCTCATGTTAGCTGACAAGCATTGGATGTTAGAGGACCAGTGCTTTGTATCAGTTTCAGAAGCAGAGTTGGACTGGATATGGTCCGTATGTGTAGGAAACACCGTCCTTTTGTTCTCAGCACACTCACGTTTCCTGCTGTCTTAGAGACTCTAGAAACCTAGAGCGTGCTTCTTGCTCGAAAACAGAGTGTGATGAATGGATGAGAACTCTGCTGTGTGTTTCCCTTCAGAAATGGAGTTAAATCCCAGGCTCTGTGTCTTCCTACAAGCAAGACTTCGTTTCAGGTAAGGGCAGTAACTTTTCAGCTCAAACGAACTACATCATTCATGAAGCTCACACGTTTCTCATGTTAACTGAGAAGCATTGGATGTTAGAGGACCTGTGGTTTGTTTCAGTTTCAGAAGCAGAGTTGAACTAGATACGGTCCGTGTGTGTAGGAAACACCGTTCTTTTCTTCTGAGCACACTCACGTTTCCTGCTGTCTTAGAGACTCTAGAAACCTAGAGTGTCCTTCTTGCTCTAAAGCAGAGTGGGATCAATTGATGAGAACTCTGCTGTGTGTTTCCCTTCAGAAATGGAGTTAAATCCCAGGCTCTGTGTCTTCCTACAAGCAAGACTTCGTTTCAGGTAAGGGCAGTAACTTTTCAGCTCAAACGAACTACATCGTTCATGAAGCTCACACGTTTCTCATGTTAACTGAGAAGCATTGGATGTTAGAGGACCTGTGGTTTGTTTCAGTTTCAGAAGCAGAGTTGAACTAGATACGGTCCGTGTGTGTAGGAAACACCGTTCTTTTCTTCTGAGCACACTCACGTTTCCTGCTGTATTAGAGACTCTAGAAAGCATTAGTATTCTTCTTGCTCTAAAGCAGAGTGAGATCAATGGAGGAGAACTCTGCTGGGTGTTTCAAATCAGAAATGGAGTTAAATCCCAGGCTCTGTGTCTTCCTACAAGCAAGACTTCCTTTCAGGTAAGAGCAGTCACTTTTCAGATCAAACGAACTACATCGTTCACGAAGCTCACACTTTTCTCATCTTAAATGACAACTATTGGATGTGAGAGGACCTGTACTTTGTATCAATGTCAGAGGCAGAGTTGGGCTATATATGGTCTGTATGTGTAGGAAACAATGTTCTTTTGTTCTCAGCACACTCACGTTTCCTGTTTCTTTAGAGACTCTAGAAAGCAAGGGCGTGCTTCTTGCTCTAAAGCAGAGTGTGATCAATGAATGAGAACTCTGCTGTGTGTTCCACTTCAGAAATGGAGTTAATTCCCAAGCTCTGTGTCTTCCTACAATCAAGACATCGTTTCAGGTAAGGGCAGTTACTTTATAGGTCAAACGAACTACATTGTACACGAAGCTCACACGTTTCTTGGTCTTAATTGAAAAGCATTGGATGTTACAGAACCTTTGCTTTGTGTCAGTTTCAGAAGAGGAGTTGAACTAGATATGGTCCGTATGTGTAGGTAACACCGTTCTTTTGTTCTGAGCACACTCACCTTTCCTGCTGCATTAGAGAGTCTAGAAAGCAATAGCGTTCTTCTTGCTCTAAAGCAGAGTGTGATCCATGGATGAGAACTATGCTGTGTGTTTCCCTTCAGAACTGGAGTTAAATCCCAGGCTCTGTGTCTTCCTACAAGCAAGACTTCGTTTCAGGTAAGGGCAGTAACTTTTCAGCTCAAACAAACTACATCATTCATGAAGCTCACACGTTTCTCATGTTAACTGAGAAGCATTGGATGTTAGAGGACCTGTGGTTTGTTTCAGTTTCAGAAGCAGAGTTGAACTAGATACAGTCCGTGTGTGTAGGAAACACCGTTCTTTTCTTCTGTGCACACTCACATTTCCTGCTGTATTAGAGACTCTAGAAAGCATTAGCATTCTTCTTGTTCTAAAGCAGAGTGTCATCAATGGATGAGAACTCTGCTGTGTGTTTCACTTCAGAAATGGTGTTAAATCCCAGGCTCTGTGTCTTCCTACAAGCAAGACTTCGTTTCAAATAATGGAAGTCACTTTTCAGCTTAAACGAACTACATCGTTTACGAAGCTAACACGTTTCCCATCTTAACTGAAAAGCATTGGATGTTAGAGGACCAGTGCTTTGTATCATTTTCAGAAGCAGAGTTGGACTAGATATGTCCCGTATGTGTAGGAAACACCGTTCTTTTGTTCTCAGCACACTCACGTTTCCTGCTGTCTTAGAGAATCTAGAAAGCATGCGCGTGCTTCTTGCTCTAAAGCAGAATGTGATCAATGGATGAGAACTATGCTGTGTGTTTCCCTTCAGAAATGGAGTTAAACCCCAGTCTCTGTGTCTTCCTACATGCAAGTCTTTGTTTCAGGTAAGGGCAGTCACTTTTCAGCTCAAAGGAACTACATCGTTCACAAAGGTCACACGTTTCTCAGCTTAAATGACAAGCTTTGGATGTTTGAGGACCTCTGCTTTGTATCAGTTTCAGAAGCAGAGTTTGACTAGATATGGTCTGTATGTGTAGGAAACACCATTCTTTTGTTCTCAGCACACTCACCATTCCTGCTGTCTTAGAGACTCTAGAAAGCTAGAGTGTCCTTCTTGCTCTAAAGCAGGGTGGGATCAATTGATGAGAACTCTGCTGTGTGTCTCCCTTCAGAAATGGAGTTAAATCCCAGGGTCTGTGTCTTCCTACAAGCAAGACTTCGTTTCAGGTAAGGGCAGTAACTTTTCAGCTCAAACGAACTACATCGTTTATGAAGCTCACATGTTTCTCATGTTAACTGAGAAGCATTGGATATTAGAGGACCTGTGGTTTGTTTCAATTTCAGAAGCAGAGTTGAACTAGATACGGTCCGTGTGTGTAGGAAACACCGTTCGTTTCTTCTGAGCACACTCACGTTTCCTGCTGTATTAGAGACTCTAGAAAGCATTAGCATTCTTCTTGCTCTAAAGCAGAGTGAGATCAATGGATGAGAACTCTGCTGGGTGTTTCACTTCAGAAATGGAGTTAAATCCCAGGCTCTGTGACTTCCTACAAGCAAGACTTCGTTTCAAGTAAGGGCAGGTAATTTACAACTAAAAGAAACTACATAGTTTCCGAAGCTCACACGTTTCTCATGTTAACTGACAAACATTGGATGTTAGAGGGCCTGTGGTTTGTTTCAGTTTCAGAAGCAGAGTGGAACTAGATAAGGTCCGTGTGTGTAGGAAACACCGTTCTTTTGTTCTGAGCACACTCAAGTTTCCTGCTGTTTAGAGACTCTAGAAGGCAAGAGTGTGCTTCTTGCTCTAAAGCAGAGTGTGATCAATGGAGGAGAACTCTGATGTGTTTCCCTTCAGAAATGGAGTTAAATCCCAGGCTCTGAGTGTTCCTACAAGCAAGACTTCGTTTCAGGTAAGGGCAGTTACTTTACAGCTCAAAGGAACTACATCGTTCACGAAGCTAACACGTTTCTCATGTTAGCTGACAAGCATTGGATGTTAGAGGACCAGTGCTTTGTATCAGTTTCAGAAGCAGAGTTGGACTGGATATGGTCCGTATGTGTAGGAAACACCGTTCTTTTGTTCTCAGCACACTCACGTTTCCTGCTGTCTTAGAGACTCTAGAAACCTAGAGCATGCTTCTTGCTCGAAAGCAGAATGTGATCAATGGATGAGAACTCTGCTGTGTGTTTCCCTTCAGAAATGTAGTTAAATCCCAGGCTCTGTGTCTTCCTACAAGCAAGACTTCCTTTCAGGTAAGGGCAGTCACTTTTCAGATCAAACGAACTACTTCGTTCACGAAGCTCACACTTTTCTCATCTTAAATGACAACTATTGGATGTGAGAGGACCTGTGATTTGTATCAATATCAGAGGCAGAGTTTGACTAGATATGGTCCGTATGTGTAGGAAACACCGTTCTTTTGTTCTCAGCACACTCACTTTTCCTATTTTCTTAGAGAGTCTAGAAAGCAATAGCGTTCTTCTTGCTCTAAAGCAGAGTGTGATCAATGGATGAGAACTCTGCTGTGTGTTTCACTTCAGAAATGGTGTTAAATCCCAGGCTCTGTGTCTTCCTACAAGCAAGACTTCGTTTCAAATAATGGAAGTCACTTTTCAGCTTAAACGAACTACATCGTTTACGAAGCAAACACGTTTCCCATCTTAACTGAAAAGCATTGTATGTTAGAGGACAAGCGCTTTGTATCATTTTCAGAAGCAGAGTTGGACTAGAAATGGTCCGTATGTGTAGGAAACACCGTTCTTTTGTTCTCAGGACACTCACGTTTCCTGCTGTCTTATAGAATCTAGAAAGCAAGCGCGTGCTTCTTGCTCTAAAGCAGAATGTGATCAATGGATGAGAACTATGCTGTGTGTTTCCCTTCAGAAATGGAGTTAAACCCCAGTCTCTGTGTCTTCCTACATGCAAGACTTTGTTTCAGGTAAGGGCAGTCACTTTTGAGCTCAAAGGAACTACATCGTTCACAAAGCTCACACGTTTCTCAGCTTAATTGACAAGCTTTGGATGTTTGAGGACCTCTGCTTTGTATCAGTTTCAGAAGTAGAGTTTGACTAGATATGGTCTGTATGTGTAGGAAACACCATTCTTTTGTTCTCAGCACACTCACGTTTCCTGCTGTATTAGAGACTCTAGAAAGCATTAGCATTCTTGTTGCTCTAAAGCAGAGTGAGATCAATGGATGAGAACTCTGCTGGGTGTTTCACTTCAGAAATGGAGTTAAATCCCAGGCTCTGTGACTTCCTACAAGCAAGACTTCGTTTCAAGTAAGGGCAGGAAATTTACAACTAAAAGAAACTACATAGTTTTCGAAGCTCACACGTTATTCATGTTAACTGACAAGCATTGGATGTGAGAGGGCCTGTGGTTTGTTTCAGTTTCAGAAGCAGAGTTTAACTAGATACGGTCCGCGTGTGTAGGAAACACTGTTCTTTTGTTCTGAGCACACTCACGTTTCGTGCTGTATTAGAGACTCTAGAAAGCATAAGCATTGTCTCTTGCTCTAAAGCAGAGAGTGATCCATGGATGAGAACTATGCTGTGTGTTTCCCTTCAGAAATGGAGTTAAATGCCATGCTCTGTGTCTTCCTACAAGCAAGACTTCGTCCCAGGTAAGGGCAGTCACTTTTCAGCTCAAACGAATTACTTCGTTCATGAAGCTCACACTTTTCTCATCTTAAATGACAAGCATTGGATGTTAGAGGACCTGTTCTTTGTATCAATGTCCGAGGCAGAGTTGGACTAGATATGGTCCGTAGGTGTAGGGAACACCGTTCTTTTGTTCTCAGCCCACTCACATTTCCTGCTTTCTTAGAGACTCTAGAAAGCAAGGGCGCGCTTCTTGCTCTAAAGCAGAGTGTGATCCATGGATGATAACTATGCTGTGTGTTACCCTTCAGAACTGGAGTTAAATCCCAGACTCTGTGTCTTCCTACAAGCAAGACTTCGTTTCAAGTAAGAGCAGGAACTATTCAGCTCAAACGAACTACGTCATTCATGAAGCTCACACGTTTCTCATCTTAAATGACAAGCATTGGATGTTAGAGGACCAGTCCTTTGTATCAATTTCAGAGGCAGAGTTGGACTAGAAATGGTCCGTATGTGTAGGAACCACCGTTCTTTTGTTCTCAGCACACTCACGTTTCCTGTTGTCTTATAGAATCTAGAAAGCAAGCGCGTGCTTCTTGCTCTAAAGCAGAATGTGATCAATGGATGAGAACTATGCTGTGTGTTTCCCTTCAGAAATGGAGTTAAACCCCAGTCTCTGTGTATTCCTAAATGCAAGACTTTGTTTCAGGTAAGGGCAGTCACTTTTGAGCTCAAAGGAACTACATCGTTCACAAAGCTCACACGTTTCTCAGCTTAATTGACAAGCTTTGGATGTTTGAGGACCTCTGCTTTGTATCAGTTTCAGAAGCAGAGTTTGACTAGATATGGTCTGTATGTGTAGGAAACACCATTCTTTTGTTCTCAGCACACTCACCTTTCCTGCTGTCTTAGAGACTCTAGAAACCTAGAGTGTCCTTCTTGTTCTAAAGCAGAGTGGGATCAATTGATGAGAACTCTGCTGTGTGTTTCACTTCAGAAATGGAGTTAAATCCCAGGCTCTGTGTCTTCCTACAAGCAAGACTTCGTTTCAGGTAAGGGCAGTAACTTTTCAACTCAAACGAACTACATCGTTCATGAAGCTCACACGTTTCTCATGTTAACTGACAAGCATTGGATGTTAGAGGGCCTGTGGTTTGTTTCAGTTTCAGAAGCAGAGTGGAACTAGATAAGGTCCGCGTGTGTAGGAAACACCATTCTTTTGTTCTGAGCACACTCAAGTTTCCTGCTGTCTTAGAGACTCTAGAAACCTAGAGCGTGCTTCTTGCTCGAAAGCAGAGTGTGATCAATGGATGAGAACTCTGCTGTGTGTTTCCCTTCAGAAATGGAGTTAAATCCCAGGCTCTATGTCTTCCTACAAGCAAGACTTCGTTTCAGGTAAGGGCAGTAACTTATCAGCTCAAACGACCTACATTGTTCATGAAGCTCACACGTTTCACATGTTAACTGAGAAGCATTGGATGTTAGAGGACCAGTGGTTTGTTTCAGTTTCAGAAGCAGAGTTGAACTAGATACGGTCCGTGTGTGTAGGAAACACCGTTCTTTTCTTCTGAGCACACTCACGTTTCCTGCTGTATTAGAGACTCTAGAAAGCATTAGCATTCTTCTTGCTCTAAAGCAGAGTGTGATCAATGGATGAGAATTCTGCTGTGTGTTTCACTTCAGAAATGGTGTTAAATCCCAGGCTCTGTGTCTTCCTACAAGCAAGACTTCAATTCAAGTAAGGGAAATCACTATTCAGCTCAAACGAACTACATCGTTCACGAAGCTAACACGTTTCCCATCTTAACTGAAAAGCATTGGATGTTAGAGGACCAGTGCTTTGTATCATTTTCAGAAGCAGAATTGGACTAGATATGTCCCGTATGTGTAGGAAACACCGTTCTTCTGTTCTCAGCACACTCACGTTTCCTGCTGTTTTAGAGAATCTAGAAGGCAAGAGCGTGCTTCTTGCTCTAAAGCAGAGTGTGATCAATGGAGGAGAACTCTGATGTGTTTCTCTTCAGAAATGGAGTTAAATCCCAGTTTCTGTGTCTTCCTACATGCAAGACTTTGTTTCAGGTAAGGGCAGTCACTTTTGAGCTCAAAGGAACTACATCGTTCACAAAGCTCACACGATTCTCAGCTTAATTGACAAGCTTTGGATGTTTGAGGACCTCTGCTTTGTATCAGTTTCAGAAGCAGAGTTTGAGTAGATATGGTCTGTATGTGTAGGAAACACCATTATTTTGTTCTCAGCACACTCACGTTTCCTGCTGTCTTAGAGACTCTAGAAACCTAGAGTGTCCTTCTTGCTCTAAAGCAGAGTGGGATCAATGGATGAGAACTCTGCTGTGTGTTTCCCTTCAGAAATGGAGTTAAATCCCAGGCTCTGTGTCTTCCTACAAGCAAGACTTCGTTTCAGGTAAGGGCAGTAACTTTTCAGCTCAAACGAACTACATCGTTCATGAAGCTCACACGTTTCTCATGTTAACTGACAAGCATTGGATGTTAGAGGGCCTGTGGTTTGTTTCAGTTTCAGAAGCAGAGTTGAACTAGATAAGGTCCGCGTGTGTAGGAAACACCATTCTTTTGTTCGGAGCACACTCAAGTTTCCTGCTGTTTTAGAGACTCTAGAAGGCAAGAGTGTGCTTCTTGCTCTAAAGCAGAGTGTGATCAATAGAGGAGAACTCTGATGTGTTTCACTTCAGAAATGGAGTTAAATCCCAGGCTCTGAGTGTTCCTACAAGCAAGACTTCGTTTCAGGTAAGGGCAGTTACTTTACAGCTCAAAGGAACTACATCGTTCACGAAGCTAACACGTTTCTCATGTTAGCTGACAAGCATTGGATGTTAGAGGACCAGTGCTTTGTATCAGTTTCAGAAGCAGAGTTGGACTGGATATGGTCTGTATGTGTAGGAAACACTGTTCTTTTCTTCAAAGCACACTCACGTTTCCTGCTGTCTTAGAGACTCTAGAAACCTAGAGCGTGCTTCTTGCTCGAAAGCAGAGTGTGATCAATGGATGAGAACTCTGCTGTGTGTTTCCCTTCAGAAATGGAGTTAAATCCCAGGCTCTATGTCTTCCTACAAGCAAGACTTCGTTTCAGGTAAGGGCAGTAACTTATCAGCTCAAACGACCTACATTGTTCATGAAGCTCACACGTTTCACATGTTAACTGAGAAGCATTGGATGTTAGAGGACCAGTGGTTTGTTTCAGTTTCAGAAGCAGAGTTGAACTAGATACGGTCCGTGTGTGTAGGAAACACCGTTCTTTTCTTCTGAGCACACTCACGTTTCCTGCTGTATTAGAGACTCTAGAAAGCATTAGCATTCTTCTTGCTCTAAAGCAGAGTGTGATCAATGGATGAGAATTCTGCTGTGTGTTTCACTTCAGAAATGGTGTTAAATCCCAGGCTCTGTGTCTTCCTACAAGCAAGACTTCATTTCAAGTAAGGGAAATCACTATTCAGCTCAAACGAACTACATCGTTCACGAAGCTAACACGTTTCCCATCTTAACTGAAAGGCATTGGATGTTAGAGGACCAGTGCTTTGTATCATTTTCAGAAGCAGAGTTGGACTAGATATGTCCTGTATGTGTAGGAAACACCGTTCTTTTGGTCTCAGCACACTCACGTTTCCTGCTGTCTTATAGAATCTAGAAAGCAAGCACGTGCTTCTTGCTCTAAAGCAGAATGTGATCAATGGATGAGAACTCTGCTGTGTGTATCCCTTCCGAAATGGAGTTAAACCCCAGTTTCTGTGTCTTCCTACATGCAAGACTTTGTTTCAGGTAAGGGCAGTCACTTTTGAGCTCAAAGGAACTACATCGTTCACAAAGCTCACACGATTCTCAGCTTAATTGACAAGCTTTGGATGTTTGAGGACCTCTGCTTTGTATCAGTTTCAGAAGCAGAGTTTGAGTAGATATGGTCTGTATGTGTAGGAAACACCATTATTTTGTTCTCAGCACACTCACGTTTCCTGCTGTCTTAGAGACTCTAGAAACCTAGAGTGTCCTTCTTGCTCTAAAGCAGAGTGGGATCAATGGATGAGAACTCTGCTGTGTGTTTCCCTTCAGAAATGGAGTTAAATCCCAGGCTCTGTGTCTTCCTACAAGCAAGACTTCGTTTCAGGTAAGGGCAGTCACTTTTCAGCTCAAAAGAACTACATCGTTCATGAAGCTCACACGTTTCTCATGTTAACTGAGAAGCATTGGATGTTAGAGGACCTGTGGTTTGTTTCAGTTTCAGAAGCAGAGTTGAACTAGATACGATCCGTGTGTGTAGGAAACACCGTTCTTTTCTTCTGAGCACACTCACGTTTCCTGCTGTATTAGAGACTCTAGAGAGCATTAGCGTTCTTCTTGCTCTAAAGCAGAGTGTGATCAATGGATCAGAACTCTGCTGTGTGTTTCACTTCAGAAATGGAGTTAAATCCCAGGCTCTGTGTCTTCCTACAAGCAAGACTTCGTTTCAGGTAAGGGCAGTCACTTTTGAGCTCAAAGGAACTACATCGTTCACAAAGCTCACACGTTTCTCAGCTTAATTGACAAGCTTTGGATGTTTGAGGACCTCTGCTTTGTATCAGTTTCAGAAGCAGAGTTTGACTAGATAAGGTCTGTATGTGTAGGAAACATCATTCTTTTGTTCTCAGCACACTCACGTTTCCTGCTCTCTTAGAGACTCTAGAAACCTAGAGCGTGCTTCTTGCTCGAAAGCAGAGTGTGATCAATGGATGAGAACTCTGCTGTGTGTTTCCCTTCAGAAATGTAGTTAAATCCCAGGCTCTGTGTCTTCCTACAAGCAAGACTTCCTTTCAGGTAAGGGCAGTCACTTTTCAGATCAAACGAACTACTTCGTTCACGAAGCTCACACTTTTCTCATCTTAAATGACAACTATTGGATGTGAGAGGACCTTTGATTTGTATCAATATCAGAGGCAGAGTTTGACTAGATATGGTCCGTATGTGTAGGAAACACCGTTCTTTTGTTCTCAGCACACTCACTTTTCCTATTTTCTTAGAAAGTCTAGAAAGCAATAGCGTTCTTCTTGCTCTAAAGCAGAGTGTGATCAATGAATGAGAACTCAGCTGTGTGTTCCACTTCAGAACTGGAGTTAAATCACAGGCTCTGTGTCTTCCTACAAACAAGACTTCGTTTCACCTAAGGGAAGTCACTATTCAGCTCAAACGAACTACATCGTTCACGAAGCTCACACTTTTCTCATCTTAAATGAAAACTATTGGATGTGAGAGGACCTGTGCTTTGTATCAATGTCAGAGGCAGAGTTGGGCTATATATGGTCCGTATGTGTAGGAAACAACGTTCTTTTGTTCTCAGCACACTCACGTTTCCTGTTTCTTTAGAGACTCTAGAAAGCAAGGGCGTGCTTCTTGCTCTAAAGCAGAGTGTGATCAATGAATGAGAACTCTGCTGTGTGTTCCACTTCAGAAATGGAGTTAAATCCCAGGCTCTGTGTCTTCCTACAAGCAAGACTTCGTTTCAGGTAAGGGCAGTAACTTTTCAGCTCAAACGAACTACATCATTTATGAAGCTCACACGTTTCTCATGTTAACTGAGAAGCATTGGATGTTAGAGGACCTGTGGTTTGTTTCAGTTTCAGAAGCAGAGTTGAACTAGATACGGTCCGTGTGTGTAGGAAACACCGTTCGTTTCTTCTGAGCACACTCACGTTTCCTGCTGTATTAGAGACTCTAGAAAGCATTAGCATTCTTCTTGCTCTAAAGCAGAGTGAGATCAATGGATGAGAACTCTGCTGGGTGTTTCACTTCAGAAATGGAGTTAAATCCCAGGCTCTGTGACTTCCTACAAGCAAGACTTCGTTTCAAGTAAGGGCAGGTAATTTACAACTAAAAGAAACTACATAGTTTCCGAAGCTCACACGTTATTCATGTTAACTGACAAGCATTGGATGTTAGAGGGCCTGTGGTTTGTTTCAGTTTCAGAAGCAGAGTTGAACTAGATAAGGTCCGCGTGTGTAGGAAACACCATTCTTTTGTTCTGAGCACACTCAAGTTTCCTGCTGTTTTAGAGACTCTAGAAGGCAAGAGTGTGCTTCTTGCTCTGAAGCAGAGTGTGATCAATGGAGGAGAACTCTGATGTGTTTCACTTCAGAAATGGAGTTAAATCCCAGGCTCTGAGTGTTCCTACAAGCAAGACTTCGTTTCAGGTAAGGGCAGTTACTTTACAGCTCAAAGGAACTACATCGTTCACGAAGCTAACACGTTTCTTATGTTAGCTGACAAGCATTGGATGTTAGAGGACCAGTGCTTTGTATCAGTTTCAGAAGCAGAGTTGGACTGGATATGGTCCGTATGTGTAGGAAACACCGTTCTTTTGTTCTCAGCACACTCACGTTTCCTGCTGTCTTCGAGACTCTAGAAACCTAGAGCGTGCTTCTTGCTCGAAAGCAGAGTGTGATCAATGGATGAGAACTCTGCTGTGTGTTTCCCTTCAGAAATGGAGTTAAATCCCAGGCTCTGTGTCTTCTACAAGCAAGACTTCGTTTCAAGTAAGGGAAGTCACTTTTCAGCTCAAAAGAACTACATCGTTCACAAAGCTAACACGTTTCCCATCTTAACTGAAAAGCATTGGATGTTAGAGGACCAGTGCTTTGTATCATTTTCAGAAGCAGAATTGGACTAGATATGTCCCGTATGTGTAGGAAACACCGTTCTTCTGTTCTCAGCACACTCACGTTTCCTGCTGTTTTAGAGAATCTAGAAGGCAAGAGCGTGCTTCTTGCTCTAAAGCAGAGTGTGATCAATGGAGGAGAACTCTGATGTGTTTCTCAAAGCAGAGTGTGATCAATGGAGGAGAACTCTGATGTGTTTCTCTTCAGAAATGGAGTTAAATCCCAGGCTCTGAGTGTTCCTACAAGCAAGACTTCCTTTCTGGTAAGGGCAGTAACTTTACAGCTCAAATGAACTACATCCTTCACGAAGCTAACACGTTTCTCATGTTAGCTGACAAGCATTGGATGTTAGAGGACCAGTGCTTTGTATCAGTTTCAGAAGCAGAGTTGGACTGGATATGGTCCGTATGTGTAGGAAACACCGTTCTTTTGTTCTCAGCACACTCACGTTTCCTGCTGTCTTAGAGACTCTAGAAACCTAGAGCGTGCTTCTTGCTCTAAAGCAGAGTGTGATCAATGCATGAGAACTCTGCTGTGTGTTTCCCTTCAGAAATGGAGTTAAATCCCAGGCTCTGTGTCTTGCTACAAGCAAGACTTCGTTTCAGGTAAGGTCAGGTACTTTACAGCTCAAACGAACTACATAGTTTACGAAGGTCACACGTTTCTCATCTTAACTGACAAGCATTGGATGTTAGAATACCTGTTCTTTGTATCAATGTCAGATGCAGAGTTGGACTAGATATGGTCCGTATGTGTAGGGAACACCGTTCTTTTGTTCTCAGCCCACTCACATTTCCTGCTTTCTTAGAGACTCTAGAAAGCAAGGGCGTGCTTCTTGCTCTAAAGCAGAGTGTGATCCATGGATGATAACTATGCTGTGTGTTACCCTTCAGAAATGGAGTTAAATCCCAGGCTCTATGTCTTCCTACAAGCAAGACTTCGTTTCAGGTAAGGGCAGTAACTTATCAGCTCAAACGACCTACATTGTTCATGAAGCTCACACGTTTCACATGTTAACTGAGAAGCATTGGATGTTAGAGGACCAGTGGTTTGTTTCAGTTTCAGAAGCAGATTTGAACTAGATACGGTCCGTGTGTGTAGGAAACACCGTTCTTTTCTTCTGAGCACACTCACGTTTCCTGCTGTATTAGAGACTCTAGAAAGCATTAGCATTCTTCTTGCTCTAAAGCAGAGTGTGATCAATGGATGAGAATTCTGCTGTGTGTTTCACTTCAGAAATGGTGTTAAATCCCAGGCTCTGTGTCTTCCTACAAGCAAGACTTCAATTCAAGTAAGGGAAATCACTATTCAGCTCAAACGAACTACATCGTTCACGAAGCTAACACGTTTCCCATCTTAACTGAAAAGCATTGGATGTTAGAGGACCAGTGCTTTGTATCATTTTCAGAAGCAGAGTTGGACTAGATATGTCCCGTATGTGTAGGAAACACCGTTCTTTTGGTCTCAGCACACTCACGTTTCCTGCTGTCTTATAGAATCTAGAAAGCAAGCACGTGCTTCTTGCTCTAAAGCAGAATGTGATCAATGGATGAGAACTCTGCTGTGTGTATCCCTTCCGAAATGGAGTTAAACCCCAGTTTCTGTGTCTTCCTACATGCAAGACTTTGTTTCAGGTAAGGGCAGTCACTTTTGAGCTCAAAGGAACTACATCGTTCACAAAGCTCACACGATTCTCAGCTTAATTGACAAGCTTTGGATGTTTGAGGACCTCTGCTTTGTATCAGTTTCAGAAGCAGAGTTTGAGTAGATATGGTCTGTATGTGTAGGAAACACCATTATTTTGTTCTCAGCACACTCACGTTTCCTGCTGTCTTAGAGACTCTAGAAACCTAGAGTGTCCTTCTTGCTCTAAAGCAGAGTGGGATCAATGGATGAGAACTCTGCTGTGTGTTTCCCTTCAGAAATGGAGTTAAATCCCAGGCTCTGTGTCTTCCTACAAGCAAGACTTCGTTTCAGGTAAGGGCAGTAACTTTTCAGCTCAAACGAACTACATCGTTCATGAATCTCACACGTTTCTCATGTTAACTGACAAGCATTGGATGTTAGAGGGCCTGTGGTTTGTTTCAGTTTCAGAAGCAGAGTTGAACTAGATAAGGTCCGCGTGTGTAGGAAACACCGTTCTTTTGTTCTGAGCACACTCAAGTTTCCTGCTGTTTTAGAGACTCTAGAAGGCAAGAGTGTGCTTCTTGCTCTAAAGCAGAGTGTGATCAATAGAGGAGAACTCTGATGTGTTTCACTTCAGAAATGGAGTTAAATCCCAGGCTCTGAGTGTTCCTACAAGCAAGACTTCGTTTCAGGTAAGGGCAGTTACTTTACAGCTCAAAGGAACTACATCGTTCACGAAGCTAACACGTTTCTCATGTTAGCTGACAAGCATTGGATGTTAGAGGACCAGTGCTTTGTATCAGTTTCAGAAGCAGAGTTGGACTGGATATGGTCTGTATGTGTAGGAAACACTGTTCTTTTCTTCAAAGCACACTCACATTTCCTGCTGTCTTAGAGACTCTAGAAACCTAGAGCGTGCTTCTTGCTCGTAAGCAGAGTGTGATCAATGGATGAGAACTCTGCTGTGTGTTTCCCTTCAGAAATGGAGTTAAATCCCAGGCTCTATGTCTTCCTACAAGCAAGACTTCGTTTCAGGTAAGGGCAGTAACTTATCAGCTCAAACGACCTACATTGTTCATGAAGCTCACACGTTTCACATGTTAACTGAGAAGCATTGGATGTTAGAGGACCAGTGGTTTGTTTCAGTTTCAGAAGCAGAGTTGAACTAGATACGGTCCGTGTGTGTAGGAAACACCGTTCTTTTCTTCTGAGCACACTCACGTTTCCTGCTGTATTAGAGACTCTAGAAAGCATTAGCATTCTTCTTGCTCTAAAGCAGAGTGTGATCAATGGATGAGAATTCTGCTGTGTGTTTCACTTCAGAAATGGTGTTAAATCCCAGGCTCTGTGTCTTCCTACAAGCAAGACTTCATTTCAAGTAAGGGAAATCACTATTCAGCTCAAACGAACTACATCGTTCACGAAGCTAACACGTTTCCCATCTTAACTGAAAAGCATTGGATGTTAGAGGACCAGTGCTTTGTATCATTTTCAGAAGCAGAGTTGGACTAGATATGTCCCGTATGTGTAGGAAACACCGTTCTTTTGGTCTCAGCACACTCACGTTTCCTGCTGTCTTATAGAATCTAGAAAGCAAGCACGTGCTTCTTGCTCTAAAGCAGAATGTGATCAATGGATGAGAACTCTGCTGTGTGTATCCCTTCCGAAATGGAGTTAAACCCCAGTTTCTGTGTCTTCCTACATGCAAGACTTTGTTTCAGGTAAGGGCAGTCACTTTTGAGCTCAAAGGAACTACATCGTTCACAAAGCTCACACGATTCTCAGCTTAATTGACAAGCTTTGGATGTTTGAGGACCTCTGCTTTGTATCAGTTTCAGAAGCAGAGTTTGAGTAGATATGGTCTGTATGTGTAGGAAACACCATTATTTTGTTCTCAGCACACTCACGTTTCCTGCTGTCTTAGAGACTCTAGAAACCTAGAGTGTCCTTCTTGCTCTAAAGCAGAGTGGGATCAATGGATGAGAACTCTGCTGTGTGTTTCCCTTCAGAAATGGAGTTAAATCCCAGGCTCTGTGTCTTCCTACAAGCAAGACTTCGTTTCAGGTAAGGGCAGTCACTTTTCAGCTCAAACGAACTACATCGTTCATGAAGCTCACACGTTTCTCATGTTAACTGAGAAGCATTGGATGTTAGAGGACCTGTGGTTTGTTTCAGTTTCAGAAGCAGAGTTGAACTAGATACGATCCGTGTGTGTAGGAAACACCGTTCTTTTCTTCTGAGCACACTCACGTTTCCTGCTGTATTAGAGACTCTAGAGAGCATTAGCGTTCTTCTTGCTCTAAAGCAGAGTGTGATCAATGGATCAGAACTCTGCTGTGTGTTTCACTTCAGAAATGGAGTTAAATCCCAGGCTCTGTGTCTTCCTACGAGCAAGACTTCGTTTCAGGTAAGGGCAGTCACTTTTGAGCTCAGAGGAACTACATCGTTCACAAAGCTCACACGTTTCTCAGCTTAATTGACAAGCTTTGGATGTTTGAGGACCTCTGCTTTGTATCAGTTTCAGAAGCAGAGTTTGACTAGATAAGGTCTGTATGTGTAGGAAACATCATTCTTTTGTTCTCAGCACACTCACGTTTCCTGCTCTCTTAGAGACTCTAGAAACCTAGAGCGTGCTTCTTGCTCGAAAGCAGAGTGTGATCAATGGATGAGAACTCTGCTGTGTGTTTCCCTTCAGAAATGTAGTTAAATCCCAGGCTCTGTGTCTTCCTACAAGCAAGACTTCCTTTCAGGTAAGGGCAGTCACTTTTCAGATCAAACGAACTACTTCGTTCACGAAGCTCACACTTTTCTCATCTTAAATGACAACTATTGGATGTGAGAGGACCTTTGATTTGTATCAATATCAGAGGCAGAGTTTGACTAGATATGGTCCGTATGTGTAGGAAACACCGTTCTTTTGTTCTCAGCACACTCACTTTTCCTATTTTCTTAGAGAGTCTAGAAAGCAATAGCGTTCTTCTTGCTCTAAAGCAGAGTGTGATCAATGAATGAGAACTCAGCTGTGTGTTCCACTTCAGAACTGGAGTTAAATCACAGGCTCTGTGTCTTCCTACAAACAAGACTTCGTTTCACCTAAGGGAAGTCACTATTCAGCTCAAACGAACTACATCGTTCACGAAGCTCACACTTTTCTCATCTTAAATGAAAACTATTGGATGTGAGAGGACCTGTGCTTTGTATCAATGTCAGAGGCAGAGTTGGGCTATATATGGTCCGTATGTGTAGGAAACAACGTTCTTTTGTTCTCAGCACACTCACGTTTCCTGTTTCTTTAGAGACTCTAGAAAGCAAGGGCGTGCTTCTTGCTCTAAAGCAGAGTGTGATCAATGAATGAGAACTCTGCTGTGTGTTCCACTTCAGAAATGGAGTTAAATCCCAGGCTCTGTGTCTTCCTACAAGCAAGACTTCGTTTCAGGTAAGGGCAGTAACTTTTCAGCTCAAACGAACTACATCGTTTATGAAGCTCACACGTTTCTCATGTTAACTGAGAAGCATTGGATGTTAGAGGACCTGTGGTTTGTTTCAGTTTCAGAAGCAGAGTTGAACTAGATACGGTCCGTGTGTGTAGGAAACACCGTTCGTTTCTTCTGAGCACACTCACGTTTCCTGCTGTATTAGAGACTCTAGAAAGCATTAGCATTCTTCTTGCTCTAAAGCAGAGTGAGATCAATGGATGAGAACTCTGCTGGGTGTTTCACTTCAGAAATGGAGTTAAATCCCAGGCTCTGTGACTTCCTACAAGCAAGACTTCGTTTCAAGTAAGGGCAGGTAATTTACAACTAAAAGAAACTACATAGTTTCCGAAGCTCACACGTTATTCATGTTAACTGACAAGCATTGGATGTTAGAGGGCCTGTGGTTTGTTTCAGTTTCAGAAGCAGAGTTGAACTAGATAAGGTCCGCATGTGTAGGAAACACCATTCTTTTGTTCTGAGCACACTCAAGTTTCCTGCTGTTTTAGAGACTCTAGAAGGCAAGAGTGTGCTTCTTGCTCTGAAGCAGAGTGTGATCAATAGAGGAGAACTCTGATGTGTTTCACTTCAGAAATGGAGTTAAATCCCAGGCTCTGAGTGTTCCTACAAGCAAGACTTCGTTTCAGGTAAGGGCAGTTACTTTACAGCTCAAAGGAACTACATCGTTCACGAAGCTAACACGTTTCTTATGTTAGCTGACAAGCATTGGATGTTAGAGGACCAGTGCTTTGTATCAGTTTCAGAAGCAGAGTTGGACTGGATATGGTCCGTATGTGTAGGAAACACCGTTCTTTTGTTCTCAGCACACTCACGTTTCCTGCTGTCTTCGAGACTCTAGAAACCTAGAGCGTGCTTCTTGCTCGAAAGCAGAGTGTGATCAATGGATGAGAACTCTGCTGTGTGTTTCCCTTCAGAAATGGAGTTAAATCCCAGGCTCTGTGTCTTCTACAAGCAAGACTTCGTTTCAAGTAAGGGAAGTCACTTTTCAGCTCAAAAGAACTACATCGTTCACAAAGCTAACACGTTTCCCATCTTAACTGAAAAGCATTGGATGTTAGAGGACCAGTGCTTTGTATCATTTTCAGAAGCAGAATTGGACTAGATATGTCCCGTATGTGTAGGAAACACCGTTCTTCTGTTCTCAGCACACTCACGTTTCCTGCTGTTTTAGAGAATCTAGAAGGCAAGAGCGTGCTTCTTGCTCTAAAGCAGAGTGTGATCAATGGAGGAGAACTCTGATGTGTTTCTCTTCAGAAATGGAGTTAAATCCCAGGCTCTGAGTGTTCCTACAAGCAAGACTTCCTTTCTGGTAAGGGCAGTAACTTTACAGCTCAAATGAACTACATCCTTCACGAAGCTAACACGTTTCTCATGTTAGCTGACAAGCATTGGATGTTAGAGGACCAGTGCTTTGTATCAGTTTCAGAAGCAGAGTTGGACTGGATATGGTCCGTATGTGTAGGAAACACCGTTCTTTTGTTCTCAGCACACTCACGTTTCCTGCTGTCTTAGAGACTCTAGAAACCTAGAGCGTGCTTCTTGCTCTAAAGCAGAGTGTGATCAATGCATGAGAACTCTGCTGTGTGTTTCCCTTCAGAAATGGAGTTAAATCCCAGGCTCTGTGTCTTGCTACAAGCAAGACTTCGTTTCAGGTAAGGTCAGGTACTTTACAGCTCAAACGAACTACATAGTTTACGAAGGTCACACGTTTCTCATCTTAACTGACAAGCATTGGATGTTAGAATACCTGTTCTTTGTATCAATGTCAGATGCAGAGTTGGACTAGATATGGTCCGTATGTGTAGGGAACACCGTTCTTTTGTTCTCAGCCCACTCACATTTCCTGCTTTCTTAGAGACTCTAGAAAGCAAGGGCGTGCTTCTTGCTCTAAAGCAGAGTGTGATCCATGGATGATAACTATGCTGTGTGTTACCCTTCAGAACTGGAGTTAAATCCCAGACTCTGTGTCTTCCTACAAGCAAGACTTCGTTTCAGGTAAGGGCAGGAACTTTTCAGCTCAAACGAACTACGTCATTCATGAAGCTCACACGTTTCTCATCTTAAATGACAAGCATTGGATGTTAGAGGACCAGTCCTTTGTATCAATTTCAGAGGCAGAGTTGGACTAGAAATGGTCCGTATGTGTAGGAACCACCGTTCTTTTGTTCTCAGCACACTCACGTTTCCTGCTGTCTTATAGAATCTAGAAAGCAAGCGCGTGCTTCTTGCTCTAAAGCAGAATGTGATCAATGGATGAGAACTATGCTGTGTGTTTCCCTTCCGAAATGGAGTTAAACCCCAGTCTCTGTGTCTTCCTACATGCAAGACTTTGTTTCAGGTAAGGGCAGTCACTTTTGAGCTCAAAGGAACTACATCGTTCACAAAGCTCACACGTTTCTCAGCTTAATTGACAAGCTTTGGATGTTTGAGGACCTCTGCTTTGTATCAGTTTCAGAAGCAGAGTTTGAATAGATATGGTCTGTATGTGTAGGAAACACCATTCTTTTGTTCTCAGCACACTCACCTTTCCTGCTGTCTTAGAGACTCTAGAAACCTAGAGTGTCCTTCTTGTTCTAAAGCAGAGTGGGATCAATTGATGAGAACTCTGCTGTGTGTTTCCCTTCAGAAATGGAGTTAAATCCCAGGCTCTGTGTCTTCCTACAAGCAAGACTTTGTTTCAGGTAAGGGCAGTAACTTTTCAGCTCAAACGAACTACATCGTTCATGAAGCTCACACGTTTCTCATGTTAACTGACAAGCATTGGATGTTAGAGGGCCTGTGGTTTGTTTCAGTTTCAGAAGCAGAGTTGAACTAGATAAGGTCCGCGTGTGTAGGCAACACCATTCCTTTGTTCTGAGCACACTCAAGTTTCCTGCTGTTTTAGAGACTCTAGAAGGCAAGAGTGTGCTTCTTGCTCTAAAGCAGAGTGTGATCAATGGAGGAGAACTCTGATGTGTTTCCCTTCAGAAATGGAGTTAAATCCCAGGCTCTGAGTGTTCCTACAAGCAAGACTTCGTTTCAGGTAAGGGCAGTTACTTTATAGCTCAAAGGAACTACATCGTTCACGAAGCTAACACGTTTCTCATGTTAGCTGACAAGCATTGGATGTTAGAGGACCAGTGCTTTGTATCAGTTTCAGAAGCAGAGTTGGACTGGATATGGTCCGTATGTGTAGGAAACACTGTTCTTTTGTTCAAAGCACACTCACGTTTCCTGCTGTCTTAGTGACTCTAGAAACCTAGAGCGTGCTTCTTGCTCGAAAGCAGAGTGTGATCAATGGATGAGAACTCTGCTGTGTGTTTCCCTTCAGAAATGGAGTTAAATACCAGGCTCTGTGTCTTCCTACAAGCAAGACTTCGTTTCAGGTAAGGGCAGTAACTTATCAGCTCAAACGACCTACATTGTTCATGAAGCTCACACGTTTCACATGTTAACTGAGAAGCATTGGATGTTAGAGGGCCTGTGGTTTGTTTCAGTTTCAGAAGCAGAGTTGAACTAGATAAGGTCCGCGTGTGTAGGAAACACCATTCTTTTGTTCTGAGCACACTCAAGTTTCCTGCTGTTTTAGAGACTCTAGAAGGCAAGAGTGTGCTTCTTGCTCTAAAGCAGAGTGTGATCAATAGAGGAGAACTCTGATGTGTTTCACTTCAGAAATGGAGTTAAATCCCAGGCTCTGAGTGTTCCTACAAGCAAGACTTCGTTTCAGGTAAGGGCAGTTACTTTATAGCTCAAAGGAACTACATCGTTCACGAAGCTAACACGTTTCTCATGTTAGCTGACAAGCATTGGATGTAAGAGGACCAGTGCTTTGTATCAGTTTCAGAAGCAGAGTTGGACTGGATATGGTCTGTATGTGTAGGAAACACTGTTCTTTTCTTCAAAGCACACTCACATTTCCTGCTGTCTTAGAGACTCTAGAAACCTAGAGCGTGCTTCTTGCTCGTAAGCAGAGTGTGATCAATGGATGAGAACTCTGCTGTGTGTTTCCCTTCAGAAATGGAGTTAAATCCCAGGCTCTATGTCTTCCTACAAGCAAGACTTCGTTTCAGGTAAGGGCAGTAACTTATCAGCTCAAACGACCTACATTGTTCATGAAGCTCACACGTTTCACATGTTAACTATGAAGCATTGGATGTTAGAGGACCAGTGGTTTGTTTCAGTTTCAGAAGCAGAGTTGAACTAGATACGGTCCGTGTGTGTAGGAAACACCGTTCTTTTCTTCTGAGCACACTCACGTTTCCTGCTGTATTAGAGACTCTAGAAAGCATTAGCATTCTTCTTGCTCTAAAGCAGAGTGTGATCAATGGATGAGAATTCTGCTGTGTGTTTCACTTCAGAAATGGTGTTAAATCCCAGGCTCTGTGTCTTCCTACAAGCAAGACTTCATTTCAAGTAAGGGAAATCACTATTCAGCTCAAACGAACTACATCGTTCACGAAGCTAACACGTTTCCCATCTTAACTGAAAAGCATTGGATGTTAGAGGACCAGTGCTTTGTATCATTTTCAGAAGCAGAGTTGGACTAGATATGTCCCGTATGTGTAGGAAACACCGTTCTTTTGGTCTCAGCACACTCACGTTTCCTGCTGTCTTATAGAATCTAGAAAGCAAGCACGTGCTTCTTGCTCTAAAGCAGAATGTGATCAATGGATGAGAACTCTGCTGTGTGTATCCCTTCCGAAATGGAGTTAAACCCCAGTTTCTGTGTCTTCCTACATGCAAGACTTTGTTTCAGGTAAGGGCAGTCACTTTTGAGCTCAAAGGAACTACATCGTTCACAAAGCTCACACGATTCTCAGCTTAATTGACAAGCTTTGGATGTTTGAGGACCTCTGCTTTGTATCAGTTTCAGAAGCAGAGTTTGAGTAGATATGGTCTGTATGTGTAGGAAACACCATTATTTTGTTCTCAGCACACTCACGTTTCCTGCTGTCTTAGAGACTCTAGAAACCTAGAGTGTCCTTCTTGCTCTAAAGCAGAGTGGGATCAATGGATGAGAACTCTGCTGTGTGTTTCCCTTCAGAAATGGAGTTAAATCCCAGGCTCTGTGTCTTCCTACAAGCAAGACTTCGTTTCAGGTAAGGGCAGTCACTTTTCAGCTCAAACGAACTACATCGTTCATGAAGCTCACACGTTTCTCATGTTAACTGAGAAGCATTGGATGTTAGAGGACCTGTGGTTTGTTTCAGTTTCAGAAGCAGAGTTGAACTAGATACGATCCGTGTGTGTAGGAAACACCGTTCTTTTCTTCTGAGCACACTCACGTTTCCTGCTGTATTAGAGACTCTAGAGAGCATTAGCGTTCTTCTTGCTCTAAAGCAGAGTGTGATCAATGGATCAGAACTCTGCTGTGTGTTTCACTTCAGAAATGGAGTTAAATCCCAGGCTCTGTGTCTTCCTACGAGCAAGACTTCGTTTCAGGTAAGGGCAGTCACTTTTGAGCTCAAAGGAACTACATCGTTCACAAAGCTCACACGTTTCTCAGCTTAATTGACAAGCTTTGGATGTTTGAGGACCTCTGCTTTGTATCAGTTTCAGAAGCAGAGTTTGACTAGATAAGGTCTGTATGTGTAGGAAACATCATTCTTTTGTTCTCAGCACACTCACGTTTCCTGCTCTCTTAGAGACTCTAGAAACCTAGAGCGTGCTTCTTGCTCGAAAGCAGAGTGTGATCAATGGATGAGAACTCTGCTGTGTGTTTCCCTTCAGAAATGTAGTTAAATCCCAGGCTCTGTGTCTTCCTACAAGCAAGACTTCCTTTCAGGTAAGGGCAGTCACTTTTCAGATCAAACGAACTACTTCGTTCACGAAGCTCACACTTTTCTCATCTTAAATGACAACTATTGGATGTGAGAGGACCTTTGATTTGTATCAATATCAGAGGCAGAGTTTGACTAGATATGGTCCGTATGTGTAGGAAACACCGTTCTTTTGTTCTCAGCACACTCACTTTTCCTATTTTCTTAGAGAGTCTAGAAAGCAATAGCGTTCTTCTTGCTCTAAAGCAGAGTGTGATCAATGAATGAGAACTCAGCTGTGTGTTCCACTTCAGAACTGGAGTTAAATCACAGGCTCTGTGTCTTCCTACAAACAAGACTTCGTTTCACCTAAGGGAAGTCACTATTCAGCTCAAACGAACTACATCGTTCACGAAGCTCACACTTTTCTCATCTTAAATGAAAACTATTGGATGTGAGAGGACCTGTGCTTTGTATCAATGTCAGAGGCAGAGTTGGGCTATATATGGTCCGTATGTGTAGGAAACAACGTTCTTTTGTTCTCAGCACACTCACGTTTCCTGTTTCTTTAGAGACTCTAGAAAGCAAGGGCGTGCTTCTTGCTCTAAAGCAGAGTGTGATCAATGAATGAGAACTCTGCTGTGTGTTCCACTTCAGAAATGGAGTTAAATCCCAGGCTCTGTGTCTTCCTACAAGCAAGACTTCGTTTCAGGTAAGGGCAGTAACTTTTCAGCTCAAACGAACTACATCGTTTATGAAGCTCACACGTTTCTCATGTTAACTGAGAAGCATTGGATGTTAGAGGACCTGTGGTTTGTTTCAGTTTCAGAAGCAGAGTTGAACTAGATACGGTCCGTGTGTGTAGGAAACACCGTTCGTTTCTTCTGAGCACACTCACGTTTCCTGCTGTATTAGAGACTCTAGAAAGCATTAGCATTCTTCTTGCTCTAAAGCAGAGTGAGATCAATGGATGAGAACTCTGCTGGGTGTTTCACTTCAGAAATGGAGTTAAATCCCAGGCTCTGTGACTTCCTACAAGCAAGACTTCGTTTCAAGTAAGGGCAGGTAATTTACAACTAAAAGAAACTACATAGTTTCCGAAGCTCACACGTTATTCATGTTAACTGACAAGCATTGGATGTTAGAGGGCCTGTGGTTTGTTTCAGTTTCAGAAGCAGAGTTGAACTAGATAAGGTCCGCATGTGTAGGAAACACCATTCTTTTGTTCTGAGCACACTCAAGTTTCCTGCTGTTTTAGAGACTCTAGAAGGCAAGAGTGTGCTTCTTGCTCTGAAGCAGAGTGTGATCAATAGAGGAGAACTCTGATGTGTTTCACTTCAGAAATGGAGTTAAATCCCAGGCTCTGAGTGTTCCTACAAGCAAGACTTCGTTTCAGGTAAGGGCAGTTACTTTACAGCTCAAAGGAACTACATCGTTCACGAAGCTAACACGTTTCTTATGTTAGCTGACAAGCATTGGATGTTAGAGGACCAGTGCTTTGTATCAGTTTCAGAAGCAGAGTTGGACTGGATATGGTCCGTATGTGTAGGAAACACCGTTCTTTTGTTCTCAGCACACTCACGTTTCCTGCTGTCTTCGAGACTCTAGAAACCTAGAGCGTGCTTCTTGCTCGAAAGCAGAGTGTGATCAATGGATGAGAACTCTGCTGTGTGTTTCCCTTCAGAAATGGAGTTAAATCCCAGGCTCTGTGTCTTCTACAAGCAAGACTTCGTTTCAAGTAAGGGAAGTCACTTTTCAGCTCAAAAGAACTACATCGTTCACAAAGCTAACACGTTTCCCATCTTAACTGAAAAGCATTGGATGTTAGAGGACCAGTGCTTTGTATCATTTTCAGAAGCAGAATTGGACTAGATATGTCCCGTATGTGTAGGAAACACCGTTCTTCTGTTCTCAGCACACTCACGTTTCCTGCTGTTTTAGAGAATCTAGAAGGCAAGAGCGTGCTTCTTGCTCTAAAGCAGAGTGTGATCAATGGAGGAGAACTCTGATGTGTTTCTCTTCAGAAATGGAGTTAAATCCCAGGCTCTGAGTGTTCCTACAAGCAAGACTTCCTTTCTGGTAAGGGCAGTAACTTTACAGCTCAAATGAACTACATCCTTCACGAAGCTAACACGTTTCTCATGTTAGCTGACAAGCATTGGATGTTAGAGGACCAGTGCTTTGTATCAGTTTCAGAAGCAGAGTTGGACTGGATATGGTCCGTATGTGTAGGAAACACCGTTCTTTTGTTCTCAGCACACTCACGTTTCCTGCTGTCTTAGAGACTCTAGAAACCTAGAGCGTGCTTCTTGCTCTAAAGCAGAGTGTGATCAATGCATGAGAACTCTGCTGTGTGTTTCCCTTCAGAAATGGAGTTAAATCCCAGGCTCTGTGTCTTGCTACAAGCAAGACTTCGTTTCAGGTAAGGTCAGGTACTTTACAGCTCAAACGAACTACATAGTTTACGAAGGTCACACGTTTCTCATCTTAACTGACAAGCATTGGATGTTAGAATACCTGTTCTTTGTATCAATGTCAGATGCAGAGTTGGACTAGATATGGTCCGTATGTGTAGGGAACACCGTTCTTTTGTTCTCAGCCCACTCACATTTCCTGCTTTCTTAGAGACTCTAGAAAGCAAGGGCGTGCTTCTTGCTCTAAAGCAGAGTGTGATCCATGGATGATAACTATGCTGTGTGTTACCCTTCAGAACTGGAGTTAAATCCCAGACTCTGTGTCTTCCTACAAGCAAGACTTCATTTCAGGTAAGGGCAGGAACTTTTCAGCTCAAACGAACTACGTCATTCATGAAGCTCACACGTTTCTCATCTTAAATGACAAGCATTGGATGTTAGAGGACCAGTCCTTTGTATCAATTTCAGAGGCAGAGTTGGACTAGAAATGGTCCGTATGTGTAGGAACCACCGTTCTTTTGTTCTCAGCACACTCACGTTTCCTGCTGTCTTATAGAATCTAGAAAGCAAGCGCGTGCTTCTTGCTCTAAAGCAGAATGTGATCAATGGATGAGAACTATGCTGTGTGTTTCCCTTCCGAAATGGAGTTAAACCCCAGTCTCTGTGTCTTCCTACATGCAAGACTTTGTTTCAGGTAAGGGCAGTCACTTTTGAGCTCAAAGGAACTACATCGTTCACAAAGCTCACACGTTTCTCAGCTTAATTGACAAGCTTTGGATGTTTGAGGACCTCTGCTTTGTATCAGTTTCAGAAGCAGAGTTTGAATAGATATGGTCTGTATGTGTAGGAAACACCATTCTTTTGTTCTCAGCACACTCACCTTTCCTGCTGTCTTAGAGACTCTAGAAACCTAGAGTGTCCTTCTTGTTCTAAAGCAGAGTGGGATCAATTGATGAGAACTCTGCTGTGTGTTTCCCTTCAGAAATGGAGTTAAATCCCAGGCTCTGTGTCTTCCTACAAGCAAGACTTTGTTTCAGGTAAGGGCAGTAACTTTTCAGCTCAAACGAACTACATCGTTCATGAAGCTCACACGTTTCTCATGTTAACTGACAAGCATTGGATGTTAGAGGGCCTGTGGTTTGTTTCAGTTTCAGAAGCAGAGTTGAACTAGATAAGGTCCGCGTGTGTAGGCAACACCATTCCTTTGTTCTGAGCACACTCAAGTTTCCTGCTGTTTTAGAGACTCTAGAAGGCAAGAGTGTGCTTCTTGCTCTAAAGCAGAGTGTGATCAATGGAGGAGAACTCTGATGTGTTTCCCTTCAGAAATGGAGTTAAATCCCAGGCTCTGAGTGTTCCTACAAGCAAGACTTCGTTTCAGGTAAGGGCAGTTACTTTATAGCTCAAAGGAACTACATCGTTCACGAAGCTAACACGTTTCTCATGTTAGCTGACAAGCATTGGATGTTAGAGGACCAGTGCTTTGTATCAGTTTCAGAAGCAGAGTTGGACTGGATATGGTCCGTATGTGTAGGAAACACTGTTCTTTTGTTCAAAGCACACTCACGTTTCCTGCTGTCTTAGTGACTCTAGAAACCTAGAGCGTGCTTCTTGCTCGAAAGCAGAGTGTGATCAATGGATGAGAACTCTGCTGTGTGTTTCCCTTCAGAAATGGAGTTAAATACCAGGCTCTGTGTCTTCCTACAAGCAAGACTTCGTTTCAGGTAAGGGCAGTAACTTATCAGCTCAAACGACCTACATTGTTCATGAAGCTCACACGTTTCACATGTTAACTGAGAAGCATTGGATGTTAGAGGACCAGTGGTTTGTTTCAGTTTCAGAAGCAGAATTGAACTAGATACGGTCCGTGTGTGTAGGAAACACCGTTCTTTTCTTCTGAGCACACTCACGTTTCCTGCTGTATTAGAGACTCTAGAAAGCATTAGCATTCTTCTTGCTCTAAAGCAGAGTGTGATCAATGGATGAGAATTCTGCTGTGTGTTTCACTTCAGAAATGGTGTTAAATCCCAGGCTCTGTGTCATCCTACAAGCAAGACTTCATTTCAAGTAAGGGAAGTCACTATTCAGCTCAAACGAACTACATCGTTCACGAAGCTAACACGTTTCACATCTTAACTGAAAAGCATTGGATGTTAGAGGACCAGTGCTTTGTATCATTTTCAGAAGCAGAGTTGGACTAGATATGTCCCGTATGTGTAGGAAACACCGTTCTTTTGGTCTCAGCACACTCACGTTTCCTGCTGTCTTATAGAATCTAGAAAGCAAGCGCGTGCTTCTTGCTCATAGCAGAATGTGATCAATGGATGAGAACTCTGCTGTGTGTATCCCTTCCGAAATGGAGTTAAACCCCAGTCTCTGTGTCTTCCTACATGCAAGACTTTGTTTCAGGTAAGGGCAGTCACTTTTGAGCTCAAAGGAACTACATCGTTCACAAAGCTCACACGATTCTCAGCTTAATTGACAAGCTTTGGATGTTTGAGGACCTCTGCTTTGTATCAGTTTCAGAAGCAGAGTTTGAGTAGATATGGTCTGTATGTGTAGGAAACACCATTCTTTTGTTCTCAGCACACTCACGTTTCCTGCTGTCTTAGAGAATCTAGAAACCAAGAGTTTCCTTCTTGCTCTAAAGCAGAGTGGGATCAATGGATGAGAACTCTGCTGTGTGTTTCCCTTCAGAAATGGAGTTAAATCCCAGGCTCTGTGTCTTCCTACAAGCAAGACTTCGTTTCAGGTAAGGGCAGTAACTTTTCAGCTCAAACGAACTACATCGTTCATGAAGCTCACACGTTTCTCATGTTAACTGAGAAGCATTGGATGTTAGAGGACCTGTGGTTTGTTTCAGTTTCAGAAGCAGAGTTGAACTAGATACGATCCGTGTGTGTAGGAAACACTGTTCTTTTCTTCTGAGCACACTCACGTTTCCTGCTGTATTAGAGACTCTAGAGAGCATTAGCGTTCTTCTTGCTCTAAAGCAGAGTGTGATCAATGGATCAGAACTCTGCTGTGTGTTTCACTTCAGAAATGGAGTTAAATCCCAGGCTCTGTGTCTTCCTACAAGCAAGACTTCGTTTCAGGTAAGGGCAGTCACTTTTGAGCTCAAAGGAACTACATCGTTCACAAAGCTCACACGTTTCTCAGCTTAATTGACAAGCTTTGGATGTTTGAGGACCTCTGCTTTGTATCAGTTTCAGAAGCAGAGTTTGACTAGATAAGGTCTGTATGTGTAGGAAACATCATTCTTTTGTTCTCAGCACACTCACGTTTCCTGCTCTCTTAGAGACTCTAGAAACCTAGAGCGTCCTTCTTGCTCTAAAGCAGAGTGGGATCAATGGATGAGAACTCTGCTGTGTGTTTCACTTCAGAAATGGAGTTAAATCCCAGGCTCTGTGACTTCCTACAAGCAAGACTTCGTTTCAAGTAAGGGCAGGTAATTTACAGCTAAAAGAAACTACATAGTTTCCGAATCTCACACGTTTCTCATGTTAACTGACAAGCATTGGATGTTAGAGGGCCTGTGGTTTGTTTCAGTTTCAGAAGCAGAGTTGAACTAGATACAGACCGCGTGTGTAGGAAACACCGTTCTTTTCTTCTGAGCACACTCACATTTCCTGCTGTATTAGAGACTCTAGAGAGCATTAGCGTTCTTCTTGCTCTAAAGCAGAGTGTGATCAATGGAGGAGAACTCTGATGTGTTTCACTTCATAAATGGAGTTAAATCCCAGGCTCTGAGTGTTCCTACAAGCAAGACTTCGTTTCTGGTAAGGGCAGTAAGTTTACAGCTCAAATGAACTACATCCTTCACGAAGCTAACACGTTTCTCATGTTAGCTGACAAGCATTGGATGTTAGAGGACCAGTGCTTTGTATCAGTTTCAGAAGCAGAGTTGGACTGGATATGGTCCGTATGTGTAGGAAACACCGTTCTTTTGTTCTCAGCACACTCACGTTTCCTGCTGTCTTAGAGACTCTAGAAACCTACAGCGTGCTTCTTGCTCTAAAGCAGAGTGTGATCAATGGATGAGAACTCTGCTGTGTGTTTCCCTTCAGAAATGGAGTTAAATCCCAGGCTCTGTGTCTTGCTACAAGCAAGACTTCGTTTCAGGTAAGGTCAGGTACTTTACAGCTCAAACGAACTACATAGTTTCCGAAGCTCACACGTTTCTCATGTTAACTGACAAGCATTGGATGTTCAAGGACCTGTGGTTTGTATCATTTTCATAAGCAGAGTTTAACTAGATACGGTCCGCGTGTGTAGGAAACACTGTTCTTTTGTTCTGAGCACACTCACGTTTCGTGCTGTATTAGAGACTCTAGAAAGCATTAGCATTGTCTCTTGCTCTAAAGCAGAGAGTGATCCATGGATGAGAACTATGCTGTGTGTTTCCCTTCAGAAATGGAGTTAAATGCCATGCTCTGTGTCTTCCTACAAGCAAGACTTCGTCCCAGGTAAGGGCAGTCACTTTTCAGCTCAAACGAACTACTTCGTTCACGAAGCTCACACTTTTCTCATCTTAAATGACAAGCATTGGATGTTAGAGGACCTGTTCTTTGTATCAATGTCAGAGGCAGAGTTGGACTAGATATGGTCCGTATGTGTAGGGAACACCGTTCTTTTGTTCTCAGCCCACTCACATTTCCTGCTTTCTTAGAGACTCTAGAAAGCAAGGGCGCGCTTCTTGCTCTAAAGCAGAGTGTGATCCATGGATGATAACTATGCTGTGTGTTACCCTTCAGAACTGGAGTTAAATCCCAGACTCTGTGTCTTCCTACAAGCAAGACTTCGTTTCAGGTAAGGGCAGGAACTTTTCAGCTCAAACGAACTACGTCATTCATGAAGCTCACACGTTTCTCATCTTAAATGACAAGCATTGGATGTTAGAGGACCAGTCCTTTGTATCAATTTCAGAGGCAGAGTTGGACTAGAAATGGTCCGTATGTGTAGGAACCACCGTTCTTTTGTTCTCAGCACACTCACGTTTCCTGTTGTCTTATAGAATCTAGAAAGCAAGCGCGTGCTTCTTGCTCTAAAGCAGAATGTGATCAATGGATGAGAACTATGCTGTGTGTTTCCCTTCCGAAATGGAGTTAAACCCCAGTCTCTGTGTCTTCCTACATGCAAGACTTTGTTTCAGGTAAGGGCAGTCACTTTTGAGCTCAAAGGAACTACATCGTTCACAAAGCTCACACGATTCTCAGCTTAATTGACAAGCTTTGGATGTTTGAGGACCTCTGCTTTGTATCAGTTTCAGAAGCAGAGTTTGAGTAGATATGGTCCGTATGTGTAGGAAACACCGTTCTTTTGTTCAAAGCACACTCACGTTTCCTGCTGTCTTAGTGACTCTAGAAACCTAGAGCGTGCTTCTTGCTCGAAAGCAGAGTGTGATCAATGGATGAGAACTCTGCTGTGTGTTTCCCTTCAGAAATGGAGTTAAATACCAGGCTCTGTGTCTTCCTACAAGCAAGACTTCGTTTCAGGTAAGGGCAGTAACTTATCAGCTCAAACGACCTACATCGTTCATGAAGCTCACACGTTTCACATGTTAACTGAGAAGCATTGGATGTTAGAGGACCAGTGGTTTGTTTCAGTTTCAGAAGCAGAATTGAACTAGATACGGTCCGTGTGTGTAGGAAACACCGTTCTTTTCTTCTGAGCACACTCACGTTTCCTGCTGTATTAGAGACTCTAGAAAGCATTAGCATTCTTCTTGCTCTAAAGCAGAGTGTGATCAATGGATGAGAATTCTGCTGTGTGTTTCACTTCAGAAATGGTGTTAAATCCCAGGCTCTGTGTCATCCTACAAGCAAGACTTCATTTCAAGTAAGGGAAGTCACTATTCAGCTCAAACGAACTACATCGTTCACGAAGCTAACACGTTTCACATCTTAACTGAAAAGCATTGGATGTTAGAGGACCAGTGCTTTGTATCATTTTCAGAAGCAGAGTTGGACTAGATATGTCCCGTATGTGTAGGAAACACCGTTCTTTTGGTCTCAGCACACTCACGTTTCCTGCTGTCTTATAGAATCTAGAAAGCAAGCGCGTGCTTCTTGCTCATAGCAGAATGTGATCAATGGATGAGAACTCTGCTGTGTGTATCCCTTCCGAAATGGAGTTAAACCCCAGTCTCTGTGTCTTCCTACATGCAAGACTTTGTTTCAGGTAAGGGCAGTCACTTTTGAGCTCAAAGGAACTACATCGTTCACAAAGCTCACACGATTCTCAGCTTAATTGACAAGCTTTGGATGTTTGAGGACCTCTGCTTTGTATCAGTTTCAGAAGCAGAGTTTGAGTAGATATGGTCTGTATGTGTAGGAAACACCATTCTTTTGTTCTCAGCACACTCACGTTTCCTGCTGTCTTAGAGACTCTAGAAACCTAGAGTGTCCTTCTTGTTCTAAAGCAGAGTGGGATCAATGGATGAGAACTCTGCTGTGTGTTTCCCTTCAGAAATGGAGTTAAATCCCAGGCTCTGTGTCTTCCTACAAGCAAGACTTCGTTTCAGGTAAGGGCAGTAACTTTTCAGCTCAAACGAACTACATCGTTCATGAAGCTCACACGTTTCTCATGTTAACTGAGAAGCATTGGATGTTAGAGGACCTGTGGTTTGTTTCAGTTTCAGAAGCAGAGTTGAACTAGATACGATCCGTGTGTGTAGGAAACACCGTTCTTTTCTTCTGAGCACACTCACGTTTCCTGCTGTATTAGAGACTCTAGAGAGCATTAGCGTTCTTCTTGCTCTAAAGCAGAGTGTGATCAATGGATCAGAACTCTGCTGTGTGTTTCACTTCAGAAATGGAGTTAAATCCCAGGCTCTGTGTCTTCCTACACGCAAGACTTCGTTTCAGGTAAGGGCAGTCACTTTTGAGCTCAAAGGAACTACATCGTTCACAAAGCTCACACGTTTCTCAGCTTAATTGACAAGCTTTGGATGTTTGAGGACCTCTGCTTTGTATCAGTTTCAAAAGCAGAGTTTGACTAGATAAGGTCTGTATGTGTAGGAAACATCATTCTTTTGTTCTCAGCACACTCACGTTTCCTGCTCTCTTAGAGACTCTAGAAACCTAGAGCGTCCTTCTTGCTCTAAAGCAGAGTGGGATCAATGGATGAGAACTCTGCTGTGTGTTTCACTTCAGAAATGCAGTTAAATCCCAGGCTCTGTGACTTCCTACAAGCAAGACTTCGTTTCAAGTAAGGGCAGGTAATTTACAGCTAAAAGAAACTACATAGTTTCCGAAGCTCACACGTTTCTCATGTTAACTGACAAGCATTGGATGTTAGAGGGCCTGTGGTTTGTTTCAGTTTCAGAAGCAGAGTTGAACTAGATACGGTCCGCGTGTGTAGGAAACACCGTTCTTTTCTTCTGAGCACACTCAAGTTTCCTGCTGTTTTAGAGACTCTAGAAGGCAAGAGCGTCCTTCTTGCTCTAAAGCAGAGTGTGATCAATGGAGGAGAACTCTGATGTGTTTCACTTCAGAAATGGAGTTAAATCCCAGGCTCTGAGTGTTCCTACAAGCAAGACTTCGTTTCTGGTAAGGGCAGTAACTTTACAGCTCAAATGAACTACATCCTTCACGAAGCTAACACGTTTCTCATGTTAGCTGACAAGCATTGGATGTTAGAGGACCAGTGCTTTGTATCAGTTTCAGAAGCAGAGTTGGACTGGATATGGTCCGTATGTGTAGGAAACACCATTCTTTTGTTCTCAGCACACTCACGTTTCCTGCTGTCTTAGAGACTCTAGAAACCTAGAGCGTGCTTCTTGCTCTAAAGCAGAGTGTGATCAATGGATGAGAACTCTGCTGTGTGTTTCCCTTCAGAAATGGAGTTAAATCCCAGGCTCTGTGTCTTGCTACAAGCAAGACTTCGTTTCAGGTAAGGTCAGGTACTTTACAGCTCAAACGAACTACATAGTTTACGAAGGTCACACGTTTCTCATCTTAACTGACAAGCATTGGATGTTAGAGGACCTCTGGTTTGTGTCAGTTTCAGAAGCAAATTTGAACTAGATATGGTCATTATGTGTAAGAAACACCGTTCTGTTGTTCTGAGCACACTCAAGTTTCCTGCTGTATTAGAGACTCTAGAAAGCATTAGCATTCTTCTTGCTCTAAAGCAGAGTGTGATCAATGGATGAGAATTCTGCTGTGTGTTTCACTTCAGAAATGGTGTTAAATCCCAGGCTCTGTGTCTTCCTACAAGCAAGACTTCATTTCAAGTAAGGGAAATCACTATTCAGCTCAAACGAACTACATCGTTCACGAAGCTAACACGTTTCCCATCTTAACTGAAAAGCATTGGATGTTAGAGGACCAGTGCTTTGTATCATTTTCAGAAGCAGAGTTGGACTAGATATGTCCCGTATGTGTAGGAAACACCGTTCTTTTGGTCTCAGCACACTCACGTTTCCTGCTGTCTTATAGAATCTAGAAAGCAAGCACGTGCTTTTTGCTCTAAAGCAGAATGTGATCAATGGATGAGAACTCTGCTGTGTGTATCCCTTCCGAAATGGAGTTAAATGCCATGCTCTGTGTCTTCCTACAAGCAAGACTTCGTCCCAGGTAAGGGCAGTCACTTTTCAGCTCAAACGAACTACTTCGTTCACGAAGCTCACACATTTCACATCTTAAATGACAAGCATTGGATGTTAGAGGACCAGTCCTTTGTATCAATTTCAGAGGCAGAGTTGGACTAGAAATGGTCCGTATGTGTAGGAACCACCGTTCTTTTGTTCTCAGCACACTCACGTTTCCTGCTGTCTTAGAGAATCTAGAAAGCAAGTGCGTGCTTCTTGTTCTAAAGCAGAGTGTGATCAATGGATCAGAACTGTGATGTGTGTTCCACTTCAGAAATGGAGTTAAAACCCGGGCTCTGTGTCTTCCTTCAAGCAAGACTTCGTTTCAGGTAAGGGAAGTCACTTTTCCGCTCAAACGAACTACATTGTTCACGAAGCTAACACGTTTCCCATTTTAACTGAAAAGCATTGGATGTTAGAGGACCAGTTCTTTGTATCATTTTCAGAAGCAGAGTTGGACTAGATATGTCCCGTATATGTAGGAAACTCCGTTCTTTTGTTCTCAGCACACTCACGTTTCCTGCTTTCTTAGAGAATCTAGAAAGCAAGAGCGTGCTTCTTGCTCTAAAGCAGAGTGTGATCAATGGATGAGAACTATGATGTGTGTTTCCCTTCAAAATGGAGTTAAACCCCAGGCTCTGTGTCTTCCTACATGCAAGACTTCGTTTCAGGTAAGGGAAGTCACTTTTCAGCTCAAATGAACTACATCGTTCACAAAGCTCACACGTTTCTCAGCTTAACTGACAAGCTTTGGATGTTTGAGGACCACTGCTTTGTATCACTTTCAGAAGCAGAGTTTGACTAGATATGGTCCGTATGTGTAGGAAACACCATTCTTTTGTTCTCAGCACACTCCCGTTTCCTGCTGTCTTAGAGACTCTAGAAGGCTAGAGCGTGCTTCTTGCTCTAAAGCATAGTGTGATCAATGGAAGAGAACTCTGCTGTGTGGTTCACTTCAGAAATGGAGTTAAATCCCTGGCTCTGTGACTTCCTACAAGCAAGACTTCGTTTCAAGTAAGGGCAGGTAAATTACTACTAAAAGAAACTACATAGTTTCCGAAGCTCACACGTTTCTCGTGTTAACTGACAAGCATTGGATGTTAGAGGGCTTGGTGTTTGTTTCAGTTTCAGAAGCAGAGTTGAACTAGATACAGTCCGCGTGTGTAGGAAACACCGTTCTTTTGTTCTGAGCACACTCACGTTTCCTGCTGTTTTAGAGACTCTAGAAAGCATTAGCATTCTTCTTGCTCTAAAACAGAGTGAGATCAATGGATGAGAACTCTGCTGGGTGTTTCACTTCAGAAATGGAGTTAAATCCCAGGCTCTGTGACTTCCTACAAGCAAGAATTCGTTTCAAGTTAGGGCAGGTAATTTACAACTAAAAGAAACTACATAGTTTCCGAAGCTCACACGTTTCTCATGTTAACTGACAAGCATTGGATGTTAGAGGGCCTGTGGTTTGTTTCAGTTTCAGAAGCAGAGTTGAACTAGATAAGGTCCGCATGTGTAGGAAACACCATTCTTTTGTTCTGAGCACACTCAAGTTTCCTGCTGTTTTAGAGACTCTAGAAGGCAAGAGTGTGCTTCTTGCTCTAAAGCAGAGTGTGATCAATGGATCAGAACTCTGTTGTGTGTTTCACTTCAGAAATGGAGTTAAATCCCAGGCTCTGTGTCTTCCTACAAGCAAGACTCGTTTCAGGTAAGGGCAGTTACTTTACAGCTCAAACGAACACCATCGTTCACGAAGCTCACATGTTTCTCATCTTAACTGACAAGCATTGGATGTTAGAGGACGTCTGGTTTGTATCAGTTTCAGAAGCAAATTTGAACTAGATATGGTCCTTATGTGTAGGAAACCCCGTTCTTTTGTTCTGAGCACACTCAAGGTTCCTGCTGTATTATAGACTCTAGAAGGCAAGAGCGTGCTTCTTGGTCTAGAGCAGAGTGTGATCAATGGATGAGAACTCTGCTGTGTTTCACTTCAGAAATGGAGTTAAATCCCATGCTCTGAGTGTTCCTACAAGCAAGACTTCGTTTCAGGTAAGGGCAGGAACTTTTCAGCTCAAACGAACTACATCGTTCACGAAGCTAACACGTTTCCCATTTTAACTGAAAAGCATTGGATGTTAGAGGACCAGTGCTTTGTATCATTTTCAGAAGCAGAGTTGGACTAGATATGTCCCGTATATGTAGGAAACACCGTTCTTTTGTTCTCAAAACACTCACGTTTCCTGCTTTTTAGAGAATCTAGAAAGCAAGAGCGTGCTTCTTGCTCTAAAGCAGAGTGTGATCAATGGATGAGAACTATGCTGTGTGTTTCCCTTCAGAAATGGAGTTAAACCCCAGGCTCTGTGTCTTCCTACATGCAAGACTTCGTTTCAGGTAAGGGCAGTCACTTTTGATCTCAAATGAACTACATCGTTCACAAAGCTCACACGTTTCTCAGCTTAACTGACAAGCTTTGGATGTTTGAGGACCACTGCTTTGTATCACTTTCAGAAGCAGAGTTTGACTAGATATGGTCCGTATGTGTAGGAAACACCATTCTTTTGTTCTCAGCACAGTCCCGTTTCCTGCTGTCTTAGAGACTCTAGAAGGCTAGAGCGTGCTTCTTGCTCTAAAGCAGAGTGTGATCAATGGAAGAGAACTCTGCTGTGTGGTGCACTTCAGAAATGGAGTTAAATCCCTGGCTCTGTGACTTCCTACAAGCAAGACTTCGTTTCAAGTAAGGGCAGGTAACTTACAGCTAAAAGAAACTACATAGTTTCCGAAGCTCACACGTTTCTCATGTTAACTGACAAGCACTGGATGTTAGAGGGCCTGTGGTTTGTTTCAGTTTCAGAAGCAGAGTTGAACTAGATACAGTCCGCGTGTGTAGGAAACACCGTTCTTTTCTTCTGAGCACACTCACGTTTCCTGCTGTATTAGAGACTCTAGAAAGCATTAGCATTCTTCTTGCTCTAAAGCAGAGTGAGATCAATGGATGAGAACTCTGCTGGGTGTTTCACTTCAGAAATGGAGTTAAATCCCTGGCTCTGTGACTTCCTACAAGCAAGACTTCGTTTCAAGTTAGGGCAGGTAATTTACAACTAAAAGAAACTACATAGTTTCCGAAGCTCACACGTTTCTCATGTTAACTGACAAGCATTGGATGTTCGAGGGCCTGTGGTTTATTTCAGTTTCAGAAGAAGAGTTGAACTATATATGGTCTGTATGTGTAGGAAACACAGCTCTTTTGTTCTGAGCACAATCACATTTCCTGCTGTATTAGAGACTCTAGAAAGGAAGAGCGTGCTTCTTGCTCTAAAGCAGAGTGTGATGAATGGATGAGAACTCTGCTGTGTGTTTCCCTTCAGAAATGGAGTTAAATCCCAGGCTCTGAGTGTTCCTACAAGCAAGACTTCGTTTCTGGTAAGGGCAGTAACTTTACAGCTCAAATGAACTACATCCTTCACGAAGCTAACACGTTTCTCATGTTAGCTGACAAGCATTGGATGTTAGAGGACCAGTGCTTTGTATCAGTTTCAGAAGCAGAGTTGGACTGGATATGGTCCGTATGTGTAGGAAACACCGTTCTTTTGTTCTCAGCACACTCACGTTTCCTGCTGTCTTAGAGACTCTAGAAACCTAGAGCGTGCTTCTTGCTCTAAAGCAGAGTGTGATGAATGGATTAGAACTCTGCTGTGTGTTTCACTTCAGAAATGGAGTTAAATCCCAGGCTTTGTGACTTCCTACAAGCAAGACTTCGATACAAGTAAGGGCAGGTACTTTACAGCTCAAAGAAACTACATAGTTTCCGAAGCTCACACGTTTCTCATGTTAACTGACAAGCATTGGATGTTCAAGGACCTGTGGTTTGTTTCATTTTCATAAGCAGAGTTTAACTAGATACGGTCCGCGTGTGTAGGAAACACCGTTCTTTGTTCTGAGCACACTCAAGTTTCCTGCTGTATTAGAGACTCTAGAAAGCATTAGCATTGTCTCTTGCTCTAAAGCAGAGAGTGATCCGTGGATGAGAACTATGCTGTGTGTTTCCCTTCAGAAATGGAGTTAAATGCCATGCTCTGTGTCTTCCTACAAGCAAGACTTCGTCCCAGGTAAGGGCAGTCACTTTTCAGCTCAAACGAACTACTTCGTTCACGAAGCTCACACTTTTCTCATCTTAAATGACAAGCATTGGATGTTAGAGGACCTGTTCTTTGTATCAATGTCAGAGGCAGAGTTGGACTAGATATGGTCCGTATGTGTAGGGAACACCGTTCTTTTGTTCTCAGCACACTCACATTTCCTGCTTTCTTAGAGACTCTAGAAAGCAAGGGCGAGCTTCTTGCTCTAAAGCAGAGTGTGATCCCTGGATGATAACTATGCTGTGTGTTCCACTTCAGAAATGGAGTTAAAACCCGGGCTCTGTGTCTTCCTTCAAGCAAGACTTCATTTCAGGTAAGGGAAATCACTTTTCCGCTCAAACGAACTACATTGTTCACGAAGCTAACACGTTTCCCATTTTAACTGAAAAGCATTGGATGTTAGAGGACCAGTTCTTTGTATCATTTTCAGAAGCAGAGTTGGACTAGATATGTCCCGTATATATAGGAAACTCCGTTCTTTTGTTCTCAGCACACTCACGTTTCCTGCTTTCTTAGAGAATCTAGAAAGCAAGAGCGTGCTTCTTGCTCTAAAGCAGAGTGTGATCAATGGATGAGAACTATGATGTGTGTTTCCCTTCAAAATGGAGTTAAACCCCAGGCTCTGTGTCTTCCTACATGCAAGACTTCGTTTCAGGTAAGGGAAGTCACTTTTCAGCTCAAATGAACTACATCGTTCACAAAGATCACACGTATCTCAGCTTAATTGACAAGCTTTGGATGTTTGAGGACCACTGCTTTGTATCACTTTCAGAAGCAGAGTTTGACTACATATGGTCCGTATGTGTAGGAAACACCATTCTTTTGTTCTCAGCACACTCCCGTTTCCTGCTGTATTAGAGACTCTAGAAGGCTAGAGCGTGCTTCTTGCTCTAAAGCATAGTGTGATCAATGGAAGAGAACTCTGCTGTGTGGTTCACTTCAGAAATGGAGTTAAATCCCTGGCTCTGTGACTTCCTACAAGCAAGACTTCGTTTCAAGGAAGGGCAGGTAAATTACTACTAAAAGAAACTACATAGTTTCCGAAGCTCACACGTTTCTCATGTTAACTGACAAGCATTGGATGTTAGAGGGCCTGTGGTTTGTTTCAGTTTCAGAAGCAGAGTTGAACTAGATACGGTCCGTGTGTGTAGGAAACACCGTTCTTTTCTTCTGAGGACACTCACGTTTCCTGCTGTATTAGAGACTCTAGAAAGCATTAGCATTCTTCTTGCTCTAAAGCAGAGTGTGATCAATGGATGAGAACTCTGCTGTGTGTTTCACTTCAGAAATGGAGTTAAATCCCAGGCTCTGAGTCTTCCTACAAGCAAGACTTCCTTTCAGGTAAGGGCAGGGACTTTACAGCTCAAACGAACTACATAGTTTACGAAGGTCACACGTTTCTCATCTTAACTGACAAGCATTGGATGTTAGAGGACCTCTGGTTTGTATCAGTTTCAGAAGCAAATTTGAACTAGATATGGTCCTTATGTGTAGGAAACACCGTTCTGTTGTTCTGAGCACACTCAAGTTTCCTGCTGTATTAGAGACTCTAGAAACCTAGAGCGTGCTTCTTGCTCTAAAGCAGAGTGTGATGAATGGATGAGAACTCTGCTGTGTGTTTCACTTCAGAAATGGAGTTAAATCCCAGGCTCTGTGTCTTCCTACAAGTAGACTTCGTTTCAAGTAAGGGAAGTCACTTTTCAGCTCAAACAAACTACATCGTTCACGAAGCTAACACGTTTCCATCTTAAATGAAAAGCATTGGATGTTAGAGGACCAGTGCTTTGTATCATTTTCAGAAGCAGAGTTGGACTAGATATGTCCCGTATGTGTAGGAAACACCGTTCTTTTGTTCTCAGCACATTCACGTTTCCTGCTGTCTAAGCGACTCTAGAAACCTAGAGTGTCCTTCTTGCTCTAAAGCAGAGTGGGATCCATCAAAGAGAACTATGCTGTGTGCTTCCCTTCAGAAATGGAGTTAAATTCCAGGGTCTGTGTCTTCCTACAAGCAACATTTCGTTTCAAGCAAGTGCAGTCATTTTTCAGATTAAGAGAACTACATCGTTCACGAAGCTCACACGTTTCTAATCTTAACTGACAAGCCTTGAATGTTAGAGGACCAGTGCTTTGTATCAGTTTCAGAAGCAGAGTTGGACTAGATATGGTCCGTATGTGTAGGAAAAACCGTTCATTTGTTCTCAGCAAACTCATGTTTCTTGCTGTCTTAGAGACTCTAGAAAGCTAGGGCGTGATTCTTGCTCTAAAGCAGAGTGTAATCAATGGATGAGAACTCTGTTCTGTGTTTCACTTCAGAAATGGAGTTAAATCCCAGGCACTGAGTTTTCCTACAAGCAAGACTCGTTTCAGGGAAGGGCAGTTACTTTACAGCTCAAACGAACACCATCGTTCACGAAGCTCACATGTTTCTCATCTTACATGAGAAGCATTGGATGTTAGAGGACCTCTGGTTTGTTTCAGTTTCAGAAGCAGAGTTGAACTAGATATGGTCGGTATGTATAGGAAACACCATTCTTTTCTTCTGAGCACTCTCACGTTTTCTGAGGTATTAGAGAATCTAGAAATCAAGAGCATGCTACTTGCTCTAAAGCAGAATGTGATCCATCGATGAGAACTATGCTGTGTGTTTCCCTTCAGAAATGGAGTTAAATCCCATGCTCTGAGTCTTCCTACAAGGAAGACTTCGATTCAAGTAAAGGCAGTTACTTTACAGCTCAAACAAACTACATCGTTCACGAAGCTCACACGTTTCTCATCTAAACTGACAAGCATTGCATGTTAGAGGACCTCTGGTTTGTTTCAGTTTCAGAAGCAGAGTTGAACTAGATATGGCCCTATGTGTAGGAAACACACTTCTTTTGTTCTGAGCACACTCAAGTCTCCTGCTGTTTTAGAGACTCTAGAAAGCAAGAGCGAGCTTCTTGCTCTAAAGCAGAGTGTGATCCATCGATGAGAACTATGCTGTGTGTTTCCCTTCAGAAATGGAGTTATATTCCAGGCTCTGTGTCTTCGTACAAGCAAGACTTCATTTCAAATAAGGGCAGTCACACTTCTGCTCAAACGATCTCCATCGTTCACGAAGCTCACACGTTTCTCATCTTAAATGACAAGCATTGGATGTTAGAGGACCTGTGCTTTGTATCAATTTCAGAGGCAGATTTGGACTAGATATGGTCTGTACATATAGGGAACACCCTTCTTTTGTTCTCATCACACTCACATTTCCTGCTGTCTTAGAGACCCTGGAAAGCAAGAGTGTGCTTCTGGCTCTAAAGCAGAGTGTGATCAATGGATGAGAACTCTGCTGTGTGTTTCACTTCAGAAATGGAGTTAAATCCCAGGCTCTGAGTCTTCCTACAAGCAAGACTTCGTTTCAGGTAAGGGCAGTTACTTTACTGCTCAAACGAACTACATCGTTCATGAAGCTCACACGTTTCTCATCTTAACTGACAAGCATTGGATGTTCGAGGACCTGTGGTTTGTTTCAGTTTCAGAAGCAGAGTTGAACGAGATATGGCCCGTATGTGTAGGAAACACCGTTCTTTTGTTCTGAGCACACTCATGTTTCCGGCTGTATTAGACACTCTAGAAAGCAAGAGCGTGCTTCTTGCTCTAAAGCAGACTGTGATCCATCGAAGAGAACTATGCTGTGTGTTTCCCTTCAGAAATGGAGTTAAATTCCAGGCTCTGTGTCTTCCTACAAGCAAGAATTCATTTCAAGTAAGTGCAGTCATTTTTCAGAGTAAAAGAACAACATCGTTCACGAAGCTCACACGTTTCTAATCTTAACTGACAAGCCTTGAATGTTAGAGGACCAGGGCTTTGTATCAGTTTCAGAAGCAGAGTTGGACTAGATATGGTCCGTATGTGTAGGAAACACCGTTCATTTGTTCCCAGCAAATTCATGTTTCTTGCTGTCTTAGAGACTCTAGAAAGCTAGGGCGTGCTTCTTGCTCTAAAGCAGAGTGTGATCAATGGATGAGAACTCTGTTGTGTGTTTCACTTCATAAATGGAGTTAAATCCCAGGCACAGAGTTTTCCTACAAGCAAGACTTCGTTTCAGGTAAGGGCAGTTACTTTACAGCTCAAACGAACACCATCGTTCACGAAGCCCACATGTTTCTAATCTTAACTGAGAAGCATTGGATGTTAGAGGACCTCTGGTTTGTTTCAGTTTCTGAAGCACAGTTGAACTAGATATGGACCGTTTGTATAGGAAACACCATTCTTTTCTTCTGAGCACACTCACGTTTTCTGAGGTATTAGAGAATCTAGAAAGCAAGAGCATGCTACTTGCTCTAAAGCAGAGTGTGATCCATCGATGAGAACTATGCCGTGTGTTTCCCTTCAGAAATGGAGTTAAATTCCAGGCTCTGTGTGTTCCTACAAGTAAGACTTCGTTTCAGGTAAGGGCAGTCACTTTTCAGCTCAAACGAATTACATGGTTCACGAAGCTCACACGTTTTTCATCTTAACTGACAAGCATTGGATGTTAGAGGACCAGGGCTTTGTATCAGTTTCAGAAGCAGAGTTGTACTAGATATGGTCCATATGTGTAGGAACCACCATTCTTTTGTTCTCATCACACTCACGTTTTCTGCTCTCTTAGAGACTCTAGAAAGAAAGAGCGTGCTTCTTGCTCTAAAGCAGAGTGTGATCAATGGATGAGAACTCTGTTATGTGTTTCACTTCAGAAATGGAGTTAAATCCCAGGCTCTGAGTTTTCCCACAAGCAAGACTTCGTTTCAGGTAAGGGCAGTTACTTTGCAGCTCAAACGAACTCCATCGTTCACGAAGCTCACACGTTTCTCATCATAACTGACAAGCATTGGATGTTAGAGGACCTGTGGTTTGTTTCAGTTTCAGAAGCAGAGTTGAACTAGATATGGCCCTATGTGTAGGAAACACAGTTCTTTTGTTCTGAGCACACTCAAGTTTCCTGCTGTATTAGAGACTCTAGAAAGCAAGAAAGTGCTTCTTGCTCTAAAGCAGAGTGTGATCCATCGATGAGAACTATGCTGTGTGTTTCCCTTCAGAAATGGAGTTGTATTCCAGGCTCTGTGTCTTCGTACAAGCAAGACTTCATTTCAAGTAAGGGCAGTCACTCTTCAGCTCAAACGATCTCCATCGTTCACGAAGCTCACACGTTTCTCTTCTTAAATGACAAGCATTGGATGTAAGAGGACCTGTGCTTTCTATCAATTTCAGAGGCAGATTTGTACTAGATATGGTCTGTACATATAGGGAACACCCTTCTTTTGTTCTCATCACACTCACATTTCCTGCTGTCTTAGAGACCCTGGAAAGCAAGCGCGTGCTTCTGGCTCTAAAGCAGAGTGTGATCAATGGATGAGAACTCTGTTGTGTGTTTCACTTCAGAAATGGAGTTAAATCCCAGGCTCTGAGTCTGCCTACAAGCAAGAGTTCATTTCAGGTAAGGGCAGTTACTTTACAGCTCAAACGAACTCCATCGTTCACGAAGCTCACACGTTTCTCATCATAACTGACAAGCATTGGATGTTAGAGGACCTGTGGTTTGTTTCAGTTTCAGAAGCAGAGTTGAACTAGATATGGCCCTATGTGTAGGAAACACAGTTCTTTTGTTCTGAGCACACTCATGTTTCCTGCTGTATTAGAGACTCTAGAAAGCAAGAAAGTGCTTCTTGCTCTAAAGCAGAGTGTGATCCATCGATGAGAACTATGCTGTGTGTTTCCCTTCAGAAATGGAGTTATATTCCTGGCTCTGTGTCTTCCTACAAGCAAGACTTCGTTTCAAGTAAGGGCTGTCCCTCTTCAGCTCAAACGATCTACATCGTTCACGAAGCTCACACGTTTCTCATCTTAACAGACAAGCATTGGATGTTATAGGACCTGTGCTTTCTATCAATTTCAGAGGCAGAGTTGTACTAGATATGGTCCGTATGTGTAGGGAACAACGTTCTTTTGTTCTCCTCACACTCACATTTCCTGCATTCTTAGAGACCCTGGAAAGCAAGAGCGTGCTTCTAGCTCTAAAGCACAGTGTGATCAATGAATGAGAACTCTGCTGTGTGTTTCCCTTCAGAAATGGAGTTAAATCCCAGGCTCTGAGTCTCCCTACAAGCAAGACTTCGTTTCAGGTAAGGACCGTCACTCTTCTGCTCAAACGAACTACATCGTTCACGAAGCTCACACGTTTCTCATCTTAACTAGCAAGCATTGGATGTTAGAGGACCTGTGGTTTGTTTCAGTTTCAGAAGCAGAGTTGAACGAGATATGGTCCGTATGTGTAGGAAACACCTTTCTTTTGTTCTGAGCACACTCATGTTTCCGGCTGTGTTAGAGACTCTAGAAAGCAAGAGGGTGCTTCTTGCTCTAAAGCAGAGTGTGATCCATCGAAGAGAACTATGCTGTGTGCTTCCCTTCAGAAATGGAGTTAAATTCCAGGGTCTGTGTCTTCCTACAAGCAAGACTTCGTTTCAAGCAAGTGCAGTCATTTTTCAGATTAAAAGACCTACATCGTTCACGAAGCTCACACGTTTCTAATCTTAACTGACAAGCCTTGAATGTTAGACGACCAGTGCTTTGTATCAGTTTCAGAAGCAGAGTTGGACTAGATATGGTCTGTATGTGTAGGAAACACCGTTCATTTGTTCTCAGCAAACTCATGTTTCTTGCTGTCTTACAGACTCTAGAAAGCTAGGGCGTGCTTCTTGCTCTAAAGCAGAGTGTGATCAATGGATCAGAACTCTGTTGTGTGTTTTACTTCAGAAATGGAGTTAAATCCCAGGCTCTGAGTTTTCCTACAAGCAAGACTCGTTTCAGGGAAGGGCAGTTACTTTACAGCTCAAACGAACACCATCGTTCACGAAGCTCACATGTTTCTCATCTTAACTGAGAAGCATTGGATGTTAGAGGACCTCTGGTTTGTTTCAGTTTCAGAAGCAGAGTTGAACTAGATATGGTCTGTATGTATAGGAAACACCATTCTTTTCTTCTGAGCACTCTCACGTTTTCTGAGGTATTAGAGAATCTAGAAATCAAGAGCATGCTACTTGCTCTAAAGCAGAATGTGATCCATCGATGAGAACTATGCTGTGTGTTTCCCTTCAGAAATGGAGTTAAATCCCATGCTCTGAGTCTTCCTACAAGGAAGACTTCAATTCAAGTAAGGGCATTTACTTTACAGCTCAAACAACCTACATCGTTCACGAAGCTCACACGTTTCTCATCTAAACTGACAAGCATTGGATGTTAGAGGACCTCTGGTTTGTTTCAGTTTCAGAAGCAGAGTTGAACTAGATATGGCCCTATGTGTAGGAAACACACTTCTTTTGTTCTGAGCACACACAAGTTTCCTGCTGTTTTAGAGACTCTAGAAAGCAAGAGCGTGATTGTTGCTCTAAAGCAGAGTGTGATCCATCGATGAGAACTATGCTGTGTGTTTCCCTTCAGAAATGGAGTTATATTCCAGGCTCTGTGTCTTCGTACAATCAAGAATTCATTTCAAGTAAGGGCAGTCACACTTCTGCTCAAACGATCTCCATCGTTCACGAAGCTCACACGTTTCTCATCTTAAATGACAAGCATTGGAAGTTAGAGGACCTGTGCTTTGTATCAATTTCAGAGGCAGATTTGGAGTAGATATGGTCTGTACGTATAGGGAACACCCTTCTTTTGTTCTCATCACACTCACATTTCCTGCTGTCTTAGAGACCCTGGAAAGCAAGAGTGTGCTTCTGGCTCTAAAGCAGAGTGTGATCAATGGATGAGAACTCTGCTGTTTGTTTCACTTCAGAAATGGAGTTAAATCCCAGGCTCTGAGTCTTCCTACAAGCAAGACTTCGTTTCAGGTAAGGGCAGTTACTTTACTGCTCAAACGAACTACATCGTTCATGAAGCTCACACGTTTCTCATCTTAACTGACAAGCATTGGATGTTAGAGGACCTGTGGTTTGTTTCAGTTTCAGAAGCTGAGTTGAACGAGATATGGCCCGTATGTGTAGGAAACACCGTTCTTTTGTACTGAGCACACTCATGTTTCCGGCTGTATTAGACACTCTAGAAAGCAAGAGCGTGCTTCTTGCTCTAAAGCAGACTGTGATCCATCGAAGAGAACTATGCTGTGTGTTTCCCTTCAGAAATGGAGTTAAATTCCAGGCTCTGTGTCTTCCTACAAGCAAGAATTCATTTCAAGTAAGTGCAGTCATTTTTCAGAGTAAAAGAACAACATCGTTCACGAAGCTCACACGTTTCTAATCTTAACTGACAAGCCTTGAATGTTAGAGGACCAGGGCTTTGTATCAGTTTCAGAAGCAGAGTTGGACTAGATATGGTCCGTATGTGTAGGAAACACCGTTCATTTGTTCCCAGCAAATTCATGTTTCTTGCTGTCTTAGAGACTCTAGAAAGCTAGGGCGTGCTTCTTGCTCTAAAGCAGAGTGTGATCAATGGATGAGAACTCTGTTGTGTGTTTCACTTCATAAATGGAGTTAAATCCCAGGCACAGAGTTTTCCTACAAGCAAGACTTCGTTTCAGGTAAGGGCAGTTACTTTACAGCTCAAATGAACACCATCGTTCACGAAGCCCACATGTTTCTAATCTTAACTGAGAAGCATTGGATGTTAGAGGACCTCTGGTTTGTTTCAGTTTCTGAAGCACAGTTGAACTAGATATGGACCGTTTGTATAGGAAACACCATTCTTTTCTTCTGAGCACACTCACGTTTTCTGAGGTATTAGAGAATCTAGAAAGCAAGAGCATGCTACTTGCTCTAAAGCAGAGTGTGATCCATCGATGAGAACTATGCCGTGTGTTTCCCTTCAGAAATGGAGTTAAATTCCAGGCTCTGTGTGTTCCTACAAGTAAGACTTCGTTTCAGGTAAGGGCAGTCACTTTTCAGCTCAAACGAATTACATGGTTCACGAAGCTCACACGTTTTTCATCTTAACTGACAAGCATTGGATGTTAGAGGACCAGGGCTTTGTATCAGTTTCAGAAGCAGAGTTGTACTAGATATGGTCCATATGTGTAGGAACCACCATTCTTTTGTTCTCATCACACTCACGTTTTCTGCTCTCTTAGAGACTCTAGAAAGAAAGAGCGTGCTTCTTGCTCTAAAGCAGAGTGTGATCAATGGATGAGAACTCTGTTATGTGTTTCACTTCAGAAATGGAGTTAAATCCCAGGCTCTGAGTTTTCCCACAAGCAAGACTTCGTTTCAGGTAAGGGCAGTTACTTTGCAGCTCAAACGAACTCCATCGTTCACGAAGCTCACACGTTTCTCATCATAACTGACAAGCATTGGATGTTAGAGGACCTGTGGTTTGTTTCAGTTTCAGAAGCAGAGTTGAACTAGATATGGCCCTATGTGTAGGAAACACAGTTCTTTTGTTCTGAGCACACTCAAGTTTCCTGCTGTATTAGAGACTCTAGAAAGCAAGAAAGTGCTTCTTGCTCTAAAGCAGAGTGTGATCCATCGATGAGAACTATGCTGTGTGTTTCCCTTCAGAAATGGAGTTGTATTCCAGGCTCTGTGTCTTCGTACAAGCAAGACTTCATTTCAAGTAAGGGCAGTCACTCTTCAGCTCAAACGATCTCCATCGTTCACGAAGCTCACACGTTTCTCTTCTTAAATGACAAGCATTGGATGTAAGAGGACCTGTGCTTTCTATCAATTTCAGAGGCAGATTTGTACTAGATATGGTCTGTACATATAGGGAACACCCTTCTTTTGTTCTCATCACACTCACATTTCCTGCTGTCTTAGAGACCCTGGAAAGCAAGCGCGTGCTTCTGGCTCTAAAGCAGAGTGTGATCAATGGATGAGAACTCTGTTGTGTGTTTCACTTCAGAAATGGAGTTAAATCCCAGGCTCTGAGTCTGCCTACAAGCAAGAGTTCATTTCAGGTAAGGGCAGTTACTTTACAGCTCAAACGAACTCCATCGTTCACGAAGCTCACACGTTTCTCATCATAACTGACAAGCATTGGATGTTAGAGGACCTGTGGTTTGTTTCAGTTTCAGAAGCAGAGTTGAACTAGATATGGCCCTATGTGTAGGAAACACAGTTCTTTTGTTCTGAGCACACTCATGTTTCCTGCTGTATTAGAGACTCTAGAAAGCAAGAAAGTGCTTCTTGCTCTAAAGCAGAGTGTGATCCATCGATGAGAACTATGCTGTGTGTTTCCCTTCAGAAATGGAGTTATATTCCTGGCTCTGTGTCTTCCTACAAGCAAGACTTCGTTTCAAGTAAGGGCTGTCCCTCTTCAGCTCAAACGATCTACATCGTTCACGAAGCTCACACGTTTCTCATCTTAACAGACAAGCATTGGATGTTATAGGACCTGTGCTTTCTATCAATTTCAGAGGCAGAGTTGTACTAGATATGGTCCGTATGTGTAGGGAACAACGTTCTTTTGTTCTCCTCACACTCACATTTCCTGCATTCTTAGAGACCCTGGAAAGCAAGAGCGTGCTTCTAGCTCTAAAGCACAGTGTGATCAATGAATGAGAACTCTGCTGTGTGTTTCCCTTCAGAAATGGAGTTAAATCCCAGGCTCTGAGTCTCCCTACAAGCAAGACTTCGTTTCAGGTAAGGACCGTCACTCTTCTGCTCAAACGAACTACATCGTTCACGAAGCTCACACGTTTCTCATCTTAACTAGCAAGCATTGGATGTTAGAGGACCTGTGGTTTGTTTCAGTTTCAGAAGCAGAGTTGAACGAGATATGGTCCGTATGTGTAGGAAACACCTTTCTTTTGTTCTGAGCACACTCATGTTTCCGGCTGTGTTAGAGACTCTAGAAAGCAAGAGGGTGCTTCTTGCTCTAAAGCAGAGTGTGATCCATCGAAGAGAACTATGCTGTGTGCTTCCCTTCAGAAATGGAGTTAAATTCCAGGGTCTGTGTCTTCCTACAAGCAAGACTTCGTTTCAAGCAAGTGCAGTCATTTTTCAGATTAAAAGACCTACATCGTTCACGAAGCTCACACGTTTCTAATCTTAACTGACAAGCCTTGAATGTTAGACGACCAGTGCTTTGTATCAGTTTCAGAAGCAGAGTTGGACTAGATATGGTCTGTATGTGTAGGAAACACCGTTCATTTGTTCTCAGCAAACTCATGTTTCTTGCTGTCTTACAGACTCTAGAAAGCTAGGGCGTGCTTCTTGCTCTAAAGCAGAGTGTGATCAATGGATCAGAACTCTGTTGTGTGTTTTACTTCAGAAATGGAGTTAAATCCCAGGCTCTGAGTTTTCCTACAAGCAAGACTCGTTTCAGGGAAGGGCAGTTACTTTACAGCTCAAACGAACACCATCGTTCACGAAGCTCACATGTTTCTCATCTTAACTGAGAAGCATTGGATGTTAGAGGACCTCTGGTTTGTTTCAGTTTCAGAAGCAGAGTTGAACTAGATATGGTCTGTATGTATAGGAAACACCATTCTTTTCTTCTGAGCACTCTCACGTTTTCTGAGGTATTAGAGAATCTAGAAATCAAGAGCATGCTACTTGCTCTAAAGCAGAATGTGATCCATCGATGAGAACTATGCTGTGTGTTTCCCTTCAGAAATGGAGTTAAATCCCATGCTCTGAGTCTTCCTACAAGGAAGACTTCAATTCAAGTAAGGGCATTTACTTTACAGCTCAAACAACCTACATCGTTCACGAAGCTCACACGTTTCTCATCTAAACTGACAAGCATTGGATGTTAGAGGACCTCTGGTTTGTTTCAGTTTCAGAAGCAGAGTTGAACTAGATATGGCCCTATGTGTAGGAAACACACTTCTTTTGTTCTGAGCACACACAAGTTTCCTGCTGTTTTAGAGACTCTAGAAAGCAAGAGCGTGATTGTTGCTCTAAAGCAGAGTGTGATCCATCGATGAGAACTATGCTGTGTGTTTCCCTTCAGAAATGGAGTTATATTCCAGGCTCTGTGTCTTCGTACAATCAAGAATTCATTTCAAGTAAGGGCAGTCACACTTCTGCTCAAACGATCTCCATCGTTCACGAAGCTCACACGTTTCTCATCTTAAATGACAAGCATTGGATGTTAGAGGACCTGTGCTTTGTATCAATTTCAGAGGCAGATTTGGAGTAGATATGGTCTGTACGTATAGGGAACACCCTTCTTTTGTTCTCATCACACTCACATTTCCTGCTGTCTTAGAGACCCTGGAAAGCAAGAGTGTGCTTCTGGCTCTAAAGCAGAGTGTGATCAATGGATGAGAACTCTGCTGTTTGTTTCACTTCAGAAATGGAGTTAAATCCCAGGCTCTGAGTCTTCCTACAAGCAAGACTTCGTTTCAGGTAAGGGCAGTTACTTTACTGCTCAAACGAACTACATCGTTCATGAAGCTCACACGTTTCTCATCTTAACTGAGAAGCATTGGATGTTAGAGGACCTGTGGTTTGTTTCAGTTTCAGAAGCTGAGTTGAACGAGATATGGCCCGTATGTGTAGGAAACACCGTTCTTTTGTACTGAGCACACTCATGTTTCCGGCTGTATTAGACACTCTAGAAAGCAAGAGCGTGCTTCTTGCTCTAAAGCAGACTGTGATCCATCGAAGAGAACTATGCTGTGTGTTTCCCTTCAGAAATGGACTTAAATTCCAGGCTCTGTGTCTTCCTACAAGCAAGACTTCATTTCAAGTAAGTGCAGTCATTTTTCAGATTAAAAGAACAACATCGTTCACGAAGATCACACGTTTCTAATCTTAACTGACAAGCCTTGAATGTTAGAGGACCAGGGCTTTGTATCAGTTTCAGAAGCAGAGTTGGACTAGATATGGTCCGTATGTGTAGGAAACACCGTTCATTTGTTCTCAGCAAACTCATGTTTCTTGCTGTCTTAGAGACTCTAGAAAGCTACTGCGCGCTTCTTGCTCTAAAGCATAGTGTGATCAATGGATGAGAACTCTGTTATGTGTTTCACTTCAGAAATGGAGTTAAATCCCAGGCTCTGAGTTTTCCTACAAGCAAGACTTCGTTTCAGGTAAGGGCAGTTACTTTACAGCTCAAACGAACACCATCGTTCACGAAGCTCACATGTTTCTCATCTTAACTGAGAAGCATTGGATGTTAGAGGACCTCTGGTTTGTTTCAGTTTCTGAAGCACAGTTGAACTAGATATGGTCCGTATGTATAGGAAACACCATTCTTTTCTTCTGAGCACACTCACGTTTTCTGAGGTATTAGAGAATCTAGAAAGCAAGAGCATGCTACTTGCTCTAAAGTAGAGTGTGATCCATCGATGAGAACTATGCCGTGTGTTTCCCTTCAGAAATGGAGTTAAATTCCAGGCTCTGTGTCTTCCTACAAGCACGACTTCTTTTCAGGTAAGTGCAGTCACTTTCCAGCTCAAACGAATTACATGGTTCACGAAGCTCACACGTTTCTCATCTTAACTGACAAGCATTGGATGTTAGAAGACCAGGGCTTTGTATCAGTTTCAGAAGCAGAGTTGGACTAGATATGTTCCGTATGTGTAGGAACCACCATTCTTTTGTTCTCATCACACTCACGTTTTCTGCTGTCTTAGAGACTCTAGAAAGAAAGAGCGTGCTTCTTGCTCTAAAGCAGAGTGTGATCAATGGATGAGAACTCTGCTGTGTCTTTCACTTCTGAAATGGAGTTAAATCCCATGGTCTGAGTCTTCCTACATGGAAGACTTTGATTCAAGTAAGGGCAGTTACTTTACAGCTCAAACGAACTACATCCTTCACGAAGCTCACACGTTTCTCATCTAATCTAACAAGCATTGGATGTTAGAGGACCTCTGGTTTGTTTCAGTTTCAGAAGCAGATTTGAACTAGATACGGCCCTATGTGTAGGAAACACACTTCTTTTGTTCTGAGCACACTCAAGTTTCCTGCTGTTTTAGAGACTCTAGAAAGCAAGAGCGAGCTTCTTACACTAAAGCAGAGTGTGATCCATCGATGAGAACTATGCTGTGTGTTTCCCTTCAGAAATGGAGTTGTATTCCAGGCTCTGTGTCTTCCTACAAGCAAGACTTCGTTTCAAGTAAGGGCAGTCACTCTTCAGCTCAAACGATCTCCATTGTTCACGAAGCTCACACGTTTCTCATCTTAAATGACAAGCATTGGATTTTAGAGGACCTGTGCTTTGTATCAATTTCAGAGGCAGATTTGTAAAAGATATGGTCTGTACGTATAGGGAACACCCTTCTTTTGTTCTCATCACACTCCCATTTCCTGCTGTCTTAGCGACCCTGGAAAGCAACAGCGTGCTTCTGGCTCTAAAGCAGAGTGTGATCAATGGATGAGAACTCTGCTGTGTGTTTCACTTCAGAAATGGAGTTATATTCCAGGCTCTGTGCCTTCCTACAAGCAAGACTTCGTTTCAAGAAAGGGCAGTCACTCTTCAGCTCAAACGATCTACATCTTTCAAGAAGCTCACACGTTTCTCATCTTAACTGACAAGCATTGGATGTTAGAGGACCTGTGCTTTGTATCAATTTCTGAGGCAGAGTTGTACTAGATATGGTCCGTATGTGTAGGGCACACCGTTCCTTTGTTCTCATCAGACTCACATTTCCTGCTGTCTTAGAGACCCTGGAAAGCAAGAGCGTGTTTCTGGCTCTAAAGCAGAGTGTGATCAATGGATGAGAACTCTGTTGTGTGTTTCACTTCAGAAATGGAGTTAAATCCCAGGCTCTGAGTCTGCCTACAAGCAAGAGTTCATTTCAGGTAAGGGCAGTTACTTTACAGCTCAAACGAACTCCATCGTTCACGAAGCTCACACTTTTCTCATCATAACTGACAAGCATTGGATGTTAGAAGACCTGTGGTTTGTTTCAGTTTCAGAAGCAGAGTTGAACTAGATATGGCCCCATGTGTAGGAAACACAGTTCTTTTGTTCTGAGCACACTCAAGTTTCCTGCTGTATTAGAGACTCTAGAAAGCAAGAAAGTGCTTCTTGCTCTAAAGCAGAGTGTGATCCATCGATGAGAACTATGCTGTGTGTTTCCCTTCAGAAATGGAGTTATATTCCTGGCTCTGTTTCTTCCTACAAGCAAGACTTCGTTTCAAGTAAGGGCTGTCCCTCTTCAGCTCAAACGATCTACATCGTTCACGAAGCTCACACGTTTCTCATCTTAACAGACAAGCATTGGATGTTATAGGACCTGTGCTTTGTATCAATTTCAGAGGCAGAGTTGTACTAGATATGGTCCGTATGTTTAGGGAACAACGTTCTTTTGTTCTCCTCACACTCACATTTCCTGCATTCTTAGAGACCCTGGAAAGCAAGAGCGTGCTTCTAGCTCTAAAGCACAGTGTGATCAATGAATGAGAACTCTGCTGTGTGTTTCCCTTCAGAAATGGAGTTAAATCCCAGGCTCTGAGTCTCCCTACAAGCAAGACTTAGTTTCAGGTAAGGACAGTCACTCTTCTGCTCAAACGAACTACATCGCTCACGAAGCTCACACGTTTCTCATCTTAACTGACAAGCATTGGATGTTAGAGGACCTGTGGTTTGTTTCAGTTTCAGAAGCAGAGTTGAACGAGATATGGTCCGTATGTGTAGGAAACACCTTTCTTTTGTTCTGAGCACACTCATGTTTCCGTCTGTGTTAGAGACTCTAGAAAGCAAGAGGGTGCTTCTTGCTCTAAAGCAGAGTGTGATCCATCGAAGAGAACTATGCTGTGTGCTTCCCTTCAGAAATGGAGTTAAATTCCAGGGTCTGTGTCTTCCTACAAGCAAGACTTCGTTTCAAGCAAGTGAAGTCATTTTTCAGATTAAAAGAACTACATCGTTCACGAATCTCACACGTTTCTAATCTTAACTGACAAGCCTTGAATGTTAGACGACCAGTGCTTTGTATCAGTTTCAGAAGCAGAGTTGGACTAGATATGGTCCGTATGTGTAGGAAACACCGTTCATTTGTTCTCAGCAAACTCATGTTTCTTGCTGTCTTACAGACTCTAGAAAGCTAGGGCGTGCTTCTTGCTCTAAAGCAGAGTGTGATCAATGGATGAGAACTCTGTTGTGTGTTTCACTTCAGAAATGGAGTTAAATCCCAAGCTCTGAGTTTTCCTACAAGCAAGACTCGTTTCAGGTAAGGGCAGTTACTTTACAACTCAAACGAACACCATCGTTCACGAAGCTCACATGTTTCTCATCTTTACTGAGAAGCATTGGATGTTAGAGGACCTCTGGTTTGTTTCAGTTTCAGAAGCAGAGTTGAACTAGATATGGTCCGTATGTATAGGAAACACCATTCTTTTCTTCTGAGCACTCTCACGTTTTCTGAGGTATTAGAGAATCTAGAAATCAAGAGCATGCTACTTGCTCTAAAGCAGAATGTGATCCATCGATGAGAACTATGCTGTGTGTTTCCCTTCAGAAATGGAGTTAAATTCCAGGGTCTGTGTCTTCCTACAAGCAAGACTTCATTTCAAGTAAGTGCAGTCATTTTTCAGATTAAAAGAACAACATCGTTCACGAAGCTCACACGTTTCTAATCTTAACTGACAAGCCTTGAATGTTAGAGGACCAGGGCTTTGTATCAGTTTCAGAAGCAGAGTTGGACTAGATATGGTCCGTATGTGTAGGAACCACCATTCTTTTGTTCTCATCACACTCACGTTTTCTGCTGTCTTAGAGACTCTTGAAAGAAAGAGCGTGCTTCTTGCTCTAAAGCAGAGTGTGATCAATGGATGAGAACTCTGCTGTGTCTTTCACTTCTGAAATGGAGTTACATCCCATGGTCTGAGTCTTCCTACATGGAAGACTTCGATTCAAGTAAGGGCAGTTACTTTACAGCTCAAACGAACTACATCGTTCACGAAGCTCACACGTTTCTCATCTAAACTGACAAGCATTGGATGTTAGAGGACCTCTAGTTTGTTTCAGTTTCAGAAGCAGAGTTGAACTAGATATGGCCCTATGTGTAGGAAACACACTTCTTTTGTTCTGAGCACACTCAAGTTTCCTGCTCTTTTAGAGACTCTAGAAAGCAAGAGCGAGCTTCTTACACTAAAGCAGAGTGTGATCCATCGATGAGAACTATGCTGTGTGTTTCCCTTCAGAAATGGAGTTATATTCCAGGCTCTGTGCCTTCCTACAAGCAAGACATCGTTTCAAGAAAGGGCAGTCACTCTTCAGCTCAAACGATCTACATCTTTCAAGAAGCTCACACGTTTCTCATCTTAACTGACAAGCATTGGATGTTAGAGGACCTGTGCTTTGTATCAATTTCATAGGCAGTGTTGTACTAGATATGGTCCGTATGTGTAGGGCACACCGTTCCTTTGTTCTCATCAGACTCACATTTCCTGCTGTCTTAGAGACCCTGGAAAGCAAGAGCGTGATTCTAGCTCTAAAGCAGAGTGTGATCAATGGATGAGAACTCTGCTGTGTGTTTCACTTCAGAAATGGAGTTAAATTGAAGGCTCTGAGTCTTCCTACAAGCAAGACATCTTTTCAGGTATGGGCAGTTACTTTACTGCTCAAATGAACTACATCGTTCACGAAGCTCACACGTTTCTCATCTTAACTGACAAGCATTGGGTGTTAGAGGACCTGTGGTTTGTTTCAGTTTCAGAAGCAGAGTTGAACTAGATATGACCCTTATGTGTAGGAAACACTGTTCTTTTGTTCTGAGCACACTCATGTTTCCAGCTGTATTAGAGATTCTAGAAAGCTAGGGCGTGCTTCTTGCTCTAAAGCAGAGTGTGATCCATCGATGAGAACTATGCTGTGTGTTTCCATTCAGAAATGGAGTTAAATTCCAGGCTCTGTGTGTTCCTACAAGCACGACTTCGTTTCAGGTAAGGGCAGTCACTTTTCAGCTCAAACGAACTACATCGTTCACGAAGCTCACATGTTTCTCATCTTAACTGACAAGCATTGGATGTTAGAGGACCTGTGCTTTGTTTCAGTTTCAGAAGCAGAGTTGGACTAGATATGGTCCGTATGTGTAGGAACCACCGTTCTTTGTTCTCAAAACACTCACGTTTTCTGCTGTCTTAGAGACTCTAGAAAGCAAGAGCGTGCTTCTTGCTCTAAAGCAGAGTGTGATCAATGGATGAGAACTCTGTTGTGTGTTTCACTTCAGAAATGGAGTTAAATCCCATGCTCTGAGTCTTCCTACAAGGAAGACATCGATTCAAGTAAGGGCAGTTACTTTATAGCTCAAAAGAACTACATCTTTCACGAAGCTCACATGTTTCTCATCTTAACTGACAAGCATTGGATGTTAGAGGACCTGTGCTTTGTATCAAATTCAGAGGCAGAGTTGTACTAGATATGGTCTGTATGTATAGGGAACACCATTCTTTTGTTCTCCTCACACTCATATTTCCTGCTCTCTTAGAGACCCTGGAAAGCAAGAGCGTGCTTGTGGCACTGCAGCAGAGTGTGATCAATCGATGAGAACTCTGCTGTGTGTTTCACTTCAGAAATGGAGTTAAATCCCAGGCTCTGAGTCTTGCTGCAAGCAAGACTTCGTTTCAGGTAAGGGCAGTTACTTTACTGCTCAAACGAACTACATCGTTCACGAAGCTCACACGTTTCTCATCTTACCTGACAAGCATTGGATGTTAGAGGACCTCTGGTTTGTTTCAGTTTCAGAAGCAGAGTTGAACGAGATATGGCCTGTATGTGTAGGAAACACCGTTCTTTTGTCCTGAGCACACTCATGTTTCTGGCTGTATTAGAGACTCTAGAAAGCAAGAGCGTGCTTCTTGCTCTAAAGCAGACTGTGATCCATCGAAGAGAACTATGCTGTGTGTTTCCCTTCAGAAATGGAGTTAAATTCCAGGCTCTGTGTCTTCCTACAAGCAAGACTTCATTTCAAGTAAGTGCAGTCATTTTTCAGATTAAAAGACCAACATCGTTCACGAAGCTCACACGTTTCTAATCTTAACTGACAAGCCTTGAATTTTAGAGGACCAGGGCTTTGTATCAGTTTCAGAAGCAGAGTTGGACTAGATATGGTCCGTATGTGTAGGAAACACCGTTCATTTGTTCTCAGCAAACTCATGTTTCTTGCTGTCTTAGAGACTCTAGAAAGCTAGGGCGTGCTTCTTGCTCTAAAGCAGAGTGTGATCAATGGATGAGAACTCTGTTGTGTATTTCACTTCAGAAATGGAGTTAAATCCCAAGCTCTGAGTTTTCCTACAAGCAAGACTTCGTTTCAGGTAAGGGCAGTTACTTTACAGCTCAAACGAACACCATCGTTCACGAAGCTCACATGTTTCTCATCTTAACTGACAAGCATTGGATGTTAGAGGACCAGTGCTTTGTATCAGTTTCAGAAGCAGAGTTGGACTAGATATGGTCCGTATGTGTAGGAACCACCGTTCTTTTGTTCTCAGCACACTCACATTTTCTGCTGTCTTAGAGACTCTAGAAAGAAAGAGCATGCTTCTTGCTCTAAAGCAGAGTGTGACCAATGGATGAGTACTCTGCTGTGTGCGTCACTTCAGAAATGGAGTTAAATCCCATGCTCTGAGTCTTCCTACAAGGAAGACATTGATTCAAGTAAGGGCAGTTACTTTACAGATCAAACGAACTACATCGTTCACGAAGCTCACACGATTCTCATCTTATCTGACAAGCATTGGATGTTAGAAGACCTGTGGTGTGTTTCAGTTTCAGAAGCAGAATTGATTGAGATATGGCCCGTATGTGTAGGAAACACTGTTCTTTTGTTCTGAGCACACTCATGTTTCCGGCTGTATTAGAGACTCTAGAAAGCAAGAGCGTGCTTCTTGCTCTAAAGCAGACTGTGATCCATCAAAGAGAACTATGCTGTGTGTTTCCCTTCAGAAATGGAGTTAAATTCCAGGCTGTGTCTTCCTACAAGCAAGACTTCATTTCAAGTAAGTGCAGTCATTTTTCAGATTAAAAGAACAACATCGTTCACGAAGCTCACACGTTTCTAATCTTAACTGACAAGCCTTGAATGTAGAGGACCAGGGCTTTGTATCAGTTTCAGAAGCAGAGTTGGACTAGATATGGTCCGTATGTGTAGGAAACACCGTTCATTTGTTCTCGGCAAACTCATGTTTCTTGCTGTCTTAGAGACTCTAGAAAGCTAGGGCGTGCTTCTTGCTCTAAAGCAGAGTGTGATCAATGGATGAGAACTCTGTTGTGTGTTTCACTTCAGAAATGGAGTTAAATCCCAGGCTCTGAGTTTTCCTACAAGCAAGACTTCGTTTCAGGTAAGCGCAGTTACTTTACAGCTCAAACGAACACCATCGTTCACGAAGCTCACATGTTTCTCATCTTAACTGATAAGCATTGGATGTTTGATGTCCTGTGGTTTGTTTCAGATTCAGAAGCAGAGTTGAACTAGATATGGCCCCTATGTGTAGGAAATACGTTTCTTTTGTTCTGAGCACACTCAATTATCCTGCTGTATTAGAGACTCTAGAAAGCAAGTACGTGCTTCTTGCTCTAAAGCAGAGTGTGATCAATGAATGAGAACTCTGCTGTGTGTTTCCCTTCAGTAATGGAGTTAAATCCCAGGCTCTGAATCTTCCTACAAGCAAGACTTCGTTTCAGGTAAGGGCAGTTACTTTACAGCTGAATCGAACAACATCGTTCACAAAGCTCACACGTTTCTCATCTTAACTGACAAGTATTGGATGTTTGATGTCCTGTGGTTTGTTTCAGATTCAGAAGCAGAGTTGAACGAGATATGGCCCGTATGTGTAGGAAACACCTTTCTTTTGTCCTGAGCACACTCATGTTTCTGGCTGTATTAGAGACTCTAGAAAGCAAGAGCGTGCTTCTTGCTCTAAAGCAGACTGTGATCCATCGAAGAGAACTATGCTGTGTGTTTCCCTTCAGAAATGGAGTTAAATTCCAGGCTCTGTGTCTTCCTACAAGCAAGACTTCATTTCAATTAAGTGCAGTCATTTTTCAGATTAAAAGAACAACATCGTTCACGAAGCTCACACGTTTCTAATCTTAACTGACAAGCCTTGAATGTTAGAGGACCAGGGCATTGTATCAGTTTCAGAAGCAGAGTTGGACTAGATATGGTCCATATGTGTAGGAAACACCGTTCATTTGTTCTCAGCAAACTCATGTTTCTTGCTGTCTTAGAGACTCTAGAAAGCTAGGGCGTGCTTCTTGCTCTAAAGCAGAGTGTGATCAATGGATGAGAACTCTGTTGTGTATTTCACTTCAGAAATGGAGTTAAATCCCAAGCTCTGAGTTTTCCTACAAGCAAGACTTCGTTTCAGGTAAGGGCAGTTACTTTACAGCTCAAACGAACACCATCGTTCACGAAGCTCACATGTTTCTCATCTCAACTGACAAGCATTGCATGTTAGAGGACCTGTGGTTTGTTTCAGTTTCAGAAGCAGAGTTGAACTAGATATGGCCCTATGCGTAGGAAACACAGTTCTTTTGTTCTGAGGACACTCAAGTTTCCGGCTGTATTAGAGACTCTATAAAGCAAGAGCGTGCTTCTTGCTCTAAAGCAGAGTGTGATCCATTGATGAGAACTATGCTGTTTGTTTCCCTTCAGAAATGGAGTTCATTCCAGGCTCTGTGTCTTCCTACAAGCAAGACTTCGTTTCAAGTAAGGGCAGTCACTCTTCAGCTCAAACGATCTACATCTTTCAAGAAGCTCACACGTTTCTCATCTTAACTGACAAGCATTGGATGTTAGAGGACCTGTGCTTTGTATCAATTTCATAGGCAGTGTTGTACTAGATATGGTCCGTATGTGTAGGGCACACCGTTCCTTTGTTCTCATCAGACTCACATTTCCTGCTGTCTTAGAGACCCTGGAAAGCAAGAGCGTGATTCTAGCTCTAAAGCAGAGTGTGATCAATGGATGAGAACTCTGCTGTGTGTTTCACTTCAGAAATGGAGTTAAATTGAAGGCTCTGAGTCTTCCTACAAGCAAGACATCTTTTCAGGTATGGGCAGTTACTTTACTGCTCAAATGAACTACATCGTTCACGAAGCTCACACGTTTCTCATCTTAACTGACAAGCATTGGGTGTTAGAGGACCTGTGGTTTGTTTCAGTTTCAGAAGCAGAGTTGAACTAGATATGACCCTTATGTGTAGGAAACACTGTTCTTTTGTTCTGAGCACACTCATGTTTCCAGCTGTATTAGAGATTCTAGAAAGCTAGGGCGTGCTTCTTGCTCTAAAGCAGAGTGTGATCCATCGATGAGAACTATGCTGTGTGTTTCCATTCAGAAATGGAGTTAAATTCCAGGCTCTGTGTGTTCCTACAAGCACGACTTCGTTTCAGGTAAGGGCAGTCACTTTTCAGCTCAAACGAACTACATCGTTCACGAAGCTCACATGTTTCTCATCTTAACTGACAAGCATTGGATGTTAGAGGACCTGTGCTTTGTTTCAGTTTCAGAAGCAGAGTTGGACTAGATATGGTCCGTATGTGTAGGAACCACCGTTCTTTGTTCTCAAAACACTCACGTTTTCTGCTGTCTTAGAGACTCTAGAAAGCAAGAGCGTGCTTCTTGCTCTAAAGCAGAGTGTGATCAATGGATGAGAACTCTGTTGTGTGTTTCACTTCAGAAATGGAGTTAAATCCCATGCTCTGAGTCTTCCTACAAGGAAGACATCGATTCAAGTAAGGGCAGTTACTTTATAGCTCAAAAGAACTACATCTTTCACGAAGCTCACATGTTTCTCATCTTAACTGACAAGCATTGGATGTTAGAGGACCTGTGCTTTGTATCAAATTCAGAGGCAGAGTTGTACTAGATATGGTCTGTATGTATAGGGAACACCATTCTTTTGTTCTCCTCACACTCATATTTCCTGCTCTCTTAGAGACCCTGGAAAGCAAGAGCGTGCTTCTGGCACTGCAGCAGAGTGTGATCAATCGATGAGAACTCTGCTGTGTGTTTCACTTCAGAAATGGAGTTAAATCCCAGGCTCTGAGTCTTGCTGCAAGCAAGACTTCGTTTCAGGTAAGGGCAGTTACTTTACTGCTCAAACGAACTACATCGTTCACGAAGCTCACACGTTTCTCATCTTACCTGACAAGCATTGGATGTTAGAGGACCTCTGGTTTGTTTCAGTTTCAGAAGCAGAGTTGAACGAGATATGGCCTGTATGTGTAGGAAACACCGTTCTTTTGTCCTGAGCACACTCATGTTTCTGGCTGTATTAGAGACTCTAGAAAGCAAGAGCGTGCTTCTTGCTCTAAAGCAGACTGTGATCCATCGAAGAGAACTATGCTGTGTGTTTCCCTTCAGAAATGGAGTTAAATTCCAGGCTCTGTGTCTTCCTACAAGCAAGACTTCATTTCAAGTAAGTGCAGTCATTTTTCAGATTAAAAGACCAACATCGTTCACGAAGCTCACACGTTTCTAATCTTAACTGACAAGCCTTGAATTTTAGAGGACCAGGGCTTTGTATCAGTTTCAGAAGCAGAGTTGGACTAGATATGGTCCGTATGTGTAGGAAACACCGTTCATTTGTTCTCAGCAAACTCATGTTTCTTGCTGTCTTAGAGACTCTAGAAAGCTAGGGCGTGCTTCTTGCTCTAAAGCAGAGTGTGATCAATGGATGAGAACTCTGTTGTGTATTTCACTTCAGAAATGGAGTTAAATCCCAAGCTCTGAGTTTTCCTACAAGCAAGACTTCGTTTCAGGTAAGGGCAGTTACTTTACAGCTCAAACGAACACCATCGTTCACGAAGCTCACATGTTTCTCATCTTAACTGACAAGCATTGGATGTTAGAGGACCAGTGCTTTGTATCAGTTTCAGAAGCAGAGTTGGACTAGATATGGTCCGTATGTGTAGGAACCACCGTTCTTTTGTTCTCAGCACACTCACATTTTCTGCTGTCTTAGAGACTCTAGAAAGAAAGAGCATGCTTCTTGCTCTAAAGCAGAGTGTGACCAATGGATGAGTACTCTGCTGTGTGCGTCACTTCAGAAATGGAGTTAAATCCCATGCTCTGAGTCTTCCTACAAGGAAGACATTGATTCAAGTAAGGGCAGTTACTTTACAGATCAAACGAACTACATCGTTCACGAAGCTCACACGATTCTCATCTTATCTGACAAGCATTGGATGTTAGAAGACCTGTGGTGTGTTTCAGTTTCAGAAGCAGAATTGATTGAGATATGGCCCGTATGTGTAGGAAACACTGTTCTTTTGTTCTGAGCACACTCATGTTTCCGGCTGTATTAGAGACTCTAGAAAGCAAGAGCGTGCTTCTTGCTCTAAAGCAGACTGTGATCCATCAAAGAGAACTATGCTGTGTGTTTCCCTTCAGAAATGGAGTTAAATTCCAGGCTGTGTCTTCCTACAAGCAAGACTTCATTTCAAGTAAGTGCAGTCATTTTTCAGATTAAAAGAACAACATCGTTCACGAAGCTCACACGTTTCTAATCTTAACTGACAAGCCTTGAATGTAGAGGACCAGGGCTTTGTATCAGTTTCAGAAGCAGAGTTGGACTAGATATGGTCCGTATGTGTAGGAAACACCGTTCATTTGTTCTCGGCAAACTCATGTTTCTTGCTGTCTTAGAGACTCTAGAAAGCTAGGGCGTGCTTCTTGCTCTAAAGCAGAGTGTGATCAATGGATGAGAACTCTGTTGTGTGTTTCACTTCAGAAATGGAGTTAAATCCCAGGCTCTGAGTTTTCCTACAAGCAAGACTTCGTTTCAGGTAAGCGCAGTTACTTTACAGCTCAAACGAACACCATCGTTCACGAAGCTCACATGTTTCTCATCTTAACTGATAAGCATTGGATGTTTGATGTCCTGTGGTTTGTTTCAGATTCAGAAGCAGAGTTGAACTAGATATGGCCCCTATGTGTAGGAAATACGTTTCTTTTGTTCTGAGCACACTCAATTATCCTGCTGTATTAGAGACTCTAGAAAGCAAGTACGTGCTTCTTGCTCTAAAGCAGAGTGTGATCAATGAATGAGAACTCTGCTGTGTGTTTCCCTTCAGTAATGGAGTTAAATCCCAGGCTCTGAATCTTCCTACAAGCAAGACTTCGTTTCAGGTAAGGGCAGTTACTTTACAGCTGAATCGAACAACATCGTTCACAAAGCTCACACGTTTCTCATCTTAACTGACAAGTATTGGATGTTTGATGTCCTGTGGTTTGTTTCAGATTCAGAAGCAGAGTTGAACGAGATATGGCCCGTATGTGTAGGAAACACCTTTCTTTTGTCCTGAGCACACTCATGTTTCTGGCTGTATTAGAGACTCTAGAAAGCAAGAGCGTGCTTCTTGCTCTAAAGCAGACTGTGATCCATCGAAGAGAACTATGCTGTGTGTTTCCCTTCAGAAATGGAGTTAAATTCCAGGCTCTGTGTCTTCCTACAAGCAAGACTTCATTTCAATTAAGTGCAGTCATTTTTCAGATTAAAAGAACAACATCGTTCACGAAGCTCACACGTTTCTAATCTTAACTGACAAGCCTTGAATGTTAGAGGACCAGGGCATTGTATCAGTTTCAGAAGCAGAGTTGGACTAGATATGGTCCATATGTGTAGGAAACACCGTTCATTTGTTCTCAGCAAACTCATGTTTCTTGCTGTCTTAGAGACTCTAGAAAGCTAGGGCGTGCTTCTTGCTCTAAAGCAGAGTGTGATCAATGGATGAGAACTCTGTTGTGTATTTCACTTCAGAAATGGAGTTAAATCCCAAGCTCTGAGTTTTCCTACAAGCAAGACTTCGTTTCAGGTAAGGGCAGTTACTTTACAGCTCAAACGAACACCATCGTTCACGAAGCTCACATGTTTCTCATCTCAACTGACAAGCATTGCATGTTAGAGGACCTGTGGTTTGTTTCAGTTTCAGAAGCAGAGTTGAACTAGATATGGCCCTATGCGTAGGAAACACAGTTCTTTTGTTCTGAGGACACTCAAGTTTCCGGCTGTATTAGAGACTCTATAAAGCAAGAGCGTGCTTCTTGCTCTAAAGCAGAGTGTGATCCATTGATGAGAACTATGCTGTTTGTTTCCCTTCAGAAATGGAGTTATATTCCAGGCTCTGTGTCTTCCTGCAAGCAAGACTTCGTTTCAAGTAAGTGCAGTCACTCTTCAGCTCAAACGATCTACATCTTTCAAGAAGCTCACACGTTTCTCATCTTAACTGACAAGCATTGGATGTTAGAGGACCTGTGCTTTGTATCAATTTCAGAGGCAGAGTTGTACGAGATATGGTCCGTATGTGTAGGGCACACCGTTCTTTTTCTCATCAGACTCACATTTCCTGCTGTCCTAGAGACCCTGGAAAGCAAGAGCGTGCTTCTAGCTCTAAAGCAGAGTGTGATCAATGGATGAGAACTCTGCTGTGTGTTTCACTTCAGAAATGGAGTTAAATCCCAGGCTCTGAGTCTTCCTACAAGCAAGATATCTTTTCAGGTATGGGCAGTTACTTTACTGCTCAAACGAACCACATCGTTCACGAAGCTCACACGTTTCTCATCTTAACTGAAAAGCATTGGATGTTAGAGGACCTGTGGTTTGTTTCAGTTTCCGAAGCAGAGTTGAACTAGATATGGCCCTTATGTTTAGGAAACACCGTTCTTTTGTTCTGAGCACACTCATGTTTCCAGCTGTATTAGAGATTCTAGAAAGCTAGGGCGTGCTTCTTGCTCTAAAGCAGAGTGTGATCCATCGAGGAGAACTATGCTGTGTGTTTCCATTCAGAAATGGAGTTAAATTCCAGGCTCTGTGTGTTCCTACAAGTACGACTTCATTTCAGGTAAGGGCAGTCACTTTTCAGCTCAAACGAACTACATCGTTCACGAATCTCACACGTTTCTCATCTTAACTGACAAGCATTGGAAGTTAGAGAACCAGTGCTTTGTATCAGTTTCAGAAGCAGAGTTGGACTAGATATGGTCCGTATGTGTAGGAACCACCGTTCTTTGTTCTCAAAACACTCACGTTTTCGGCTCTCTTAGAGCCTCTAGAAAGGAAGAGCCTGCTTCTTGCTCTAAAGCAGAGTGTGATCAATGGATGAGAACTCTGCTGTGTTTTGCACTTCAGAAATGGAGTTAAATCCCATGCTCTGAGTCTTCCTACAAGAAAGACATCGATTCAAGTAAGGGCAGTTACTTTACAGCTCAATCGAACAACATCGTTCACAAAGCTCACACGTTTCTAATCTTAACTGATAAGCATTGGATGTTTGATGTCCTGTGGTTTGTTTCAGATTCAGAAGCAGAATTGAACTAGATATGGCCTGTATGTTTAGGAAACACGGTTCTTTTGTTCTGAGCACACTCAAGTTTCCTGCTGTATTAGAGACACTAGAAAGCAAGAGCGTGCTTCTTGCTCTAAAGCAGAGTGTGATCAATGAATGAGAACTCTGCTGTGTGTTTCCCTTCAGAAATGGAGTTAAATCTCAGGCTCTGTGTCATCCTACAAGCAAGACTTCGTTTCAAGTAAGGGCAGTCACTTTTCAGCTTAAACGATCTACATCATTATCGAAGCTCACACGTTTCTCATCTTAACTGACAAGCATTGGATGTTAGAGGACCTGTGCTTTGTATCAGTTTCAGAAGCAGTGTTGGACTAGATATGGTCCGTATGTGTAGGAACCACCGTTCCTTTGTTCTCAGCACACTCACGTTTTCTGCTGTCTTAGAGACTCTAGAAAGAAAGAGCGTGCTTCTTGCTCTAAAGCAGAGTGTGACCAATGGATGAGTACTCTGCTGTGTGCTTCACTTCAGAAATGGAGTTAAATCCCATGCTCTGAGTCTTCCTACAAGGAAGACATTGATTCAAGTAAGGGCAGTCACTTTTCAGCTTAAACGATCTACATCATTCTCGAAGCTCACACGTTTCTAATGTTAACTGACAAGCATTGGATGTTAGAGGACCAGTGCTTTGTATCAGTTTCAGAAGCAGAGTTGGACTAGATATGGTCCGTATGTGTAGGAACCACCGTTCTTTTGTTCTCAGCACACTCACATTTTCTGCTGTCTTAGAGACTCTAGAAAGAAAGAGCATGCTTCTTGCTCTAAAGCAGAGTGTGACCAATGGATGAGTACTCTGCTGTGTGCTTCACTTCAGAAATGGAGTTAAATCCCATGTTCTGAGTCTTCCTACAAGGAAGACATTGATTCAAGTAAGGGCAGTTACTTTACAGATCAAACGAACTACATCGTTCACGAAGCTCACACGATTCTCATCTTATCTGACAAGCATTGGATGTTAGAAGACCTGTGGTGTGTTTCAGTTTCAGAAGCAGAATTGATTGAGATATGGCCCGTATGTGTAGGAAACACTGTTCTTTTGTTCTGAGCACACTCATGTTTCCGGCTGTATTAGAGACTCTAGAAAGCAAGAGCGTGCTTCTTGCTCTAAAGCAGACTGTGATCCATCAAAGAGAACTATGCTGTGTGTTTCCCTTCAGAAATGGAGTTAAATTCCAGGCTGTGTCTTCCTACAAGCAAGACTTCATTTCAAGTAAGTGCAGTCATTTTTCAGATTAAAAGAACAACATCGTTCACGAAGCTCACACGTTTCTAATCTTAACTGACAAGCCTTGAATGTAGAGGACCAGGGCTTTGTATCAGTTTCAGAAGCAGAGTTGGACTAGATATGGTCCGTATGTGTAGGAAACACCGTTCATTTGTTCTCGGCAAACTCATGTTTCTTGCTGTCTTAGAGACTCTAGAAAGCTAGGGCGTGCTTCTTGCTCTAAAGCAGAGTGTGATCAATGGATGAGAACTCTGTTGTGTGTTTCACTTCAGAAATGGAGTTAAATCCCAGGCTCTGAGTTTTCCTACAAGCAAGACTTCGTTTCAGGTAAGCGCAGTTACTTTACAGCTCAAACGAACACCATCGTTCACGAAGCTCACATGTTTCTCATCTTAACTGATAAGCATTGGATGTTTGATGTCCTGTGGTTTGTTTCAGATTCAGAAGCAGAGTTGAACTAGATATGGCCCCTATGTGTAGGAAATACGTTTCTTTTGTTCTGAGCACACTCAAGTTTCCTGCTGTATTAGAGACTCTAGAAAGCAAGTACGTGCTTCTTGCTCTAAAGCAGAGTGTGATCAATGAATGAGAACTCTGCTGTGTGTTTCCCTTCAGTAATGGAGTTAAATCCCAGGCTCTGAATCTTCCTACAAGCAAGACTTCGTTTCAGGTAAGGGCAGTTACTTTACAGCTGAATCGAACAACATCGTTCACAAAGCTCACACGTTTCTCATCTTAACTGACAAGTATTGGATGTTTGATGTCCTGTGGTTTGTTTCAGATTCAGAAGCAGAGTTGAACGAGATATGGCCCGTATGTGTAGGAAACACCTTTCTTTTGTCCTGAGCACACTCATGTTTCTGGCTGTATTAGAGACTCTAGAAAGCAAGAGCGTGCTTCTTGCTCTAAAGCAGACTGTGATCCATCGAAGAGAACTATGCTGTGTGTTTCCCTTCAGAAATGGAGTTAAATTCCAGGCTCTGTGTCTTCCTACAAGCAAGACTTCATTTCAATTAAGTGCAGTCATTTTTCAGATTAAAAGAACAACATCGTTCACGAAGCTCACACGTTTCTAATCTTAACTGACAAGCCTTGAATGTTAGAGGACCAGGGCTTTGTATCAGTTTCAGAAGCAGAGTTGGACTAGATATGGTCCATATGTGTAGGAAACACCGTTCATTTGTTCTCAGCAAACTCATGTTTCTTGCTGTCTTAGAGACTCTAGAAAGCTAGGGCGTGCTTCTTGCCTAAAGCAGAGTGTGATCAATGGATGAGAACTCTGTTGTGTATTTCATTTCAGAAATGGAGTTAAATCCCAAGCTCTGAGTTTTCCTACAAGCAAGACTTCGTTTCAGGTAAGGGCAGTTACTTTACAGCTCAAACGAACACCATCGTTCACGAAGCTCACATGTTTCTCATCTCAACTGACAAGCATTGCATGTTAGAGGACCTGTGGTTTGTTTCAGTTTCAGAAGCAGAGTTGAACTAGATATGGCCCTATGCGTAGGAAACACAGTTCTTTTGTTCTGAGGACACTCAAGTTTCCGGCTGTATTAGAGACTCTATAAAGCAAGAGCGTGCTTCTTGCTCTAAAGCAGAGTGTGATCCATTGATGAGAACTATGCTGTTTGTTTCCCTTCAGAAATGGAGTTATATTCCAGGCTCTGTGTCTTCCTACAAGCAAGACTTCGTTTCAAGTAAGTGCAGTCACTCTTCAGCTCAAACGATCTACATCTTTCAAGAAGCTCACACGTTTCTCATCTTAACTGACAAGCATTGGATGTTAGAGGACCTGTGCTTTGTATCAATTTCAGAGGCAGAGTTGTACGAAATATGGTCCGTATGTGTAGGGCACACCGTTCTTTTTCTCATCAGACTCACATTTCCTGCTGTCCTAGAGACCCTGGAAAGCAAGAGCGTGCTTCTAGCTCTAAAGCAGAGTGTGATCCATCGAGGAGAACTATGCTGTGTGTTTCCATTCAGAAATGGAGTTAAATTCCAGGCTCTGTGTGTTCCTACAAGTACGACTTCATTTCAGGTAAGGGCAGTCACTTTTCAGCTCAAACGAACTACATCGTTCACGAATCTCACACGTTTCTCATCTTAACTGACAAGCATTGGATGTTAGAGAACCAGTGCTTTGTATCAGTTTCAGAAGCAGAGTTGGACTAGATATGGTCCGTATGTGTAGGAACCACCGTTCTTTGTTCTCAAAACACTCACGTTTTCGGCTCTCTTAGAGCCTCTAGAAAGCAAGAGCGTGCTTCTTGCTCTAAAGCAGAGTGTGATCAATGGATGAGAACTCTGCTGTTTTTTGCACTTCAGAAATGGAGTTAAATCCCATGCTCTGAGTCTTCCTACAAGAAAGACATCGATTCAAGTAAGGGCAGTTACTTTACAGCTCAATCGAACAACATCGTTCACAAAGCTCACACGTTTCTAATCTTAACTGATAAGCATTGGATGTTTGATGTCCTGTGGTTTGTTTCAGATTCAGAAGCAGAATTGAACTAGATATGGCCTGTATGTTTAGGAAACACGGTTCTTTTGTTCTGAGCACACTCAAGTTTCCTGCTGTATTAGAGACACTAGAAAGCAAGAGCGTGCTTCTTGCTCTAAAGCAGAGTGTGATCAATGAATGAGAACTCTGCTGTGTGTTTCCCTTCAGAAATGGAGTTAAATCTCAGGCTCTGTGTCATCCTACAAGCAAGACTTCGTTTCAAGTAAGGGCAGTCACTTTTCAGCTTAAACGATCTACATCATTATCGAAGCTCACACGTTTCTCATCTTAACTGACAAGCATTGGATGTTAGAGGACCTGTGCTTTGTATCAGTTTCAGAAGCAGAGTTGGACTAGATATGGTCCGTATGTGTAGGAACCACCGTTCCTTTGTTCTCAGCACACTCACGTTTTCTGCTGTCTTAGAGACTCTAGAAAGAAAGAGCGTGCTTCTTGCTCTAAAGCAGAGTGTGACCAATGGATGAGTACTCTGCTGTGTGCTTCACTTCAGAAATGGAGTTAAATCCCATGCTCTGAGTCTTCCTACAAGGAAGACATTGATTCAAGTAAGGGCAGTCACTTTTCAGCTTAAACGATCTACATCATTCTCGAAGCTCACACGTTTCTAATGTTAACTGACAAGCATTGGATGTTAGAGGACCTGTGCTTTGTATCAAATTCAGAGGCAGAGTTGTACTAGATATGGTCTGTATGTATAGGGATCACCCTTCTTTTGTTCTCATCACTCTCACGTTTCCTGCTGTCTTAGAGACCCTGGAAAGCAAGAGCGTGCTGCTGGCACTGCAGCAGAGTGTGATCAATGGATGAGAACTCTGCTGTGTGTTTCACTTCAGAAATGGAGTTAAATCCCAGGCTCTGAGTCTTGCTACAAGCAAGACTTCGTTTCAGGTAAGGGCAGTTACTTTACTGCTCAAAAGAACTACATCGTTCACGAAGCTCACACGTTTCTCATCTTAACTGACAAGCATTGGATGTTAGAGGATCTGTGGTTTGTTTCAGTTTCAGAAGCAGAATTGATTGAGATATGGCCCGTATGTGTAGGAAACACTGTTCTTTTGTTCTGAGCACACTCATGTTTCCGGCTGTATTAGAGACTCTAGAAAGCAAGAGCGTGCTTCTTGCTCTAAAGCAGACTGTGATCCATCGAGGAGAACTATGCTGTGTGTTTCCCTTCAGCAATGGAGTTAAATTCCAGGCTCTGTGTCTTCCTACAAGCAAGACTTCATTTCAAGTAAGTGCAGTCATTTTTCAGATTAAAAGAACAACATCGTTCACGAAGCTCACACGTTTCTAATCTTAACTGACAAGCCTTGAATGTTAGAGGACCAGGGCTTTGTATCAGTTTCAGAAGCAGAGTTGGACTAGATATAGTCCGTATGTGTAGGAAACACCGTTCATTTGTTCTCAGCAAACTCATGTTTCTTGCTGTCTTAGAGACTCTAGAAAGCTAGGGCGTGCTTCTTGCTCTAAAGCAGAGTGTGATCAATGGATGAGAACTCTGTTGTGTGTTTCACTTCAGAAATGGAGTTAAATCCCAGGCTCTGAGTTTTCCTACAAGCAAGACTTCGTTTCAGGTAAGCGCAGTTACTTTACAGCTCAAACGAACACCATCGTTCACGAAGCTCACATGTTTCTCATCTTAACTGACAAGCATTGGATGTTAGAGGACCAGTGCTTTGTATCAGTTTCAGAAGCAGAGTTGGACTAGATATGGTCCGTATGTGTAGGAACCACCGTTCTTTTGTTCTCAGCACACTCACATTTTCTGCTGTCTTAGAGACTCTAGAAAGAAAGAGCATGCTTCTTGCTCTAAAGCAGAGTGTGACCAATGGATGAGTACTCTGCTGTGTGCTTCACTTCAGAAATGGAGTTAAATCCCATGTTCTGAGTCTTCCTACAAGGAAGACATTGATTCAAGTAAGGGCAGTTACTTTACAGATCAAACGAACTACATCGTTCACGAAGCTCACACGATTCTCATCTTATCTGACAAGCATTGGATGTTAGAAGACCTGTGGTGTGTTTCAGTTTCAGAAGCAGAATTGATTGAGATATGGCCCGTATGTGTAGGAAACACTGTTCTTTTGTTCTGAGCACACTCATGTTTCCGGCTGTATTAGAGACTCTAGAAAGCAAGAGCGTGCTTCTTGCTCTAAAGCAGACTGTGATCCATCAAAGAGAACTATGCTGTGTGTTTCCCTTCAGAAATGGAGTTAAATTCCAGGCTGTGTCTTCCTACAAGCAAGACTTCATTTCAAGTAAGTGCAGTCATTTTTCAGATTAAAAGAACAACATCGTTCACGAAGCTCACACGTTTCTAATCTTAACTGACAAGCCTTGAATGTAGAGGACCAGGGCTTTGTATCAGTTTCAGAAGCAGAGTTGGACTAGATATGGTCCGTATTTGTAGGAAACACCGTTCATTTGTTCTCGGCAAACTCATGTTTCTTGCTGTCTTAGAGACTCTAGAAAGCTAGGGCGTGCTTCTTGCTCTAAAGCAGAGTGTGATCAATGGATGAGAACTCTGTTGTGTGTTTCACTTCAGAAATGGAGTTAAATCCCAGGCTCTGAGTTTTCCTACAAGCAAGACTTCGTTTCAGGTAAGCGCAGTTACTTTACAGCTCAAACGAACACCATCGTTCACGAAGCTCACATGTTTCTCATCTTAACTGATAAGCATTGGATGTTTGATGTCCTGTGGTTTGTTTCAGATTCAGAAGCAGAGTTGAACTAGATATGGCCCCTATGTGTAGGAAATACGTTTCTTTTGTTCTGAGCACACTCAAGTTTCCTGCTGTATTAGAGACTCTAGAAAGCAAGTACGTGCTTCTTGCTCTAAAGCAGAGTGTGATCAATGAATGAGAACTCTGCTGTGTGTTTCCCTTCAGTAATGGAGTTAAATCCCAGGCTCTGAATCTTCCTACAAGCAAGACTTCGTTTCAGGTAAGGGCAGTTACTTTACAGCTGAATCGAACAACATCGTTCACAAAGCTCACACGTTTCTCATCTTAACTGACAAGTATTGGATGTTTGATGTCCTGTGGTTTGTTTCAGATTCAGAAGCAGAGTTGAACGAGATATGGCCCGTATGTGTAGGAAACACCTTTCTTTTGTCCTGAGCACACTCATGTTTCTGGCTGTATTAGAGACTCTAGAAAGCAAGAGCGTGCTTCTTGCTCTAAAGCAGACTGTGATCCATCGAAGAGAACTATGCTGTGTGTTTCCCTTCAGAAATGGAGTTAAATTCCAGGCTCTGTGTCTTCCTACAAGCAAGACTTCATTTCAATTAAGTGCAGTCATTTTTCAGATTAAAAGAACAACATCGTTCACGAAGCTCACACGTTTCTAATCTTAACTGACAAGCCTTGAATGTTAGAGGACCAGGGCTTTGTATCAGTTTCAGAAGCAGAGTTGGACTAGATATGGTCCATATGTGTAGGAAACACCGTTCATTTGTTCTCAGCAAACTCATGTTTCTTGCTGTCTTAGAGACTCTAGAAAGCTAGGGCGTGCTTCTTGCCTAAAGCAGAGTGTGATCAATGGATGAGAACTCTGTTGTGTATTTCACTTCAGAAATGGAGTTAAATCCCAAGCTCTGAGTTTTCCTACAAGCAAGACTTCGTTTCAGGTAAGGGCAGTTACTTTACAGCTCAAACGAACACCATCGTTCACGAAGCTCACATGTTTCTCATCTCAACTGACAAGCATTGCATGTTAGAGGACCTGTGGTTTGTTTCAGTTTCAGAAGCAGAGTTGAACTAGATATGGCCCTATGCGTAGGAAACACAGTTCTTTTGTTCTGAGGACACTCAAGTTTCCGGCTGTATTAGAGACTCTATAAAGCAAGAGCGTGCTTCTTGCTCTAAAGCAGAGTGTGATCCATTGATGAGAACTATGCTGTTTGTTTCCCTTCAGAAATGGAGTTATATTCCAGGCTCTGTGTCTTCCTGCAAGCAAGACTTCGTTTCAAGTAAGTGCAGTCACTCTTCAGCTCAAACGATCTACATCTTTCAAGAAGCTCACACGTTTCTCATCTTAACTGACAAGCATTGGATGTTAGAGGACCTGTGCTTTGTATCAATTTCAGAGGCAGAGTTGTACGAGATATGGTCCGTATGTGTAGGGCACACCGTTCTTTTTCTCATCAGACTCACATTTCCTGCTGTCCTAGAGACCCTGGAAAGCAAGAGCGTGCTTCTAGCTCTAAAGCAGAGTGTGATCAATGGATGAGAACTCTGCTGTGTGTTTCACTTCAGAAATGGAGTTAAATCCCAGGCTCTGAGTCTTCCTACAAGCAAGATATCTTTTCAGGTATGGGCAGTTACTTTACTGCTCAAACGAACCACATCGTTCACGAAGCTCACACGTTTCTCATCTTAACTGAAAAGCATTGGATGTTAGAGGACCTGTGGTTTGTTTCAGTTTCCGAAGCAGAGTTGAACTAGATATGGCCCTTATGTTTAGGAAACACCGTTCTTTTGTTCTGAGCACACTCATGTTTCCAGCTGTATTAGAGATTCTAGAAAGCTAGGGCGTGCTTCTTGCTCTAAAGCAGAGTGTGATCCATCGAGGAGAACTATGCTGTGTGTTTCCATTCAGAAATGGAGTTAAATTCCAGGCTCTGTGTGTTCCTACAAGTACGACTTCATTTCAGGTAAGGGCAGTCACTTTTCAGCTCAAACGAACTACATCGTTCACGAATCTCACACGTTTCTCATCTTAACTGACAAGCATTGGAAGTTAGAGAACCAGTGCTTTGTATCAGTTTCAGAAGCAGAGTTGGACTAGATATGGTCCGTATGTGTAGGAACCACCGTTCTTTGTTCTCAAAACACTCACGTTTTCGGCTCTCTTAGAGCCTCTAGAAAGGAAGAGCGTGCTTCTTGCTCTAAAGCAGAGTGTGATCAATGGATGAGAACTCTGCTGTGTTTTGCACTTCAGAAATGGAGTTAAATCCCATGCTCTGAGTCTTCCTACAAGAAAGACATCGATTCAAGTAAGGGCAGTTACTTTACAGCTCAATCGAACAACATCGTTCACAAAGCTCACACGTTTCTAATCTTAACTGATAAGCATTGGATGTTTGATGTCCTGTGGTTTGTTTCAGATTCAGAAGCAGAATTGAACTAGATATGGCCTGTATGTTTAGGAAACACGGTTCTTTTGTTCTGAGCACACTCAAGTTTCCTGCTGTATTAGAGACACTAGAAAGCAAGAGCGTGCTTCTTGCTCTAAAGCAGAGTGTGATCAATGAATGAGAACTCTGCTGTGTGTTTCCCTTCAGAAATGGAGTTAAATCTCAGGCTCTGTGTCATCCTACAAGCAAGACTTCGTTTCAAGTAAGGGCAGTCACTTTTCAGCTTAAACGATCTACATCATTATCGAAGCTCACACGTTTCTCATCTTAACTGACAAGCATTGGATGTTAGAGGACCTGTGCTTTGTATCAGTTTCAGAAGCAGTGTTGGACTAGATATGGTCCGTATGTGTAGGAACCACCGTTCCTTTGTTCTCAGCACACTCACGTTTTCTGCTGTCTTAGAGACTCTAGAAAGAAAGAGCGTGCTTCTTGCTCTAAAGCAGAGTGTGACCAATGGATGAGTACTCTGCTGTGTGCTTCACTTCAGAAATGGAGTTAAATCCCATGCTCTGAGTCTTCCTACAAGGAAGACATTGATTCAAGTAAGGGCAGTCACTTTTCAGCTTAAACGATCTACATCATTCTCGAAGCTCACACGTTTCTAATGTTAACTGACAAGCATTGGATGTTAGAGGACCAGTGCTTTGTATCAGTTTCAGAAGCAGAGTTGGACTAGATATGGTCCGTATGTGTAGGAACCACCGTTCTTTTGTTCTCAGCACACTCACATTTTCTGCTGTCTTAGAGACTCTAGAAAGAAAGAGCATGCTTCTTGCTCTAAAGCAGAGTGTGACCAATGGATGAGTACTCTGCTGTGTGCTTCACTTCAGAAATGGAGTTAAATCCCATGTTCTGAGTCTTCCTACAAGGAAGACATTGATTCAAGTAAGGGCAGTTACTTTACAGATCAAACGAACTACATCGTTCACGAAGCTCACACGATTCTCATCTTATCTGACAAGCATTGGATGTTAGAAGACCTGTGGTGTGTTTCAGTTTCAGAAGCAGAATTGATTGAGATATGGCCCGTATGTGTAGGAAACACTGTTCTTTTGTTCTGAGCACACTCATGTTTCCGGCTGTATTAGAGACTCTAGAAAGCAAGAGCGTGCTTCTTGCTCTAAAGCAGACTGTGATCCATCAAAGAGAACTATGCTGTGTGTTTCCCTTCAGAAATGGAGTTAAATTCCAGGCTGTGTCTTCCTACAAGCAAGACTTCATTTCAAGTAAGTGCAGTCATTTTTCAGATTAAAAGAACAACATCGTTCACGAAGCTCACACGTTTCTAATCTTAACTGACAAGCCTTGAATGTAGAGGACCAGGGCTTTGTATCAGTTTCAGAAGCAGAGTTGGACTAGATATGGTCCGTATGTGTAGGAAACACCGTTCATTTGTTCTCGGCAAACTCATGTTTCTTGCTGTCTTAGAGACTCTAGAAAGCTAGGGCGTGCTTCTTGCTCTAAAGCAGAGTGTGATCAATGGATGAGAACTCTGTTGTGTGTTTCACTTCAGAAATGGAGTTAAATCCCAGGCTCTGAGTTTTCCTACAAGCAAGACTTCGTTTCAGGTAAGCGCAGTTACTTTACAGCTCAAACGAACACCATCGTTCACGAAGCTCACATGTTTCTCATCTTAACTGATAAGCATTGGATGTTTGATGTCCTGTGGTTTGTTTCAGATTCAGAAGCAGAGTTGAACTAGATATGGCCCCTATGTGTAGGAAATACGTTTCTTTTGTTCTGAGCACACTCAAGTTTCCTGCTGTATTAGAGACTCTAGAAAGCAAGTACGTGCTTCTTGCTCTAAAGCAGAGTGTGATCAATGAATGAGAACTCTGCTGTGTGTTTCCCTTCAGTAATGGAGTTAAATCCCAGGCTCTGAATCTTCCTACAAGCAAGACTTCGTTTCAGGTAAGGGCAGTTACTTTACAGCTGAATCGAACAACATCGTTCACAAAGCTCACACGTTTCTCATCTTAACTGACAAGTATTGGATGTTTGATGTCCTGTGGTTTGTTTCAGATTCAGAAGCAGAGTTGAACGAGATATGGCCCGTATGTGTAGGAAACACCTTTCTTTTGTCCTGAGCACACTCATGTTTCTGGCTGTATTAGAGACTCTAGAAAGCAAGAGCGTGCTTCTTGCTCTAAAGCAGACTGTGATCCATCGAAGAGAACTATGCTGTGTGTTTCCCTTCAGAAATGGAGTTAAATTCCAGGCTCTGTGTCTTCCTACAAGCAAGACTTCATTTCAATTAAGTGCAGTCATTTTTCAGATTAAAAGAACAACATCGTTCACGAAGCTCACACGTTTCTAATCTTAACTGACAAGCCTTGAATGTTAGAGGACCAGGGCTTTGTATCAGTTTCAGAAGCAGAGTTGGACTAGATATGGTCCATATGTGTAGGAAACACCGTTCATTTGTTCTCAGCAAACTCATGTTTCTTGCTGTCTTAGAGACTCTAGAAAGCTAGGGCGTGCTTCTTGCCTAAAGCAGAGTGTGATCAATGGATGAGAACTCTGTTGTGTATTTCACTTCAGAAATGGAGTTAAATCCCAAGCTCTGAGTTTTCCTACAAGCAAGACTTCGTTTCAGGTAAGGGCAGTTACTTTACAGCTCAAACGAACACCATCGTTCACGAAGCTCACATGTTTCTCATCTCAACTGACAAGCATTGCATGTTAGAGGACCTGTGGTTTGTTTCAGTTTCAGAAGCAGAGTTGAACTAGATATGGCCCTATGCGTAGGAAACACAGTTCTTTTGTTCTGAGGACACTCAAGTTTCCGGCTGTATTAGAGACTCTATAAAGCAAGAGCGTGCTTCTTGCTCTAAAGCAGAGTGTGATCCATTGATGAGAACTATGCTGTTTGTTTCCCTTCAGAAATGGAGTTATATTCCAGGCTCTGTGTCTTCCTACAAGCAAGACTTCGTTTCAAGTAAGTGCAGTCACTCTTCAGCTCAAACGATCTACATCTTTCAAGAAGCTCACACGTTTCTCATCTTAACTGACAAGCATTGGATGTTAGAGGACCTGTGCTTTGTATCAATTTCAGAGGCAGAGTTGTACGAAATATGGTCCGTATGTGTAGGGCACACCGTTCTTTTTCTCATCAGACTCACATTTCCTGCTGTCCTAGAGACCCTGGAAAGCAAGAGCGTGCTTCTAGCTCTAAAGCAGAGTGTGATCCATCGAGGAGAACTATGCTGTGTGTTTCCATTCAGAAATGGAGTTAAATTCCAGGCTCTGTGTGTTCCTACAAGTACGACTTCATTTCAGGTAAGGGCAGTCACTTTTCAGCTCAAACGAACTACATCGTTCACGAATCTCACACGTTTCTCATCTTAACTGACAAGCATTGGATGTTAGAGAACCAGTGCTTTGTATCAGTTTCAGAAGCAGAGTTGGACTAGATATGGTCCGTATGTGTAGGAACCACCGTTCTTTGTTCTCAAAACACTCACGTTTTCGGCTCTCTTAGAGCCTCTAGAAAGCAAGAGCGTGCTTCTTGCTCTAAAGCAGAGTGTGATCAATGGATGAGAACTCTGCTGTTTTTTGCACTTCAGAAATGGAGTTAAATCCCATGCTCTGAGTCTTCCTACAAGAAAGACATCGATTCAAGTAAGGGCAGTTACTTTACAGCTCAATCGAACAACATCGTTCACAAAGCTCACACGTTTCTAATCTTAACTGATAAGCATTGGATGTTTGATGTCCTGTGGTTTGTTTCAGATTCAGAAGCAGAATTGAACTAGATATGGCCTGTATGTTTAGGAAACACGGTTCTTTTGTTCTGAGCACACTCAAGTTTCCTGCTGTATTAGAGACACTAGAAAGCAAGAGCGTGCTTCTTGCTCTAAAGCAGAGTGTGATCAATGAATGAGAACTCTGCTGTGTGTTTCCCTTCAGAAATGGAGTTAAATCTCAGGCTCTGTGTCATCCTACAAGCAAGACTTCGTTTCAAGTAAGGGCAGTCACTTTTCAGCTTAAACGATCTACATCATTATCGAAGCTCACACGTTTCTCATCTTAACTGACAAGCATTGGATGTTAGAGGACCTGTGCTTTGTATCAGTTTCAGAAGCAGAGTTGGACTAGATATGGTCCGTATGTGTAGGAACCACCGTTCCTTTGTTCTCAGCACACTCACGTTTTCTGCTGTCTTAGAGACTCTAGAAAGAAAGAGCGTGCTTCTTGCTCTAAAGCAGAGTGTGACCAATGGATGAGTACTCTGCTGTGTGCTTCACTTCAGAAATGGAGTTAAATCCCATGCTCTGAGTCTTCCTACAAGGAAGACATTGATTCAAGTAAGGGCAGTCACTTTTCAGCTTAAACGATCTACATCATTCTCGAAGCTCACACGTTTCTAATGTTAACTGACAAGCATTGGATGTTAGAGGACCTGTGCTTTGTATCAAATTCAGAGGCAGAGTTGTACTAGATATGGTCTGTATGTATAGGGATCACCCTTCTTTTGTTCTCATCACTCTCACGTTTCCTGCTGTCTTAGAGACCCTGGAAAGCAAGAGCGTGCTGCTGGCACTGCAGCAGAGTGTGATCAATGGATGAGAACTCTGCTGTGTGTTTCACTTCAGAAATGGAGTTAAATCCCAGGCTCTGAGTCTCCCTACAAGCAAGACTTCGTTTCAGGTAAGGGCAGTTACTTTACTGCTCAAAAGAACTACATCGTTCACGAAGCTCACACGTTTCTCATCTTAACTGACAAGCATTGGATGTTAGAGGATCTGTGGTTTGTTTCAGTTTCAGAAGCAGAATTGATTGAGATATGGCCCGTATGTGTAGGAAACACTGTTCTTTTGTTCTGAGCACACTCATGTTTCCGGCTGTATTAGAGACTCTAGAAAGCAAGAGCGTGCTTCTTGCTCTAAAGCAGACTGTGATCCATCGAGGAGAACTATGCTGTGTGTTTCCCTTCAGCAATGGAGTTAAATTCCAGGCTCTGTGTCTTCCTACAAGCAAGACTTCATTTCAAGTAAGTGCAGTCATTTTTCAGATTAAAAGAACAACATCGTTCACGAAGCTCACACGTTTCTAATCTTAACTGACAAGCCTTGAATGTTAGAGGACCAGGGCTTTGTATCAGTTTCAGAAGCAGAGTTGGACTAGATATAGTCCGTATGTGTAGGAAACACCGTTCATTTGTTCTCAGCAAACTCATGTTTCTTGCTGTCTTAGAGACTCTAGAAAGCTAGGGCGTGCTTCTTGCTCTAAAGCAGAGTGTGATCAATGGATGAGAACTCTGTTGTGTGTTTCACTTCAGAAATGGAGTTAAATCCCAGGCTCTGAGTTTTCCTACAAGCAAGACTTCGTTTCAGGTAAGCGCAGTTACTTTACAGCTCAAACGAACACCATCGTTCACGAAGCTCACATGTTTCTCATCTTAACTGACAAGCATTGGATGTTAGAGGACCAGTGCTTTGTATCAGTTTCAGAAGCAGAGTTGGACTAGATATGGTCCGTATGTGTAGGAACCACCGTTCTTTTGTTCTCAGCACACTCACATTTTCTGCTGTCTTAGAGACTCTAGAAAGAAAGAGCATGCTTCTTGCTCTAAAGCAGAGTGTGACCAATGGATGAGTACTCTGCTGTGTGCTTCACTTCAGAAATGGAGTTAAATCCCATGTTCTGAGTCTTCCTACAAGGAAGACATTGATTCAAGTAAGGGCAGTTACTTTACAGATCAAACGAACTACATCGTTCACGAAGCTCACACGATTCTCATCTTATCTGACAAGCATTGGATGTTAGAAGACCTGTGGTGTGTTTCAGTTTCAGAAGCAGAATTGATTGAGATATGGCCCGTATGTGTAGGAAACACTGTTCTTTTGTTCTGAGCACACTCATGTTTCCGGCTGTATTAGAGACTCTAGAAAGCAAGAGCGTGCTTCTTGCTCTAAAGCAGACTGTGATCCATCAAAGAGAACTATGCTGTGTGTTTCCCTTCAGAAATGGAGTTAAATTCCAGGCTGTGTCTTCCTACAAGCAAGACTTCATTTCAAGTAAGTGCAGTCATTTTTCAGATTAAAAGAACAACATCGTTCACGAAGCTCACACGTTTCTAATCTTAACTGACAAGCCTTGAATGTAGAGGACCAGGGCTTTGTATCAGTTTCAGAAGCAGAGTTGGACTAGATATGGTCCGTATTTGTAGGAAACACCGTTCATTTGTTCTCGGCAAACTCATGTTTCTTGCTGTCTTAGAGACTCTAGAAAGCTAGGGCGTGCTTCTTGCTCTAAAGCAGAGTGTGATCAATGGATGAGAACTCTGTTGTGTGTTTCACTTCAGAAATGGAGTTAAATCCCAGGCTCTGAGTTTTCCTACAAGCAAGACTTCGTTTCAGGTAAGCGCAGTTACTTTACAGCTCAAACGAACACCATCGTTCACGAAGCTCACATGTTTCTCATCTTAACTGATAAGCATTGGATGTTTGATGTCCTGTGGTTTGTTTCAGATTCAGAAGCAGAGTTGAACTAGATATGGCCCCTATGTGTAGGAAATACGTTTCTTTTGTTCTGAGCACACTCAAGTTTCCTGCTGTATTAGAGACTCTAGAAAGCAAGTACGTGCTTCTTGCTCTAAAGCAGAGTGTGATCAATGAATGAGAACTCTGCTGTGTGTTTCCCTTCAGTAATGGAGTTAAATCCCAGGCTCTGAATCTTCCTACAAGCAAGACTTCGTTTCAGGTAAGGGCAGTTACTTTACAGCTGAATCGAACAACATCGTTCACAAAGCTCACATGTTTCTCATCTTAACTGACAAGTATTGGATGTTTGATGTCCTGTGGTTTGTTTCAGATTCAGAAGCAGAGTTGAACGAGATATGGCCCGTATGTGTAGGAAACACCTTTCTTTTGTCCTGAGCACACTCATGTTTCTGGCTGTATTAGAGACTCTAGAAAGCAAGAGCGTGCTTCTTGCTCTAAAGCAGACTGTGATCCATCGAAGAGAACTATGCTGTGTGTTTCCCTTCAGAAATGGAGTTAAATTCCAGGCTCTGTGTCTTCCTACAAGCAAGACTTCATTTCAATTAAGTGCAGTCATTTTTCAGATTAAAAGAACAACATCGTTCACGAAGCTCACACGTTTCTAATCTTAACTGACAAGCCTTGAATGTTAGAGGACCAGGGCTTTGTATCAGTTTCAGAAGCAGAGTTGGACTAGATATGGTCCATATGTGTAGGAAACACCGTTCATTTGTTCTCAGCAAACTCATGTTTCTTGCTGTCTTAGAGACTCTAGAAAGCTAGGGCGTGCTTCTTGCCTAAAGCAGAGTGTGATCAATGGATGAGAACTCTGTTGTGTATTTCACTTCAGAAATGGAGTTAAATCCCAAGCTCTGAGTTTTCCTACAAGCAAGACTTCGTTTCAGGTAAGGGCAGTTACTTTACAGCTCAAACGAACACCATCGTTCACGAAGCTCACATGTTTCTCATCTCAACTGACAAGCATTGCATGTTAGAGGACCTGTGGTTTGTTTCAGTTTCAGAAGCAGAGTTGAACTAGATATGGCCCTATGCGTAGGAAACACAGTTCTTTTGTTCTGAGGACACTCAAGTTTCCGGCTGTATTAGAGACTCTATAAAGCAAGAGCGTGCTTCTTGCTCTAAAGCAGAGTGTGATCCATTGATGAGAACTATGCTGTTTGTTTCCCTTCAGAAATGGAGTTATATTCCAGGCTCTGTGTCTTCCTACAAGCAAGACTTCGTTTCAAGTAAGTGCAGTCACTCTTCAGCTCAAACGATCTACATCTTTCAAGAAGCTCACACGTTTCTCATCTTAACTGACAAGCATTGGATGTTAGAGGACCTGTGCTTTGTATCAATTTCAGAGGCAGAGTTGTACGAAATATGGTCCGTATGTGTAGGGCACACCGTTCTTTTTCTCATCAGACTCACATTTCCTGCTGTCCTAGAGACCCTGGAAAGCAAGAGCGTGCTTCTAGCTCTAAAGCAGAGTGTGATCCATCGAGGAGAACTATGCTGTGTGTTTCCATTCAGAAATGGAGTTAAATTCCAGGCTCTGTGTGTTCCTACAAGTACGACTTCATTTCAGGTAAGGGCAGTCACTTTTCAGCTCAAACGAACTACATCGTTCACGAATCTCACACGTTTCTCATCTTAACTGACAAGCATTGGATGTTAGAGAACCAGTGCTTTGTATCAGTTTCAGAAGCAGAGTTGGACTAGATATGGTCCGTATGTGTAGGAACCACCGTTCTTTGTTCTCAAAACACTCACGTTTTCGGCTCTCTTAGAGCCTCTAGAAAGCAAGAGCGTGCTTCTTGCTCTAAAGCAGAGTGTGATCAATGGATGAGAACTCTGCTGTGTTTTGCACTTCAGAAATGGAGTTAAATCCCATGCTCTGAGTCTTCCTACAAGAAAGACATCGATTCAAGTAAGGGCAGTTACTTTACAGCTCAATCGAACAACATCGTTCACAAAGCTCACACGTTTCTAATCTTAACTGATAAGCATTGGATGTTTGATGTCCTGTGGTTTGTTTCAGATTCAGAAGCAGAATTGAACTAGATATGGCCTGTATGTTTAGGAAACACGGTTCTTTTGTTCTGAGCACACTCAAGTTTCCTGCTGTATTAGAGACACTAGAAAGCAAGAGCGTGCTTCTTGCTCTAAAGCAGAGTGTGATCAATGAATGAGAACTCTGCTGTGTGTTTCCCTTCAGAAATGGAGTTAAATCTCAGGCTCTGTGTCATCCTACAAGCAAGACTTCGTTTCAAGTAAGGGCAGTCACTTCTCAGCTTAAACGATCTACATCATTATCGAAGCTCACACGTTTCTCATCTTAACTGACAAGCATTGGATGTTAGAGGACCTGTGCTTTGTATCAGTTTCAGAAGCAGAGTTGGACTAGATATGGTCCGTATGTGTAGGAACCACCGTTCTTTTGTTCTCAGCACACTCACGTTTTCTGCTGTCTTAGAGACTCTAGAAAGAAAGAGCGTGCTTCTTGCTCTAAAGCAGAGTGTGACCAATGGATGAGTACTCTGCTGTGTGCTTCACTTCAGAAATGGAGTTAAATCCCATGCTCTGAGTCTTCCTACAAGGAAGACATTGATTCAAGTAAGGGCAGTCACTTTTCAGCTTAAACGATCTACATCATTCTCGAAGCTCACACGTTTCTAATGTTAACTGACAAGCATTGGATGTTAGAGGACCTGTGCTTTGTATCAAATTCAGAGGAAGAGTTGTACTAGATATGGTCTGTATGTATAGGGATCACCCTTCTTTTGTTCTCATCACACTCACGTTTCCTGCTGTCTTAGAGACCCTGGAAAGCAAGAGCGTGCTGCTGGCACTGCAGCAGAGTGTGATCAATGGATGAGAACTCTGCTGTGTGTTTCACTTCAGAAATGGAGTTAAATCCCAGGCTCTGAGTCTTGCTACAAGCAAGACTTCGTTTCAGGTAAGGGCAGTTACTTTACTGCTCAAAAGAACTACATCGTTCACGAAGCTCACACGTTTCTCATCTTAACTGACAAGCATTGGATGTTAGAGGATCTGTGGTTTGTTTCAGTTTCAGAAGCAGAATTGATTGAGATATGGCCTGTATGTGTAGGAAACACTGTTCTTTTGTTCTGAGCACACTCATGTTTCCGGCTGTATTAGAGACTCTAGAAAGCAAGAGCGTGCTTCTTGCTCTAAAGCAGACTGTGATCCATCGAGGAGAACTATGCTGTGTGTTTCCCTTCAGAAATGGAGTTAAATTCCAGGCTCTGTGTCTTCCTACAAGCAAGACTTCATTTCAAGTAAGTGCAGTCATTTTTCAGATTAAAAGAACAACATCGTTCACGAAGCTCACACGTTTCTAATCTTAACTGACAAGCCTTGAATGTTAGAGGACCAGGGCTTTGTATCAGTTTCAGAAGCAGAGTTGGACTAGATATAGTCCGTATGTGTAGGAAACACCGTTCATTTGTTCTCAGCAAACTCATGTTTCTTGCTGTCTTAGAGACTCTAGAAAGCTAGGGCGTGCTTCTTGCTCTAAAGCAGAGTGTGATCAATGGATGAGAACTCTGTTGTGTGTTTCACTTCAGAAATGGAGTTAAATCCCAGGCTCTGAGTTTTCCTACAAGCAAGACTTCGTTTCAGGTAAGGGCAGTTACTTTACAGCTCAAAAGAACACCATCGTTCACGAATCTCACATGTTTCTCATCTTAACTGAGAAGCATTGGATGTTAGAGGACCTCTGGTTTGTTTCAGTTTCAGAAGCAGAGTTGAACTAGATATGGTCCGTATGTATAGGAAACACCGTTCTTTTCTTCTGAGCACTCTCACGTTTTCTGAGGTATTAGAGTCTCTAGAAAGCAAGAGCGTGCTTCTTGTTCTAAAGCAGAGTGTGATCCATGGATGAGAACTATGCTGTGTGTTTCCCTTCAGAAATGGAGTTATATTCAAGGCTCTGTGTCTTCCTACAAGCAAGACTTCGTTTCAAGTATGGGCAGTCACTCTTCAGCTCAAACGATCTACATCTTTCAAGAAGTTCACACGTTTCTCATCTTAACTGACAAGCATTGGATGTTAGAGGACCTCTGCTTTGTATCAATTTCAGAGGCAGAGTTGTACTAGATATGGTCCGTATGTGTAGGGCACACCGTTCTTTTGTTCTCATCAGACTCACATTTCCTGCTGTCTTAGGGACCCTGGAAAGCAAGAGCGTGCTTCTAGCTCTAAAGCAGAGTTTGATCCATGGATGAGAACTCTGCTGTGTGTTTCCCTTCAGAAATGGAGTTAAATCTCAGGCTCTGTGTCATCCTACAAGCAAGACTTCGTTTCAAGTAAGGGCAGTCACTTTTCAGCTTAAACGATCTACATCATTCTCGAAGCTCACACGTTTCTCATCTTAACTGACAAGCATTGGATGTTAGAGGACCTGTGCTTTATATCAGTTTCAGAAGCAGAGTTGGACTAGATATGGTCTGTATGTGTAGGAAACACCGTTCATTTGTTCTCAGCAAAGTCATATTTCTTGCTGTCTTAGAGACTCTAGAAAGCTAGGACGTGCTACTGGCTCTAAAGCAGAGTGTGATCAATGGATGAGAACTCTGTTGTGTGTTTCACTTCAGAAATGGATTTACATCCCAGGCTCTGAGTCATCCTACATGCAAGACTTCGTTTCAGGTAAGGGCAGTTACTTTACAGCTCAAACGAACTCCATCCTACACGAAGCTCACATGTGTCTCATCTTAACTGAGAAGCTTTGGATCTTAGAGGACCTCTGGTTTCTTTCAGTTTCAGAAGCAGTATTGAACTAGATGTGGTCCGTATGTATAGAAAACACCGTTTTTCTCTTCTGAGCACACTCAAGTTGCCTGCGGTATTAGAGACTCTAGAAAGCAAGAGCATGATTCTTGCTCTAAAGCATAGTGTGATCCATCGATGAGAACTATGCTGTGTGTTTCCCTTCAGAAATGGAGTTAAATTCCAGGATCTGTGTTCCTACAAGCAAGACTTCGTTTCAGGTAAGGGCAATCACTTTTCAGCTCAAACGAACTACATCGTTCACAAAGCTCACACATTTCTCATTTTAACTGACAAGCCTTGAATGTTAGAGGACCAGGGCTTTGTATCAGTTTCAGAAGCAGATTTGGACTAGATATGGTCCGTATGTGTAGGAAACACCGTTCATTTGTTCTCAGCAAACTCATGTTTCTTGCTGTCTTAGAGACTCTAGAAAGCTAGGGCGTGCTTCTTGCTCTAAAGCAGAGTGTGATCAATGAATGAGAACTCTGCTGTGTGTTTCCCTTCAGTAATGGAGTTAAATCCCAAGCTCTGAATCTTCCTACAAGCAAGACTTCGTTTCAGGTAAGGGCAGTTACTTTACAGCTGAATCGAACAACATCGTTCACAAAGCTCACACGTTTCTCATCTTAACTGACAAGTATTGGATGTTTGATGTCCTGTGGTTTGTTTCAGATTCAGAAGCAGAGTTGAACGAGATATGGCCCGTATGTGTAGGAAACACCTTTCTTTTGTCCTGAGCACACTCATGTTTCTGGCTGTATTAGAGACTCTAGAAAGCAAGAGCGTGCTTCTTGCTCTAAAGCAGACTGTGATCCATCGAAGAGAACTATGCTGTGTGTTTCCCTTCAGAAATGGAGTTAAATTCCAGGCTCTGTGTCTTCCTACAAGCAAGACTTCATTTCAATTAAGTGCAGTCATTTTTCAGATTAAAAGAATAACATCGTTCACGAAGCTCACACGTTTCTAATCTTAACTGACAAGCCTTGAATGTTAGAGGACCAGGGCTTTGTATCAGTTTCAGAAGCAGAGTTGGACTAGATATGGTCCATATGTGTAGGAAACACCGTTCATTTGTTCTCAGCAAACTCATGTTTCTTGCTGTCTTAGAGACTCTAGAAAGCTAGGGCGTGCTTCTTGCTCTAAAGCAGAGTGTGATCAATGGATGAGAACTCTGTTGTGTATTTCACTTCAGAAATGGAGTTAAATCCCAGGCTCTGAGTTTTCCTACAAGCAAGACTTCGTTTCAGGTAAGGGCAGTTACTTTACAGCTCAAACGAACACCATCGTTCACGAAGCTCACATGTTTCTCATCTCAACTGACAAGCATTGCATGTTAGAGGACCTGTGGTTTGTTTCAGTTTCAGAAGCAGAGTTGAACGAGATATGGCCCTATGCGTAGGAAACACAGTTCTTTTGTTCTGAGGACACTCAAGTTTCCGGCTGTATTAGAGACTCTATAAAGCAAGAGCGTGCTTCTTGCTCTAAAGCAGAGTGTGATCCATTGATGAGAACTCTGCTGTGTGTTTCCCTTCAGAAATGGAGTTATATTCCAGGCTCTGTGTCTTCCTACAAGCAAGATTTCGTTTCAAGTAAGTGCAGTCACTCTTCAGCTCAAACGATCTACATCTTTCAAGAAGCTCACACGTTTCTCATCTTAACTGACAAGCATTGGATGTTAGAGGACCTGTGCTTTGTATCAATTTCAGAGGCAGAGTTGTACGAGATATGGTCCGTATGTGTAGGGCACACCGTTCTTTTTCTCATCAGACTCACATTTCCTGCTGTCCTAGAGACCCTGGAAAGCAAGAGCGTGCTTCTAGCTCTAAAGCAGAGTGTGATCAATGGATGAGAACTCTGCTGTGTGTTTCACTTCAGAAATGGAGTTAAATCCCAGGCTCTGAGTCTTCCTACAAGCAAGATATCTTTTCAGGTATGGGCAGTTACTTTACTGCTCAAACGAACCACATCGTTCACGAAGCTCAAACGTTTCTCATCTTAACTGAAAAGCATTGGATGTTAGAGGACCTGTGGTTTGTTTCAGTTTCCGAAGCAGAGTTGAACTAGATATGGCCCTTATGTTTAGGAAACACCGTTCTTTTGTTCTGAGCACACTCATGTTTCCAGCTGTATTAGAGATTCTAGAAAGCTAGGGCGTGCTTCTTGCTCTAAAGAAGAGTGTGATCCATCGAGGAGAACTATGCTGTGTGTTTCCATTCAGAAATGGAGTTAAATTCCAGGCTCTGTGTGTTCCTACAAGTACGACTTCATTTCAGGTAAGGGCAGTCACTTTTCAGCTCAAACGAACTACATCGTTCACGAATCTCACACGTTTCTCATCTTAACTGACAAGCATTGGATGTTAGAGAACCAGTGCTTTGTATCAGTTTCAGAAGCAGAGTTGGACTAGATATGGTCCGTATGTGTAGGAACCACCGTTCTTTGTTCTCAAAACACTCACGTTTTCGGCTCTCTTAGAGCCTCTAGAAAGGAAGAGCGTGCTTCTTGCTCTAAAGCAGAGTGTGATCAATGGATGAGAACTCTGCTGTGTTTTGCACTTCAGAACTGGAGTTAAATCCCATGCTCTGAGTCTTCCTACAAGAAAGACATCGATTCAAGTAAGGGCAGTTACTTTATAGCTCAAACGAACTACATCGTTCACGAAGCTCACATGTTTCTCATCTTAACTGACAAGCATTGGATGTTAGAGGACCTGTGCTTTGTATCAAATTCAGAGGCAGAGTTGTACTAGATATGGTCTGTATGTATAGGGATCACCCTTCTTTTGTTCTCATCACACTCACATTTCCTGCTGTCTTAGAGACCCTGGAAAGCAAGAGCGTGCTGCTGGCACTGCAGCAGAGTGTGATCAATGGATGAGAACTCTGCTGTGTGTTTCACTTCAGAAATGGAGTTAAATCCCAGGCTCTGAGTCTTGCTACAAGCAAGACTTCGTTTCAGGTAAGGGCAGTTACTTTACTGCTCCAAAGAACTACATCGTTCACGAAGCTCACACGTTTCTCATCTTAACTGACAAGCATTGGATGTTAGAGGATCTGTGGTTTGTTTCAGTTTCAGAAGCAGAATTGATTGAGATATGGCCCGTATATGTAGGAAACACTGTTCTTTTGTTCTGAGCACACTCATGTTTCCGGCTGTATTAGAGACTCTAGAAAGCAAGAGCGTGCTTCTTGCTCTAAAGCAGACTGTGATCCATCGAAGAGAACTATGCTGTGTGTTTCCCTTCAGAAATGGAGTTAAATTCCAGGCTCTGTGTCTTCCTACAAGCAAGACTTCATTTCAAGTAAGTGCAGTCATTTTTCAGATTAAAAGAACAACATCGTTCACGAAGCTCACACGTTTCTAATCTTAACTGACAAGCCTTGAATGTTAGAGGACCAGGGCTTTGTATCAATTTCAGAAGCAGAGTTGGACTAGATATGGTCTGTATGTGTAGGAAACACCGTTCATTTGTTCTCAGCAAACTCATGTTTCTTGCTGTCTTAGAGACTCTAGAAAGCTAGGGCGTGCTTCTTGCTCTAAAGCAGAGTGTGATCAATGGATGAGAACTCTGTTGTGTGTTTCACTTCAGAAATGGAGTTAAATCCCAGGCTCTGAGTTTTCCTACAAGCAAGACTTCGTTTCAGGTAAGGGCAGTTACTTTACAGCTCAAACGAACACCATCATTCACGAAGCTCACATGTTTCTCATCTTAACTGATAATCATTGGATGTTTGATGTCCTGTGGTTTGTTTCAGATTCAGAAGCAGAGTTGAACTAGATATGGCCCGTATGTGTAGGAAACACGTTTCTTTGGTTCTGAGCACACTCAAGTTTCCTGCTGTATTAGAGACTCTAGAAAGCAAGTACGCGCTTCTTGCTCTAAAGCAGAGTGTGATCAATGAATGAGAACTCTGCTGTGTGTTTCCCTTCAGTAATGGAGTTAAATCCCAAGCTCTGAATCTTCCTACAAGCAAGACTTCGTTTCAGGTAAGGGCAGTTACTTTACAGCTGAATCGAACAACATCGTTCACAAAGCTCACATGTTTCTCATCTTAACTGACAAGTATTGGATGTTTGATGTCCTGTGGTTTGTTTCAGATTCAGAAGCAGAGTTGAACGAGATATGGCCCGTATGTGTAGGAAACACCTTTCTTTTGTCCTGAGCACACTCATGTTTCTGGCTGTATTAGAGACTCTAGAAAGCAAGAGCGTGCTTCTTGCTCTAAAGCAGACTGTGATCCATCGAAGAGAACTATGCTGTGTGTTTCCCTTCAGAAATGGAGTTAAATTCCAGGCTCTGTGTCTTCCTACAAGCAAGACTTCATTTCAATTAAGTGCAGTCATTTTTCAGATTAAAAGAATAACATCGTTCACGAAGCTCACACGTTTCTAATCTTAACTGACAAGCCTTGAATGTTAGAGGACCAGGGCTTTGTATCAGTTTCAGAAGCAGAGTTGGACTAGATATGGTCCATATGTGTAGGAAACACCGTTCATTTGTTCTCAGCAAACTCATGTTTCTTGCTGTCTTAGAGACTCTAGAAAGCTAGGGCGTGCTTCTTGCTCTAAAGCAGAGTGTGATCAATGGATGAGAACTCTGTTGTGTATTTCACTTCAGAAATGGAGTTAAATCCCAGGCTCTGAGTTTTCCTACAAGCAAGACTTCGTTTCAGGTAAGGGCAGTTACTTTACAGCTCAAACGAACACCATCGTTCACGAAGCTCACATGTTTCTCATCTCAACTGACAAGCATTGCATGTTAGAGGACCTGTGGTTTGTTTCATTTTCAGAAGCAGAGTTGAACGAGATATGGCCCTATGCGTAGGAAACACAGTTCTTTTGTTCTGAGGACACTCAAGTTTCCGGCTGTATTAGAGACTCTATAAAGCAAGAGCGTGCTTCTTGCTCTAAAGCAGAGTGTGATCCATTGATGAGAACTCTGCTGTGTGTTTCCCTTCAGAAATGGAGTTATATTCCAGGCTCTGTGTCTTCCTACAAGCAAGATTTCGTTTCAAGTAAGTGCAGTCACTCTTCAGCTCAAACGATCTACATCTTTCAAGAAGCTCACACGTTTCTCATCTTAACTGACAAGCATTGGATGTTAGAGGACCTGTGCTTTGTATCAATTTCAGAGGCAGAGTTGTACGAGATATGGTCCGTATGTGTAGGGCACACCGTTCTTTTTCTCATCAGACTCACTTTTCCTGCTGTCCTAGAGACCCTGGAAAGCAAGAGCGTGCTTCTAGCTCTAAAGCAGAGTGTGATCAATGGATGAGAACTCTGCTGTGTGTTTCACTTCAGAAATGGAGTTAAATCCCAGGCTCTGAGTCTTCCTACAAGCAAGATATCTTTTCAGGTATGGGCAGTTACTTTACTGCTCAAACGAACCACATCGTTCACGAAGCTCACACGTTTCTCATCTTAACTGAAAAGCATTGGATGTTAGAGGACCTGTGGTTTGTTTCAGTTTCCGAAGCAGAGTTGAACTAGATATGGCCCTTATGTTTAGGAAACACCGTTCTTTTGTTCTGAGCACACTCATGTTTCCAGCTGTATTAGAGATTCTAGAAAGCTAGGGCGTGCTTCTTGCTCTAAAGAAGAGTGTGATCCATCGAGGAGAACTATGCTGTGTGTTTCCATTCAGAAATGGAGTTAAATTCCAGGCTCTGTGTGTTCCTACAAGTACGACTTCATTTCAGGTAAGGGCAGTCACTTTTCAGCTCAAACGAACTACATCGTTCACGAATCTCACACGTTTCTCATCTTAACTGACAAGCATTGGATGTTAGAGAACCAGTGCTTTGTATCAGTTTCAGAAGCAGAGTTGGACTAGATATGGTCCATATGTGTAGGAACCACCGTTCTTTGTTCTCAAAACACTCACGTTTTCGGCTCTCTTAGAGCCTCTAGAAAGGAAGAGCGTGCTTCTTGCTCTAAAGCAGAGTGTGATCAATGGATGAGAACTCTGCTGTGTTTTGCACTTCAGAACTGGAGTTAAATCCCATGCTCTGAGTCTTCCTACAAGAAAGACATCGATTCAAGTAAGGGCAGTTACTTTATAGCTCAAACGAACTACATCGTTCACGAAGCTCACATGTTTCTCATCTTAACTGACAAGCATTGGATGTTAGAGGACCTGTGCTTTGTATCAAATTCAGAGGCAGAGTTGTACTAGATATGGTCTGTATGTATAGGGATCACCCTTCTTTTGTTCTCATCACACTCACATTTCCTGCTGTCTTAGAGACCCTGGAAAGCAAGAGCGTGCTGCTGGCACTGCAGCAGAGTGTGATCAATGGATGAGAACTCTGCTGTGTGTTTCACTTCAGAAATGGAGTTAAATCCCAGGCTCTGAGTCTTGCTACAAGCAAGACTTCGTTTCAGGTAAGGGCAGTTACTTTACGGCTCAAAAGAACTACATCATTCACGAAGCTCACACGTTTCTCATCTTAACTGACAAGCATTGGATGTTAGAGGATCTGTGGTTTGTTTCAGTTTCAGAAGCAGAATTGATTGAGATATGGCCCGTATATGTAGGAAACACTGTTCTTTTGTTCTGAGCACACTCATGTTTCCGGCTGTATTAGAGACTCTAGAAAGCAAGAGCGTGCTTCTTGCTCTAAAGCAGACTGTGATCCATCGAAGAGAACTATGCTGTGTGTTTCCCTTCAGAAATGGAGTTAAATTCCAGGCTCTGTGTCTTCCTACAAGCAAGACTTCATTTCAAGTAAGTGCAGTCATTTTTCAGATTAAAAGAACAACATCGTTCACGAAGCTCACACGTTTCTAATCTTAACTGACAAGCCTTGAATGTTAGAGGACCAGGGCTTTGTATCAGTTTCAGAAGCAGAGTTGGACTAGATATGGTCTGTATGTGTAGGAAACACCGTTCATTTGTTCTCAGCAAACTCATGTTTCTTGCTGTCTTAGAGACTCTAGAAAGCTAGGGCGTGCTTCTTGCTCTAAAGCAGAGTGTGATCAATGGACGAGAACTCTGTTGTGTGTTTTACTTCAGAAATGGAGTTAAATCCCAGGCTCTGAGTTTTCCTACAAGCAAGACTTCGTTTCAGGTAAGGGCAGTTACTTTACAGCTCAAACGAACACCATCGTTCACGAAGCTCACATGTTTCTCATCTTAACTGAGAAGCATTGGATGTTAGAGGACCTCTGGTTTGTTTCAGTTTCAGAAGCAGAGTTGAACTACATATGGTCCGTATGTATAGGAAACACCGTTCTTTTCTTCTGAGCACTCTCACGTTTTCTGAGGTATTAGAGACTCTAGAAAGCAAGAAAGTGCTTCTTGTTCTAAAGCAGAGTGTGATCCATGGATGAGAACTATGCTGTGTGTTTCCCTTCAGAAATGGAGTTATATTCCAGGCTCTGTGTCTTCCTACAAGCTAGACTTCGTTTCAAGTAAGGGCAGTCACTCTTCAGCTCAAACGATCTACATCTTTCAAGAAGTTCACACGTTTCTCATCTTAACTGACAAGCATTGGATGTTAGAGGACCTGTGCTTTGTATCAATTTCAGAGGCAGAGTTGTACTAGATATGGTCCGTATGTGTAGGGCACACCGTTCTTTTGTTCTCATCAGACTCACATTTCCTGCTGTCTTAGGGACCCTGGAAAGCAAGAGCGTGCTTCTAGCTCTAAAGCAGAGTGTGATCCATCGATGAGAACTCTGCTGTGTGTTTCACTTCAGAAATGGAGTTAAATCCCAGGCTTTGAATCTTCCTACAAGCAAGACTTCGTTTCAGGTAAGGGCAGTTACTTTACAGCTCAAACAAACTACATCGTTCACGAAGCTCACACGTTTCTCATCTTAACTGACAAGCACTGGATGTTGGAGGACCTGTCGTTTCCTTCAGTTTCAGGAGCAGAATTGAACTATATATGGCCCATATGTGTTGGAAACCCCGTTCTTTTCTTCTGAGCACACTCACGTTTCAGTCTGTATTAGAGAATTAGAAAGCAAGAGCGTGCTTCTTGCTCTAAAGCAGAGTCTGATCCAATCGAAGAGAACTATGCTGTGTGTTTCCCTTTTAGAAATGGAGATAAATTCCTGGCTCTGTGTCTTCCTACAAGCTAGACTTCGTTTCAAGGAAGGGCAGTCATTTATCCGATCAAACTGACTACATCGTTCACGATGCTCACAAGTTTCTCATCTTAACTGACAAGCCTTGAATGTTAGAGGACCAATGCTTTGTATCAGTTTCAGAAGCAGAGTTGGACTAGATATGGTCCGTATATGTAGGAAACACAGTTCATTTGTTCTGAGCACACTCAATTTTCCTGCTGTTTTAGAGACTCTAGAAAGCAAGAGCGAGCTTCTTGCTCTAAAGCAGAGTGTGATCCATCGATGAGAACTATGCTGTGTGTTTCCCTTCAGAAATGGAGTTATATTCCAGGCTCTGTGTCTTCGTACAAGCAAGACTTTATTTCAAGTAAGGGCAGTCACACTTCTGCTCAAACGATCTCCATCGTTCACGAAGCTCACACGTTTCTCATCTTAACAGACAAGCATTGGATGTTATAGGACCTGTGCTTTGTATCAATTTCAGAGGCAGAGTTGTCCTAGATATGGTCCGTATGTGTAGGGAACAACGTTCTTTTGTTCTCATCACACTCATATTTCCTGCATTCTTAGAGACCCTGGAAAGCAAGAGCGTGCTTCTAGCTCTAAAGCACAGTGTGATCAATGAATGAGAACTCTGCTGTGTGTTTCACTTCAGAAATGGAGATAAATCCCAGGCTCTGAGTCTCCCTACAAGCAAGACTTCATTTCAGGTAAGGACAGTCACTCTTTTGCTCAAACGAACTACATCGTTCATGAAGCTCACACGTTTCTCATCTTAACTGACAAGCATTGGATGTTAGAGGACCTCTGGTTTGTTTCAGTTTCAGAAGCACAGTTGAACTAGATATGGTCCGTATGTATAGGAAACACCTTTCTTTTGTTCTGAGCACACTCATGTTTCCGGCTGTGTTAGAGACTCTAGAAAGCAAGAGGGTGCTTCTTGCTCTAAAGCAGAGTGTGATCCATCAAAGAGAACTATGCTGTGTGCTTCCCTTCAGAAATGGAGTTAAATTCCAGGGTCTGTGTCTTCCTACAAGCAAGACTTCGTTTCAAGCAAGTGCAGTCATTTTTCAGATTAAGAGAACTACATCGTTCACGAAGCTCACACGTTTCTAATCTTAACTGACAAGCATTGGATGTTAGAGGACCAGTGCTTTGTATCAGTTTCAGAAGCAGAGTTGAAATAGATATGGCCCGTATGTGTAGGAAACACCATTTTTTTTTGTTCTGAGCACACTCACGTTTCCTGCTGTATTAGAGACTCTAGAAAGGAAGAACGTGCTTCTTGCTCTAAAGCAGAGTGTGATCCATGGTTGAGCACTATTCTGTGTGTTTCCCTTCAGAAATGGAGGTAAATTCCAGGCTCTGTGTCTTCCTGCAAGCAAGACTTCGTTTCAGGTAAGGGCAGTTACTTTACAGCTCAAACAAACTACATCATTCACGAAGCTCACACGTTTCTCATCTTAACTGACAAGCATTGGATGTTAGAGGACCTGTGGTTTCTTTCAGTTTCAGAAGCAGAATTGAACTATATATGGCCCAAAATGTGTAGGAAACCCCGTTCTATTCTTCTAAGCACACTCACGTTTCAGGCTGTATTAGATACTCTAGAAAGCAAGAGCGTGCTTCTTACTCTAAAGCAGAGTGTGATCGATCGAAGAGAACTATGCTGTGTGTTTCCCTTTTAGAAATGGAGATAAATTCCTGGCTCTGTGTCTTCCTACAAGCTAGACTTCGTTCAAGGAGGGCAGTCATTTTTCCGATCAAACGAACTACATCGTTCACGATGCTCACAAGTTTCTCATCTTAACTGACAAGCATTGAATGTTAGAGGACCAATGCTTTGTATCAGTTTCAGAAGCAGAGTTGGACTAGATATGGTCCGTATATGTAGGAAACACCGTTCATTTGTTCTCAGCAAACTCAAGATTCCCGCTGTCTTAGAGACTCTAGAAAGCTACGGCATGCTTCTTGCTCTAAAGCAGAGTGTGATCAATGGATGAGAACTCTGTTGTGTGTTTCACTTCAGAAATGGAGTTAAATCCCAGGCTCTGAGTCTGCCTACAAGCAATAGTTCGTTTCAGGTAAGGGCAGTTACTTTACAGCTCAAACGAACTCCATCGTTCACGAACCTCACACGATTCTCATCATAACTGACAAGCATTGGATGTTAGAGGACTTGTGGTTTGTTTCAGTTTAAGAAGCAGAGTTGAACTAGATATGGCCCTATGTGTAGGAAACACAGTTCTTTTGTTCTGAGCACACTCAAGTTTCCTGCTGTATTAGAGACTCTAGAAAGCAAGAAAGTGCTTCTTGCTCTAAAGCAGAGTGTGATCCATCGATGAGAACTATGCTGTGTGTTTCCCTTCAGAAATGGAGTTATATTCCTGGCTCTGTGTCTTCCTACAAGCAAGACTTCGTTTCAAGTAAGGGCTGTCCCTCTTCAGCTCAAACGATCTACATCGTTCAGGAAGCTCACTCTTTTCTCATCTTAACTGAGAAGCATTGGATGTTAGAGGACCTCTGGTTTGTTTCAGTTTCAGAAGCAGAATTGAACTAGATATGGTCCGTATGTATAGGAAACACCGTACTTTTATTCTGAGCACACTCACGTTTTCTGCGGTATTAGAGACTCTAGAAAGCAAGAGCATGCTTCTTGCTCTAAAGCAGAGTGTGATCCATCGATGAGAACTCTGCTGTGTGTTTCACTTCAGAAATGGAGTTAAATCCCAGGCTTTGAATCTTCCTACAAGCAAGACTTCGTTTCAGGTAAGGGCAGTTACTTTACAGCTCAAACAAACTACATCGTTCACGAAGCTCACACGTTTCTCATCTTAACTGACAAGCACTGGATGTTGGAGGACCTGTCGTTTCCTTCAGTTTCAGGAGCAGAATTGAACTATATATGGCCCATATGTGTTGGAAACCCCGTTCTTTTCTTCTGAGCACACTCACGTTTCAGTCTGTATTAGAGAATTAGAAAGCAAGAGCGTGCTTCTTGCTCTAAAGCAGAGTCTGATCCAATCGAAGAGAACTATGCTGTGTGTTTCCCTTTTAGAAATGGAGATAAATTCCTGGCTCTGTGTCTTCCTACAAGCTAGACTTCGTTTCAAGGAAGGGCAGTCATTTATCCGATCAAACTGACTACATCGTTCACGATGCTCACAAGTTTCTCATCTTAACTGACAAGCCTTGAATGTTAGAGGACCAATGCTTTGTATCAGTTTCAGAAGCAGAGTTGGACTAGATATGGTCCGTATATGTAGGAAACACAGTTCATTTGTTCTGAGCACACTCAATTTTCCTGCTGTTTTAGAGACTCTAGAAAGCAAGAGCGAGCTTCTTGCTCTAAAGCAGAGTGTGATCCATCGATGAGAACTATGCTGTGTGTTTCCCTTCAGAAATGGAGTTATATTCCAGGCTCTGTGTCTTCGTACAAGCAAGACTTCATTTCAAGTAAGGGCAGTCACACTTCTGCTCAAACGATCTCCATCGTTCACGAAGCTCACACGTTTCTCATCTTAACAGACAAGCATTGGATGTTATAGGACCTGTGCTTTGTATCAATTTCAGAGGCAGAGTTGTCCTAGATATGGTCCGTATGTGTAGGGAACAACGTTCTTTTGTTCTCATCACACTCATATTTCCTGCATTCTTAGAGACCCTGGAAAGCAAGAGCGTGCTTCTAGCTCTAAAGCACAGTGTGATCAATGAATGAGAACTCTGCTGTGTGTTTCACTTCAGAAATGGAGATAAATCCCAGGCTCTGAGTCTCCCTACAAGCAAGACTTCATTTCAGGTAAGGACAGTCACTCTTTTGCTCAAACGAACTACATCGTTCATGAAGCTCACACGTTTCTCATCTTAACTGACAAGCATTGGATGTTAGAGGACCTCTGGTTTGTTTCAGTTTCAGAAGCACAGTTGAACTAGATATGGTCCGTATGTATAGGAAACACCTTTCTTTTGTTCTGAGCACACTCATGTTTCCGGCTGTGTTAGAGACTCTAGAAAGCAAGAGGGTGCTTCTTGCTCTAAAGCAGAGTGTGATCCATCAAAGAGAACTATGCTGTGTGCTTCCCTTCAGAAATGGAGTTAAATTCCAGGGTCTGTGTCTTCCTACAAGCAAGACTTCGTTTCAAGCAAGTGCAGTCATTTTTCAGATTAAGAGAACTACATCGTTCACGAAGCTCACACGTTTCTAATCTTAACTGACAAGCATTGGATGTTAGAGGACCAGTGCTTTGTATCAGTTTCAGAAGCAGAGTTGAAATAGATATGGCCCGTATGTGTAGGAAACACCATTTTTTTTTGTTCTGAGCACACTCACGTTTCCTGCTGTATTAGAGACTCTAGAAAGGAAGAACGTGCTTCTTGCTCTAAAGCAGAGTGTGATCCATGGTTGAGCACTATTCTGTGTGTTTCCCTTCAGAAATGGAGGTAAATTCCAGGCTCTGTGTCTTCCTGCAAGCAAGACTTCGTTTCAGGTAAGGGCAGTTACTTTACAGCTCAAACAAACTACATCATTCACGAAGCTCACACGTTTCTCATCTTAACTGACAAGCATTGGATGTTAGAGGACCTGTGGTTTCTTTCAGTTTCAGAAGCAGAATTGAACTATATATGGCCCAAAATGTGTAGGAAACCCCGTTCTATTCTTCTAAGCACACTCACGTTTCAGGCTGTATTAGATACTCTAGAAAGCAAGAGCGTGCTTCTTACTCTAAAGCAGAGTGTGATCGATCGAAGAGAACTATGCTGTGTGTTTCCCTTTTAGAAATGGAGATAAATTCCTGGCTCTGTGTCTTCCTACAAGCTAGACTTCGTTCAAGGAGGGCAGTCATTTTTCCGATCAAACGAACTACATCGTTCACGATGCTCACAAGTTTCTCATCTTAACTGACAAGCATTGAATGTTAGAGGACCAATGCTTTGTATCAGTTTCAGAAGCAGAGTTGGACTAGATATGGTCCGTATATGTAGGAAACACCGTTCATTTGTTCTCAGCAAACTCAAGATTCCCGCTGTCTTAGAGACTCTAGAAAGCTACGGCATGCTTCTTGCTCTAAAGCAGAGTGTGATCAATGGATGAGAACTCTGTTGTGTGTTTCACTTCAGAAATGGAGTTAAATCCCAGGCTCTGAGTCTGCCTACAAGCAATAGTTCGTTTCAGGTAAGGGCAGTTACTTTACAGCTCAAACGAACTCCATCGTTCACGAAGCTCACACGATTCTCATCATAACTGACAAGCATTGGATGTTAGAGGACTTGTGGTTTGTTTCAGTTTAAGAAGCAGAGTTGAACTAGATATGGCCCTATGTGTAGGAAACACAGTTCTTTTGTTCTGAGCACACTCAAGTTTCCTGCTGTATTAGAGACTCTAGAAAGCAAGAAAGTGCTTCTTGCTCTAAAGCAGAGTGTGATCCATCGATGAGAACTATGCTGTGTGTTTCCCTTCAGAAATGGAGTTATATTCCTGGCTCTGTGTCTTCCTACAAGCAAGACTTCGTTTCAAGTAAGGGCTGTCCCTCTTCAGCTCAAACGATCTACATCGTTCAGGAAGCTCACTCTTTTCTCATCTTAACTGAGAAGCATTGGATGTTAGAGGACCTCTGGTTTGTTTCAGTTTCAGAAGCAGAATTGAACTAGATATGGTCCGTATGTATAGGAAACACCGTACTTTTATTCTGAGCACACTCACGTTTTCTGCGGTATTAGAGACTCTAGAAAGCAAGAGCATGCTTCTTGCTCTAAAGCAGAGTGTGATCCATCGATGAGAACTCTGCTGTGTGTTTCACTTCAGAAATGGAGTTAAATCCCAGGCTTTGAATCTTTCTACAAGCAAGACTTCATTTCAGGTAAGGGCAGTTACTTTACAGCTCAAACAAACTACATCGTTCACGAAGCTCACACGTTTCTCATCTTAACTGACAAGCACTGGATGTTGGAGGACCTGTCGTTTCCTTCAGTTTCAGAAGCAGAATTGAACTATATATGGCCCATATGTGTAGGAAACCCCGTTCTTTTCTTCTGAGCACACTCACGCTTCAGGCTGTATTAGAGAATCTAGAAAGCAAGAGCGTGCTTCTTGCTCTAAAGCAGAGTCTGATCCAATCGAAGGGAACTATGCTGTGTGTTTCCCTTTTAGAAATGGAGATAAATTCCTGGCTCTGTGTCTTCCTACAAGCTAGACTTCGTTTCAAGGAAGGGCAGTCATTTTTCCGATCAAACTAACTACATCGTTCACGATGCTCACAAGTTTCTCATCTTAACTGACAAGCATTGAATGTTAGAGGACCAATGCTTTGTATCAGTTTCAGAAGCAGAGTTGGACTAGATATGGTCCGTATATGTAAGAAACACCGTTCATTTGTTCTCAGCAAACTCAAGATTCCTGCTGTCTTAGAGACTCTAGAAAGCTACGGCGTGCTTCTTGCTCTAAAGCAGAGTGTGATCAATGGATGAGAACTCTGTTGTGTGTTTCACTTCAGAAATGGAGTTAAATCCCAGGCTCTGAGTCTGCCTACAAGCAAGAGTTCGCTTCAGGTAAGGGCAGTTACTTTACAGCTCAAACGAACTCCATCGTTCACGAAGCTCACACGTTTCTCATCATAACTGACAAACATTGGATGTTAGAGGACCTGTGGTTTGTTTCAGTTTCAGAAGCAGAGTTGAACTAGATATGGTCCGTATGTATAAGAAACACCATTCTTTTCTTCTGAACACACACACGTTTCCTGCGGTATTAGAGATTCTAGAAAGTAAGAGCGTGCTTCTTGCTCTAAAGCAGAGTGTGATCCATGTATGAGAACTGTGTTGTGTGTTTCCCTTCAGAAATGGAGTTTAACCACAGGCTCTGTGTCTTTTTACAAGAAAGACTTCGTTTCAGGTAAGGGCAGTCACTTTTCAACTCAAATGAACTACATGGTCCACGAAGCTCACAGGTTTCTCATGTTAACTAACAAGCATCGGATGTTAGAGGACCAGTGCTTTGTATCAGTTTCAGAAGCAGAGTTGAAATAGATATGGCCTGTATGTGTAGGAAACACCGTTCATTTGTTCTCAGTAAACTCAAGATTCCTGCTGTCTTAGAGACTCTAGAAAGCTACGGCATGCTTCTTGCTCTAAAGCAGAGTGTGATCAATGGATGAGAACTCTGTTGTGTGTTTCCCTTCAGAAATGGAGTTAAATCCCAGGCTCTGAGTCTTCCTACAACAAGACTTCGTTTCAGGTAAGGGCAGTTAATTTACAGCTCAAATGAACTACATCGTTCACGAAGCTCACACGTTTCTCATCTTAACTGACAAGCATTGGATGTTAGAGGACCTGTGGTTTGTTTCAGTTTCAGAAGCAGAGTTGAACTAGGCATGGCCTGTATGTGTAGGAAACACCGTTCTGTATTTCTGAGCTCACTCAAATTTCCGGCTGTATTAGAGACTCTAGAAAGCAAGAGCGTGCTTCTTGCTCTATAGCAGAGTTTGATCCATCGAAAAGAACTATGCTGTGAGTTTCCCTTCAGAAATGGAGTTAAATTCCAGGCCCTGTGTCTTCCTACAAGCAAGACTTCATTTCAAGTAAGGGCAGTCATTTTTCAGATCAAAAGAACTACATCCTTCACAAAGCTCACACGTTTCTCATGTTAACTGACAAGCATCGGATGTTAGAGGACCAGTGCTTTGTATCAGTTTCAGAAGGAGAGTTGAAATAGATATGGCCCGTATGTGTAGGACACACCGTTTTTTTGTTCTGAGCACACTCAAGTTTCCTGCTGTATTAGAGACTCTAGAAAGCAAGAGCGTGCTTCTTGATCTAAAGCAGAGTGTGATCCATGGATGAGAACTATGCTGTGTGTTTCCCTTCAGAAATGGATTTAAATTTTAGGCTCTGTGTCTTTCTACAAGCAAGACTTCCTTTAAAGTAAGTGCAGTCATTTTTCAAATCAAAAGAACTGCATCCTTCACAAAGCTCACACGTTTCTCATCTTAACTGACAAGCATTGAATGTCAGAGGACCAGTGCTTTGTATCAGTTTCAGAAGCAGAGTTGGACTAGATATGGTCCGTATGTGTAGGAAACACTGTTCATTTGTTCTCAGCAAAGTCATATTTCTTGCTGTCTTAGAGACTCTAGATAGCTAGGGCATGCTTCTGGCTCTAAAGCAGAGTGTGATCAATGGATGAGAACTCTGTTGTGTGTTTCACTTCAGAAATGGAGTTAAATCCCAGGCTCTGAGTCTTCCTACAAGCAAGACTTCGTTTCAGTTAAGGGCAGTTACTTTACAGCTCAAACGAACTCCATCCTTCACGAAGCTCACATGTTTCTCATCTTAACTGAGAAGCATTGGATGTTAGAGGACCTCTGGTTTGTTTCAGTTTCAGAAGCAGAATTGAACTAGATATGGTCCGTATGTATAGGAAACACCGTACTTTTATTCTGAGCACACTCACGTTTTCTGCGGTATTAGAGACTCTAGAAAGCAAGAGCATGCTTCTTGCTCTAAAGCAGAGTGTGATCCATCGATGAGAACTCTGCTGTGTGTTTCACTTCAGAAATGGAGTTAAATCCCAGGCTTTGAATCTTCCTACAAGCAAGACTTCGTTTCCGGTAAGGGCAGTTACTTTACAGCTCAAACAAACTACATCGTTCACGAAGCTCACACGTTTCTCATCTTAACTGACAAGCACTGGATGTTGGAGGACCTTTCGTTTCCTTCAGTTTCAGAAGCAGAATTGAACTATATATGGCCCATATGTGTAGGAAACCCCGTTCTTTTCTTCTGAGCACACTCACGTTTCAGGCTGTATTAGAGAATCTAGAAAGCAAGAGCGTGCTTCTTGCTCTAAAGCAGAGTCTGATCCAATCGAAGAGAACTATGCTGTGTGTTTCCCTTTTAGAAATGGAGATAAATTCCTGGCTCTGTGTCTTCCTACAAGCTAGACTTCGTTTCAAGGAAGGGCAGTCATTTATCCGATCAAACTAACTACATCGTTCACGATGCTCACAAGTTTCTCATCTTAACTGACAAGCCTTGAATGTTAGAGGACCAATGCTTTGTATCAGTTTCAGAAGCAGAGTTGGACTAGATATGGTCTGTATATGTAGGAAACACCGTTCATTTGTTCTCAGCAAACTCAAGATTCCTGCTGTCTTAGAGACTCTAGAAAGCTACGTCGTGCTTCTTGCTCTAAAGCAGAGTGTGATCAATGGATGAGAACTCTGTTGTGTGTTTCACTTCAGAAATGGAGTTAAATCCCAGGCTCTGAGTCTGCCTACAAGCAAGAGTTCGCTTCAGGTAAGGGCAGTTACTTTACAGCTCAAACGAACTCCATCATTCACGAAGCTCACACGTTTCTCATCATAACTGACAAGCATTGGATGTTAGAGGACCTGTGGTTTGTTTCAGTTTCAGAAGCAGAGTTGAACTAGATATGGCCCTATGTGTAGGAAACACAGTTCATTTGTTCTGAGCACACTCAAGTTTCCTGCTGTATTAGAGACTCTAGAAAGCAAGAAAGTGCTTCTTGCTCTTAAGCAGAGTGTGATCCATCGATGAGAACTATGCTGTGTGTTTCCCTTCAGAAATGGAGTTATATTCCAGGCTCTGTGTCTTCCTACAAGCAAGACTTCGTTTCAAGTAAGGGCTGTCCCTCTTCAGCTCAAACGATCTACATCGTTCACAAAGCTCACACGTTTCTCATCTTAACAGACAAGCATTGGATGTTATAGGACCTGTGCTTTGTATCAATTTCAGAGGCAGAGTTGTCCTAGATATGGTCCGTATGTGTAGGGAACAACGTTCTTTGTTCTCATCACACTCATATTTCCTGCATTCTTAGAGACCCTGGAAAGCAAGAGCGTGCTTCTAGCTCTAAAGCACAGTGTGATCAATGAATGAGAACTCTGCTGTGTGTTTCACTTCAGAAATGGAGATAAATCCCAGGCTCTGAGTCTCCCTACAAGCAAGACATCATTTCAGGTAAGGACAGTCACTCTTCTGCTCAAACGAACTACATCGTTCACGAAGCTCACACGTTTCTCATCTTAACTGACAAGCATTGGATGTTAGAGGACCTCTGGTTTGTTTCAGTTTCAGAAGCACAGTTGAACTAGATATGGTCCTATGTATAGGAAACACCTTTCTTTTGTTCTGAGCACACTCATGTTTCCGGCTGTGTTAGAGACTCTAGAAAGCAAGAGGGTGCTTCTTGCTCTAAAGCAGAGTGTGATCCATCAAAGAGAAATATGCTGTGTGCTTCCCTTCAGAAATGGAGTTAAATTCCAGGGTCTGTGTCTTCCTACAAGCAAGACTTCGTTTTAAGCAAGTGCAGTCATTTTTCAGATTAAGAGAACTACATCGTTCACGAAGCTCACACGTTTCTAATCTTAACTGACAAGCCTTGAATGTTAGAGGACCAGTGCTTTGTATCAGTTTCAGAAGCAGAGTTGGACTAGATATGGTCCGTATATGTAGGAAACACCGTTCATTTGTTCTCACCAAACTCATGTTTCTTGCTGTCTTAGAGGCTCTAGAAAGCTAGGGCGTGCTTCTTGCTCTAAAGCAGAGTGTAATCAATGGATGAGAACTCTGTTGTGTGTTTCACTTCAGAAATGGAGTTAAATCCCAGGCACTGAGTTTTCCTACAAGCAAGACTCGTTTCAGGGAAGGGCAGTTACTTTACAGCTCAAACGAACACCATCGTTCACGAAGCTCACATGTTTCTCATCTTACATGAGAAGCATTGGATGTTAGAGGACCTCTGGTTTGTTTCAGTTTCAGAAGCAGAGTTGAACTAGATATGGTCCGTATGTATAGGAAACACCATTCTTTTCTTCTGAGCACTCTCACGTTTTCTGAGGTATTAGAGAATCTAGAAGTCAAGAGCATGCTACTTGCTCTAAAGCAGAATGTGATCCATCGATGAGAACTATGCTGTGTGTTTCCCTTCAGAAATGGAGTTAAATCCCATGCTCTGAGTCTTCCTACAAGGAAGACTTCGATTCAAGTAAGGGCAGTTACTTTACAGCTCAAACAAACTACATCGTTCACGAAGCTCACACGTTTCTCATCTAAACTGACAAGCATTGCACGTTAGAGGACCTCTGGTTTGTTTCAGTTTCAGAAGCAGAGTTGAACTAGATATGGCCCTATGTGTAGGAAACACACTTCTTTTGTTCTGAGCACACTCAAGTTTCCTGCTGTTTTAGAGACTCTAGAAAGCAAGAGCGAGCTTCTTGCTCTAAAGCAGAGTGTGATCCATCGATGAGAACTATGCTGTGTGTTTCCCTTCAGAAATGGAGTTATATTCCAGGCTCTGTGTCTTCGTACAAGCAAGACTTCATTTCAAGTAAGGGCAGTCACTCTTCTGCTCAAACGATCTCCATCGTTCACGAAGCTCACACGTTTCTCATCTTAAATGACAAGCATTGGATGTTAGAGGACCTGTGCTTTGTATCAATTTCAGAGGCAGATTTGGACTAGATATGGTCTGTACATATAGGGAACACCCTTCTTTTGTTCTCATCACACTCACATTTCCTGCTGTCTTAGAGACCCTGGAAAGCAAGAGTGTGCATCTGGCTCTAAAGCAGAGTGTGATCAATGGATGAGAACTCTGCTGTGTGTTTCACTTCAGAAATGGAGTTAAATCCCAGGCTCTGAGTCTTCCTACAAGCAAGACTTCATTTCAGGTAAGGGCAGTTACTTTACTGCTCAAACGAACTACATCGTTCACGAAGCCCACACGTTTCTCATCTTAACTGAGAAGCATTGGATGTTAGAGGACCTCTGGTTTGTTTCAGTTTCTGAAGCACAGTTGAACTAGATATGGTCCTTATGTATAGGAAACACCATTCTTTTCTTCTGAGCACACTCACGTTTTCTGAGGTATTAGAGAATCTAGAAAGCAAGAGCATGCTACTTGCTCTAAAGCAGAGTGTGATCCATCGATGAGAACTATGCCGTGTGTTTCCCTTCAGAAATGGAGTTAAATTCCAGGCTCTGTGTGTTCCTACAAGCACGACTTCTTTTCAGGTAAGGGCAGTCACTTTTCAGCTCAAACGAATTACATGGTTCACGAAGCTCACACGTTTCTCATCTTAACTGACAAGCATTGGATGTTAGAGGACCAGGGCTTTGTATCAGTTTCAGAAGCAGAGTTGTACTAGATATGGTCCATATGTGTAGGAACCACCATTCTTTTGTTCTCATCACACTCACGTTTTCTGCTCTCTTAGAGACTCTAGAAAGAAAGAGCGTGCTTCTTGCTCTAAAGCAGAGTGTGATCAATGGAGGAGAACTCTGCTGTGTCTTTCACTTCTGAAATGGAGTTAAATCCCATGCTCTGAGTCTTCCTAAAAGGAAGACTTCGATTCAAGTAAGGGCAGTTACTTTACAGCTCAAACGAACTACATCCTTCACGAAGATCACACGTTTCTCATCTAAACTGACAAGCATTGGATGTTAGAGGACCTGTGCTTTGTATCAATTTCAGAGGCAGATTTGTACTAGATATGGTCTGTACGTATAGGGAACACCCTTCTTTTGTTCTCATCACACTCACATTTCCTGCTGTCTTAGAGACCCTGGAAAGCAAGCGCGTGCTTCTGGCTCTACAGCAGAGTGTGATCAATGGATGAGAACTCTGTTGTGTGTTTCACTTCAGAAATGGAGTTAAATCCCAGGCTCTGAGTCTGCCTACAAGCAAGAGTTCATTTCAGGTAAGGGCAGTTACTTTACAGCTCAAACGAACTCCATCATTCACGAAGCTCACACGTTTCTCATCATAACTGACAAGCATTGGATGTTAGAGGACCTGTGGTTTGTTTCAGTTTCAGAAGCAGATTTGAACTAGATATGGCCCTATGTGTAGGAAACACAGTTCTTTTGTTCTGAGCACACTCAAGTTTCCTGCTGTATTAGAGACTCTAGAAAGCAAGAAAGTGCTTCTTGCTCTAAAGCAGAGTGTGATCCATCGATGAGAACTATGCTGTGTGTTTCCCTTCAGAAATGGAGTTGTATTCCAGGCTCTGTGTCTTCGTACAAGCAAGACTTCATTTCAAGTAAGGGCAGTCACTCTTCAGCTCAAACGATCTCCATCGTTCACGAAGCTCACACGTTTCTCTTCTTAAATGACAAGCATTGGATGTTAGAGGACCTGTGCTTTGTATCAATTTCAGAGGCAGATTTGTACTAGATATGGTCTGTACGTATAGGGAACACCCTTCTTTTGTTCTCATCACACTCACATTTCCTGCTGTCTTAGAGACCCTGGAAAGCAAGCGCGTGCTTCTGGCTCTAAAGCAGAGTGTGATCAATGGATGAGAACTCTGCTGTGTGTTTCACTTCAGAAATGGAGTTAAATCCCAGGCTCTGAGTCTGCCTACAAGCAAGAGTTCATTTTAGGTAAGGGCAGTTACTTTACAGCTCAAACGAACTCCATCGTTCACGAAGCTCACACGTTTCTCATCATAACTGACAAGCATTGGATGTTAGAGGACCTGTCGTTTGTTTCAGTTTCAGAAGCAGAGTTGAACTAGATATGGCCCTATGTGTAGGAAACACAGTTCTTTTGTTCTGAGCACACTCAAGTTTCCTGCTGTATTAGAGACTCTAGGAAGCAAGAAAGTGCTTCTTGCTCTAAAGCAGAGTGTGATCCATCGATGAGAACTATGCTGTGTGTTTCCCTTCAGAAATGGAGTTATATTCCTGGCTCTGTGTCTTCCTACAAGCAAGACTTCGTTTCAAGTAAGGGCTGTCCCTCTTCAGCTCAAACGATCTACATCGTTCACGAAGCTCACACGTTTCTCATCTTAACAGACAAGCATTGGATGTTATAGGACCTGTGCTTTCTATCAATTTCAGAGGCAGAGTTGTACTAGATATGGTCCGTATGTGTAGGGAACTACGTTCTTTTGTTCTCATCACACTCACATTTCCTGCATTCTTAGAGACCCTGGAAAGCAAGAGCGTGCTTCTAGCTCTAAAGCACAGGGTGATCAATGGATGAGAACTGTGCTGTGTGTTTCCCTTCAGAAATGGAGTTAAATCCAAGGCTCTGAGTCTCCCTACAAGCAAGACTTCGTTTCAGGTAAGGACAGTCACTCTTCTGCTCAAACGAACTACATCGTTCACGAAGCTCACACGTTTCTCATCTTAACTGACAAGCATTGGATGTTAGAGGACCTGTGGTTTGTTTCAGTTTCAGAAGCAGAGTTGAACGAGATATGGTCCATATGTGTAGGAAACACCTTTCTTTTGTTCTGAGCACACTCATGTTTCCGGCTGTGTTAGAGACTCTAGAAAGCAAGAGGGTGCTTCTTGCTCTAAAGCAGAGTGTGATCCATCGAAGAGAACTATGCTGTGTGCTTCCCTTCAGAAATGGAGTTAAATTCCAGGGTCTGTGTCTTCCTACAAGCAAGAATTCGTTTCAAGCAAGTGCAGTCATTTTTCAGATTAAAAGAACAACATCGTTCACGAAGCTCACACGTTTCTAATCTTAACTGACAAGCCTTGAATGTTAGAGGACCAGTGCTTTGTATCAGTTTCAGAAGCAGAGTTGGACTAGATATGGTCCGTATGTGTAGGAAACACCGTTCATTTGTTCTCAGCAAACTCATGTTTCTTGCTGTCTTACAGACTCTAGAAAGCTAGGGCGTGCTTCTTGCTCTAAAGCAGAGTGTGATCAATGGATGAGAACTCTGTTGTGTGTTTCACTTCAGAAATGGAGTTAAATCCCAGGCTCTGAGTTTTCCTACAAGCAAGACTCGTTTCAGGTAAGGGCAGTTACTTTACAGCTCAAACGAACACCATCGTTCACGAAGCTCACATGTTTCTCATCTTAACTGAGAAGCATTGGATGTTAGAGTTCCTCTGGTTTGTTTCAGTTTCAGAAGCAGAGTTGAACTTGATATGGTCCGTATGTATAGGAAACACCATTCTTTTCTTCTGAGCACTCTCACGTTTTCTGAGGTATTAGAGAATCTAGAAATCAAGAGCATGCTACTTGCTCTAAAGCAGAATGTGATCCATCGATGAGAACTATGCTGTGTGTTTCCCTTCAGAAATGGAGTTAAATCCCATGCTCTGAGTCTTCCTACAATGAAGACTTCAATTCAAGTAAGGGCAGTTACTTTACAGCTCAAACAAACTACATCGTTCACGAAGCTCACACGTTTCTCATCTAAACTGACAAGCATTGCATGTTAGAGGACCTCTGGTTTGTTTCAGTTTCAGAAGCAGAGTTGAACTAGATATTTCCCTATGTGTAGGAAACACACTTCTTTTGTTCTGAGCACACTCTAATTTCCTGCTGTTTTAGAGACTCTAGAAAGCAAGAGCGTGCTTCTTGCTCTAAAGCAGAGTGTGATCCATCGATGAGAACTATGCTGTGTGTTTCCCTTCAGAAATGGAGTTATATTCCAGGCTCTGTGTCTTCGTACAAGCAAGACTTCATTTCAAGTAAGGGCAGTCACTCTTCTGCTCAAACGATCTCCATCGTTCACGAAGCTCACACGTTTCTCATCTTAAATGACAAGCATTGGATGTTAGAGGACCTGTGCTTTGTATCAATTTCAGAGGCAGATTTGGAGTAGATATTGTCTGTACGTATAGGGAACACCCTTCTTTTGTTCTCATCACACTCACATTTCCTGCTGTCTTAGAAACCCTGGAAAGCAAGAGTGTGCTTCTGGCTCTAAAGCAGAGTGTGATCAATGGATGAGAACTCTGCTGTGTGTTTCACTTCAGAAATGGAGTTAAATCCCAGGCTCTGAGTCTTCCTACAAGCAAGACTTCGTTTCAGGTAAGGGCAGTTACTTTACTGCTCAAACGAACTACATCGTTCATGAAGCTCACACGTTTCCATCTTAACTGACAAGCATTGGATGTTAGAGGACCTGTGGTTTGTTTCAGTTTCAGAAGCAGAGTTGAACGAGATATGGCCCATATGTGTAGGAAACACCGTTCTTTTGTACTGAGCACACTCATGTTTCCGGCTGTATTAGACACTCTAGAAAGCAAGAGCGTGCTTCTTGCTCTAAAGCAGACTGTGATCCATCGAAGAGAACTATGCTGTGTGTTTCCCTTCAGAAATGGAGTTAAATTCCAGGCTCTTGTCTTCCTACAAGCAAGACTTCATTTCAAGTAAGTGCAGTCATTTTTCAGATTAAAAGAACAACATCGTTCACGAAGCTCACACGTTTCTAATCTTAACTGACAAGCCTTGAATGTTAGAGGACCAGGGCTTTGTATCAGTTTCAGAAGCAGAGTTGGACTAGATATGGTCCGTATGTGTAGGAAACACCGTTCATTTGTTCTCAGCAAACTCATGTTTCTTGCTGTCTTAGAGACTCTAGAAAGCTAGGGCGTGCTTCTTGCTCTAAAGCAGAGTGTGATCAATGGATGAGAACTCTGTTATGTGTTTCACTTCAGAGATGGAGTTAAATCCCAGGCTCTGAGTTTTCCTACAAGCAAGACTTCGTTTCAGGTAAGGGCAGTTACTTTACAGCTCAAACGAACACCATCGTTCACGAAGCTCACATGTTTCTCATCTTAACTGAGAAGCATTGGATGTTAGAGGACCTCTGGTTTGTTTCAGTTTCTGAAGCACAGTTGAACTAGATATGGTCCGTATGTATAGGAAACACCATTCTTTTCTTCTGAGCACACTCACGTTTTCTGAGGTATTAGAGAATCTAGAAAGCAAGGGCATGCTACTTGCTCTAAAGCAGAGTGTGATCCATCGATGAGAACTATGCCGTGTGTTTCCCTTCAGAAATGGAGTTAAATTCCAGGCTCTGTGTGTTCCTACAAGCACGACTTCTTTTCAGGTAAGGGCAGTCACTTTTCAGCTCAAACGAATTACATGGTTCACGAAGCTCACACGTTTCTCATCTTAACTGACAAGCATTGGATGTTAGAGGACCTCTGGTTTGTTTCAGTTTCAGAAGCAGAGTTGAACTAGATATGGACCGTATGTATAGGAACCACCATTCTTTTGTTCTCATCACACTCACGTTTTCTGCTGTCTTAGAGACTCTAGAAAGAAAGAGCGTGCTTCTTGCTCTAAAGCAGAGTGTGATCAATGGATGAGAACTCTGCTGTGTCTTTCACTTCTGAAATGGAGTTAAATCCCATGGTCTGAGTCTTCCTACATGGAAGACTTCGATTCAAGTAAGGGCAGTTACTTTACAGCTCAAACGAACTACATCGTTCACAAAGCTCACACGTTTCTCATCTAAACTGACAAGCATTGGATGTTAGAGGACCTCTAGTTTGTTTCAGTTTCAGAAGCAGAGGTGAACTAGATATGGCCCTATGTGTAGGAAACACACTTCTTTTGTTCTGAGCACACTCAAGTTTCCTGCTGTTTTAGAGACTCTAGAAAGCAAGAGCGAGCTTCTTACATTAAAGCAGAGTGTGATCCCTCGATGAGAACTATGCTGTGTGTTTCCCTTCAGAAATGGAGTTGTATTCCAGGCTCTGTGTCTTCGTACAAGCAAGACTTCATTTCAAGTAAGGGCAGTCACTCTTCAGCTCAAACGATCTCCATCGTTCACGAAGCTCACACGTTTCTCTTCTTAAATGACAAGCATTGGATGTTAGAGGACCTGTGCTTTGTATCAATTTCAGAGGCAGATTTGTACTAGATATGGTCTGTACGTATAGGGAACACCCTTCTTTTGTTCTCATCACACTCACATTTCCTGCTGTCTTAGAGACCCTGGAAAGCAAGCGCGTGCTTCTGGCTCTAAAGCAGAGTGTGATCAATGGATGAGAACTCTGCTGTGTGTTTCACTTCAGAAATGGAGTTAAATCCCAGGCTCTGAGTCTGCCTACAAGCAAGAGTTCATTTTAGGTAAGGGCAGTTACTTTACAGCTCAAACGAACTCCATCGTTCACGAAGCTCACACGTTTCTCATCATAACTGACAAGCATTGGATGTTAGAGGACCTGTCGTTTGTTTCAGTTTCAGAAGCAGAGTTGAACTAGATATGGCCCTATGTGTAGGAAACACAGTTCTTTTGTTCTGAGCACACTCAAGTTTCCTGCTGTATTAGAGACTCTAGGAAGCAAGAAAGTGCTTCTTGCTCTAAAGCAGAGTGTGATCCATCGATGAGAACTATGCTGTGTGTTTCCCTTCAGAAATGGAGTTATATTCCTGGCTCTGTGTCTTCCTACAAGCAAGACTTCGTTTCAAGTAAGGGCTGTCCCTCTTCAGCTCAAACGATCTACATCGTTCACGAAGCTCACACGTTTCTCATCTTAACAGACAAGCATTGGATGTTATAGGACCTGTGCTTTCTATCAATTTCAGAGGCAGAGTTGTACTAGATATGGTCCGTATGTGTAGGGAACTACGTTCTTTTGTTCTCATCACACTCACATTTCCTGCATTCTTAGAGACCCTGGAAAGCAAGAGCGTGCTTCTAGCTCTAAAGCACAGGGTGATCAATGGATGAGAACTGTGCTGTGTGTTTCCCTTCAGAAATGGAGTTAAATCCAAGGCTCTGAGTCTCCCTACAAGCAAGACTTCGTTTCAGGTAAGGACAGTCACTCTTCTGCTCAAACGAACTACATCGTTCACGAAGCTCACACGTTTCTCATCTTAACTGACAAGCATTGGATGTTAGAGGACCTGTGGTTTGTTTCAGTTTCAGAAGCAGAGTTGAACGAGATATGGTCCATATGTGTAGGAAACACCTTTCTTTTGTTCTGAGCACACTCATGTTTCCGGCTGTGTTAGAGACTCTAGAAAGCAAGAGGGTGCTTCTTGCTCTAAAGCAGAGTGTGATCCATCGAAGAGAACTATGCTGTGTGCTTCCCTTCAGAAATGGAGTTAAATTCCAGGGTCTGTGTCTTCCTACAAGCAAGAATTCGTTTCAAGCAAGTGCAGTCATTTTTCAGATTAAAAGAACAACATCGTTCACGAAGCTCACACGTTTCTAATCTTAACTGACAAGCCTTGAATGTTAGAGGACCAGTGCTTTGTATCAGTTTCAGAAGCAGAGTTGGACTAGATATGGTCCGTATGTGTAGGAAACACCGTTCATTTGTTCTCAGCAAACTCATGTTTCTTGCTGTCTTACAGACTCTAGAAAGCTAGGGCGTGCTTCTTGCTCTAAAGCAGAGTGTGATCAATGGATGAGAACTCTGTTGTGTGTTTCACTTCAGAAATGGAGTTAAATCCCAGGCTCTGAGTTTTCCTACAAGCAAGACTCGTTTCAGGTAAGGGCAGTTACTTTACAGCTCAAACGAACACCATCGTTCACGAAGCTCACATGTTTCTCATCTTAACTGAGAAGCATTGGATGTTAGAGTTCCTCTGGTTTGTTTCAGTTTCAGAAGCAGAGTTGAACTTGATATGGTCCGTATGTATAGGAAACACCATTCTTTTCTTCTGAGCACTCTCACGTTTTCTGAGGTATTAGAGAATCTAGAAATCAAGAGCATGCTACTTGCTCTAAAGCAGAATGTGATCCATCGATGAGAACTATGCTGTGTGTTTCCCTTCAGAAATGGAGTTAAATCCCATGCTCTGAGTCTTCCTACAATGAAGACTTCAATTCAAGTAAGGGCAGTTACTTTACAGCTCAAACAAACTACATCGTTCACGAAGCTCACACGTTTCTCATCTAAACTGACAAGCATTGCATGTTAGAGGACCTCTGGTTTGTTTCAGTTTCAGAAGCAGAGTTGAACTAGATATTTCCCTATGTGTAGGAAACACACTTCTTTTGTTCTGAGCACACTCTAATTTCCTGCTGTTTTAGAGACTCTAGAAAGCAAGAGCGTGCTTCTTGCTCTAAAGCAGAGTGTGATCCATCGATGAGAACTATGCTGTGTGTTTCCCTTCAGAAATGGAGTTATATTCCAGGCTCTGTGTCTTCGTACAAGCAAGACTTCATTTCAAGTAAGGGCAGTCACTCTTCTGCTCAAACGATCTCCATCGTTCACGAAGCTCACACGTTTCTCATCTTAAATGACAAGCATTGGATGTTAGAGGACCTGTGCTTTGTATCAATTTCAGAGGCAGATTTGGAGTAGATATTGTCTGTACGTATAGGGAACACCCTTCTTTTGTTCTCATCACACTCACATTTCCTGCTGTCTTAGAAACCCTGGAAAGCAAGAGTGTGCTTCTGGCTCTAAAGCAGAGTGTGATCAATGGATGAGAACTCTGCTGTGTGTTTCACTTCAGAAATGGAGTTAAATCCCAGGCTCTGAGTCTTCCTACAAGCAAGACTTCGTTTCAGGTAAGGGCAGTTACTTTACTGCTCAAACGAACTACATCGTTCATGAAGCTCACACGTTTCCATCTTAACTGACAAGCATTGGATGTTAGAGGACCTGTGGTTTGTTTCAGTTTCAGAAGCAGAGTTGAACGAGATATGGCCCATATGTGTAGGAAACACCGTTCTTTTGTACTGAGCACACTCATGTTTCCGGCTGTATTAGACACTCTAGAAAGCAAGAGCGTGCTTCTTGCTCTAAAGCAGACTGTGATCCATCGAAGAGAACTATGCTGTGTGTTTCCCTTCAGAAATGGAGTTAAATTCCAGGCTCTTGTCTTCCTACAAGCAAGACTTCATTTCAAGTAAGTGCAGTCATTTTTCAGATTAAAAGAACAACATCGTTCACGAAGCTCACACGTTTCTAATCTTAACTGACAAGCCTTGAATGTTAGAGGACCAGGGCTTTGTATCAGTTTCAGAAGCAGAGTTGGACTAGATATGGTCCGTATGTGTAGGAAACACCGTTCATTTGTTCTCAGCAAACTCATGTTTCTTGCTGTCTTAGAGACTCTAGAAAGCTAGGGCGTGCTTCTTGCTCTAAAGCAGAGTGTGATCAATGGATGAGAACTCTGTTATGTGTTTCACTTCAGAGATGGAGTTAAATCCCAGGCTCTGAGTTTTCCTACAAGCAAGACTTCGTTTCAGGTAAGGGCAGTTACTTTACAGCTCAAACGAACACCATCGTTCACGAAGCTCACATGTTTCTCATCTTAACTGAGAAGCATTGGATGTTAGAGGACCTCTGGTTTGTTTCAGTTTCTGAAGCACAGTTGAACTAGATATGGTCCGTATGTATAGGAAACACCATTCTTTTCTTCTGAGCACACTCACGTTTTCTGAGGTATTAGAGAATCTAGAAAGCAAGGGCATGCTACTTGCTCTAAAGCAGAGTGTGATCCATCGATGAGAACTATGCCGTGTGTTTCCCTTCAGAAATGGAGTTAAATTCCAGGCTCTGTGTGTTCCTACAAGCACGACTTCTTTTCAGGTAAGGGCAGTCACTTTTCAGCTCAAACGAATTACATGGTTCACGAAGCTCACACGTTTCTCATCTTAACTGACAAGCATTGGATGTTAGAGGACCTCTGGTTTGTTTCAGTTTCAGAAGCAGAGTTGAACTAGATATGGACCGTATGTATAGGAACCACCATTCTTTTGTTCTCATCACACTCACGTTTTCTGCTGTCTTAGAGACTCTAGAAAGAAAGAGCGTGCTTCTTGCTCTAAAGCAGAGTGTGATCAATGGATGAGAACTCTGCTGTGTCTTTCACTTCTGAAATGGAGTTAAATCCCATGGTCTGAGTCTTCCTACATGGAAGACTTCGATTCAAGTAAGGGCAGTTACTTTACAGCTCAAACGAACTACATCGTTCACAAAGCTCACACGTTTCTCATCTAAACTGACAAGCATTGGATGTTAGAGGACCTCTAGTTTGTTTCAGTTTCAGAAGCAGAGGTGAACTAGATATGGCCCTATGTGTAGGAAACACACTTCTTTTGTTCTGAGCACACTCAAGTTTCCTGCTGTTTTAGAGACTCTAGAAAGCAAGAGCGAGCTTCTTACATTAAAGCAGAGTGTGATCCCTCGATGAGAACTATGCTGTGTGTTTCCCTTCAGAAATGGAGTTGTATTCCAGGCTCTGTGTCTTCGTACAAGCAAGACTTCATTTCAAGTAAGGGCAGTCACACTTCAGCTCAAACAATCTCCATCGTTCACGAAGCTCACACGTTTCTCATCTTAAATGACAAGCATTGGATGTTAGAGGACCTGTGCTTTGTATCAATTTCAGAGGCAGATTTGTACTAGATATGGTCTGTACGTATAGGGAACACCCTTCTTTTGTTCTCATCACACTCACATTTCCTGCTGTCTTAGAGACCCTGGAAAGCAAGCGCGTGCTTCTGGCTCTAAAGCAGAGTGTGATCAATGGATGAGAACTCTGTTGTGTGTTTCACTTCAGAAATGGAGTTAAATCCCAGGCTCTGAGTCTGCCTACAAGCAAGAGTTCATTTTAGGTAAGGGCAGTTACTTTACAGCTCAAACGAACTCCATCGTTCACGAAGCTCACACGTTTCTCATCATAACTGACAAGCATTGGATGTTAGAGGACCTGTGGTTTGTTTCAGTTTCAGAAGCAGAGTTGAACTAGATATGGCCCTATGTGTAGGAAACACAGTTCTTTTGTTCTGAGCACACTCAAGTTTCCTGCTGTATTAGAGACTCTAGAAAGCAAGAAAGTGCTTCTTGCTCTAAAGCAGAGTGTGATCCATCGATGAGAACTATGCTGTGTGTTTCCCTTCAGAAATGGAGTTATATTCCTGGCTCTGTGTCTTCCTACAAGCAAGACTTCGTTTCAAGTAAGGGCTGTCCCTCTTCAGCTCAAACGATCTACATCGTTCACGAAGCTCACACGTTTCTCATCTTAACAGACAAGCATTGGATGTTATAGGACCTGTGCTTTCTATCAATTTCAGAGGCAGAGTTGTACTAGATATGGTCCGTATGTGTAGGGAACTACGTTCTTTTGTTCTCATCACACTCACATTTCCTGCATTCTTAGAGACCCTGGAAAGCAAGAGCGTGCTTCTAGCTCTAAAGCACAGGGTGATCAATGGATGAGAACTGTGCTGTGTGTTTCCCTTCAGAAAGGGAGTTAAATCCAAGGCTCTGAGTCTCCCTACAAGCAAGACTTCGTTTCAGGTAAGGACAGTCACTCTTCTGCTCAAACGAACTACATCGTTCATGAAGCTCACACGTTTCCATCTTAACTGACAAGCATTGGATGTTAGAGGACCTGTGGTTTGTTTCAGTTTCAGAAGCAGAGTTGAACGAGATATGGCCCATATGTGTAGGAAACACCGTTCTTTTGTACTGAGCACACTCATGTTTCCGGCTGTATTAGACACTCTAGAAAGCAAGAGCGTGCTTCTTGCTCTAAAGCAGACTGTGATCCATCGAAGAGAACTATGCTGTGTGTTTCCCTTCTGAAATGGAGTTAAATTCCAGGGTCTGTGTCTTCCTACAAGCAAGAATTCGTTTCAAGCAAGTGCAGTCATTTTTCAGATTAAAAGAACAACATCGTTCACGAAGCTCACACGTTTCTAATCTTAACTGACAAGCCTTGAATGTTAGAGGACCAGTGCTTTGTATCAGTTTCAGAAGCAGAGTTGGACTAGATATGGTCCGTATGTGTAGGAAACACCGTTCATTTGTTCTCAGCAAACTCATGTTTCTTGCTGTCTTACAGACTCTAGAAAGCTAGGGCGTGCTTCTTGCTCTAAAGCAGAGTGTGATCAATGGATGAGAACTCTGTTGTGTGTTTCACTTCAGAAATGGAGTTAAATCCCAGGCTCTGAGTTTTCCTACAAGCGAGACTCGTTTCAGGTAAGGGCAGTTACTTTACAGCTCAAACGAACACCATCGTTCACGAAGCTCACATGTTTCTCATCTTAACTGACAAGCATTGGATGTTAGAGGACCTCTGGTTTGTTTCAGTTTCAGAAGCAGAGTTGAACTTGATATGGTCCGTATGTATAGGAAACACCATTCTTTTCTTCTGAGCACTCTCACGTTTTCTGAGGTATTAGAGAATCTAGAAATCAAGAGCATGCTACTTGCTCTAAAGCAGAATGTGATCCATCGATGAGAACTATGCTGTGTGTTTCCCTTCAGAAATGGAGTTAAATCCCATGCTCTGAGTCTTCCTACAAGGAAGACTTCAATTCAAGTAAGGGCAGTTACTTTACAGCTCAAACAAACTACATCGTTCACGAAGCTCACACGTTTCTCATCTAAACTGACAAGCATTGGATGTTAGAGGACCTCTGGTTTGTTTCAGTTTCAGAAGCAGAGTTGAACTAGATATTTCCCTATGTGTAGGAAACACACTTCTTTTGTTCTGAGCACACTCTAATTTCCTGCTGTTTTAGAGACTCTAGAAAGCAAGAGCGTGCTTCTTGCTCTAAAGCAGAGTGTGATCCATCGATGAGAACTATGCTGTGTGTTTCCCTTCAGAAATGGAGTTATATTCCAGGCTCTGTGTCTTCGTACAAGCAAGACTTCATTTCAAGTAAGGGCAGTCACTCTTCTGCTCAAACGATCTCCATCGTTCACGAAGCTCACACGTTTCTCATCTTAAATGACAAGCATTGGATGTTAGAGGACCTGTGCTTTGTATCAATTTCAGAGGCAGATTTGGAGTAGATATTGTCTGTACGTATAGGGAACACCCTTCTTTTGTTCTCATCACACTCACATTTCCTGCTGTCTTAGAGACCCTGGAAAGCAAGAGTGTGCTTCTGGCTCTAAAGCAGAGTGTGATCAATGGATGAGAACTCTGCTGTGTGTTTCACTTCAGAAATGGAGTTAAATCCCAGGCTCTGAGTTTTCCTACAAGCAAGACTCGTTTCAGGTAAGGGCAGTTACTTTACAGCTCAAACGAACACCATCGTTCACGAAGCTCACATGTTTCTCATCTTAACTGACAAGCATTGGATGTTAGAGGACCTCTGGTTTGTTTCAGTTTCAGAAGCAGAGTTGAACTTGATATGGTCCGTATGTATAGGAAACACCATTCTTTTCTTCTGAGCACTCTCACGTTTTCTGAGGTATTAGAGAATCTAGAAATCAAGAGCATGCTACTTGCTCTAAAGCAGAATGTGATCCATCGATGAGAACTATGCTGTGTGTTTCCCTTCAGAAATGGAGTTAAATCCCATGCTCTGAGTCTTCCTACAAGGAAGACTTCAATTCAAGTAAGGGCAGTTACTTTACAGCTCAAACAAACTACATCGTTCACGAAGCTCACACGTTTCTCATCTAAACTGACAAGCATTGGATGTTAGAGGACCTCTGGTTTGTTTCAGTTTCAGAAGCAGAGTTGAACTAGATATTTCCCTATGTGTAGGAAACACACTTCTTTTGTTCTGAGCACACTCTAATTTCCTGCTGTTTTAGAGACTCTAGAAAGCAAGAGCGTGCTTCTTGCTCTAAAGCAGAGTGTGATCCATCGATGAGAACTATGCTGTGTGTTTCCCTTCAGAAATGGAGTTATATTCCAGGCTCTGTGTCTTCGTACAAGCAAGACTTCATTTCAAGTAAGGGCAGTCACTCTTCTGCTCAAACGATCTCCATCGTTCACGAAGCTCACACGTTTCTCATCTTAAATGACAAGCATTGGATGTTAGAGGACCTGTGCTTTGTATCAATTTCAGAGGCAGATTTGGAGTAGATATTGTCTGTACGTATAGGGAACACCCTTCTTTTGTTCTCATCACACTCACATTTCCTGCTGTCTTAGAGACCCTGGAAAGCAAGAGCGTGCTTCTAGCTCTAAAGCACAGGGTGATCAATGGATGAGAACTGTGCTGTGTGTTTCCCTTCAGAAAGGGAGTTAAATCCAAGGCTCTGAGTCTCCCTACAAGCAAGACTTCGTTTCAGGTAAGGACAGTCACTCTTCTGCTCAAACGAACTACATCGTTCATGAAGCTCACACGTTTCCATCTTAACTGACAAGCATTGGATGTTAGAGGACCTGTGGTTTGTTTCAGTTTCAGAAGCAGAGTTGAACGAGATATGGCCCATATGTGTAGGAAACACCGTTCTTTTGTACTGAGCACACTCATGTTTCCGGCTATATTAGACACTCTAGAAAGCAAGAGCGTGCTTCTTGCTCTAAAGCAGACTGTGGTCCATCGAAGAGAACTATGCTGTGTGTTTCCCTTCTGAAATGGAGTTAAATTCCAGGGTCTGTGTCTTCCTACAAGCAAGAATTCGTTTCAAGCAAGTGCAGTCATTTTTCAGATTAAAAGAACAACATCGTTCACGAAGCTCACACGTTTCTAATCTTAACTGACAAGCCTTGAATGTTAGAGGACCAGTGCTTTGTATCAGTTTCAGAAGCAGAGTTGGACTAGATATGGTCCGTATGTGTAGGAAACACCGTTCATTTGTTCTCAGCAAACTCATGTTTCTTGCTGTCTTACAGACTCTAGAAAGCTAGGGCGTGCTTCTTGCTCTAAAGCAGAGTGTGATCAATGGATGAGAACTCTGTTGTGTGTTTCACTTCAGAAATGGAGTTAAATCCCAGGCTCTGAGTTTTCCTACAAGCGAGACTCGTTTCAGGTAAGGGCAGTTACTTTACAGCTCAAACGAACACCATCGTTCACGAAGCTCACATGTTTCTCATCTTAACTGACAAGCATTGGATGTTAGAGGACCTCTGGTTTGTTTCAGTTTCAGAAGCAGAGTTGAACTTGATATGGTCCGTATGTATAGGAAACACCATTCTTTTCTTCTGAGCACTCTCACGTTTTCTGAGGTATTAGAGAATCTAGAAATCAAGAGCATGCTACTTGCTCTAAAGCAGAATGTGATCCATCGATGAGAACTATGCTGTGTGTTTCCCTTCAGAAATGGAGTTAAATCCCATGCTCTGAGTCTTCCTACAAGGAAGACTTCAATTCAAGTAAGGGCAGTTACTTTACAGCTCAAACAAACTACATCGTTCACGAAGCTCACACGTTTCTCATCTAAACTGACAAGCATTGGATGTTAGAGGACCTCTGGTTTGTTTCAGTTTCAGAAGCAGAGTTGAACTAGATATTTCCCTATGTGTAGGAAACACACTTCTTTTGTTCTGAGCACACTCTAATTTCCTGCTGTTTTAGAGACTCTAGAAAGCAAGAGCGTGCTTCTTGCTCTAAAGCAGAGTGTGATCCATCGATGAGAACTATGCTGTGTGTTTCCCTTCAGAAATGGAGTTATATTCCAGGCTCTGTGTCTTCGTACAAGCAAGACTTCATTTCAAGTAAGGGCAGTCACTCTTCTGCTCAAACGATCTCCATCGTTCACGAAGCTCACACGTTTCTCATCTTAAATGACAAGCATTGGATGTTAGAGGACCTGTGCTTTGTATCAATTTCAGAGGCAGATTTGGAGTAGATATTGTCTGTACGTATAGGGAACACCCTTCTTTTGTTCTCATCACACTCACATTTCCTGCTGTCTTAGAGACCCTGGAAAGCAAGAGTGTGCTTCTGGCTCTAAAGCAGAGTGTGATCAATGGATGAGAACTCTGCTGTGTGTTTCACTTCAGAAATGGAGTTAAATCCCAGGCTCTGAGTTTTCCTACAAGCAAGACTCGTTTCAGGTAAGGGCAGTTACTTTACAGCTCAAACGAACACCATCGTTCACGAAGCTCACATGTTTCTCATCTTAACTGACAAGCATTGGATGTTAGAGGACCTCTGGTTTGTTTCAGTTTCAGAAGCAGAGTTGAACTTGATATGGTCCGTATGTATAGGAAACACCATTCTTTTCTTCTGAGCACTCTCACGTTTTCTGAGGTATTAGAGAATCTAGAAATCAAGAGCATGCTACTTGCTCTAAAGCAGAATGTGATCCATCGATGAGAACTATGCTGTGTGTTTCCCTTCAGAAATGGAGTTAAATCCCATGCTCTGAGTCTTCCTACAAGGAAGACTTCAATTCAAGTAAGGGCAGTTACTTTACAGCTCAAACAAACTACATCGTTCACGAAGCTCACACGTTTCTCATCTAAACTGACAAGCATTGGATGTTAGAGGACCTCTGGTTTGTTTCAGTTTCAGAAGCAGAGTTGAACTAGATATTTCCCTATGTGTAGGAAACACACTTCTTTTGTTCTGAGCACACTCTAATTTCCTGCTGTTTTAGAGACTCTAGAAAGCAAGAGCGTGCTTCTTGCTCTAAAGCAGAGTGTGATCCATCGATGAGAACTATGCTGTGTGTTTCCCTTCAGAAATGGAGTTATATTCCAGGCTCTGTGTCTTCGTACAAGCAAGACTTCATTTCAAGTAAGGGCAGTCACTCTTCTGCTCAAACGATCTCCATCGTTCACGAAGCTCACACGTTTCTCATCTTAAATGACAAGCATTGGATGTTAGAGGACCTGTGCTTTGTATCAATTTCAGAGGCAGATTTGGAGTAGATATTGTCTGTACGTATAGGGAACACCCTTCTTTTGTTCTCATCACACTCACATTTCCTGCTGTCTTAGAGACCCTGGAAAGCAAGAGTGTGCTTCTGGCTCTAAAGCAGAGTGTGATCAATGGATGAGAACTCTGCTGTGTGTTTCACTTCAGAAATGGAGTTAAATCCCAGGCTCTGAGTCTTCCTACAAGCAAGACTTCGTTTCAGGTAAGGGCAGTTACTTTACTGCTCAAACGAACTACATCGTTCATGAAGCTCACACGTTTCCATCTTAACTGACAAGCATTGGATGTTAGAGGACCTGTGGTTTGTTTCAGTTTCAGAAGCAGAGTTGAACGAGATATGGCCCATATGTGTAGGAAACACCGTTCTTTTGTACTGAGCACACTCATGTTTCCGGCTGTATTAGACACTCTAGAAAGCAAGAGCGTGCTTCTTGCTCTAAAGCAGACTGTGATCCATCGAAGAGAACTATGCTGTGTGTTTCCCTTCTGAAATGGAGTTAAATTCCAGGGTCTGTGTCTTCCTACAAGCAAGACTTCATTTCAAGTAAGTGCAGTCATTTTTCAGATTAAAAGAACAACATCGTTCACGAAGCTCACACGTTTCAAATCTTAACTGACAAGCCTTGAATGTTAGAGGACCAGGGCTTTGTATCAGTTTCAGAAGCAGAGTTGGACTAGATATGGTCCGTATGTGTAGGAAACACCGTTCATTTGTTCTCAGCAAACTCATGTTTCTTGCTGTCTTAGAGACTCTAGAATGCTAGGGCGTGCTTCTTGCTCTAAAGCAGAGTGTGATCCATCGATGAGAACTATGCTGTGTGTTTCCCTTCAGAAATGGAGTTATATTCCTGGCTCTGTGTCTTCCTACAAGCAAGACTTCGTTTCAAGTAAGGGCTGTCCCTCTTCAGCTCAAACGATCTACATCGTTCACGAAGCTCACACGTTTCTCATCTTAACAGACAAGCATTGGATGTTATAGGACCTGTGCTTTCTATCAATTTCAGAGGCAGAGTTGTACTAGATATGGTCCGTATGTGTAGGGAACTACGTTCTTTTGTTCTCATCACACTCACATTTCCTGCATTCTTAGAGACCCTGGAAAGCAAGAGCGTGCTTCTAGCTCTAAAGCACAGGGTGATCAATGGATGAGAACTGTGCTGTGTGTTTCCCTTCAGAAAGGGAGTTAAATCCAAGGCTCTGAGTCTCCCTACAAGCAAGACTTCGTTTCAGGTAAGGACAGTCACTCTTCTGCTCAAACGAACTACATCGTTCATGAAGCTCACACGTTTCCATCTTAACTGACAAGCATTGGATGTTAGAGGACCTGTGGTTTGTTTCAGTTTCAGAAGCAGAGTTGAACGAGATATGGCCCATATGTGTAGGAAACACCGTTCTTTTGTACTGAGCACACTCATGTTTCCGGCTGTATTAGACACTCTAGAAAGCAAGAGCGTGCTTCTTGCTCTAAAGCAGACTGTGATCCATCGAAGAGAACTATGCTGTGTGTTTCCCTTCTGAAATGGAGTTAAATTCCAGGGTCTGTGTCTTCCTACAAGCAAGAATTCGTTTCAAGCAAGTGCAGTCATTTTTCAGATTAAAAGAACAACATCGTTCACGAAGCTCACACGTTTCTAATCTTAACTGACAAGCCTTGAATGTTAGAGGACCAGTGCTTTGTATCAGTTTCAGAAGCAGAGTTGGACTAGATATGGTCCGTATGTGTAGGAAACACCGTTCATTTGTTCTCAGCAAACTCATGTTTCTTGCTGTCTTACAGACTCTAGAAAGCTAGGGCGTGCTTCTTGCTCTAAAGCAGAGTGTGATCAATGGATGAGAACTCTGTTGTGTGTTTCACTTCAGAAATGGAGTTAAATCCCAGGCTCTGAGTTTTCCTACAAGCGAGACTCGTTTCAGGTAAGGGCAGTTACTTTACAGCTCAAACGAACACCATCGTTCACGAAGCTCACATGTTTCTCATCTTAACTGAGAAGCATTGGATGTTAGAGGACCTCTGGTTTGTTTCAGTTTCAGAAGCAGAGTTGAACTTGATATGGTCCGTATGTATAGGAAACACCATTCTTTTCTTCTGAGCACTCTCACGTTTTCTGAGGTATTAGAGAATCTAGAAATCAAGAGCATGCTACTTGCTCTAAAGCAGAATGTGATCCATCGATGAGAACTATGCTGTGTGTTTCCCTTCAGAAATGGAGTTAAATCCCATGCTCTGAGTCTTCCTACAAGGAAGACTTCAATTCAAGTAAGGGCAGTTACTTTACAGCTCAAACAAACTACATCGTTCACGAAGCTCACACGTTTCTCATCTAAACTGACAAGCATTGGATGTTAGAGGACCTCTGGTTTGTTTCAGTTTCAGAAGCAGAGTTGAACTAGATATTTCCCTATGTGTAGGAAACACACTTCTTTTGTTCTGAGCACACTCTAATTTCCTGCTGTTTTAGAGACTCTAGAAAGCAAGAGCGTGCTTCTTGCTCTAAAGCAGAGTGTGATCCATCGATGAGAACTATGCTGTGTGTTTCCCTTCAGAAATGGAGTTATATTCCAGGCTCTGTGTCTTCGTACAAGCAAGACTTCATTTCAAGTAAGGGCAGTCACTCTTCTGCTCAAACGATCTCCATCGTTCACGAAGCTCACACGTTTCTCATCTTAAATGACAAGCATTGGATGTTAGAGGACCTGTGCTTTGTATCAATTTCAGAGGCAGATTTGGAGTAGATATTGTCTGTACGTATAGGGAACACCCTTCTTTTGTTCTCATCACACTCACATTTCCTGCTGTCTTAGAGACCCTGGAAAGCAAGAGTGTGCTTCTGGCTCTAAAGCAGAGTGTGATCAATGGATGAGAACTCTGCTGTGTGTTTCACTTCAGAAATGGAGTTAAATCCCAGGCTCTGAGTTTTCCTACAAGCAAGACTCGTTTCAGGTAAGGGCAGTTACTTTACAGCTCAAACGAACACCATCGTTCACGAAGCTCACATGTTTCTCATCTTAACTGAGAAGCATTGGATGTTAGAGGACCTCTGGTTTGTTTCAGTTTCAGAAGCAGAGTTGAACTTGATATGGTCCGTATGTATAGGAAACACCATTCTTTTCTTCTGAGCACTCTCACGTTTTCTGAGGTATTAGAGAATCTAGAAATCAAGAGCATGCTACTTGCTCTAAAGCAGAATGTGATCCATCGATGAGAACTATGCTGTGTGTTTCCCTTCAGAAATGGAGTTAAATCCCATGCTCTGAGTCTTCCTACAAGGAAGACTTCAATTCAAGTAAGGGCAGTTACTTTACAGCTCAAACAAACTACATCGTTCACGAAGCTCACACGTTTCTCATCTAAACTGACAAGCATTGGATGTTAGAGGACCTCTGGTTTGTTTCAGTTTCAGAAGCAGAGTTGAACTAGATATTTCCCTATGTGTAGGAAACACACTTCTTTTGTTCTGAGCACACTCTAATTTCCTGCTGTTTTAGAGACTCTAGAAAGCAAGAGCGTGCTTCTTGCTCTAAAGCAGAGTGTGATCCATCGATGAGAACTATGCTGTGTGTTTCCCTTCAGAAATGGAGTTATATTCCAGGCTCTGTGTCTTCGTACAAGCAAGACTTCTTTTCAAGTAAGGGCAGTCACTCTTCTGCTCAAATGATCTCCATCGTTCACGAAGCTCACACGTTTCTCATCTTAAATGACAAGCATTGGATGTTAGAGGACCTGTGCTTTGTATCAATTTCAGAGGCAGATTTGGAGTAGATATTGTCTGTACGTATAGGGAACACCCTTCTTTTGTTCTCATCACACTCACATTTCCTGCTGTCTTAGAGACCCTGGAAAGCAAGAGTGTGCTTCTGGCTCTAAAGCAGAGTGTGATCAATGGATGAGAACTCTGCTGTGTGTTTCACTTCAGAAATGGAGTTAAATCCCAGGCTCTGAGTCTTCCTACAAGCAAGACTTCGTTTCAGGTAAGGGCAGTTACTTTACTGCTCAAACGAACTACATCGTTCATGAAGCTCACACGTTTCCATCTTAACTGACAAGCATTGGATGTTAGAGGACCTGTGGTTTGTTTCAGTTTCAGAAGCAGAGTTGAACGAGATATGGCCCATATGTGTAGGAAACACCGTTCTTTTGTACTGAGCACACTCATGTTTCCGGCTGTATTAGACACTCTAGAAAGCAAGAGCGTGCTTCTTGCTCTAAAGCAGACTGTGATCCATCGAAGAGAACTATGCTGTGTGTTTCCCTTCTGAAATGGAGTTAAATTCCAGGGTCTGTGTCTTCCTACAAGCAAGACTTCATTTCAAGTAAGTGCAGTCATTTTTCAGATTAAAAGAACAACATCGTTCACGAAGCTCACACGTTTCTAATCTTAACTGACAAGCCTTGAATGTTAGAGGACCAGGGCTTTGTATCAGTTTCAGAAGCAGAGTTGGACTAGATATGGTCCGTATGTGTAGGAAACACCGTTCATTTGTTCTCAGCAAACTCATGTTTCTTGCTGTCTTAGAGACTCTAGAATGCTAGGGCGTGCTTCTTGCTCTAAAGCAGAGTGTGATCAATGGATGAGAACTCTGTTATGTGTTTCACTTCAGAAATGGAGTTAAATCCCAGGCTCTGAGTTTTCCTACAAGCAAGACTTCGTTTCAGGTAAGGGCAGTTACTTTACAGCTCAAACGAACACCATCGTTCACGAAGCTCACATGTTTCTCATCTTAACTGAGAAGCATTGGATGTTAGAGGACCTTTGGTTTGTTTCAGTTTCTGAAGCACAGTTGAACTAGATATGGTCCGTATGTATAGGAAACACCATTCTTTTCTTCTGAGCACACTCACGTTTTCTGAGGTATTAGAGAATCTAGAAAGCAAGGGCATGCTACTTGCTCTAAAGCAGAGTGTGATCCATCGATGAGAACTATGCCGTGTGTTTCCCTTCAGAAATGGAGTTAAATTCCAGGCTCTGTGTGTTCCTACAAGCACGACTTCTTTTCAGGTAAGGGCAGTCACTTTTCAGCTCAAACGAATTACATGGTTCACGAAGCTCACACGTTTCTCATCTTAACTGACAAGCATTGGATGTTAGAGGACCTCTGGTTTGTTTCAGTTTCAGAAGCAGAGTTGAACTAGATATGGACCGTATGTATAGGAACCACCATTCTTTTGTTCTCATCACACTCACGTTTTCTGCTGTCTTAGAGACTCTAGAAAGAAAGAGCGTGCTTCTTGCTCTAAAGCAGAGTGTGATCAATGGATGAGAACTCTGCTGTGTCTTTCACTTCTGAAATGGAGTTAAATCCCATGGTCTGAGTCTTCCTACATGGAAGACTTCGATTCAAGTAAGGGCAGTTACTTTACAGCTCAAACGAACTACATCGTTCACGAAGCTCACACGTTTCTCATCTAAACTGACAAGCATTGGATGTTAGAGGACCTCTAGTTTGTTTCAGTTTCAGAAGCAGAGGTGAACTAGATATGGCCCTATGTGTAGGAAACACACTTCTTTTGTTCTGAGCACACTCAAGTTTCCTGCTGTTTTAGAGACTCTAGAAAGCAAGAGCGAGCTTCTTACATTAAAGCAGAGTGTGATCCCTCGATGAGAACTATGCTGTGTGTTTCCCTTCAGAAATGGAGTTGTATTCCAGGCTCTGTGTCTTCGTACAAGCAAGACTTCATTTCAAGTAAGGGCAGTCACACTTCAGCTCAAACAATCTCCATCGTTCACGAAGCTCACACGTTTCTCATCTTAAATGACAAGCATTGGATGTTAGAGGACCTGTGCTTTGTATCAATTTCAGAGGCAGATTTGTACTAGATATGGTCTGTACGTATAGGGAACACCCTTCTTTTGTTCTTATCACACTCACATTTCCTGCTGTCTTAGAGACCCTGGAAAGCAAGCGCGTGCTTCTGGCTCTAAAGCAGAGTGTGATCAATGGATGAGAACTCTGTTGTGTGTTTCACTTCAGAAATGGAGTTAAATCCCAGGCTCTGAGTCTGCCTACAAGCAAGAGTTCATTTTAGGTAAGGGCAGTTACTTTACAGCTCAAACGAACTCCATCGTTCACGAAGCTCACACGTTTCTCATCATAACTGACAAGCATTGGATGTTAGAGGACCTGTGGTTTGTTTCAGTTTCAGAAGCAGAGTTGAACTAGATATGGCCCTATGTGTAGGAAACACAGTTCTTTTGTTCTGAGCACACTCAAGTTTCCTGCTGTATTAGAGACTCTAGAAAGCAAGAAAGTGCTTCTTGCTCTAAAGCAGAGTGTGATCCATCGATGAGAACTATGCTGTGTGTTTCCCTTCAGAAATGGAGTTATATTCCTGGCTCTGTGTCTTCCTACAAGCAAGACTTCGTTTCAAGTAAGGGCTGTCCCTCTTCAGCTCAAACGATCTACATCGTTCACGAAGCTCACACGTTTCTCATCTTAACAGACAAGCATTGGATGTTATAGGACCTGTGCTTTCTATCAATTTCAGAGGCAGAGTTGTACTAGATATGGTCCGTATGTGTAGGGAACAACGTTCTTTTGTTCTCATCACACTCACATTTCCTGCATTCTTAGAGACCCTGGAAAGCAAGAGCGTGCTTCTAGCTCTAAAGCACAGGGTGATCAATGGATGAGAACTGTGCTGTGTGTTTCCCTTCAGAAAGGGAGTTAAATCCAAGGCTCTGAGTCTCCCTACAAGCAAGACTTCGTTTCAGGTAAGGACAGTCACTCTTCTGCTCAAACGAACTACATCGTTCATGAAGCTCACACGTTTCCATCTTAACTGACAAGCATTGGATGTTAGAGGACCTGTGGTTTGTTTCAGTTTCAGAAGCAGAGTTGAACGAGATATGGCCCATATGTGTAGGAAACACCGTTCTTTTGTACTGAGCACACTCATGTTTCCGGCTATATTAGACACTCTAGAAAGCAAGAGCGTGCTTCTTGCTCTAAAGCAGACTGTGATCCATCGAAGAGAACTATGCTGTGTGTTTCCCTTCTGAAATGGAGTTAAATTCCAGGGTCTGTGTCTTCCTACAAGCAAGAATTCGTTTCAAGCAAGTGCAGTCATTTTTCAGATTAAAAGAACAACATCGTTCACGAAGCTCACACGTTTCTAATCTTAACTGACAAGCCTTGAATGTTAGAGGACCAGTGCTTTGTATCAGTTTCAGAAGCAGAGTTGGACTAGATATGGTCCGTATGTGTAGGAAACACCGTTCATTTGTTCTCAGCAAACTCATGTTTCTTGCTGTCTTACAGACTCTAGAAAGCTAGGGCGTGCTTCTTGCTCTAAAGCAGAGTGTGATCAATGGATGAGAACTCTGTTGTGTGTTTCACTTCAGAAATGGAGTTAAATCCCAGGCTCTGAGTTTTCCTACAAGCAAGACTCGTTTCAGGTAAGGGCAGTTACTTTACAGCTCAAACGAACACCATCGTTCACGAAGCTCACATGTTTCTCATCTTAACTGAGAAGCATTGGATGTTAGAGGACCTCTGGTTTGTTTCAGTTTCAGAAGCAGAGTTGAACTTGATATGGTCCGTATGTATAGGAAACACCATTCTTTTCTTCTGAGCACTCTCACGTTTTCTGAGGTATTAGAGAATCTAGAAATCAAGAGCATGCTACTTGCTCTAAAGCAGAATGTGATCCATCGATGAGAACTATGCTGTGTGTTTCCCTTCAGAAATGGAGTT